>CM056592.1:43651110-46051110 GCA_029721435.1 Gymnothorax reevesii
GCATTCATTCCCTGTGACCCTTTTTGGGCTTGCGGTCCTAGTTAATCACAGTACTAATGCTGACTGACAGAAGAGAGCGCATCATTGGATCTGTTCCACTCCACCCTCCTGTACCACAGCCAATCAGGAGAGGGAAGTCCTGCCACTCTGAAGTTACTATGGTTAGTGTTTGCACTTTTGCAGTGTTTGAAGCCTTGTGACATGCTTTTTAGATTTTTTTGGACATTCCCGGCCATGAAGTGGAGTTATTATTCTGTGCTATTTTTTATCTTCTTTGTGTACATTCTTATGGGACATGATGACCTGTCTCCTGTTCCTGGGTGAACTGATATGAGGTGATAACAGTTGTTTTTTTGTGTTAACAGTTCATCGTGAGCGGCGATAAATGCCAGACAGATGGTTACCTGAGGGGTGTCGTGAGAGAGCATGATTATTTAATTTCAGATTTTCACAGATTAATTCATTTCACGGTTTTTTCCATTAATTTTCCATCTGATTCTACAGTTCTATCCTTTTGACCTCAGGCAGCCCTGCCCACTAAACCAATTTTCATATCTAATGCTTTTTAACCCTCTATTAACCACCGTAGCATATCTGCTACATGAAGGGTTAACAGCCTGGACACCCTGCTAGTTTTGTTTCTTATTGCCAAATAAACATTTGAGAATAACTTGAATGGTCCGTCAAGTTCAAATTTTAAAATAAAAAAAAAAATGCAGTTAAAAAAATTTTTTTTTTTTTTACTATTTTTCCAAATCTTGGCCCATAATCAACATATTTGCCTAGGGAAATGATTTACAGAGTAGCCAGCTGTTTACAGAGTTTACTGAGCAGCCAGCTGTCTGACATCTATGATTATGTGGTGCATAAGATGAGTAGGTCCATCAGGAATTGAACTGCATCATTTCAAAATTAACCTCGTAGAACTAGGCCTCCTTTTCTATAAATGTGCAAAGGTATGTAGACATGCATGTGCTACTCAAGCAAACCATTGAAGTAATTTTATTGCATTATATGCAGAATTTGTTGTATTTGTAATTATTTTTTATTAATTTTTATTTAACCTGGTAAAAAGACTCAGTTAGATCAAAAATCTCCTTTCCAAGAGTGACCTGGCCAATAAGCAGCATTGAACAGTTGCAACAATAAAACCAGCATTACAGCTAGAAAAATACAACCCAACAAACAGTATAAATGAGCGTAAACTACAGTGACAGTGCCCAAAAAAAGGTTACTAGACTAAAACTGAATTTAAAAAATGGACATATTGACCTTTGCGATGCCAGTGTTAAACTCCATTCGTGGAGGGCTGCAGTATCCGCTGGATTTGTGGTATTCGCTAATCGGTTTGTTCAAATACCATTGGGCCTCATGCTTTTTCTTGCATCGTGTGATAGGTCCGTTCCATTCCGTTCACAGAGAAGCCTGAACGCGCGTCCCTTGCTGGGCTGTGCCTCGTTAAAAAGCAGTTCACTGCTCATACAATGGGGGGTAGCAAAGTCCTCTCTGTCTCCTCCTCCTTCTTTCTTCTTTTTGGTGTGTAGAACACAGCGTATGGTGCATTATTTGCTTTATCTCCCCTATTGGAATCTCATGGAAATACACGCGTCGATGCGTCACGTTACTAAAATTTGGCCTTTGCTCGGCAAGGAGGCAGGATGGCTACCTTGCGTTGCTCGATGCGTTGCCCTGTGTTCGCACTCGCGTACCTTGCGTAGAGTATGAACCGGCCCATACTTGAGATGGGGCTTGGGATGTAAGGGGTTAAGTGGTTAAAAAGCCCACGCGTCAATGTCTTCTAGCCCGAATTGGCAGCTGATTGTCACAAAACCACAAAAACCCTTGGACATTGTTGCTCTGGAAGTAAAGCTTGATTTTCCTGCAATCAGGAAATTGGAGGCGGTGATGACATCAGCGGTTTCCATTGCTGACAGTCAAACTGCAAATGACATTCAAATTATACCACCCCATTACTGTGACTTCCTGTTTTCCTCCGTTTGGATAGATTGTGCCTAATTTTGATCCGCAATCAGACTCACGTGCACACAAACATGCGTACACAAGCATGCCTGCATACACAGGTGCGAAAATAGACACACACGTACTTAAACTTTTTTACATTCATTTATACACAAGTGCAAACACTCTGACACACACAAACTAGCTCTTATGTAGAGACACACTCTCACATTTGCACATGTACATACACGCACACACACACACACACACACACACACACACTCTCACTCACACATACGCGCGCGCACACATCTCTGTGAGTATGCACTATGGTTCCCACCATAACTTCGGCTCTTCACTGATCTTTGCAGGTCTTATTCCTGAGCACCTTGAATCCTGCCAGCCCATTTTTGGTTCAAGCAAGCGATAAATTACTCATTTCATTAGTCTTTAAATAGCATTTTCTCAAAAACTAACCATCCTGCTTCAAAAATAAAACGTCACCCGTCCTCATTTTGTAATTTTCCCTGCAAGATGTGAGAAGAAGCAGTGCAGTTCGGTTGCTTGTTTTTTTATTAAAGCTGGCTTATTGTGTGTGGGCACTGGCTCTAAGTTTAGCAAGCACCCAGGAGACAGGACTGTGCGTCTTACCACACAGAGCTCTTCTGCACCAGCGTAACCCTCCCCACATTGTGAGGGGATATATACCAGTGTGTCTTAAACTCTAAACTCAGCTGAGGACCCAAAATAGGTCATGGAGGTATATGAGGTGGGGCTTGGAGTGAGGCTGTAGTCCAGTAGGTTATGCCAATAATAATCTTTACAAACAAAAGAGCCTGTAATTTATATGAGGGTTTGTTGACTTTGGGGTGGGGTGTGCTAATGATATTGTTCAATTCGGTCATCGGTCACTGAATGCTGGCTATTTCATTAAATTTGTGATTCACGAAGTTTGTTATAAGGTAATAACAACAACTTATTGGCAAAACTGCATTCTACATCCCATGAATTTTACACCAGGCATCTTCAAATCCAAATCTGAATGATCATTCCTCTGAGGTAACTGGACGATTACAGCCACTGACAGACCGGACTGGCTTCACACCTGACTTTTAGGTGAAGGGATCGTGAGAGACCAAGTTTCTGGCCTTTGAGGACTGTGATTAGAGGATCGGGGCTCTAAGTTCCCTATCCTACGTACCTTATTCCCTAAGCCCTCTCAGAGGTGACCTCCACCCTAGTCCTTAGAACCTGAATATTGTTATGGCTTTAGTTCTTCCATTAAAGGAGTTGACTGTGCCGACCAAACCATCTCTGCTCTGAGCCAGCCAGGAGGAAATGGCCATTCAACTAACCCAGAACAGACTGATGTCGTCCAATTTCCCAATAAATACATTTCGATTGGGTGGGGACCAGAAATGCACAGGCTGAACCATAAATGTGAAATTAATACACAACAAAAGGCGCATGAGCGAGGTAAAGGATTTCAAAGGCATTTGCCGTTCCAGACCTTTCCCCTTCGTGAAATCATGAAGCGCCACTTGCCAGGGGACGGCTCAGAATGCCTGCGGACCTGCCCTCTGTTGGCAGACTCACATCTCAGGAATTAATCTATTTCAGTGGAAATAGGCATTGTGGTGTTTCCGCAGCTATTGAGGCATTAAAATGCTGCTGGATAGGTGAGTTGTGCATCACCATGGCGATGAGGTTTGGTAATGAAGTCGGATAGGTCCTCGTGGAATCTGATTAATCTGCTTTTTATGCTGATGTTTTTATTTGTTATTAATTTTCTTGTTTGTTTGTTTGCAGCACAAGTGAATACTTTTTCTAATATGGGAACTACGGCTGTCATGGCCTGTTTCTACAGCTGCAGGCTGAGCTTTTTAAATCAGACCTGTCACTTGAAGAGTTTAATTTATTTCTTTAATTTGTTTTGCATTGTCTCATATTTGTGTTTTTTCCTTATAAATGATAAATGTGTCACAGCATTAATTACCCTATTGTGTATCGACATCCTGCAAATTTGATTGATTGTATGCGTGTGTTTGTGTGTAAATCTATGCCAGTTTTCTGTATAAGTGAGTAATATATCATCATCAAACCAAGGTTTGATACGTAGTATAATTATGCATTTATTTGCATTCAAATGTAGGGCACCAATAGACTCTCTGTCTAATCAGAAACTTGACAAAGTGCCAAATTGTATTTACCGTTTTGCTGAGAAAGCTGCAGTGTTGTTTCAACCCTTGAAGAGCTGTTTTTTTCTAATGTTTTTTTCCCCCAAATAATTCTATGCCAGTGTTTTAGAGGTCTGTGGCATTCATTTACCAGAGTGATTGTTCTGTTGAGGACATTCTTTGTATGTATCATAAAAAAATGTTGGACACTCTTTCAAACTTGTATACTGCCTATGAATGAGGTCACACTTGTGGCCAATAGTCAATTCATTGCTTTGTGTTAATTACTGATTATGACCTATAATGAGCTCTCTGTCGCTCTCTTTCATAAATAAAAGCACACGGTGTGTTTGAATTGGATCTTGCCTGTCTGGTCATTGTTGGTGATGGTGAGGCTGGGGTGGTGCTTTGGGGTGGCAGGGCTGTGTGTCACTGGGATGTAGAAGTAACTCCTCAGTCCTCTGTAAACTGAGGCCGGCTAATATGTTCCTCTCACAGAAAAAAGATGGAAGTGCGTTAAGTGAGATCTGGGTGTGATGGCCTTTAGGTTTGTTAAATTGCGCCCTGTAACAAATATTACTTTGAACATTCGTTCGCAAAATGTGCTGATTGGTACCCAGAGAACATCTTCGTAGCTTTCAGGTTGCATTTGCGAGTAAAGTTTCCTGAGAGGCACAGAATGTACTCCCGCTGTACCCTGACAGCCCTGCAGTCCACTGATTTCGGACCTCTGCTTTGTCCCGGAAAAACAACGGAAACAATGGTCGGAGTAAAAAAGTAACTTGAGTTTTCATTCCCTTTGCGCGCGTAAGTTTGGAAAATATTCGCTTTCATATAGTGCTTAAGAGAATTATTAGACCACCTGTCATAAAAAAAATGAGGGAACACAAATATTTAAGAAATTTTTCAAAAACTTGTTTAAAACGAAGCAAATTTTAATTTCTTTGGCAAATAATGAATGGCCTTCTTTGGCCTTGATAACGGTTTGCATTCTTGCATTCAAACACTAAAAAACATTTTTAAGTTCAGTAATGCAAGAAAATTACTGTTATTTGGCATCTTAATCAAAAAATAATAATGTGCTTAACTAATTTCTGCTCTTTTGTAAAATGGTAAATTCAAAAGTTCATGAATAACAACAATAATTGTATTTTAGCATTAAAAATATCATTTAAATTAAAGAGCTTGTGTATACTGGGGGATAAACCATTTTAGAAACATTAAAAGTATTTTGGTAATTACCAGCACTTAATTTAGGGCAGCTGTGGCATAAACCTTACATTAGGAGGTGGTCTAATAAATTTGTTAGCACTGTACCTTTTTCTCCAGCGAAGGAGTAATGGGAACCATAAAATCAGTTGTAAATTGGGGCTGAGGCGAGTAGGGTTTCTGTGTGTTTCAGCCTGTCTTGAAGGTGCAGATTTTTTTTTTCTATCTGTCAATAGGGCACTGTAATGGTGTAATGCTGCAAATGCTCCCTAAATGGCTTAATTCGCTTAATTCTGACATTCATCTACATCGGTCGCTCTCCAGCCAGCATCATGGCCTCAATGGCATGCAGAGTGTGACGTCTGACTCTGGTCTGGCCAGCTGTTTTGGGCTTTAATCACAATTATCTCCAGCTGCATTTGGGAGGGGGTGCTGATATTATTTGGGGGTTAATTAGCTCTCCCTAGGAGCTCTGAATATTGTTGAAAGGTCCACCGTATGCTGACATACCCTTGTTGATGTTGCACTCTGGAGAATGATCATTAATCTCTGTGACTCACCTGTTCTGGGCTAATTGGGTCCTCTGCTGTATGTGTGGAGGTATTCACCAACAGCATGTCCGTGTTTGTGTGTCGGTATTCATATCTGTTTGTGCATCTGTATGTCTCTCCTTGATCATTTGTGCATGCACATCTGCGAATGAGAGTGTGTGCATGTGTTTTGTGCATGACTGTATGTGGATGTATTCATTGGTGTGTTTGTGTGCCTGTGTGCATGAATGTCCACATCTTTAGTGAATGCCTGTTTATCGACCAGTTGATTCTTAGAAACGTCTCCAACGTTACTTAACTCACTACCTATTTTTTAAGAGATAAATTTTCAGTAAAATATTACATTTAATCTGAACTTTTAATGGCTAAACTGTTCTATTCCATGCACATAACAGTAGCGTAGATGACACTGTAGTCTGAGGATTAGTTGTCCTTAGTGGCTCAGTATCAGCTGTTCTTTTAATTGGTCTGAGATCAGATTTCTGCTGTTTGTCAGGCTATTGTTGTTTGTTTTTGTCATCTCTTGCTGTGTTAAGGACCGATGTTAACGCATCACAGATGCAGAACGCCAGCAGATGTGCTTATCTCTCAATATATATTTGCCTCAATATTAGTCTGGCTCTGTCTGTCATGGATTTGCCCCCGCCTGCTGAAGACTAGAATCCGGCGGGGACTGGGACCATGTACCCAAAAGTAGGACCAGGGACTCAAACGCACAGGCTGCGTAAAAATGCTAAAATCTTTAATTTAAAGAACATAAAATCCTGGAGGGGAGCAGCAGCACACATAACCTCATAAAAAGAGCTCCAGAAACAGAATACTGCTGCACCAAAATGAAGTGCAGCCAGCCCTGAAATAACAGGGCTTCACCTCCACCTTAACGAGCCACACCTGTTGCCCGTTAAGGTGGAGGTGAAGAATGCAACAGGGGGAGGGGCTTTGTCTGCTTATCTCTCTGTTTGCCTCAATATAAGCCAGGCTCTATCTGCTCATCTCAATATTTGTCTTAATATAAGTCCGGGTCTGTCTGCTGATCTCTCCATTTGCCTCAATATAAGTCAGCCTCTGTCTGCTTATCTCTCCACTTGCCTCAATTAAGTCAGGCTCTGTCTGCTGATCTCTCCGTTTGCCTCAATATAAGTCAGGCTCTGTCTGATGATCTCTTCGTTTGCCTCAATATTAGTCAGGCTCTGACTGCTTATCTCTCCGTTTGCCTCAATATAAGTCAGGCTCTGTCTGCTGATCTCTCTGTTTGCCTCAATTTAAGTCAGGCTCTGTCTGATGATCTCTCCGTTTGTTTCAATATAAGTCAGGCTCTGACTGCTTATCTCTCCGTTTGCCTCAATATAAGCCAGGCTCTGTCTGCTGATCTCTCTGTTTGCCTCAATATAAGTCAGGCTCGTTCTGCTGATCTCTCCATTTGCCTCAATATAAGTCAGGCTCTGCCAGCTGATCTCTCCGTTTGCCTCAATATAAGTCAGGCTCTGTCTGATGATCTCTTCGTTTGCCTCAATATAAGTCAGGCTCTGACTGCTTATCTCTCCGTTTGCCTCAATATAAGTCAGGCTCTGTCTGCTGATCTCTCTGTTTGCCTCAATTTAAGTCAGGCTCTGTCTGATGATCTCTCCGTTTGTTTCAATATAAGTCAGGCTCTGACTGCTTATCTCTCCGTTTGCCTCAATATAAGCCAGGCTCTGTCTGCTGATCTCTCTGTTTGCCTCAATATAAGTCAGGCTCTTTCTGCTGATCTCTCCATTTGCCTCAATATAAGTCAGGCTCTGCCAGCTGATCTCTCCATTTGCCTCAATATAAGTCAGGCTCTGCCAGCAGATCTCTCCGTTTGCCTCAATTTAAGTCAGGCTCTGTCTGCTTATCTCTCCGTTTGCCTCAATATAAGTCAGGCTCTGTCTGCTGATCTCTCTGTTTGCCTCAATTTAAGTCAGGCTTTGTCTGCTTATCTCTCTGTGTGGCTCAATATAAGTCAGGCTCTGTCTGCTGATCTCTCCATTTGCCGGAATATAAGTCAGGTTCTGTCTGCTGATCTCTCCGTTTGTCTCAATATAAGTCAGGGTCTGTTTGCTGATCTCTCCGTTTGTCTCAATATAAGTCAGGCTCTGTCTGCTGATCTCTCCGTTTGTCTCAATATAAGTCAGGTTCTGTCTGCTGATCTCTCCGTTTGTCTCAATATAAGTCAGGGTCTGTTTGCTGATCTCTCCATTTGCCTCAATATAAGTCAGGCTTTGTCTGCATATCTCTCAGTTTGCCTCAATATAAGTCAGGCTCTTTCTGCTGATCCCTCCATTTGCCTCAATATAAGTCAGGCTCTGCCTGCTGATCTCTCTGTTTGTCTCAATATAAGTCAGGCTTTGTCTGCTTATCTCTCTGTGTGGCTCAATATAAGTCAGGCTCTGTCTGCTGATCTCTCCATTTGCCGGAATATAAGTCAGGTTCTGTCTGCTGATCTCTCCGTTTGTCTCAATATAAGTCAGGGTCTGTTTGCTGATCTCTCCATTTGCCTCAATATAAGTCAGGCTTTGTCTGCATATCTCTCAGTTTGCCTCAATATAAGTCAGGCTCTTTCTGCTGATCCCTCCATTTGCCTCAATATAAGTCAGCCTCTGTCTGCTTATCTCTCCACTTGCCTCAATTAAGTCAGGCTCTGTCTGCTGATCTCTCCGTTTGCCTCAATATAAGTTAGGCTCTGTCTGCTTATCTCTACGTTTGCCTCAATATAAGTCAGGCTCTGTCTGATGATCTCTCCGTTTGCCTCAATATAAGTCAGATTCTGACTGCTTATCTCTCCGTTTGCCTCAATATAAGTCAGGCTCTGTCTGATGATGTCTCCGTTTGCCTCAATATAAATCAGGCTCTGACTGCTTATCTCTCCGTTTGCCTCAATATAAGACAGGCTCTGTCTGCTGATCTCTCTGTTTGCCTCAGTGTAAGTCAGGCTTTGTCTGCTTATCTCTCTGCGTGGCTCAATATAAGTCAGGCTCTGTTTGCTGATCCCTCTGTTTGTCTCAACATAAGTCAGGGTCTGTTTGCTGATCTCTCCATTTGCCTGAATATAAGTCAGGTTCTGTCTGCTTATCTCTCTGTTTGCCTCAATATAAGTCAGGCTCTGTCTGATGATCTCTTCGTTTGCCTCAATATTAGTCAGGCTCTGACTGCTTATCTCTCCGTTTGCCTCAATATAAGTCAGGCTCTGTCTGCTGATCTCTCTGTTTGCCTCAATTTAAGTCAGGCTCTGTCTGATGATCTCTCCGTTTGTTTCAATATAAGTCAGGCTCTGACTGCTTATCTCTCCGTTTGCCTCAATATAAGCCAGGCTCTGTCTGCTGATCTCTCTGTTTGCCTCAATATAAGTCAGGCTCTTTCTGCTGATCTCTCCATTTGCCTCAATATAAGTCAGGCTCTGCCAGCTGATCTCTCCGTTTGCCTCAATATAAGTCAGGCTCTGTCTGATGATCTCTTCGTTTGCCTCAATATAAGTCAGGCTCTGACTGCTTATCTCTCCGTTTGCCTCAATATAAGTCAGGCTCTGTCTGCTGATCTCTCTGTTTGCCTCAATTTAAGTCAGGCTCTGTCTGATGATCTCTCCGTTTGTTTCAATATAAGTCAGGCTCTGACTGCTTATCTCTCCGTTTGCCTCAATATAAGCCAGGCTCTGTCTGCTGATCTCTCTGTTTGCCTCAATATAAGTCAGGCTCTTTCTGCTGATCTCTCCATTTGCCTCAATATAAGTCAGGCTCTGCCAGCTGATCTCTCCATTTGCCTCAATATAAGTCAGGCTCTGCCAGCAGATCTCTCCGTTTGCCTCAATTTAAGTCAGGCTCTGTCTGCTTATCTCTCCGTTTGCCTCAATATAAGTCAGGCTCTGTCTGCTGATCTCTCTGTTTGCCTCAATTTAAGTCAGGCTTTGTCTGCTTATCTCTCTGTGTGGCTCAATATAAGTCAGGCTCTGTCTGCTGATCTCTCCATTTGCCGGAATATAAGTCAGGTTCTGTCTGCTGATCTCTCCGTTTGTCTCAATATAAGTCAGGGTCTGTTTGCTGATCTCTCCGTTTGTCTCAATATAAGTCAGGCTCTGTCTGCTGATCTCTCCGTTTGTCTCAATATAAGTCAGGTTCTGTCTGCTGATCTCTCCGTTTGTCTCAATATAAGTCAGGGTCTGTTTGCTGATCTCTCCATTTGCCTCAATATAAGTCAGGCTTTGTCTGCATATCTCTCAGTTTGCCTCAATATAAGTCAGGCTCTTTCTGCTGATCCCTCCATTTGCCTCAATATAAGTCAGGCTCTGCCTGCTGATCTCTCTGTTTGTCTCAATATAAGTCAGGCTTTGTCTGCTTATCTCTCTGTTTGCCTCAATATAAGCCAGGCTCTATCTGCTTATCTCAACATTTGTCTTAATATAAGTCAGGGTCTGTCTGCTGATCTCTCCATTTGCCTCAATATAAGTCAGCCTCTGTCTGCTTATCTCTCCACTTGCCTCAATTAAGTCAGGCTCTGTCTGCTGATCTCTCCGTTTGCCTCAATATAAGTTAGGCTCTGTCTGCTTATCTCTACGTTTGCCTCAATATAAGTCAGGCTCTGTCTGATGATCTCTCCGTTTGCCTCAATATAAGTCAGATTCTGACTGCTTATCTCTCCGTTTGCCTCAATATAAGTCAGGCTCTGTCTGATGATGTCTCCGTTTGCCTCAATATAAATCAGGCTCTGACTGCTTATCTCTCCGTTTGCCTCAATATAAGACAGGCTCTGTCTGCTGATCTCTCTGTTTGCCTCAGTATAAGTCAGGCTTTGTCTGCTTATCTCTCTGCGTGGCTCAATATAAGTCAGGCTCTGTTTGCTGATCCCTCTGTTTGTCTCAACATAAGTCAGGGTCTGTTTGCTGATCTCTCCATTTGCCTGAATATAAGTCAGGTTCTGTCTGCTTATCTCTCTGTTTGCCTCAATATAAGTCAGGCTCTGTCTGATGATCTCTCCATTTGCCTCAATATAAGTCAGGCTCTGTCTGCTGATATCTCTGTTTGCCTCAATATAAGTCAGGCTTTGTCTGCTTAACTCTCTGTGTAGCTCAATATAAGTCAGGCTCTGTTTGCTGTTCCCTCTGTTTGTCTCAATATAAGTCAGGGTCTCTCTGCTGATCTCTCCGTTAGCCTGAATATAAGTCAGGCTCTCTCTGCTTATCTCTCCGTTTGCCTCAATATAAGTCAGGCTCTTTCTGATGATCTCTCCGTTTTCCTCAATATAAGTCAGGCTCTGTCTGCTTATCTCTCCGTTTGCCTCAATATAAGTCAGGCTCTGTCTGCTGATCTCTCTGTTTGCCTCAATATAAGTCAGGCTTTGTCTGCTTGTCTCTCTGTGTGGCTCAATATAAGTCAAGCTCTGTCTGCTGATCTCTCCGTTTGTCTCAATATAAGTCAGGCTTTTTCTGCTTATCTCTCAGTTTGCCTCAATATAAGTCAGGCTCTTTCTGCTGATCTCTCCATTTGCCTCAATATAAGTCTGGCTCTGCCTACTGATCTCTCCATTTGTCTCAATATAAGTCAGGCTTTGTCTGCTTATCTCTCTGTTTGCCTCAATATAAGCCAGGCTCTATCTACTTATCTCAACATTTGTCTTAATATAAGTCAGGGTCTGTCTGCTTATTACTCTGTTTGTCTCAATCGAAGTCAGATTCTGTCTGCTGACTCTGCTGATCTCTCCGTTTGTCTCAAGGAGACAGAACCTGACTTATATTATCTCTCTGTTTGTCTTGATATAAGTCAGGCTCTGTGTGCTGATCTCTCTGTTTGTCTCAATATAAGTCAGGCTCTGTCTGCTTTTCAGCATGTGTCTGCTTGTCTGTCTGTGGAAGTCTGTGTCAGCATGTTTGTCTGTCTGTTTCTCAGACTTTTTTCGCTGGCAGTGTCTGGAGGTAAAACAAAATCTCTTTCTTTGCTTCAGTCATAAGTGCTCTATTATGTAACTGCAAACCTAATCCTGTGCCCCTGAGTCATGGTAATTAACACTATCATGAGTCACTTGTGATGGCCTTGTGTGTGTGTGTGTGTGTGTGCGTGTGCGTGTGTGTGGGGGGGGGGGTTCGTGTTTACATCCCCTTGTAGGGACAAGATTCCATAAGACATGGAGGCCAGATTTGTTTTTCCTTATGGGGTAATCTTCTGGTCCCCCTGAGAAAATTGAGATATTTTAGGTTAGGGCTTAAGGTTAGGGTTGAGATAAGGTTAGGGTTAGCCTAAGATCAGGGTTAGGTATGTACTGTTGAGGGTTAAGATCAGAAAAAGGTGTTAGGGAATGAATGCAAGTCTATGTATTGTCCCCACAAAACATGAAAAATCAATGTGTGCGTGGGCATGTGTGTGTGTGCGTGTGCGTGTGTGTTTGTTTGTTTATTCGTTTTAACTCATGCGCATGCGCATGTCAACATACATGAATGCCGGGGCATGCCTATCTGTAGATTGGGAGGCCAAAGGCACATTCCAAAATACTTCATCTTTGCCTGCTGTACTTTGTTTTGCATATTGGTCACAGCACAATATTGTATTATGGTATTTGCTTCATGATTAATATGCGCAAACTAAAGTCTGCACTGAAGTACTTCCAATAATACTATTTGTCCTACTGCTGTTTCTATCATTGCTACTTCTAATGCTTCTGCCTACAACTACATGTCAGGAAGAGTTGGGATGATATGTCAAGTAAAATTAAAACTGAAAGCATTGTAAATCATATCTGACCTGTATTATTTTGAAAGCAATAACACAGTACGTTATTTGATCATTTCTTTCTTGATTTTTGTTGATTTATCAAAAGAAACATGTTGAGTTTTTCCAGATTCGGGTGGGATTGGAGATGCCAAATTAAAAAAAAAAAAAAAATCTGCCATTTCAGGAGCATTTCAAGTTCAGATGCAATACATAATAATGCTGTGGAAATATAAATGGGCTAATTATTATTTTCATCTATCATTTTCATCTTTCAACTGTGAATGAATCAATCAATTGTCTGATTGCTAATTAATGAAAAAAAAAACAGGAGCAGGTTGAGAGTAATCATCCCGTCGGAGGTAAGATAGACGAGGATTCTGCCTCACCTAACTTGCCTTCAGTGACACTTTATGGATCCATGTATAAGTCATTCAAAAAAAATAGCAGTGCAACATCAATAGCCTGATGAGCCACTGCTATTCGTAGTAGTGATATTTCTGCATGGCAAATAATTTACTTGCAGCTGTAGTAGTGTGATAGAAAAAGAACAGACCCAACTGTCATGACATGCACGCTGTTTGTTCCAAAAAATCGACTCATTCATTGAAAGGGGCGTCTTCAAAATAATAGCAGTGTGGAGTTTAATTAGAGAATTCATTCACTCTGTGAAGAAACAGGTGTCAATACTTACCATTTATTAAGGAAGAAGGGAAGCAAATGCTTCTCACATTGTTTTAAAATGTAATGCTTTCTGAATTTTGATGTAAAATGGGCTGTACCAAACATTGTTCAGAGTAAAAATGTAATTTGATTAAAAAGTTGATAGGAGAGGGGAAAGAAGTGCAGCAAATTATAGGATTCTCAGTCAAAATGATCTCAAAATGGCAACAAAAACCAGAAATGCGCAGCAGGTAACGAGCAACTACTGCTGAAACGGATCAAAGAATAGTCAGAATGGCAAAGATTCAGCCAATCATCACCTCCAGAAAAATCAACGATGAAACAAAAAATTACCTATAAGAGCTGTTACAGTCAGAAGACATTTGATTGATGCCAAGGTATCCGCAAGAAGCTCCCGTAAAGCACCATTACTGAAAAAAGGGCATGGGTAGAATCAGTTAAAGTGCATTGATTGGCCCAAAGAGAGATGGCATAATATTCTGCAGACTGATGAGAGTAAAAGTGTTCTTTTTGGGTCTAGTGGTGCTCATCAGTATGTCAAACGACCCCCAGATACTGAATTCAAGCAAAAGTTTACTGTGAAGACTGTGAGGCATGGTGGTGCAAAAATCATGGTATGGGGATGTTTTGCATACTATGATTTTGGGCCCATTTGTCATATACCAGGGATTATGGATCAGTTTGAATACATCGAAATACACTTTGTACTCGCAGAGATTATGTTGCCATATGCTGAAGAGGAAATGCCCCTGAAATGAGTGTTTCAACCAGACAGCGACCTCTAACACACGAGTAAGAGAGTAACGTCTTGTTTTCAGACAAACAAGACTGAGGGAAAGGAGTGGCCAGCTCAATCCCTATCCCTCAACCCCATTAAAAACTTGTGGGGTGACATTAAGAATGCAGTTTCTTAAGCAAAATCAAAAGAACATAGGACTTGTGGAATGTAGTTTGTTCATCCTGGGCTGAAATACCTGTCTCTAGGAGCCAGAAGTTGGCGGACTCGATGCAACGCAGATGCGCAGCAGTTATCAAAAACAATGGTTATGCAACTTAATTCAGTAATTTAAAGTGAAGTTTAATCTTCAATTAAATTTAGTCTTTGAGTATGAAGAGAAAATTGTTGACACTGCTATTTTTTAAACCGATTTATATTCCTTTTCTTTGCCTCCTGTAAAAGAATAACACAGACTTGATCAAATTTGTAAATGCTTTCATTTGGAATTAAATGAGTAATGTTTCCACTACATTTGAAACGAGAAATGGTTTTTACACGTAAAAACAGATGTCTCCCCCTTCCCCCATTTCACATTTTAGAATTATGGTCCGGAAACGAGTCCCACCCATCAATATGCCTAAGTCCAAATTGTTGCCATGGAAACAGAAAAAATATTAAAGCCGCAAGTAGCGTTGGACGGGTCCTCGCCCTCCCGTGCATGTGGAAACAGGGGCGAGACGCGTTCGAGCGCCGTCAAGCATCGTCATTCGTTGGACAGCACGAGACTGAGGAAAATTTTTTATGTTGAGTTGAGTGCAAACCCCTTTACTGAAAGAGATTTTTCTTTAGTATAATGGAGCTATGACCCATGCGACCTGGTCAAACTTTCTGAAGCAGATTTTATCACTGCTGTGTATTGTGAAATCTTCCCCCATTCATGAACTTTGTGAAGGGAGATGAGCCATGTGATCCTACTGCCACCCGGTGGTCAGAATGTGTAGCAGTACAAAGAAAAACACTGAAAATCAATAATAATCAAGAAATGAATAAATGCTTCTTCCACGTAAATCCTAGAAAGCTGAAATTTCTGGAGCATGTTCACTGAAGAAATACAAAAGTTTTATACGCTGCAACTTATGGTGAATTCAGAAGTGCTTCACTCTATATTTTTCAAAATATGAATATTCATAAAATGTTTATATCTCAAAAAATGTCAATTGAAATGATACCACACTTGGCAGTTTGTTTGGCGACATGGAGATTATGAATTATACCAAAGGACATTTTAATACGATGAAAGGTTTGTCTACAGCAAGAATGTATATCTTACTCTACAGTGTATTATGTATGTAAAAATTTTTATTTCAAAAAGTCTCAAATGGATTTACACGAAATTAGGTGACAGTGCAGGGCATGGTACAGCAATGATGAGTGATTTTTTCAGAATTTATGACATTGCAACAGGCTGTGGTGAAAGTTAAAGTCCCATTTTGGTGTATTTAGGTGGTTCTAGAGAGCCATTTTGTCTCTTTGGTGGAGAATTTTCAGATTGTAAAAATATTTGAAGTTATGTAGAAATTACTGCAAAATTCGGTTTGTTTTCAAGCATGTTTAAGGGGTGAATTGAAGGTTGAAAATCGCCAAGGCATCGAAAAAAGGTAGTGAAAGTGGCTGGGGACCCCATCTTTGACGCCTCATAAAATCCGAACCGTTCGACTTTTGAAAAAGTTGTACAGTAATTTTCATCGGCAGAGTGTGCTTTGTCATCTAATGGCATTTGGGGTCGATACGATGAACGCCCTTAAAGGAGTTTGCGTTTGTTCGAGGGCAAATTTTGGCGAAATTTAGGGGAGATGCCGACGTCAACGGGAATTCGGGCAAAAACAATATGTCCCCCCCCCCTCCAGGAAGGGGGAGACATAATATGGAACTGAAGGCTATTAAAAAATATTTGCACATTCACACTTTTTAAGGTACTGCTATTTTATTTAACACAACTGTAGATATTTCCAGGGTGCCTGATGGTTTCAATGGCTGGAAAGTCTGCCAATCTCTCTCATGCACATTACCAATATGCTTGGTATAGCATATTTTACATATATTCATTCAATTATTGGGATAAGTTTCTGGGCGCTTGTTAGCCATGTAAGCGATCTGCTGACAATATGCACAAAGCTTTGTTTTAATGTGCTGGAAAAGGTTTTTGAAGATTTCCTTAGAGACATTTGGTGTCATAAGGCTGCATTATTCCATCAATGTATAACCTGTTCTCAGGCATCAGTAATTCAGCCTGAAGAGTCCTAAGTCCTGACCATTGCTTGTGTCTAGGGCCTGTTCAATAAGATTACATAAAATACAGAGAGCACTGCCAACCAAACATATCCCCTCTGGTGTATACCATGACCCCATAAATTTGGATTAATTTTCAGTTACCAGCTGTGACTTGACCCATAATTTCAACTAAGATGGCTAAATGAAGAAAAACATGATCCTCAATTTTTCTTAGGCATCTAGACAAGGAGGAGTGCAAGCCCATAATGATACTGTAATATTTTTGGGGTCATGAATGGTTGAATTAAAAAATTATCTACATTATTATACATTATCATATCATTAGGCCTAAATGTATTTTACCCAGTACATTGACAAATTTGCTCATTTAGGAGCAAAAAACATTTTTAACCTTCCAAAATATTTGTGGTGTGAGTTCCAGTTTGTTGCTTTAGTTTCAGAATATTAAGACATTGTTGATTTGTATTTATTTGAAGCTTCTTGCATTTAGTGAGACACCTGCTTGCTACCAATTAAGCAACATTCTGCACCTTCAGGCCAAGTAGAAAGAGTGTTGCTCATGCCAACAGTTAAAACATTGTTACCAGTCTGCCTGAGTTTGCAATAGCATAAAACAAAGTGTTAACAAAGAACTTCATTCTTCCTGACATATACATCTGGATTAATAAGATTAAAACTAATCAAAATTTGAATAATAAATTCTCTTTTTCAAATTCTAGGATGGCAGTAGTGGCACAGGGGAGGTTCCAACGGTGTAGTTGAGAACCAGTGCCCCTAATTTTGTTTTTATATGCAAAACAGATTCCATTTTCTACAAATTTATTAAGTTATGAACAAGATCGATTTTTGTACGGGCAAATGCATGGCCATCTGAATGATTTCTGACGTGTGTGTTAATCATAGCTCACATGAAAATGCTGTGCCTGATAAATGCAGCTGTGGATTTCGAATTCTTGTCATCTAGAAATGAATGTAAATATATTTATACCTGGCTGCGACAAGTATTTATGGTATTATCGATATGAATGGCATGCATAATTTTATACTGTAATTGTTTTGCCCTTTGTGAATGCGGTGTAATGTACCAGCGAGCATCACAACCTTTGGCCAGTATCAGTGGAGTGCCCTCTAGTGGCTCTTTTATGAGTAAAAGGCTGGCGTGTTGACCTCCAGACCTGAGGGTCTGTTGTCTATATAGGCTTTTGTGGTCTCACTTCAATCAACAGATAAATAATACCTTGAGAACAAATTGTATGGACCCTTTGGCCAATCTGTGATTTACTTTATTCAAATGTTTGGAAACACGCCAAAACCAGCAGAAACTGTGGCCTTCCAAGGCTGGGGTTTCACAAACATGGTAAAAAGAGACCTACTTCCTTTCACGGCCATCTAGGTAAGTGCCCCCAAAGCTGCGCACATGCATACTATTTCTAATAAAAATTACACTGTAAGTAATTTGTTTCCACTCGAAGCTGAAGCTGGCTGAATTTGAGATCTGTGTTGACCTGGGCCAGAAATCAGCTTGCATGCGCATCCACACCCATATCCTCCACGTTATAATCATGAGATGAACTATATCCATATTCCCCTGTATTGGTCCCTGAAGCCATATGACAGCTAAAATATAGTCATATGCTAATTAAAGTTATAAAAGTGTGCGTACTGCGTTTTGTTTGTAATAATACCCAAATAAACATGCACTAGCACAAAATACTGATTGTTCAGTTCCCCTGATCCAGTTAATAAGTGGCACTGTATTTCCGACTTCGTCTAAAAATTAACTATGCTGCTTTTCAATTGTATTCTCCACTCTGGCGTCTAATTGTTCCGGATGAACGTCTACAAACTTTAACAATGTTAGCGTCTTGTCCCGGTACTGACCAAATTAAATATCTACTAACGTTGCGCAAGACGATAGATAAACTGCTCAGCATGTATCCTTTCGAAAATTTCTGAATGCTTCGGTCCGAAGTCTAAAAGCGCTTCGTTGAGTGAGTTATTAGCGAGGACTGCATATTTGCATGAATTTAATTAACAGACTTTGATTAAATCTGTAAAAATCAGCTGGTCTCCAGAAACAGAGTCCGAGCTGAACGTGAGAGAACTGCTTATCTACAGATTTTTCTCCGTGTGCTTTACACGCGGCTCTAATGTTCCTCTGAGCTCGCATACTGACGCAAAAGCCAGCCACGCACCTGCTTGGTCCACTCTTCCACTCCCCGCGCACCCACTCCATCCCAATCTCCCCACCTCTGGCGCTCCGGACCGCTGCGCATTCGTGACGCGCAGGAGAGGAGTGGTCTCAGTTGTGCTTAAATATACTGTCAGCTTCGCTGTTGGACTCCAAACAGGCCACGTCAAAAAACAGCGTACGACTAACCCGGAGTATTGAAGGGGAAGGTCGGCTCTCATATAACACTCGCGCGGAATTAACGCGTTCTGCACAAAAACGGTTGCCATCTCTGCGAAAATGATCAAGAAAATGACGCCCTCAGAGAACGAGTTTGACATACCTGCTAAAAATTGCTACAGGATGGTCATTCTGGGTTCCACAAAAGTTGGCAAAACTGCTATCGTGTCCCGGTTTTTGACTGGGAGATTCGACGATCAGTACACGCCAACTATCGAAGACTTTCACAGGAAATTTTACAGCATAAGGGGAGAGGTTTACCAACTAGATCTTTTGGACACGTCTGGGAACCATCCTTTTCCCGCAATGAGAAGGCTGTCCATACTCACTGGTAAGCATTGCTTTTTTTACTAAATTATGAAAACACCTATCGTAGCAGGAGCTTTTCTCCTAATTAACAAACTTAAAGCAAAAGTTTTCATGCTTTTCCCGTTCTACCAGTATAGAGAAATATTTTCTTTGAATTAAGTTTGCTGCATGAATGGTTGCTCGTGTCTCATTACGTGGAACCACCCTGTAATATATGCTTCTTCTGATGCAGGCGACGTTTTTATCCTGGTGTTCAGTCTGGACAACAGAGAGTCTTTTCGGGAAGTACAGCGCCTCAAACAGCAGATCATTGAGACCAAATCCTGCCTGAAAAATAAGACTAAAGAGAATGTGGACGTCCCAGTGGTCATCTGCGGTAACAAGGGCGACCGGGAGTTTTACAGAGAGGTCGAGAAGGATGAGATTGACTGTCTCATATCCGGAGACGAGCAGTGCGCCTACTTCGAGATTTCAGCCAAGAGAAACTCTAACATGGACAGAATGTTTCAGGCTCTATTTACCATGGCTAAACTCCCGAATGAGATGAGCCCAGACTTGCACCGTAAGGTCTCCGTGCAGTACTGTGATATGCTGCACAACAGAAAGTCCGTCAAGAACAAGAAATTCAAAGACTGCGATGCGTATGGGATTGTGGCGCCTTTCGCCCGACGACCCAGCGTTCACAGTGACTTAATGTACATTAAAGAAAAAGCGATTGGTGGCGGTCAGGGAAAGGACAAAGAGCGGTGTGTCATCAGCTAAAACTGCAAGCAGAGAGTTGGCTGTGCACGAAAATCTCCTGAGCGCCAGGGTCGTGCGGGCGCAGACTCTATGCCTGATGTGCGGGTGTTTGTTCTGCTTCCCGGGGCGCAACGGTAGAGTCGGGAGAGGGACGACTGAACTTCGATTCAGTTGCGACGCCGGATGCGTCTCCCGGGAGAACTTACCCGGTTTCAAGTGCGAAGCGCCTTACCAAACATTTGCGCCGAACTGTGGCCAAGAATGTATTATTTTCTAAGGTCCGAAACGCTAGAAATGTGACGTGGCTTAAAATCAATGGACTCTTTCCAACATGCTGTATAATGCGTTTCAAAAGTCATTATCTACTCTTGCTGACTAGTGAACCTCCATGGTTGGATGGAGTGCTATGTTCTGAATACAACAGTTTACATTTTGTGATAGGCTATTATATTTTATTATTAAAAAAACTTGAATGATTGTTGCTACCTGAACAAATCTTATCATGAATGTATATTTATGTCAATGCTGAACTTTTCTAAAATTAAAAAAACTTCACAAATCTGTTGCATCGTTTAGTAATTTATCTCACAGCATGAAATACTGCAGTGCTGTTGTCCCATATTTTAAATGCCTAAAATACTATTTTTCACTAAAAAGGCAATCGAAATGATGAGGTCATTTAAATTTTGCTCCAGTTCTCTAACAATCAAGTTTGCTTCACATCAACACAAGTAATATGCATAAACGTAGTCACCAGTTCATTAGGTATACCTGCACATCAGCTCATAACTGCATATGTATGCCAGCCAGTCATTGGGCTGCAACTGAATGTTGCAGTTTGGGAAGCATGGATTATGTGCACTGCTTCCAGTAATTAGTTTTGGAATGTGGATTTTTCACAGAAGTTCATTCAGTGATGCAAGGCCAGCTTTATCAAAGACAGCCCAAAGTAAGACCTGGAGATGCGTCAGCTACTTTTATTCGTTTGCACTACATAGTAAATACATCATTTCAAAGGCACAAAAAGGGCTCTTTGGGGGGTAAAATTTTCATTCTTCAACAGGAGATCTCATAGAGAAGAGATTCCTTCTCCTAATCACCCAGAGAGGCCAGAACCTTCTAAGCAATGAGGCATAATAATGTAGTATAGCACTTGTGGCTTATCCGGAGCCATTCCAAGGTCATCTTTGCTGACCTGGAAACAAAGCTCATACAGTGAAAATCCTCCTGCAAAGGATTTTGTTTTATGTTTAAATAAAAAAAAGAAGACTTAAAGGTGCACTCTGCAAGTTTGTTTGTTCT
This sequence comes from Gymnothorax reevesii, assembly GCA_029721435.1. Lineage (NCBI taxonomy): Eukaryota > Metazoa > Chordata > Actinopteri > Anguilliformes > Muraenidae > Gymnothorax > Gymnothorax reevesii. The sequence goes on from CM056592.1 coordinate 43,672,173, forward strand.
GTTGACATTCGAACTAAAAAAAAAAAAAAAAAAAAAAAGGGAGGTAGCTCGCCCCTCCCTCCCATGCTTCTGTAACTGTCAACTCTTGTCGCTGATTGGCCGGGACAGTTTGTTCTGTTATGGGGCACAGCCTGTGCCCCTTGTGTTTATTTGCAGTTTGTGACGTCTGTGCGGACTCCAGAATTTAGGGGCAGGCAGCTAGCAGATTGTAGAGAGATGTTGGCGAATTGAGACAAAAATATAATCGTGCAAGAAGTAAACAAACTGATTGGACACACTGTTACAACACCTGACTCCCAGGTAAAGGAAGGGTGGAGATCTAAGCCCTCGAGGACCGTGATTTGAGCAGCCCTGTTTTTAGCAAAAGAACAAATTCAGTAAGGAAATGCAGGAAAGAACCTTTACTTCACTTTCTTTTCTAGTCTTATTTCTACAAAAGTGGGGTATGGTTAAAAAAAAAAAAAAAAAACATCATTTATGCAATAGTGGTCAAGCAAAACAGTCTGCAATTTTTACTTTGTAAGAAACAACTTAGAATTTTGTATACATGCACAATCCTATTAATCTTGTGTTTTTAAAGTCAAGCTTGTTCTTACTAATCCAAAATCTGCAAAGATGCTGGCATACAAGTCCTTTCTGTGCACACACTGAGATGCCTGGATACTACACCTCTGCATGAATCAACAGTATTCATAGATTTGCCGACCCAGGACCTGTAGGGCAACATTACTTACGTACACAAATAATTCCATAGTGTGCTAGATTACACAACCGAAATGTTCCTCACTGAGCATTCCAAACATGATGTAATTGGAAGTATAGGAATGCCATCTTGGAATTTCAAACACAAAACCAAAAGTCTACTGTTCAAGGGTTACCGTTCATGATGAGGTTTATGGGTATTGCATTGGGTTAGCGAAGAACAAGAACAAAAATGTGCCCCAGAATAGGGTTTGCAAAGTTTTTTTTCCCCATCCATCTTGGAGCATGTCCCCTTAACACAACGTTCTCTGACCCGGTCGCTTCACAATCTTCACTCGAAGAGCAAAAGAACACACCTTAAACAACAGCTAGAGATCTTCCTAAGCACCAAATTAATGTCAAAATAAAAGTCTTCCTGACGGAGGACCACCAGGAGCACGGCTGAGGATCACTAGACCAGGGCAATTCCATCCGAGGGTTGTGTCCACTAAGCGAAGCGTTCCCAGAGGGGCCAGTCTCAGCAGAGCAACCTCCACCAGCACAATGTCCCTGCCAAGGTCGCCCTAGGGTTTAGGGATGTCAAACATGCACAGGCTCTTGTATTTCTGCAGCAGCTGGTTCTTGGTGCGGACCTGCTCTCGTAAAAGGCGTAGCCGCCTCTGCTGTTCCTCTGGACTGAGGTCGATTCCCGGCATGGCCCCAATCTGCTCCCGCGCCTCCTGAATCCTGCTTTTCAGCTTGTTGAGCTCCTGGTGGACCTCCTGGTTGTCTTTGTCCATGCTGGATCGGGGGGGATGGAGGCACAAAAGATTTAGATTTCACACATGCCATTACCATAGTTAGCATTTACCATATTTCATTACTTTAAGGAGTATTTGCCATTACCATGATTGGGGTTTAGCCTATTCCATTGCCACAGTCAGCATTTAGCATGTGCCATTACTGCGGTTAACATTTGGCTTTAGCTATGACCACAATCATTTTGCACCTGCTGCTAATTTGTCCACAGAATATTTCTCCATCATCCAAAGAGCACTGTAGGTTAACAAATCACCACACAAGGAGACAAACGAAAAAGTACACTTTCTTGATAAAAATTAATTAAATAAATAATTATTGTTATTAATTTAAGTCACTAATAATAATGACTTTTGCATTTTTTTAAGTCACGACTCTTTTGCATAGAAAGCGGGTCGTAAATGACCTACTGGAGTCCACTGCTCTGGCGCCAATGTCTCTCAGCAAGACCGGAAAAAATGCCATGATAATGAAACTTGATTCTGGCCTCTTGGTTACAAGCAGAGGTACCCATCTGTTATACTGTTGCATCACACCGCCTATATCCCTACATTCAACAGACTTGTTTATTCAGAGGCACCAATAACACAGAAGAAGCATAAATGCATTCAACTGAAATAGCAGTGCCATTCCTGGCAGACAATCAGGAGAAATTTCACCGAAATGTGAAAAGTGATTCGATATGCGGCAGTGGAACTGTTCCGTTACCTGCACTCAGGCCTGATGCCAGAGTTATAATCAGTAACCAAGCAACAATGCCGAGTTTGCCGACAGTGCAAGAGCGATGCAAGCTGTGCCTCATAAACACCAGTGCAGAACAGGGTGATGGCTGCCCGCTGTCCATTTAAGCCCCATCAGTACCTGGCCTGAAAACCTGTGTAAAGGGAACTTGACGTTTCATTCACCCCCAACGGAAATTTGAAAGGTTCTCAAAGGCACGAGAAGAGCAGTCCTCCCCAGCATTTTGATCCAATCGATGCTTTTGCTCATAATCATAATTCTTCAGCCAGGAAGTAGAAATGATCTTTGGAATGAGCTGGCTGCTCTTGTGAAAATTATGTTGCAGGACTTATTTTCAGACCCCTGAATCAAAACCTTCTTACATCAAGTGATGGGAACACAGTTGTTGCTGTGCTCTGTTAATATCCCTAATTTTACTGGAACAAATGTGGTCTCCTGCACAGACAGACTTAGTAAATCATTCCTGGACAGTGCACTGGGACCCAGCAGTCCTGCTGACCTGACCTAAGCAGCTGAATAAGCACCACGTCTAGTTCTTGACAGATTAAGTCTTAACCATGTCAATAATTTCACACTGCCGGAGACTCTTGGAGTAGCACAGCTCTTACTAGAGTAAAGGGTCACTGGCCATCTTCCAGTTCAGCACTTCACAGCGCATCCCGGCTCCCTCCCAATAAAAAAGATCTTAACAGTTACACCATGTTATACAATTGCATCAGGTCAGTGGCTCTCACACTCGATCCTGGGGGAACCACAGTGCATTTTGGTTCTCATGCCCACAATAATTGCAATCCTAGGATTTTTACAAGCGGTTAATTTTCCGAAATAAGGTACTTGTGATGTTTGATGAGGATTGTTTACCTCCTTATCCCACATTATACCAGTTCATACAGTGTTTTTATCACCATCATCAATACCCCTTTTCCACCAGAAAGAACCTGGTGCTGGTGCCAGTGCTTAGTTGGTTCAACCCACGCACCTCCTAAGAACCCGTTTGCTTTTCCTTCGCCTGGGAGCCAACTCAGAGCCATGCAATTACTTCACCTTATAATGACAGCATGTCACTGTATGCGAGTGGGCTCGCCACGGCCCGATTTGTTCAGCAATGAAAGTGCGAGTGGCTGGAATTATTTTCTGTTGCTATTCGGGTATTGGACCGATTCTGACAGGTTGTTTGGATGGGAAATAGACATCTTATTCATACATGACTACATAAACATTCAATTTTACTGATTTCCACTGACTGCTATACTTCGTCCTCACAAGCAAAAATACCGCAGCACATTCAAAATCCCATTTTGGGGCTTACCATGGGGCATCGGATGAGCAGTTTGAACACTTTTATTCCTAACCGAGCACATTTGTCTCGGATAAAACCTTCGCAGCAGAATCGGCCTGTTTAATGTCTCCTTGATTGAAATGTTTCGGTGGGGAACAACAAAAGTCTTGCAATTCGGCGGCACAGAATCCAGCATCGGCTTTATTTTCATAAAACTGTAATAGATATGTGTCTGATCCAATGACAAACAAATGTTTTAAAAAATAAGAACTAAAAAATATACACGTCAAATCCAATTGAAAGCAATGTTTTTTCTTTCTAAAAAAAAAAAAAACTATTAAAAAATAGGCATTTTTTCAGCGCAAGTTTCCTTGTAAACTAGTTTCCCTACTTGGCAGCGGTCATGACAAGACACTTGTTATCGACGTTCCCGGAATTTGCGATGATAAATTATCCTACAAGAGAGCAAGTGACTCGTCCCAGATCGCGCTGGTGGAGAAATAACCCCGGCTTGACAGAACGAAATAGGTCATAATATTACTGTACCGCTCCCGACGAAATTGGTGCTTTGCTCTAGACCAGTAATGAGTTGGTGCTGCTCTGGCACCAGTTTTCAGAGCCAGGAGCTGGTGCTTAGGCTGTGAAAAAGCAAAGAACCGGTGGCAGTCAGGCTCTGGCTCTGAACCAGCACTGGAACCAGCTCAGTGGAAAAGGGGTATAAAAGACTGACATTCCCTACTCAGGTGTTGAATAGGAGCCAGTTTCATTTTTAATTTTCCCTTAAATGTAAACATGATTTTGCCTGGTCTCATCATTTTGTTTGTCCCTGAATTCTTCATAACTGTCCCGATGATCACGTTCGGTAGTCAAATGTTAAATCTTCCACCAGTTAAGGAGCCTAACAATTCACCATTAAATGTTTCTTGCAATATAGGCCACTCGGCACAGTATGCCTATATAAATACAATTCTTTTTAGAATGCATAGTCATTTCTAGCTGAAAGTGATTGAAAAATTGAAAATAAATTTATCTACTAGTTAAAATTCTGGGATTGCTATTGCAGTCGGGACAAAAACCAGCAAACATAGAGGTCCAACAGGACCAAGTTTGAGAACCATTGCTTTACGTTATTGTGTGCCTCATGATTTCATGAGGAGGCTAGCTTTATGAATTTATAATTTCTATCCTCACTGCAGTAAAAATGTTGGACTTGTTGACCACAAAGTTTTCAAGTGTGGATCTGAATTCCACATTAATGTTCCAATATGAAGCTGCTTTACATAAGAGCATCTGCTCAATGAAAGCAATATAACCTTATTAGACAATTATATTGTACAATTGCTACTTGTATTTTTATTGGAACAAAACTTGGAATCCACCAGCCTGCCATCTGCGATTGTTACATCTCATTCAAAGAAATGTGTCCTCAGATTCTGCACTATTTACACTACGGGCATCAGTGGTTTTCATTGCGCAAGTGATTGTAAAATGACAAAACCCTCATTTGTGTCGGATTTCACTTGTAATTTAGCCATTACTGAAGTGGTATTTGAGACAGCCCTTTTAGATCCTGCAGGTTGGTTTGAAATACAAAACCCAAAACCAGTGAAGTTGGCACGTTATGTAAATCGTAGATAAAAACAGAATACAATGATTTGCAAATCCTTTTCAGCTTATATTCAATTGAATACACTGCAAAGACAAGATGTTTAATGTTCAAATTGAGAAACTTTTTTTTTTTTTTTGCAAATAACCATTAACTTAGAATTTAAAGGCAGCAACACATAGCAAAAAAGTTGGCACAGGGGCCTTTTTACCACTGTGTAACATCGCCTTTCCTTTTAACGACACTCAGTAAACGTTTGGGAACTGAGGAGACCAATTTTTGAAGCTTTTCAGGTGGAACTCTTTCCCATTCTTGCTTGATGTACAGCTTAAGTTGTTCAACAGTCCGGAGTCTCCGTTGACGTATTTTACGCTTCAAAATGCGCCACACATTTTCAATGGGAGACAGGTCTGGACTACAGGCAGGCCAGTCTAATACCCGCACTGTTTTACTACGGAGCCATGCCGTTGTAACACGTGCAGAATGTGGCTTGGCATTGTCTTGCTGAAATAAGCAGGGGCGTCCATGAAAAAGACGTTGCTTGGATGGCAACATACGTTGCTCCAAAACCTGTATGTACCTTTCAGCATTAATGGTGCCTTCAAATATGTGTAAGTTGCCCATGCCTTGGGCACTAATACACCCCCATACCATCACAGATGCTGGCTTTTGAACTTTGAGCCTATAACAGTCTGGATGGTTCTTTTCCTCTTTGTTCCGAAGGACACGACGTCACAGTTTCCAAAAACAATTTGAAATGTGGACTCGTCAGACCACAGAACACTTTTCCACTTTGCATCAGTCCATCTTAGATGAGCTTGGGCCCAGCGAAGCCGGCGGCGTTTCTGGGTGCTGTTGATAAATTGCTTTCGCTTTGCATTGTAGAGTTTTAACTTGCACTTGCAGATGTAGCGACAAACTGTAGTTACGGACAGTGGTTTTCTGAAGTGTTCCTGAGCCCATGTGGTGATGTCCTTTACACACTGATGTCGGTTTTTGATGTAGTACCGTCTGAGGGATCAAAGGTCACGAGCATTCGATGTTGGTTTTCGGCCTTGTCGCTTACGTGCAGTGATTTCTCCAGATTCTCTGAACCTTTTGACGATATTACGGACCGTAGATGATGAAATCCCTAAATTTCTTGCAATAGCTCATTGAGGAATGTTGTTTTTAAACTGTTCGACAATCAGCTTGCGCATTTGTTCACTAAGTGGTGACCCTCGCCCCATTCTTGTTTGTGAATGACTGAGCATTTCAGGGAAGCTGCTTTTATACCCAATCATGGCACCCACCTGTTCCCAATTAGCCAGTTCACCTGTGGGATGTTCCAAATAAGTGTTTGATGAGCATTCCTCAACTCTCTCAGTCTTTTTTGCCACTTGTGCCAGCTTTTTTGAGACATGTTGCAGGCATCAAATTCCAAATGAGCTAATATTTGCAAAAAATTACAAAGTTTACCCGTTCGAACATTAAGTAACTTGTCTTTGCAGTGTATTCAATTGAATATAGGTTGAAAAGGATTTGCAAATCATTGTATTCTGTTTTTATTTACAATTTACACAACGTGCCAACTTCACTGGTTTTGGGTTTTGTAAAATATTGCAGAAGCAGAACAAATATTTAATTTTCAAAGCGTGGTGAATTTACTCCTTTTCTAGAAAAAGAAAACATCCTGACAAACCACACAGACATGGGTCAAAGGCATTGATAATGCAAACGTTTCGTGATAATGCCCCTGACAGTAGACCAAGGTCATTACTTGGAGAAAAGTGGTATCCGTTGCATCAGAAACTGCATTTGAAAGTCGGATGACACAGCAAGAGTAATCAACAAATAGTATTCAGAGCAAAAATGAATTTCAGAAGGTAAATAACCATTTAGTAATCAAGTATTCCATTAGAATCAGACTGAATGATGTTTTGTGATAAATGCGGATATGTGCTTTTATGCGATTGCTTTAAGCACATGCACTAGGTACGAGACAAAAAATTGGCAATAACATTGATTATTACACTTTTGGAACGAGCCTGAAATTCCCTAGTGTTGTTTTTGATTTTTATTTTTTTTGCACTAACTATGATGGAAGTAATGACAAATTGGAAGTAGGAAGATTTGGCCAATATAGTCCCCTTTTTTACTTAAATGAACAATAGGAGGCCGGAGCAAAAAGTGTGACCACGAACCATTATATTTCTAGACATAATCACATGAATGAAACACCATGCCATATGATAATGAATCTGCCTTAAATGTATTTCGTAATCAATTTTAATTAATTCATTTTTTAAGTTTCCTGTGAAAGGAAAAATCCTAATGGCTAATTCTTTAATGAAATTTCCACCATTCGGTGGCTTATGCAAAACGACCATTAAATGATACTGTTGTTTGTGGTATAAGCTCGATGTAATGAAGTCGAAATTACAAAAAAAAAAAAACATCAGTATCGCACCAACATCGACTTTGAACGACGCTAAGAAACTGTGAGGTTTCAATCTACTTTAAATTCACACATAAATCATACAAGACTATGAGAACAAATAAACCCCACGTCCAAAGTATTACTTTCAAGTGCCACAGTGGTGACTTCATTGGAGTAATTTTGACACAAAACTCGACATGGCTCGAGAGAACACGGTTTTATTCTGAAGAGTCAAATTTTAGACCATCCAGAAAGGATAGATGTACCACACACTCCGCACACTTAACTATTGGAGACCTAGGCCATCCGGACACGTTATCAGCAGGCAAGTGCCCGCGTTTTATCATACCAATGAGTAGTAAACGACGGGGGTGTCAAATCTCGAATTCGGTTTCCCCAGTGATTCACATACCCCCTGCGCGCAATAACAACAGGAAATAGTGCAAAGGGCATGTACATATTTTCATCTGCATTTGACATTTAAATTTACACGTTATGAAAGCGTAATCTAACTGCGTGACGATTGACACGCTGTAATAATGCTTCCCACACTTTCTCCAGCCACAATCCCAGGATTTAAAAAAGTTTTCATAAGTTTTTTTTCTAAATGTATACTTTGAGGGATTTTTCATCCACTCTGACAATCCCATGGCAAAAATGGCAATGCATTCTACTTTGAATAAAAGTCCGATGTTAATTTTGTTACATAGCAAGTAATTGCATTTGAGGAGACGTTATTAGACTATGCTGAATTAATATGCTGCGCATTTGAATTCTGAGGACTGGAGTTTCAGTTCTTGCAAAACCATTCCCCGGAAATTAACACAATACGGGTATGAATAATAATAATGTACTTCATCTTAGAATTCTAAATGATCGTTGTATTAATAAATGGAGAGATATATTTACTAAGTGTCCAGAATGCCAACATTTCGAAACCCGTTGTTTCCTTCATTAAATTTCAATCTGGAACAAGACCCAGCATAAGTTAAAGTGGTGCCGACAGTTTCTCCGTAAGTAATGCAAATTTGATAATTCATTCATGGAGCCGTCCTGGTGGCTAAACTGTTTTTACACATGCTGTGCTACTCAGGCACTCTTCACGAGAATAAGGCAGCTCAGCAAAGCACTCTATCTAATGTCCAATATGCTGATGTAAAATGCGCGATTGTTTCGTTGGAAACCACAATTCCAGATTTTCATGGAACATGTGTACGAGGAGTCGGGTTTCCATGATTATAAGTTATTTTACGCCAGCCTTAGCCCATTATCGCTTCCATACTGTGTCAGCAAGCAAGCAACATGCTCAGGTATAGCAGCTGACTTTGCACAGCTACAGTTCACAGCTGAAAACGAAAAACAAAAGGCACCAAACAGCGACGCATTTTACGACATTTTTTCTTTCTCTTTACCATTTAATTATGTCGTGAACCAGTGGAAGTAAAGAACAGTCTTCCTCCTCCGTTTCTTGTTTCACCATTACAGCCGCCATGATTGTACTCTGGTGTAATTTTGTTCCGATTGGCGCGCACGTATTACATCATCATTATGAGTCATTTTTTGACGTCACGGTGTTAGGATGGTGCTTAAAAATAACTGGTATCAATAAGCAAATACAGCACAGAACAGTACTTACAAGTCTGTAACCTCTGAAACTAAATTGACTCAATTATTTTGAGTACAAAGAGGTCAATTGAATTACTGCGTGATAAAAACGTCCTGGAGAATCTTTGCAAGGAGACATTCAACATCTGTTTAACTTGGACTTGATCCAATGTACAAAACCCGAAACCAGTGAAATTGGCGCGTTATGTAAATCGTAGATAAAAACAGAATACAATGATTTGCAAATCCTTTTCAACTTATATTCAATTGAATACACAGCAAAGACAAGATGTTTAATGTTCAAACTGAGAAACTTTTTTTTTTTCTTTACAAATAATCATTAACTTAGAATTTAAAGGCAGTTGTTCAACAGTCCGAAGTCTCCGTTGTCGTATTTTACGCTTCATAATGCGCCACACATTTTCAATGGGAGACAGGTCTGGACTACAGGCAGGCCAGTCTAGTACCCGTACTGTTTTACTACGGAGCCATGCCGTTGTAACACGTGCAGAATGTAGCTTGGCATTGTCTTGCTGAAATAACCAGGGGCTTCCATGAAAAAGACGTTGCTTGGATGGCAACATATGTTGCTCCAAAACCTGTATGTACCTTTCAGCATTAATGGTGCCTTCTCATATGTGTAAGTTGTCCATGCCTTGGGCACTAATACACCCCCATACCATCACAGATGCTGGCTTTTGAACTTTGCGCCTACAACAGTCCGAATGGTTCTTTTCCTCTTTGATCCGGAGGACACAACGTCCACAGTTTCCAAAAACAATTTGTAATGTGGACTTGTCTGACCACAGAACACTTTTCCACTTTGCATCATTCCATCTTAGATGAGCTTGGGCCCAGCGAAGCCGGCGGCGTTTCTGGGTGCTGTTGATAAATGGCTTTCGCTTTGCATTGTAGAGTTTTAACTTGCACTTGCAGATGTAGCGACGAACTGTAGTTACAGACAGTGGTTTTCTGAAGTTTTCCTGAGCCCATGTGGTGATGTCCTTGACACACTGATGTTGGTTTTTGATGCAATACCACCTGAGGGATCGAAGGTCACGGGCATTCAATGTTGGTTTTCGGCCTTGTCGCTTACGTGCAGTGATTTCTCCAGATTCTCTGAACCTTTTGACAATATTACGGACCGCAGATGATGAAATCCCTAAATTTCTTGCAATAGCTCGTGAGGAATGTTGTTTTTAAACTGCTCGACAATCAGCTCACGCATTTGTTTACTAAGTGGTGACCCTCGCCCCATCCTTGTTTGTGAATGACTGAGCATTTTAGGGAAGCTGCTTTTATACCCAATCATGGCACCCACCTGTTCCCAATTAGCCCGTTCACCTGTGGGATGTTCCAAATAAGTGTTTGATGAGCATTTTTCAACTCTCTCAGTCTTTTTTCCCACTTGTGCCAGCTTTTTTGAAACATGTTGCAGGCATCAAATTCCAAATGAGCTAATATTTGCAAAAAATTACAAAGTTTACCTGTTCGAACATTAAGTAACTTGTCTTTGCAGTGTATTCAATTGAATATAGGTTGAGAAGGATTTGCAAATCATTGTATTCTGTTTTTATTTACGATTTACACAACGTGCCAACTTCACTGGTTTTGGGTTTTGTATCTATAAAATGACATCATAAACATTGAATAAACGGGACAGGACCTATTAGCAGATCGCAAGTGCGCACACGTGTCGGTCAAATTGTCTGTAAGTATGGGCGCATGCGGGGGTGAGCACTGGTACGCGTGCCACCTCAGGGGGCACTTGACATTTAATTCCCCTTTCAAATAAATCTGGCCTTTCACATTTTGCCATGCACGCGGCTCTGGGTCTTTGACATTCACATGGCAGTCTTCACCCTTTGACTGACCACTCAGCTGAACTCTTGACCTTTTTTCACATCAGTACGCTGTGTGATTCTTTGTTCAATTGGCTATGCATTCATACATCAACAGGTAGGCAATAATTCATCTGCACATTGAAAAATTAGGTTGTGAAATTAAGCATAAACATTCTGTGGATATTCACACTCCAAATAACAAGTTATAGCACAAGAGAGAGTCGGACCAACTTTTTGGGTTCAGGGGGCTTTCTTTCCAAAATAATTTTCAAATGATATGTGTGCAATGTTTTCATATACAAGATATTTAGTGTTTTGTCTTGTGAAATTCATTTTGTTTACACACACATATATATATACATATATATATATATATATATATATATATGGCAAACAGGCCTGCAATGCATTCCAAAAAAGTTAAAACAGTGAAAAATGAAAGACTATCAACGAAGGAAAAAAATGGAATGAATTTGAATCAAAACAGCTGATGTCAGTTAGTGATTGTAATCGTAATTTGATACAAAAACAGGGTCCTGGGAAGGCCTTGTCCTTAAAGAAAAATAAAACCCCCTTTTCACCTTTTACCCAATAAAAGTACACTGCTCCAGCTATTCAAATATTTTCCTGGGTATTTTTTTAAATGTATTTAACAACTAAATCAGCTCGTGATGATCAGATTTATACATTGTCTGTGGTGCGCAATGTTTGCTGGAATGGGGGTAGCTTGTTGTGTCACCTGGTCACCTGAACTCTTTAGCGCGTGTAGGTCATAAATTAAAGGGGAACTCAGGGCTAAATCGATAAATATTGTGAAATACAAAAATGCGGTGTGCGCAGCTGACCTGGTCCTATTCAGCCCATATAGTGCTGGGTTGCAACAGATGCTGAAGGTGTGCTCTCAGTATGGCATAGAACATGACATAAAACATAATGCCAAGAAAAGCCACATAATAATAGTTAGAAGAACTGGGGACAGGAAATCAAGTTTTCCGACATTTCATTTATCTAATAGTCCTCTTGATGTGTGTAAAGAAATTAAATTCCGAGGTCATGTCATATCTGATGACTGGATGGATGACAAAGACATCTACCAACAGCATTGTAAAATATATTCTCAGGCTAATATGCTGATAAGGAAGCTTTCTATGTCCTCTGATTCTGTTAAGTGCTCTCTGTTCAGGACCTACATCACACCATTGTACACTGCTCAATTGTGGTCTTACTTTTAGAAAATGAGTATGCAGAGGCTCAAAGTAGCCTACAATGATGCGATGAGGCTGCTGCTCCATGTCCCAAGGTGACATAGTGCCAGTCAATAGGAGCAATCTGATATACAAAACGGCACATCACCAGGCGGATATGACGGCAGAAAATCATGGGTCAAATGTAAAAATGTCGACGAGTGAACTTCCGCTCATATCCGCGCACGGTCGAACGCTAGCTAATATAATGGCAATTTATAGTGTTTCGTTCCAAAATGTGAACTCCGGCTTTGACTTGTCTGTTGCGTTTATTTGAATTTTGCAGCATTTTCATAGTCATATCTGTGTATAACGTAACATAATATGAACGGTGAAAGCAGGCCGTTCAGCCCAACCAGGCTCGCCAGTTTCTTTATACTATTGTGAATATATCACTTCAGATACTCAATGCCTCTATGTCGTTCTTAAAGTATGGTCCCCAGAACTGCACACAATACTCCAGATGTGGTCTGACGAAGGTGTTGTACAAAAGAAGCATCACCTCCTTAGATTTGTACTCAATACTTTGGGCAATGTGTCCCAGCATTGGCTTTATTTAAACACTTTATTTATACACCGGTTTTGACAGAGCAAGACATGTCTATACAAACAAATCTGTAGAAAAACATTCCTTCATATGACAACCAATTACCTCACTGACACAACGCAAGCCCATTACAAAACACACCAACAAACGCACAGAAAAAAGGAAGAAGAGAGAAAAAAGTGTACTCACTCCTTACATCAATACATCAATCGGAGAGACTACTTGAGGGAAAGTTCATTCAATATTCCAAGCCAGATAAATTCTTTATATAGTTCTAAAATGGGTCCCAGGTTTTGTGATGTCTATTAGCAGATCCATTAAGGGTGCATCTAACTTTTTCCAGCTTAATATTTTGCATCATGTCTCTTATCCATTGATTGTGTGATGGAGGGGTTGTATCCTTACATCTAAACAGAATACACCGTCTAGCTACTAATGAGGAGAAGGCAATGACGTTCTGGAAATAGGGAGGAAAGTTTAACCCCGGTAGAGCCAAGAATACACCAAAGATACCAATAGTAGGGGAGGGGCCAACCACACAGCCATATGACCCCGAAAGTAAATCGAAAAAGGACGACCAGAAAGGGACAAGTTTTAGGCAAGACCACAACATATGATATATGGTCGCTGGGGTCTGATGACACCTGACACATGTTGGACTCAGATTTGGAAATATGTTTGCAAGTCGCGCTTTTGAGAAGGGTAACCGATATAGCACTTTGAATTGTATTAAGACATGTCTTGCACATATCGAGGATGAGTTGTACCCTTGAAAGCGCCAGATCCCTCTCCTCATCTGATAGAGAGACCGCCATCTCATTTTCCCATTGGTCCCGAATATGAGATACCGGGGGATTATATTCGTCCATGATGTGAGAATATATCATTGAAACCCTACTCTTATCCAATGTATTCACTTTCATTAAAGAGTCTAGACAAGATAATGGTGGCATGTTTGGAAAATTTGCTAATTTTTTGCGTGCAAAGTCTCTAATTTGTAGATAGCGGAAAAAATGGTTATTAGTTAGCCCAAATTTCCTGGATAACTGCTCAAAGCTGGCAAAAGTATTTCTAATATACAGGTCTCCAAAACTGTAAATACCCATGTTATACCAATCTCAGAAACCTTTATTATGTAGAGATGGTTGAAAAAAATAATTATTCACTATTGATGAGTAAATAGATGTGCTCTGAATACCCAGGCATTTTTGAAAATTGTTTCACAATGCGCAGTGATTGGGTAACTATTAAATTTTCAGCAATGTTGTTCACTAGAGAAGGCAAAGATGCACATGACAGGGCAGGGAGAGAGTAAGATTTGCTTGTATTCTGCCATTCACTTGGTACATTTCAGTTTGATGCATTTAGGCATGTAGATATGGTCAAGAAATTTTGTTGAAGTTTAAACCCGAGCATCACAATGGGGAAGAAAGCTGATTTATGTGACTTTGAATGTGGCATGGTTTTTAGTTCCAGATGGGCTGGAATGAATATTTTAGCAACTGCTGATCTATTGGGATTTTTACATGAACCCATCTCCAGGGTTGACAGAGAATGTTCAGAAAAAGAGCAAATATCCAGGGAGTGGCAGTTCTCTGGGCGAAAATGCCTTGTTGATGCCAGAGGTCAGAGGAGAATAGCCAAACTGGTTCAAGCTGATAGAAAGGCAACAGTAACTCAAATTACAGCTACAACTGAGGTATGCAGAAGAGCTTCTCTGAACAAACAACATGTCGAACCTTGAGGCAGATGGGCTACAGCAGCAGAAGACCACACGGGGTACTGTCAGTTAAGAACAGGAAACGACAGCTATAATTCACACGGGCTCCCCGGAATTGGACAAAAGAGCATCGGAATAACATTGCCTGGTCTGACGAGTCTCGATTTCTGCGTAGACATTCAGATGGTAAGGTCAGAATTTGTCGTAAACAACATGAAAGAGTGGATCCATCCTGCCTGGTATCTGCATTTCAGGCTGGTGGTTTTGGTGTAATGGTGTGAGGAATATTTTCTTGGCACACTTTGGGCCCATGGTACCAATTGAGCATTGTTTAAATGCCACAGCCTATCTGAGTATCATTTCTGACCATGTCCATCCCTTTCTGACCTCAGTGTACCCGTCTCTTGATGGCTACCTCCGGCAGGATAAAGTGCCATTTCACAAAGCTCAAATCATCTCAAACTGGTTTTTTGAAGATGACAATGAGTCCACTGAACTTGTAAATGGCCTCCAAAGTTACTAGATTTCAATCCAGTAGAGCACCTTTGGGATGTAGTGGAACGGGAGATTCACATCAAGAATGTGCAGCCAAAAAATCGCATCAATATGGATTGAAATTTCTGAGTAATTTTTCCAGCTCCTTGTTGAATATATGCCATTAAGAATTAAGGCACTTCTGAATGCAACAGGGGGTCCAACCCAGTACTAGCAAGGTCAACCTAATGAAGTGACCGATGAGGGTAGATCTCTGTCATGGTGTCAAATGTTATAATGTATTGAATCAGGCTATGTTTTAGTACTCATGCAAATATGTAGAGGCCTTTGTTAGGCCGCGGTAATGATTTTTTTAAACTGAAATTGAGAATGGTAAGGCTGCATACTTCTGTTAATAGGATTGAAAATATCCTTCCTCTGGCTTTCCTGTTGTAGAGATTTTTGGGAAATATGGTGACCAATCAAATGTCCAAGTGTGTTATTTTGGTTAGGTAGCCTTTCTCAATGATGTGACTTAACTGAAGATGTAGGGCAGGCATCAAAGAATAAACAGAAGATTGGGAGCAAGAAAGGTGGAGAGGAGGAGGTGCAGGTGAAACTGCCCCAATTAGATTTTTTTGGTCTTCTTGTGCGATATGCAACAGTACGGCAGCAGCTGAAAAAGAGGTGGCGAGTGCCTGTTGGTAAGCTGACAACCCTAGCTGGCATTGGTGCTATCTAGCTAGCAAAGTTATTTAATCAGTCAAGTAGCTGCATGGATCTGAAAATGCAGAAAGAGTTCCTGGCTTGCTGTCTAGTGAATAAAATTATACTGATAGTAGCATTAGCAAATAATGCAACATACTATCACGTAATCAAATAATACATTGTGAAATAATTAATCCTTTGTTCAACATTGTTACAGTTCATAATACAAATACATTATTTGTTTTTATTAGATGGCTGGCCTGCTACTCTGTGGTTCTAGATTTTAGGACGTTGTATGGCATTGGGCTATTTATCTTACATATGGCAGAGACTGTGAATCAAAGACATTATACTGTTACGACCAGCCCACTGACTAATCACAACATGAAATGGGAGAACAATATGGTTGTAAAAAAAAAGATTTAATTTCTAAAAACACTTCATCTGAAGAAACATCTTGCCCAAAAATGAAGCGAGCTGGTCAGGGCAACGAGTGGCTGCTAGAGAACAGACTGGCAGTTGAGAGCCTCTTAGCACAACACCAAACTCTTCTTATAGGGTGTAGCCAGGTGCCACCAATCCTGCAATTAAACACTCAGACAAAGGTCCTCCTGCCACTAGGGGCAGCATAAACATACTGGGTCGTAACACTCCCTCCCTTAAATGGTGACTCCAGTCACCAAACAATAGTTCAAGGGGACCGAAGAGGGACACAGGGTGCTCCCAGGCAGACAGGACAAGAAAAATAAACCAAAAGTGTGAAATATTCCAAACAACGAAATGAACTTAAAGCTCCAGATTTAGCAATACGTAGCTAGCCCATGAGGCTAGTGAACGAATTCCGGTTCCCCGGACACACAAAGCTAGCCCACGTGGCTCGCGAACGAATTTCGGATCCCTGGACACACAAAGCTAGCCCACGTGGCAAGTGAACGAATTCCGGATCCCCGGACACACAAAGCTAGCCCACATGGCTTACAAAGGAATTCTGGGTCCCAGATAACAAAAGTACACAAAGGACCCTCCTGGGCTGCGCCATACACCGAAGACGGCCCTGCTGAGTCGAACACCAAAGACACATGGCGCATTTGCCATAGCACACAACAGCACATATACGCAGGAAATTAGCACCAGTAAATATTGCCAAACATCTGATAACCACACAGCCAGTCCACTCAAGCAAACCTTGCAAAATCACATGTCAAAAATTACTCCAAACACAGCCAGATAAAGTGTCAGTTAATGAAACCAACAAGAAGAAACTCAAAATGTAACACCTGTCTGTTCCACATAAGCACAAGGCAAATGTCACAAGAACCAATGCTCAAATTCTCCCATGACGCAAGCAAGTTAGCAAAGCCACTCCCCTCCAACAGGAAACTTCAGGTACAATCTATTAATCTGATGACTAGACAGAAAAAAGGCTCCGTAAACCAACATACAATCGACCACTGAGGGAGCTGGAACATTCCTTTGTGCAAACAACCAACCAACAAAATACAAATTGTTGTGATTCTGCATTCTGCATGTCATGTTTTAAGTTTTGCGCCCGGCCTAGCCATGTTTAGGATTTCTGTGTTTAGTGACCACTGCCTGCCCTTTGACCATTCTTCGGATTGTGTATTGTGTTTTTGGTAGTTTAGATTTCTTGTTTATCAGTTTTCATGTTTCGATCATTTAGTTTTCCATGCCATGTTTTCATTTCCATGCTTTGCACTTTGTCTCCCCTGTCTTGTCATGTGTGTATCTTTGCTCACGGTCCCTTGTCTTGCGTGCCACTCATTCGGGTGATTTATTGGTTTCTGGGTTTCAATCTTCTTTCATTATCTCGTGCTCTTCCTTCCTCTCTCTTTTACTGTCTTACTAACACATACTAACAGTTTATTGTTTTTGCTAATTCCTAACCACACTAATCTTGTATATTTTTACTAACTTTCTAACATGCACTCGGAATTGTATAGCAGCACATACTAATTGACGAACGATCTCTCAGCAGTCGCTCAATTCTAATCTCCGCCTCCTTGCCTATCCCTAATTATCTCTGCTGCAAGTTTCTGTGGATTTCCACTTATACTTTGTGCTTTCCTTTTCTTTTATCTTGGCACTTTAGTACTCCTTAACCGGAGCTGTTGTTTTGTACTTAGGTTTGTCTTGTGATCCCTGTCTGCGTTTTGGCTACAGCCAAATTCATGTAATTAGTTTATTCCTCATGTGTCTCTCCCTGATCATTGTTACCATTGATTGCACCTGTTCTCCCTGGTCATGTGTTTACCCCGGATGTGTATATAAGATGTCTGTTTGGTTTACTTTCTTGTCAGATCGTTCTCCCTAGTTCTCTCGTGCCACGTTTCTCGCCTTGATTTCTCTGTGTTTATCTTTCTGACTGGATTGCCCGACTTGATTTTTGCCTTTGTGATTTTGGATTACTGTTGCATCTGTGTGTTTTGACCATTTTTCTGCCCGACTACGAGATCTGTTTGCTGCCCTGGTAACTATTCGGATTACGTCCTGTGGATTCTGGCTTGTCTCTCTGATAGTACTATTCCTGTGTACCAGACCCATTTCTGTCTGACAACGATTACTGTGACTGCTGCCCTGGTTTTTGATACTATGTTTGCCCAACTGGATTTTGACTTTTGGATTGTGGATTTTGTACTGTTGCATTTTGCTCTGCGGGGGTCACCCCGCAAGCTCTACTGCACTTCCTGGTTCTCGCATCTGGTTCCTGATCGAAATACTACACAAATTGGTAATAAGCAGCAACGAACCAGAGTTATCTTCACCTCAAATCAACAAACTCCAAAACAGGTGATGGTCATTACACTGCTCTGGAATGTTCAACGAGCAATCAAAGGCTTCCCCAGATCCTGACTAACTGCACAGTTCCATCTACTCAACTATGACCTGTGCTAGTCTTCAGTGTTCCTTCCGGGCTCGAGGCAACTTTGAACGCTGAACTCGTGAGCATGGTTAGAAAACCAATTGAGAAGTCAACTAACTGTGCTCCGAAGTGTACCCCCACCCAGAATTTCCACCAAAAACAAAGGCAAATTGACAAGCTCCACAGGACCTGCCCGACGACTGACTTACTGGGGAAAGGCACTGTAATGCTCAAAACAATGTCCACATAGACCAACTCACCACGTATTTACCAGAGCAAAGAAGCAAAACTGTCTAGGGTTTAATTTAACTGGACTGCATCTCCCGGACGAGCCCCCAATCTGTTACGACCAACCCACTGACTAATCGCAACATAAAATGGGAGAACAACATGGTTGTAAAAAAAAAAGATTTAATTTCTAAAAAAACTTCATCTGAAGAAACATCTTGCCCAAAAATGAAGCGAGCTGGTCAGGGCAACGAGTGGCTGCTAGAGAACAGACTGG
The DNA here is from genome assembly GCA_029721435.1 of Gymnothorax reevesii. Classification (NCBI taxonomy): domain Eukaryota; kingdom Metazoa; phylum Chordata; class Actinopteri; order Anguilliformes; family Muraenidae; genus Gymnothorax; species Gymnothorax reevesii. The sequence continues at coordinate 43,691,246 of CM056592.1, forward strand.
CAGTTGAGAGCTTCTTTGCACAACACCAAACTCTTCTTATAGGGTGTAGCCAGGTGCCACCAATCCTGCAATTAATCACTTAGACAAAGGTCCTCCTGCCTCTAGGGGCAGCATAAACATACTGGGTCGTAACAATACGCATTGTGCCGCACCATATTCAGCAGTGAATTTAAAATACTTAGAATGAAGTACGCAATCATACTCAGAAATGTTTAAGTAGTCAGTCAAAATATTGACCAAGATTCAGAATTTTTGAAATCAGTTGCCATTTGGTAAAATAAGACTGGAATGGATTTCAGACCCCTTTAAAACCACCACAGTACACGTAATAGCTGTTTTTAATGTTTTGTGTTAAAGTCACACATTTTGTGTTTAAATATGACAAAGTACAATACTCTATAGTCATTAGGTATAGTCCTAGGGCTGTCCAAAATCCTGACAAATTTCAGCATCATGAATTTTTCCCATATTTGGAATGGCTCTAGTAAATTACAGGTAACCCCAAGCCCAAAACTGATAGCAGATTGGAAATCTATGTAAAAAGGTCTGCAAGAATCACCATTCAGGAGAGTATTATCTTTTTAGGAAAGATTCAAAATTGACCACTGAAAACCTTTGAAAATTCAATGAACTTGAAAGGTTGTTGCACACTGAGAGCCATATCTCAGGGGTTAATTGACCTAGAGCTCTAGATTTTGGCATGCATGAATCTTAAGTCATGTACTGCAACATACAAACCCAATTCTCAAATTGACAAACTGTAAATTGTGAATAAAATCAAATCGCTATGATTTTAAAATCACGCCAGCCAGTATTTTATTCACAATAGAACAGAGATAACATGGCAAATGTTGAAACTGAGGAAATTCACAATTTTATTTACAAAATGAGCTCATTTCAAATTTGATTGCTGCTACAGGTCTCAAAAAAGTTGGGACAGGGGCCTGTTTACCATGGTGTAGCATCTCCTCTTTTTAACAGAGCATCTGGGCATTGAGGAGACAAGGTTCTTGAGTTTAGCCATTGGAATTTGATCCCACTCTTGTTTAATACAGGCTTCCAGCTGCTGGAGAGTTTTGGGTCTCCTTTGACAGACTTTTTGTGTAATTTTGCACAAAATGTTCTCAATCGGTGAAAGATCAGGACTGCAGGCAGGCCAGTTCAGCACATGAACTCTTCAACTACAAAGCCAAGCTGTTGTAATAGCTGCAATATGTGGTTTTGCATTGCCCTGCTGAAATACACAAAGCCTTTCCTGGAGTAGATGTCATCTAGAGGGGAGTACATGTTGCTCTAAAACTTTTATTTTCCTTTCAGCGTTCATGTTGCTTTTTCAAACGTGCAAGTGTCCCACACCATATGCACAAATGCATCTCCATACCATCAAAGATGCTGGCTTTTGAACTGAACGTTGAGGAGGGGTGGTCTTTCTCATCTTTAGCCCAGACGACACAATGCCCATGATTTCCAACAAGAATGTCAAATTTGGACTTGTCTGACCACAGGACACTTTGCCACTTTGCTACAGTTCATTTTAAATGAGCCTTGGCCCACAGTATACGGCAGTGCTTCAGGATCATGCTCAACAACGGCTTTCTTTTTGCATGATAGAGTTTTAGGTGGCATCTGTGGATGGCACGGCGGACAGTGTTTACAAACAGTGAAGTATTCCTGGGCCTATTTAGCAATGTCAATGACAGAATCATGCCGGTGAGTGATGCAGTGGCACCTGAGGGCCCGAAAATCATGGGCATCCAGTAAAGGTCTTCGGCCTTGTCCCTTATGCACAGAGATTTTTCCAGTTTCTCTAAATCTTTTGATTGTTATGCACTGTCAATGATCAGGCCTTCAAACCCTTTGCAATTTGACGTCGAGGAACATTTTTAAAGTATTCCAGAATTTTTTTACGCAAGCCTTCACAGATTGGAGAGCCTCTGGCCATCTTTTCTTCTGAGACAGCCTCTCTTTTTTTTTTAAACTTACATTAATCGCGGAAATAGCAACAGAAAAATAATACCCCGCTACCGAAACTGCAAAAACCGCAACATAAACTGTTTTTTTTTTTTTTATTAATTCACCAATAAGTGCATACAAACAAATATGTGACCAGACAAATAAATGGGTAGCGAGTTGATTTACAGAGTAATATACATACAATAATATTAGACAAAGACATCAACAAAAGGAATAGAAACGAGAGAATAAAACAACAAAAAAAGGGGGGGAAGAAGGAAAAAAAAGGAGGAAAAAAAACCACAAAGGATGAAAAAAGGAGAGAAAACAAATGAATAATAACAATCATAATAATAATTATAATGAAATAGAGAGATAAGAGCCAAAAGAAAAGGGAAAAAGGGAAACAAGGCAAAACAGTGTAACAATCAAATGATCCGAAATGAAGCAGAGTTGTATTTTGGCAGTTATTTCACGATGTTTTTGTTCAAGAAGTTTCCTTAAAGATTTATACAGATTAACAGATTCCAATTCCCCAGGTTCTTAATTTTTTTTCTTTTTTTTTTTAAATATCCCTTCTCCTCTTCGTGAACAAGCCATTGCATATCTATGACAGCCTCTCTAAGACACACTTTTTATAGCCAATCATGTTATACACCTGATGCCAGTTACATCTGATTCTCTTGTATATTAATTGCTTTTTCAGCCCTTTTTTTGTTTGTGTCCCAACTTTTTTGAGACCTGTTGCAGCCAGAAAATTTGAAATAAGCTAATTTTGTGGATAAAAATGAAGAATGTCTCACTTTCAACATTTGAAATGTTATCTATGTTCCATTGTAAATAACATATTGGCTCATGTGATCTGAAAGTCATTGCATTTTGATTTTACTCACAATTTACACTTCGTCTCAACTATTTCGAAATTGGGGATGTATATTTTTGCCTGATTTTTTTGAGTGTGTCAGGTTTAGACCATCTGGAAATTTGGTCCCCTTGATATGGAATGATCTTCAGTTTAACTTTCAAATTTCAAACTTGAGATGGCGAAATTACAATGAATTGCATCACCAAAACGGTCTCAGATAGAGCCTAGGTTTGTACTAGAGACATATAGAAAGCTACATTACGACCTAATTCTAAAGCTCTGTATTAACACCATAACAATTGCATGTATTGAATTTTGCTTCATAAATATAACTTCACCTAGGATGATAGTGGTTTATAAAACAAACTTACAGAATTACAATTTCAGTATTATGTAGCACTCAAAACTATTACAGCTAGAACGCATACTAGTATAGTATATGTGCCAGAGTAAGCTTGAAATATGATCATATCTGAAGTAAAACCTCAGTTATTATATATAATTATTTTTGCCTTAATTTCAAGACTGCCGACAGCTAAATCTAAATTCCTGACATTCAGCCTTTGATAAACCGTTGATTAGGTCAAACCCTATAGAGACTGTGTCCGTTCCTCGAATTCCAGTTAAATTAACAAAGAAGAATCGCGGAGTACATCACAAAAACATGATTTGCATTAACACCAACTGTATCAATCTACCAATAAATAAATATTCTCTCAAAATTGGTCTATTAAATATTAGATCCTTGAACTCTAAAGCAGCTCTTGCAAACGAATTAATCTCTGATTGTTATCTTAATATACTGTGTCTCACAGAAACATGGCTGAGACCAGATGAAAACTTATCTTTGAATGAAGCAGCTCCACCTGGTTTTATATACACTCAAAACCCCCGCCTGGGCCGGAGAGGTGGGGGTGTTGCAGCTATTTATAGTGACTCCATTCACTCGGTGCCAAAACTTCAGTATAAATTTGATACATTTGAGGTTTTAGCGATGAATTTTTCAGTGCTGGATACTGGTGCCGGCCCTGCCCCTGATCAGCCTTTAGCTCTGGTGACAGTCAAACAGGCCCCCTGGCCTTTACTCTGCCTTTATTCAAGATTTTTCAGAATTCCTTTCAGACTTAGTTTTAAGCTATGATAGAATAGTTATATTGGGCGACTGTAACCTGCGCTTTGAGAGGGCAGATGATTCTCGAACATCCGCATTCACTAACATTTTGGAGTCAGACGGCTTCACTCAGAGTGTTGCTGGCCCAACTCATTTTCATGGTCATACTTCAGACCTGATCTTAAGCTTTGGCATTAACATTGGGCAGGTCAGGATTCATTCACATAATCCCAGTTTGTCTGACCATTTTCTTATCACATTCTGCTTACAATTGCCCCACCCTGCATTGTTAGAAACTAGAATGTACACTGGTCGTACTTTTACTGCAACCACTTCTACAAAATTCACAGAGGTTTTCCCACCTTATTTTGAGCATCCAGTCAGTGCCTCCTCTCTTGATGATACCGCAGAAAAGTTTGCTAATGCTCTCCGTTGTACCCTTAATGTAGTCGCGCCACTGAAATATAAAAAGATTACTCAGAAGAAGAGGCCAGCCCCATGGTACACTGACCAGACAAGGACACTAAAGCAAAAATCTCGTCAACTAGAATGCAAATGGCGCTCCACTAAACTCCAGGTATTCCATGGTGCTTGGAAAGAGAGCCTTGTTGCATATAAGCATGCTCTCTCTTATGCAAGGTCCTGTTACTTTTCAAATCTCATGCAGGAAAATAAAAATAATTCTCGATTTCTGTTCAAAACCGTAGCTAAGTTAACTATCAGTCATGCTGCAAGTAACCCTCGAATTCAAGTCTCTTGCAGCAGAGATGATTTTTTAAATTTCTTTAATGGCAAAATTATTCGAATTAGAGAGAAGATCACTGCTTCCTTACCGGTTTGCGATGGCGTTTCTTATGATATGGAGTCTTCCACATTACACACAAACCAGTTTGAATCCCTTTCTCCTAAATCCCTGAGTGAACTAGCCAAATTAGTTGTTACTTCCAAATCATCTACTTGCATCTTGGATCCTATTCCCACAAAGCTAATGAAAGAACTCCTGCCCATTCTTGGCGGCCCAGTTCTTCACATAATTAATTCTTCTCTGATTTCCGGTATTGTTCCCACTTCATTTAAGATGGCAGAAATCAAGCCGCTGCTTAAAAAACCAGATTTGGATCCCACAGTCCTAGCCAATTATAGGCTAATCTCAAACCTCACATCTTTATCTAAGATCCTTGAAAAATGTGTCGCCCAACAGCTCTCTTCTTTCCTGCAAACTAATGAGGTATTTGACAGTTTTCAGTCTATAGAAAGCATCACAGCACTGAAACAGCCCTCACTGTTGTAGTTAATGATCTGCTTCTCTCTATGGATAGTGGCCGCATCTCTGTTCTCGTCCTTCTCGATTTAAGTGCCGCCTTTGACACTGTAGACCACCATATTCTTCTTCGTAGGTTGGAAAAATTAGTTGGTATTTCTAGACTTGCCCTTTCATGGTTTAAGTCTTATTTGTCGGATAGATCTCAGTTTGTTCGGGTAAATAACAAGTGTTCAGAGTGTTCCAAGGTTAACTTTGGCATACCTCAAGGATCTGTTCTGGGCTCTTTGCTTTTTTCTCCATACATGCTTCCGCTTGGAAATATCATAAGTAGACTTGATGTTAAATACAATTGTTATGCAGACGACACGCAGCTCTATATGTCCTTTAAACCGGGTGAAAATGATCCTGTTACAAGATTAGAGATGTGTCTTAAAGCTGTGAAAGCTTGGATGACGCAAAATTTTCTTTCACTAAACCCAGAGAAGACTGAAATATTGGAACTGGGTCCCAAATCTCTTACAGACTCATTCATTAAGTTTTCTCTTAACTTAGATGGCCTCTCTGTTTCTGCTGGAGCTGTTGTTAAAAACCTTGGGGTGACTCTTGATTCAGAACTCTCTTTCCAGGCTTCCAGAAAAATGTCGTCCCTTCAAGATGATGAAAAATTGGTTCACGCATTTGTGTCTTCTCGGCTGGACTATTGCAATGTCTTACTGTCTGGTTGCACTAGCTCAGCCCTGAAACGTCTTCAATTAGTGCAGAATGCTGCAGCCAGGGTTCTGACTAGGACTAAGAAATATGATCACATTAGCCCGGTGCTCAAAAATCTTCATTGGCTGCCTGTAAAATTTAGAATTGAGTACAAAATATTATTACTAACTTACAAAGCTTTAAATGACTTGGCCCCGGAATATTTTTGCAGTCTTCTTATTCCTTACTCCCCACCAAGATTACTTCGTTCACAAGGTGCTGACTACTTGAAAATTCCAAATATATCTAGAATTACACTTGGAGGCAGAGCATTCTCTTACAAAGCACCAATTTTATGGAACAATCTCCCAAGACAAATTCGGGCTTCAGACACACTCTCTATCTTCAAGAGTAGGCTGAAAACTTATCTTTTTAGTCAAGCCTATGATTAGTTTATGATTAGTTATGTATTGGCTCTGGTGGGACTGACTACAACCTTGATTTATGATATGTTCACGATATTGGAAGCCAGTGTTATGTAAATCCATGTGGAACCGGTGGCACTGAGCATGCATTAACGGTGCCAGTGGGGCTTGCTACAGCCTTAGTCACCGGGGAGGTCCACATGGTGTTGGTGGTATCTGATTGAAAAATTACGCAGCCTTGGTCGGATGGAATTTCAGGGCCTCTGTGCTGCAATAAGTGGATGAAGGATACTAGCTTTTGGTCGTTAAAATTGCTTAAATCCATGTGGAACCGGTGGCACTGAGATTGCACTTACACGGCACCGGTGGGGCTTGCTACAGCCTTAGTCACCGGGGAGGTCCATATGGTACTATTGTTTAGAAAATGAAAAGTGATCCAACAGCCTGGAATAAGTGTTGGGCCTCTGTGCTGCAGGAAGTGGATGGAGGGGTGTTGATTGTTTCCTGACCGGTCTGCTTATAACTTCTCACTTGGCACGACAGAGGACGGTACTTTTATTATCATGCAGTAGTTATCCAGTGCCTCACACCCCTTTCTTCTGTGTCTCTTTCCGAGGATCTTTCCCTCCACTTCCCTGAGTTCTGGACCGTATGAGCCCTGTCCCTCACTATGAGCGCTGGCTGCTGCTGTCCTGCTGTCCTGATCCGATCCAGTCCGGCCCTGGTCCGGTCCAGCACCATCCTCGACTTGCCACTCTCTGAAGCTACCGTTGCCACTGTTTAGATGGACTTAAATGGAACTCCTCTGTCGTTTCACTCCATTTTACTTTTTTGTTCTTAATTAGCTAGCCCGCGGAGGATGGGCTCCCCCACTATGGCCGGGTTCCTCCTAAGATTTTTTCCCACTGGGGAGTTTTTTCTCACCACTGTTGGAGGATTTTTCTCCCTACTGGGAGTTTTTTGCCTCATTTGCTGTAGTGAGGAATAGGCTGGGCACTGCCTTTTTATTTCTTTAAACTCTCACTGTAAAGCGTCTTTGTGACAGTCTCTGTGAAAAGCGCTATACAAAATAAATTGAATTGAATAATGTGCAGATTGGGTGTCGGTAAGCAACTGGACCCCTGATGTCATGGTTTGGGAGGTGTGTTTAGGACTTTTCTTTGTGGCTCTCATCCTGGGACGAGATCAAATTCCTTTCCAATCAGATTCTTTGCCCAGCTGGCTGATTGAACTTGGGTGGTGCCTCCCCGGACTCTATATAAGTCAGAAGTCTGCCACGCCTCCTTTGCTTGAGTGTCTGTTTGTAGTTAAGCACTTTAGCCGACGATATCCGTTGTAAGGATTTAAGTGACTTTGTATCTTCTCATTATTAGAGAAATTTCTATCCCTCTAGGGATATTCCCCTTTTCTTCTCTATCCTTTGTGTCGCACTATTTTAGGTGCCTTGTGTTTCTCAGCTCCCGAGAAACCTTTTCTCTCTCACTTTGCTTTCGTTTTGTCGGATGTTTGGACGTCCTTTTGGAAGCACAAGGATTCTCCCAGTCAAGTGGTCTGTATTATTCTCTGGGTTTGTATTGCGTCCGTGCTGCTCTATTTCCCTCTTGCCGCTGCACTTGGCCTCTCAGTTCAACCTGCCTCTACACCTGGTCCTATCTTTATTCAATTAATAAGGATTAATTTGGAATTCTTCACATAATTGTTTTTATGAATCCAAAATCTGGAAAGATATTGCTCTATCATCATTTCAATGCTGATGCGCTGTTTATAAATGACCCTGACCTACTGGCATTCTGAGCACAGCCATGAGGCACCGATCACCCAATGCAAACTTACTCTTATGTCCGCCCCCCATACACACCTCCTGACCCAATCACATGACAAGGCACGCCCTGTCGGCACTGCTTAAGAAGGTCACAGGCCATCGAAAAGCCAGGCCAGACTTGTATAGATCAAATGATTCTGTCTGGACAACAAGGGTTAATATTATTATTTTTGGTTATTGATAACACATGTAACACCTTGACAGGAAGTCAAGTCACTGAACTGGCGAGAAATTGTTTTCATTGCTAAGAATTGTCAGCTTCGGATGAATGAGTAAACTGACATTTGTTAGTTCACGTCACCAACACAGATGTGGGAAAACTTTGCTCTCTTTGAGTATGTTCATTAATTTACAATGCTGGGTATATAATTAACAAATGCTTGGCTCTGGTCTATTACTACTGTTTCATACGCAAGAATTTGTTCACTTAGAATAACAAGAATAACAGAAATAGTCCTGCCAGCATAGGCAATAAGTAATTGTGACAGAAAGTTACTGAAAACAGTTCCTCAGTTACAGCTTGTGTTCCTCTTTTTTGAGCGTATTTCCATTCCTCCATTGCAACTGTTTTAATTATATTATATTTTAACCCCTCAAACCTTAACTTACTTCAGCTTTCTCTGAAGTAGGTTCAAAGTCAGAAAAGGCTTTTTTCTTCAGAATCATGGACAATAAGCCTCATTCAAAAAAACCAGGTACGAACAAATTTTCTCTTATTTTTGTTCATATACACAATTTTATCTTTTTTTTTTTCAGTACCCCTGGTCTCTGGAATTCATCAGTGTTTTCTCATTTTGCTTTTGTCACAGGTAAGAGAAAATTTTATGAGCTCTCTTACGAAGCTAAGAGAAAAAAATCCAGTTTATACAGTCCACGAGTTGTATGTCCAATGCACGGAAACATATGTTTTACATCAATAGAACACAAAAAATGCATATCAGCGTACATCAGCCTCTTTGGGTTTCCAGCTGTATTACCTCCAGTGATACCATAAAAAGCTTTGGTAAGCTTTGGTAAAAGTTATAGTAATTAACATAATCTATCGAATCTGCAATACGCCATCTCTGAATTCAAAGTTTCTTTTTTCCCAGTCAGTGACATGCAATGTCTTTAGGTTGAATCTAAAACAGTTCAAATGTTAATGCAGACAGAGAAACTGGACTTATAATTCCAACACCAGCAATGCTTCGCGGCTGGTTTAACTCGCTACGTTTCACGGCTAGAATTGAAAATCCATCCACCCATCCATCTTCTTCTGTTTATCCGGGGCCGGGTCACGGGGGCAGCAGTCTAAGCAAGGATGCCCAGACTTCCCTCTCCTTGGCCACTTCCTCCAGTTCTTCCGGGGGTATCCCGAGGCGTTCCCAGGCCAGGCGAGCGACATAGTCCCTCCAGCGTGTCCTGGGTCTTCTCTGGGGCCTCCTCCCGGTAGGGCATGCCCGGAACACCCTCCCTGGAAGGCGTCCAGGGGGCATCCCACCTCGACTGGCTCCTCTCGACGTGCAGGAGCAGCAGCTCTACTCTGAGCTCCTCCCGGGTGACAGAGCTCCTCACCCGATCTGTAAGGGAGCGCCCTGCCACCCTGCGGAGGAAACTCATTTCAGCCACTTGTATCCAGGATCTCGTTCTTTCGGGTAATGACCCAAATTTCCTGGCCATAGGTGAGGATAGGAACGTAGGTTGACTGGTAAATTGAAAGCTTTGCTTTTCGGCTCAGCTCTGTCTTCACCACAACAGATCGGTACAATGACCGCATTATTGCTGCCGCTGTACCGATCCGTCTGTCAATCTCACGCTCCATCCTTCCCCCACTTTTGAACAAGACCCCCAGATACTTGGACTCCTCCACTTGAGGCAGGAGCTCTCCTCCAATCCGGAGGAGGCTACTCACCTTTTTCCGGTCGAGAACCATGGCCTCGGACTTGGAATTAAAAATCTGTGAAACTTTATTTGAACGTCCATAAGCTCTGTAATTGGGAGAAAATCCGTATTACTCCAGGACATTTTGTATAAGTTGACCAATAGGTAATTGAATCAAATTTAGATTATTATGTTTTACAGGAATTTTAGTTCTTGGATTATTTAAAATGCCAGGAGGCCGTGAAAGTTTGTTTTGTCCATTCAAACAACTCACTATGTGCAATTCATGTTGATGATTGATTCCCGACAAGTAATGACTATTTTGGAGAAATTTGCATTTTATTGTAAAAAAAATCTTCCGACTTGGGAGTCTAAATCTTCCAAGAGATGTCTTCAGAAATCATCGGAAGTCTAAGGATGATGACCTATGCGAAGGGACTCGTAGGGATAATGGCTGCCATTGTTTACTTTGGGCACGTTGTTGTTTGTTGAGTTTTGTCTAGCTATAAATCGGAAGGACTTAGTACCAAATGATTGGAAACAGGGCAATATAATGAAGCTTAGCGAAAGTTCAGTCAGGAAGACTCTTTCTCTTTCGCGCTCGTCAGCCCCGTCTAATTTGTTCATGCATGTTCACTCCTGATTCTCCGCAGACAACATCCGGGGCTGTCAATGAGCAGGCAGCTGGCACTGCAGCTGATTGCTTCTATCCAACCAGGGCACACCTCAGTCGCGTCGCTAGCCAATCATTGTGCTGCCGTCTTTTTAAATATGTTATTTTCTCCGCCCTAGTTCGCCCATGCTGCCGCGCGCTGACCCTCCTCCGCCCCAACGCCACCCTACTCATCAGACCTCCTGTTCCCCCACTCCAGCTTCACCAGTCTTCAGCCACCACCACCACCAGTGTCTGGACTCTTCGGGGGGATTTCGGGGGGAGCTGCTCCGGGCAGTGCTCCTGATCTTCGAGTCCAAGCGCCAAAGACTTGATTCGATTATAAGCATGTTACCCCTTTATGCTCAAAGGATAATATATATTTTCTTGATTTCACTTGAGTCTCTCCTGGTTGAAATACCAATATATAAGAAAGGAGACCGTACCGAGCCAGGAAATTACAGGCCAGTCAGTTTAACTTGCACTGCGTGCAAAATACTGGAATCTATCATTAAAGACAAGCTGAAATTATTTCTTGAATGTAATAATATCTTGAGGGATCATTGAATACCTTAGGATCTCCTCTGAAATGTAAAATTGGCCTGAAGTTCCACATGTTTGAATACAGCAGCTGCATTTGATGGACCCACATACGGATCTGGAGGTTTTATGAGGTTTAAGGCCATTATTTTTGCTCCGGCAGTTTGTTACTAACTTGTTACTAACTATTTAAATCAATTTTTCTGAAATAATTCTGCTTTTGCTATCATCGACATTAGGTTTGGGAACAAGATGGTCAGGAAAATAGACTGCCTGAGCGATTTGACAGTTGACTGATTCTGCATTGGTATTAAGAGGCGATTTCAACATAAGTGCTCCAAACTGCTATGGAGAGCACCAACTAGAACAGCTATTATTTTAGAGCTGAGCAAGACCAGCTGGCATATTTAGATTTTACACTGCAGTGAAGGGCTCGATCAGGATTGCAACCTTATAAATACATGCGGCAAATATAACTGTTTACTACAACCCCAATTCCAAAATAGTCGGGGCAAAGTGTAATTTGTGAATAAAATCAAAACGCAATTGCTTTCAAATCACACTATCAAGCATTTTATTCACAATAGAAGAGAGATGACAAAGCAAATTTTGAAACTGAGAAATTTTACAATATTAACCACAAAATGAGCTCATTTCAAATTTGATGGCAGCTACATGTTTCAAAAAAGTCGCGAAAGGGGCCTGTTTACCATAGTGTAGCCCTCTTCCTTTTGACACAGAGTGGAGGCATCTGGGCATTGAGGAGACAAGTTTCTTGAATTTAGCCGTTGGAATTTGATCCCACTTTTGTTTAATACAGGCTTCCAGCTGCTGGAGAGTTTTGGGTCTCCTTTGACGGACTTTTTGTTTAATTATGTACCAAATGTTTTCAATCAGTGAAAGATCAGGACTGCAGGCAGGCCAGTTCAGGACACGGACTCCTCTACGAATATATGCTGTTGAAATAGCTGCTGTATGTGGTTTTGAATTGTCCTGCTGAAATACACGAGGCCTTCCTTTGTATAGATGTTGTCCAGAAGGGAGCATATTTTGTTCCAAAGCCTTTTTATACCTTTCATCATTCATGGTGCTTTTTAAAACATGCTTGTGTCCAATAACACCATCAGAGATGCTGGCTTTTGAACTGAATGCTAATAACAGGAGGGGTGGCCTTTCTCCTCTTGGAATGTCAAATTTGGACTTGACCACAGGACACTTTGCCACTTTGCTACTGGCAATTTTAAATGAGCCTTGGCCCACAGATAATGCTAATGCTAATCCAGATAATTCTGGATCATGCTCAACAATGACTTCCTTTTTGTGTGAAAGAGTTTTATATGGCAACTGTGGATGGCATGGCGGATTGTGTTTACAGACAGTGGTTTCTTTAAGTATTCCTGGGCCCATTTAGTAATGTCAATGACAGAATCATGCCGGTGAGTGATGCAGTGGCATCTGAGGGCCCGAAGATCACAGGCTTTCAGTAAAGGTCTTCGGCCTTGTCCCTTACGCAGAGAGATTTTTCCAGTTTCTCTGAATCTTTTGATGATGTTATGCACTGTGGATGATGAGACATTCAAAGCCTTTGCAATTTGATGTTGAGGAACATTGTTTTTAAAGTACTCCACAATTTTTTTTACACAAGCCTTCACAGGTTGGAGAGCCTCTGGCCATCTTTACTTCTGAGAGACTCATCCTCTCTAAGACATCCCTTTTACAGCCAATCATATTACACACCTGATGCCAGTTAATTTAATTACTTGCTAAATGTTCTTTCAGCTGATTCTCTGATATATTAATTGCTTTTTCAGCCCTTTTTTGCCTGTGACCCGAAAATTCCGGAAAATTGGAATTGAGCTTATTTTGTGGATAAAATTGTAAAATGTCTCAGTTTCAATATTTGAAACGTTATCTATGTTCTATTGTGAATAACATATTGGCTCATGTGATCTGAAAGTTATTGTATATTGATTTTATTCACAATTTACACTTAGTCCCAGCTATTTTGGAAATGGGGTTGTTGCTTGCTAAGCAAGCAAACTAATGTTAGCTAGCAAGAAAGCCTTTTTGCCAACTTAGCTAGTCATATTTGGTGCATATATATGCTACGTAGCTAACTAAATTGCAAAGTTACAACTATTCACTGCAATCCATTGATTTTTATGCATCACATGTAAGACCGTAATTACAAGCAAACCCTCTGCCCAAGCTCACATGGTCATAATCCTGAGCGAATGCTCCGCTGTAGTGTAAAAACAGACTACACTGGCAGCTTGAAGCACTTCCATTGAGTTGATGTGGATATGCAGCATTTTACTCTTGCTTTCGTTTTTTAGGTTTGTGTGTTTTTCACTTTGCATTGTTTATGTTTTTGCTGTGTGTTTTTTCACACAGAGATGTATTTGCGGCACATTTTCCCTCATTTGGCACTATAGTCAAAGACATTAGCATTGGGAACAAGATGGTCAGGAAAAAAGATTGCCTGAGAGATTTGACACTCAACTGTATTGGCATTCAGTGGTGATCACAAGTAGGTGGGCTGGCTCCCTTAGCAGGCATCCGTTATTGTTAATTACGAAAGACACTTAATTAGAATGTGTAATGGCTCCATTAGCCTGCTGAATTTACATGATAGAAATTTTATGTAATGAACGGCGAAGAGGGTCGTTAATATATGTCTCACCTCCTCTTTTCCTGAGGATTGATAGAAACAATCGTGAAACAAATTATTATTATTCTGAATCACGAGTCACATTCTCTGATGCATGGAAATACTCAACTCAGGATAAAAATGAATTGCTCTCGGAATGCATGCAGTGCATTACATCCATTCTGACAAGACAGGAAAAAGTCCCAACAATTATAAGGCCTTGTAAACAGCACACATATCACACTGTAGTCTCAGTGACACAAACACATGCATAAACAGCATTGATTCAACAAGATGTTGTGCCTCAACACCTTTGCACTTAATTTCACAGCAGACGTTGCTGACAGCTTGGAAGTATGCTTGTCTGAACGGCTCTCTGTGTTCTTGGGCCTCATGTCTGCATCGCACGGCACTTTGAAAGTCTTTGCACCTTTTTTTTCTCAAGTGCTTGATGCTGCCACAGGAGCTCTATCGAACACTCTTATGTAACTCATTTGTGTAAGTCACTTTAGATGGGAGTCAGCTGGATACAGGCAGCAATTATGTACTTTAGAGAGGTTCTAAACAGGAATGATCTCCATTTTCTTGGCAATGGCATGAAACCGACAACATTAGTTTGCATAAATGAAGATGCAAGTTTCTCACCAGACAATGAAATTGTTTTGACTCATGTACGTGTGTGTGTGTGTGTGTGTGTGTGTGTGTGTGTGTGTGTGTGTGGAGAGAGTGTGTGTGGAGTTGCTTCCTACAATGGTGCTGAATGTTCTGCGCTTGAATTCTTCATGCCTGGAAAAGAGACGTTTCAGAAAATTAGTAGCCAGGAGTCAGCAATGTGTAAGGCAGAGTAAAGAGGCGTGAGAAAGATGAAGGGAGAGAGGGAGTGAGCGTGTGACGGCAATGCAGTGACATTACTTACTGTGGTCCGGGTCCAAGTCGTCACTCCCATCGAGGCTTTTCCTTGATCAGGAGTAACCGCACAGCTCTTAAGCTCCTCCTGCTTCTTCCAGTATTTTGATCTCTGTGGATTCTTGTTGTTTTTGGTCATTTTGTTACTTTTTTCTTCTCCTTATTCACCTTATACACTGTGAAAACTAAAAAGATAAAACTTGATAAAACTTTAAAAAAGTAAGGCAACCAACTGCAAAACATTTTGAGTTTGCTCAGCTTCAAGTCCCAGCAGTTGCACAAACTTTTTTTTTCATTTAATGTTTTTTTATTGCAGCATCTTGAAATTGACATTACAGATAATTCTAGAAACATTTTGATTGTTTACTCCAGTCATCCAGGTTCCCACCTCCCCCCTCCCCCAATCCACAAACTTACAGCTCAACAAAAATATAAACTCAACACTTTTGTTTTTGCTCCCATTTGTCATGAGATGGACTCAAAGATCTAAAATTCATTCCAGATACACAATATTACCATTTCTCTCAAACATTGTTCACAAATCTGTCTAAATGTGTGCTAGTGAGCACTTTTGCTTTGCTGAGACAATCCATCCCACCTCACAGGTGTGCCACATCAAGATGCTCATCAGACACCATGACTAGTGCACAGGTGTACCTTAGACTGTCCACAATAAAAGGCCACCCTGAAATGTGCAGTTTTTGCTTTATTGGGGGTCTGGGGACTCAGAACCAGTCAGTATCTGGTGTGACCACCATTTGCCTCATGCAGTGCAACAGTTTATCAGATTGTCAATTGTGGCCTGTGGAATGTTGGTCCACTCCTCTTCAATGGCTGTGCGAAGTTGCTGGATATTAGTGGGAACTGGTACGCGCTGTCGTTTACGCTGGTCAAGCACATCCCAAACATGCTCAATGGGTGACATGTCCGGTGAGTATGCTGGCCATGCAAGAACTGGGACATTTTCAGCTTCCAAGAATTGTGTACAGATCCTTGCAACATGGGGCCGTGCATTATCTTGCTGAAACATGAGGTGATGTTCATGGATGTATGGCACAACAATGGGCCTCAGGATCTCATCACGGTATCTCTGTGCATTCAAAATGCCATCAATAAAATGCACCCGTGTTCTTCGTCCATAACAGATGCCTGCCCATACCATAACCCCACCACCACCATGGGCCACTCGATCCACAACATTGACATCAGCAAAGCGCTCACCCACAGGACGCCACACACGCTGTCTGCCATCTGCCCTGAACAATGTAAACCGAGATTCATCCATGAAGAGAACACCTCTCCAACGTGCCAGACGCCATCGAATGTGAGCATTTGCCCACTCAAGTCTGTAACGGCGACGATGTGGAGTCAGGTTAAGACCCCGATGAGGACAACGAGCATACAGTTGACAGTTTGTGCAGAAATTCTTTGGTTATGCAAACCAATTGTTTCAGCAGCTGTCTGAGTAGTTGGTCTCAGACGATCTTGGAGGTGAACCTGCTGGATGTGGAGGTCCTGGGCTGGTGTAGTTACACGTGGTCTGCGGTTGTGAGGCCGGTTGGATGTACTGCCATATTCTCTGAAACGCCTTTGGAGACGGCTTATGGTGGAGAAATGAACATTCAATGGCTGAGCAACAGATCTGGTTGACATTCCTGCTGTCAGCATGCCAATTGCACGCTCCCTCAATGCTTGCGCCATCTGTGGCATTTTGCTGTGAGACAAAACTGCACATTTCAGAGTGGCCTTTTATTGTGGGCAGTATAAGGTACACCTGTGCACTAATCATGGTGTCTGATGAGCATCTTGATGTGGCACACCTGTGAGGTGGGATGGATTGTCTCAGCAAAGCAAAAGTGCTCACTATCACACATTTAGACAGATTTGTGAACAATGTTTGAGAGAAATGGTAATATTGTGTATCTGGAATGAATTTTAGATCTTTGAGTCCATCTCATGACAAATGGGAGCAAAAACAAAAGTGTTGCGTTTATATTTTTGTTGAGTGTATTTAGGTCAGACTGTTTGTTCATTCAGTGTGTTATAGGTTCAACAAACTCAAAAATATAATTCAGTAGACTCAGAGACTGATGAAATGAATTCATTTAAATTGATGTAGCATACTGAGTGCACCAACAGTATTACTTTCAAAATACTTCTATACTTTTAAATACACATACTTTTGAATGAAGAGCACTAGCTGTAGCTGCTGTCAGTTTGTGCTGACCCTGGCTGTGCTCTTGAGTAAAGGGCCGAGTTGCCATGTCCGCTTACGATACGCAACCTTGGGCTTCTTTTTTCCCGTTGTCGCTTTAAAAAATTACAGGTCGCGGGTTGCGGTTGTTTGTTCGTTGTTTTAAAAAATATGGTTGCTTGTTTAGAGAAGTATAGCAGGCGACCTATTTAATATACATTTATGGTTGGTATTTCAACCTCCCTCGCCCGCCTCCTTCCTAGCCCTTAGAGCAACTAAATGAGAGATATAACCTCCCTTTCGCCCATCACCCCCCCCCCCCCCCCCCCCCTCCCACTCAATGAAAGAGATTCCACCCTGGGTCTATATCTTCTTAGTATTGCCTAATTTATATTAGGCTTGTTTTGCTTATTTGTCTTATCAGAGTTGGCAACCCTGGTAAAGGGTAACAGCTGTAGCTGCAGGCTGTTAGCGCCAAGGCTGGCTGTGCTCTCGAGTGAAGGCTGTGGCTGTAGCTGCAGTGTTTGCTGAGTTTGGCTGCCTTCCTGAGGGAAGGGTAGCGGTTGTACTGTAGCTGCAGTCTGTGCTGACTCTGACTGTGCTCTCATGTCAAGGGTTGAAGCTGTGCTGAGGCTAGCAGTGCTCTTGAGTGAATGGTTGGAGTTGTAGCTACAGTCTGTGTTTAGGCTGGCAGTGTCCTTGAATGACGTCTGTTAGTTCTGAGACTGGCTGTGCTTTTGAGTGAGGGGTACCTGCTCAATGTTTTCTACACTTTGGAAGGGGGTTTTACCGGCCGGTGAAAAGGATAGACGCCCAGGAAGAAAACTGTGAACCTGCAAACAGCTGCTCTGTTTGTATCCTCGGTCGTTTGCCTTTCTAACTTCACTTGTGCAAACAACCCCTCTATTTTTCGGCCATTTTTCAAATTCATTTCCATAGTGTGCAATTGTTTGTGCACCCATTCGCTCACTCTTGACTGTGCTGTGCCCTCATAAATATCCTGCACTGATCTCTACAGCTGTTCAGATCAGAGGTGTGTGGTGTATTTGCATGGGTGTGAATGTGTTCGCGCAAGCGTGTGTGAGTCCGTGTGTGTGCACATTTGTGCGTGTATGGCTGTCCCTGTTATTGTGCCTATGTGTATGAGTATGTGTGTGCGTTGCAATACGTGAAATGTGTATGAGTATGCATGATTGTATGAACAGTACACATGCTGGCACGCACATTCACTAGCACACACTGTCAGAAGGACACACAGCCCACACTTGAGTACATAGACACGCACATTACATACGCGCTAACACAGCCATATTCAGACTCGTTATTTCAGTGGAAGACAAAGTGAGAAGGCCACCGACCTACATGCTAAATGAATTGGCCTTTTATAAACCCTTTATCTGTATTTTTTTATCACTTCTAATTAACTTTGCACCTGCACTTGAACTTTCACATATTCCCTGAACTAGGTCAGATTGGAATCTCCCTTTTTTCACACCTTCAAGTTCAGAGGGATAAATTCAGAAATAAGCATTACAGCGAGGTAGATTGCTCATACTAACATGATCAAACTGAAAATGAACTTTATGCAATTCTGAACTTTTCCACAAGACATTTTTGCAAAACACAATGACAGCTAATAAGACCTAACTACACTTGTTTGGTCACCACACCAGGGGAGCTTGCATCCTATATTGAAAGATGAGTTGTTTCTTTTTCTGGAAAAAGGATGCTGGAAATGGTGTTTTTTAAGTTCTCATAGCACAATCAATGGGGTCCAAAATTAAGCTGAAAAAGCAGAATCCTCAGTGGATGAGCAAAAGTATTTGTAGGATTTTGAGGGAAAAGAGGAATCTTTATGGGATGTACATAAAGGATAACAATGAGAATAATAAGGCTGAATACTGTAAAATGCGGGCTGTGATCAAAAAAGAGCTGAGGAATGCTAGAAGACTGTATGAAAGACAAATAGCAGAGGGGGCAAAAACTAACCCTTAGCTTCTTCTTTCAATACTGTAGCAGCACTGAAGTCAAAGAGCAGGTTAAGTGCATAAAGAATAAAAATGGATCACAGCTATATGTAATCAAGGATACTGCGGATGCCTTAAACACAAACTTTGTTGAGAATTTTACCTCTGAGGGGGTCTTTATTTGCCAGAGGGCATGTTAAATGCTCAAGATTATTTAGCGGAAATTGAGAAACTGGAGAAATACCAAATGACAGGAAACATGGCAATATAACACCAATATATAAGAAAGGGGACAGTACCGAGCCAGGAAATTACAGGGCCGTTGGTTCAACTTGCATTGCGTGTAAAATATTGGAATCTATCATAAAAGATGAGCTGGACTTATTTCGTGAACGTAACAGCATCCGGTGGGATAGCCAACATGGTTTCCGTAAGGGAAAGTCCTGCCTGACAAACCTGGAATTTTTTGAAGAGACCACCAAGATTTATGACCAGAGCAAGGCTTATGACATCATATACTTGGATTTTCAGAAAGCATTTGATACAGCACCACACAAGAGACTAATTTTTAAAATGAGCTCCATTGGAGTTACAAGAGGTATTCTGAAGTGGATTCAAAACTGGTTACAGGACAGAACACAAAGAGTGGTGGTCAATGGTATCTCATCTGAGCTATAGGTATGGTAGGGAGTGGCGTCCCCCAGGGATCGGTGTTGGAACCCCTGCTGCTCCTCATCTACATTAATAACCTTGATAGGAATATTGAGAGCAGATTAGTTACATTTGCAGATGATACTAAATTGGGGGGTTTGGCAAATAGTCCACTAAAGTGATTTAGGATGATTTCGATAGAATCCAGATGAAATTTAATGTATCGAAATGTAAAGTTGTACTTGTAGGTAATAAAAACATAAGACGGGATTAATTCATGGGAGGTTTAAAACTGGAATGTGCTCCACATGAGAAAGATCTGGGAATGATTGTTGACCAAACCCTCATAGGCTCTAGCCATTGTGCCGCAGCAGTTAAAAAAGCCAATCGGATGCTGGGATACATTGCCAAAAGTATTGAGTACAAATCTAAGGAAGTGATGCTTCTTTTGTACAACACATTCGTTGGACCACACCTGGAGTATTGTGTACAGTTCTGGGGGCCATACTTTAACATAACATAACATAACATAACATAAATGGCAAGAACAGGCCTTTCAGCCCAACTAAGCTTGCCAGTTTCTTTATACTATTGTGAATATATCCCTTCAGATACTAAATGACTCAATGGTATCTAGCTTTAGGTCAAGCCTGCTCTTGAAAACCCCCAAGGTCTCTGCCTCAACAATATGGTCAGGTAAGCTATTCCACATTGAAATTACTCTTTGGGTGAAGAAATATTTCAGAATATCAGTGCTAAATTTACCTTTGGTCAACTTCCATTTGTGACCCTGAGTTCTACTCACAACACTTGGTCGAAGGAATCCTACATGATTCACTTTGTTAATCCCTTTAACATATTTAAAGACCTCAATCAAATCACCCCTGAGTCTCCTTTTCCTAAGACTATAGAGAAAGATATAGAGGCTCTAGAGAAAGTTCATAGAAGAGCCACTAAGCTATAGTCACTAAGCTAACAGGTATAAAAGATGAAAGCTATGAGAAGAGGCTGAAGATCCTTAATCTCTTTAGTTTTATGCAAGGCTGACACTTGCACAACTTTTGGCCACGATTTTGTTGTGGCAAGTCTTGCCATTTTGGGGCACGAACTGGGAGGCTCTCGCACTGTTCACGACTAGTTCACGCATAGTTCACGACGAGTTCACGCGCAGGTTGCGCATAGTTTACGCACTTCCCGCATTGGCACGACGAGTTTGTGCAATTCGGACGGTGTCGTGCCGACTTGGGCACGCCATATAAAAAGGGGGCCTCCTCAACCCCAGGTCATTTTTGGATTGGCTGTGGAAGAGACAACATTCTGAATTCCAGAGACAAAATCATTGCAGAGAGGAGAAGATGCCTATACCTGGCATGTTGTCTCTGTGATATAAGTTGTCTCTTCGCTGGCGATCTCTGCAATGGTGAGCAGCATCCAGGAAGCCCTATATCAGGGGTAGGCAATTACATTTGTCGGAGGGCCACATTTTTTCTCACACACACATCTTTGGTGTTTTGCATGATATAAAATGAAAAATCTTGACCAATCATATCATCATTTACATATGCTGGAGCTTACACTGCTGATTTTCAGCTTAATATGCACACACTGTCTACGTGTCCGAAAGTCGGACAGGGATTTAATATATCTCCATGTCCGACAGCCGGATGGTTTCAGTATAACTCCGTGTTTGACAGTCGAATATTGTTTTTAATTTCTTCAAATCTACTGAATCTTTTAGATAGCAAACGTGAATGTTTTGATAAGAGGGTTCGGGTCTTCGAGATGAGTACCGAGAATTTCAATCAATATTTCTGTTTAAGCTGCTCAATAAAGTTAGTCGACATTGGCGTGGGATTTCGTGCATTTATGACAAATTTAGCAACTGTCGGACAGAGATCATAAAATACCCCGTCTCCGATCATAAAAGTCATAAAAGTTCTCTTATTTCGAGTATTCCAGGAATTATTACAAGTAGGCTACAAACTTGGTCATGTTTGTTTTCGACCTTCACAAAAATGCAAATTGATAGCTATCAACTTTTCCTGGTCTTTTTATTTGTCTTTTCTTCCGTTGAAGATCGACTGTATTATTTAGTCTTTATTCGGTCTCTCTTTAGAGAGAAGACTAAATGTTTTTGCCCACAGCTTTCCTGTCCATCAGCCAGACCTCCTGCATGCTCTGATGCTACTCATTGAGTGAGGAGGAGCGTGGTTGAGCTTTGGACAACTGCATTGGCGAGGGTGTTAAAATATAAGCTCCCTCATTTGAACAGGTGAGAGAGTTAATGAATTCGGGTTCACAGCTGACTGGTTTTTTTGATGCATGGGTGGGCGACAAAATGAGGCGGAGAGGGTTAAGAGAGCAGCTCACATTCTGTCAAATGCAGATTATCCCTCCTCATTATGATTTTAATTTGGATTGGTTTGCTTCATTGAAGTCACATGGACAGTGTGGCATCTTAATGAGAGCGGGTCCTGTCATGCTCCTGGAAGCTGTGTTTAAAAACACAAACATGGCAGTTAGAAATCGATCGCCATTTCCTTCGAACGTCGAATTTGAATTCCCTTGAAACCCTTTTCAGTTTTTTTCTCTTTTCCAAATGCAGGGAAAAGAGCCTGTGAGTAAAACATCTATTTCTCAGATCTCAAACCTGCCTGCTATCAACCTAAAACAGGCAGATGAAAAAAGCGCAAGAGCAAAAACAGTAGACACAGTCTGAGCAGCTTGTGTTCTTGAGCGGCCTGTTTAGCAAAAGAGCTCAAGGCTACGTACGTAAGCACTTAACCTGAAATCATTGGGCAGTGAAAAATGGCCCTCTTCTCGATGAGAGTTTGGTTGTTTTTCACTTGTGTGGGACATTCTTTTCCCCATTGATGTGTCTCGTAAAGAGTGTCAGAAGCAGTCCTTTCCTCTGCCCTCTAAGCCTTGTTCTCATGGAAGCCTTTTGAATGCGCTTCTCTTCTCTCAAGTGTTATGTTTTCCAAACATGGAGCTTTGAGCAAAACGGCTGCTCGCTTTTGTACATACTGCACTGGCATCTTGCACTCCGCCGTGAGAAGACTTGCTTCTGTTTGTTGCTTGGCAACTACTCTTTGTTGATCCCCGTGGGTTGATGGTCAAGGTATCTGGAATCATGGTTCAAAGGATTGCCTCTAACTTTTCACATCTCCAATGGTCAAAAATTCACCCCCTCATGTTGTGTTGACTTAATTTGTTAGTCGCTACTTGGCTCTGGTGACTCAGATGGGGGAAAAAGTTTTTCAAATGGCAGTTCACGTCATACGTCCACAAAGCTTGGGTATGTGCATCGAATTTAACTCAATGTACAGTAAATGTATCACACTTTTTTAGTACAACTAAATGGGAATTAGTATTGCAGTCAATGCCCCGAAACTGTGGTTTCTTGAAGAATTCCTGGCTCCATTTAGTAATGTCAATAACAGAATCATGGCGGTGAGTGATGCAGTGGCATCTGAGGGCCCGAAGGTCACAGGCATCCAGTAAAGGTCTTCAGCCTTGTCCCTTACGCACAGAGATTTTTCCAGTTTCTCTGAATCTTTTGATGATGTTATGCACTGTGGATGATGAGACCTTCAAAGCCTTTGCAATTTGATGTTGAAGAACATTGTTTTTAAAGTATTCAACAATTTTTTTACGCAAGCCTTCACAGGTTGGAGAGCCTCTGGCCATCTTTACTTTATATTTATATATTTATATTCAAAGGAAGATACAGTAGGCATGTACCAAAGGCAAACTCTCTGCATGGATTTAATATATTTTTCTGCAGAATAAAACACTTTGGGCAATCTGTCTTTCTGCATCATCCGCTGTTATGTAGAACCTGATATCGCAATTGCAATGAAGGTGTTGTCAAAGGATCTTGAAAAATTATTTTCATTGAAAATAATGCTCCTCCTGGAGTAACATCATTGTTTGCCAATGAATTGAAGCTTTGCTCTGATGACATGTAACAACGAAGGTTTTACGACCGTACTCCACCAACTGCTGCCAAGGACCTTTTGCTTGCAGTTTGATCCTGTGAAATACACGAATGTGGGCAATTTAAAAGCGAAAGTGATGTAAAAATAAATAAAAAATCAAAAGGCAAGCTATTTTGACTAATCTCTGCAAGCGTCTGCTCATCTGCGTGAAAAGCTTGCTAACACTGGCAAGCAAACTTTAGACATTTAAACACAACATTTAAGGGCAGCATAAAGATATCACAGCTGCTATTCATTGGTGGACTATAATGGTACTGTTATGAGCATTGTTTTGTTGATCCGGAAATAACACGTACATGGTAATATCGTCTTAAAATTCAGTGATTAAGAAGAGGCACAGAGGAATGTCAGGAGGGTACGACTGATGTCAGTTTGTCTGGTGACGAATGGGCCCTCACTGTCACGATGACTCAGTTAATGCTATTAGGCTGGTTGACTGAGTTGCGTAAGCTTTAAGCCACGTGCTGGCTGTGTTTTGGCTATGTCAGGCCTGAAGGCATGTGTTTGTGCAGTCATGTGACGTTAAAGGTCAGCACTACTGATGGAGAAAGAAACAGAAAAACAAAATGACCAGTTAAAGACTTAGAAAACGACCAATATCTCCAAGGCCTCAGAGAGCTGGAATTGCATGTGCGAGTGTGTGCGTGCTTGTGTGTGTGTATGTGCCTGTGGTTTTGCGTCATCATAATTTTTGGGCACGTATGTGTGTGTCTGAGTAAGCATGAGCTTGTATATCTACACTTGTGAGAACTGACTCGAGAGAGCACAGCTGTAGTGGGACGCATGGGGTTGAGAGGACATTTTAGATGGCCCCCAAAGAGTATTACTGAGGAATACAGCAAGTTGGCTAAAGTTAGGGTCACGGTTACAGTTAGGGTTAGGGATCGGCATAATTTGGTTGTGGTTATGGTTTGGGAAAGGCTGTACAGAATAATTGCAAGTGAAAACAGCGTCTTCACAAGTATGGCTACACAAATTTGTGCTTGTATGTGTCTGTCTGATTATACGTGCATGTGTGTGTGTGTGTGTGTGCATGTACGTATGTGACAGAAAGAGATAACAACACAATGGTAGTAATCTTGATCAGACTGAATTGGTGTTAATAAGATGCTTTTATGGGGGTTAGGTGGAGCACGAACACCACAGTTTCGGATCGTATCTGTTACAGTGCGTGATGTGGCTATCAGTCCTTCCGGAGGTTCCAGTGTTCATTGCTGGAGTGACTCCTGCTTTCCATTCAAGTAGCCGTGGCTTGGTCCTGCATGATCGTGCTCACGTATGATACGGTCTCCCCTACCCCTGCTGTGCTCGGGTGAAACTTGTGATCACAGTGTAAAAAGTAGCAGCTGACTGCCACAGTTTATAATGAAAGAGTTTAAGTTGGAGCTGTCTTGAAATCTCCTGAGCCAAATGAACGTGATATGTATGAGCACATAGGCTCATTGTAAAAAAAATTGGCATTCCAAATTCGGGTGATAAGGAAGGAAAGGTGCCTTTTCGCCAACTGCCTGATATCATGTTGGGCGATTCTGCTTTTCTAATGGCAAACACAAAATTTTGCCATTATGTCAGGATTCCCTGGCCCCGATCTTGGAGAGCCTTAGGGTGGTTCCCAAACCCTGTTCCAGATAGTTCCTGTCATTCTGTGTCGCAGTGGCTGTGATGAGCTCTGAATTACTCACCGGACGTGGTTGCTTGTCTCCAAAGTGTTTGGGAACAGGAGTTCTTTTTCTCCCAAGCTAAGAAATTGTGATTTTTTTTTTCTTTGTTAATGCTCTGAATTTCTACATCATTTCTGTGAATAGGTTTTTTTCTATTTCACTGGAACCAAAGGGCCATTTTCAGAAGACAATTTTTTTAAGGCACATTCTACATTCCAATAACTACTCTGAACAAATCTGAGCTTTAATAAGAGAGCATGACTAAGAGTTATGTCTTTCAATTTGATCAATCACTTTGAAAACTAAATAGCACAGTAAGAATAAGTTCAGATCCTCTTTCTGTCATTGTTACCCTCTTATTTAAACCATGGAAATCTAAATTCTTTCCCAATGTTCACATCCCAAGAATTTCTCATGCCTTTGCAAACTTATTGAATCTTTTCCCTTGAAGTCTCTCTGAGCTGTCATACCCCGTGCTGTGGCTGTCATAGTCTGAGATTTCTCCCTCTGATACCCTCTTGTTCTTATGTGTGCACGTGTGTGTTTGTGTGCGCGCACTTGTGTGTGTGTGTGTTTCCAAGCGTGCTGTGTGTATGCATGTATGTGCATGTGTATGAGCTTGGGTATGCCATTTGCCCTTTCATATATATGTGAACGCATTGAGTAAAAATTGACGTTTCATGAGGAAAACTTTAGAGTTTTTGCTATAGTCTACAGTGCCTGACACTCAAGACAGGCCTTGGCTGGCCCAAAATTTTTTTTTGGGTGTATAGAAATGTATTTTCACTGCCCCAAAATGAAAACTGGAGGCCTAAATTTCTCAAATAATGACAGAAAATCAGACAGGACTGCGATATCACATCATGATCATGAGTATTTAAAAAAAACAAAGTAACATGAAAGTAGCACTGGCAGCCCATAATCTGAATCAAGTAGCACTGTCTGCTTTGTTTTTGCTTAATGGCCTTAGCAGGTTATCGATAATAGAAATTATTCTTAAATGTAATAAATCTCTCTTAAAAGAGCATTTTGGTATACTATACCCCAATAAATTTCGGTCGTAAAATGAAAGTACAGAATATATTGACTATCAAAAACATGTCATGCAATTGGACTGTCATAGATCTAGACCTACTGATAAATTATTGTCACAACAACAACAACCACTACAACATCCAAACTCTGGTGCATTATGGTTAATACTAATGATTTGCATAAGATTTAGCAGACTCAGCAGATGTTTAAGCTTGCTTTTGGGCCGGTGTCCACAGGCAGCATTTATTGGGTTGAAGTGCCCATAACCTAATGCTCAGAGTATTCATCTCGAGGACTTATTGTTGCAAAGTAAAAAAAAAAAATACTGTGTTCTTACCACTTCCACAGTCCATCATTAATAATGTGAAGCCTCTGTTGTTTAACGTTACGTTACCTTAGAAAGGTTATCTAATACGATGAAATCACGTATAGTCTTCGCAACTAAACTAATGAATGTTCATTTCCCGAAAGCGTGACAGGAACCTTATTCCTACTATGTAGCTAAGTTGCTAACGTAGTGCACAACTCTGCTTTCAGAAACGTAGCTACCCTGGTTGAAATAAATGGGAGGCTAAGCGATAACCATGTACCTAACAACACCTGTTAGGCTATGGAAGTAAATATTGTCGTAGTAAACATTAATGCTAACCAGCTAACTAACTTATCAGAAAACCTAAAGTTCCCATACAGAGATCGGTAAGCAAACCTTAACAGCTGCTCGCTGATTTAAGGCACCATTGTTGCTAATGCTGCAAGTCCCTCCCTCTTCTTGATGATTCGTTGGTGAGAGAGAGCTGACAGTAATGAGCCCGGGGGTGTTCCGACTGTTGCGTGTAGGAATAGAGGGAGACCCCAAGCGCAAAGTAGCAGGCAAAATGACTGGTTTATTTGTCATTGTACACAGTGAACAACGATCACACAACACAGGAACAATAGCAATCGGATTTACAGAAGTGAAAATGCTTCCAAACTCTGGAGGGGATAACCCGGAAATCAGAAATAGGAAAACCCGTTGAAATCAGCAGTCGCTGTCAGTAGGCAAGTATTAGTTTAGTTGTTCCTCGTTCTGGTACCTGTCTCAGGAAGCTGGTTTTCAGCTTCGCGATGTAACTTCTGGATTAACTCTGGGTTTTCTGTATCACGAAGCTGGTTCGCTTCTTAGCGGGGTACGTTGCCGCGGTAACTTATGCTGAATGCCTAACCTGCTCCAGAGCAGGTTAAGTTCAGGATAAGATCTCAGCAGGTATATAATATTAGCCACCTACTGGCTAATCATTGTCTTGGGAAAATGACCTGCCCATTTCTTGACCTGCCCATTTTCCTGCCAATCCCGTTGAGGAAGCCGCACAGATAGTGAGAGGAGCGCTCATGGACCTATAAGGAGAACTGGATAGACAACGAAGGCTGGAGCGCACGCCGACATGGTTGCAGTGGTGAACCTGATATCGCAGGTCACGTGATGCCATGGGGGCCAAAAAGAAATTTTTCCATAGGGAATAATTGAAAAAGACACACTGATAAATCCGTGAATACATTTTTTTGACAGTCACAAATTATCATTTATTTTTCTCTTTTAAATCAATGATGCCTCATTTCTCGGCAAAGATAAAATGTTTTATTTATATTCAGGCTATGCAAACACCAACAGGTCCTCATATGTAAGCGCGTTCTCGTCTCCTCCGAATTTAGCACTGCAGCGGATGTGAGTGGGTGGAGCAATGGGCATTCCTTGCAATCTGTCTGTGTTCAACGTTAAAGACGAAGCCAAGTCTGTAAAGTCAGCTGGCGACGTGACGGTGCAAATATATTGAGCAGCAAAAGAAACACAAGTTAATTAAAGATAGACCGTAAAATAAGTTTGCGCGTAATTATCATAGAAAATCAAATTTACTAATTGCGAGCAGATCTGGGCTGATCAGAACCGCGAGTTCCTCGAGGCTAAACCCAGGATCTGTCATGCTTGTTATGCTGCCCAGATTGACGATGCAGATGTTGATGTGATTGCTTATAAGATGTTTCTGGGTCCGTAGCAGGTTAAATACCACTAATAAGGGTTGCTGGCCCTGTGCAGTGGGCAAGCAGGCTGCCCACTTCTGCACTTGCGTTCCTCAGTGGGTAGCTTCTGGAGTGGAATCATATAGAAAGACAAATCACCAGTGCTAACACCAGAGAGACTATCTTGAAAGAACCAGTGGGCTAACCCAAGCAGGGGCTGATCCTGGTTTTTTTCAGGGTTTACTCCCATAGATCCGCAGCGTTTCTCAACACTAGGGCAGTGCTAAGAGCCACAGCATACGGCCTTTTGCTAGTAGAGACTGTCAAAGCTGGGACAGGTGTCATTTGTGACAGGAAGGCTGATGCAAAGTCTAACGAAAAGATGTCTGCTGCATGGACCAGCATCCAGAAGTGGAAATCGAACTGGGAATTGGAGGGGACGCAGACAAGTCCTTTAAGGCAACAATTAGTCCTGGCTAGTTCTCGATCATTTTCCTTCATTAAGGCATTTTTCAATTATCTTCATTGGCAACTGAAGACACAGTTTTTCTCCATATGCAATCTAACAGCGATGCAATCATAGGCTTTCAGAATAGAGAAATAATGTACTTATTATAAGGCTAATGCTCCGCCTCGATTGAACTGGTCCGCATTGAAATGAAATATCGCCTTTCACTCTCGGTATTGCATGGGTTGATAAAAAATGTGGGACTCTGCTGTTAAATAGGCTATTAAAAGCGTGAGGCTCAAGCTACTTGCGTGACAGTCGACAGGTATACAATTTTTAACAATGTCGATTTAAATGGAGCAAACACGCGTCCAGATGAATGGTTGTCGTCTTACTTAACAGGTGCTGCTTTTTCTCTCCGATTAAGCATGGAGTGCTCTCGGAATGAACCTTTTGTCAATTATGAAAATAACTGAGAACAGGTCAGGACTAATAATTGTTAAAAAAAACGGATGTTTTGTGCGAGCCATTTCTCAGTTCTGGCTATGCCACTGAATGCTGAATTTATCTCACAATCGCATATAGAGAGAAACAGTGTCTTCAGCTCCCAATTATGATAATTGGAAAACGCACCAAGGAAAGGAAAAAGATTGAGAACTAGCCAGCTAACTAACTAACTAACCCCCCCTCCCCCTCCACCCCACCCCAATTCCCCGTTCGATTTGCGCCACTGCCAACATCATGAAGTGCAATAACAGCATTCTTTCCGAACCGCACAAGAAGAAACGTCAAAGAGTATAAAGAACTCTTGCGGCGAATGAAAAATAAAACCGTGCCGACCGTGCCCGGAAAATTGATGCACTGAAAACAGGTGGTGGCACCTTCCCATTATTAAAACATGACCATAAGCGTGGCTTATTCATTAGTCCTATATGACAAAAATTAAGCACATTTTAGGAACCGTTTAGCCGTTTCATTCACGTATAGGAGATAAGCACCTTTCGTAGTTATGCGCCTGTATGTTTACATGGCTTCAGTAGCTTTAGTTGCGATAAACGCCGGCATTTAGTCACTGTAAATGCCAGCTTCTAAAGTCCACCCACCACCTTCACCGCCACTAAAAGCCAGTGGGTAGGCTTCGAAAGCCATCGTTTACCACGATGAAAGCTACTGAAACCACGTAAACATACAGTTCCACCTGAAACAATGAGAATGCAGTATTTTAGCAAGATCTGCTATTACGCTGCTTATGGTAACAAGCAACACTGTGTCACAAAACTGAATGTAAAGTTGCGTTTAGGCTAATTTAGGCAGTTGACTGACTTGTCGAGAAGAAAGCTGGCAACTTCAGCGTCCCTTAGAAAATCTTTCTCCTTCATTAGCTCCTGCCACCTGGGGAAGGCTAGCCCGATGTTCACCCTTGTTTTTTGGGCGCGCCGGTCGCGTTGCCTTTTCAATTCTCTTTCTCATTTTTTTTTTATGATGAGGATTCCGTCTCCTGTGCTGCTGCTGCATATGTATGGTCCTGCATTATGCTGCTGTCGTACTGATTTTCAAAATCGCCGCGATAGCCTCTCTTCCTGATTTTGTCCGGTGTCTCAATCACTCAGCACTGGCTGGCAGGACAAATGCGGATTTATTCCGCGTTTGGTGCTATTTGTCCCTTGCCGGCAGCAACAGTTTCAAGATGGCTGACTGTCATGGCGCTCCCCTACCAGCTTACCTGTCCAATGTAGAAACAAGTCTTAAATTCTTTGTTTATCAGAATAAATCAGATTATTAGTAGATGTCATAATACACCAATGATGACATATATATGAAAGCAGACTTAGATTTCAGCAAATAAAAAATTTTTAATGTCACACATTGTCCCTTTAAGACTGCGCTGAAACACGGTAACCCTCTTCATACAGCACTGCTCATTTTGCATTCTAATGGAAGTCTCAACTTGGGGAATAAGGACAAATCTGAAAATGACGGATTCTAAATATGGTTAAAATGTGACATGAAAAGGGGACTGATTGAACTGTGATGGTCACTGGTTACATGGATACTTGAATATAATGATCAAATAGTGGCTATTTTACTGACCTCAGTGGTCACAAGTTTCTAAAATAATTATTCTAGGCCTATCATAATTCAGATAGCAATGTGTAGTGGACAATTCAGAATGACTGTTAAGGACATTTTCAATTTGGGTGACTCCTGAATGAGGTGAGATGAACTAGGCTGGAGGCAGGAGCTTAGCTAGTTCGTAAGCTTGCACCAGAGCTGGCTAGCTCCACAGACTTTGTTTGCATAGTAACTAGTGTCATGGCTTAACTTGCACGCTCTGTGCAACCGAAATGGGGCTTGAGATCAAGCTAATTCCGTGCCAATCCTGGGATAATCCCTTATCCTGCCTTTGTGAAATAGGCCCCTGGATGTATGCCACCGTATTTTCAAACATTCGCTGCGGTACAATATCAATCCCTCAGAGGTCCGTTTTCCGAAATCACAGATGCCAACTTACGTCGTAGGAAGCATTGACAATGAATGGACGAACTATGTAAGCTGCTAACTAAGTAACTACGGCTTTGGTGAACGCAATTGGCGATAATAGACAGAAATGGCGCTTCAAGCCAAATCTTCTCTTGTTATTGGTCAGAAAATGTCAGAAATCAAAACGCTGCTGAGTGCTTACTATTGATATTAACCGAAATATAAACTAGAGCATATTAGTTTACATGGGTTCCAGCGGCAGGCATGCCCGTCATAAGGTGGCGGCCAACTCTGCACACGTTGGCTGATCTGGAACGAACAACGTAGCGCCTCTAGTTTATATACACTGCCCAGCCAAAAAAAAAAGTCACCGTTTGGAAATTAATGAGCAAATTCTATAATTCGATCATTATTGCAGTTATTAATATGTTCCAGCTGGCAATGATCATTTTAACCCTGACTGATGAAGCGCGTCGCTACTCATTGCTTAATAAATCATGTTGGAAGACACATCCCCTGATGGTGAAAAACATTTACTGTATTTTAGAACGGGCAAGTTATTGGCCTGTATTTAGCAAAGAAAACCATGGATGACAAAAACAAGTATGAGGAATCATTTTCACAAACAAAACACAAACACAAAGTCCTGACCTTAAGCACATTAAAAGTTATAGGGATGTGCTCAAGAAAGATCACCAAGTGGTTCAACCGTTATGTCGAGAAGAATAGATTTCGGCTTATTATGCCATCAGAAATTATGGCATTTCTGATCGAAAATAAATGCTTTGGGATTGCATATAGTTGTCAAAACAATGACAAGACGAATATGCACTGTAATCAAAGCTACAGGGGTTCCAACTAAATATTGACTTTTTTTTTGGCCGGGCAGTGTATCTTGTTGACGTTACTAGCCAGTGGTGTCTAACCAAATCGGGGAGAACAAGCAGCAGCTGTTAACTTTGGTGTGTTCTCGGAGTGAACCTTCTGTTAATTATGAGAATGACTGAGAACAGATCAGGACTTATAACTGTTTAAAACGGAAGTTTTGTGCAACCCAATTCTCTGTTCTTGTTCCGCAGCTGAACTGAATTTAGCCCATGATTTAATTGCTGCTAGATCGCATATGGAGAGAAATCGTCTTCGGTTGCCAATTACGATAATTGGAAAACGCCTCAATAATGGAAAGTGATTGAGAACTACTAATTGCAGTCAAAAAGGGATGTGTCTTCGCACCTCCACTGGCTACGCCACCGCTAGCGGTGCTCTGTAGGCAGCCCTGAGTCAACGGTGATTGCGTTATCAGTAAAAACTTCAGCAATCTCGCTGTTGGTCTTTAGTTAATTGAGGGCGCCATGGGATGGGATACAACATATGCGGGAAACACAAATCGGATGTAACGTTAACATTAGATGGCTATCATTACTGAAATCTAAATTTAGTACGAACGATTTTTTGTGTGCATTTTATGAAGAAAATGAGCATTACACATTGAAACACATCGGCTAATTTTTTTATTAATTGAGAAAATACTTACATGTACATTTCTTTGGTGTCTTTCTTCGCGCTGGCAGTGTCTTGCCGGTGATTCGCAAGGCATTCTGAGAAATTTGTCATACCCCTCCGTTTGAAGTTTGCCTCTGAAAAAATCTTCGTTTGCAGGGGTATATAGCTCAACCACTTCCCCAAACCCCTCTGTACTAACGGGATTAGACCCATGTACTTGCTGTGTTCGAAATCGTCCACTCCTCCACTCACTCCCTATTCCCTACATCGTGTGCATGATATAGTGCACTACATAGGGAATGACTAAAGGAGATTTCTTACACTACACTGGAATTTTCTGAGAATGACTGCGTCAGCAAATGCGCTGAATATTCCTGTGATCAAAGCGGACGTGCCGAGCATCATGTATACAAACCGGACGCAATATTTTTTTTCCGAACCGACCTTAATGCGTCGCTTATGGAGTTAAATTAATGCCAAAACCTAGTATACAAACCGAACATGTTTTACAAATGCACAACGATTCACAAACAAATACAATGTGATTTGCAAATATAAAAATGATTCCAGGCAAACAAAGTGTGGTTTGCAAATATAAAAACGATTTGCAAACAAATACAGTGTGGTTTGCAAATATGAAAACGATTCACGTACAAACAAGGTGTGATTAGCTAATATAAAAAACGATTTGCAAACAAATACAGTGTGGTTTGCAAATACAAAACACCATTAACAAACAAATGTGTTCAGTTTTACAAATACAAAACTTACCGATTACAAGTATACGACGCG
Source organism: Gymnothorax reevesii (assembly GCA_029721435.1). Lineage (NCBI taxonomy): Eukaryota > Metazoa > Chordata > Actinopteri > Anguilliformes > Muraenidae > Gymnothorax > Gymnothorax reevesii. The sequence goes on from CM056592.1 coordinate 43,724,712, forward strand.
AACCATTTCCTACAAGTACAAATCACTTTTGGCAGTTTTCTACCGCTGACATGGCGTAAAGGATTTTCTCACAAATGTCCTCACTGCTATTGTCCCTGTTAAACAGCAGGTGGGGCTATGACTCAATATCCTAGATCTCTACACCGTGAAGTTGAGCAGAATACACATCTTGAAGAACTGAGCCATCAGATCAAACATTCACATTTAATAGGCTGTCTAAAAGATTCAACAGACTTCAAGAGATTAAAAACAATAATCGACTGTCGGACACGGGAGTTATATTGACACCATCCCACTGTCGGACATGGAGTTATTTCACACATAGACACTGCGTTTTTATTTAGCCTCAGCCATCATCCTCATGTCCACGGTTGTCGCTAGCGGCCGTTCTCTATTCTACTCAACTTCACGGTGTAGAGATCTAGGATATTGAGTCATAGCCCCACCTGCTGTTTAACAGGGACAATAGCAGTGAGGAAATTTGTGAGAAAATCCGTGTCAGCGGTAGAAAACTGCCAAAAGTGATTTTGTATTTGTAAAACTGAATACATTCGTCTGTTAATGGTGTTTTGTATTTGCAAACCACACTGTATTTGTTTGAATCGTTTTTATATTTGCAAACCACACTGTATTTGTTTGCAAATCGTTTTTATATTTGCAAATCACACTTTGTTTGCACGTGAATCATTTTTATATTTGCAAATCACATTGTATTTGTTTGTGAATCGTTGTGCATTTGTAAAACATGTTCGGTTTGTATACTAGGTTTTGGCAGTAATTTAACTCCATAGGTCGCTGTTCTGAAATTCTGGTCGCCCCCACGTGACTTTCATCCCTTAATGCACGTCAATTTGGGTCATGATTACGCCAACGAAATATGGCTATAGTTCCAGTATTACTCGCTAGCGAGCTAGTTTGCTTCCTATCTAGCAATAGCATAGCTAGCAAGCCAAAGTGATATTGAACTGTGTGTCATAACTAGCACGCCAATGTATTTAGCTACATGGCCAAAAGGCTAGCGAGCTAAGAAGGCTACAGTTCGCTCACAATGGAATACTCGCGAGCGAGTTATTTGGCTAGCTAGCTAGCAAGATAAAGAGACATCGATAACTATAATGTTATAGCTAGCATGCAAATGTATTTCACATCCTAAAGTCGCTTTCACACCAGACGCGAAACGAATTTTTCGCACGACTGATTACATTCAACGTCAATGCAAAGACACGAAAAACGCTTTTTTTAAATTTTGGATCTCATCTGTGAAGTTGCTGAAAAGTTTCGTCATCGTGTTTGAGGGTCTGTAAGTAATTTAACAATGGAGAATTGTAAGGCTGATAAATGGTTTGCTAAGCAGTGTTCGAATTGATTGTATGTAGAGCTATAAATGCACTCATATGGATATTACGTTAGATGCTACTCAGCTGACACATTATGCATAACGCAGCAAAATAGAGAGATGTGAATTGGTGCCATTCAAAGTAATTGAAATACACAACGCAGTTAATGGATTTAACCATGTCATTTTAATATTGTATACTGTTTTAATATTGTATTGTGTACAGTTCTTATTATGTACAGTTCAGTTATTGTGTACAGTTCAACTTATCTTGATTATCCAGCCAGCCCCCTCTGTATTGATGAAATGGCAGGTAAGTTTGCTAATGCCCTCCGTAGTACACTTGATGTAGTTGCCCCATTGAAATTTAAAAAGGCTACTCAGAATAAGAGACCAGCCCCATGGTACACTGACCGGACGCGGACTCTAAAGCAAAAATCCCGTCAACTAGAACGCAAATGGCGCTGCACTAAACTCCAGGTATGCATTTAAGATTGCTGAAATTAAGCCTCTACTCAAAAAACCAAATTTAGATCCAACAGTTTTGGCCAATTATAGGCCGATCTCAAACCTTCCATTTCTATCCAAGATCCTTGAGAAATGTGTTGTCCAACAGCTCACTTGCTTCTTGCAAACGAATAAGGTAAATGATAGGTTTCAATCTGGCTTTAGAAAACATCATAGCACTGAAACAGCCCTCACTGTAGTAATGAATGATCTACTTCTCTCCATGGACTGTGGCCGCATCTCTGTCCTTGTCCTACTGGATCTGAGTGCTGCCTTCGACACGATAGACCACCATATTCTTCTTCACAGGCTAGAAAATCTGGTTGGTATTTCTGGACTCGCCCTTTCATGGTTTAAGTCCTATCTTTCTGATAGATGTCAGTTTGTCAGAGTAAATGGTAATTCCTCTGAGTATTCCAAGGTGAATTTTGGAATACCTCAAGGATCTGTTCTGGGCCCTCTGCTGTTTTCCTTATACATGCTTCCCCTTAGAAGCATCATAAGTAGTTATGATGTGAAGTACCATTGTTATGCAGATGACACGCAGCTTTATATATCTTTTAAACCAGGTGAAATCGATCCACTAACTAGATTAGAGATGTGTCTTAAAGCTGTTAAAGCATGGATGACACAGAATTTTCTCTCTTTAAATCCAGATAAAACTGAAATATTGGTAATTGGTCCCAAATCACTCAGAGACACATTCCTCAAGTTTTCTCTCAATGTCGACAGTCTCCGGGTTTCTGCAAAAGCTGTTGTTAAAAACCTTGGTGTCACCCTTGATTCAGAACTCTCTCTGCACTGTCACATTAACAACATCATAAAAGTGGCTTTCTTTCATCTTAGAAATATATCTAAGCTGAGAAAAATGCTGTCTCTTCAGGACGCCGAAAAAATGGTTCATGCATTTGTGTCCTCTCGGCTGGATTACTGTAACGTTCTATCCTGAATCGCCTTCAATTAGTGCAGAATGCTGCTGCTAGGGTTCTGACCAGGACGAAGAAATATGACCACATTAGCCCAGTACTCAAAAATCTTCACTGGCTGCCTGTCAAATTTAGAATTGAATATAAAATTCTACTGCTTACCTACAAAGCCTTAAATGATTTGGCCCCAGAATATCTTAGTGCACTTCTCATTCCTTACTCCCCTCCAAGATTACTTCGTTCACAAGGTGCTGGATATTTGAAAATTCCAACTATATCTAGAGTTACATCTGGAGGGAGAGCATTCTCCTACAAAGCCCCAATCTTGTGGAACAATCTCCCAACGGACATTCGGGCCTCAGACACAGTCTCTGTGTTCAAGAGTAGGCTAAAAACTTACCTTTTTAGTCAAGCCTATGATTAGATCATGATTAGATCATTATGTATAAAACATTACTTGGCTCGGATGGGACTGACTAAAACCTAGTTGATGGGTTCATAAGCTATTGGAAGCCTGAGTTAAGTAAATCCATGTGGAACCGGTGGCACTGAGCATGCATTAACGGTGCCAGTGGGGCTTGTTACAGCCTTAGTCACCGGAGAGGTCCATATGGTACTGGTGTAGTGTTACGCAAATCCATGTGGAACCGGTGGCACTGAGATAGCACTTACATGGCACCGGTGGGCTTGCTACGGCCTTAGTCACCGGGTAGGTCCACATGGTGTTGGTGGTATTTGATTGAAAAATTACGCAGCCTTGGTCGGATGGAATTCAGGGCCTCTGCGCTGCATTAAATGGATGAAGGTTACTAGCTTTTGGTCTTTAAAATTGCTTAAATCCATGTGGAACCGGTGGCACTGAGATTGCACTTACACGGCACCAGTGGGGCTTGCTATAGCCTTAGTCACCGGGGAGGTCCATATGGTACTATTGTTTAGAAAATGAAAAGTGATCTAACAGCCTGGAATAAGTGTTGGGCCTCTGTGCTGCAGGAAGTGGATGGAGGGGTGTTGACTGTTTCCTGACCAGGCTCACTTGGCACATGCCAGAGGACGGTACTTTTATTATCATGCAGTAGTTATCCAGTGCCTCACACCACTTTCTTCTGTGTCTCTTTCCGAGGATCTTCCTTCCACTTCCCTGAGTCCTGGACCGTATGAGCCCTGTCCCTCACCATGAGCGCTGGCTGCTGCTGTCCTGCTGTCCTGATCCGATCCGGTTTGGCCCTGGTCCAGTCCTGCACCATCCTCGACTTGCCACTTTCTGAAGCTACCGTTGCCACTTTAGATGGACTTAAATGGAACTCTTCTGTCTTTCACTCCATTTTACTTTTTGTTCTTAATTAGCTAGCCCGCGGAGGATGGGCTCCCCCACTATGGCCGGGTTCCTCCTGAGATTTCTTCCCACTGGGGAGCTTTTTCTCACCACTGTTGGAGGATTTTTCTCCCTACTGGGAGTTTTTTTGCCTCATTTGCTGTAGTGGGGAATAGGCTGGGCACTGCCTTTTTATTTCTTTAAACTCTCACTGTAAAGCGTCTTTGTGACAATCTCTGTGAAAAGCGCTATACAAAATAAATTGAATTGAATTGAATTGAAGTTCTGGGGACCGTACTTTAAGAAAGATATAGAGGCTCTAGAGAAAGTTCAGGGAAGAGCCACTAAGCATATTTCAGGTATAAAAGATGAAAGCTACAAGAAGAGGCTGAAGATCCTTAATCTCTTTAGTCTTAGAAAAAGGAGACTAAGGGGTGATTTGATTGAGGTCTTTAAATGTGTTAAAGGGATTAACAAAGTGAATTATGTAGGATTCCTTCGACCAAGTGTTGTTAGTAGAACTCGGGGTCACAAATGGAAGTTGACCAAAGGTAAATCTAGCACTGATATTCGGAAATATTTCTTCACCCAAAGAGCAATTTCAATGTGGAATAGCTTGCCTGACCATATTGTTCAGGCAGAGACCTTGGGGGTTTTCAAGAGCCGGCTTGACTTAAAGCTAGATACCATTGAGTCATTGAGTATCAGAAGGGATATATTCACAATAGTATAAAGAAACTGGCGAGCGCAGTTGGGCTGAAAGGCCTGTTCCTTCCATTCATGTTATGTTATATCATGTTATGTTAATATGAAAAAGTAAGGTGAGTGTTAGCTGCGGACATGGTTCTAGGATGTCACAACAGCGGCCTTAGCTTACTGTACATTTAGTTGCACTACATGAAGTGCAGCAGTCGAGGTGCTACATATTACAGCCATTCATCAATTAAAATGGCAAAAATATACTGAGCAACAAAAGAAATGCAAGTTTGCTAGTTAGTTAATGTGCTCTTATGGTTACTCACAGTGACCGCAAAACAAAGAAAAGTTTGATGAAACGAATGTAAATGTGCACATGCTAGTAATGAATTTGATTTTCAATAATTATGTGCAAACATATTCTCCGGTCTGCCTTTAATTAAATTGCGTTTCTTTTGTTGCTCAGTAGATTTGCACCTTAACGCCAGCTCACATCACTGGCTTGGCTGCGTTTATAATGTTGATCACAGACGGACGGCAAGGAATGCCCATTTCTGGTCTCCCCATAGACCCAGCTGACGTCATCAAAAAGATGCGTGCGCATCTTGGCAACGGAAGTAGCGGCCTCCCCAATTCAGTCTGACGAATTATGAATCTGCAAACATTGAATTAGATATTTTACCAGCACTGAAACGCCTGGTTGTTGCGTGTACGGCTGTCAGAATTGATATTTCATTGGTGGACTCAAGTTTTACAGGATTCCAAGAGGATCACATCCGTACAACGCCCACTGGTCGAAGAGAAGCATCAAGTCAAACTCCGAACGCTGCCTTGATGCTTTTAAACGCACAGTGAAAGCGTCAGCCGCATCAATATTGACAGCTGTCAACACGACTGAGAGGCCATGGGTGTCACTCTCAAAAAATTCAACAAGATAATGTTTAATTTTGAAAACACCTACCGATAAAGCTTATTTTAAATGATGAAAAAGTGCGATGTTCAGGTTACTGCGCACTATATGTTACATACAGGCATAATTTTCCTCCTAAATTTAGCTGTCTAGTAGATGGAGATTATGATTCACTTTACTTCACCCAGCAGCAAGCAAATTAGCTAGCTAGCTAACTTAGCAGTGATTAATTCTTACCAGTGTACCTTGAATTAGGTTCTGTCTAACTGTAGATCGCTTGATAACTTGATAAGCGCACAAAATAATGGATTTCCTCTCAAAACTGTGACTTGGTTAAAAAGTAGGTATATCGCTTTTCAACAACTGCATGTGAGGTGTCCGTGCGTGCCACCAACCATGACAAGGCGAAATAGTTAAATAGCTAACCTAAAAAATAAATGCGTTTCTATTGAGTTGACGCTCAAGAAATTGAGTGATGGGGGGAAAAAAAAAATCTGTCGCGTGTCACATGCCTTCAGGGGGCTTTGCTCCATTGAAATTAATATAACCAATTTTTTGACGCATGTCTCACAGTTACAGACATTAAATGAAATATGTGAGAATAATGGTAAACCGAAGCAGGTTTCATGTTTGCATGACAACTACGCAGTCAAACTTGCTCGCTAGCAAGCCAACAATACAAAATAATACTTTGCAAATTGTTCCTGCATGGCAGGCTATCAGGACATAGTTTTCTGTTTATTTATTATCATAACCCATGCGTCATACACAGAGATGCCAAGTCTCACGCATTTGGTGTAGGTCTTACGCATTTTTTAGTTTATTCACCGTAGTCCGTAATTATTCATTGAATGCTTTATGAGATTCTCATGAGGAATTAAAATCCTTGTGCATTGAAGTTTCCGTTTCACTTGTGTGCACCTCATCACAAGTAACATGGAAAGCGATTATGACTCCGGACTTCCCGTGCTTCTCTTTACTCAGGGATTGGAAACAGTGCATGTGTTTCATAGCGTTTAAATTGTTTTAATTAAATAAAACCATTTGAAACTTTTTAAGCAATTCTATTGCTTTTAATCCCTCAGTAAAGACAAACCTGAGAATTCCCGAGTCATAATCGATTTCATTGTCATTAGTGGGGAAATCCACCGTAATGCACATGAGACTGATTAACTTGATGCACAATGACTTAAATTCCGCAAGTGAATTTCTTCAGTGCACTTTGATTGAATAATTGCTGACTACGGCACAGAAATATGAATGCCATTAAGAGGAGAAACTCAGGCCTAAGATAGTTTTATGCTCTTGTGTTTGACTAGGAAGGACCTCTGATTTTGAGACACAAAACTCCAAGTCTGTCGTGGTTTTTAACATTCTGCTTATGTCCGCAGATAACACAGTCATAAGCATCCAGTGACTTGTATGCTCGTAGTTATTCCCTAGTGTATACGGTAGGTTTCTCGATCAAATGGGTATAAATATCAGGCCACGGAATACTGGGCCACTTACAAACGTCATCTACCCCCTCGCTGATACCATACGGACCTGGAAATTGGTTTCCATTTGTGAAAGTTAAGTTGTTTAGGTAGAATTTGCGATCTTTGATGGCTAATTCCCTTGCATAGCTTTACAAGCCATTATAGTTCGCCATACTTCCGTTGCCAAGATGCACGCCCAGCTTGTTTTGTTTGCAAACAGTAAATGGGTCTATACCCAGCGGCACCTGATGCGCTAAATGCGGCTTATCGTTAGCAAGTGGCCGCACTACCTAGTCTCTCACATACCGAAGACCGTATGCTTTGGCTCTTAGCGCTGCCCTGGTTTTGAAAAACGCAGCGGATCTAAGGTAGTAAGCCCTGAAAAAAATCAGGATCAGCCCCTGCTCAGGTTAGCCCACTGGTCCTTTCAAGATAGCCTTTCTGGTGATTTGTCTTTCTATATGATTCCACTCCAAAAGCTACCCACTGAGGAATCGCAAGTACAGAAGTGGGCAGCCTGCTTGCCCACTGCACAGAGCCAGCAAACCTTATTAGAGGTATTTTACCCGCTATGGACCCAGAAACATCTTGTAAGCAATCACATCAGTATCTGCCTTGTTAATCTGGGGAGCATAATCGCAAGCATGACAGACCCTGGGTTTAGCCTCGAGGACCTCGCGGTTCTGATCAGCCCAGATATGCTCGCAGTTGGTGTAAATGTTGCATTTTACTTTTCTGCACCGATTACGTCCATATAAAGCATTACAAAATCAAATATGATTTAGCTGGCTAGCTAGGGCATTCAAGATTTATTACCATTAGCGAACTTGAATGGAATTTCAAAACAAAACTACATCAGATCATTCAAACTTATGAAGTTGGAATGCAATGCGACGGTTGCTCATTTATTTCTTCTGCCTGCATCATTGGGAAGAGAAACGATGGATAGCGTGTTCCTATAATTACACCCTGTTGCTGCTTAAAATTTTGGGATTAACATGCATGGACAGCGATGCAAGCTACGTTACACATTTATTTTCAATATGTGATCTTAACTCAGAACAAGATCATAGCAATCAGGCTGTATTCCTTTCCCCCACCAAAAACGATAAAGCCGACGTGACAATGGCACACTGGATGCGAAAAGACTTTTTTGCAGGACAGACTACATTGACTCTGAATGTAATCAGTAGCGTGAAAAATTATTTTCGCGCCCGGTGTGAAAGCAGCTGAAGGACACATACCCACATAGCCTACACACGCACTCATGCGCCCTCATGCACATATCTCTCTCTCTCTCTCTCTCTCTCTCTCCCTCTCTTTCTCTCCTTGATCTGACATCAGGACAATTGATCTAGATACCATAATTTATGTACTGATTCAGATAGTTACATTAAATAGTGCTTGCTGGAATTATTTATTGCATTTAAATGTGCCTGACATTCTGGAAAGCTGCTTGTGAGGTTTCGGTGAGGTGTGCGCACAGTGCGCCAGTCAGCCAAATTACCACTGCACAGAAAGTAAACCAGTTTGGAGCTGGCAAGCCCTCTGCGCACTATCGGCGGAACCTTGATCAACGAAATTGTCACTGCGTCGTGATGAATATGTGAAAACCTCCCCCTACTACGCCGCCACACCCATCTCAGCGCACGGCCGTCTACCAAATTGCCAAAGTGGCTGCGCACGGTGTTGCACCGCACAAAATTACCACTGCATGGGCTACGCCACGCTGTGCCAAGAAATTAGAGCTCCAAGTCTTCATCTCAAGATCGCAAAATGTCACAAAATGTCAATATTTACTTAATGGGTTCACAGGTGTTGGTGTGTGCATTTTCTGTGTTTGTATGCGTACGTCTGTCTATGTGTATGTTTGTGAATCTGTGAGAGTGTGCCTGTGTGTTTACATTTTTGTGTAGTGTGTGTGTTTGCATGTATGTGTGTGTTATGTGTTTTAGAAAGTTTCTAATGGGTGAAGGTCGAACATCTGTTCGTGTCCCCCCTAAGGTCACAGCTGGGGTCTCCAGAGTCCAGTGGGAAAATGTCAGTTTATCTCCACTTAGCTGGAGCTGCGTATTTCCCCCACTTTGATATCAAAATAAAGAGGGATGTTGGGGATATTTTGCAGAAACACATCCAGGTCAAAAATCGCGGTCTAATAAAATATGGGAATGGACAAACCAGGAGCAGCTATACAATTACAAAAAGAAAAGAAAAATGCAACCTACGATTAGTAAGCAAACTGACTGATGATTGACATCCTTGTTAGATTGTATGTTAGAGCCAGAGAGAAAAGGTGAACACCTGTTGAATGTAAAAAGAACAAGATAAAAGTCGCTAATGCTAGCAGTAATTCATGAAATACATTTTTTGTTCATGAAATACTTACTACCTATGTCGCAATATTGTGATTGATATCGGTATACCAGAAATGCTAATGTCCAGTACAGGGTTACAATGAGTAATTTCGATTTGATGCAAATACGCAAAATCTTGATCTATGCATGTACATATCTATTTGTCTCTTTGTCTATCCATGACTCTGCCTTCACGGGACCTAAATGCAAGGGCCTTGGACCGCTCCTCGATACACGGTTGACAGTTGAGTTTCATTAAATTTTGGTTCCAGTTTACTGTTAGTGTAAAGATGTCTGCATAGATTTTTGTAAGTATTGTTTCATGCAGATGTATTTTGGAACAACATCCTGTGCTTCAAACAGGATAGCAGTTACAGTTTTTGCAGTGGCAGTGTGTTGAAGCAATTATTGAACAATACAATTTTTTAAACAGTTTTGTATGTAGGACTGATTGATCTAACATAATCTGAAGTGTTTCCTTTGTTAAGAAGTAGGCAGGGGAACACCAGATGCAGGATAGCAAGGAATTTATTAAACACCAAACACTTGGAGAAAGATGGCAAACAGGCCAGAAACAAAACACTGTGCACATGCACTAAACGATTGGGAAAACTAAGACACACTGCCCAAGGCAGGGGGAAACGAAGGTACTCACTCAAGGAGTGGCTAAACTAGAAAAGCCAAAACTGAGCCTACCTTAACTGACAGAAAGCACTGGGAGACTGAAACAAGGGGCAGACAAGAAAAGGGCGCCGCGAAATACAAAATAGTCGAACAAAGTTCCGTCTGACGTCTCATCTCACTTTTCCCACAGACATAGCCACGAGAGGAGGCGGGTACTCGGAAAGCAATCTTGAAAGGAAACAGAAACACATGGGATTAGTAAAACGATTACACGAGAACCGGGTTAGCAATAATGACTCGAGACAAGACTCTCAAGGCAAAAGCCCACTGGCGGCGAAGCGGCGCGGTGCGTCAAACCTTGAAGGTTGCCTTGACGCTTTTGAACGCCCACTGAAAGCGTCAGCCGCATCAACATTGACAGCTGTCAACTCCACCGAGAGGCTATGAGTGTCAATCTCTAAATATTTAAATGTTTAATTTGGGGGGGAGGACCTACCTATCAAGCTTATTTTAAGTGATGGCAAAGTGCGACGGTTAGGTTACTATGCATTAGCTATATGTTATATACAGACATAATTTTCCTCCTAAATTTAGACGTCAAGTAAATTAAGATTTTGATTCATTTTACTTTACCCAGCAACAAATTAGCTAGCTAGCTAACTTAGCAGTGTAAAGTTCTCATCAGTGTACCTTGAGTTAGGTACTGTCTAACTGTAGATCGCCTGATAACTTAAATGCCCGCAAAATAACGGATTTACTTTCAAAACTGCGACTTAGTTAAAAAGCAGGTTGACAACTGCATGTGAGGTTGCTTGTTAATGTGTGACTAACCATGACAAGGCAAAATAGTTAAATAATCTAAAAGACAAATGCGTTTTTATTGTGTTGACGCTTCAGCAATTCAGCAGTGGCGAATAGTAAAAATTGAGCAGTGGCGAAGCGCGTCTCATGCTTCCAGAGGGCGTAAGCCTTAAGACAATCAACCAAGCTAGACAGTTTAGATTGAGGTAATCTAAACGTGACGAGTAAAAAGCACCACGAAAGAAGCAAAGGAAAGCACAGCTTTAAATGCAGTTAATCTGAGAAAGTTTAGGCAGGAATTACAAAAGCTAGAAACACTCACACTCACTAATGAGTTAATAAAGGTTAATACTACATGACGAAATATTTACAGTCACCCTCAAATAAGTGCTGGTTAGTACGGGTTAGTAAAAAAAGGTACACTAGGCTCCCACAGATTTGTTACAATTTAAAAAAAAATTTGTACCTCTACAGTGATCGATAGAGCTATGAAACATGAGATGTTTGACACTGGAATGAAAAAATATGTCTATCCTGTTAGGGGCAAGAGCTAAAAAACAATAGCCAATTAAATGTATGACCAACTCAAATGATTGGAATGATACAGCTGTCAATCATAAACCCCCCCCCATAGATGCCCACCCCTTTATTTGGGTACATAAAGGTCCACAGGTTTTCAGGCGTGGCTTTGGAAGCATCATGGTGCGCTGTGATTGGTGGTGGGAGTAGTCGCCTTGAACTGCAGGATTTGAAAGGTCCGCCCTCAAACTCACAGATGTCTAGTGTTACTTTAACCCTACAGAGAATGCATTCACTCAGAGTTTAGTGAGACCCAGAATCAATAACAGGTGGAAGTATGAATGAAATACCGCAGCCGATTCAGAATGAGGAAATGTGATTACACTACGAGACGCAGGCAACTGAGGGCTGCCACACGACATCACTGGAGTTGGGCAAAGAGAGAATCAAACATCAGATGGCTGGAATGAAAGCTGAAAAATAAAACACAAGCACAAAAATGAGCCCAAAGACAACACACAAGGCAGAATCATAACATCCTTTTTCTTTTGAAAATTGATATTACAAGGACATTCCAGCCAAAGTAAAGCACATTGTTGGCTACACCTGTAAATGCTATTCAAAGCTGATATGGCAAAGAGAGAGCATGATGACATTCATTGTATCCCAGAAAGACCCCAAGGCACAAAATATCCTGGTCCTAGCCAGGTGCAAAAAGTACATTAGTCTAGGAGCAAAAATGGCCCAAACTTGAATGCTGAAAACCTGTGTCAACATCAAATATCAAGGATTATTGAGCAAACCTCAACAAGAATCAGTTAAAATCTAATACATGGCTCGGCTGTGAGGATGTGAATATACAGTATCTCACAAAAGTGAGTACACCCCTCACATTTCCACATTTAATTAATTATATGTTTTCAAGGGACAACATTACAGAAATGAAATTTGAATGTATTCTAGAGTAACATAATATAACATGAGTGGCGAGAACAGGCCATTCAGCCCAACTAGGCTCGCCAGTTTCTTTATAGTATTGTGAATATATCACCTCAGATATTCAATGACTCAGTCAAGTCAAGCCTGCTCTTGAAAACCCCCAAGGTCTCTGCCTGAACAATATGGTCAGGCAAGCTATTCCACATTGAAATTACTCTTTTGGTGAAGAAATGTTTCTGAATATCAGAGCTAAATTTACCTTTGCTCAGCTTCTATTTGTGACCCTGAGTTCTACTAACAACACTTGGTTGAAGGAATCCTACATAATTCACTTTGTTAATCCCTTAAACAAATTTAGAGACCTCAATCAGATCACCCCTTAGTCTCCTTTTCCTTAGATTAAAGAGATTAAGGACCTTCAGCCTTTTCTCATAGCTTTCATCTTTAATACCCGGAATTAGCTTAGTGGCTCTTCTCTGAACTTTCTCTAGAGCCTCCATATCTTTCTTAAAGTATGGTCCCCAGAACTGTACATAATACTCTAGATGAGGTCTGACAAATGTGTTGTATAAAAGAAGCATCACCTCCTTGGATTTGAACTCAATACTTTTGCCAATGTATCCCAGCATCTGATTGGCTTTTTTAACTGCTTTAGCACAATGGCTGGAGCCTTTGAGGGTTTGGTCAACAATCACTCCCAGATCTTTTTCATGTAGAGCACATTCCAGTTTAAAACCTCCCATGAGGTAATCCCGTCTAATGCTTTTATTACCTACATGTACATCTATACATTTCGCAACATTAAATTTCATTTGCCACATTTCTGCCCTATTCTGGATTCAATCCAAATCATCCTGAATCACCTTAGTGGACTTGAAACTATTTGCCAAACCTCCCAATTTAGTATCATCTGCAAATTTAAGTAATCTGTTCTCAATATTCCTATCAAGGTCATTAATGTAGATGAGGAACAGCAGGGGTCCCAAAGCCTATCCCTGGGGGACGCCACTCCCCACCATACCTAGCTCCGATGAGATACCACTGTCGACCAGTCTTTCTGTTTTTTGAATCCACTTCAGAAGACCTCCTGTAACTCCAATGGAGCTCATTTTAAAAATTTGTCTCTTATGCGGTACTGTGTCAAATGCTTCCTGAAAATCCAAATATATGATGTCATAAACCCTAATCTGGTCATATGTCTTGATGGCCTCATCAAAAAATTCCCGAGGGTTTGTCAGGCATGACCTTCCCTTGCAGAAACCATGTTGGCTATCCCTAAAGATTTTGTTACGTTCAAAAAATAAGTCCAGCTCATCTTTTATGATAGATTCCAATATGTTGCAGGCAATGTAAGCTGACTGGCCTGTAATTTCCTGGCTTAGTACGGTCCCCTGTTTTATATATTGGTATTATATTGCCCTGTTTCCAATCATTTGGTATTTTTCCAATTTCTAAAGGCCATCTGAAGATGGTGGCTGAAAGATGATCTCACTAACTTCCCTGAGCACTCTAGAATATAAGCCATCAGGACCCGCCGCCTTATCTGCTTTTAGTTTTTGCAACTTGTCTAATACTTCGTTATCCCTAACCTCAATTTCCTCTAAATAACCTTGGGCATTGGACATGCCCTCTCACCGAATAAAGACCTGCTCTGAGGTAAAATTCTCAACAAAGTAACAGATTAAGGCATCCGCAGTGATCCATTTTTATTACCTGGGGGGGGAGCCAGGTTAAGCAATGATCATGTCTGTGTGTGTGTGTGTGTGTGTGTGTGTGTGTGTGTGTTTCTGTCACTCTATCTGTCAGCCCGTGGCCATTACCTGCCCCCCCCCTAGGGGGAGCCAGGTTAACCCCTTTCTGCAGATGTAGACGCCTGCGTCTATAGACCTGCAAATTTAAGCACGCTGTTACTGTACTCGATCACTAGATGGCACCCCCGGATCAGTTATTGAAAGTTCACAAGCAAGCAGACCTCGAACGCGGTTCTGAATATGGGGAATTTCACTCCGCTCCCTGTTTTTCGAGAGCTGCATGAATTAAACTCAGCTAAGCCTGATGTGCAAACCGGTCAGTATCCTTGCCCATAGTATCAATCCAGCAGTTAAAAAAAACGATATCTTGACACAGAAAAAATCGTTATCCTTTCTAGCAACCAGTTTAGCCACAGTGACCCAACAGTATTCCAATTAGTGTTTCAGAAAAATCAGTTTTATATTGGTATTGATTCTCTCACATTGACAAATCCAGCGCTTCCTTATATCCACCCTAGTACTGGCGTTGATAGCCAATCACTCAACCATACACTCAGGGTCTTCTGCGTAATTGTAGAGTTACACTTCATGCCCTCGTGAAGTTCCCCTGGTAACAATGTATTGATTGGCTCGTTTCTTATCCAATTCCCGAGTGTTGAAACATATAGAGTAAGTGAAACACATTGATTGGACAAACACAGAGCATACAAACCTATGCGTATCAGCAGGCTCGATTGTATCCTGTCTACGTTATGCACATTACGCGGCTAAAATAGACGCGATTTATATAAAACAGGTTCGCAAAACTGGCCATCAAGTGTTCAGTTACATTTACAGGATTTAATTGAGATAAGGATATGGTCAGTTGGAATTATTTCGAATGAAATAGGACCGGAGGGTTCTTGCCACTGGATCGGTCTCTGGAGGAGGGATTCATGAAAAAGGTCAGGCTGCTACTTTTTTTTTTGTTTTTTGTTTCGTTTTGGAATGTATACATACCCGACAAAGTCGAATGTCGAGGTTTTTTTCCTGTTTAAAACGCAAACTGCCCGTGCATTTGGATGAACCCCCTGGTACGTTCATTGCACGTTTCTTTTGAATCGGGAGAGGCAATGGATTGTTTGATATTCCCTGAAAGTGGAGTGTCTGTTCTGTTAAAATAAGGTATATTTCAGAATTCAGATATTACTGAGTTAGTGAGGTGTACTTGTTCCTTAAAAGTGTTGAAATGGGTTCGTGAGCTTAGAAGAGGGGACTGGTAGCTTCCATTACAGGGTGAATGTTCTGTCCGTTTAATAAGCAGTTTATTTAATGCGTGTATGTGCTGGCTTTGAAGAAAAATGGCCAAAACTCTGAACTTTATTATGGAGAAAAGGCATGTTTTGTGTTTGGAGAGGTTACTGGTGACCACTGATATTCATCTGCACTGATATTGATAAATTAATACTAAACTCAACTAGAAAATTCTTTGTTCATATTAAATTTCATGCCTTAAAACTTTATTTGTGTTAAATACATGATTTTTTTATGATTTCACAGTACATGATTTTGAGACTTTGGGGAGTCACTTGGGTAGCTGTATAATTTGGCTAATAGCATGTAGGTAATCTAGAATGTAATGCTGAAGATGAATTCTACTTGTGCACAAGGAGTTTATGATACCAGAATTTCAATGGTGAATTCTCATGAAGATTTTTTATGTTTGCAGCTCATTTTCTCTACCAAAATCATGAAAATAAACTGAAATACAATGTAATTCTAAATGCTGTAAGTGTATTTTCTGAATTGAGCCACATTTTTCCTCTTTATGAAGCTTGAATCTTGAATTATACAGCATTAAAGTTGCTAGCTAGCTGCCTGGGATAAACTATGCTATGCCACGGGGACCAGCGCATTGTTCGTCTGTCCTCGTATTAAAACGGAGGCCGCTGTGGCTCATAGGCCTATTTGCTTGATGCCTGAGGAGCCTGGATTGTCGTGTATTATATTGTTTTCTATGTCTGCTTAGGTTGTCTTTGTATTAGTTTTGCGAAATGAACATTATGTAGAATTTCTGTAAAATGTTTGTGCTCTATGTAATTATTTCGTTATAAGTGTGTAGCTAGCATGCTAGCTAGCTACATGGAGCTCCGTGTTGTGACACGGACCCCAGCGAACCATAACCGCGATGCATTTTCATAAAACAGTATGCTAGTTTGCATTAAATAATTATGTTTCCTAATTGTATGAGATTTGTCGGTTGTGATGTTACGATTGAATTTGTGCTTTTATTTCTATTTGCGTTGCATTATTCCGCATACTTTTGCTGAATACTGCCCGTTTTTCGTTGGCGGACAAAGTGATTGCGTTGACACGGATCTTGCATGGAATTGCACATAGCACATAATGTCCACTTTCCAGCCAGCTGGGCTTGCTGATATCACCGATTTTTTTTTTTTTAAAGATGGTATAACGTGTTCTATCGTCTTCTGTGTCTAGTTAGCATTTTGTTTTACCTAGCTGGACACAGCTAAGCATTTTTGTGGTCATTTGTGCAGTATGAATGAATTTGACTTATATTAAAAGGAGAGTTAGGTAGCTAGCTAGCTGCCTGGGATAAACTGTGCCATGCCTCGGGGACCAGCGCAGTTCACCACTCTTCGTTTTAAAATGGAGGCCGCTGCGGCTCGCAGGCCTATTTGCTTGATGCCTGAGGAGCCTGGATTGTCGTTGTATTATATTGTTTTCTATGTCTGCTTAGGTTGTCTTCGTATTATTTTTGCGAAATGAACATTACGTAAAATTTCTGTGAACGTTTGTGCTGTATGTATGATCGTGTCTGTGTGTGTGTGTGTCTGTCACTCACTCTGTCTGTCCGTGGCTGGGGCCAGGTCTGCTATCTCTGATTGCCTTGTTCTTTATGCACTTAACTCTTTGACTTTCCTTTTTCTGCTACAGTACTGAAAGAAGCGCTTAGGATTAGTTTATGCCCCCTCTGAAATTTGTCTTTCATACAGTCTTTTAGCATTTGTGAGGTACAGATCAGGAACCACTCGCGAGAGACAAATCCAAAAAACTTATGCCTTTCATGGAGACCAAGTCAAAGCCAAAAAACACAACACTTGCCAAGCCACAATACGAAATCCAAAAACACTGTCGACTAGACAGGCAAGGGTCAGAATCAGTAAGATAGATGAGCAGAGGTACAAAAAGTCGTAGTCGATGAACAAAGCCAAGGGTCATACACAGGGCATCCAAACGCAGAAATCTTGGCCATACAAAAATAGGTCAAAATCCAGAAAGACAAAAACAATACGAAAAGGGCAATAGCAAAAATCGAAGTCGGACAATCCAGCAGAAGAGGAACAATACTCAATGGCATTTAAGGCCCTCTGCACATTATTGATCAATGTTCTGACAAGGAGCTGGCTGTGAAAAGACTCTTTAAATAGGCGAGAGGGAAGTCACATGCTATGCAAGAATCAGGTGTAATGTATCAAACTAATTACAACGGGAGAATCACATGAGGGAAACCCTAACCACGAAAATTGGCGAAAGCCAAGACACAGATGGGAATCACACAAACAGCCTATGACATTTAAACAGCCCTGGTCAAGGAGTTCTAAGTGCACAGATAACGAGCGCAGGAAAGTAATTAAGCACGTGCGAGAGATCTCGCTGAAAATTAGGAGAAGACAGGAACACCTGAGCAAGAGGCAGAGATTTAAATTAGAGTCTAAATTAGTAGCAGTGCAACTTTACAGATTTAACGAGAGTGTTCGTTAGTAAGCTAGTAATCTATATACATGGATTAGTTGTGTTAGTAGACTATGATACAAAATACAAATGTTAGTCTTGTTAGTAATCAGAACAGAAAGACGAAGAAAGTAAACGAGAATCGAAGGAATATTTTAAACACCGGAATTCATGTTAATCACCTGAAGTCAGTGGGCACGCAGACAGGGAAGACGGACTGAACCAAATAGATCACAAGACAGGGGAGACAAGTGCAATGGAACTGAGAAATGGAATGAACTAAAAACCTGAGTATTACAATAACCAAAAAGGATAAAAAAAGCCAAAATCATGAACACTGAACATGAACATAAACATGACCAAAAACCATAACCATGACAGCATTCCTCAGCTCTTTTTTGACCACAGCCCGCATTTTACAGTATTCAGCCATAGTATTCTCATTGTTATCTTTTATGTACATCTCATAAAGATTCCTCTTTTCCCTCAAACTCATACTTGAGTTTATCTAGTCCCGGTACTATTAATATACTAACCTAAAAATATCACAGGGCTCAGGGCTTTTATCTGAGAATCCAGATAAAACAGACAGGCTACAATGCCCAGGAGAAACTGGAGGAAGGAGGAGGCGGAGCACTCCGGTAAACCTTTCCGTTTAAATTCCAATCTAATCGAATAGAAGACTCAAGTGACTGGTGCTCTGCTAATTAAATACTAAATCTCAGATTCCCAGCCAGAAAATGCAAACAGTAACTAGCTAGCTAGCCGCAAATACAACCAAGGGTAACCAAGAAAGAGTAAAGCCTCAGTTCCCTTAAATTAAAACGGACCGAATAAACAAGTTGTTTACTTTGTGAGGGAACTATACGTGGTATCTCCCCCAACAAGCTGTCGCTTAGCACTTAAACAAGCAGTAAAACTTTAATCAGCTGATCAAGGCACTGCCTACAGTCAAACAGTGCCTCTGGTTCTGGGTAGCTGTGCTTCATTAATGGAATAATGGATTCCAGCACGTACTGTGACATTCTGAAGCAGAAAATGATGCCCTCTCTTTGGACATGGCAGTTTTCCAACATGATAACGACCTGAAACAGACCTCCGAGATGACAACTGCCTTCCTGAAGAAGCTGAAGGTGATGGCGATGGTGATGGTGTGGCCAAGTATGTCTCCAGACCCAAGTCCCATTGAGCACCTGTAGGGCATCTTCAAGAGGAAGGTGGAGGACCAGCAGGTGTCCAACATGCACCAGCTTTAATATTGCTGATGAACATTGCTTAAAATTGTGTATGGAGATAAAACTGGTAAACCACGTTTATTGATTTAGTTACAGACTTTAAAAATATGTGTATCCCACAGGATATATTGGCCAGTTAAGGTAAAAAAAAAAAAGTCTGTGTATTTAGTGCAGTAAACCAACTTTGGATTAAATCATCAAGATAAGCTCATAGGCACCTCAAAAAAGGATGATGTCATAGTTAACTATATACAATATGTAATTTTAATTCATTTTTTCTCTACAGGGTATTTCAGCTAGTGACTTTTCTGGGTGGACTTGATTAGGAGGAGAGTTGTAGAGGAGTTCCCATCAGACTCAGGTAGTAGTGAGGAAGAGCAGGAGGAGGGTGAGGTCATCTTTGCCAGTCAAGGAGAGACAGACAAAGAAAAATGTTCAATTGAGGAGGAGACATGATGAGGAGGAGGAACCAGCAACCCACAGAGCACACAATCGAAGACATTTAGGTGACAGTGACAATAACTGAGGGTTTTTAAGGGAGATTTAGTCCTTCTTGTGTGCAATATGAGCATATATGATGGTATATTGTATGAGGTCTAGGAGACTCAAATTTATTTGCATAGAGTAGACAGGTAAATTGATCTTCAAGTAATCACGTGTGTGTGTGCGTGTGTGTTTTGTTTCCAGCAGACACAAAAACATTGGAACATCCATCCTCAGCATCCTCACATGAATTTACTCCTGCTAATGAACTCAGTGCAAAGGTGACCTCACCCTCCTCCTCCTCTTCCTCACTACGACCTGAGTCTGATGGGAACTCTTCAGCAACTCTCATTCCTAGTCTAGTCCTCCCATAAAAGTCTCTAACTGCAATACCCTGTAGGGACACACTGGATTAAAATTACATATTTCATGGGAAAATAACTGTTTAATGAATTAATAATTTTGTTCTTCAAGCATGTGAGATAGATTTTTTTCTATTGCTATTCATACCTACAGATAGTAATTCATGGGAAAAAAGTTGTTAACGTTTATAACTGGGTGAAAAATGGTGAAATCCATTTTAAAACTGTTATTGTGATGCAATCAATCAAATAAAACTACAAGACTATCAATTCTGTTCTCATAATACAACAATAAAATCTTACTGCTTTTCACTCTTTTTATACCCTAAATGGTCAGTGTATCCCAAGAGATATAATTTATAAAATTTAAAATATACAAGATATTTAATAATTTACAGACTGAATGGTCTGTGAATGGTGTGTGTGCCCTGCGATGGATTGGCAACCTGTTCAGGGTGGGTTCCTGCCTTTGCCTGTAGTCAGCTGGGATAGGCTCCAGCTCGCCCCGCGACACTAGTGAGGAATAAGCGGGTATAGAAGATGAATGAATGAATTTAAGAATTTACAGTGGAATTATGCTATTAGGGTACTAACGAGACAATCTGTGGCCTGAATTGATTTTTTTGCTCAAAAATTTCCAGTCATGACTGTTTAAGGGTTAAGCGTCTCCGTGTGGACGCAGATATTTTTAGAAACGATGCCATGTGGATGGGAGATGTTTTAGAAACAACAACAAAAAAAGACTTATTTCGAAAATCTCCATCTCCGTGTGGAGGAGGCCTTAATCAACAAAGCTGGTGTAAAATTTTATTTTTCAAACCACTGTTGATCCTCAACACAATACTGGTGCTGCTTTAGCTAAGTTGATGTGCCTGAATGTCACAGATCAACTTATCAGCAGGACACAGTTAGCTTACATGAGATATGAACGATTAAGACACTATACAGCATTAACTTAATATCCGGTCATGTCAGATGTATTTATTTATATGATAGGTCAGGATATCTGGTTTAAAAACGGCTTTATTTTAGATTAAATTGTAACGTTGATGTCAGCTTCCTGTCCTCCTTACTCTCACCTCACTTGACTTATGGATCATAAGCATCAAAGGTGGACATCCATAAACTGATTTTCTGTCATTAACCAGTTTTTAAGATGACCAACATATCATTTTGACCAAAAATAGCTGACGAATATGCAACCACATTTCCAAAATAGTTGGGACAAAATTGTAAATTGTGAATAAAATCAAAATGCAATGACTTTCAAATCACACCAGCCAGTATTTTATTCACAATAGAACAGGGATAACATAGCAAATGTTGAAACTGCAAAATTTTACAATTTTACCCACAAAATGAGCTCATTTCATACTTGATGGCTGCTACATGTCGCAAAAAAGTTGGGACAGGGGCCTGTTTACCATTGTGTAGCATCCCCTCTTCTTTTTAACACAGAGTGGAGGCGTCTGGGCATTGAGGAGACAAGTTTCTTGAGTTTAGCCATTGAAATTTGATCCCATTCTTGTTTAATACAGGCCTCTGGCAACTGGAGAGTTTTGGGCCTCCTTTGATTGACTTTTCCTTCTCCTTTTTTTGCACCAAATGTCCTCAATCGGTGAAAGATCAGGACAGCAGGCAGGCCAGTTCAGCACATGGGCTCTAGTACTACGAAGCCATGCTGTTGTAATAGCTGCAGTATGTGGTTTTGCATTGTCCTGCTGAAATACACAAGGCCTTCCCTGGAATAGATGTCGTCTTGGGGGGGGGGCATATGTTGCTCTAAAAGTGGGATGGGAGTGTCCCACACCATATGCACTAAT
This sequence comes from Gymnothorax reevesii, assembly GCA_029721435.1. Classification (NCBI taxonomy): domain Eukaryota; kingdom Metazoa; phylum Chordata; class Actinopteri; order Anguilliformes; family Muraenidae; genus Gymnothorax; species Gymnothorax reevesii. Next base: position 43,746,506 of record CM056592.1, read on the forward strand.
GCATCCCCATACCATCAGAGATGCTGGTTTTTGAACTGAACACTGACAACAGGAGGGGGGGGTCTTTCTCCTCTTTAGACCGGAGGATACGACGCCCATGATTTGCGACAAGAATGTCACATTTGGAATCATCTGACTGCAGGACACCTTGCCGCTTTCCTACAGTTCATTTTTAATCAGCCTTAGCCCACAGAACACGGCGGTGCTTCTGGATGATGCTCAACAATGGCTTCCTTTTTGCATGATAGCGTTTTAGGTGGCATCTCTGGACAGCACAGCGGACTGTGTTTACAGACAGTGGTTTCTTAAAGTATTCCTTGGCCCATTTACAAACGTTAATGATTGAATCATTCCGGTGAGTGATGCAGTGGCGTCAGAGGGCCTGAAGATCATGGGTATCCAGTAAAGGTCTTCGGCCTTGTCCCTTACGCACAGAGATTTTTCCAGTTTCTCTGAATCTTTTGATGATGTTATGCGCCGTCAATGATGAGATCTTCAAAGCCTTTGCTATTAGACGTCAAGGAAAATTGTTTTTATAGCATTCCATAATTACTTTTACACAAGCCTTCACAGGGTTGAGAGCCTCTGGCCATCTTTACTCCTGAGAGACTCAGCCTCTCGAAGGCATCCCTTTTATAGCCAATCATGTTACACCTGATGCCAGTCAACTTAATCCCTTGCTAAATCTTCTTTCATCTGATTCTCTTATATATTAAAACCCCTTAAGCCCTACGCCTCGGTACGGTTCGGTGGTTAGGCACAATACATACAGAATGTTTCAAAATTGCTACGTTGTCATGCGGCATATCCGCATTTTGCAAAGAAACTGGGCAAAGTTTCATGTAGACCATTTTTACCTCAACCGAACACAATTCAAGTACCAAGCAAGTAAATAAGCATGCAGCAAAACATAGGATAAAATCGTATAAGTGCTGGATTGCTAGAATTTCTCCTGAATTAATGCTATGCATAAAAACAATACCTCAAATTAAAGAGGAAAGTCCACAGAATGCAACAATGTATGCCCTGTCATTTTAAACCGACACCACACTCAAAGAACAGCAGACACACACTTTACAGTCTACAAAGATGAGCAACAAAATTTCTTACCTTTGATATCTTGTCATAAAATAATTGTTTGAGGGTAAATCCACGCTTGCTATTGTTAGCTCAATATCTTTGTGTTATAATCAAACTAGATCTGCAAGTCTCAAAGCATGTTTTTCTTCTCCAGCATTGCTTCAAAGATCTCAGTTCCTCAGCATTCAACTTGCTTGCAATGTATTTTCCTCTCTGCTATCGGCTTATGATGCTGTCAGTAAAACTTTGCCGGTAGCCATTTGATTCTATGGCTTTTGACGTTTGCAACGAGCTCTAAAGCACCTTTATCGCACAACGACTAGACTGAGCCAGAGCCTTCCCAGTGCGTCAAACCGAGTCCATGGACCATTCGAATGTATCTAAATACCGCAACAATATAAACCCTTAACAGGTTTGTTTGTGGTATTTTTTCGGAACAATTATCCGCTAAATATTCAACCGTCATTTTCGCTTTCTGACAGAAACATGTGAATACTGAGGGCACAACAGTACAAAGAGGGTGAGTGACTTGTTTTTTGACTCATTTTTTATATGGTCAATTTGAACATAGCAATAACACTTAATGGTGTAGCTTAGTGGTTAAGGTGTAGGACTTCAGCTCAGGCTACCAACATTTGAATCTCTGGTCAGGCATGTTTTAGTAAGACATGCATACCATCTTGCTTGTAAATATAATTGCTGGGGTTTATATTCTCTTGACTTTTTTCCCCATTTTTCAACCCTTATTGTATTCATAATATTATTCATTTGCTTCATTCATTTAAAAAATGAATCTGCTCCAGTGGAGTCATTTTCTTTGTATTTATTGTCTTTGAATGGGAATTTGTACAGGCTATAGGACTGGCAGAAATAGTAATAAAAAAAATTATAAATTCTAGAAATTGAAAACTGATTGTATTTGGGTGGAATGTATATCCGTAGTGATATATAAGTGAAATTAGATGAGTTTTACAGTTTAATATCTGAGAAATCTGATTTGGCACACAAGGTACCTGAAACCACGTAAACATTCCTCTCTAATTTTGTTCTGATTTATTTGATTAGAATAAACTTTGGCACAGACAATGGTGAGATTCTGTGTTGTAAATTTTTAGAGGTTTCAGACTGCTACTGATTAAGTTTACAAGGAATAGACGAAAAACTTTGTTTGGTGCAAAATGAGGTCTTTGATTTATACAGTGTTCCATCTTCATTTACTCTGACTTAGTGACATATATACTGAATTTTTACACCATGACAGAAATCCCAAATGGTTTTACCTTTATTAAGATACCAAGATCATTCAAATCGACCAAATAGTTGCACAGATATATTCATTTAATTTTGGGTTTTCCATTTTCGAAAAAGAGGCTCAGGGCTTAATGGCTTTTTCAGCTCGCTTTAGCCTGTGTCCCAACTTTTTTGAGACCTGTGGCAGCCAGAAAATTTGACACAAGCTTATTTTGTGGATAAAAATGTAAAATGTCACACAAAAAGTTTCAACATTTGAAATGTTATCTATTGTAAATATTGTAAATTTTGGCTCATGTGATCTGAAAGTCATTGCATTTTGATTTTATTCACAATATACACTTCATCCAAACTATTTTGGAACTGGGGTTTTAAGACAGATGACCAACAGTTGTGCTCTAAATTTTTTTTTCAATTCACGGTGCACTAACTGTTCTTGAACGCATTTCTCTAAAAACATTGTTTGTTTGGTAGCCGAAATGGTTGATGTAGAAAAGCGTGGGCATGCGCAGATGCCTCTGCAAGTTTATTATCACAATTATCTGGAATCTCTCACTTCCACTTCTGGTTCCTCTGTCTTCCTTTCTTTTTTAACTTCCGGTCTTATCTCTTCCTTTTTTCTCTAAATCAATCTCCTATTTTTCTTGTTCTCAATTTCTTCCTCTTGCCACCACTCTTTCATTCTCTTCCTCTCCCTCCACTTGCCTTTCTTTCACTCTCCTACTCTCCCATTTACTATCCTTTTTCTCTCTCTCTCACCAGCTCTCCCTCATTTTTGCTCTCTGACAGAGCCATGTGCCTTTCCCACTTCAGCTCTCTTCCTCTGTCTCACGCTCATCGTTCCCCCCTCAGTCTTCCCCTGACGGACCTTGATATGTTCTTCTCCACAAACAGTGACCTTGTGCAGCCAATGAGGAGTATTCTTTACTGTTATTTTCTGTCTCTTTATCTCTTTCCATCTCTGTCCTTTTCTCACAGACAGTTCTTGGCAGAAAGTGTCTCAGGGCCTCATAGGAATACTTCTGTGTGGGACTCCCCCCCCCCCAGTGGCATTCCCCCCTCGGATCCGGTGGCCTTGACTGCTGGTGATGATGTCACAAGTTTGTTCGCCTCAAGAACACTTCATCCTGGGTCACTCTGGACCCACTGGGAGCGGAACTGTTTGTATCCCTTCAACGTCACAAATGTGCCTGCCCTGGTCGAACAGGAATATAGAACTGCTGGACGTCACAGAACAGTCCGGAGGTTTTAGTGGGATTGAACAGAACAGTCAGGAACTCTGCAGAACTGAACTGTGGGAACCTGTGTGGGTCATTGTGGAAGAGTAAGGAATATTTTGGAAAGTTTTGCGGAATTTTCTGTAATTATCAGTCATCATATCAGTCTCCTATCAAAGCAGATTGTAGAATGAAGTCCCACCTCATGTCCCTCGGCTCTTCTTTATCTGAGCCTCTCATGCAGTTATTTGCTGCGCCAAACTCCTGATTACACGAGCAAGGTGTTTCTTCAGTGGGTTATCATTTATCACAATTCCATCACTCTATCAGTTAAGGAGAGGATTTTTCTGGAATGTTTTTTTAAACATTCCTCAGCAGTGGTGCTGACCTCAGTCGCTTCGAGTCAACAGAAGTGATTGTCACATCACATTTGAGTGTTCCCTTTCGGACATTCTAATCTCATATTTGTGATAGTGCTCTTGAAATATTTAACTCATCCAACTTGTTTTGTTAGATTTACTTTTTATAACTTAGTTTAATATCAAAATGAAAATTGTCAGGAAAAATATTTATGTTCAGTAATGATGTCAGCCAATCAGGGACAATCCCAGGAGCTCAGAGAATACTGAGGATCTGTGTCTGACATCTGACTGGGCTCCTATTCCACTGACTATAAAAGACGTCCTATTTTATATTAGTCGTCCTGAATGAAGGATTAAGCCAAGGTCCTGACTTACAGCAGTAACTTAGGATCTCATGACATTCACTGCAAAGTAGCAAGGATTCTCCTGTGCCATGGCCATTCCCTATGTTATGGCCCCAATTTTTTATGACAGTAACGACAGCAAAGGATGACAGACAAAAACCTTAAAACTAAAACACATGAAATTACACAAAGGCAACTAACAACAAACTACTCTACTCTACAGACCAAGATTGATAAACACAAGAAAAAAATATTTACAGTCCCTTTGGTTGGGTTGCTTGGTGATGTCCTGGGTGAGGAAAATGCTCCAACACAGGCAAAAATCCACAAGAAACTTCGCAGGTCTTGAATTACAGGTCTGGTCAAATGTATCCTTCTCCTTGCAATTTCTCCTACTACTTTACTGTCTCAATTTTACTCCTTATATACTCTTTTGCAGACCCCTCCCACCTTTTAGACTTTTTTTTTATTTTTCTCTGGGACTTGTCCCAGACATGCCTAAAACATGCCCAAACCTATCTACAGTCTGGGCTGAACAAAAAAAAAAGGTAAATACTGCCATCTAGTGGCATCTATTCACATTACTCCTACCAGCCTGCAACTTAATCACCCTCTAGTTTTAGTGCATACAAAAAAATTATTCTGTTCTTGTACACATAAGCATAACATAACTATCACCGTGACTTGTAATATATTATAATTTTTAGGACATTAGCAGGTAGTTTCAGAATGAACGATCCATCCAGGACTCCACAGGGATGGGCACTACGGTCAGACTCACACCTTTTGGAACACATTGCAAATGCATGTTTATAAGCACAGCAGATCACTGAGTGTGAACAATGGATTACCACGCGATGGGGAAATGTGATACCATCTGATGACTCATGCTTCAGCGTGCTCTCAGCATGCAGAGGAGAGTAGCGCTTGTGTGGTAGACTACCAAAATAAGCCAACGCTTGTGGGATTTTATGGTTGGATGGATACAAGCTGTTCTGGTGATATGCGTCAACATGCACGTTATTGTTTGTCTTCATATGGGTTTATATTTAGTTTTTTTCCTTCACATCTTGAGATGTAATACCTCCAGGGATGTGGAGTTGGGTGGAATAGAAATTGCATTAGTAAAATCAACAGCTTTTTTCTGTGTAAGATTTAAGCCACACTTAATATCAGTAGCTATGCTTCTAAGTTAGTTTTACTCACTATTATGACTCACAGTAAAATCGTACATTAATAATTGGACTCAAGAAGAGTTGAATGAGTGCTGAATATTTTTTGAGTGCTGAATATTTTTTGGTGCAAAATACCCCCGATGCATAAAATCCATAGATGCTGTTGCTCTCTCTCTCTCTCTCTCTCTCTCTCTCTCTCTCTCCCTCTCTCTAACGCTCACAAGCAATTTAGAAATTTATATCAGTGTACTACAAGAGGTCAGAGATGCTTCCAGTGGCATGAAATACAAATTTATATTCAGATATGGTGAGTATTGTGATGACATGAAACTGGATTTGAAGTGGAAAACAACTCATCCAGGTTTCTAGGTCCCTTCTCTTTATTTGAGAGCTCGCATTTTCGAGTCAGCATTGCCATCATGTGGATCTGAATTGTGAGAAATTTTGTTGTGCTGAACACGGGCCATGTGGGGGATCATGTTTCAATTACGTACAAACCCACCTCAACCCCCATTGTAAAAAAAATGTCAGTCTGACCACATCAACACATTTTTAGCTCAAATAACTTTTTTCCACAATTGATGACAGAATATTACCTTGTTTGAATTAAGGCTATGTTTACGAACTTAAATGTTCTAATCCTGCTTATCCGTTTGGAAATCCTGCGAGATCCCAACTCTCTTCATTTCCAGAATCCAGTGAGATTCCAACTCTCTTCATTTCTATTTTTTGTCTAGATTTTGTTCATACAGAATATAAACATACTTGTTGGTATTGACTTTATCTGATGTGTAATATATTTTCAATCATTAAATGCTGGCCATGGCAGAGACAATCAGCCCCACCCTCCCTCAACCATTTGGTCTATATCTGGTTGCCCAAAGTTTTGCTTAAGGCCCCAAAAGCATTTTGTCGGCATGAAACTAAATTCAATTCAATTCAGTTTATTTGTCTAGCGCTTTTCACAGAAACTGTCACAAAGACGCATTACAGTGAGAGATTAAATAAATGAAAGGGCAGTGCCCAGCCAATTCCCCACTACTGAAAATGAGGCAAAAAACTCCCAGTAGGGAGAAAAATCCTCAAACAGTGGTGAGAAAAAACCCCAGTGGGAAGAAATCTCAGGAGGAGCCCGATTATAGCAGGGAAGCCATCCTCCGTGGGCTAGCTAATTAATAACAAAATAAAGTAAAATAGATTAAAATAGCAAAAGAGTTCCATTTAAGTCCACTGAACAGTGGCACCGGTTACTCCAGGAAGTGGCATGTCGAGGATGGTGCAGAACTGGATCGGGACCGGATCAGAACAACAGGACAGCAGCAGTCAGCACTCATGGTGAGGGAAAGGCTCAGACGGTAAATGGCTGTTTGTACCGAGGATCTAGAATCAGCCTTCAAATACAGTCAAGTCAATAAGTGCTCAGACAGGGAAACAATTTCCTGCGGCTCAGACTCCTTCAAGGTTCTTTCCAACAGGTTCTCAAATTATAGTATTAACCTCCATCTTTAATTTGAATTTATTTTTGTCTATAACAAGCAAACCATGTGAAACTAGCTGCATCTTCTGAATGCCTCTGTCAAAATACATATGGACCTCACCATAGCTTTGTTCTACGGACAGGTTGTGAAAGGAAGTGAAGCCTTATACTTTCCTGGACAAGATTCTTCACCATAGAAGGTTACAGCAGCACCAAGCTGGATTACATCCCATCTGTTGCCTTTCCAGGAACAATTTCATTTCATTTTCTCCAAAAATGCAGATTAAGGGGTCAAGACTAGGTTCAGACTTGAAAAAAAATTTTTTTTCATTTTGCTAAAATCTTTCAAAACATTCATAAAAAATGATTTTAAGACCAAAAAACTATCTTTTAAGTGCATTTTCACCATGTGAATGCCTCCATTGCATTCGTTTCACGACAAAAACGTGATTCTCTCGCATCGCAAAATTTCATAGTATATTAGGCTTGTGGCGGACATAAAATCTGCAGTTTTCAAGGTATTGCCCTGAAATTTTCTCCATAGCATCAGTTTGTTATGTTCTATACAATGACAGAGCCATTTTTGGGCAGGTAGGTACATGGTGTATTTATGATCCATCTGCCAGGCAGGTTCTGCCACCCATTTCTAAAATTCTATGACCAAATATTTTTTTCAAAATATTTTCCCATGAAAATACCCAGAATGAGTATGTCATTGTATAGCTGGTGATATTAGCTTCAAAACAAAAAAAAGAATTTCAGGAAAATATGGCATAGTTTCTGAGATATTGTTGCCACAAGATTTCACATTTTTCGCCTATAATGTACAGTTTTCACGGTAACAAGCTTATTAAATTTTATTAAAATCAAATTTCATCCTGAGCTTTTTTCACTTGACACAATTTTTTTGTGTTTTTAGTGTTTAGAAGCACTCAAATTGAGTGAACCCAGGCTTGACCCCTTAACTTGCAGGCACACAATAAGAGATGGGCTTTCAAATAGCCTCATACTTGAGGAGTCACGAAGAAAGTGAGAGAGAAGGAGGAAAAATATGAGATGGCAGAAAGTTTTTCATGTTAATGATCTGAAAGCAAAGAAGACAAGGAAGGAGTTCATAAAAGACAATTTTTTTGGTTTTATTAAAATTCATCAGCTTCCTCTGCTACAAATGCCTGTCTATTCCACCCTGTTAATGCCTTGTTCTTTTATTTATTCTCTTCTCTAATCTATCAGAAATCTTCTGATCTCCCTTCTGCCCGTGCTGTCTCCCATCAGCTGCTTTCACATTGTGTTCTGGCTGAAGATGAAAAGTTGACAGCGGATATTTCACACTGATAGATATACAGCTCTCACATATGGAATTACAAAGAAAGATAAATTGCAAACCTGGATGGATGAATGGCCAGGTTTCTTCATAATAAAACCTCATTTTCTTCTGTCTCTCTCCCACGCATACGTTTCATGATAGACTTGAGCCTTGCACTTTTCATCGTTAAACTTGCCATTAGTAACTTTTTCGTGCTATATTGGGTAAAAATGGCATAATACTCTTTCAGCTACCAGTCATGAAAGTGGTCTGTGAGTAAATCAAGGTCTCTGTGTTGTCCCCTACCACAGTATTCAGGGGCCTAAAACTGCTACCACTCCTGTTATGGTTAACTAATCAGGTCCTCTTTCTGACCTCTCCATCCTGATTGTTTTAGGGCAGTTCAGTCATTTTGTTGACTGGGTTTCATTGAGGTTCGTGAGAAACTTGAAACTATGGAACTTGAAACTACAAAACCCAAAACCAGTGAAGTTGGCACATTGTGTAAATCGTAAATAAAAACAGAATACAATGATTTGCAAATCCTTTTCAACCTATATTCAATTGAATACACTGCAAAGACAAGTTACTTAATGTTCAAACTGGTAAACTTTGTAATTTTTTGCAAATATTAGCTCATTTGGAATTCGATGCCTGCAACATGTTTCAAAAAAGCTGAAACAAGTGGCAAAAAAGACTGAGAGAGTTGAGGAATGCTCCTCAAACAGTTATTTGGAACATCCCACAGGTGAATGGGCTAATTGGGAACAGGTGGGTGCCATGATTGGGTATAAAAGCAACTTCCCTGAAATGCTCAGTCATCACAAACAAGCATAGGGCGAGGGTCACACTTAGTGAACAAATGCATTCACTAAGTCCTTTTTCATGGACTGATGCAAAGTGGAAAAGTGTTCTGTGGTCTGACGAGTCCACATTTCTAATTGTTTTTGGAAACTGTGGACGTCGTGTCCTCCGGACCAAAGAGGAAAAGAACCATCCGGACAGTTATAGGCGCAAAGTTCAAAAGCCAGCATCTGTGATGGTATGGGGGTGTATTAGTGCCCAATGCATGGGCAACTTACACATATGTGAGGGCACCATTAATGCTGAAAGGTACATACAGGTTTTGGAGCAACGTATGTTGCCATCCAAGCAACGTCTTTTTCATGGATGCCCCTGCTTATTTCAGCAAGACAATGCCAAGCCACATTCTGCACGTGTTACAACAGCATGGCTCCGTAGTAAAAGAGTGCGGGTATTAGACTGGCCTGCCTGTAGTCCAGACCTGTCTCCCATTGAAAATGTGTGGCGCATTTTGAAGTGTAAAATACGACAACGGAGACCCCGGACTGTTGAACAACTTTAGCTGTACATCAAGCAAGAATGGGAAAGAGTTCCACCTGAAAAGCTTAAAAAATTGGTCTCCTCAGTTCCCAAACGTTTACTGAGTGTTGTTAAAAGGAAAGGCGATGTAACACAGTGGTAAAAAGGCCCCTGCGCCAACTTTTTTGCAATGTGTTGCTGCCTTTAAATTCTAAGTTAATGATCATTTGCAAAAAAAATACATTTTTTCAGTTTGAACATTAAACATCTTGTCTTTGCAGTGTATTCAATTGAATATAAGTTGAAAAGGATTTGCAAATCATTTTGCAATTTTGCCAACTTCACTGGTTTTGGGTTTTGTATTTGTAACTCCGTTACGACCAGTTTTGTTGCCGTTTTCACCGAAAATAAATCAACAAAATTAGCTATTTTGTTGTTTGAAGTACTAGGGTAGACCTACACAAAGCTATTTAAATTATAACTCACTTAGTTTTGGAGCCTTTAGACAAAATACACTAATGTTGTGATTCTGATTCTGCCTGTCTTGTTTAAGTTCTGTGCCTGGCTTTGCCATGTTTATGGATTTCTGTGTTTAGTGACTACTGCATATGTCTGCACTGCCTGCCCTTTGACCAATCTTAGGATTGTGTTTTGTGTTTTGGTAATTTAGATTTCTTGTTTCATTATTTTTCATGTTCAGATCATTTAGTTTCCATGCCATGTTTTCATTTCCATGCTTTGCACTCTGTCTCCCCTGTCTTGTCATGTTTGTATCTTTGCTCACGGTCCCTTGTCTTGTGTGCCACTCATTCGGGTGATTTATTGGTTTCTGGGTTTCAATCTTCTTTCATTATCTCGTGTTCTTCCTTCCTCTCTCTTTTACTGTCTTACTAACACATACTAACATTTTATTGTTTTTGCTAATTACTCACCACACTAATCTTTTATATTTTTACTAACTTTCTAACAGGCACTCGGGATTGTAAAGCTGCACATACTAATTGACTAACGATCTCTCAGCGGTCGCTCAATTCTAATCTCCGCTCAATTCTAATCTATCTCTGCTGCAAGTTTCTGTGGATTTCCACTTATACTTTGTGCTTTCCTTTTCTTTTATCTTGGCACTTTAGTACTCCTTAACCGGAGCTGTTGTTTTGTACTTAGGTTTGTCTTGTGATCCCTGTCTGCGTTTTGGCTACAGCCAAATTCATGTAATTAGTTTATTCCTCATGTGTCTCTCCCTGATCATTGTTACCATTGATTGCACCTGTTCTCCCTGGTCATGTGTTTACCCTGGGTGTGTATATAAGATGTCGGTTTGGTTCACTCTCTTGTCAGATCGTTCTCCCTAGTTTTCTCGTGCCATGTTTCTCGCCTTGATTTCTCAGTGTTTATCTTTCTGACTGGACCATCCTTGATATCGAGCTTTGCCTATTCCCTGTACTTGCGCCGTATTCTTGTTTTTTTGACCTCTTTTGTCTGACTACGATTTGTTATTGGTGCCCTGTGTATGACTCTGGATTTCGCCCTTTGGATTCTGATTTTGGATTGCGGACTTTGTACTGTTGCCAGCTCTGTTGGGGGGTTTCCCCCTTCAGGAATAAAGCCTCCTTTTTGTATTCTACTGGTTGTCGCACTTGGTTCATTTCGTAAATTCCAACAACCAATCTTATTACTCTGTCACCACGTGATCTGGCCCCCAAGAAAAATATTCATCAGCTGGCACACCCTTCTCAGGGTCTTCACTGAGAATGCAGCCAAAGATCAAACACAAAAATGGGAGGAAAAAGGAGAGTAGAGAGATGAGGATAAAACTGCCTAAAGTGGATTCCTTTTTTTTTTTTCCTCCATGAGTGATGAGCAGCAATAGAGCACCTGAATGTGGCCTTACCTTAGCAAGCCACAGTTCAATCAAGCTAAGTAACACTAGCACTGACTCCTGTCCCCTGACTTACCTTTACATGCTGTTGGTTTAATGTTTCCAGCTTGATCATTTTGCCCATGCGAGACAATTGGTAACTGGATGTGAGTACCTAACAAACACCCAGTTTTTGTTTAAAGTTTAAGTGGACACTATTTTTAAAAGAATGTGAGAAATATTGAAAAATGTAAGTTTTGCTTTGATTTTAAATTGAGTGGGGGTCTGAAAATGCCAAATATTGGTTCTTCCTCAAATTCATAGCAGTAAAACTGTTATGGTAAACTTCATGGAAATGGGGACTTAGACCGTTTTTTCTCATGTGTCCTGTGAGTGGAATTTTGGCGCCTCGAAGTTGAAGTAGTTCGCTGGGGTCACAAAAATAAACAGTTTTGCTTCCCTAAACAAATATGTTTAAAAGGGTAATATGTGTCACAAACCATGGTCAGTGAATTTTTCTCTCCCTCGGTATCACTGACTGCGTGCATGCTATCACCTATTTCAAAGATAGCATGCTCAGATGTTGACTGCTGCAACCTGACTATTCCCATCTGTCATCACAAAAACCTGGCAAAAAAAAAAAAACTTTGTACGTGCAGTATGCATTTCGGCAAAGATTATGGGCCCTATCTTACGCTATAGTCCCTAAACCCGTTATTTGGGGATATAGCCTTGCATAAGAGGTGTTCCCCCACAAAAGTTATCTTGCACACTGCCTACATCCCTAAAACGCCAGTGCTACCCGTAATATTATGCATAGGCGTGGTTTGGGCATTACGCCAGTTAAACCAATCAGTCTGCCAGGTGCCATTGCCTTTAAGAGCAGGCTGTGCTATCCCAAATCCTCTAACCGAAACCTGTGATGGAGAGAGGAATGTCGCCACGTTTCTCCGTAGACGAAGTTCAATTGCTCGTGCATGAGGTCAAATCCAGACAGGGCAGGATCTGTTTTTAAGTTAATCATGAATTGAATTTTTTTTTTTTTTTGACATTGACATTGTTTAATGTTTGGTATGTCATAAAAAAAATCAAACCTATCCCTTTTGTGAAGGAAACTTCAAAAAAGAAATAAATGCGTTTCACCATGCATTCAACTACCTCTCCCGTCTGAATTAAGGTAATTCTGGTGACATGGTTTCGTCCGTTCACATTTTCCAATCGGACAGCTGCCTATTTTTTACAGGAAGTTGCGTGACCATGCTGCAAAAACAGGTGTGCGTACTACTTGTCGCCGAAATTACCTTAATTTCCAAAAGATTTCTGAAGTGCCGCTCTTGCCGGAAAGAAAATTAGCGTTGCTGAGTGCCAGTGCATAGTGCACTTGTAAATACCCAAATGGATAGCGGGTGGTTTGAGGACCCGCTATATGCTTTCCCTTACCTGTGTGGTTAAGATACCAATTGTAGGGAAAGCGCATAAACACGCCCACGGGCGCAAATAAGGGAGTCTGCATAATGCATTGCGGGTAGTGTGGCCGGAAGATACCGTTTAGGGATAGCGGAAGCTGCTAAATGCATAATTCACGGGTAGTGGCAGTGGGTAGGGCAGTGTGAAAGATAGAGCCCCAGGTCCCTACAAGACCAGGGGTGTGTTTCCCAAAATTACTGATGCTAATTTACGTTGAAACCATTGAGTGTGAATGGACAAACTACGCTTTTGGAAAACGCACACCAGGGCAGAGGAAACAACATTTTTTGAAGAACACATTGGTTTCTGTAATGGACAAAAACATGTCTGGCTACAAAAGTGACGATGACATTCCCTTTTCCAGTGAGCCAAAGGCATACCTATTAATATTAATGAATAAATGAATTTTCATTTCTTGATGCAAGTATGAACTCCATCCCTGCTCAGTCTATTGCTCTGGTGATAGTCTATAGGCCACCCAGTCAATATTCTGGCTTCATGCATGATTTCTCGGCATTCCTTTCTGAATTAGTTTTAAGCTATGATAGAATTGTTATTTTGGGTGACTTTAACCTGCATTTCGAGAGGGTAGATGATTCTTGAACATCCACCTTTACTAATCTTGTGGAGTCAGTTGGCTTCGCTCAGAGTGTCATTGGCCCAACACACATTCATGGTCACACTTTAGACCTGATCTTAAGCTTTGGTGTTGAGACTGACAAGGTTGACATCCATTCACACAATCCCAGCTTATCAGACCATTTTCTTTTAACATCCTGTCTACAATTGGCCCACCCTGTATTATCAGAAACTAGGATGTACTTAAGTAGTACTTTTACTGCCACGTCTTCACAATTCATTGAAGCTCTACCAACTTGTCTTGATTGTCCAGCCAGCCCCCTCTGTATTGACGAAATGGCAGATAAGTTTACTAATGCTCACCGTAGTACCCTCTATGTAGTTGCTCCATTGAAATTTAAAAAGGCTACTCAGAAGAAGAGACCAGCCCCATGGTACACTGACCAGATGCGGACTCTAAAGCAAAAATCCCGTCAACTAGAACACAAATGGTGCTCCACTAAATTCCAGGTATTCCATTGTGCTTGGATCTTAACTTAAAACCTCATGCTATGCAAATAAACCAATTTATTCATTCTCTCCCATATTCCTGAGCGAACTTGCCAAACTAGTTGCTACTTCCAAATCAACAACTTGTTTCTTTGATCCCATCCCAAGTAAGTTACTGAAGGAACTCCTGCCCATTCTTAGCAGTCCAATTCTGCACATAATGTTAGGATTCTGGATTCGTCTGTCATGTTTAACTTCTGTACCTGGCTCTGCCATGTTTAGGATTCTTGTGTTTAGTGACCACTGCCTGTCTGACCTTTCTTAGGATTGTGTATTGTGTTTTTGATATTTAGATATTCTTGTTTATTATTTTTCATACCCGTTTTTATTCATAGCCGTTGCCCTTGTTCCCTAGATTCCTGATCATGTTTATTTCTGCCATGCTCTGCTTTGCACTTTGTTTACCCAGTCTTGTCTTGTGTAGGTCTTTGCTCACGGTTTTGTCTTACGTGCCACGCATTTGGGTGATTTATTGGTTTCTGGGTTTTCAATCTTCCTTCATTATCTTGTGTGCTTCCTTCCTCTCTCTGTTACTATCCACTAACCATACTAACAGTTTATTCTTTTCGATTAATTACTAACCAAGATTAACATTGTATATTTTTACTAACTGACTAACTTGCACTCGGGATTGTATAGCTGCACATACTAATAGACTAATGATCTCTCAGCATTCGCCCAATCTGTATCTCTGCCCTGCTTGCCTATCACTAATTATCTCTACTGCAGTTTCCACTTATATCTCAGGCTTTCCCTTTTCTTTAGACCAGGGATACTCATTCTTTTCCAGAATGAGCCACAGTGGGTGCTGGCTTTCGCTCTATCCAACCTGTCCCACACCTGATTCTACTAATGAACCCTTAAAGCTTTGGCCATAGACCCTTGATAAGTAGAATCAGGTGTGTAATTGCATGGTTAGAATGAAAGCCTGCACCCACTGAGGCTCATTCTGGAAAAGAGTGAGTATCCCTGCTTTAGACTGTACACCTAGTACTCCTTAACCGGAGCTGTTTATTCGTTCATAGGAATGTCTCGTTATCCCTGTCTGCGTTTTTGCATTCGCCAGATTCATGTAATTACATAATCCCTCATGTGTCAATCCTGATTATTGTTTCATTGATCGCATCTGTGCTCCCTTGTCATGTGTTCACCCCGGATGTGTATATAAGGTGTCTTCACATTCAGTTCCATGTCAGATCTTTCTTCCTAGCTTCCTGTGCCACGTTTGTTTACGCCTTGATTCTAAGTTATTTATCTTTCTGACTAGACCGCCTGACTACCGAGCTTTGCCAATTCCCTGTATTGTACCGCATTCTTGTGTATCGACCAATTTTTGCCTGACTACGGATTTTGTTTTTGGTGCCCTGGTTATGATTCTGGATTTCGCCCTTTGGATACTGATTTTGGATTGCGGACTTCGTACTGTTGCCAGCTCTGTTGGGGGGGTTACCCCCTTCAGAAATAAAGCCTCCTTTTTGCATTCATCTGGTTTTCGCTATTTGTTCATTTCTTAAATCTCAACACTACGATCTGACCATGACGGAGCCAGCGGCAAACCAGCCACTGCAGGAGGCAGTGAAAGAACAGGGAATTCAGCTCGAGTTACAGGAGCGTCAGCTTCGCGCTCTTATGCAGCACATGCAGACCATGAGCCTCCAGATGGCGGATCTCACTCGCTCTGTGCAAGATTCGCAGCTGCTGCATGCTCCCCAACCAGCGGTCCACGCCATGCCTGCTCCCGCTTCCGCTCCACCACTGCCGGTCTGCGAGCCACGCCTGCCACCGCCTGAGAGGTATGACGGCAACCCAGGAGCATGTCGTGCTTTCCTGACCCAGTGTGAGCTCATCTTTAGCTTACAGCCCTCGTCATTCCCCACCGAAAGAGCATGAGTCGCATTTATCATCACGCAACTGACGGGAAGGGCCAAACAGTGGGCTACGGCTGCATGGGAAGCAGATCTACCCTGAGTGCAATCGTCTGGGCTACTGGGGGAGGAGATGAGGCGTATATTCGACCGTACAAAGCTGGGTCACGAGGCGGGGCGAGAGATTCTGCGTATTCAACAAGGTAGCCGTTCCGTGGCCGATTACGCCATCGATTTCCAAACATTGGCTACCAACAGCAGATGGGGACGCAGAGCTTTGTACGATGCCTTCTTTAACGGACTCTCCGAAGCTTTAAAGGACGAACTTGTTTCCCGTGAATTACCGGAGGATTTGGATGGCTTGGTCGATTTGGCGATTCGCATGGATTCGCGACTGGTAGAACGCAGACGCTTCGCCCCGTGTAGAAGACCTAACCCACTCCTCCAGAGCCCTCCACCTCTATCACCCCCTACTAGCGGCAGTCCTCCTGAGCCAGAACCCATGCAACTAGGCCGTACTCATGTCCCAGTGGAGGAGAAAGAACGCCGCCGCCGTGAAGGGGCCTGTTTCTACTGTGGCAAGGGGGGACACCTCATCGCTCAGTGTCCCAACAAGAAGAAGAGAAGTAGTCCTCCTGGGGCCCAGAAAGAAACAGTAATTGGGGTGACACCTGTGCGGGAGACTAAGTGCCGAACCTGTCTCCCAGTGACCGTGGAATGGGGAAGAGAGAGCAAGTGCACCCTGGCTCTCATTGATACAGGAGCTGAGGAGAATCTTATTGATGTGGAGCTGGCCCAGGATTGGGGCATCCCTACGGAAAGGATCTTTCCAGACCGAGTGGCTAATTCACTCAGTGGCCAGAGGATAGCCCAAATTACGCATGTTACCAGCCCCATCAAGCTCAAAGTATCAGGAAACCACCACAAAACCATTCAGCTCTTCCTGTTACACTCTCCTAATGCACCCATTGTTCTGGGCCATCCATGGATGGTCAAGCACCTCCCCGACATCGACTGGTATAAGAACGAGGTTAAGGGTTGGAGCCCTAACTGTTCCCTGACATGCCTCCACAACGCCCTTGAACCTCAGCCCTGCTCATCTCGAGAAGAGATACCAGATCTTGAGAAGGTCCCCCTAGAGTTTCATGATCTCAAGGAAGTGTTCTCTAAGTCCCAGGCCACCAGTTTACCACCTCACCGACCCTATGACTGCACCATAGACCTGAAGCCAGGTACAATGCCCCCTAGAGGTCGACTCTATTCACTCTCCAGACCAGAAACCCAAGCTATGGAGAAGTATCTCTCAGAGTCTCTTGCTGCTGGCATTATTCGCCCGTCATCATCAACTGCTGGTGCTGGAATCTTCCTCCTGTCTGAGAAGGACGGATCATTAAGACCCTGTATAGATTACCGTGGACTTAACGAATTAACTGTCAAGAATCGCTACCCACTTCCTCTAATGAACACCGCTTTCAATCTCCAGCAAGGAGCTGACATTTTTACTAAGCTCGACCTCCGTAATGCCTATCACCTGGTACGCATCAGAGAGGGGGAGGAATGGAAGACTGCCTTTAACACTCCCACGGGACTCTGGGAGTATTTAGTTCTTCCTTTCGGGCTTACTAACGCTCCAGCAGTGTTTCAATACCTTGTCAACGATGTTTTAAGAGACATGATAAATAAGTTTGTGTTTGTGTATCTCGACGATGTCCTGATTTTTTTCAGAGTCCCAGGAGGCCCATGTCAAACATGTTCGCCAAGTGCTCCGTCGCCTCCTGGGGAATCGCCTCTTCGTTACAGCTGAAAAGTGTGAATTTAATGTGGAAACCACAACGTTTTTGGGTTACATCATCTCCCCAGACACCAGATGGACCCCCTAAAGGTGGAAGCTGTCACTAATTGGCCCAGACCAGAGGACCGTAAGTCTCTCCAGCGATTTTTGGGCTTCGCCAACTTTTACCGCCGGTTCATCCGGAATTATAGTTCTGTTGCCGCTCCTCTAACTGCTCTCACCTCTTCTAAATCCAAGTTTCTGTGGTCCGAAAGGGTCGAAGAGGCCTTCAATGACTTAAAAGCTCGTTTTACCTCTGCACCTATCCTAACCATTCCCAATCCAGAACTCCAGTTTATTGTTGAAGTGGACCCTTCCAATATCGGAGCTGGAGCCATCCTGTCGCAGAGGTCCACAGAAGATGGTAAGGTCCATCCTTGTGCCTTCTTTTCTCGCCGCCTCAGCTCTGCAGAAAGAAACTACCACATCGGGAATCGGGAGCTGTTGGCGGTAAAGTTGGCCTTAGAGGAGTGGAGACAATGGCTGGAGGGCTCCAAAGTACCTTTCATCGTCTGGACAGACCACAAGAACCTGGAATATCTACAGATGGCCAAAAGACTCAGTCTGCGACAAGCCAGGTGGGCACTTTTCTTTTCACCATTCAACTTCCATATTGCCTATCGACCTGGAAGTAAGAATGTCAAGCCTGATGCCCTCTCCCGATGTTTTGAAATCCAGGAAGAGGAAATTAACAAAGATACCATCCTCCCTAAAGACGCGTTCATTAATGCATTATGTCTTGATATTGAGAGAGAAGTCAGAAATGCCCAACACAATGCTGCTACTCCCAGTGCGTGTCCCACCAATTGTTTATATGTGCCAGCTACCTTACGCTCCAAAGTCCTGGAATGGGGACACGCATCCAGACTGTCCTGCCACCCTGGGATCCGCCGCACTAAGTACTTTATTCTTCTGAGGTTTTGGTGGCCAGAACTCACTCAAGATGTCCAGGGCTTCGTTGCTGCTTGCTCGGTCTGTGCCCAGGCTAAGACTTCTCACTAACCACCTCAAGGTTTATTACAGCCCCTTCCTACACCAGACTGTCCCTGGTCCCATATTGCTCTTGATTTTATCACAGGCCTTCCCTCATCCAATCACCACACCACCATTCTCACAATTATTGATAGATTCTCCAAAGCAGTTCACTTAGTTCCCCTCACTAAACTCACTAACCTTCTGCTCAAGACACTGCCAACCTAGTAATCCAACATGTCATTAGACTCCACGACATACCCACTGATATCACTTCCGATCGCGGCCCCCAGTTCACTGCACTTTTTTGGAGAACATTCTTTAAAGCTTTAGGCACTTCAGCCAGTTTGTCATCAGGTTTCCACCCCCAGACTAATGGCCAGACCGAGCGAGCTAACCAGTGTGTGGAAAGTGTTTTACGATGTCTCTGTATTAGGAACCCCTCCTCCTGGAGCTATCAGTTGCCGTGGGTGGAATACGTGTTGAACAGCCACACCTCTGCTGCCTCCGGCGTCTCCCCCTTCAAAGCCTGCCTGGGCCACCAGCCCCCTTTGTTCCCGTCCCAGGAGGAGGAGGTAGCTGTCCCCTCAGTCCGCGAATTTGTCCGTAGGTGCAGACCCACCTGGACTGCCATCCACTAGGCCCTGCTCAGGTCGGTCGCCCGGATGAAAGAACAGGCCGACAAGAGACGCACCGCGGCGCCCATGTACCGACCTGGGCAGCGGGTCTGGTTGTCTTCAAGGGACATTCCCCTCAGAGGTAACAGGGGTAAGCTTTTCCCCAAATTCCTGGGCCCTTTCACCATTGAAAGGGTTCTAAGCCCCACTGCCGTTCGCCTCCATCTCCCCCTGTCCATGCGACGCATACAACCCACTTTCCTTGTGTCCCAGTCAAAACCTGCAGTAACCCACCCCCTGTCCTCTGGACCTGATCCCCCACCACCCGCCCGGATCATCAACGGAGGCGAAGCCTACACGGTCCGTGCCCTCCTGGACTCTCATCGACGAGGCAGAGGACGGCAGTACCTTGTCGACTGGGAGGGTTACGGACCTGAACATCGCAGTTGGGTGCCAGCAAGGCACATATTGGATAAAAATCTCATCAAAGACTTTCATGCTAGTCGCCAGAGACTTTCAGGTTGAACGCCAGGAGGCGTTCGTTGGGAGGGGGGTTCTGTTGGGATTCTGGATTCGTCTGTCATGTTTAAGTTCTGTAACTGGCTCTGCCATGTTTAGGATTCTTGTGTTTAGTGACCACTGCCTGTCTGACCATTCTTAGGATTGTGTATTGTGTTTTTGATATTTAGATATTCTTGTTTATTATTTTTCATACCCGTTTTTATTCATAGCCGTTGCCTCAGTTCTCTAGATTCCTGATCATGTTTATTTCTGCCATGCTCTGCTTTGCACTTCGTTTACCCAGTCTTGTCTTGTGTAGGTCTTTGCTCACGGTTTTGTCTTCCGTGCCACGCATTTGGGTGATTTGTTGGTTTCTGGGTTTTCAATCTTCCTCCATTATCTCGTGTGCTTCCTTCCTCTCTCTGTTACTATCCACTAACCATACTAACAGTTTATTGTTTTCGATTAATTACTAACCAAGATTAACATTGTATATTTTTACTAACTGACTAACTTGCACTCGGGATTGTATAGCTGCACATACTAATAGACTAACGATCTCTCAGCATTCGCCCAATCTGTATCTCCGCCCTCCTTGCCTATCACTAATTATCTCTACTGCAGTTTCCACTTATATCTCAGGCTTTCCCTTTTCTTTAGACTGTACGCTTTAGTACTCCTTAACCGGAGCTGTTTATTCGTTCATAGGAACGTCTCTTTATCCCTGTCTGCATTTTGGCATTCGCCAGATTCATGTAATTAGATATTCCCTCATGTGTCAATCCTGATTATTGTTTCATTGATCGCATCTGTGCTCCCTTGTCATGTGTTCACCCCGGATGTGTATATAAGGTGTCTTCACATTCAGTTCCATGTCAGATCGTTCTTCCTATGCCACGTTTGTTTACGCCTTGATTCTAAGTGATTTATCTTTCTGACTGGACCGCCTGACTACCAAGCTTTGCCAATTCCCTGTATTGTACCGCATTCTTGTGTATCAACCTATTTTTGCCTGACTATGGATTTTGTTTTTGATGCCCTGGTTACAATTCTGGATTTTGCCCTTTGGATACTGATTTTGGATTGCGGACTTTGTACTGTTGCCAGCTCTGTTGGGGGGGGTTACCCCCTTCAGAAATAAAGCCTCCTTTTTGCATTCATCTGGTTTTCGCTATTGGTTCATTTCGTAAATCTCAACACATAATCAAATCTTCCCTGATTTCAGGTTTGATTCTGACTTCATTTAAGATGGCTGAAATTAAGCCTCTACTCAAAAAACTAAATTTAGATCCAACAGTTTTGTCTAATTATAGGCTGATCTCAAACCTTCCATTTCTATCCAAGATCCTTAAGAAATGTGTTGCCCAACAGCTCACTTGCTTTTTGCAAATGAATAAGGTAAATGAGAGGTTTCAGTCTGGCTTTAGAAAACATCATAGCACTGAAACAGCCCTCACTGAAGTAATGAATGATCTACTTCAATCCATGGACTGTAGCCGTATCTCTGTCCTTGTTCTACTTGATCTAAGTGCTACCTTCGACACGATAGACCACCATATTCTTCTTCACAGGCTAGAAAATCTGGTTGGTATTTCTAGACTCACCCTTTCATGGTTTAAGTCTTATCTTTCTGATAGATGTCAGTTTGTCAGAGGAAATGGTAATTGCTCTGAGTATTCCATGGTGAATTTTGGAATACCTCAAGAATCTGTTCTGGGCCCTCTGCTGTTTTCCTTATACATGCTTCTCTTAGGAAGCATCATAAGTAGATATGATGTGAAGTACCGCTGTTATGCAGATGACACGTAGCTTTATATATCTTTTAAGCCAGGTGAAATTGATCGACTAACTAGATTAGAGATGGGTCTTAAAGCTGTTAAAGCATGGATGACACAGAATTTTCTCTTTTTAAATCTAGATAAGACTGAAATATTCGTAATTGGTCCCAAATCACTCAGAGACACATTCCTCAAGTTTTCTCTCAACGTCGACAGTCCCCGGGTTTCTGCAAAAGCTGTCGTTAAAAACCTTGGTGTCACCCTTGATTCAGATCTCTCTCTGCACTGTCACATTAACAACATCATAAAAGCGGCTTTCTTTCATCTTAGAAATATATCTAAGCTGAGAAAAATGTTGTCTCTTCAGGACACCGAAAAAATGGTTCATGCATTTGTGTCCTCTCGGCTGGATTACTGTAAAGTTTTACTGTCAGACTGCACCGGTTCTACCCTGAATCGCCTTTAATTAGTGCAGAATGCTGCTGCTAGGGTTCTGACCAGGTCAAAGAAATATGACCACATTAGCCCAGTACTCAATCTTCACTGGCTGCCTGTCAAATTTAGAATTGAAAATAAAATTCTCCTGCTTACCTACAAAGCCTTAAATGATTTGGCCCCAGAATATCTTGCACTTCTCATTCCTTACTCCCCTCCAAGATTACTTCGTTCACAAGATGCTGGATATTTGATATTTGATTTTTGAAAATTCCAAATATATCTATATATCATTTGGAGGCAGAGAATTCTCCTACAAATCCCCAATCTTGTGAAACAATCTCCCAACAAACATTCGGGCCTCAGACACAGTCTCTGTAGTTAAGAGTAGGCTAAAAACTTACCTTTTTAGTCAAGCCTATGATTATATCATGATTATTTATGTATAAACATTACTTGGCTCTGATGGGACTGACTAAAACCTACCGGTGGCACTGAGCATGCATTAACAGTGCCAGTGGGGCTTGCAACAGCCTTAGTCACTGGGGAGGTCCATATGGCACTGGTGTCGTCTTACGCAAATCCACGTGGAACCGATGGCACTGAGCATGCATTAACGGTGCCAGTGGGGCTTGCTACAGCCTTAGTCACCGGAGAGGTCCACAGGTACTATTTTTTAGAAAATCAAAAGTGATCTAACAGCCTGGAGTAAGTGTTGGGCCTCTGTGCTGCAGGAAGTGGATGGAGGGGGATAGACTGTTTCCTGACCAGTCTGCTTATAACTTCTCACTTGGCACATGATAGAGGACGGTACTTTTATTATCATGCATTAGTTTTATCCAGTGCCTCACACCCCTTTCTTCTGTCTCTTTTCGAGGATCTTTCCATCCACTACCCTGAGTCCTGGGCCGTATGAGCCCTGTCCCTCACCATGAGCGCTGGCTGCTGCTGTCCTGATCCGGTCCTGGTCCAGTCCTGCACCATCCTCGACTTGCCACTCTCTGAAGCTACCGTTGCCACTGTTCAGATGGCCTTAAATGGAACTTTTCTGTCATTTCATTCTATTTTACTTTTTTGCTTCTAATTAGCTAGCCCGCAGTGGATGGGCTCCCCCACTATAGCGAGATTCCTCCTGAGATTTCTTCCCACTGGGTAGTTTTTTCTCACCAATGTTTGAGGATTTTTCTCCCTACTGGGAGTTTTTTGCCTCATTTGCTGTAGTGGGGAATAGGCTGGGCACTGCCTTTTTATTTCTTTAAACTCTCACTGTAAAGCGTCTTTGTGACAGTCTCTGTGAAAAGCGCTATACAAATTGAATTGAATTGAATTGAATACCTTTATGAATCAGAGTTTACCGATGTCGGACTTATGGCAATAGATAGATAGGGTAGAGAGAGAAGCTGAAAATTGACCCACGACAGGAGCTTGTGGCCTTAAGACGACATCAACAGAAAACAACCGCACAGTTCACGTGCCTTAATCTGAGAAAAACTTGTTTTGATCCGAGGAAAACTTGTTTTGATCCGAGGAAAACTTGTTTTGATCTGAGGAAAACATGACTCTATTAGATGAAAACTTGTTTCCATCTGAGGACAACTTGTTTCGATGCGAGGAAAACATGTCTCTATCAGATAAAAACTTGTTTCGTACCAAGAAAAACATGTTTCAATCCGAGGAAAACTTGTTTCGAACCGAGACAAACATGTTTCGAACCCTGGAAAACTTGTTTTGTTCCAAGGAAAAGTGTCAATCCGAGCAAAACTTGTTTTGATCAGAGGAAAACATATCTCAATCAGAAGAAAATATGTTATGATCAGAGAAAAACATATCTCAATCGGAGGAAAAAGTTTCGATCAGAGGAAACCTTGTTTCGATCTGACGAAAACATGTTTCGATCAGAGGAAAACTCGTTTCAAACCGAGGAAAACTTGTTTCGAACTGAGGAAAACATGTTTCGATCCGAGAAAAACATACCTCAATCCGAGGAAAACATGTTTTGATCAGCGGAAAACTTGTTTCAAACCGAGGAAAACATGTCTCGATCCGAGGAAAACTTCTACTTAATGGTTAGCTAGCTAGCCACAATTATCTTCGTGGTGACCGCCATATTTGTTTAGTCGAGTCTACCCAGAACCGGAAGTTGCTTTCAAACCTGGTGAATAAAGCTGGGCACTACAGATTTTAGTAACTGAAGAGATTATATTGATGCCCAGTAATAGATACTGTGAATGTCCTCCTGAAACTAGGAAAGTTCAGACGTTGAATACATTGGCATGCTAGCTATAGATTATATAGATATAGATAGATTTTGATGTCACTTTATCTCAGAAAACAACGGTAAAACTACCGCCGCTAAAAAAAGCGGATAGCGCGGTAGTAAAGACAAGTTATCACTTGTCTAGGAGCATCTTGGGGTCACAAAGTCTCCAAAACAACCATCAGGCGCTATCTACATGCCAACAAGCTGTTTGGGAGGCATGCACAGAAAAAACCTTTTCTCACTCACAATCATAAAAGCAAATGTCTGGAGTTCGATAAGCAGTACTGGGACTTCAACTGGGACTGTGTGCTTTCGTCAGATGAGACCAAGATAGAGCTTTTTGGCAACAAACACTCTAAGTGGGTCTGGCGAAACACAAATGATGAGTTTGCGGAAAAGTACCTCATGCCCACTGTGAAGTTGAGACGAAGTCTCAAAGTGACCTATTCTAATCGCCTTTGGTCTGTCGTGCGTCGTCCGTCTTGTGTCCGCAATCAATTAACATTTTCGACGACTTCTCAGAAACCGCTGATCCAATTTCAATGAAATTTTGCTGGAACCTTCCTTGGTCAAATATGCACCAAAATTGTGAATAATAGGGTACCCACCCCCAAGGACTCTGAGGGGTGGGGCTAAAAGTTGTCAAATTGGCTGAAATTTTCAAACTCTTCCTCTACAGACCCAGATATGCTGGAAAACAATACTCTGCATAGATGGAAGGGTCTTCAGGTGCTTTATCAAAATTGTTCATTTCATGGCCCCCAGGCTCCATGTTTGCCCCTGGGGAGGGGGTGAAGTTTACTATATATTATATAGGAAAATGATGAATATATTTGGTTCACTCACATCAACAACATCAGTTTTTATACAACTCAGATGACTGTTAAGGCCCACGGGCCTCTTGTTCAATATGCTGTCGTGTTTATTTATTTACGGTTGTGTTTTATAATTTGTTTTTGTATTTAATTATTTGCTGTTGTGTTTTTTAATTTGCTGTTATGTTTAGCTATTTGCTGTTGTGGTTTGAACTTCAGGGCCACCGTAATATATACTACTCAAAATTTGATAGGGATCCCAGGAATTTTTCTGTGAAATGACATGCAAATTTGGTAACTGCCACTGATGAGCAATATATTGGATAAATGTCAGACTCAAAACACATTTGCACGTGCATTTCATGACATTAAATGAGCGTGCAACCTCACATTTTGCCTTTGACTAACACTTCACCATTTCAACTTAGATGTGTGTGCTGCTTGTTGGTGAAAATTTGGAAGTTCCCAAATTTTTTGCATTACATTTAGCAATAACAATGACTCCTCAATGTCTTAGACGTCGATTGACTTCAGAGCAATTGGGAAGATGCATCGGAATGGTTGACTCTAGCTTCTCACAACGTCACGTTGCTAATGCACTTAACGCCGGCTAAAGTATTGTGAACGGAGCGTGGAAACGGCATCAAACGTTTGGTACAGCAGCACACTATCATGGGGGTGGTCGCCAGACATCGACTACACAACGACAAGACCACTTTCTCACACTTCAGGCACAATGTCATCCTTTCTGGACTAGGGGTGCCACGATTCTGAATCGCGATTTTTTTAAGGCGTAGTACCACCACCCGTTGCCGTGGGGCGAACATCCGAGCTTTCCCTCTTCCTTTATTAAACCAGATGCAGCCTTGAACGAAATGCCAAACATCAAAGGGCGTGAGAAATGCTTCCAGAAAAAGTCAACCTGTTCCCATTTACTGACTGACATCAGTATTTTTCGGCTACGTGCTGAAAGGAGCCAAGCGAATGAAAACAGAATCATCTCCTATTAACCAATTAGGCAACTCGAAGAAAAGTAAACCTGTTCCCGTTTACTTTGCTTGATTAGCGATCAAATGTGGATTCGTTTACTCTGTAAGTTGAATGAGTAGAGCATTTAGAAATTTAAATGGACCAGATTTGCATAAACACAATTGCCATGGCCACACCATTTAGTGCGAGTGTGATAATTCATTGCGATCTCACATTCATGTTTCATCTGCTTTTCAGAATTTTTTCCAGCCTGTGTATTTATTAGAATCCAGGGCGATCTTAACAAGTCTGTTTTAAATTCATTTTGAATAATGTCCTAAAATGCTACAATGAGAGATGTAATTCAGAGGAAGATTTTTGTTCTAATTATTCAAATTATTGGCATTCTTTCAATCTAACAAGACCAGTTAGGTTTTTCTGCTTTTCGCCATCACATCTTAATCGTTATAGGCCACTGAAATTGCTTGATTGTTATTTAAGCCAAGTACACGGGAGCAGATTTAGGGAAGGGCGGAGCGCCTGCAATTAGCGATATCTAAACTCAGGCTTCTTCCCAACGGCATTTTAAATCGTTTAAGCCGCTTCAGGTGTGTGTTTCAAGAAATTAGGTGTGACTGCCGACACACCCCATGACTGCAAGTGGTCTCATGACACTTTAAAAAAATCTATTATCTATAGATTTATAGAACTATATATGATATAATAAAAATAAAGAAATTTATTTTCAGATCGCCCTGGATTTCAAGCATCAAAAAAATAAGGTGGAAAACATTCTGCAATGCGGATGAAACGTGAATGTGAGAAATAAATTATCAAAATCACACAAAATGGTATGGCAATGGCAATCGTGTTCATGCTGTGCTGTTCTATGGCTATTTAAATTTCATAATGTGGCAATCAAACATGCTGCCTTATTAAAGAGTTCTACTCATCCAGCAAAGTAAATAAGTGAATCCCATGTTTGATTGCTAATTGAGCCAAGTAAACAGGGACATGATTAAAGTAGCCTAATTAGTTAAAAGGAGACGGTTCTGTAGTCTTTTACTTACTCCATGCAGCAAGCTTTTTTTTTTTTTTTTTTTCCGGAAGCATTTCTCACGCCCTTTGATGTTTGGCACCTTCGTTCAAGGCTGCGTCTGGTTTAATAAAGGAAAAGGGAAAGCTCGGATGTTCGCCCCACGGCAACGGGTGGTGGTACTACGCCTTAAAAAAATCGCGATTCAGAATCGTTGCACCCCTATTCTGGACAGCCACCACCCTACGAAATGACCTTCATAACGCCTCGGGGGTCAGGGTATCCACTCAGACGATACGGAATCGTCTTTATACTGCCAGCCACAACTCAAGAAGGCCATGTGTTCGAATCCCACTGACCGTGCGTCATAGGCGTGACCATTTGGATTGGGCTCACAATCATGTCACATGGACACACAACCATTGGGCTCCAGTTCTCTTTACTGATGAGTCCCGATATTGCTTGGACTTTACTGAGAGGAGGCAACGGGTGTGGCGAAGACACCATAAGCGATTTAATGATGCCTATATCAACGAACACGACCGTCATGGTGGCGGATCAATTGTGGTCTGGGGAGGAATAAGCAGGAACGGCAGAACGGACCTGCATGTCATGGGGAGAGGGACGATGAAGGGGTACAGTACAGGGATGAGATCCTCAATGTGTATGTAAGACCATACGCTGGTGCTGTTGGCCCTGATTTCATCTTGATGGATGAAAGGTCTTGAATGGTAGTTCCAGCACGTTGGTGATACATTTTGTATCGTAACTGATCCATTGTCTCTATTCCATGATTTCCATGATTTACCACCTGAACCAAGTATTTCTCAGCATTGGACACAATATCTTTGATATCATGATCAGTGTTCGTTCCAAAGTGGCTGAGGTAGGCTGTTGGATTAGCTTTCATTCCAGCTGCTTTAGTTTCAAATTTACTGGTCACATCATTCCCTGTCAGGGAATGGACTGCAGGAAGAACTTCACATATGGGCTCTCCCACTCAGTCAGCAAGGATATGTGGGGGAATGTACCTTGTTCTGTCTCCAACTCCACCAGAGGGCAAGGGTGTGATAAGCTTACATGTCATGAGCGTCATGGTGTCATGTCCAATTGGCCATTGATGAAAAAACTGGTAATTAGGTTTCTTATACAGGGTTCTGTTTTTAGATTTCGTCATGCCCTGAGATCAAATTATGAGGCCTTCTGAGCCTTATTTGTATGAATACTGGATGAGCAAACTGTGGAGGACCAGATATTGTAAGACTCTTCAATGCCTGTTTTGATTTATACCTGATTTACAGTACACACATTTTCTAAGTATGAATAAATCACCTCTGTTGCTGAAATTATTATGCACTTACTATTGCTAGACTTCTACTACTACTACTACTACTACTGTATGTAGATGGTTTTATTTATCAGGATGTCTTCAAAAGCTTAAAAGCTTTTATGGACCATTGTATTCATGGGTTTCCCCGAAGGAGATTACCCAGTCGGGATTCTGCCTATCAAGTCAATAGATGGCAGCACTTCCTGGAAAATAAAACAACATATGGTAATAAGTTGATTTCATGAGCTTAAATTTAAAAAGAAACCTGAATCGGCTGCAATATGAGCCATTGAATAGTCAAAACTAGTCACAGGAACATGAATAGGCTCTACAGTACATTGCTCCTTTGGCAGCCATATCAGATTTCCTCTGAAAGAAATCAAATACGTTAGGCAGCTGAAAGTGCTCTAAATGGATTCCCTGGCATTGAAAACCTATAATTGGACACTACATTCAATCAAATGGTTTAATCCCTTAGAAGGTTACTAATAATTAGATAATGTGACCGCCATATTGGCAGCCATATTGTATTCCATCATAACCAAATGAGGTAAAAAGCTGGCAGTGCTTCCAATGGATTCCTTGGCCCTGAAAACATAGGTTTAGGCATCAAATTCATCCTAGCTCATTTACTTCGGGAGTTATTCATGATTTTAGGATATGGCGGCCATCTTGGACGCCATCTTTAATTTCACACCTCCTGCCCGGGATCCACAATGTCTACCCAAGTTTTTCTTACTCCCCCGAGGGGTGTACTACTAGGATCAAGAGTCAAAATTAGGGGACATATGTTAGCACACAGGATCACCCTCAGCTCCAGGACTAGTAGTATATTTAGGAGATCTATAATGATAAAATAAAGAGATTTGTTATAAAAGCTCCCTGGATTTTAAGCGTCTAGGAAAATACACAAGGTGGAAAACCTTATGAAAAGCGGATGAAACATGAATGTGAGATATAAATGATCAGTCGCACGAAATCGCGTGGCAATGACATCGTGTTCATGCAAATCTGCTGTTCTACGGCAATTTAAATTTTGAAATGCATCAAACATGTCTTCTTAAACAGCTCTACACATTCAACTTAGAGAGTAAACAAATCCACTATTTGATTGCCAATCAAGCAAAGTAAATGGGAACAGGTTGACTTTTCTTAGAGTTGCCTTCTGAAGTCCTTTACTTGGCTCCGTGTAGCTCGTCGCCGAAAAATATTTATGCCAGTCAAGTTTTCTTCCCGAAGTGCTTATGATACAGAATTATTGCTGCAACAACCCCAGTGAGTGACTAGCAACTCCAAACTAGCTGCCTGGGCTCACTCGGTAGCCGACTCAGGTTAGAACCACAGGAGTCAATACAGATGACAAACTAGTACACAAATTGCCTTAATTTCAAACAACAAGACTAACAAAATAAGCGGTGGCAGAAGTAGGAACAAAAGAGATATGGGCGAAGTTTTAATTCCCCGAGAGGCACCGGGCCGGAGACCTCAGACTGATGAGTGAAGACAGCAGTCTAAGAACATGGGAGGGTCCTAGTAATTCGATAGTGCCTGTTGGTTTCCCAGCAGTATAGACTGGCAAAGGAATCCACCAATCACACATAGTGATAGATAAATGAAGCAGATTGTGACCGGCCAGCATTTTATAACGCAGTTTTACTTGGTCTAGGGATGATTATATACGCAATTGATTGCATGCTTTCCCCTGCCCTCTTTGGAGTGGCGCCCCAATTAGGTCAATTCCTATAAAAGTAGACTTACAGGTTTCTTTCTTCTTGTTGTACTTCTGTTGTTTATTTGTCTGTCTCACGTTGGCACGTGTCCTATAGGTCTTGGTAGCACCCATTGTGCTGAGCGTTTCTATCCCTTTTTTTCCTGTTAATATTACGTTGATTTTTTTTTTCTGTTTTCTGAGAGTTTTCTGCCTTTGACGGAAAACAGTCGTAAATTTCGCGCTTTTTCACTGCCTATACTTCTGCAAGACGCCCGTGAGGTGAACTTGGACTTGGGCGACGCGGCATCCTACAAACGTAAGTTAATAACCATGATGGCTTCCCCTTGTTCGCCGACCTCTTTTCCTGTCTTGTGCTCTGAGTGTAATATGTTTTGTTACGACTCCTCTGCGCTTAGTGGCTCTTTCATTTGCAAGAAATGTATCTCATGTGCTAGCTTAACTGAAAAGCTTTTACAGCTGGAAGATCGCATAGAAACGCTGCAGAACATTAGGTCGAATGAGGATTTCATTGATTCTTTCTTGGTCCAGCCTGAAACGAGTGTAAATGTCAGTTCTCTTTCGGTTTCTCGTTCCTTACCTGCTGCAGCAGCTTCTTCACAGCGTGATGTGTTTGTAACAGTTCGAGGTAAACGTAAGGGAAAGAAACTTGTGCAGCCACCCAGTACCTCTCCCGTTAAACTGTTTAATTCATTTGCTCCCCTCGAAGAATTGGAACCAGATGAACGAGTACCGGAAAAGTCACTAATTATCGGGGATTCCATTGTTAGAGATGTAAGGGTGTTTAAACCGGCGACCACAGTGAGCTGTATTCCTGGCGCTCGTGTGACTGATATCGAGGCGAATCTGAAATTACTCGATCAGGGCAAACGCAAGTTCTCCAAAATTATTATCCACGCCGGTACGTATGATATTCGATTACGACAATCGGAGATCACAAAGAGCAGTTTTAAGTCGGCCTGTGCCCAAGCTCGAAAGATGTCACGGTCAGTGACTTTCTCTGGTCCGTACCCGATCCGATGTAGTGATGAAATGTACAGTAGATTGGACTCGCTCAATCGCTGGTTGTCTGAGTGGTGCGTAGATAATAACGTCGGTTTCGTGGACAATTGGCGAGCTTTCCGGCGAAGACCCGGTCTTTTGAGGAGGGACGGTGTTCACCCATCTCGTGAGGGCACTGCACTTCTGTCGAGAAATCTGGCCTACGACTTAAATTGTCGTAATTGACTGCAGAGAGTTAAATCTAAATTCCTGACATTCAGCTTTGATAAACCGTTGATTAGGTCAAACCCTATAGAGATTGTGTCTGTTCCTCGAATTCCAATTAAATTAAGAAAGAAGAATCGCGGAGTACATCACAAAAACTTGATTTGCATTAACACCAACTGTATCAATCTACCAATGAATAAATATTCTCTCAAAATTGGTCTATTAAATATTAGATCCTTGAACTCTAAAGCAGCTCTTGTGAACGAATTAATCTCTGATTGTTATCTTGACATACTATGTCTCACAGAAACATGGCTGAGACCAGATGAAAACGTATCTTTGAATGAAGCTTCTCCACCTGGGTTTATATACACTTAAAACCCCCGCCTGGGCCGGAGAGGTGGTGGTGTTGCAGCTATTTATAGTGATTCCATTCACTCAGTGCCAAAACTACAGTATAAATTTGATACATTTGAGGTTTTAGCGATGAATTTTTCAGTGCTGGATATAGGTGCCGGCCCTGCCTCTGATCACCCTTTAGCTTTGGTGACAGTCTACAGGCCCCCTGGCCTTTACTCTGCCTTTATTCAAGATTTTTCAGAATTCCTTTCAGACTTAGTTTTAAGCTATGATAGAATAGTTATATTGGGCGACTTTAACCTGCACTTTGAGAGGACAGATGATTCTCGAACATCCGCATTCACTAACATTTTGGAGTCAGTTGGCTTCGCTCAGAGTGTTGTTGGCCCAACTCATTTTCATGGTCATACTTTAGACCTGATCTTAAGCTTTGGCATTAACATTGGGCCGGTCAGGATTCATTCACATAATCCCAGTTTGTCTGACCATTTTCTTATCACCTTCTGCTTACAATTGACCCACCCTGCATTGTTAGAAACTAGGATGTACACTGGTCGTACTTTTACTGCAACAACTTCTACAAAATTCACTGAGGTTTTCCCATCTTATTTTGAGCATCCAGTCAGTGCCTCCTCTATTGACGATACCGCAGAAAAGTTTGCTGATGCTCTCCGTTGTACCCTTAATGTAGTCGCGCCACTGAAATATAAAAAGATTACTCAGAAGAAGAGGCCAGCCCCATGGTACACTGACCAGACAAGGACACTAAAGCAAAAATCTCGTCATCTAGAACGGAAATGGCGCTCCACTAAATTCCAGGTATTCCATAGTGCTTGGAAAGAGAGCCTTGTTGCATATAAGCATGCTCTTTCTTGTGCAAGGTCCTGTTACTTTTCAAATCTCATGCAGGAAAATAAAAATAATTCTCGATTTCTGTTCAAAACCGTGGCTAAGTTAACTAACAATCATGCTGCAAGTAACCCTCAAATTCCAGTCTCTTGCAGCAGTGATGATTTTTTAAATTTCTTTAATGGCAAAATTATTGGAATTAGAGAGAAGATCACTGCTTCCTTACCAGCTTACCAGTTTGCGATGGCGTTTCTCATGATATGGAGTCTTGCACATTACACACAAACCAGTTTGAGTCCCTTTCTCCTATATCCCTGAGTGAACTAGCCAAATTAGTTGTTACTTCCAAATCATCTACTTGTATCTTGGATCCCATTCCCACAAAGCTAATGAAAGAACTCCTGCCCATTCTTGGCGGCCCAATTCTTCACATAATTAATTCTTCTTTGATTTCAGGTATTGTTCCCACTTCATTTAAGATGGCAGAAATCAAGCCGCTGCTTAAAAAACCAGATTTGGATCCCACAGTCCTAGCCAATTATAGGCCAATCTCAAATCTCACATTTTTATCTAAGATCCTTGAAAAATGTGTTGCCCAACAGCTCTCTTCTTTCCTGCAAACTAATGAGGTTTTTGACAGTTTTCAGTCTGCCTATAGAAAGCATCACAGCACCGAAACAGCCCTCACTGTTGTAGTAAATGATCTGCTTCTCTCTATGGATAGTGGCCGCATTTCTGTTCTCGTCCTTCTCGATTTAAGTGCCGCCTTTGATACAGTAGACCACCATATTCTTCTTCGTAGGTTGGAAAAATTAGCTGGTATTTCTGGACTTGCCCTTTCTTGGTTTAAGTCTTATTTGTCTGATAGATCTCAGTTTGTCCGGGTAAATAACAAGTGTTCAGAGTATTCCAGGGTTAAACTTTGGAATACCTCAAGGATCTGTTCTGGGCCCTTTGCTTTTTTCACTATACATGCTTCCGCTTGGAAATATCATAAGTACACTTGATGTTAAATACCATTGCTATGCAGACGACACGCAGCTCTATATATCCTTTAAACCGGGTGAAAATGATCCGGTTACTAGATTAGAGATGTGTCTGAAAGCTGTTAAAGCTTGGATGACGCAAAATTTTCTTTCACTAAACCCAGATAAGACTGAAATATTGGTACTGGGTCCCAAATGTCTTAGAGACTCATTCGTTAAGTTCTCTCTTAACTTAGATGACCTCTCTGTTTCTGCCAGAGCTGTCGTTAAAAACCTTGGTGTGACTCTTGATTCAGAACTCTCTTTCCAGGCTCACATCAACAATATCATCCGAGTGGCTTTTTTCCATCTTCGAAACATATCTAAACTTAGAAAAATGTTGTCTCTTAAAGATGCTGAAAAATTGGTTCACGCATTTGTCTCTTCTCGGCTGGACCATTGCAATGTCTTACTGTCTGGTTGCACTAGCTCAGCCCTGAAACGTCTTCAATTAGTGCAGAATGCTGCAGCTAGGGTTTTGACTAGGACTAAGAAATATGATCATATTAGCCCGGTGCTCAAAAATCTTCATTGGCTGCCTGTAAAATTTAGAATTGAGTACAAAATACTATTACTAACTTACAAAGCCTTAAATGACTTGGCCCCGGAATATCTTTGCAGTCTTCTCATTCCTTACTCCCCACCAAGATTACTTCGTTCACAAGGTGCTGACTACTTGAAAATTCCAAATATATCTAGAATTACAATTGGAGGCAGAGCATTCTCTTATAAAGCACCAATTCTATGGAACAATCTCCCAAGACAAATTAGGGCTTCGGACACACTCTCTGTCTTCAAGAGTAGGCTGAAAACTTATCTTTTTAGTCAAGCCTATGATTAGTTCATGATTAGTTATGTGTTGGCTCTGGTGGGACTGACTACAACCTTGATTTATGACATGTTCACGATATTGGAAGCCAGTGTTATGTAAATCCATGTGGAACCGGTGGCACTGAGCCTGCATTGACGGTGCCAGTGGGGCTTGCTACAGCCTCAGTCACTGGGGAGGTCCATATGGTACTGGTGTAGTGTTAAGCAAGTCCACGTGGAACCGGTGGCACTGAGCATGCATTAACGGTGCCAGTGGGGCTTGCTACAGCCTTAGTCACTGGGGAGGTCCATATGGTACTGGTGTACTGTTAAGCAAATCCATGTGGAACCGGTGGCACTGAGCATGCATTAACGGTGCCAGTGGGGCTTGCTACAGCCTTAGTCACCGGGGAGGTCCATTTGGTACTAGTGTCTAGAAAATCTGAAGTGATCTTCCTGGAATAAGTGTAGGGCCTCTGTGCTGCTGGAAGTGGATGGAGCGGTGTTGACTGTTTCCTGACCAGTCAGCTCCTAAATTCTCATTTGGCACATGACACAGGACTGTATTTTTATTAATATGCAGTAGTTTTATCCAGTGCCTCACCCCACTTTTTTCTGTCTTTCTCCGAGGATCTTTCCCTCCACAACCCTGACTCCTGGACCATCCGAGCCCTGTCCCTCACCATGAGCGCTGGCTGCTGCTGTCCTGATCCAGTCCTGCACCATCCTTGGCATGCCACTTCCTCCAGCAACTGATAGCACTGTTTAGATGGACTTTTATGGAACTCTATTGTCATTATCTTCTTATTAACTAGCTAGCCCGCGGAGGATGGGCTTCCCCACTATAGCCGGGTTCCTCCTGAGATTTCTTCCCACTGGGGAGTTTTTTCTCACCACTGTTTTAGGATTTTTCTCCCTACCGGGAGTTTTTTGCCTCATTTGCTGTAGTGGGGAATAGGCTGGGCACTGCCCTTTCAGTAACTCATCTCTGACTGTAAAGCGTCTTTGTGACAGTTTATCTGTGAAAAGCGCTATACAAATAAATTGAATTTGAATTTTTTTCGGGATTGCTTTCTGCTTTGGTGCTCGTCTGTTCCCTTTGGAGCCTTCCGGTGAGGTATGTGTAGCCACGCGTGCTGTTGTGTGCCACTTAGTGTAATGTTAGATAAATCATCTTGTCTTTGTATTTGTAGTTGCTGTTGGTCGAATGGGTTGCTGTACCCTGAGGTTGGCGAGCTGTTACGGCTGCGTTTGCTGACAGGTATGTGAGAGAGACTGCAGATTAAGTTGTGTGTTACTTTTAAATAACTCTGTTTTCCTTATTTGTATGTGGTAGATTTGCGGGGCTGAAGAACCGATCGGGAGCGGTCATTTCGGCAGCTTGAAATAGCCTGGCGCTGTGGTAAGGGACGGTGTAATGACGAATTCTTCCAGGTTCAGTGGGGTGGTTCCTGTTTGTATACGAAATTCTTTGTCTTTTCATGGCTCCAGTGAACTGCGGTCTTGCCTCTTTGTTGTAATACATTAATGCCTAGAGTTCATATGTTCTTTACACTCCCTTGACTGTACATTTTATAGAATGTGTCTCGTTATGTAAAACTGGTGTTGCGAACCAGGCATCCGCTGAATGGAAAGTTTGAAGTTGCTCTGTTAAAGTAACTGGTTCGTTCTCTTATCCTTAATGCCGATTGCACTGAATCACGTATTAACACTAATTTGTGTTTCAGATGAGCGTGCACAACTGGTGGTAAGTAGGATCACCTGGTAATGTAGTATACCTCCCACCAAGGTTCCTTGGCCTGCTTAAGAGTGCCGCCTGGTGGCTATATTTAATATTTCCCTGCTGTAATCCGAGTTTGGAGCTTCTGTGTGCTACCTGTGTGAATAAGATTGGTATATTGTTTGGTATTGCTTTGTCTGAATTCATAGCTTCATTGAAGGGGGTCTTCTATAGGTGTACTTTTAGCCTTTGTTTGTTTAATAAAGTAGTTATTTGAACCACGTCTGTCTTCCTTCAATAAAAAGAACCTGGAAATTGCTGCTTTTTGTGACTATAGAATGGTAATGTCTTAGATCAGGGGTGGCCAACCCTGGTCCTGGAGAGCTGCAGTGTCTACTGGATTTTAGTGTTACTTGATTGATAAATTAAAGCAGTTGATTACACCCCTCACTTATATCACCTGGTGTCTTAGGTTTTAATCGGGTGGAGAAAAACCAAACTCAGCACACCCTCTGGCTCTGCAGGACCTGCGTTATCCACCCCTGCTCTATAAACTTCTGTACTTCTACTTTGCCTGCATTACAACTACACTAAATATCCAACCACTTTGACAAATCTTTCAATACCTGCAAGTCTGCTTAATTGGCTCTAGGAGTCTTATGGGTTGTTCCTGCTAATTGCTTGATTGGCTCAAGTACCAAATTAATTGCCAAATTAAGCCTGATACACCAGGTGAGATCAGTTAAGTGAGTGGCTCTCCAGGACCAGGGTTGGCCACCCCTGTCTTAGATTGTCACAATACGTAAAGCTCACTCTAAAAGACTGTCCATCTCCGGCTATGAATCAGTTGATATCGCGTGTTTGCTGTCAAATTGGAGTAAATCAGTTTTTTTTTTTTTTCTTGAGTTTTAATTGGGGGGGGGCAGAGCTTTTCTCAGGGTGGGCACTGCCTGCCCTCCCCCCCCCTCCCCTTGGTAACATCCCTGGTGTGCAAAGCAGTAATCTGAGCAAAGGGTGGCTACTTTGTAGAAACTAGAATAAGACATGTTTTCAGTTACAGGTATTTCACACTTTTTTCTGTTAAGTACATAATTCCACATGTTCATAGTTTTGATGCCTGCAGTGAGAATCTACAATGTCAATAGTCATGAAAATGAAGGAAAAGCATTGAATGAGAAGGTGTCCAACTTTTGGCCTGTACTGTATACTCTCAAACGGCAAGTTGGTTTCTGTCATGGGTCTTTTTCTAAAATATTTTGTAAGTCTATAAAAAAAAAAATTATAAAAAATTTAGTTACGCAAAAAAAAAATTCTCATTTCCTTGGTATTTTTAAATATACTGCATCGCAATGATTGCTGGGTAAAATGTGGTTGCCCAATGTCATTTCTCTAACAGGACAATAAAAAAAAAAATCACCATTTTCGGTGCAAATTCTAAACAAACTGGCCTCGGAAGATGAGGGAAAATTTTAGTTGCTGTTCGGCTAAAGCAGTTGGATCCAGTGAGTGATTGTGTCCAGAAGGACAGATGTTTTTAGAACAGTAACAGTCCGTTGGCGGTAAAGATTTTGGTATCCTTTCTGAATGTTTGATGGAATCCTGTCGCAGTTTACGTTTGCTGGTTATCAACAGCTGCTAAGGCTAATTTGAAGAATGACCTTAAATTATTTTTGATTACACTGTAATAATTTCTGTATAGCGCTTTTCACAGAAACTGTCAAAGACACTTTAGTCAGATGAGTTACTGAAAGGGCAGCGTCCAGCCTATTCCCCACTACAGCAAATGAGGGAAAAAAAAAAACACACACCCCCCCCAACCACACCCTAGCAGGGAGAAATCCTCAGTGGTGAGAAACTCCCCAGTGGGAATAAATCTCAGGAGGAACCCGGCTATAGTGGGGAAGCCCATCCTCCGCGGGCTAGCTAATTAACAAGATAAAGCAAAATAGCATAATGACAATAGTTCCATTTAATTCCATCTGAAAACTGCATCAGTTGCTCGAGGAAGTGGCATGTCGAGGATGGTACAGAACTGGAATAGGACAGCAGCAGGCCTCGCTCATGGTGAGGGACAGGGCTCGGATGGTCCAGGACTCAGGGTTGTGGAGGGAAAGATCCTCGGAAAGAGACAGAAAAAGTGGGGTGAGGCACTGGATAAAACTACTGCGTATTAATAAACAGTCCTGTGTCTTGTGCAAAGTGAGAATTTAGGAGCTGACTGGTCAGGAAACAGTCAACACCCCTCCATCCATTTCCTGCAGCACAGAGGCCCTACGCACTCCAGGCTGGAAGATCACCAGGAACCACTCGTGAGACAGGAATCCAAAAGTTGCATGCCTTTAATGGGGTCCGAGTCAAAGCTAGAAAACAGGAATTGCCAAGCCACAATACGGAATCCAAAAAGTATCGACTAGACAGGCTAGGGTCTGAACCAGCAAGACAGATGGGCAGAGGTACAAAAACGATAGGCAAAAAGTCGTAGTCGATGGGCAAAGCCAATGGTCCTACACAGGGCATCCAAACGCACAACTTGTGGTCATGCAAAAATAGGTCAAAATCCAGAAAAACAAAAGCAGTACAAGAAGGGCAATGGAAAGAATCAAGTCCGGACTATCCAGTAGAAGTAAAACAATCTATAGCATACGAGGAGCTCTGCACAAAGAAATATTGATCAACGTTCTGACAAGAGTTGTGAGTGAAAAGACCCCTAATATACTCACAGGATAGGTCACATGCTATACAGAGATCAGCTGTGGGGAATGTGGCTAATTACATCGGGAGAATCACATGAAGGAAACCCTAACGACGAAAACAGGTGAGAGACAAAATACGAACAGGATTCACACAGACAGCCTATGATATTTAAACAACTCCGGTCCAGGACTTCTGCCTGCACAGATAAGAGCAGGAAAGTGATTAAGCACATGCTCGCAGAAACTTAGGGAGAGGACAGCGAAAAGCAAAGGGCGGAGAATAGAACAGGGCGATTGCGAAGAGGTAATTAGTCTATTAGTAGCGGTGCAGCTTTACAACTTAAACTAGAGTGCTCATTAGTAATTAGTGCTCGAATATATATATATATATATATATATATATATATATATATATATATATATATATATATAAACATGGTTAGTTGTGTTAGTAGACTATAATACAAAATACAAATGTTAGTCTTGTTAGTAATTAGAACAGAAGGGTGAAGGGAGAAAACGAGATTTGAAGGAATATTTTGCACACTGGAATTCATTTAGATCACCCGAAGTCAGTGAGCACGCAGACAGGGAAGACGGACTGAACCAACTAGATCACAAGACAGGGGAGACAAGTGCAATGGAACTGAAACATGGAATGAACGAAAAACCTGAATATTTCAAAAACCAAAAAGAATAAATAAAAGACAATAATCATGAACACAAAACCAGAAAATAAAACATGTCCAAAAAACCAGAACCATGACACCTCCCCGGTGACTAAGGCTGTAGCAAGCCCCACTGGCACCGTTAATGCATGCTCAGTGCCACCGGTTCCACATGGACTTAACACTGGCTTCCAATATCTTGTGAACATATCATAAAACAAGGTTGTAGTCAGTCCCATCAGAGCCAACACATAACTAATCATAGGCTTGACGAAAAATATAAGTTTTCAGCCTACTCTTGAAGATAGAGTGTGTCTGAAGCCTGAACTTTTCTTGGGAGATTGTTCCATAAAATTGGTGCTATGCTAGAGAATGCTCTACCTCCAATTGTAATTCTAGACATATTTGGAATTTTCAAGTAGTCATTACCTTGCGAACAAAGTAATCTTGGTGGGGAGTAAGGAATGAGAAGACTGCAAAGATATTCCGGATCATATATATATAAGTCATTTAAATCTTTGTAAGTTAGTAATAGTATTTTGTACTCATTTCTGGATTTTACAGGCAGCCAATGAAGATTTTTGTGCACCGGGCTAATGTGATCATATTTCTTAGTCCTAGTCAGAACCCTAGCTGCAGCATTCTGCACTAATTGAAGACGTTTGAGGGCCGAGCTAGTGCAACCAGACAGTAAGACATTGCAATAGTCCAGCCGAGAAGACAGAAATGCGTGAACCAATTTTTCATCATCTTGAAGGGACAACATTTTTCTAAGTTTAGATATGTTTGGAAAGATGGAAGATGGAAAAAAGCCACTTGAATGATATTGTTGATGTGAGCCTGGAAAGAGAGTTCTGAATCAAGAGTCACCCCAAGGTTTTTAACGACAGCTCTGGCAGAAACAGAGCGGCCATCTAAGTTAAGAGAAAACTTAATGAATGCGTCTCTAAGAGACTTGGGACCCAGTACCAATATTTCAGTCTTATCTGGGTTTAGTGAAAGAAAATTTTGTGTCATCCAAGCTTTAACAGCTTTAAGACACATCTCTAATCCAGTAACTGGATAATTTTCACCTGGTTTAAAGGATATATAGAGCTGTGTGTCATTTGCATAACAATTGTATTTAACATCAAGCCTACTTATGATATTTCCAAGGGGAAGCATGTATAGAGAAAAAAGCAAAGAGCCCAGAACAGATCTTTGAGGTGTTCCAAAGTTAACCTTGGAATACTCTGAACACTTGTTATTTATCCGGACAAACTGAGATCTCTCAGACAGATAAGACTTAAACCATGAAAGGGCAAGTCCAGAGATGCCAAATAATTTTTCCCACCTACGAAGAAGAATATGGTGGTCTACAGTGTCAAAGGCGGCATTTAAATCGAGAAGGACGAGAACAGAGATGCGGCCACTATCCATAGAGAGAAGCAGATCATTTACTACAACAGTGAGGGCTGTTTCAGTGCTGTGATGCTTTCTATAGGCAGGCTGAAAACTGTCAAATACCTCATTATTTTGCAGGAAAGAAGAGAGCTGTTGGGCGACACAATTTTCAAGGATCTTGGATAAAAATGTGAGGTTTGAGATTGGCCTATAATTGGCTAGGAAAGCAAAAAATAAAAGTTTTTTTGTCACTTGCTAGGTTTTGCAATATGTACAGACAGTTACTAAATTTGTAAGCTGATGCTAAGATTGTCTAGGTAACATTAGTTTGCTTACTGCTTGGCTGATATTCAATTTTGTCAAACATCTTCAGATTCCCAAGCACAATTACGATGACAGTGAGATAGTGTGGTATGCGTCGACTGTAACATGTAAATGCTTATGGTAACTTTTTTGTGATTACTAGATTTTTTTTTTCCTTTGGAATCAGACATATTTCTGCTTCTGTATTTCTGTTTACTGCCAGTAAACGGAACTCAAGCATAAGCCTTATTTTGAGGGTGGGGATAGGTAAAGGTAGGCTGTAGGAAGGGAGGAAAGGAGGTGGGAGGGAGGAAAGGAGGTGTTGATGATCAGAGTGTCTCTGCCTCGCTCTTTCTTCCAAAGTTACCAGCTGTTGCTTTAAACAGTTTCAATATTTAGATCCTAATGCACTTTGGAATATACGTTTTACTCAAATGTCATAATTGAATCAAAGTGTTTTGTATTAAATATTTGCAGAAAAAGTGTTTTCAACTAATACATATTTACTCTATTTGCGATGAAGTCATTCGAGAGTGAGGTTTAGTGTATCAAAATAAATGGGAAGGCCACTATACAGACGTAAGCAATCATCTTGCTTCGCTGTATTGACCAAAGAATTGAGATTGACTTCTCATTGAAGCCCTGCCACCTTCTAACCCCGGCTGCGCTGCACCAAAGTAGGCCAGTCCCGTAGCACTACAAGCAGTAGCATTATGGAAAGCCAAGCAATTCAAAAATATGCGATTCTTCACATTAACTACATGTTGTTTGTGTACTCTTGACGTGTTGCGAAGAGTTTAAAATCACACTTTTTTAACAGCTTGGCTTTCCATTATGCTAATTTACCTCCTATGGTGAGTGGGAGGTTGCCGGTTCAATTCTCAGGCAAGGACACTGCACATAGTCCTTTGTAAACCAGATGCTTATCCTAAAACGCTTCTGTACATATCCATCTGCGTAAATGTACCGTGTTTCTCCTGAAATGCAGGTTTGGTAATGGGCCAGAGATTAGAGTCTGATCTAAATGCTTTAAATGCTCATTTCTGTCTCTCTGCTTTGTCTTTCCTCCTGCCAGTCATCCCAGGGTTGTGCTCAGCAGTCTCCCCTTCCTCACATCCTGCGCTGTAATTACTGGCATGAATTATCGTGGCCCTGTTCTGGTCCTGCTGTAATTCATTTGATTTAATTTTCAAAGTGTTTGTATTAAATCATAGATAATGGTCCGGTTTACAAACAATAGCATGACTTCTCTCTGTCTCAGATGGTCTCTCCCCCCTCTCCTGTGATCTTCTTCTCTCTCCCTTTCTCTCCCTTATTCTTTCCCCCTCTCTCTCCTCCTCCCTCTACCCCCCCCCCCCCCCCCCCCTCTCACTGATATTTGTTCCTCTCTGCTTCAGCTCTCTCGTGATGATTAAAGCTAAGGTCAGGTCTTCAAATGACATCAGAGCTGCCAAAACAAGCACAGTGCAGATGTGCAGTGACCTGCTCGACAATTTAGAGTAAGAGACACAACAGGGCCAGTGAGAGGTCATGAGCAGTCCTGTATTTGAGACCATAGATCTTAGCACAATACATTATAAAACCGTGTAATGGTAGTTATGAAGATATTGCCCTGTTAGCATCCCTCCTGGCAAGCCAGTCATAGCTGCGAGCCTGAAAATATTTCATAAACTTGTACTGCCGAAAAATACTACATTGTACACATAATCAGTTTAAAAATATGAAATGATGAATTTCAGAGTTTGTACATAAATAAAGTTTAAAGAAAAAGGAGTTCTTTTGCATGACTTTTGGAGGTCGTAGGTATCTCATTATAATTCAATACAAAGGCTTTGGGCATCACAATACAACAATCAAAGTGACACTATGGTTAACTCCTGGATAAGCTGTTTGTGAATCTTACCGGCTGTGGTTGTGCTAACAGCAAATTGATTTATTGATTGATTGATTGATTGATTAGTGAGTGACAATCAAGTCTCATCACAACACTACTTCCTAAGCTTCACTTATCCAGGAGTAAAAAATTTACCGTCTCTCCATCTCTGACCAAGTTACAATTCCATTTCCTCCCATCTCATTCTTATATGCGATGATAAAACGGCGTGGTACAAACCGAAAGGCACTCTTTCCACTAGCTGCAAGAACCAGCTTGGAAAAAGTTTATTTGAAATTCTAGTCAACTGCTCTCCCAGTGTTGTGTGTGTGCTTGTCTCCATATTGCTATAACAGTCAAAGACTTGCCTGCCATGAGGCCTGTAAGATCTGGTCATTGTGATTAACCCAGCCTCTGTAGAAGATGCACAGCCTGTGTAAGTTCCACGCATGAGGCTAAGAGAGTGAAGAGAGTGGAGAAATGGATGTAAAAAGAAGAAATTTTGATAGAGAAGTGAATGAGTGAAAAATGGGCTTATGCCACAAGTCCTTTAAAGGAGAACTCCGGTGTGAAATTGACTTGGGGTGTATTTAAACATGATAACGAGTGTTAATACCCCACCTCCGTACGCACGCACGCAACATTTCGAAATACATGGCTTTTTAGCCGAAGCTCCCAACAGGCTTACAATGGTAGTGAATTGGGCTTACCGTTGCCATGCAAAGAAATCGTAAATTTTTTCAACATTAACAAGGCTGAAAGTAGCCCCACACTTCATTATTCTATCTATTCGTTCGTGCTTGTCAATTGACTTATCATGACTTTCAAGATGTAGGCGACTGGAAACTACCACAAGGTACGGCTTGCATATATAGTCTTTTTTAATAAACTACCGGTGCATTTTCAAAGTTCTCAGTGACTCATTTTAAATGTCAGGGCCGTCAGAATTCTACCAATGATGTGTGGAGCTACTTTAAGCCTTGTTCATGATGAAAAAGTTGCAATTTCTTTGCATGGCAATGATATGCCCGATTTAAGACCATTGTAAGCCTGTTGGGAGCTTTGGCTAAAAAGCCATGTATTTATCAATGTTGCGTGCATATGGAGGTGGGGTATTCGA
Organism: Gymnothorax reevesii; assembly: GCA_029721435.1. Lineage (NCBI taxonomy): Eukaryota > Metazoa > Chordata > Actinopteri > Anguilliformes > Muraenidae > Gymnothorax > Gymnothorax reevesii. Next base: position 43,790,645 of record CM056592.1, read on the forward strand.
CAAAAGTTAATACTCATTATCGTGTTTAAATACACCCCAAGTCAATTTCACACCGGAATTTTCCTTTAGGTTTATTGTTTTTTTTTTTTTATCACTCCTGGGATTACTGTATTGTTTTACACTAAGTACGTGTTACACTTGCTGTGGTGCTGGAAACATCACTTCTGTTTCCTCTAAACTGCATGGAAACATAGATTTATTGTATCTGCATATTATGGAATTGTTGAGCTGCCCTCTTCCGTGGATCGACATCGCTCTTGCCCCAGACACAGTAAAGGATCTATTATTCTTGGCAACCATCTGTTTTCCATTTCCTGTCTCTCAAAAGTAACACAAGCTTGACCTTTCATTGCAGCCGTCTTGCACATGGCTGTAGAATAAGTCTCCTTGGTTGATTTTTGGTTAATGTTCCTTAGTATACAGCTTGAGAATAATCCTACAGCTCAAAAATAGTTTGGAGGAAAAATCTTACAGTGTGCGAAGAATGATTTGTTCATCTCACCATGAAAATACATACATTTGTCATGGTTTGGGAGCTTTGTTAGCTCCTTTGGTTACTCTCGTCCAGACGATATCGTTTTGCTCACAGTCGGATTCCTTAGCCAGCTGGCATTGATTGGGGGCGTTGCCCGGACTCTATTTAAGCTCCTGTTCTTCCTCGTTCGTGTTGCTGGAGTGTCATTTTGCGCTTGACGCTTTAGCTGGTAAGGTATTTGAGGAGAGAAAGTATTAGCAGGATCTTAGCTGCATATGAGTAATAGTGTTAGTGAGTAAGGGATTTATCTGGTCTATTTCCCTTTTCTTTTGTATTGTGTTTGAGCTCGCCTGTTGGCTACCACGGACGGCTTCAGGTCCGTTGGCAGCACGAGCCTTGTGATTTAGTCTCTCAGCACGTTGCTGGATTTTACTTTCTTTTCTGGCCACTGCTCTTGGCGTCTTACCACCAACGCCATCACAACATTATTCTGATATTGTAAGTACTTGTGTAGTTAAGGTAAACATTCAGTGGACTCAATGTCCATAAGTAAGTAAGTAAGTAAGCAAGCAAGTTTGAGACGTGGCTTCGGGTCATGCCAGATGGCACTGAGGAAGTGTGGAAGTCATGTGACGAAAGGCAATGTGAGTGTCCTTCATGTTGTGCAGATTGTCCTTGTTTATGCAGACTGGTCAACTTGGGGTGACAAACCAAAATTGCAGTGGAATTGCAGTTTGGTGCTGTGTAAAGAACATGGCTGAAGATCCCCTTACTGGTATGTCTGAGGGAAGGAACCAACTGCAGGCAGTCCAAAATGCAAAAATCGTGGTCTTTATTCAGTCCGAATCCAAAGCCAGGTAAACACAGTGACTGTACAGTAGGGCAATTCAAAAAACAGAGTCAGAAGACAGGCAGGGGTTCACAACCAAAACGCAGAGGTGACAGTACCAAATCGTTGGGCAGAAGGAGAGTAGAGTGTTTGAAATCAGAATTCAAAAACGGGGGTATCAATGCACAGAAATCGTGGTCAGGCTGAAAATGGGTCGTAATCTGAGAGCAAATAAACCCAGGCAGGCACAAACAGAAATTGGCCAAAAAGGATGTCACAGAATCACAAGCAGATCGTTGGCGTACATGGTGCTCAGTGCAGAGAAAAGTTAATTAGTCTGACTGTGAGGATTACGAAAGGGACCACAAGCAAGAACTGGTAAAATACAAAAAAAGGAGGCTTTATTTCTGAAGGGGGAAACCCCCAACAGAGCAGGCAACGGTACAAAGTCCACAATCCAAAATCAGAAACCAAAAGGCGAAATCCAAAATTGTAACCAGGGCACCAATCACAAAAATCAGAGTCGTACAAAAAGGGTTTGGTAACAAGAAGGCGGCGAAGTACAGGGAGGAGGCAAAAATCGATAATCAAGGACGGTCCAGTCAGAAAGATAATCACAATGAGAACTAGGCGAAAATGACTGTGGCACAAGCAAACAAGGGAGAACGATCTGACAAGGAAGTGCTGTGAAGAGACACCTAATATACACTTCTGGGAGATCACATGATAACAGAACTCAGGTGCAGGCAGTCAGACTGATTACAAGGGAGCAACACATTAGGGAGAACCTGATCACATGAAATTGGCAGAAACCAAAACCCGGACAGGACAATCCTATAGACCAGGGGTTCCCAAACTTTTCCAAATCAGGGCCCACTTGAAAATCTAAAAAATGTCCGCGGCCCACCATTGTCCTATAAACAGAAATTATGACGAAATCGATTAGACGAAATTATGCATTCCCAGAACACTTAACAGCAACAATAATTGTTGTTGTTATTGTTGTTAAGAAAATAAAATAAATAAAAAACAACAACAACAATAATTGTTGTTGTTTTTTATTATTATTATTATTATTATTATAAAGATTCAGGATTGAAATGAAAGCAGGAGGATAAAGGAAGCCCAAACTTTTAATCTGTGGTGTACACATAAGACAGAATTAATTATCGAACACAGTACGTGCTCCTCCGATTATGACCCCCAGTCATAATGACCAGAAAGCTACGTTCCGATCATAAACTATATAAGGTTCCTAAAATATTGTGAGGTCAATAACACTCAATAGGTTATTACTTCTAAATATTTTTTAAAATCGTGCAATAAATATTTTACAATAAAACTAATAAAAAATCATATTTGCAAAAATGAATCATATTTTTAATGACTTCTCACGGCCCACCTGCAGTACCACCACGGCCCACACTTTGGGAATCACTGCTATAGACAAATACACAGCTCCAGTCAAGGAGTTCTAATGTGCCTAGATACTAAAGAGAAAGGACAGCGTGAGCAGGTGTGGAGAATCCACAGAAACGCAGTAGAGAAGATTAGGGAAAGACAAGAGGCGGAGACTAGAACCGGGCGAATGCTGAGAGCTTGTTAATCAATTAGTAAGTGCAGCTATACAATCCTTAGTGCTCATTAGTAAGTAAGTATTATGTACAATGTTAGTCTTGGGTTAGTAATTTAACAGAAACAACAAACTGTTAGTATTGGTTAGTAATATAGAAAAAGCAAGGTGAGGGAAGTAAACGAGATTGGAAGGAAGGTTGAAATCCAGAAACCATTAAATCAGCAGAAGTAGTGGCACGCAGTACTGGGGCAATGAGCAATGACAAGACCAAAGACCAGACAGTGGGAGACAAAGTGCAAAGCATGGTATAAACAAAAACATGGACCGGAGTAAAACTATGGTAAAAATAAAAACATGGAAGAACAAAACTTAAAACAATGAATGAATAAACCTGAGTAACCAAATCACAATACACATTTCAAGAATAGTCAGACATAGCAAAAATCAAAATATACACATGGCATTCAGATCAGCGGCCTATTGCACAAAAGTTGTATCCTGAGATCCTGGATCAACGCCAAAGCGAGGATTGCCATATCCCAAATAGCGTGTCGCTGGCTTAATTCATTGCACAAAGCCAACGGCAGATAGAGAATTGGCTAAGTGAATCCCGGTGCTGCTGATCCTGCTGAGTGTGCACACGGCTACCTCGAATAGACCCCGAGATTGATTACAGAATCGCTGATCATCACCATGGACACTAAGCAGCTGCAGCAAACGCATGCGCCAGCAACGCTGTTCAAACAGAGGGACGATGGGATCGCTGAAATGTTTCTGCTTGCTATTCCTTTAGTTTCTGTCTGCTATGATAGCTATGATAGAATAGTTATATTGGGCGACTTTAACCTGCACATTGAGAGGGCAGATGATTCTCGAACATCCGCATTCACTAACATTTTGGAGTCAGTTGGCTTCGCTCACCAACTCATTTTCATGGTCATACTTTAGACCTGATCTTAAGCTTTGGCATTAACATTGGGCAGGTCAGGATTCATTCACATAATCCCAGTTTGTCTGACCATTTTCATATCACCTTCTGCTTACAATTGACCCACCCTGCATTGTTAGAAACTAGGATGTACACTGGTCGTACTTTTACTGCAACAACTTCTTCAAAATTCACGGAGGTTTTCCCATCTTATTTTGAGCATCCAGTCAGTGCCTCCTCTATTGACAATACAGCAGAAAAGTTTGCTGATGCTCTCCATTGTACCCTTAATGTAGTCGCGCCACTGAAATATAAAAAGATTACTCAGAAGAAGAGGCCAGTCCCATGGTACACTGACCAGACAAGGACACTAAAGCAAAAATCTTGTCATCTAGAACGCAAATGGCGCTCCACTAAATTCCAGGTATTCCATAGTGCTTGGAAAGAGAGCCTTGTTGCTAATAAGCATGCTCTCTCTTGTGCAAGGTCCTGTTACTTTTCAAATCTCATGCAGGAAAATAAAAATAACTCTCGATTTCTGTTCAAAACCGTGGCTAAGTTAACTAACAATCATGCTGCAAGTAACCCTCAAATTCCAGTCTCTTGCAGCAGTGATGATTTTAAAATTTCTTTAATTGCAAAATTATTGGAATTAGAGAGAAGATCACTGCTTCCTTGCCAGTTTGCGATGGCGTTTCTCATGATATGGAGTCTTCCACATTACACACAAACCAGTTTGAGTCCCTTTCTCCTATATCCCTGAGTGAACTAGCCAAATTAGTTGTTACTTCCAAATCATCTACTTGTATCTTGGATCCCATTCCCACAAAGCTGATGAAAGAACTCCTGCCCATTCTTGGCGGCCCAATTCTTCACATAATTAATTCTTCTTTGATTTCAGGTATTGTTCCCACTTCATTTAAGATGGCAGAAATCAAGCCGCTGCTTAAAAAACCGGATTTGGGTCCCACAGTCCTAGCTAATTATAGGCCAATCTCAAACCTCACATTTTTATCTAAGATCCTTGAAAAATGTGTTGCCCAACAGCTCTCTTCTTTCCTGCAAACTAATGAGGTATTTGACAGTTTTCAGTCTGCCTATAGAAAGCATCACAGCACCGAAACAGCCCTCACTGTTGTAGTAAATGATCTGCTTCTCTCTATGGATAGTGGCCGCACTTCTGTTCTTGTCCGTCTCGATTTAAGTGCCGCCTTTGATACAGTAGACCACCATATTCTTCTTCGTAGGTTGGAAAAATTAGTTGGTATTTCTGGACTTGCCCTTTCATGGTTTAAGTCTTATTTGTCTGATAGATCTCAGTTTGTCCGGGTAAATAACAAATGTTCAGAGTATTCCAAGGTTAACTTTGGAATACCTCAAGGATCTGTTCTGGGCCCTTTGCTTTTTTCACTATACATGCTTCCGCTTGGAAATATCATAAGTAGACTTGATGTTAAATACCATTGCTATGCAGACGACACGCAGCTCTATATATCCTTTAAACCGGGTGAAAATTATCCAGTTACTGGATTAGAGATGTGTCTGAAAGCTGTTAAAGCTTGGATGACGCAAAATTTTCTTTCACTAAACCCAGATAAGACTGAAATATTGGTACTGGGTCCCAAGTCTCTTAGAGACTCATTCGTTAAGTTCTCTCTTAACTTAGATGGCCTCTCTGTTTCTGCCAGAACTGTCGTTAAAAACCTTGGTGTGACTCTTGATTCAGAACTCTCTTTCCAGGCTCACATCAACAATATCATCCAAGTGGCTTTTTTCCATCTTCCACACATATCTAAACTTGGAAAAATGTTGTCTCTTCAAGATGCTGAAAAATTGGTTCACGCATTTGTGTCTTCTCGGCTGGACTATTGCAATGTCTTACTGTCTGGTTGCACTAGCTCAGCCCTGAAACGTCTTCAATTAGTGCAGAATGCTGCAGCTAGGGTTTTGACTAGGACTAAGAAATATGATCACATTAGCCCGGTGCTCAAAAATCTTCATTGGCTGCCTGTAAAATTTACAATTGAGTACAAAATACTAACTTACAAAGCCTTAAATGACTTGGCCCCGGAATATCTTTGCAGTCTTCTCATTCCTTACTCCCCCCCAAGATTACTTCGTTCTCAAGGTGCTGACTACTTGAAAATTCCGAATATATCTCGAATTACAATTGGAGGTAGAGCATTCTCTTACAAAGCACCAATTCTATGGAACAATCTCCCAAGACAAATTCGGGCTTCGGACACACTCTCTGTCTTCAAGAGAAGGCTGAAAACCTATCTTTTTAGTCAAGCCTATGATTAGTTTATGATTAGTTATGTGTTTGCTCTGGTGGGACTGACTACAACCTTGATTTATGACATGTTCACGATATTGGAAGCCAGTGTTATGTAAATCCATGTGGAACCGGTGGCACTGAGCCTGCATTGACGGTGCCAGTGGGGCTTACTACAGCCTTAGTCACTGGGGAGGACCATATGGTACTGGTGTACTGTTAAGCAAATCCATGTGGAACCGGTGGCACTGAGCATGCATTAACGGTGCCAGTGGGGCTTGCTACAGCCTTAGTCACCGGGGAGGTCCATATGGTACTAGTGTCTAGAAAATCTGAAGTGATCTTCCTGGAATAAGTGTAGGGCCTCTGTGCTGCTGGAAGTGGATGGAGCAGTGTTGACTGTTTCCTGACCAGTCAGCTCCTAAATTCTCATTTGGCACATGACACAGGACTGTATTTTTATTAATATGCAGTAGTTTTATCCAGTGCCTCACCCCACTTTTTTCTGTCTCTCTCCGAGGATCTTTCCCTCAACAACCCTGAGCCCTGGACCATCCGAGCCCTGTCCCTCACCATGAGCGCTGGCTGCTGCTGTCCTGACCCAGTCCTGCACCATCCTTGGCATGCCACTTCCTCCAGCAACTGATAGCACTGTTTTGATGGACTTTAATGGAACTCTATTGTCTTATCGTCTTATCTAACTAGCTAGCCTGCGGAGGATGGGCTTCCCCTCTATAGCCGGGTTCCTCCTGAGATTTCTTCCCACTGGGGAGTTTTTTCTCACCACTGTTTGAGGATTTTTCTCCCTACTGGGAGTTTTTTTTGCCTCATTTGCTGTAGTGGGGAATAAGCTGGGCACTGCCCTTTCAGTAACTCATCTCTGACTGTAAAGCGTCTTTGTGACAGTTTATCTGTGAAAAGCGCTATAAAAATAAATTGAATTTGAATAGTGCAAGACGTTTGAGAGGAATGTTAAAGTGAGCTAAACTCAAATGAGAGTAAATTTGGAGGTGTTTCAACACCGTCAAAAAGGAGTAGCTGACACACTTCGGGGTTACCGTGAACGAGATAAGCCGTCGCTGTCAGACATAATTAAAGTCTTGCAAATCGTAGCATGCTCGTTTTTGTATGGGACAAGCGCGCAACATTTGCGAAGACATTGAATTTAACAAATCCACGGAAGCAGGCGTACGTTTCATATACGTTTAACAGTTTCATTTCATGTCCGTTTTTTGTCCTGTAGTGACTGAATTGACAGTTCGATCTAGAAGACGTTCTCAGATTAGCTGAGTAAAGTAGCAGCAGTGCTGTTGGTATATAGGGGGTTACCGCAGCGATTAAGACCGCGCTGAAACACGATAACTTACTTCATGCAGCGCTGCTCATTTTTCGCTCTGATGGAAGTCTCAACTTGGGGAATAGGGACAAATCTGATAATGACGGATTATAAATATGGTTAAAATGTGACATGGAAAGGGGATTGATTGAACTGTGATGGACACTGTCGCATGGATACTTGAATATAATGATCGAATATTGGCTATTTTACTGACATCAGTGGTCACGAGTTTCAAAAATAATTACTCTGGGCCTATTATAATTGAGATCGCAATGTGTTGTGGACAATTCAGAATGACTGTTAAGGACATTGATTTTCCATTGACTGCTGAATGAGGTGAGGTGAAATTGGCTGCAGACAGGAGCTTAGCTAGTTCGTAAGCTTGCTCCAGAGCTGGCTAGCTCCACAGACTTTGTTTCTATAGTAACTAGTGCCATGGCTTCGCTCATACGCTCTGTGCAACCGAAATGGTGCCAATTCCGGACTAATCCCTTATCCTGCCTTTGTGCAATAGGCCCAAGGAACATGGCAAGGCAGAATCAGAATCACAACACTGACAAAGCTAAGCTGCAGTGAGGGACTATGCATAAGGGAGGTAACAAACTAGGTGGGGCAAAAGGCGTGAGGAATAATCTAAACATTAACTGAGAGGGGAAAACACGAGGTAATTAAACAATACGAAATGGCAAACAATGACAAAGATTAGTTTTCACACAACATCCGGAAACAACAACGGCTCCATTCAAGGAGTGTCTAAGTGGGGAGAGATGGAAGAAACAGCATAGTAAAAGAGATAGTTGCAGGTTTCTGCAGAAATTCAGGAAAGGGCCAGGATAGCAAAGAGAGGGCAGAGTTACAGATAGGTGTGGAAAGCAAGAGATTCAATTAGCAGTGTTAGTAGTTAGTGCAGTAATACTTTTACCCAAATAGGGCAAGTTAGTATGTTAGTTATTTACAGGATTAGTATATTAGTGACGGTTAGCAGATAAACTAGACAAAACATACAGTGTTAGTGAGATTAGTACTTAATAAGTGATCAGTGTTGAAGTGAGTAAACAAGGCATGAAGGAACCCGTGAAACACCAGAAACTTCCAAATTCACTAGTAAAGAACATAAAATCGCAAGACATCACAGGGAAAAAACGATGTGCATAAACTGGTAGATGATACTGAAAGCATAAACCAAACAAGCCAAGTGGAAATAAATATAAACCAGAAGGGGCAGAAATCATAACACTGACATAACACTAATCATGATCATAACACTGACACTGAAGGATGTGCATTTTATAATTAGTGACTCGTAACAGTATAGAGGATGTGTGAGCAATCACCAAGAGATCAAGAGGGTAGATTTAACTTTAATCAAACATGTGGTCATTGCCTCTGAATTATTGATTTTCCACTATAATGTGAGGTAATTATATCACATACACATGACTCAAAAATTCTGGAAGAAAAAGTGGTCGTAGTTCTGTTCTGTTAGCTTGGATCAGTCTAACTGGCAAAAATATCCAGTACAGTCTTCACCTCCGTAGGGAACATGAAAAATGATTGCTGTTTTAATGCATGCTTGTATGTTTCCATGAGTAGCCTGCTGTGTATGAGTCATTGGAACTAATGTACCTTTTGTTATTGCCGGGGGGTGCGTTATAATGGCCGCTGTCGTGTTTCTCTCAAATGTGACACAGCAATGCATATTTTTTATTCAGGATATATTTCTCCAGGGCTTGACACAAATCCTCAATTATTTATTTTGGTTGTTTCCTTTATTCTTCCATCCACTGCAATAGTAATATTCCAACAGCTACGTAAAAACAGCTATGTGCAGTTACTAAGAAATTCAGGTTGCTACTGCCCAAGTGTAGGTTGTGATATCACCACCCTGTATGTTGAAGAACAATTTCTGCTGATTTCCCAAAAAGGGTACAAGGGTAAATAATTGGTAGATACTGAGTTTAAAAATGCAAGCAAAAACTTTCCATCACGTACAGATTGTGTAACAATAAGATTTTCTTAATATATCATATATATTGGCTTTTACTCAGCGATCAAAACAGGAACAAATACTGTTTGGGTGTTATGAAACACCCTCAGATGTTGCAGAAAAGATCTGGATTATGTTTGCCTCTTCTGTCAGTGCCCATGTTACTAAGCCTGAAATCAGGATTAGGCAAAAAATAATGTCTTTCATACATACATGTGAAAATCATCTGAAACAAATAACTCTCACCTGGCTCAGTGGAAGATGGAAATCATGTCTTTATGGCAGTTTTTCGGGTGACTGTGGAATGATACTAGACCTTTCACCCTTACAGGTGGTTAGTTATTATCTGATTGCACAAGGTCAGACTGTAGAGAGGGGTACAGTGAGATCAAGAGAGCGAGGGAACGCAGAGAGATAATGTGTGAGAGAGAAGAGGCAAAAGTGTGTGTGTACGTCGAGGAGAGAAGGGCAGAACAGAGGCTTGCCATTCCCCATCGGGAGCCATTCTGCACACATCATCTGTGGGAAATATCATTTTCTTTTCACTTGGTGAAACATTGGCTCTTGAATTTTTTTTTTTAATTGGACTGCAAATAATAAACATGAAAACTATCAGGGATACAGCAAACTGTAAGGTCACACCTCCAGCCATCAAGCTCAGCGGTCTGTTAAGTCCTGTACCGTATTCTCAGCTCCATAATCATTATCGGCACCTGTTTGTCTTTTCTCAAGGCCAGGGGTCCCCCGTCTTTCACAGAAAGGGTCAGTGTGGGTGCAGGCTTTCATGAGATGCTAGACCTAATGATGAATGATGTCTTTAAAGGACTTATTTCCATATGCAACTTTATTCCGTATATTTAGCTTGTTGCACAAAACCCAACCAGCCTCTTACTTAGTCATTTCTCGAACAAACTGAATATTAATAGATGCAATGTAAATGAAAAATCTTATTAAAAAAGAGTTGAAAATGGGAATATTGCATGTAGCATTATGCTTGAATTTCGTCTGTTAATGTACAGTATTCACAAATCTTTTTTCTCCTCCTCCTCTCCGAGTTTTATTGCATTACTGTTATAACTGGACAGCCAGAAAAAGTATCTTGCATTGTTTTCATGAGCTAATTAAGGTTCCAGACCCAGATTAATTGGAGTGCTCATGGAAAATTTTATATGGGACTCCAGGGAAAGGAAGCTGTCTAACAACTTAACCTGCTCATCTTAATGTTTCCTCAATTACAAGCAGTGAAGCAGACCTTAGTCACTTTGTTGGAAAAGTACTGAGACACATTCTGTCCCTTCAGTGCTTCAGGGCATCTCATCTAAAAAAACAGCATAATGTATGGGGGCGATATGTTCCTTACAGGCTGCCGTACACTAACTCCCAACCCACTGCTGGGGCTGAAACTATGCCCATCTCAAACATCCGGCTATTAAGAAAGGAAAACTGTCTATCCTTCTGTCCCTCTCTCTGAATCAGCTTTTCTCCTTAATCAGTTGGCCAGTCAATCTGAAACTGCACATTGGCATTGAGCATTGCCATGAGCAGAGATTGACAAAACTGATTTTCCATTTTCCCAAATTTAAAGAAAAAGTACACCCTGCATCACAGCCTCATTTTGCGTCAGTTTCACCTTTGGCTTGCAACTGTGCTGAATAAAGTCATCGGACGCACTCTGGTTAGGAGTAATTCAAAATGTAATTTCAATCATGTGTAACCCACTGTATAGTTTGGTTACTAGGACCATAAATTTAGTAATGGTCAGTGCCCAATAAATAGATAAATATATGAATATGAATAAATAGAATAAATATGTCTTAAATAGAAATAACAAGAAGCTGAGTTCACATGATTATATTTATTTTCTTTTCATCTTCTTGAAGTGAATGTACTCTCAAGGACTTCTTTTTTGATGTATAGTCATCTCCTAGGTGATGGGTTGTTTTTTTTAGACTTCACTTGAACGACTTGAAATCTCTTGAATGAACTCTTTTCATCTCTGTCCAGTACAAGTACTCGTAAAACTCGTAAAAAAAATCACTTTTCTCTTCAAAGCCCTTTTTATCGAATCATCTTCTTTTTCCATCATACATTTTTTTCACCCCTCTTCTGAAGCTAGAAGACCCTTGTGTTTGAGTATAATTTGAACTCCGTTGAGTGAACTAATTCGCTGGCATCCGCTGGCGAGTGTCGGCACTGCTGGCTTCTAGTTCATTAGTTTGAATGGGATATTTAGCAACCTTGGGTAACTGAGTCAACTATTTAAAAACCAATCGGAGATTGACATTTAGTGTGCCATTTTCCAAATATTGTTATTGAATTAATATTGTATTTATGTATGTTATTGGAGAAGATAAGTGTTATTAATGAATAAATCAAATTATATGATTTTAACCGTTGATGGTAACAAACTCCTAGTTAGGAGACGTTATAATTGAATATTTTGAGGTGTGCACACAGTAGCCTGTGTGTGTATGAGTGAGAACGGCACCTCTTCTCTCTCACTGCCAATGACGCTAACGTCGTAGTTTGTGTCAGATCTAAATGATACAGTATTGTTTAACTGTGGTTGCAAGTAACCTCCCTTACTTGTATATATTTATTTGGTTACAGTAATTATACTGAACCCCTGTATATATTTTAGGATTGGAACATCATGAGATCTCATAACTTTGATATTTGATATTAGATATTGATTATTATTCTCAAACTGCTGTGTGCAGATTGGTTTTTTTATGTACTCTGGATTTTCCATTCCATTGGATGGCAAGTCAGTCCCCTTGGATCCCGATCAAACTGTTCTGCCCACACAGAACTGGATTCCCAACCCCCTTGGACCAACCCTTGTTCTGTTCACTGGACTCAGATAAGCCTTCACACATACACTGATATTACACCTTACTTACCCGAGTAACGGATTATTTCTTTTCTGTGAAACATTTTATTTGAAACTTCGCTTTTATTTGATACTTTGGGGTATTTTATTATTATTTCATTTATGTATTTATTTATTTATTGGTTTTTATTATTCTTGATATTTAGAAATATTGATTGAATATTCTCTGTATCCCGAGCAAGGAAATATTTCCAGAATAATATTATTAATAAATGTCCATTGTCTTCTTCTACACTGAAACAGTGTCTTTGTCAACTTACTCCCCCCCTTAATGCCGAACCTAGAACTGGCCTAAACCTTAACCATAATCGTAAAAACACCTCCTTCTACTTAAAGGTAAAATTTGTCGGGTAGAGCAGAGGGGTGCTACACATAACTCTTTCAGGCAGCGTCATAAGGTCTAGGTATCACCTTCCTCATGCATGAACCAGCGTGAGTATGATGTCAGCGCTATGCAATCAGATTTTATGTCAAAACTTTTTGGATGCATTAAGAGAGAAGATATTAGGCGCTCATGGGTCTTCCGGGCACTCAGAAAAAATAGTAAGGTCAAAACGAAGCCTTAGAATAAAAAGCCTTTATTAAAACATGGCTGAAACAACTAAAAGGCTGACATGTTTTGACCTTCTCAGTCTCCATCAGGGCGTAAAAGGTCACATGGGAAAAGACAGACATAAGTAGATGGTACCTATAAGACTTTCTTAAAATGAGATGGGGTGTACCTTTAAGGGCGTCTGCAGTGTGCAGCACTATTTAAACACAGCAGATGCGTGGTTGATGGAACGATTTGAAGGGCATGTGATCATGCCGATAACATTTATATGCACAATTTATCTACAGCATGTGCCTCACCTGTACTTTATATTTTACTAAATTTAATCTCGGGAAAATTCTGAGGGCCTTTATCTTCAACATGTAGGCCTATCCACCTGGACAACAAAAATGAGGTCCAGGTACAACTAATTAAATTCTGCATGCGAAAGAGCATGGTCCTTCAATGGAAACGTATATGGAAGTGGGAACACTTTTCGTAAGGCGATTTTATATTATTGATTGTATATTATTTGCGTATTCACATACGCAAAAGCATTAAAGCAAACTAACACACATTTACAGTAACAGTTCAGGGGTACAGTTCCCAAAACCTTAGTTTGAACCAGACTGTGGAAGTAGATAAGAGTAAGCAATTAGCTACGCCTTTGGGAATCATACCCCAGTTCAGTAAATTGCAGGACGGTAGTAGCCCGGTAGTAGTCTTCCTGAGTTTGCTTGGCTACAACAGCAGATAAAGACGATGTGTTATTCACTATCAGATTTTTTAGAGTAGACCACAGCAATGAATCAAGAGCACAGATTCATCAGCCATTGTAAGATTTCTGTCGTAGCTGGTGTGATTCACTGGTGAGTGGAGTCCGAAGTGAGACTCGTGGCTACATTCTATGGTTGGATTCATTACTCCAGGCCATGAGCCCCAAAATCCCATTAGCCAATGAGGTCAGACCACACAAAAAATCCTGCCCACCGAGAGGTTTGTGACAGAATTGCAAGCAAAAATCAAGAAGCGCAAACGAGAGAGCTGGGAGCATAAAAGCAAATCTGATAATTGCGAAAGCAGCAGAGGGCACTGTGGACGAAAGAACAATTTATCAAACAACAAAAAGACCAATGGTTTACTCCATCATAAAAATTATTTGTTTACAACTTACAAGTTTTACCTTTAAGGTCAATTTTGTTTCTCCAGTGAGTAATATTTTCTCTTAATTTTTAAATTTTTCTTTGATATTGATAAAGTTTTATTTGATAATTTTCACAGAAATCTGATTCCATATCAGCGCCACCCATTCATCTCGCACAAAGAAAATTGGCTGCTCTGCATTGTTAGTGTTCTTTGTGCTGGGCTATTAACTCCATGCAGCGAGAGACCCTTAAATGCATAATTGCTGTTTAAGATCTCTAGATCAATAATCACACAATTTATCTACTGAATAATCAATACCAACATATAAACCTGTAATTATTAAGAAATTATCAAGAAACGACAGATCAGAGATGGGCTACATTGACAACGCACTTAATGGTGATATTGCAGGGATGGAAAACAGGAATAATAATCAGACCATTTCATTCTGACCTTCACCTCCCATTTCAGCAATTTTTTTCAGCAGTGCAACCTAATTTATTTTGGGCTACATTTGAGGGGCAGAGCAGATGCACACTCTTTGCCACGATGCTAAATTAGTTAATTCACTAAACATTTCTTATATAGACGCATTGGTAATTCAATAATGCAGTAAATTGGTTTATAGTGCATTGCAAAAGTTTGATGCGTGGCATGCATGCAAAATCATTCAAAATGCATGCCATGCGTCAAACTTTCATGGTCGCAAAATCAGTCTTTATTGTCCAGCTTCTGGGAAAGTTGTAAGACGGCTTCAGTTTCAGATTGTATTTATGGCAATTACCTAACACAGTTTTTTTTTCCAATTGCATTAACCCGTTACCACTCCGACGGCCCGCAATCGGGCCGTCAGGGAAGTTGAAAACATACTACGTCATTTACACAGCTTGTATGCAACTGAGATACTCATGCCACATATCGTCAGAAAGCGAAGATTCTTGAGATTCGAATGATGCCAACCATTTCAAAGTATAATCATCCCAGCAGCTTTAATCAACGCCCATGTCAGACCACAAACAAACAAACGAACAGTTACAAAACTGATGTGACTCACCGATGAAGCCCCCTAGTAATCTTCCAGTCCGACATATCCCCTCAAAAATGGTCTTGTTACATCCACGAAGTTCCAGTAAATCCAACCAAGTAAAGTTTTTAGTCCAAAACACACTATTATACCGGTAAATATCCATGAACAGCTGCTGCATCGTTTGAAATGAATCGGTGGTTATCCACAAAGTTCGCTGCATTAGTGGTCGTTGCTTCGGAACAGATTTAGACAGTACACAGCCATTTGCGCCAAAATGGAGTCTGCACTCTAACCTTTCGATTGACACCTCACTCGACCAGTGACGAGCTTCCCTGCCCTGTCTACCGCCTGCTATAGCCAACGAGTGCCTGTGTTGAAACGAAGCTCATGCCTCCTTTTTTTGCGTGTAGCCCGAGCAACCAGCAACCAATCAAGACGACGATTGTTGCATTATGAAACCAACGAAATTCTGCAAACGCCGATATATAGGTTGTTGGGGTGGCGAAAAGGCTGGCGCTGCCTATCGCTCGCGTAAGAGAATGGACAGAATATGGCTCAGCTGTGCGTAATGCGTGCTGTGCGTTCCGCAAAACAGAGCGAGGCAGAGAGAGATTTCCAGCGAATGTTTGATGGTTGTTTACGGAGTTTGAAAGAAAAAATAGCCAAAAGGTTGCGAAAAAAATCATTTTCAGTTCAGAAGCTGCAGAGCTGTGCACTCGGCGTGCAAGTGATAGCTCAAGGGAAGAAATATCCGACCAAAACCCTGATGGCTCCGTAGCAGAGGAAATGTTTCTCGGGGGAGATGACATTACTCTTGACAAGTACGCATCATATTATAACTTATATTTCATTATATAATAACATTACATTTATATTTATTATTATTATTATTATTATTATTATTATTATTATAATAAAATTACATTACGTATTATTTGCATCTGTCACGGAAGGTGGAAGGACGTCATGTTTTCACTGGAGTTCACCGTCATGTTTTCACCGGAGTAATTCTGTGTAAATAATTACGGGAAAAGGATATTATAATATAATGCTGATATTATGATGATTATATTATTACCATATTACGCATTATTACCTCCGTTACCGAAGGTGGAAGGAAGTTATTTTTTCGCCGGCGTTGGTTGTTGTGGGAATTTGAATTTTCATCCCTGTAAGAAATCAGAGTGAGACAAAGTAAGTAAATAGGATCCATTTTACTATGTGCCACATAGGGTCTTCGTTACAGGCAAGAACGAAGACAAAGGAATCTCTCCTTTGCTTTGGATATATGCAAAAGCACAAAGTCAGAATCTCCTCCCCTTGGGGTTTATATGCACAAATTTGAGTTTATGCCTCAGTAACCTTTTAATTTTTTTTATTTATCATATATTGTAAATAGTTTGCTATGGAGAGGTTATTTGTTTGTTTACCTTTCATGTAAAAGACAGCACTTGTTTTGACTTTTATATGCACAAATTTGAGTTTATGCTTCAGTAACTTTTACTTTTTTTTATTGATCATATATTGTAAATATTTTACTGTGAGTTTGCTGCGTAAAGGTCATTTGTTTGTTTACCTTTCATATAAAAAAGCATTTTTTTAACATAAAGGCACTCGTTTTGACTCTTCTGTGCACAAATTTGAGCTTATGCATCAGTAACTTTTTTCAGCAATATTGATAGTGAATCTGGATATGGGATTGGATTCCTCTAAGTGTCACCTTTCATTAGAGCCCAACATTATGACTGTAGGTTGAAGCGTTCAAGAGTTATGCCCTTTTATCCTAGGTATGTGACCATGGTTATCCAAGGGTCCTTTTGGGGTCTCCAAATGGCCATTTTTGGAAACGCCTGGACATGGCCTTAGAAAAACATGTGTAAAATGCTCATTTTCTGTAGGATTGTTATCAAATTTGAACTGGAACTAAGTAAGACTTCATGCTGTGGTCCCATTGTGTTTTTCAGCTAATAAGTCCCAGCTGCTCTCATCTACAGGCACCTGTTTGCAAAAAAAAATTTTGGCGAGAGTAAAAACCTTCTACTTCAGTGTGTTCCAGCTTGGATTACTCAATGACAGTAGCACTTAGAGTATTTCTTTTAGCTGGGGGAAAAACTTCAGAGTGTTTCCTTTCAAATGAGACCATAACCATCCATATAGTCCAAACGGTTCAAGAACAGCGTTCAATTTACTTTGCGTACACCCCTTTTAGACTTATGTGAATTGGTCATTTCGTTTTGTAGCATTTTAGATGGACCATAATGTGTCACATAGAGATGGGAAGCAAAAATTTCATGTGCTGGTGCATTCTGGCCCATACATCAGGATTCTGCAGCCAGAATCACAAAAGGACATCAGAGGGGTGAGAAGAGGGCCCCCAAAATCTAATTTTTGTGAAGTCATCAAGTGATTTTTCACTTTTTTGGGAACTTTTTTACCACCAAACTAAGTTTTAGGATAATAGTACCATTAGTGGGTGACAAATGAGGGTCTGAAAACCACTGGGGGACAAAATGACCCTTTCAGACCCTGAACTTCAGACCCCCAGATGACCCCTCAGCACTATATGACAGTAATGGCATTTACACCAGACGTATATATATATACATTTAAAAATTCATTTCATGAAATAAAAACTTAATCAACCTTCTATAGGAACACATTTTATGAAATAAGGCATTCTGAGACAGAATTTATAAGTCCAGAGATTAGGTCAAACAGGATCACGTAGAGTTGATCAAACTGTCTAAAATCAGCTGTTGTTACATTTCTGATCGGACACTTTGTCAAAGACAATATTTACATACCTAAGGTTTGGCGTTATGGCTCTGATCAAGAGATCCCTGCCCGTCCAGCGGGGAACCGAAGGCAGGGAGTTGCTATTAATCCCCCAAAATACAAACATACTGATGCACGCCAATGATGGAATATGGTGCTTCCATAGTTTTAAAGGCAGCTCGGCGACTTTCAGAATTTCTCTTGAAGCCAAGTGCGAGAGAAATACTCCATGTGAAGTGTACTGTGTGTAATGACAGCCCGACGGCCGGCACAATTTTTCTTGAGCCAAATACAAGAGAAATATCCCATGTGAAGTGTACAATGTGTTGTGACTGCCCGGCAGCTGGCACAATTTCTCTTGAAGCCAAATACAAGAGAAAAATTCTACCCAAAGGGTATTACGTGTTGTGACAGCCCGACGGCTGGCACAATTTCTCTTGAAGCCAAACACAAGGAAAATATCCTATGTAAAGTGTACTAAGTGTCGTGACAGCCCAGTGGCTGGCACAATTCTCTTGAAGCCAAACACAAGAGAATATTCTATGTGGAGTGTACTATGTGTCGTGACAGCCCGACGGCTGGCACAATTTCTCTTGAAGCCAAACACAAGAGAAATATCCTAGGTGAGTGTACTATGTGTCATGACAGCCAGACGGCTGGCACTATTTCTCTTGAAGCCAAACACAAGAGAAATATCCTAGGTGAGTGTACTATGTGTCATGACAGCCAGACGGCTGGCACAATTTCTCTTGAAGCCAAACACAAGAGAAATATCCTAGGTGAGTGTACTATGTGTCATGACAGCCAGACGGCTGGCACAATTCCTCTTGAAGCCAAACACTAGAGATATATCCTATGTGAGTGTACTGCGACAGCCCAGCGGTTGGTTCAATTCTTGAAGCCGTGTACAATGAAATAATCTATGTGAAGTGTACTATGTGTTGTGACAGCCCAGTGACTGGCACAATGTCTCTTGAAGCCAAACACAAGAGAAATATTCTATGTGAGTGTATTATGTGTCGTGACAGCCCGACAGCTGGCACAATTTCTCTTGAAGCCAAATACAAGAGAAATATTCTAAATGTAGCGTTTGTCCTTTCAAAGCAGATTCATGAGAATTATACTGTATGATTTGAATAGAATAACATGAAGGCAGGTACCTATAATAATTGAAGCGTATGTTGTGGTGAATGACATGACATGCGTGCTGATGAGTGACGTTTCGTGCCCTATGTGTTTAGAAGTACCCTAAAAGACGCGTAAAACAGATATAAGTACAAGAGGATTCCATTTAACTTACAAAACATGGTGACAATTTACACAGTCTTACTCTTCATTTTGAGCTTCCACAATGTCCTTAATTCCTGGGCGAAGGTAATGTTCTTGGCTGCGTGTTCATTGTCCTGAGGCCTTTAATACCTTCATTAGGCCACGAAGGTGGCGATGCGCTGCTTGAATAAGAAATGAGGCAGAGCTGAGCAGCAAACTAGGAATAGGTTCCCCAGCCTCCGAGATGATCAAATGAACTGAATTGGACACAATGCACTTCGTAGAAAACCCTGGTCTGAACCCCTCAAAAGCAAGCCAGTGGCAACAGTGGCAAGGAAAAACTCCCTATTTGCTAAAATATAGGATGAAACCTTGGGAGGAACCAGGCTTAAGAGGGAAGGTCCTTTCTCCTCTGACCGTTCCATGGTCCAAGTTCATGGTTGCCATAATGCGAAAAGAAAGTTGACAAGCAGCCCAGGATTTGTAGTTTGCTGATGCCATGACCCAGTCCATGATGTGGAGCAGCGCTTGTGCAGAGGCCAGGTGTCATAATGGCAAAGATCAGCAGCAGCCGCACAGGGCAGGGTCCACCGTGGACATGCAGAGTACGAAATGCAGGCAATTAGTGGAGAACACAGTGAGAAGCAATGCTAGAAATGTACCATGAAATAATGCTGCCAACTCCGTAAAGTTGATATAAGAAGAGAATATAAATAAATACACATACATGTATGTATGCGCGCTACTAGAATTCCCCAGGGAACAATAAAAATTACTGAAGCATGGCGACATGCCGCATCATGGCATTGCTGAGCATGCGCAAGGTCGCTTTGTTTGGTTGCAGCGCCACCTGGAAACCGAAAATTCAGGGCCAAAATAGGAAAGAAACCAGTCTTATGAGATGCAGTATAATGGGAAATCTGTTCAATCTGGCGAACTATTTCTGATGGATATATATATTAAAGTACTTGAACTTTCTTGTGTATTAGTTGCTACGGAGTGGTAACTTGAAGAATTGTTTGGCAGGGGCTCACAGTTTGGGGAAAAAATATATGAAAATCCACTTTTTGGACGTTACTTTTGTTTTACTCCAGCAACATGCCTTGAGAAACTATGCTTTATTGTGAAGGTCTATGAACATGAAATAGCATAATGTGAGAACACCTCCGGTATCTTGCTTGGGTTTTGGGACATTTGGCCTCGAAAAGTGAACTTCAGCTGTTTTGGCCCTATTTTGAGGTCTTATATTTCAATACTCCAGACAAGAATGGAGCTAGTGAATAGGTTGATTTATACCTTCTGACACGGTGTATGAAAGGTCCCAAAAATTTCTATGGCACTACTAAGTATTTTAGTGCTGTCCCCTGTCGAAGATGCCAATACAACCTTCTCGGCTAATTTGGGACCATCCATAAAATTTTACTCCAGCAAGATAGATATTTGAAATTTGGAATATCTTCAGACTCTACCATGTAGATTTGAGAAAAGGTGGAATTATTATGGCATTCTATATGGTAAGCCAGATATTTGATGTGTAATCTCAGCTAAAACTGTCAATAGGAGGCACTTTCGCATAAATGTGCCACATCAATGTGCCACAGTAAAACCTTTGGAAACTTAATATATTAACTGGACTGATGAGAAAAAAAAAAGAATTTGTTATGGCATTAAGGTGGAGTTCTTTGCTATGCCAGGAGGGGGCGCTGTCAGGTATTCAAGCGCGTAGTCAATTTCTCTAGGCAGGTACCACAGGAAAACCTTCATGAATATCACCAATGACCTTCATTTACCTGATCTAAGTGAATTTTTCCATTAGTTTAGAACATTGCTGTCCTGGACTCACATATGCACTCCAGAGAGATAGTACAGTAAAAATCACTTCCCATCGAATAAAGGGCAAGGGCATCCCAAAGTTTATACATGTTTTTACACCCTCCCCCTTTATGAAGCTCCCTCCATAGCTGTGAGGGAGACTTCACACAGAGTGACACTTGGTAGTGAATACTAGTGGTGAGGGAGCGTTTTGGACCTATGACTGCGCCCAAATAGTCTCTTTTGCCTTGAAAAGTTTATAACTACTAAAAAATGATCTGGAGGTAATTACATGGCAGCCATGAGTGCATTCAAATTCTTTAAATGTTAAGGGAAGGTGTCTCAGTGCTTCTAATTTACCTGCTTTAGCATAGGGTACACAGAACCACCCTTTTTGAAAAGAAAGGAGATAACACTTTCCCACAATTCTGAGCAGCATTGTAAACGGCGACAATTCATCCGGCCAATTGCATAAATTGCAATTGTCAACTGGAGATGAAAAATGAAGTTTTGGACATTGGTGGCACTTAATTTCCTTGTCCTTGTAACAATTTGTTTAGACATATGAACATTTCCCAAAAGTCAAATATTAGGACCATCAGCAAATTCCCAAGGATTTAGTGGCCTTCTCAATTTCTACCCCTCAGTGTGGCAATTTCCGACCCTGGAGTGGGGTATACCATTTCTTTCATTCAATATCTCAGCTGCTCTTTATGCCACATGGCTGAAATTTCCAGCACATAACAAGCTATACCCAAGTGTATGGGCTCAAATGTTGCCAAAATTTTGGTTTTTTCACATATTTTGGCAATTTGCCAACCTCATAAATCGGCAACGGGTCAGAATTTTTTAATGGTGTCTTTTATGTTTAACAGTGACCAGAGATGGTCACAACTCCAAAGTGACCTCCTTCTTTGGGGGGTCAAAAGTCAAGTGGCGATTTTTCCAAATTTGAATTTGAAAACCCATACTGAAGGTTTATGGCCCTGTCTTAACAGGGGAAAAGGGTAGAAATGTGAAGCCTCCTTTTTATGTTTTTTCATCAAGAAGATCGGGGTTCCGACCCACTTACATATTGTACACAAGCAATGTACACAAATCTACAGCAAGTATTCAGGAGACAATTCCAGCAATCTATCAGAACTGAAATAAAATCTTATTTGTTTTATCTCAAGAGAGCCGCTCTGAACTGAATGGTCTTGGGCATGATGGGGCTAGGCCTTTCCATGAGTAGGGGTTGGACAGTTCAGCCTCTGAGACTATGCAATTGTTCTCAGATTTGTGAGTGATTGGATGTTTTCCCGCGCAGCCGTGTTTCTTCTTTATTGAAAAATATTAGGCTACATACCACCGCCTGGTTTAACAGAGGGGAATTTATAATTTAAAAAAAAATTTAAATAGGTGGTCTAATGCCTACCGCCGTCACATCACCAGCCTTTTTTAAAAGTGTTACGACCATAGCATGGCTAGCAAACAAATTCCAGACCCCCAGACACACAAAGCTAGCTCACGTGTCTAGCGAACGAATTCCAGAACCCCAGACACACAAATCTAGCCCACATGGCTAGCAAACAAATTCCGGGTCTAGATGAACCAAAGTTTCATTTTTTTGTTTAAATGATTATGGCAAGACACTCCACAGGTGTCCAGCTAAAAATGCAAACAAAAAAATTACAAAAAGTTACAAGGGCCATTTAGTGCAAAAAATTTACAAAACACAATCAGAAGGGACTCGCCAAAATCGCCAACCAAGCAGAAGCCATGCCTCCTCATGCATATTCAGCTCCCGCACGAGCCCCCTATTGTTACGACCATAGCTATGAGGGCATAACAAGAAGGGAGACCGCAGAGGGAAACAAAAGTTAAAACAAAGTAAATAATTTGGCCAGGCACATTTGTCAAAGGCAACCCCTGAACTCAGCACCATGGTCACAAACAAATCCAATCTCCTCCTCAGTTGGGAGAAGGCAGCTCATTTAAATAGTGTCTCACTAAGGTGGAGCTACTGAGCTTCAATTGTCTCTTCACAAATTGAACTGAATGAGTTAATTGAATACTGATACCAATCAGCAAAGTGAAATTTTTACATGTACTCTTATCTAAGCTTTAACAGACCAGCAGGGCTGTAACAAAAAGGGTAAAAAAAATAAATAAAAATTCCAGAAAAATATTTGAACGCGAAGACAGTGGGAAAGAGGAGTAAAATAACTCCTGCCCCAGAAAAAACTGGAGGGTTGTCAGTCCTTTATAAGGCACTTGAATGCAGCTTTTTATTCAAATTCACACCAAAAATTTACAATATAAAAACGCAGGCTTCCGTCTTTCAGGTTTATAACTTCAACTGCAGGATTAAATTAATTGCGCCGTAACAGAGTTACTGAAACCACAATACACCTACGCTGTACCACTCCACACATAATACAGAGGAAGTTCAGCATTACATATGGCGTTAGAACACTGACAAAAATTGCACGCTCGAATGAGACCCGCGCCCAACATCCGCACACGCAAATCAAACATCCTAGGAGAAAAACATGCTCGCAGAACTTTTAGCGAGCGCTTTCAAAGCACTTGCAAGCTATATTGTATCTTGCACCTTTGTTCCCTCGAGCAATATTTTAGCCTGCGAGGAGAAATACATCCTTGCGAAACGTTCTCCTGCTCGCGCGCAAGATTTTCTCCTGCTTGCTCGCGAGTGGATTTTTTTTCAGTGGCTGATTTGCGTCAGTGAGGAGGTGGTTATTGACAGTAAGGAGGCAGGCCTGAGGACATGCCAAGCCCGATTGCAATTTGTTGAGCAACTTCACCAGTTGGACAGCAAGGTACGGCACACCACTAGGACAAATGGAACAAACCACACAGCCCTGAATAACTTGTATTGTGAAAGTTGTTCATGTTCCGCCTGTTCCTTCAGTAGCCAAAGCATGGCCGACAGCAAGAAAATGTATAATATCTATTCAGTGTATAATTTTGGTGACATAGCTTGCCTAATTTCCTGTGCTTGACAGCCAATACAGATATTTTAAAACCTTTCACTCAATGTTTTGCATTTATAGCCACGCGTCCGCAGACTTTGAAACAACTATCTGTCCGCAACAGGCTGTCTGAAAAACGCAGACCTCAAAATATTGAAATATCAATAACTGCTGTGTCTCATTCTCGCCTCGGAAATGTTTAAGTACGTATCTTATTTATTACAATTTAATGGCCAGTGATAACACAAAAACTACAGATTATTTAAGCCTGTATCGTGCTACTCTTACCATTATTGAAAGCTAACAATAAGCAGTCTATTCAGAGCAATTCAGTCTAACCGGAAAAATGACTTGGATTAGCATTCTCCAAAAATACACTCAACAAAAATTTAAACGCAACACTTTTGTTTTTGCTCCCATTTGTCATGAGATGGACTCAAAGATCTAAAATTCATTCCAGATACACAATATTACCATTTCTCTCAAACATTTTTCACAAATCTGTCTAAATGTGTGATAGTGAGCACTTTTGCTTTGCTGAGACAATCCATCCCACCTCACAGGTGTGCCACATCAAGATGCTCATCAGACACCATGATTAGTGCACAGGTGTACCTTAGACTGTCCACAATAAAGGGCCACCTTGAAATGTGCAGTTTTTGCTTTATTGGGGGTCTGGGGACTCAGAACCAGTCAGTATCTGGTGTGACCACCATTTGCCTCATGCAGTGCAACACATCTTCTTCGCATAGAGTTTATCAGATTGTCAATTGTGGCCTGTGGAATGTTGGTCCACTCCTCTTCGATAGCTGTGCGAAGTTGCTGGATATTTGTGGGGACTGGAACGCGCTGTCGTATACGCCGGTCAAGCACATCCCAAACATGCTCAATGGGTGACATGTCCGGTGAGAATGCTGGCCATGCAAGAACTGGGACATTTTCAGCTTCTAAGAATTGTGTACAGATCCTTGCAACATGGGGCCGTGCATTATCTTGCTGAAACATGAGGTGATGTTCATGGATGTATGGCACAACAATGGGCCTCAGGATCTCATCACGGTATTATGATGTAAATATAGGCCACTGGATGGCAGTATTTACCTTTTTTTGTTAAGCTCAGACTGGAGCTAGGTTTGGGCATGTTTCGGGCATGTCTGAAACAAGTCCCAGAGAAAAGGAAA
Organism: Gymnothorax reevesii; assembly: GCA_029721435.1. NCBI lineage: Eukaryota > Metazoa > Chordata > Actinopteri > Anguilliformes > Muraenidae > Gymnothorax > Gymnothorax reevesii. The sequence continues at coordinate 43,815,664 of CM056592.1, forward strand.
AAAAGTCTAAAAGGTGGGAGGGGTCTGCAAAAGAGTATATAAAGGGGAGAATTGAGACAGTAAAGTAGTAGGAGAAATTGCAAGAAGAAGGATACGTGTGACCAGACCTGTCATTTCTGTTCAAGACCTGGGAAGTTCCTTTTGTGGATTTTTGCCTGTGTAAGAGCATTTTTCCTTACCCAGGACATCACCAAGCCACCCCAACAAAGAGGGACTGTAAATATTTCTGTTTTTGTTGTGTTCAATCTTGGTCTAAGTTGTAGATAGTAATTTAGTCTTTGTTTGTTCATTAAATGTGTTTAAGTTTTTAAAACTGTGTCTGTCATCCCTTGCTGTTACTGTTGCTGTTGCTGTTATGTTGTAAATGTATTGACAAATTGGGGCCATAACAAATTGGGGGCTCATCCGGGATAGACCATTGTGTGAGTCATGTATTGAAAATCTAACATTTCAAATTGTAAAATAGTTTTTTGAATTTTCCTATATATTATAAATATATATGTATTTATATAAACCAGCCATGTGAAAAGCAAGACTGGCTAGAGAGATTGTTGAATATTACATTGATGAAAATGTGTTGGCACCAGGAGATCTGGAACAGTTTCCAGTGGAAAATCCAAATATAGAAATGGAACTTAAATTAAAAATACTAGAGATTGAAAGGGAGGAAAAAGGAAAACAACGAGAATTTGAGTTAGAAAACTTAGCAAGAGAAGAAAAACAAAGAGAATAAGAGTTGGAAAAATTAGCAAGAGAAGAAAAACAAAGAGAATTTGAGAGGGAAGAAAAAGAAAAACAAAGAGAATTTGAGTTAGAAAAATTTGCAAGACAGAGAGATTTTGAATTTGAGAAATTCGATAGAGAAGAAAGACTCCAAATGGAGCAACTAAAAATTTAAATTCAAACTGAAAATAAATTTCGGGCTAGCCAGGAGGTAAAATTGGTGCCTCCATTTTCGGAAAAGGATGTTGACAACTATTTCCAGTGTTTTGAAAAGGTAGCAAAGAGTTGCCAGTGGCCAAAGGGACACTGGCCTCTGATGTTGCAAACTGTCCTCAAGGGTAAAGCTCAACAAGCCTATTCAGCTTTGTCTGCAGATGATTCCTCTGATTATGAGGTTGTCAAAAAGGTTATTTTGAGAGCTTATGAGTTGGTTCCAGAGGCTTACCGATAGAAATTCAGAGGTCTGAAGAAATCTGAAAATCAGACTTATGTTGAATTTGCTAATGAGAAGCAGGTTTGCTTTGAGCGCTGGTGTACTTCTATGGAGGTCAAGGATGATTTCAACTCACTAAAAGAGATGGTGTTAGTTGAAGAATTCAAGAACTGTGTTAAGGATGATGTTAAGACCTACCTTAATGAGAAGCAAGCACTGAACTTGCAATCAGCTGCCAAATTTGCAGATGAATATGTTCTCACTCATAAGTCCAAATTCCAGTCTAGCAGTAACAATAAATGGTCCCAATTTCAGAAAAAGGGTTACGGTGATACCCAAGATTCCTCACCCAAAGACAAGGACAAATCTGGTGATGGTGCTCAGAAATCCAGTAACAGGTCTGATCAAAGTGTGAAAGCTGACAGTGACAAAAGTGGTCTAGTTTGCAGTTATTGCAAGAAATCTGGTCATGTTACAACTAACTGTTGGTTCCTTAAAGCTAAGAAAGAAAAAGAAAAGGATACCAAACCAAATGCCTTTGTGAAAACAAGGTTAGAAACCCCTGTAGTAGATAACCAATCTGCTAAATTGCCTGCTTCTTGTGGGGCTAAAAAGCCTGATACAGCTGACTTCGTGAGGGAGGAATTTCTTCCATTTGTGTCAGAGGGATTTGTGGCTCTGAATGAGCATACTACTCCTGTCCCCATATATATCCTAAGGGATACCGGAGCTTCTCAGTCACTTTTGTTGATGGACTCCTTGGAGTTACGTGATGAGACCGCTTCAGGGGATTTCATACTTGTACAAGGTATTGAAGGGAGGACTGTATCTGTACCCCTGCGCTCTATATTCTTGAAGTCAGATTTAGTTACAGGACAGGTAAAGGTGGGACTTATGTCAAGTCTACCTATAAAGGGTGTTTCTCTGTTGCTAGGCAATGACCTGGCTGGGGGCAAAGTAGTTCCCCCTGTACATCTTACTTCACATCCGAGCACTGAAAATGGGGATGAGGACCCATCTCTGTATCCTTCTTGCGCAGTGACTCGTGCTATGGCTAAGAAGGCTAAAGAAGATGATGTTGTGGTGCCGTCCAGTACATTGAATAGTCAGGACTCAGGTGGTTCGCCTCATGACTCTGATTGGCCTACTATGGTTTCTCCGTTTGAGGACTTATCAGATACTTTTATCAGTTCTCTATTCAGCCAGCTGGATGGGTCTGGTGATTCTGATGTGTCTGGAGACTTGTCTCTGTCCAGAAAGCGGTTGATTGAGGAGCAAACTAATGATCCTGAAATTGGTGTACTAAAGAGGAGAGCCCTTCCTGAAAAAGAAATAGATGCAGTTCCAGTTGGGTATTATCTCAAGGATGGTGTGTTGATGCGGAAGTGGCGCCCTCCTGATATCCCTGCCAATGCAGATTGGGCAGTGGTCAGGAAAATTGATGTTCCGAAGGTCTATAGGAATGAGATCTTAACAATGGCTCATAGTTTACCTTTAGGAGGTCATCTTGGTGTTAACAAGACTGTTGATAAGATCATGAAACACTTCTTTTGGCCTGGGCTTCGGAAAGACGTTTCCAACTTTTGCAAAACCTGTCACACTTGTCAGGTAGTTGGAAAACACCAGTTAGACCCACCTGTAGCTCCATTGCAGCCTATCCCAGCATTTGGGGAGCCATTCTCTAGGGTCATTGTTGATTGCGTTGGACCATTACCCAAGACTAGATCTGGAAATCAGTACTTGTTGACAATCATGTGTGCATCTACCAGATTCCCCGAAGCCATACCTCTACGTAACATCAAGGCAACTGCAATCTCGAAGGCTTTGATAAAGTTCTTCACGTTGTTTGGTCTTCCCAGGGAAATTCAGTCAGACTAAGGTAGCAATTTCACTTCTGGATTGTTTCAGCAGGTTGTGTATGAACTAGGTGCAAAACAGATTCTTTCTAGTGCCTATCATCCAGAAAGTCAGGGTGCCTAAGAGCGGTTTCATTCCACTCTCAAGACAATGATGAGGACTTATTGTTATGACCATGAGAAAGACTGGGATGAAGGGGTTCATTTGCTGTTGTTTGCAGCTAGAGAAGCAGTGCAGGAGTCTACTGGATTCAGTCCATTTGAGCTAGTGTTTGGTCATGAAGTGAGAGGACCTTTGCTATTATTGAGTGAACAATGGCAAGAGGAAGAGCCGCAAATCAGTCTGTTAGACTATGTTAGCAAGTTCAAGGAAAGATTGCGTGCAGCTTGTGACCTTGCCAAAGAGAACTTGAAATCAAGTCAGGGAAAAATGAAAACTTGGTATGATCATAAGGCTAGAAGCCGTGAGTTTAAACCAGGAGACAAGGTCCTTGTGTTGTTTCCCTTGCAGTCCAATCCATTGCAGGCTAGATTTCATGGTCCTTATGAAATTCTGACAAAACTCAATGATCTCAATTACATTGTGAAGACTCCAGATAGGAGAAAACCAAAACAATTGTGTCATATTAACATGCTAAAGCCTTATCATGACAGAAATGCTAGGGTTGCAGCTGTCACTTCAGATTCTCCAATGGTCGAAACGTGTGAAGATGAGGGGGAGTTTCAAGATGATGAACCAAGAATTAAAGCTGAAGTTCTTTCATGTAAATTGTCAAACACTGAAGTGTTGCAAAATCTTGATGTAAAACTCCAGCACTTAGAACCCTCACAGAGAGATCAGTTTGAAAGGTTGATCAAGAAATATGAGGATTTGTTTCCTGATGTTCCAAAGAGAGTTACTATAGCCTCTCATGATGTAGATGTTGGTGATGCCAAACCAATAAAACAGCATCCATACCGGATGAATCCTGAAAAGAGAAAGATTGCTGAGAAAGAGGTTGAGTACATGTTAAAACATGATATTATCAGACCCTCCAACTCCGATTGGAGTTCACCCTGTGTGCTAGTTCCAAAACCTGATGGAAGTACTAGATTCTGTACAGATTATCGCAAAGTCAATGCTGTAACTAGAACTGATGTGTTTCCAATACCTAGGATTGATGATTGTATTGATAGTGTAGGGCAAGCAAAGTTTCTGACCAAGATTGATTTATTGAAGGGTTATTGGTGTGTGCCTTTAACTGAGAGGGCCAAGAGCATCTCTGCTTTTGCCACACCATCTGGATTGTACCAGTATGAAGTCCTACCCTTTGGCATGAAAAATGCCCCAGCCACGTTCCAAAGGATGATACAGTCTGCAATCGCCGGATTGCCACACACGGGTGCGTACATCGATGACCTGATCACACGGAGTGACTCCTGGGAAGAACATCTAAAAGATGTGGAGACGTTGTTCCAGCGCCTGACCCAGGCTAACCTGACTGTTAACCTGAGCAAGAGTGACTTTGGTTGTGCTACTGTCACCTATCTTGGCTACGTCATAGGCCAGGGTAAGGTGGCACCCATAAATGCTAAAGTCCAAGCCATCATGGACTTTCCAGTTCCTCACAACAAAAAAGATTTGCGCCGCTTCCTTGGAATGATCGGGTACTACCGCAAGTTCTGCAAGAACTTTGCTGAGATTGCTCTCAGTCTAACTAACCAACTGAAGAAAGGCGTAAAGTTCACCTGGGATGATGCATGCCAGAGAGCCTTCGATCACCCGAAGTCTCTGCTGTGTCACTTCCCTGTGCTCAAATCTCCTGACTTCAACAAACCGTTCTCCATCGCGGTCGATGCTAGCGACCAAGCTTGTGGATCTGTGCTCCTACAGAGAAGTGACTCTGATGACATTGAGCATCCCGTGGCATACTTCTCCAGGAAGTTCAATCGCCACCAAAGGAACTATTCCACAATAGAGAAGGAACTGTTGGCTCTGGTCCTTTCTTTACAACACTTTGAGGTTTATGTTTGTACAGGACAAAAGCCAATGATTGTGTACACTGACCACAATCCGTTAATGTTTTTGAGTAAGATGAAAAACAAGAATCGGAGATTGTTGAATTGGAGTTTGATTTTACAGGAGTTTGACTTGGAAATTAAGCATGTGAAGGGTACAGACAATGTAATTGCTGATTGCTTATCCCGTGTTTGAATGTGTATGATATGTATATATAGACAAGTGTTCACTTTACCATTTTGTATTGAAAAGAAAAATTTTGCCTTTATGAGTCAAAATTTTTTCCCTTTTGGAATGGAGGTGTAATGTGAATATCGGCCACTAGATGGCAGTATTTACCTTTTTTTTGTTAAGCTCAGACTGGAGTCATGTTTAGACATGTCCTGGACATGTCTGGGGCAAGTCTCAGAAAATAAAAAAAAAGAGGTCTAAATGTGGGTGGGGTCTGCAAAAGAGTATATAAGGAAAAGAATTGAGACAGTAAAGTAGTAGGAGAAATTGCAAGAAGATGACCAGACCTGCCATTCTGTTCAAGACCTGTGACATTTCTTTTGTGGATTTCTTTGCCTGTGTTTGAGCATTTTCATTATCCAGGACATCACCAAGCCACCCCACAAAAAGGGACTGTAAATATTTCTTTTTTTTTTCCTAATCAATCTTGGTCTTTAGGTTCATTAGTTGTTAGTTAGTTGTTATTGTCTTTGTCTGTTAAATTAAATGTGTTTAAGTTTTAAAAACTGTGTGTCATCCCTTGCTGTTGCTGTTGTGTTATAAATGTAATAACAAATTGGGGCCATAACAATACGAACGACATTATATGACACAGTGCCGTTAACTTCATTCAAAAGCTTACCTTAATAGGTAAAATGGCTTAATAAGTTTAAAATGTATATTTTGCCAGTTATGAATGGCTACCGATCACCATTTTCACCCATATTCACCGTAAACATCTGCTACTCTGCTTGCTGTCTTAACGTGGCCAAAGTAACTAGCTTACTTAGTAATAGCTTAACTGACCGCACAACTTCAACACTCAACAGACAAAAAATAAAATTAACTTACCGAAAAAACTGCAAAGATCCTTTCGATCGGTTCAGACGATTAGTGAAATTCACAGTAGAGCAACTCATTTTGTCGTTTTTTGTTGCAATCTGTCCTGCTTGATGCACAATCGCTGTTAGCTATGAAGAATTTCAGATAACGGTAAGTCTCCTCTCGATGTTCCCACTCCAGCTCTATGTGAAATTACTATTCACGAAACGAAGTCCGCAGGGGGCAGGGGCTATCGGGTCTCAGTCCACGCGCACTGCGGTTGTCAATCACTGCTGTTTATTATGACTACACACCCCTTTTGCATAAAATCAAATAAAAGGTTTACAGAAAACAAATCAGAAAAATTGACACTAGAATATATATCAGTATGGTAAGAACTTCCTAAAAATGAAGAAACCATCTTCAGAAATGAATTATTTTTCATGTATACAACTTTTCCTGTCTCGCATTTCTCCCATTCACTAACATGGAGGGGGCGGGCTTATAATTTGTACTGCAGCCTGCCAGTAGCGATCGAGACGCTTTTGCTTCACTTTTCAGGAGACGTTCGGCCATCTATGTTTCATACTGTCCTTGTCGTGGCTGCATCCAGATGACCATGCGCTGCTTTAAATTTACGGTTGATAAATGACATGCCAATGCGAAACGTTCCTTCGGCAAAAACAAACGCAATGTTTCTGAAGCAAGCCACATAAATTTATGATACAAGTTTGTTTTTTACGCGGCAAGAGTACCATACACAACCTCCACTTTTTTTTGGCCAGAATAATTTTAAAAGGGGGCACAAATATTTTTGGGGGGTTTTTATGAGTGAGAATGGGGTTTAGAATGATGGGGGAACAATTTTAAAAAGAAGTGGTAGACGCGGCGCGAGTAAAAAAAAAATTTTTGCGCTAATTCCGATTTACGCATGTGTATTGTTACCTCATGACTTTCACTCTATGTCCTATCTCTTGAACTACTTATATCTTTTCTTGTTTTTTTTTCTCTCTTGATGAGGCTGTGAGCAAAGGTTTACATGTTAAGTTAAACATTACATTAGTGTCTACAGCAGGATTCGAACCAGGAAACCTGTGGAGAATGCAATGTTAATCACACCATTCACTGTGTCCTTAACCACTACACCAACTGAGTTTGTTGCCAGACTAGGGCTGTGAGTTTTTGATTTGATTGATTTATACTGCTCAAAAAAATAAAGGGACCACTTAAACAACACAATATGTGTGTTCCCTTTACTTTTTTTTAGCAGTTTATAAATAAAAGAAATAAAATGTCCTTTTTTCCCCTTTTATTTATTGTTGTTGATGAGGAGACTGATGAGTGAATATCCATTTTGATGTCTTTCATGCTGGTGAGTTGCCTGATCTGTTGTCACTGGGTAGAATAATTTGAGCAGAACAAACCATTGCTTGTGGCTGAGTTGGGTTAAGGTTAGGGTTTGGGATAGGGATAGCATTCTTCATGAGTTGAGTAAAGGTTAGGCACAGGGATAGCATTCCCTATGAGTTGGGTTAGGGATAGAGATAGTTGAGTTCGTTTGGTAATGGGCATGTGGCGAGTACGGTTAGATGAGGAGGGGGATTCGGGCACCATCCATCCGTACTAGTGTCAAATGTGAAAGCAACCATTTACCGTTATGTGTCGCGGACAGTTGTCTTGTTCTTAAGAAATGCCGCAGCGGCGGCGAAAGGATCTCTCTGTTCAAACGAAGAAATTCAATACTTGCTCGAAATGTAGGTGCGCGAAACACACAATCCACCACTGACTTTAACATTCGCCTGCTTATGACAGAACAATAGATCAGTGCCATGACAAATTAAAGAAAATGTGCGCGGTGCCAAAGTGTTGCAGCTCAAGTTATGAGGCAGAGACATTTTTCGCAGTGTGAGGCACGGAAAACATAATCAGCTAAATTATAGGTTCTTCTCCTTCTTCATGATCTATTATTGTCGTTAACATTGTGTAAATGGGCAGCCTTAAAAGCACTTGCGTGTTTCCTATATCGAATGGAAATAAAAGGCGCGATGAAATTGGACATACGTGCACAAAATTAATTTCGAGACTATAAAGGGTCGTGGAGTAATCACCGACAAACAAGAACCAAAATGAGTGATTGCACGGTGCAAGATGAGTGGAACTTGTGGCGGCTGTCTCGGCAGCTGCGGACTTGAGAGGCCACGATTGAATTCTGCAAGGAAAGGGGTCTCATTGCTCGCTCTCCGCTTTGTCGGTGGTGTTGCCGAGCCCTCTCGTGGTTTGCGAAGGCAGACTCTCGAGTGGGCTTCGTATGGCGCTGCCACAATCGGAGATGCGAAAAAGTCCTGGTGCTCACTTACTGCTGGGCGGCGCAGATGTCAAACAAAGCGCAATAAAAGAATCCAGCCTCGACGGCGAGCTCACAAGCAAGGAGACCGTCGTCGACTGGTTCACTTATTGTCGCGAAGTTTGCCTACACGTCGTCCAGCAGTGTAGTACCACCGCTATAGGGGGCCCAGGACGAACAGTGGAAATTGACGAGTCCAAATTTGGCCGCCGTAAATACAATCGCGGTCGTTCGTGTGATGGCAAGTGGGTTTTGGGAGGAATTTGCCGTGAGACTAAGGAGATTTTTTTCGTAGAGGTTGAGGACCGGAGTTCGGCGACGTTAATACCCCTTATTAAGGACTATGTTGCCACCGGTTCGCAAATCGTAACCGACTGCTGGCGGGCTTACGATTGCCTCAGCGAGGAGAACTTCTGGCATCTCACGGTGAACCACTCCCTGAACTTCGTCGATCCTGCCTCCCCTGGCGCGCACACTCAAAATATTGAGTGCCAGTGGTGGCAGATCAAGAGGTCCTTGCCATCCACGCACACAAGCAAGCAGCAGAGTACATGTGGCGACCATTTTGCTCAAATTTTAGCAGATATCCTTTTGCTGTACGCGCCACTGAAGAGCATGTAACATCTTGTCACCACCACTCTCCAGACTTTTGCTTCGGCAGAGGTCTCCTATGAGGTCCAAAGAAAGAACAATGAAACTTTGCGCCTGGAACCGCATTATTTACGGTTCCGGGCACCACCACACAGCATTAGTTGCACACCGAGACGACCTCCATTAAATAATACCATAAAGCCAACTTCGCGTAAATTCCATTTTTACTCTCCTTAGGCTCAAAGCAAACTTAAGCACGCGAATCGTTACTCAAACAGAGGTCCAGGTGCGAATAAATGAAGCCCCACAATGACACTAGCGCGCGGAAACTGAGCGCTCGACCTCATGGCAAGTGCGTTTTTACGCGATATCGCGTGCAACTATGCATACACTGCGCAAAGTGCACATGCCCTAGTATTGTCAACAGTGTCATGGCCGCCACCTTTATAAGCTAGTAGCACGTATAGCCGCTGTAGAAATTAAAGTGTAAATTATCTTTACTGGATGTACGGTCAACGTTTTTCCTCTCCCGACTACTTCACTTGGTATCTAAACATTAAGGTAAGCCAAAAAAGTTGTGATTTTTTTCGATTTTGCTGGAGGTTGTGTATGGTACTCTTACCCACAGGTGGCTCCGTTTCCGGTGGCAGCAATGTTAAGCGTACATGCTGCAGAGCCTCTGCTCAGAATGCAAGCTTAAGTAAACTAGCATATGAATCAAGCAATCATGTGACGGCAATCAGATGACATCCAAGAGCGCTCAGGTGATTCAAGCTCGAGAAGCGGCTCCTATAGTTAGCAAGCTTGACTCCGTGCCGATCAGAATTTATGACAAGCTCCATTAATACAGGTGTTCATCAAAAAAAACCTGAGGTAATCATCCAAATTATGCAAAAAAAGAGACTTCTACCCCTTGTACACCATGACATGACCATGACTAAGTGTAGTGAGAAACCAAGTTACAGCTGACAACATGGTCAAGGTTGACGATTCATGACATGTGCTGACAACATCCCTTCTTGGCTATCTAAACAGGAACATGTTCCATGCAAGGTGCCATTCTAGAATATTATTTGCTGTATAGATGCACCTGAAATTCATGGATGCTTTGCATGCTTGTACAAATATGCAGAATATGACAATCAAAAAATCATGTTGATTCTTCCTCAATTTATAGGACAAAAGACCTGAAGGATTCTGAATCAATGGTTTTTTTTTTCCTGGTAACAATAGAATACAACCAAGTGTCCTAATAAATTATTATGTGTATGTGTTGAAACCACGTCTTGACTGATTGTTATTGCATTGCTTGGAATCCTTGCAATTCCAAATCCTTTATTCTGAATGGGTTCCAGCGAATTGACACTATCCTTGATGATACTTGGGCCCTTATTTTAACCCTTAGCTATTTCTCATTTGAGAGGAATCATAAACAATATATTGGGACACATGGTAGTATAACAAAGAATACCTAAACTTGCATGGAGTGATCAACCTTCACAATGTTGACAGTGCGCTGTAACCTGGTTTCCCACTACATTAGGTCATGGTAGTGTTATGGTGTACAATTGCACAATTTTGGACGGTTACCTCAGTTTTTCATTGATGAACACCTGTATTAATCTACAAAACCCAAAACCAGTGAAGTTGGCACGTTGTGTAAATCGTAAATAAAAATAGAATACAATGATTTGCAAATCCTTTTCAACCTATTTTCAATTGAATACTCTGCGAAGACAAGTTACTTAATGTTCGAACAGGTAAACTTTGTAATTTTTTGCAAATATTAGCTCATTTGGAATTTGATGCCTGCAACATGTTTCAAAAAAGCTGGCACAAGTGGCAAAAAAGACTGAGAGAGTTGAGGAATGCTCATCAAACACTTATTTGGAACATTCTACAGGTGAACTGGCTAATTGGGAACAGGTGGGTGCCATGATTGGGTATAAAAGCAGCTTCCCTGAAATGCTCAGTCATTCACAAACAAGGATAGGGCGAGGGTCACCACTTAGTGAACAAATTCGTGAGCTGATTGTCGAACAGTTTAAAAACAACATTCCTCAACGAGCTATTGCAAGACATTTAGGGATTTCATCATCTACGGTCTGTAATATCGTCAAAAGGTTCAGAGAATCTGGAGAAATCACTGCACGTAAGCGACAAGGCCGAAAACCAACATTGAATGCCCATGACCTTCGATCCCTCAGGCGGTACTGCATCAAAAACCGACATCAGTGTGTAAAGGACTTCAGCACATGGGCTCAGGAACACTTCAGAAAACCACTGTCAGTAACTACAGTTCGTCGGTACATCTGCAAGTGCAAGTTAAAACTCTACAATGCAAAGCAAAAGCTATTTATCAACAGCACCCAGAAACACCGCCAGCTTCGCTGGGCCCAAGCTCATCGAAGATGGACTGATGCAAAGTGGAAAAGTGTTCTGTGATCTGACGAGTCCACATTTCAAATTATATCAGGATGTTATCAATCAGCTTTAGAGGGTCAATAACGAGCTGATCATTTTAATCACCTGTGCTAAAACAGGGAAAGATCTAAAACATGCAGGACAGGTGGTCCTCCAGGAGAGGTTTGAGAAGCACTGCTCTAAATCACCAAAGGAATGCATTATTTTATTCACAAGAAGGCATTTTGAAGAATAAGAATGAAATAATAAATCAGGTGGCAAAGTAGGGCCATTTTCTCAGACCAGTAGCATTGAACTTTTTTCTGCAACCACCGATGTCGCCATCTGCTGGCCATTAAATATAATGCAATTTTTTGAGATTTCCACATCGGCCTCGCTTTTTAGATCCGAGTGCTGCGTCCATCTTTTTACGCAGTCTATGCACAGGACATGATCTACGCATATTACTCGATGTTGATATGGTCCTAACACAATATTAGGACACAGAAAAAATTTCTTTTTTCAATCATTATTTTTTAAAGCATGGTATATATGATTGTCCGACGCCTAGTCAAATTTTGAGGCAGGAAGTGAGTACCTTAGTTTGGCGCAGTCATCTTTATGCCGTTTGCATACATTATGCAAATTAAACCACAGGTCTGGACTTAACACTTGAGGACACGACTAGTTACGCCCATGACGGTCATTTCAAATTGCATTTCTGATCAGACGAGTCCCAGTAATTTAGTGCAGACAATTGAAACCGTTATTATGGGTATTTCTCTGCAATATTCAATTTCACTTTGTTTCGATTAACAGTAGACATGTCATGAGTATTTCCTGAAGTTGGCTGCCAAATTTTGTAACAAAATATAGCTTTCACAATGCCTTGGTTGACATCAGGACACTACTTTTTCTGCTGTTGTTGGATCGATGACTCTGTTTTTTCTTATATATATCTTCAATCCGGGAAAGAATAAATATGAACATTGCAAATCAATTAATTCTCTTAGAAAAATTTTATTGACCATTCTTATCCAACATAGTTTATTGTACAGTTTAGTGTGGAGTGACCCTGATCACAAAATGGGTAAAATTATTTTTGTGATGTGAATATAGGCCACTAGATGACAGTATTTAGCTTTTTTTTGTAGAGCCCAGACTGGAAGTAGGTTTGGACATGTTCTGGGAATGTCTGAGACAAGTCCCAGAGAAAAGAAAAAAAAGTCTAAAAGGTGGGAGGGGTCTGCGAAAGAGTATATAAGGAGTAAAATTGAGACAGTAGAGTAGTAGGAGAAATTGCAAGGAGAAGGATACATGTGACCAGACCTGTCATTTTGTTCAAGACTTGTGAAGCTTTTGCTGGATTTTTGCCTGTGTTAGAGCATTTTCCTCACCCAGGACATCACCAAGCAACCCACCAAGGGGACTGTAAATATTTCTGTTTTTGTATATAATCAATCTTGGTCTGTAGAGTAGAGTAGTGTGTTGTTAGTTGCCTTTGTTAAATTAAATGTGTTTAAGTTTCAATATTGTGTCTGTCATCCCTTACTGTAATAAATGTAATAACAAATTGGGGCCCTAACATTTTATTGACCATTCTTATACAACACAGTTTTTTGTACAGTTTAGTGTGGAGTGACCCTGATCACAAAATGGGTAAAATTTTGATTTTCTTTCTGAGATACTGCTTCTGTTCTCACAGAAACCAGGTATTGTTTGTCTTATTACATAATAGTGGTTCAACAACAAGGTGGTGAATCATGTCTCAAGACCATGCAAAATGAAGACAGAGGTGTTTGTTTTTGTGACAAAGTCAACATGCACATATCCATTTTTTTCAGGTACATATCCTCTTGGGTTTGACCTTTCAAGGTCAAATGTTATGCGACCCTTGAGATTCCCCAACATAACATATCATGACATGACATAACATACCATGAATGGCGAGAACAGGCCGTTCAGGCAGTTTCTTTATATGATTGTGAATATATCACCTCTGATACTCAATGACTCAATGGTACCTAGCTTTAAGTCAAGCCTGCTCTTGAAAACCCCCAAGGTCTCTGCCTCAGAAATATAGTCAGGCAAGCTATTCCACATTGAAATTACTCTTTGGGTGAAGAAATATTTCCGAATATCAGTGCTAAATTTACCTTTGGTCAGCTTCCATTTGTGACCCCGAGTTCTACTCACAACACTTGGTCGAAGGAATCCAACATAATTCACTTTGTTAATCCCTTTGACATATTTAAAGACCTCAATCAAATCACCCCTTAATCTCTTTTCCCTAAAACTAAAGAGATTAAGGATCTTCAGCCTCTTCTCATAGCTTTCATCTTTTATACCCGGAATTAGCTTTGTGGCTCTTCTCTGAACTTTGTCTCGAGCCTTCATATCTTTCTTAAAGTGTGGTCCCCAGAACTGTACACAATACTCCAGATGTGGTCTGATGAATGTGTTGTCCAAAAGAAGCATCACCTTGTTTTTGTTCTCAGTACTTTTCGCAAATGTACCCCTGCATCTGATTGGCTTTTTTAACTGCTACGGCACAATGGCTAGAGCCTGTGAGAGTTTGGTCAACAATCAAATATGAGTTCCTATCAGTGATTGATAGAAACCAAGTGGCTATCTATATTAGTATTAGTGTCAATTAGGCAATTCAAATTACTTTGACCCCCTGAACTTTGACCTCTATCAATCTTTGGAACTGTACTCTTTTCTCTATAGCAATGGATAGGATTATATTTCACAGATGGTAAAAGAAAATATTTGGCATTGGATTCATGTAAATAAAACCATTTTTGACAGAGTTATGATCAAAAAATGATGTTGACCTTTTCAGTGACCTTGACCGTGATCCAATTTGAGCAAACACCAATACAAAAAATACCCTTATGTTGCAATCAAGCCCCATTTCTGATGCTTTATGGGATAGTTTGGTGGATAAGTCACTTCTGGTCTTGCGTAGCAGCTGGGGAAAAGTTGCGTTAGCATGCATGGTTAAGGATACTTGGCCATGCGATACTGTGCGTAGAAGCCGTATTAATTCTTTACGCATCCAGTACTTTTTCTTGACTTGATTGTAGAATTTATATCATTTGCAGTTTCTCCAGTACAGCTGAATTGTTGTTGTCATGCTGCTGCACGAGCTGCGCAGTGGAAATACGGCGGAGTCCTGGAAGTGTAAGACATTTTGCGAAACCCTCATCAATTTTTTTTTTTTTGTATTGGCAATTGCTCAAATTCATTCCTAAATTTAATGGGATCTATTGCGGGTCATTGCCCTACTTTTGGGGAAGTTTGGCATCAATTGAGGCAATGGTTTTCTTCTAATCTTGCAAATGAACAAACAAACTAATAAATTAACAAACTAAATCAATTGCAACACCCGAACCCCTCCCTTTTTTTGGGGGCCCCCCCCCCAAAAAAAGGGAGGGGTTCGGGTGTTGGGCAGCCAACAAATTATGGAACGGTTTGGCTTTGAAGTTTCCAGTCTGCTTTCCCTGTCAAGTGAACCAAGAACAGAATATGAGCTCCAAAGCTGGGCCTTCCACCATGCAGCAACAGTGCCCCCAATTGGACCAAATGATAACATCAATCATTGAAATTAAATGTGTATTCATGGTATGTTTCCGTAGCATTTGTCCACCAATGTGTGATGACGCAACCTGTGGGTACGTCATCACGGCGTCTGTAATGACAGGCGCCCTTGAAAACTTGCAGCGCGATTCTCCCCATACAAACTTTTCCCCAGTGGATTATTGCAGTTGATGGACTCTTCGCATGACTGTGTGTGACTTGCAGCTTTGTATGATGTTTTGTGGATCGACACGTTAGCTCGATTAACATTTACACATCACATTTACACATATCCGCAAGCAACGTGTTATACACATGCATATACATTAACACGAGAAATAGCGTTTTGATCGTCTGCCTTGTTTGTATGTTTGAAGCGCTTTGTTGTAACGTCTATCCTGAGTAGGATCAACCGAGTGGTTTCTGAAATGTTTAAGTGCATCGAGAAATGTTAATTTAGCGTTTTAAAGTGGATTGACTTACCGGTGCAGCAGCGTAGGGAGGAGCTGGGTTTCCCTTTATAGTGGGGTGGCTGTGTGAACTGTGTGAGTTACCCTGGACCTTTGTCTAATATATCGCTTTGTGAGCTTTGAATAGTTTAGTTCATTTTTGTATGTTTTTTTTGACTTCTCATAGTCTGTTTATTTTTCTTGTAAATATTGTAAATAGTCATAGTGTATATTTTTCTACATTTTTGTTTGGGTTTATTTTGTTTTCTTCGTCATTGGCTCACTGTATTCACCCGTGGTTGCAATAAAAAATTAAAAAAAAAGGCAAAACGTCATTCTCTGTCTCCTGCCGTATCTGTGTGCCATAGCCTTAAGACCCTCGACACTCAACTCCTTAACAATTTGGTGGCAGCAGAGGGATCCAGTGTCAGTAAGGGTCGGCACACAGTAGGCAATGAGCATGCTGCCACAGCAGAAGCAAGGCCCCCCAACGACTAGAAGCAAGACAACTCTTGGCGCATCTGTAGCGCCCCCTGCTGAGCTGGAGGAAGAAGCCATCAACACCAGGCCACAGTCTGCGCTACCTGATAATCGTATGAGCAGACTGGAGGCAACACTCTCATCTTTCGTCCAGGCCCAGCAGATGCGAGAGGAGCGATGGGAGGGAGCAGCACAGCGTCAGGATCAGAGGTGGGCGTCAATGCAACATCAGTTTCAGCAGCTCCAGGCGTTGGTGGATACTGATAACCAGCAGCGCCAGACCCCAGCGGGCGTCATCGAACACCAAGACCCAACAGCTGCTGAACTGAACGCCCAGCCTGACCGACAGGCGGACAAGGAGCCACCACGGCCTGCGAGCACTGCTCCTGAGAGCAGACCAGCATCCCACTCAGGCAGCCCCAGGACTGAGACTTCTTAGCCTTTGCCCCTCTCCCCAACACAGTTCGGCTACCGTCCTCCCAAGATGGCTCCCTACTCGGAGGAGGAAGACATTGAGCAGTATCTCACCACCTTCGAGAGGATAGCAGCCGCGAATAGATGGCCTGAGGACAGTTGGGCTGTTTTTCTTGTCCCCCTGTTAACGGGGAAAGCCCGAGCTACCTACGTGGCAATGGACATCGCCGATGCACAGGACTATGGGCAGGTGAAGCAAGCCATACTGACTAAGTACGAGATCGACCCGGAGGCGTATCGTCATAGATTCCGCGCCATGACCGTCCAGGATGGAGAAACAGCGAGAGAACTCCAATCAAGGCTTGCCGACCTCTACCAGAAGTGGATGTGCCCGAGTGTAAAGACCAAGGAGCAGATTGGAGACGCCATCGTGCTGGAGCAGTTTCTGTGCATGCTCAATTCTGAGCTGAAGGTGTGGGTCATGGAACGGAACCCACGGACTTCCAAGGAGGTAGCGGAGCTGGTGGAGGCCTTCGTCGCTGCACGACGTCATCACAGAGGTTACCAGATTGGGAACTAGGACCAGCCCAATCGCCGGACCCACGGTGCCCAGCGAGAGCTCGACCAACGACATCAAGCCAAGCCCCGCCCATCCAATGCCCCTCACTCCAAGTTTAGCCCTGCACATAGCCACACTTCACCAAGCCCCCACCAAACCTAGCCAGCCCACTGTGCCCAAACCCCGTGTAATTTGTCACGGCTGTGGACAGCCCGGCCATATCAAGCCTGAGTGCCCTCTTGCCCCCTCTAGTGTCAACAGGTTGTGTTACACCCCTGGTAATGACTTGACTACAACACCCCAATGCATGGATGTTTTGGTGCCCGTCAGTATTAGAGGAAAGGGATGGCAGGCTCTAGTTGACTCAGGAAGTAGTCAAACTTTTGTCCGGAGTGCCTGTTTGGGTTCTGATTTTGTAGTGGAAACAGGTAGTGTAAAAGTCCGTTGCATACATGGTGACGTGAGTGAGCACAAGACAACTGATTTGCAAATTATAATTCAGGGCCAAACATTTTGGCTGAATGTTGCAATTATGGATGAGTGTCCCTCTCCTGTAGTGCTAGGACAGGATGTACCCATTTTAGCTGAATTGTTACAGCATCACACTACTGCAGTCACAGGTATGGTGGTGACTAAGGCCCAAGCAAAGGCCAGTCCTGCTGACATGTGGCAGGAGCTGCCCTTCGCTGAAGGTCCCTCACAATGTAAGGACAAAAAATCCTGTTCCACTAGGAGAAGAGTTCTTGGCACTCCAGTACCGGAGTCATTGTCTCTTCCACCCTTAGAGCAGGATGTGTTGAATGTTGACGATTTTGAACAGCAGCAGAAGGATGACCCAACACTTCAAAAATGTTTTGGTAAGGTGGTAGCGGAAGAGGAAGTAGATAATGCCTCTGTGTGTGGAAAGGAGAGTTTTGTGGTTAGAGGGGGGAAGCTCATGCGGGTTAGTAAGGAAGAGGGAGAGCAGCTTGTGGTCCCCAAGCCCCTTAGGTCGAAGGCGTTGGAGGTTGCCCATAGCATCCCTTGGTCAGGTCACTTAGGCCAGCAGAAAACCCTAGACAGGATTGCTCGACGTTTTTATTGGCCTGGAGTGTACCAGGAAGTAGTGGCTTTTTGTAAGTCTTGTCCGACCTGCCAGCTCACCACCTGCACACATAGATGCACTAAGGCTCCCCTGTTAAACCTCCCCATTATTGACACTCCCTTTACGCGCATTGCTATGGACATAGTAGGCCCCCTTGACAAGAGTAGGGCTGGCCATCGCTACATCCTTGTCATAAGCGACTAAACTACACGCTACCCTGAGGCCTTTCCTTTGAGGAATATAAAGTCTAGGCAGGTTGCAAACTACCTCATCCAGCTGTTCTCGCGAGTGGGTGTCCCCAGAGAGATTCTCACCGACTAAGGCACCAACTTCAATTCGAGATTTATGAAGCAGGTGTACGCTCTTCTGGGAATTAAGGGCATCCGGACTACACCATACCACCCGCAAACAGATGGTATGGTGGAACGATTTAATCAGACTCTGAAGGCGATGCTACGGAAGTTTGTGACCGACAAAGGAGCCGATTGGGACCAATGGCTGCTATACCTCCTCTTCGCTTACCGGGAAGTTCCCCAGGCCTCCACAGGATACTCTCCATTTGAACTTCTCAATGGCCGCCAGGTGAGGGGTCCGCTGGACGTCCTCCGAGAGGCTTGGACAGGAGAGGGTCCTGCAGCACCAGTCAACGTCATGAGCTACGTCCTCAAGATGTGGGATAAGCTGGAGGAGCTGAGCAGCCTGGCTCATGACAACAAGGAGCAAGCCCAGTCCAGCCAGAAGTCCTGGTATGACCGGACCGCCCGCAATCGTTCCTTCAACCCAGGGCAGAAAGTCCTTCTGCTTCTTCCATCGTCTGAGAGCAGCCTTCTTGCCAAGTGGCAAGGCCCCTACGAGGTCCTCAGGAAGATGGGCCCCGTGACATACGAGGTCGCCATGCCCGATCGCCGCAAGCCAAAGCAGGTGTTCCACGTGAACCTGCTGAAGGAGTGGGTGTCTCGGCCAGATCCTGTTGGCGACGCAATGTGGGCCCGTGCGTTGCCTGAGGAGGAAGAACTGCAGAAGCAGTCTATTCCCACCGGTGGAGGTGGAGCTACTCATCCCCCGATCGACCATCTCTCCGATCGTCACCAGGCGGAGCTGCAGCGTGTCATCGCAGAGGGTCTCTTCCGGGGAGGAGCCGGGTCGGACGTCTATCATCAGCCACAACATCCAGCTGACGGCCCCGGGTCCTGTTCGTCAGACCTCCTTCAGAGTTCCACCACGCTGGATCCCCGCCTTGAAGGAGGAGGTTCAATCCATGCTGGAGATGGGGGTGATTGTACCGTCCCGCAGCCAGTGGTGCAGCCTGGTTGTACTCGTCCCCAAGAAGGACAGAGGGTTACGGTTCTGCGTTGACTTTTCAAAGCTCAACGCTATCTCCGCCTTTGACCCGTACCCGATGCCGCGAGTGGACGAGCCTGTGGAGCGGCTCGGAAAAGCAGTATACCTGAGCACCCTCGACCTGCGTAAGGCAGGTACCCTTGACACCACAAGCTCAGGAGCTGACTGCTTTCCGTGCGCCCACTGGCTTGTTCCAGTTTACCACCATGCCGTTTGGACTTCACGAAGCTGCTGCGACCTTTCAGCGGCTGATGGACCAGGTGCTGCGACGGGCGGAGTCATATGCCGCCGCCTATATTGATGACGTCGTCATCTTCAGTACGTCGCGGGCGGACCACCTACGACACCTGTCCGATGTCTTCCAGCGCATCCAAGCCGCCGGGTTGGTAGTCAATAGGAGCAAGTGCCAGCTCGCCAGGCCTGAGGTGTGCTACCTAGGCTAGGTCCTGGGTGGTGGCACCATCAGACCCCAGGTCTCCAAGGTGGAGGCTGTACGCAGCTGTTTGCCTCCCACTACCAAGAAGGGGGTACGTTCCTTTTTGGGTTTGGTGGGGTGGTACAGGAGATTTATCACGGACTTCTCCACCAGAGCCACCCCACTGACCGACCTCACAAGGAAGTCCAGCCCCAACAAAATCGTGTGGACAGAGGCG
Organism: Gymnothorax reevesii; assembly: GCA_029721435.1. NCBI lineage: Eukaryota > Metazoa > Chordata > Actinopteri > Anguilliformes > Muraenidae > Gymnothorax > Gymnothorax reevesii. The sequence goes on from CM056592.1 coordinate 43,835,607, forward strand.
TGTGTCCAGGCCTTTCAGCACCTTAAGGACAGCTTGTGTCACAGCCCTGTTCTCCAGAGCCCCGACCTCGACCTGCCCTTCACGATCCAGACAGATGCCTCTGGACTAGGTTTGGGGGCTGTGTTGTTGCAGGGTGAGGGGGAAGATCGGCGGCCTGTCCTTTACATTAGCCGCAAACTTTTTCCACGTGAGACCAGGTACTCCACCGTGGAGAAGGAGTGTCTTGCTGTTAAGTGGGCGTTGGATACCCTTAAGTACTATCTGATGGGCAAGGAATTTGTTCTGGAGACAGACCACCGGGCATTGCAGTGGCTGGACAGAATGCGGGACAGTAACGCCCGCATAACCCGGTGATACCTCTCCCTCCCAGCCCTACAAGTTTTTTGTGCAGTACCGCCCAGGGAAAAGCAACATAACTGCAGACTTTTTGTTCCGCCTCTACGAGGAGGGCCAAACATAAGGTGGGGGATGTGTGATGACGCGACCCGTGGGTACGTCATCACGGCGTCTGTAATGACAGGCGCCCTTGAAAACTTGCAGCGCGATTCTCTCCATACAAACTTTTCCCCAGTGGATTATTGCAGCTTATGGACTCTTCGCATGACTGTGTGTGAGTTACAGCTTTGTATGATGTTTTGTGGGTTTGGGTTGAGATGGGTCGACACATGTTAGCTCGATTAACATTTACACGTCACATTTACACATATCCGCACGCAACACGTTCTACACATGCATATACATTAACACGAGAAAAAGCGTTTTGATCGTCTGCCTTGTTTGTATGTTTGAAGCGCTTTGTTATAACGTCTATCCTGAGTAGGATCAACCGAGTGGTTTCTGAAATGTTTAAGTGCATCGAGAAATGTTAACTTAGCCTTTTAAAGTGGATTGACTTACCGGTGCAGCAGCGCTTCCTCATTGAGCAAAGGAGTGCGCACCAGTTTCGAGGACGTTTTATTTTGAGGCGCGTTCGCGTGTGTGCGTCCTTGCGCTGTCTCGATTACAGTTGTGTGCATTTACAGCTTTGCTGTTGCTGTATTTGTGCAAAAACATGCGTGTACTTATGTGTTGTGTTTTGATAAGAGGCCTTAGAACATTGAATTCATGCTGTACAGTTTTAAAACTTTGTATTTAATTATTATTTGTTGCCTTACTAAAATTCCCTGATTTTTACTCAGCCATTAGTGTTGGCCACCTATAGGGAGGAGCTGGGATTCCCTTTGTAGTGGGGTGGACCTCATTTGTGGAGAGAGCATTGTGGAGGAAAGACTTATGTCTCTATGCTCAGTGTCCTCAGCTGTGTGAGTTACCCTGGACTTTTGTCTAATATATTGCTTTGTGAGCTTTGACTAGTTTAGTTCATTTTTGTATGTTTTTTTTGGCTTCTCATAGTCTGTTTATTTTTCTTGTAAATATTGTAAATAGTCATCGTGTATATTTTTCTACATTTTTGTTTGGGTTTATTTTGTTTTCTTCATCTTTGGCTCACTGTATTCACCCGTGGTTGCAATAAAAAAAAAAAAAAAGGCAAAACGTCATTCTCTGTCTCCTGCCGTATCTGTGTGCCATAGCCTTAAGACCCTCGACACTCTTCTCCTTAACACAATACAAAAGCAAAAAGAATAGAAAGCAAAAATGTTAATTGATAATCCTCAACTTCGCTGCATAAAGGCAGTTGTATTGATGCAGTGTGAGAAGTTCTTTCAAAGAAAATACCATTTATCATAATGATCAGTTATCAAGTCAAACTGATAAAAAGCCTTATATGTGTGCAAAGTTTCGAAAGTGCCTGTCCAATTGCAATTTTCATTTCGCACATCTTATTAGCATTTCCTGAGCCAGTGCATTAAATTTACCCAAAATGCCATTGTACAGAGTGCAATGTGTCTTCCTGCAGTAAATAGACTGCCATTTCCATGAAGTAATATTCTTCCCAGCCCAGGTATGACAAGTGTTTTTTTAGCACAACAAATCTGATTCCCATTTAAGAGTTCTGGTGCACAAATTACATGAAAAGGTTTTTTTAAATGCACTGTTTTTTTTTAACTCCTTTTCAAGGCCAAAAAAAACCTGTAATAACTGAATTCAATTCAATTAAATTTATTTTGTATAGCGCTTTTTACAGATACACTGTCACAAAGACGCTTTACAGTCAGAGATGGGTTACTGAAGGGCAGTGCCCAACCTATTCCCACTACCTATTCCCTATTCCACTACAGCGAGGCAAAAAAAAACTCCCAGTAGGGAGAAAAAATCCTCATACAGTGGTGAGAAAAAGCTCCCCAGTGGGAAGAAATCTCAGGAGGAACCCGGCTATAGTGGGGAAGCCCATCCTCTGCAGGCTAGCTAGTTGATAACAAGATAATGACAAGAGTTCCATTGAAATCCATCTAATCAGTGCTAAAATAATTGGCCTGAATGGCCTGACAGAAGAACTTATTACCTCCGCCCAACGAAGTTGGAAGAGGTAATGCGATCATTATCGTTTGTCTGCTGGTTGGCTTGTTTGTAAGCAGGATTACGCAAAAAGTTACAAGTGGATTTTCCTCAGATTTGCTGGAATGATGAAGTATGGAACAAGGAAGAGGTGATTCGTGATTCTGAAGCGTACTTCGGAGCCTCGGTATCAGCGGTAACTAGTGATTTTAACTTCAAACTCGACAGGGTGTTTTTCTGACGCACTGTGCCGGAGCTTGCTTCATATCTGGAAAAACCACGTGACTGATGACGTTCGAACCACTTTACTGCTTCATTCAGACTGAATCAGCTGACCGGTTTGGTTCGATAGGCGGAGCTTTGAAACATTGGCGCAATTCAAATGTTATTTAAGATGGATGAAACAGCGATCTGTTCGGCAGTTTTATTCAGAAACAATAATGCCAACGTCGCTCAAGCACAACCAGTGCACACCAAGCACAATCAAAAAACATAATAAAATATAAAATATGTTTTTGGACAAAGTAAATATTTACAGGATTCACTGAGGCTGTGGATGTCACTAATGTTATTATAGTATAGTATAAATTAAGGAAGAAAAACAAAAGACACATGAAAAACGAAGTTAGATTTCAGCTTTATTTAAGTATTTTTCACGATACAACATACTCGAAGTGCACACGCAAGGTGCGTCAGCGTCATCTTTGCAAGGCTGTACAACAATCTCTGTGCCAGCAGATGTCACCCACGTGCTCAATGAATGAAGCATCGAGTAGTGAACCAATTTTCAATACAATGGTCCAAAAGGGAACGAAGCTTCATAAAGCCTCGTTTGGCCATCACTACTTAGCAGCAACAACTGCAATTACACATTTGCAGCAACTGGCAGGGAATCATTTACATCACTGTAGAGGAATTTAGGCCCACTCCTCTTTGCAGAATTGTTTAAATTAAACCATACAGTAGGGGTTTCAAGCATGAACTGCGTGTTTGAGGTCATGCCACAGCATCTCTCAACTGGACTCAAGCTGGGACTTTGACAAGGACACTCCAAAAGCTTCATTTTTTCCTTTAAGGCCATTCAGTAGTGGACTTGCTTGTGTAGTTTGCATCATTGTTCTGCTGTATTAACCAGCTGCACTTGAGGATTTTCTGGTAGCAAAATTTATGATTCCATCAATCATGGCAAGTCGCCTATGTCCTGAAGCAGCTAAGCAGTCTAAGATCATCAAACTACCATTACCGCGTTTGACTGTTGGTATGATGTTCTTATTGTGCAATGCTGTGTTAGCTTTATGCCAGATGAAAGGAGACCCATGTCTCCCTAAAAGTTCTACTTTTTACCCATCAGTCCATAGAAAACTATCTAAAAAAGTGGCAATGTGAAGCAAGCCTTGGCATTTTTTTGGTCAGTAATGATTTTTGCAGCTCTGCAACAGATGCCATTTTTGACCAGTCTGTGTCTTTTCACGGAATCATGTACACTGACTTCAACTGAGGTAATCAAGGCCTGCAGGTCTTTAAATGGTAGTCTGGCTTCTTTAGTGACTTAGCTTGAGTCATAGATGCACTCCTGAGGGTATTTTGGTAAACCGGGCACTCCTGGTGCACCACTGTTCCAAGTTTCTCCATTAGTAGATAATGATTCTCACAATGGATCACTAGCGTACCAGAGCCTTAGAAATGGCTTTGTTCTGTTTCTATTTGGTTCATCAATTTCTTTAGATCATGGCATCATGTGCTGCTTCAGGCCTACTTCACATAGCCAGTTTCCATTTAAGTGATGTTTGAATTAAAGAGGGCTGGCAGCAATCATGCCTGGGTGTCATGTAATATTGAGCCCAATTATCAATGAGCTCAGTCAGAAAAAAAATGGCATGACATCACACTCAGCTTGACCCTGAGCAGTCTATGGTAAATAAAATATTAAAAATGATAGCCATTGACACAACTGGATAATGCAGTCTTGTCTGAAAGACCGATGCAACAACATGACAAACTTTTTCAAGTTCGGTAGCACTTTTTCTCCTGCTGAATGTGCAAGCAACACAAATTAACATGCTGCTTTATCTTATACAATCTTACACAAGTGGCATGTCATTAAAAAGTTATGAGACGAGTTGAATACAGTGCTATCTTATTTTATACAACTCTTAAGTCTTTTTTTGCATACTTGTCACACTTGAATGTTTCAGATCATCAAATTTTTATATTAGACAAAGATAACCCGAGTCAATACGTATAAAATGCGTTTTTAAATTATGATTTCATTTATTAAGGGAAAAAAGCTATCCAAACCTACCTGCCCCTATGTGAAAAGGTAATTTCGCCCCCTTGTTAAATCATGAATTAACTGTGATTAATCACCTTTTTTATTTCAATTTCACTAGCCGCGGCCAGGTCTGATTACTACTTGAATCAAGAAATCACTTAAATAGAACCTATCGGACAAAGTGAAGTAGGCTAAAAGATTTCAAAAAGCAACACTTCATGCCATAATCTTAAGAAATTCAAGAAGAGATGAGAAACAAAGTCATTGACATCTATCAGTCTGAAAAGGGTTACAAAGCCATTTCTAAGGCTTTGGGACTCTATCGAACCCCGATGAGAGCCATTATTCTCAAACAGAGAAAACTTGGAATAGTGGTGAACCTTCCCAGGAATGACCGGGCTACCAAGATTACTCAAAGAGCTCATCGACGACTCATCCAGGAGGTCATCAAAAGAACCCAGAACAACATTTAAAGAACTGCAGGCCTCACTTGCCTCAGTTTAAGTCAGTGTTCAAAATTCAACAATAAGAAGGAGACTGGGCAAAAATGGCATTCAAGGGAGAGTTCCAAGGCAAAAAACCACTGCTGAGCAAAAAGAACAAAAAGGCTCATCTCACATTTGCCAAAAAACATCTTGATGATCCCCTTGACTTTTGGAGAAATATTCTGCGGATTGACGAGACAAAGTTGAACTATTTGTTTGGTGTGCGTCCTGTCTGGCGTAAAACTAACAAAGCATTTCCTAAAAAGAACATCATACCAACAGTCAAACATGGTGGTGATAGTGTGATGGTCAAGGGGCTGCTTTGCTGCTTCAGGACCTGAACGACTTGCGGTAATTGATGGAGCCATGAATTCTGCTCTCTACCAGTAAATGCTGACGGAGAATGTTCGACCATCAGTTTGTGACCTCAAGCTCAAGCGCACTTAGGTTATGCAGCAGGACAATGATTTAAGAAGAATGAATTAAGAAGTGTCTTGAAGTGAGTATTATACCGGCAGTCATTGGAGCTCAGGGGACGGTGCCAAAGGGTCTTAGCAAAGGTCTCAAGGTCTTGTTAAGTTCATTAGATCTGCTTCAGAAAGTGAGTCCATTTGTCTCAACGTGAATACCTATTGAAGCTGAATATGGAAGATCAAAGGGTTGAATGTTAAATGTTTATCCGATAGTCTAGGCATCTCAGGTCACCGGAAGTGACCAGATGCCCATACAGACTTTCAGCTCGCAGGGAACTGAGTAATGAACTAAATAATAATGAGTCCCACAGTCTAGACAGAGTAAAAACATGGTTTATTTCTGACTCAACATTAGCACCCATTTTTCCCAAAACTCTGCTGGTTCACTGCCAATAAATCAGAACGAGCGTCAGAAGAAAACCAGAAAATTCACTGCATAGGCAAAGTAAGTGGACATAGTTTTCAGCTTTCTTCTTGGTTGGTCTCTATTTTGCGTGGCTAAGGTCTCTGAGCTCCCCTGAACACTTTGTTACTGACAATGATGATGATTCTATGCATCCAAGAGCGTACAGCAATTAAGATTAGGTTCTTCTCAGTTGAAGTACGCCCACACTCTGATCATCCTTTATTTATTGCAGACACACTTAAGGTCCATAGAGATAAAAGAAAAAGGGACAAAAATTTTAAAAGACAATCAGTCCATTGTGTTAATTAAGAGTCTCTCCATCCAGTGCTTCCTCAAACCAGATGTGTACCTACAACTGCACAATTGAGGGTTTGTCAAAGTCTGTATAATTGAGTTCTTTGACTCCTCCAGTTGCTGCATAAATGTAAATATTAAATGTCCTTGCAGTGCCTCACAGGTAGGAATGTGAGCATCCACAAACAACTGGCCTGCACTGTGCCATCTGGGCACCCTCAGCAGTTGCCTAAAGGTGTCGTTGTAGGCCACAGTCAGTCTACGGATGGTGCACCGCTTATACTTCCACCACAAGGGGGCCGTGTACAGTGGAGTACAATAGGCTTTGAAAAGGGCACAGATCACCTGAGGAGAACACATGCTAAATTTACTCAGCAGCATGTTCGCCTGGGCATACAGTTTGCAATATTGTCTCTGAATATCTCTGTCATCACGCCAGTCATCAGTTACAAAATTTCCCAGGTACTTGACTTGACTGGCATGTATGAGAGGCTTTTCACATAAATAAAATGCAGGAAATACATTTTTGTCCTCTTTGCTTCTAACAATCATTATGTTGCTCTGAGTGGGGTTATACAAAATGTCATGTTCTTTCCTAAACTCAGAACAGATTTTTAACAACTGTTGCATCCCTGCACTGTACGGGCTGATTATCACCAGATCATCCGCATACATGAGATGGTTGACAACTGCTGTTCCAAAAACACACCCTGTTTAACAACTGTTTAGCTGTGAGGACAGTGCATCAATGTACACATTAAATAAAGCCAGAGAGAGAATTCCCCCTTGTCGAACACCATTACTAACATGAAAAGGCATTGGGCAAGGGGCATTGTCCCATTTTACGTACATTAATTGATTTGCATACCAAAAAGCAAGAATGCGTACCAAATATTGAGGCACACCTCTATTAATTAATTTCATAAATAGCTTAGAATGGTTTATCAAATGCCTTTGTGGCCTCAATAAGGCACAGTAAAACAGAAGTACTCAAACAGATATTTTCCTACAATTTCTTTTAGAGCATAAATGCACGTCTGTGCCATGCTTTTTCTTACAGCTGAAGTGATTATCACATGTTAAAAGAAACATTTTCAGTCTAGTGCACAAAATAATCTCGAACACTTTTGAGAGAATGCTGACAAGAGCAATTGGTCTATAGTTTTGCAAACTGTTTAGTTTAGCTACCCTTGCCTTTAATGACAGGCACTAAAACAACAGAGATGATACAATCAGGTAGAACTCCATGGGTCAAAAACCCAGTAAAGCACATTGATATCAGAGGACATAATCTGTGGCGGGTATATTTCAAATGTTCTGCTGTTATGCTGTCCAAGCTTGTTATTTCCAAGCTTCAAAATGGCATCATATACTTCTCAAGTACAGACTACCAAACCCTCAGTCATATCAACATCATCAATGACAACATTCTCACGTTTGACAGAATTGAACAGATCACCATAATATTTGCGCCATAATTCTACATTATTTTCCGAGCCAAACACACCTTCTATATTAGATGGCGGTGGAGTTTTCGCATTGTTCATAACTTTGACCTCATTTCAGAATTCATAATAATCATGACTCTGAAGCCTTCTGGCAAGGGAATCTGCTCTCATTGTATTTTCATTTCTGTTAATATAACGAAGGGCATTTTTAAATTTGGCATTAGTAGTTCTTTTAAGTTCTAATATAGACCTCTGTCTCGGCTTCCCTGCTTCATGCCAGAGTTGAAAAGCTTCTCTTGCTTCAGCATGTTGTTCAGTGACAAAATCATTCCATCCAGGTTTAACATAATGACTCTTGGATTTCCGCTTCGGAAAACAAATGTAGCTGTCTTTAAGGACTTGCATGATATTCTCATACAGTGTACAGAGTTCACTTAATGTTTCTCCTTCTTACAGTTAGGATCAGTACATATGACTGCCTCTCTGGGTAGCTGAACCATCTGCAGCAACACATCTGTCGTGTTTGAGAAATTATCAATATAATTTTCAGTAAGTTTAGACCAGTCAGGCCTGGCTGTATGCCTGTCGGCCGTTTTTTCTACAACCACTGGTATATTATCAACATTTACAGAGATACTCAAAGGTGTATTTGATCGGACACAGCCTGTTTGCACAGAATGTCACTATGACCCAGAGAAGCAGGGGCATCTGCTGTGCAAACGCAGTGATCCAGCCAGGAGGTGGAATGCCAGGCTTCACTAATATAGGTAAAGCAACTATTTGGAAGGAGCACTTTGCTTGATAAAATTATATTACTGTCTTCACAAAACTGCTTTAAATAATTTCCAAAAACAGAAGAATTGTCTTATAAGTCAGCATTGAAATAACATAACATAACATAACATAACATGAATGGCAAGAACAGGCCTTTCAGCCCAACTAAGCTCGCCAGTTTCTTTATACTATTGTGAATATATCCCTTCAGATACTCAATGACTCAATGGTATGTAGCTTTAAGTCAAGCCTGCTCTTGAAAACCCCCAAGGTCTTTAACTCAACAATATGGTCAGGCAAGCTATTCCACAATGAAATTACTCTTTGGGTGAAGAAATATTTCCGAATATCAGTGCTAAATTCACCTTTGGTCAACTTCCATTTGTGACCCCGAGTTCTACTCACAACACTTGGTCGAAGGAGTCCAAAATAATTCACTTTGTTAATCCCTTCAACATATTTAAAATCAAATTCATATTTCAATCAAATCACCCCAGAGTCTCCTTTTCCTAAGACTAAAGAGATTAAGGATCTTCAGCCTCTTCTCGTAGATTTCATGTTTTATACCTGGAATAAGCTTAGTGGCTCTCCTCTGAACTTTCTCTAGAGCCTCTATATCTTTCTTAAAGTATGGTCCCTAGAACTGTACGCAATATTCCAGATGTGGTCTGACGAACATGTTGTACAAAAGAAGCATCACCTCCTTAGATTTGTACTCAATATTTTTGGCAATGTATCCCAGCATCCTATTAGCTTTTTTAACTGCTACGGCACAATGGCTAGAACCTGTGAGGGTTTGGTGAACAATCACTCCCAGATCTTTCTCTTGTGCAGCACATTCCAGTTTTAAACATACCATGAAGAAATCCTGTCTAATGTTTTTATTACCTACATGTACAACTTTACATTTTGCTAGATTAAATTTCATTTACCACATTTCTGCCCAATTCTGGATTCTATCCAAATCGTCCTGAATCACTTTATTGGACCCTATACTATTTGCCAAACCCCCCAATTTAATATCATCAGCAGATTTAACCAATCTGCTCTCAATATTCCTATCAATCTCCAATCACATAGACACAAGTTGTGCCGTTAACTTCAATAAAGGATTTAATAAATGCCAGTTTGCTTAAAAACTCGTCTTCTAATTGATATGACTCATAAGGCATGTAAACATTTAGGATTGTACAGTTCTTATCATTAAAATTAATTTCCAACCCAATAGCCCAATCAACATTTAGTCTTAGAACTTTGACTGCTGAATCATATGTCAAATTCCACAGAATGGCAACATCACCTGGGATTCTTCCACGAACTATCCTTGTGCTGAGATCGGTGGTAGATTCACCAGCACCATCAAAGTCATTGTGCAAAGAGTTCAGTTTATCCAGGTCTTGTTTCGCGAGCCAAGTCTCTTGTAGGCATAAAATATCGCAGTCATCCAGGAGAGTATTGACCACATAGCGACTTGCTTTATCAACATTACTGTGGCCAATTCGCAGGCCACGCGCATTATATAATGTGAATGTTTGTTTCAACCATATGCTATATGTTCGCTCATTTCATTGGCAGACGCAGTATTTGCGGTGCGACGCTGGTCACCGGCTGGCCCAGCAGCAGAAGCAGTAGCTTGTTCTTTGCCCCTACGCGGTTGATCCAAGGTCCATCCACAATTTTTTTGCATTATTGAAGAACTCGACTGGCCAGCACAGAACTCTAACCGCAATCCAATCATGCGGAACATCGCTGCCCCACCGCACCTAATGCCTTGTGTCGTGAATGGAGGAAACGCAGCAGTGTTCCAACATCCCATGGAAAGACTTCCCAAAAGAGTGGAGGAGGATCAACTCCATTTTAATGCCCAAGATTTTTGAATGACGTTACACTGAACAAAAAAAAAAACGCCTTATGTCAAATATTGATGCCACATGGAGTTCTCAACTCTAATTGAGCATATACAGACTTTTACTTGTACAATCGGGATATTTCTCTTGATTTGTGTACCATTTTTTAATCAATCCCTCTGTCGGTGAGCATTTGCTCAGTGATGCAATGATTTTACTCAGTACATGGGCGTGGCATTTCCAGACGGTGATCAGACAGAATGAGCAGTACCCAGACACTCCTTATACTGGGTGCAATAAAAGGCCACTCCAAAATGTCAAATTTTGTCAAAAGTCATCATGCCCCAGATGTCTCAGGTCATGCGGGAACGTGCCATTGGCAGGCTGGATGCAGGGATGTCCACCAGAGCGGTCGCTGTGCAGCTGAATGTTAACTATTGGACGATAGGTCGTTTGAGAGTTCGTTTTCGACAGATGGGAAGTACTGCAAATTGAACTCATCCACGTTGGCCACGTGTGACCACACCTGCGCAAGATTGCTACATCCAGCTCGTCCACCTGCGGGATTGGCTCAGATCAGCGACACGCACAACAGACACATCACACCACAGACAGTCCGTAACCGCCTGCGAGAAGCCAACTTGCACGCTCGGCGTCCTCACCGTGGTCTGGATCTCACCGCTGTCCGGCATCAGAACTGACTGGCATGGGCAAACGCATACGTTCGATGGCCCTTGGCACGCTGGAGAAGAGTGCTATTCACAGACGAATCCCGGTTCCAGTATTTTGTTAATAAAAACTCAAAAATTTGACATGGGGTGTTTATATTTTTTTTCAGAGTAGATTAGCATGTGTCCAAATACTTTTTCCACATTCTGTACAAAGGTCACACAGCATGCACCACCATGCCAAATTTTACATTTTAATAAATTTTATTTCATTCATGCAAGTTAACAATATTTTGACAGGCCTTGCTCTTTTCCTGGTCATGTGATATACACGCACGTTTTGATGTATCTTAAAGCACATAGTGCAGGGGTGGCCAACCCCGGTCCTGGAGAGCCGCAGTGTCTGCTGGTTTTTGACGTTACTCAGCACTTAACTGATGAATTAAAGCAGTTGATTACACACTTCACTTACCTTACCTGGTGTCTTTGGTTTTCTCCACCTGATTTAAACCTGACTCAGCACACGTCTGGCTCTACAGGACCAGCGTTATCCACCCCTGCTCTATAAACTTTTATCTACTGTAAAGTGAATATACGCCACTAGATGGCAGTATTTACCTTTTTTTTATTCAGCTCAGACTGGAGCTATGTTTGGACATGTTTCAGACATGTCTGGGGCAAGTCCCCGAAAATTAAAAAAAAAAAAGGTCTAAATGTGGGTGGGGTCTGCAAAAGAGTATTGAGAGTAGAATTGAGACAGTAAAGTAGTAGGAGAAATTGCAAGAAGAAGGATATGTGTGACCAGACCTGTCATTTCTGTTCAAGACCTGTGAAGTTTCTTTTGTGGATTTTTGCCTGTGTTTGAGCCTTTTTCCTCACCCAGCACATCACCAGGAAACCCACCAAAGGGATTGTGAATATTTCTGTTTTTTGTATTCAATCTTGGTCAGTAGATTAGTTTGTAGTTAGTTTGTCTTTGTTAAAAATGAAATGTGTTTAAGTTTTAAAACTGTGTCTGTCATCCCTTGCTGTTACTGTTGTGTTGTAAATTGTAATAACAAATAGGGGCCATAACAAATTGGGGGGGGGCATAACAAATTGGGGGCTCAGGTCCGGGATAGACCATTGTGTGAGTAATTTATTGAAAATCTAACGTTTCAAATTGTAAAATTGTTTTTTTGAATTTTCCTATATAAATATATTGACAGATCAACAGCAATGGATGATTTCTTGGCATCACCAACCGTTGAGGTTTTGAAGTCTTTTAAAAAGACAGAACTGTTAGAAATTGCAGACATTTAGAGCTGACAGAGGTAAAACCAGCCATGCGAAAAGCAAGACTGGCTAGAGAGATAGTTGAATATTACATTGATGAAAATGTGTTTGCATCAGGAGATCTGGAACAGTTTCCAATGGAAAATCCAAATATAGGAATGGAACTTAAATTAAAAATGCTAGAGATTGAAAGGGAGGAAAAAGAAAAACAAAGAGAATTTGAAAGGGAAGAAAAAGAAAAACAAAGGCAGTTTGAGTTAGAAAAATTTGCAAGAGAAGAGATTGAAAGGGAGGAAAGAGAAAAACAAAGAGAATTTGAGAGGGAAGAAAAAGAAAAACAAAGACAGTTTGAGTTAAAAAAATTTGCAAGACAGAGAGATTTTGAATTAGAGAAATTCGATAGAGAAGAAAGACTCCAAATGGAGCAACTGAAAATAAAAATAGCAACAGAAAATAAATTTTGGGCTAGCCAGGAGGTAAAACTGGTGCCTCCATTTGCAGAAGCACTGAATTTGCAATCAGCTGCAAAATTTGCAGATGAATATGTTCTCACACATAAGTCCAAATTTCAATCTAGCAGTAACAATAGATGGTCCCTATTTCAGAAAAAGGGTTACGGTGATACCCAAGATTCCTCACCCAAAGACAAAGACAAATCTGGTGATGGTGCTCAGAAATCCAGTAACAGGTCTGATCAAAGTGTGAAAGCTGACAGTGACAAAAGTGGTCTAGTTTGCAGTTATTGCAAGAAATCTGGTCATGTCACAACTAACTGTTGGTTCCTAAAAGCTAAGAAAGAAAAAGAAAAGGATACCAAACCAAATGCCTTTGTGAAAACAAGGTTAGAAACCCCTGTAGTAGATAACCGATCTGCTAAATTGCCTGCTTCTTGTGGGGCTAAAAAGCCTGATACTGCTGGCTTTGTGAGGGAGGAATTTCTTCCATTTGTGTCAGAGGGATTTGTGGCTCTGAATGAGCATACTACTCCTGTCCCCATATATATCCTAAGGGATACCGGAGCTTCTCAGTCACTTTTGTTGATGGACTCCTTGGAGTTACATGATGAGACCGCTTCAGGGGATTTCATACTTGTACAAGGTATTGAAGGGAGGACTGTATCTGTACCCCTGTGCTCTATATTCTTGAAGTCAGATTTAGTTACAGGACAGGTAAAGGTGGGACTTATGTCAAGTCTACCTATAAAGGGTGTTTCTCTGTTGCTAGGCAATGACCTGACTGGGGGCAAAGTAGTTCCCCCTGTACATCTTACTTCACAGCCGAGCACTGAAGATGGGGATGAGGACCCATCTCTGTATCCTTCTTGCGCAGTGACTCGTGCTCTGGCCAAGAAGCCTAAAGAAGAAGATGTGGTGCCGTCCAGCACATTGAATAGTCAGGACTCAGGTGGTTCGCCTCATGACTTTGATTGGCCTACTATGGTTTCTCCATTTGAGAACTTATCAGACACTTTTATCAGTTCATTGTTCAGCCAGCCAGATGGGTTTGGTGATTCTGATGTGTCTGGAGACTTGTCTCTGTCCAGAAAGCGGTTGATTTAGGAGCAAACTAATGATCCTGAAATTTTTATACTAAAGAGGAGAGCCCTTCCTGATAAAGAAATAGACGCAGTTCCAGTTGGGTATTATCTCAAGGATGGTGTGTTGATGCGGAAGTGGCGCCCTCCTGATATCCCTGCCAATGCAGATTGGGCAGTGGTCAGGCAAATTATTGTTCCGAAGGTCTACAGGAATGAGATCTTAACAATGGCTCATAGTTTACCTTTAGGAGGTCATCTTAGTGTTAACAAGACTGTTGATAAGATCATGAAACACTTCTTTTGGCCTGGGCTTGGAAAGACGTTTCCAACTTTTGCAAAACCTGTCACACTTGTCAGGTAGTTGGAAAACACCAGTTAGACCCACCTGTAGCTCCATTGCAGCCTATCCCAGCATTTGGGGAGCCATTCTCTAAGGTCATTGTTGATTGTGTTAGTCCATTACCCAAGACTAGATCTGGAAATCAGTACTTGTTGACAATCATGTGTGCATCTACCAGATTCCCCGAAGCCATACCTCTACGTAACATCAAGGCAACTGCAATCTCGAAGGCTTTGATAAAGTTCTTCACGTTGGTTGGCCTTCCCAGGGAAATTCATTCAGACCAAGGTAGCAATTTCACTTCAGGATTGTTTCAGCAGGTTGTGTATGAACTAGGTGCAAAGCAGATTCTTTCTAGTGCCTATCATCAAGAAAGTCAGGGTGCCTTAGAGCGGTTTCATTCCACTCTCAAGACAATGATGAGGACTTATTGTTATGACCATGAGAAAGACTGGGATGAAGGTGTTCATTTGCTGTTGTTTGCAGCTAGAGAAGCAGTGCAGGAGTCTACTGGATTCAGTCCATTTGAGCTAGTGTTTGGTCATGAAGTGAGAGGACCTTTGCTCTTATTGAGTGAACAATGGCAAGAGGAAGAGCCGCACATCAGTCTGTTAGACTATGTTAGCAAGTTCAAGGAAAGATTGCGTGCAGCTTGTGACCTAGCCAAAGAGAACTTGAAATCAAGTCAGGGAAAAATGAAAACTTAGTATGATCATAAGGCTAGAAGCCGTGAGTTTAAACCAGGAGACAAGGCCCTTGTGTTGTTTCCCTTGCAGTCCAATCCATTGCAGGCTAGATTTCATGGTCCTTATGAAATTCTGACAAAACTCAATGATCTCAATTACATTGTGAAGACTCCAGATAGGAGAAAACCAAAACAATTGTGTCACATTAACATGCTGAAGCCTTATCATGACAGAAATGCTAGGGTTGCAGCTGTCACTTCAGATTCTCCTATGGCCGAGATTTGTGAAGATGAGGGGGAGTTTCAAGATGATGAACCTAGAATTAAAGCTGAAGTTCTTTTAAAGTAAATTGTCAAATTCTGAAGTGTTGCAAAATCTTGATGTAAAACTCCAGCACTTAGAATCCTCACAGAGAGATCAGTTTGAGAGGTTGATCAAGAAATATGAGGATGTGTTTCCTGATGTTCCAAAAAGAGTTTCTATAGCCTCTCATGATGTAGATGTTGGTGATGCCAAACCAATAAAACAGCATCCGTACCGGATGAATCCTGAAAAGAGAAAGATTGCTGAGAAAGAGGTTGAGTACATGTTAGAACATGATATTATCAGACCCTCCAGCTCAGATTGGAGTCCACCCTGTGTGCTAGTTCCAAAACCTGATGGAAGTACTAGATTCTGTACAGATTATCGCAAAGTCAATGCTGTAACTAGAACTGATGTGTTTCCAATGCCTAGGATTGATGATTGTATTGATAGAGTAGGGCAAGCAAAGTTTCTGACCAAGATTGATTTATTGAAGGGTTATTGGTGTGTGCCTTTAACTGAGAGGGCCATGAGCATCTCTGCTTTTGCCCACTATCTGGGTTGTACCAGTATAAAGTCCTACCCTTTGGGATGAAAAATGCCCCAGCCACATTCCAAAGGATGATACAGTCTACAATCGCCGGATTGCCAGACACGGGTGCATACATCGATGACCTGATCACATGGAGTGACTCCTGGGAAGAACATCTAAAAGATGTGGAGACGTTGTTCCAGCGCCTGACCCAGGCTAACCTGACTGTTAACCTGAACAAGAGTGACTTTGGTTGTGCTACTGTCACCTATCTTGGCTACGTCATAGGCCAGGGTAAGGTGGCACCCATAAATGCTAAAGTCCAAGCCATCATGGACTTTCCAGTTCCTGACAACAAAAAACCTTTGCGCCGCTTCCTTGGAATGATCGGGTACTACCGCAAGTTCTGCAAGAACTTTGCTGAGATTGCTCTCAGTCTAACTAACCAACTGAAGAAAGGCGTAAAGTTCACTTGGGATGATGCATGCCAGAGAGCCTTCAATCGCCTGAAGTCTCTGCTGTGTCACTTTCCCGTGCTCAAATCTCCTGACTTCAACAAACCGTTCTCCATCGCGGTCGATGCCAGCGACCAAGCTTGTGGATCTGTGCTCCTACAGAGAAGTGACTCTGGTGACATTGAGCATCCCGTGGCATACTTCTCCAGGAAGTTCAATCGCCACCAAAGGAACTATTCCAGAATAGAGAAGGAACTGTTGGCTCTGGTTCTATCTTTACAACACTTTGATGTTTATGTTTGTACAGGACAAAAGCCAATGGTTGTGTACACAGACCACAATCCGTTAATGTTTTTGAGTAAGATGAAAAACAAGAATCGGAGATTGTTGAATTGGAGTTTGATTTTACAGGAGTTTGACTTGGGAATTAAGCATGTGAAGGGTACAGACAATGTAATTGCTGATTGCTTATCCCGTGTTTGAATATGTATATATATATATCTATATATATATATATCACGTGTTTATTTGAATATTGTATGATATGTATATATAGACAAGTGTCCACTTAACCATTTTGTATTGAAAAGAAAAATTTTGCCTTTATGAGTCAAAATTTTTCCCTTTTGGAATGGAGGTGTAATGTGAATATAGGCCACTAGATGGCAGTATTTACCTTTTTTTTATTCAGCTCAGACTGGAGCTATGTTTGGACATGTTTCAGACATGTCTGGGGCAAGTCCCCGAAAATTAAAAAAAAAAAAGGTCTAAATGTGGGTGGGGTCTGCAAAAGAGTATTGAGAGTAGAATTGAGACAGTAAAGTAGTAGGAGAATTTGCAAGAAGAAGGATACTTGTGACCAGACCTGTCATTTCTGTTCAAGACCTGTGAAGTTTCTTTTGTGGATTTTTGCCTGTGTTTGAGCCTTTTTCCTCACCCAGCACATCACCAGGAAACCCACCAAAGGGATTGTGAATATTTCTGTTTTTTGTATTCAATCTTGGTCAGTAGATTAGTTAGTAGTTAGTTTGTCTTTGTTAAAAATTAAATGTGTTTAAGTTTTAAAACTGTGTCTGTCATCCCTTGCTGTTGCTGTTGTGTTGTAAATTGTAATAAAAAATAGGGGCCATAACAAATTGGGGGGGGCCATAACACTACTCTGTACAACTTTGTCTGCATTAAAACTATGCTAAATATCCAATCACACTGACAAATCTTAGTTAACACATAGATTGCTGTAACAACCTGCAAATCTGCTTAATTGGCTGTAGGAGTTTTGTGGGTTGTTCTTGCGAATTGCTTGATTGGCTCATTATTACCAAATTAAACCTGAGACACCAGGTGAGATCAGTTAAGTGAGTAATCAACAACTTCAATCCATCAATCGAGTGCTGAGTAACACCAAAAATCAGCAGACACTGCGGCTCTCCAGGACCAGGGTTGGCCACCCCTGACATAGTGCCTAAACATATAATTAAAAGCATATTTGTTTTTGTAAATCCACAGTAAAACCTTTGAACACACTAAACTATCGAAGGTGAATGCTTAAATGTTCTAGCAGGACATTCCAACAGCTCACGCGGACAGCATACAGTGACATGCAGACAAGTAAACCGTACACAAGATGTAGCCCACATTTGAATGAGCAAATGTCTATGAATAGGTGTCTGATCTCATAACTGTGATACACTGTGTGTGCCTGCACGCAAGAGTACGTCTTTGAAATAACATTTCAAGCTAAAAAGTACCAGGATCATATTGAGGTTAGATTGATTATTGTTGACAAACATCTCAGCATGAAGACAGTACTCATTTTATATGTACAAAAACATTAAAATCAGCTGTGATATTAATATCAAAATATTCGATTTTTGAAAAAAAAAAAAAAATCTGGAACGAGGAGGAAAGTTTACAAAATGAAATGCAAGGTATAATATTTTAGTTTTACCCCAGCATGTTGGCACAAAATTAGCACAGAACCAGGGTAGCCTACAGCGGCGGAAGTGCTGTTCTACTTTTTCCACTTGAACTCACTGGAAAAAAGAACATCAGTAGCTACATTAGTGGACTAGGCATGGAAGCACTCTATAAAACATAAAAAGCGAACCATTCATCTTTCAACATACCCAAAGCTTCAACTTCAACAACTAAATGTGATAAAACAAATCTATTTAATGCA
The DNA here is from genome assembly GCA_029721435.1 of Gymnothorax reevesii. Lineage (NCBI taxonomy): Eukaryota > Metazoa > Chordata > Actinopteri > Anguilliformes > Muraenidae > Gymnothorax > Gymnothorax reevesii. Next base: position 43,854,017 of record CM056592.1, read on the forward strand.
AAACATAGGATATAATCATAGTTTGTATAAAAAGATGGATGAGGCAACGGTGACATCACCCATTGGTTTCAGCATACCATTTAAGAAGCCTCGATTTGGCAATTTGAACAGCACCATTTTGTCATTTTGAAACCGGAAGCAATTCCTATTGGACGAGAGCGTGTATTGAAGATCCGGGGAGGGCCATGACTCTGGAATTCACAGCATCAAACAAGGACCAGAGGACAGCCAAATGAACACCACAATATATCGAAGGAGACTTGAAATTTGCGACAGATACCATAAAATGATGAGGAAAATCATTATTGAAATAAATCAGGTGGCAAAGCATAGTTCCATAGCATTGATCTTCTTTCTGCAACCACCTGCATCGGCATCTGCCGGCCATTAAATATAATGCAAATTTTTACGCATCGGCCTCACTTTTCAGACCCAGGTGCAGCATCCATCTTTATATACAGTCAATGGATATAATAAGAATAGCAAACAAGTTGTGGCCTGAACTATCAGTGGACAGCACCCCCTAATAGTTCAGATTGGTATCTATCCAATAAAATTTCCTTCAGGGCAGCATCTTTGGGGCATCTAACATGGGTCTGTTGTTCTATGGGATTAAAGGTCTGGAATAAGACAATATGCAAACCCTAATAAAAGCACCCAGGAGAAATTCAAGCCAAACTGGCAGTATGTAAAATCCAGCCTTACAGACTAAAACACCACTGAAGGTAGTTTGAAGATTCTATTTAAACCATTAAAAAAATCCAACAAACCAGTTTGGCAAAAGACAGCCAGTTGGAAATCTTGCCGACATGATGTGACTCACACAGATTGCAAGGAATGTCGTCCGTGTGTAGTGGTCATTATGTGCGCATTGAAGTAACTGAGGGGAGGCTCAAAGTAAAATCCCCCATAACTCCCTCCTATGTCCCATATAAGCAACCTCCCACCTTAACCAGCAGTTTACTTTAAAAGTCAGTGTCTATTTCAAATGTTGAAAGAACTGCAAAGTGCTAACATTTACTTGACAACAGCAAGGACTGCAAACAATACATCCGTGATTCGGGTGAAAACAAAGTGCGTGCAAATATGTTCACTTTGCTCCAAAAATACAAAACCCAAAACCAGTGAAGTTGGCACGTTGTGTAAATCGTAAATAAAAGCAGAATACAATGATTTGCAAATCCTTTTCAGCCTATATTCAATTGAATACACTGCAAAGACAAGTTACTTAATGTTCAAACAGGTAAACTTTGTCATTTTTTGCAAATATTAGCTCATTTGGAATTTGATGCCTGCAACATGTTTCAAAAAAGCTGGCACAAGTGGCAAAAAAGACTGAGAGAGTTGAGGAATGCTCATCAAACACTTATTTGGAATATCCCACAGGTGAACGGGCTAATTGGGAACAGGTGGGTGCCATGATTGGGTATAAAAGCAGCTTCCCTGAAATGCTCAGTCATTCACAAACAAGGATAGGGCGAGGGTCACCACTTAGTGAACAAATGCGTGAGCTGATTGTCGAACAGTTTAAAAACAACATTCCTCAACGAGCAAGACATTTAGGGATTTCATCATCTACGGTCCGTAATATCGTCAAAAGGTTCAGAGAATCTGGAAAAATCACTGCACGTAAGCAACAAGGCCGAAAACCAACATTGACCTTCGATCCCTCAGGCGGTACTGCATCAAAAACCGACATCAGTGTGTAAAGGACATCACCACATGGGCTCAGGAACACTTCAGAAAACCACAGTTAGTAACTACAGTTCGTCGCTACATCTGCAAGTGCAAGTTAAAACTCTACAATTCAAAGCGAAAGCCATTTATCAACAGCACCCAGAAACACCGCCGGCTTCGCTGGGCTCAACCTCATCTAAGATGGACTGATGCAAAGTGGAAAAGTGTTCTGTGGTCTGACGAGTCCACATTTCAAATTGTTTTTCGAAACTGTGGACGACATGTCCTTCGGACCAAAGAGGAAAAGAACCATCCGGACTGTTATAGGAGCAAAGTTCAAAAGCCAGCATCTGTGATGGTATGGGGGTGTATTAGTGCCCAAGGCATGGGCAACTTACACATATGTGAAGGCACCATTAATGCTGAAAGGTACATCCAGGTTTTGGAGCAACATATGTTGCCATCCAAGCAACGTCTTTTTCATGGACACCCCTGCTTATTTCAGTAAGACAATGCCAAGCCACATTCTGCCATGTTACAACAGCATGGCTCTGTAGTAAAAGACTGTGGGCACTAGACTGGCCTGCCTGTAGTCCAGACCTGTCTCCCATTGAAAATGTGTGGCGCATTATGAAGTGTAAAATACGACAACGGAGACCCCGGACTGTTTAACAACTTAAGCTGTACATCAAGCAATAATGGGAAAGAGTTCCACCTGAAAAGCTTCAAAAATTGGTCTCCTCAGTTCCCAAACGTTTACTGAGTGTCGTTAAAAGGAATGGCGATGCACAGTGGTAAAAAGGCCCCCGTGAAAACTTTTTTGCAATGTGGTGCTGCCTTTAAATTCTAAGTTAATGATTATTTGCAAAAAAAAAAAAAAAAGTTTCTCAGTTTGAACATTAAACATCTTGTCTTTGCAGTGTATCCAATTGAATATAAGTTGAGAAGGATTTGCAAATCATTGTATTCTGTTTTTATCTACGATTTACATAACATCCCAACTTCACTGGTTTTGGGTTTTGTATTAACGTTAATGATAAAAATTGAGAAATATAAAAATATAATTGAACTAAGAACAGAACTGTTTCAGTGTATTAACTTTTGTAAATTCATAGAAAGTTATGCTGCTACGGTTGTTATAATTTCAATGTCTCCATATCCCCTGTGTATCTGCCTGCCATCCTGGCGGCAATGAGGTTAGTTATATGGGAAATTAGTCCAATTAGACACAGCCTTGCCAATTCAAACTGCTCGAGAACTCCATGCTTAACGCAAACAGACATGCATGAACAATCAACCTGGGACAGTTGTATTTTGTAGAAGTGGATGAGGTCCCCTACTCTCTCAGTAAATGGATGTAATGGTTTGGATAAATTTCCACCCAGGAAGTCTGCTCTGTGATTGGTTGATGGAAAATCAGAAGCAACAAAGGGTTACCATTGGCATTTGCTCTCCTGTAATTGGTGGTTGGGAGCAAAAAGAGCCAAGGTCATCACTGAAGATTGCAGTCCAGTGACTGGTCAGTGGGGACAAGGTGTGTCATATTGGAATTCACTGTTTTGTGATTGGTTGACTGGGGATAAGAATGGGTGAGGTTATCTTTGGCGTTTGCTCTCTAAGATGCCCCTCCAGTCGTCTTTCCAGGACAGTAGTCTATGGCGGGTGGGACAATATGGCAGGTGCTTGTTGTGACAGGCCGTGAAGAGGACATGCTCCCAGGTTGGGTTGGGTTCAACGCCTACAATGGAAGTGGGGAAAAAAATCTCATCAGTGAATTTCGCACTCATGGTTGGTCACAAGGAAACATTAAGCTGAACTAGTCAAACAAGTAACCCAAGTGACGTGACTTACCCCATGGAACAGTAGGACTACAATTTCATCGATGAAGCATTCAAAACTGTTTGAAGTGCTGGACTGAAAAACTTTCAGAGGATCTTTTGTAAATGTACCATTCAAAAAGTCTCTAAACATTTGGACAAGGACACAAGTTTAAAGGGCTGTAACTTGGTTCACTCCGTATGGATGTTGATCTTAGAATGTAGACCATAAGCTTTACAGTTACCTTCAAGGGTATGTGCATCTACAAATGGAATGACCCAAATACAGACCAAAACTTCAAAATTGTGCCACTCTACATAAACGAACGAGCCCCACTATCACATCACCAAACTTTTCTGATGTGATCTGAATCCAAACCAAAAAATGACTGAGACAAGAGCACCATTTCAAATTAATGTGTGCTACTGTTCAAAATTTCGAACGCATTTCTGACACAGTATTTCTTTTCACGCCAATACCAAGGTCCTGATTGATTTCTCTCTAATTGTTGGTCCACTTTCATGCTGCATTTGGTATGATACAGCAAGACGAAAGCATTTTATCGATGAAGAAAAAATATTTAGAATTTTTAACCTCACCTTTACCAAGCAGGCACATTCTCCCATGTACATGCCCACTGTCTCACATGCATGCAAACACACATTCATTCTCACATACACACACTCACCAAGGATGTCTGGTTTGTCGTCTATAAGGATGTCACCAGAAACCACTGTCTTGTCTCTGGTGAGAATGGCCTGTTCCAGGAACTCATGGCCAAAGTGCTTCTCAATCCATGCGTACTGGTCAAAGAACAGGAAACAAAATCCTACAATACTCCTCCACTCAACACAGAATTAAACTTTGTGCGACGTCACCGAGAGAGAATGCTCACCTTCTCATACAGACAGTGATTGTAATGCCGTATTGGGCTGGTGCAAATAAAGACATCTGTACTGGAAGGGGGGGAAAAATAAACTTTATAGAATCCAACCACAATTTTTGCAAATACATTTCACAAATTGCTGTGCATGATATGGGCTGTTTAACAATCAGGGTACAAAGTAAATTTTTTATATCTTGGTCCAATTTTTCCTCTCATTACCTTCGCCAGCGACTTCGCTGACGAAGGTAATGTTTTGATCCCCGTGTATTTATTTGTTTGTGTGTCTGTCTGTATGTGTATCGAATAACTCATAAAGTACCAAACGGAATTTCATAAAATTTGGTGGTTGATTTGGCATGACCTGAGGATCAATCGATTAGATTTTGGGAGTGATCGGGTCAAAGGTCAAGGTCAAGGCCAAGAAAAGGTCAAAACCGACTTTCGGCCATATCTCGGTCAACTTTATCCGATCGGCATGAAACCAACGCCAGTGGCGAGGGATTCAGTGGCGTCGGTGAAGGTATGCGCTCTACCGAGTGCCCGTTCTAGTTTGTTTGTGTGTCTGTCTGTGTGTATGTGTATCGAATAACTCAAAAAGTACCAGACGGAATTTCATAAAATTTGGTGGGTTGATTTGGCATGACCTGAGGATCAATCGATTAGATTTTGGGAGTGACCGGGTCAAAGGTCAAGGTCAAGGCCAAGAAAAGGTCAAAACCGACTTTCGGCCATATCTCGGTCAATTTTTATCCGATCGGCATGAAACCAACGCCAGTGGCGAGGGATTCAGTGGCGTCGGCGAAGGTATGCGCTCTACCGAGTGCCCGTTCTAGTTACCTAATGAAAAAAAATATTAATTGCTTCCTAAATAAAAGAAATGAATGCTTTTTGACATTTTCCACATTTCGTCTGTTGAATAATAATATTCTTATATAGTTTGTGATGTAAATGAAGGTCATTCTGACATTACCAGGCGTTTTCTATAAGATATTGTTGCAGGAAAAAGTCTGAGCAAATGGACCAAGTGTTCCTCTGACCCTTGTAAATCTATCCTTTAGGAATAGATACTTTCTCCTGTCTGATGTGACTGGGTTTATTTAAGTAAATCCAGGTGAAACACATTAACCCAGGTTGGTCTGCACATACCTCGTAGCATTTATTCTTTATCAATGTTGGGGTCTCACATGGAGGAAAACTTTCATAGGTGTGGAAATTCTAAATGGATCTCTGGATTTCCCATGACCACTCTCTGCCTGCAAGCCCCTCCCGCCAGCAGGCCAGGTACATAAAAGCAGTGGTCAACCATTTTGTCTCTCTCTTGGAGCTCCCCTCTCTCTTGGAACTCCCCTCTCTCTTGGCTCTTTTCTCTCTTGGCTCTTGGAGTCAGCTCCAGACTCTCTCTCTCTCCCTTGGAGAGGCTCCTGGACCCCTGTGGACTGCTCAGGCTGGGGAACCCCTCCCCTACCTCTTAGGCCCAGCATAGACTGGCCATGCTGAAGAATCAGCCAGGCTACCAGGAGTACAGCAAGAGTTGAAGAAACAGCTTGCTTTTGAGGAGCGGCCAGCTTCCCTCCTCTCCCCACAGCAAAGACACGGACAGCACCAGAACCGCTCTTCCAGCCGGATCAACATCACCCGTGATTGGATCCTCCAGCAACCTCCAAACCTCTTTCCTCAACTAAGGACTGGTAACAACTGGGAATTCAACCCCTCTTTTAAGGCTAAAATTGACTGTGTGTATTTTTAAAATGATAGTTGCTGTGATTGTTTTAGGATTGTGTTTTAGTAGGACAGGATGTGTTAATTTGCATGCAAATAACCTCCTGTAGACTAACACGGCGCCTTTCCAATGCAAAACACACACAAATCCCTTCGTTTTAACGTAATACACACACGCACAAACAACAGTGAGCGTTTTAAGTCATTTAACTGACTTTAAAACTCTTAGCTTTCCCTTGCTACAAAGACTTGGTCTTTGTTACAGTAGGGTTGCCTTCCCCCACTCGCATGGTCTGCAAGGCCCCTTCATTCACACCTTAGATCATCCCTTTGTTCTCTCTCACCCACACCCGCACGCGCGCACGCAAGCACACACACACACACACACACACACACACACACCTCCTTCATTGTGTATATAGTGTTTAGTGTAGTTTAGATTGATTTGATTGATAAAGTGTTTTATTTGTTTCATTTAAATAAATATCCTTTAAAGACATGTGCTGTGGTTATTAATGTTGAACAAGAGTGAACGAAACTGCCAACCTCTTCTATAGAACTCCAAATCCTTCAGTCTAACTATTGATTGGGTAAGTTGGTTACAATTATTAATTTAATTATTAATCAATTTCCAAATTAATAGCTTAGTGGATATTGAGACTGAGGTTTTATTAATTGGCTATCGTTTACCCTTCACTGAGGAAGGGTGGTGCCCCGAGGTATTTATATTAATATTAAATATTAATATTACAATATCATATTTTTTTGGATAGTCAAATTAATAATATTGATATCATTAGGCAAATTGCATTTTTCCCAACATTGGTGTTCTGTGCGAGGCCATTACCCCAACATCAATCACCCCACACCGACTGACCATCGATTGTTTGAACCCTCGTATTTATTAGCCTTTTGGAACGTCTCTTGAGGTGGGACTAAACATGACTCTTTCTACCTTATCAAACATTATTCATTTCTGATTGGTACACAGTCATATAGCAATCCTCCACCCTGAATTACAAGTTTGCCATTATATAATAGTGAGAATTCATTCTAGGCCTCCAGGGACACTCAAACACTGCATATGAGCCTCCCAAACCATGGATTCACCTGAAGGCCAATAAGTGATATGGGTTCATAGATTTCTCCAGAACACTAGAGTACGCATGCTCAAATAATGGGACCGCCTGTTGGTTGACTGGCATAACAACACTATTATGTCGAGGGTTTGAAGCACAGTAGTGATATGTCCAAATTTTGTGATTTTTATTCCGTCACAGCTTTCTGTCAGCTAATTCTTGGAGCACAATAACTACACATTTGCCTTAGTTTTAAGCAGATTTCACATTCTCATTTTGTGGTATGCCCAACAAACTGATTGAATGAATTAAACACTGATATTTCGATGAAGAAACGTGAATTGTATTACAGAATCATCTGTCTTCCATTGCAAACAAACTTAACTTCAACCATTATATTATGTCACATGAAGCACTAGAATTGTTGGAGCACAGAGGTGACGTCCACTTTTTTGGCAATTTTGGCCATGATGTCACAGTACCACACCTATGAGAACTTATGTGTTGAAAATACTTCTGAACCACGCAGCAAAGGAGTGACTGATGTAAAAATGATATAACATTCCTGAGTTAATAGAACACTTGCAAACCTAAAAATTAATTTTTTTCTAAACCTCTAAAATGGACTTGTAATTATGGTGCTCTTACCCCTCAATGTTGACTTGGTGACACTGTTCTAAACAAATCTGAAATACTGCAGTCTTGTATATGTTTAGGTCCTCGTGTCTTGAGTTTACCATTCCGTCAAAAGTATGTCCTCTCCGGACAAACAAAGCAGATGTCGATGTAGGTTGTTGTAGACTGATGTCAAGCAGAAATGCAAAACTCAAATCATCATCATGGCTCTAAATTTATAATGGGCAATGTCTTTTTGGAACACAATATGTCATTGAGGCATATGAGAAAATTTACTGCCATAAAAGAATTTTCTCATCAGAAATTAAGTTGCAGCTGAGGTTACCATTTATCTGTGAAGCATTTACTCAAAATCTAAAATCTACATCATATGCATGTCTCATGATCTGGAGTTATATCCTTACATGCATATGCTAAAACATCGATGCACTTGAGGAAAGATGCCTAGATTTTAATTTTGGGTGTCAGTGAAACAACATATGATGCCCTACTTGTTAAACAGCCCATGTAGGTTTTATAAAAACTTTGTTATAGACCGACAGGGGTAGCTGCATCTGAATTTTCTTTTATTGAAGGTTTATCAACAACATTTAATGCGAAAACAGGTTAAGCTTTCCAAAATAACTTTGTATTCGTGACAGCACTTTATCAGTGTTTTCATAAATTAGACGATGACGAGAAATGATCCATAACTCAAATGCAGAGGATGTCGCTGTTTGAATTTGGAGCCGTTCCTGTAGAGCAGCTTTCCACCAAAAATAGAGTAAAACTTACTTTTCCATTTTAGACATCTCTTTAACTGCCTCGACTCCTCCTGGTATGGGGTCCAGATCTAAAAAGAAGTTCTTCGACTCCCAAATGCTGATGGACTTCCCCTACAGAATGAAAATATTTTTTCAGGGAAATGTTCAGGAAATGAATGTGAAAGCCAAGGAATATAAGCTGCCAGCATACTTTGCCATTTTTCCTTTTTTTGGTTGTTGCCATTTTGTTGAAACTCTGTCTGGCACTAATTTCCAGCCTAGTTCTCAGAATCGCAGCTATGGCCAACAGGGGTACCATGGTCCTAGCTGTGTTTTGAACAGTCCCATGCAACTGGTCATCATCAGCCAGTTGGTAGTAAAAGCAGGTCTCTTGCTTGGCAAAACTGAGTAAACTGATTTAGCTGGTAGTGTGAGCTGGCATTCAAGCTGGAGGACAATATTACAACACAGGCTGCTAAGCTTACTGATTAGAACCTCCTTTCCAAATAACGATTGATCACAGAGCTCTAAAATGGTTTGCTATGAGTGATCAACGAAAGTTCCTCATTCTTAACGTTTGTTTCCTGAAGCAGCTCTTACGCAGGAGCGCGCGCACAAAAGTTCGGTAAGTCGTAACTCCACTGTATGCTGTCCACTCGAGTGGTGCCGAGCTGGGCCTCTTTTCCCAAAAACATCATAAGGCAACGATGATCATAGAATCCCTCTTACCAAGCATTTTACGCTTGTGGAGTGTCTCCGGGAAGACAGCATACAGCGCCCTCCATAATTATTGTCACCCCTGGTTAAGATGTGTAAAAAGCCTTAAAATAAATTCAATTTTTATTGCAGAAGCATACTCTCACACTGAAAATCGTAGAAAAATGTGACCTTCAACTCAAGTGAATCTTAATGGAAGAAGAACCCTGACTAAGAAATTATTATTTTTCATAAAATCACCTGTTCAACAATTATTGGCACCCCTAACAAATCCCAGGAAATGAATGTAATTGAAGTATTTCTGTCATTTCTACAGTTGATCAGAGTATCTAGGAACATTTAATTAGAAATTCATCACTTCCTGTTTCCCTGGGGTATAAATATGACGCGAAACAGAGGCCATTTCTCTTATCCACTAATCAACATGGGAAACACAAAGGAACACACCATTCAAGTAAGGCAGATGTGTGTCGATCTTCACAAGTCAGGCAATGGCTACAAGAAAATAGCCACTCATCTGCACCTGCCCATATCTACTGTCAGAGGAATCATTCAGAAGTTTAAAACAACTGGGACAGTGGTAAACAAGCGTAGACGAGGATGCAAGGTTATTTTGCCACCACGCACAGTGAGGAGGATGGTAAGAGAAATAAAAAGTTCTCCAAAGCTCACTGTTCAAGAATTGCAACAAATGGTAGCATCTTGGGGTCACAAGGTCTCCAAAACAATCATCAGGCGCTATCTACATGCCAACAAGCTGCTTGGGAGGCTCGCACAGAAAAAACCTTTTCTCACTCAAAATCATAAAAACGTATAGATGTAAATAATTCCACTGGAGAGGATCATTTATTCCCGAGTCTTTTGCCTCTTGCAGCCCCACTGATTGCACATTCAATAACTGATATTTTTAACTTATCATTATCGACCGGGTCTATTCCCAATATTTGGAATACTGCTATTGGCCCATATCAAAATTGCCATGCCTGGCTAAGATTTTAGAATCTCTTGTAAAACAACAACTTTGCAATTTCTTAACTTCCAACATCATTTTAACAACAGCAATCTGGTTTCAGGCCTGGACATAGCACCATTACAGCAGCTTCATTGGTTCTAAATTATTTAATAACAGCTCTGGATAGTAAACAAAAATGTGAGGCCCTATTTATTTATTTAGCAATAGCTTCCAGAGGCCCTGGGAACCTTGTTAGGGTGCATGGCATCATGAACGCTTTAAAATACCAGGAGATTTTAAATCAAAATCTGGTGGCCTCTGCCCAAAAGCTGAAGATGGGTCGTCACTGGGTCTTTCAGCAAGATAATGACCCTAAACATGTGGCCAAATCTACACAGAAATGGTTCACCAGACACAGAATCAAGCTCCTCCCATGGCCATCTCTGTCCCCAGACCTCAACCCCATTGAAAACCTGTGGAGTGAGCTGAAGAGGAGGGTGCAGAGGAGAGGACCCAGGTCGCTGGATGATTTAGAGAAATTGAGCAAAGAGGAATGATCGAAGATCATCTTGTGAAACATTATAGGAGCCGTTTAGGTGCCGTTTTGTTGGCAAAAGGGGGTTGTATAAAGTATTAACATCAGGTATGCTAATAATTGTGGAACACATGATTTGATGTAAAAGAATTATTTCTTAATGTGGGATTTTTTTCCCACTGAGTGAATGCACTTCAATTAAAGGTTGGATTTTCCTCTTTTTTTCATTGTGGTCCTATATTACTTAGAAAAAAACTGAATATTTTAGAAGCTAAAGATCACATCTAACCATAATAATTATGGAGGGCAGTGTAACTTAAAGGGATATTCCGCCCAAGAACTAATATTAATATTAGTTGTAAATAATAATAAAATTAAATAGTAATAATATTAATTGTAAATCAATTACTCGCCATTAGAGGTCTCGAATGGACAAAGTTGTTTTTCACCTGGCGCAACTTTATGGCCACTGGAGAGTGTTAAAAAATGATTCAAATTCCTTTTTTGCTGGAAGCAAAAGGGGCCCACCAAGTAGCAATGGAAAAACTCCACAAAACGTCCGTTGGAAACCTTTCGGACCATTGTCCAACGCATCGTCCAGTATAATCCAAGTCTGCTTTGTCCACTCGTATCCTCGGCACTCCAGAAATGCGGTTATCTATCGCTAAAAACAATAAAATACAAGTTATGCTTGTATTGTAACGCTCACGAGAAGCAAGCTCGCACATTCAACGGAAGTCCCACCTGCCAGCTCGTTCATTGCCCAGAGACCAAGGATGTTTTATATTTCTCTGGATATACAATTGGAAAATGGCCGCCCATTCATTTCAATGGAAATTGCTCAATGGTGCAGCACACCAACGTGGGGGCCTTATTTACAGAGCCATGTGGACATTCACTGTGTGACATTTGCTCACACATGCGTAGTGTGGGGCTCATGAACGCGCTACTATCTGAGGTGTCCATGACAACGGCCCGCGTTCGTGGAACTCCTACCCAGGGTGTGAGTTCACAATCACTTTTCTCCGGAAATGGAATTCTGACCACTGCAGAACCTTGCGAAGGAAACCCCTGATGTAACTATGAGCTGAAAGGAAAAAACATAGCCGCCGGTAAAGGCTTAATTAAGCAAGCTTGCTTAATCATATTTTAAAACACTATTTTAAAACCCAAATGCAAAATCAAATGTTTAAAACGATTTTATTTAACAGGGAAGAAATACTATTGATTTCAGCGCAAAAATGTCGGCACAATAGTTGACTTGCTGTTGTGTAACATGACATTGGTCAGACTCTTTAGTCCTCTTTCGTGATGAATAATTACATTTAGAGAGTCTGGAAATTCTGGCAAGCCAATTTACATATAGCTAATGTAACTTACCTTCGCGCTAGACCCATAACCATTCCATGAAGTATAAACGTGGGTCTACCCTGAAATGTTGCGCACAATGTACTGCGTTATTTTTTAACCTTTGGTTTAACGCTTTTTTTACGTCATTCTCCAGAGGTATCCGAGCCTCTTAGAGTGCATTGAACAGTTCATGCATGAAGTTCTGCATGTCAGCGAACCGGAGGCCGTGCCTTTCTATTTTTTTCCCCCACAATTCCCATTCCAATAAAGTCTGTCTTGGTTATAATTCGAATACTGTCTCATTACATTTCTAAGTGCGAGTTAACATTTGTAATGGTCGTACTCAATTCAATGATAATGACCGGCTCTGCGTAATGTAGGCTAAGCATTAATTCAAAAAGGAATGGTTGGTTATTAAATGGTTTGCTAAGAAGTATTCGAATTGTAGTGCTATAAATGTGATAGCTGCTGATGGTGAACGTCAAGAGCAGCGGCAAAATATTAAAAGAAGGCAAACCTCACAGCGTGGAGAGAAACTAAACAGATAAAAATAACAAGGCTCGCGCTGCATACGGACCAGACGCCGTCCGTGGTAGAAAATAAGCGAGCTCGAGGAAAACAAAAGGAAAGGGAAATAAATCAAAGATTCCCTTACTCACTAGCACTGATCCTAATATGTAGCTAAGTCCTTAAACAATAATCTCACAGGAGACCTTACCGGCTAAAGCACCATAGATGAACTGACACTCTAGCAACGGGAGTGAGGCGAAATAGGAGCTTAAATAGAGTCCGGGCTACGCCCCCAATCAATGCCAGCTGGTCCAGGAATCCGATAGGGAGCAAACTGATATCGTCCCGGACGAGAGCCACAAACAGCTCTCAAAGTTCCCAAACCATGACAATAAATGCACTCATACGGACGTAACGTTAGATGCTACTCAGCTGACACATTATGTATAACATATCAAAATAAAGTAATGAGAATTGGTGCTATTCAAAGTAATGGAAATATGCTATTTCATTTACGGACATGTCTATCATTTTAATATGAATAAAGTAAGGTGAGTGTTGGCTGCATCCACAGTTCTAGAATGTCACAACAGCTGCCTTAGCTTACTGTACATGTTGCCTCGCTACATAGTGAAGTGTGGCAATCAAGATGCTACATATTACGGCCATTCATCAATTAAAATAAAATGGCTAAAATCTTTGCACACTTTACCTATAGTTTTGATTACAGACGGACGGAATGCCCATTGCTCGACCCACTCACATCCGCTGCAGTATTAAATTCAGAGATGAGAACTTCCTTCCTGTCACTCTCCACAGTAGAACCATCAAATAAAGGTGAAAATCCCCCCAAAAAAAAATCTTTAAAAAAAATGTATCCTCATTTTGAAATGAAACAGAATGGTTATAGTTGAGGTCATATTCCCCCTTCAAGCATTCGCAGAAGAATACACAATCAAATAAATCACGTCTGTAGCCCAGTGGTAAAAGATCAAGCTTCATTAGTCGGGCTTTGTAATTGCTTCCAACACAATCATTATAACCAAGAATGTACTTATTGGCGCTCAGTGGCACACCTTCAATATGAAGAGGAGATTTTTTGTAGGGGAGATTTTTTTTTCTCCTGAGCGTTGAAGCATAACTGTTCTATTTTATTGTTTTTAGCTAAAAATAACTGCTTTTCTGGAGTACTGAGGATACCAGTGGACAAAACAGATTTGGATTATACTGGACGATGGTTTGAAAGTTGTCAACGGACATTTTGTGGAGTTTTTCTGTTGCTACTTGGTGGCCCCCATTTGCTTGCAGCAAAAAAGGAATTTGGATAATTTTTCAAAACTCCCCAGTGGCCATAAAGTTGCACCAGGTGAAAAACAACTTTGTCCATTAGGGACCTCTAATGGCGAATACTTGATATACAAATTATAGTTTTTGGGTGGAATATCCCTTTAAGTCGCAGTCAGAAATCGTTGTAGATCGTTGTAAAGCTACGTGCATCTTAAGACCTGCAGGAGTCATGTTGAAGTATTATTTTTTTTTCATACAATATCATTTTTATTGATTTTCGAATAATATACAACAAATACACAAAGGAAATGTCAAAAAAAAGAGGATAACTTACACCCCATATCTTCTACCATCATATTATTCAAATCCATCCATCATTGTGTACATCATCCCTAGTTTTTCCAGTCTGAGTCTATTATACAGTTTAATTTTTCCTTCTTGAAGCTTTCCAAGTCATAAACAAAAATCCTTTTTTCAATACATTAACATTTTCAGCAAGGAGATAATCCATAAATGGTTTCCATATATTTAAAAAAGACCGATCATTACCTTTAAGCACGGAGCTAATTCTCTCATGTGGCAAAACATTATACATTTCTTTGTACCACATAGTAACTGTGGGAGGACTTTCTTGAATACATTTTAAGAAAATGCATTTTCTTGCTAAAAGTAGCAATTTATCCAACAGTTTAAACTTGAAGATGAAAGTGACAAAGCTTTACATGCTAAACCCAACAGAAAAAGCCCAGGGTCTTTCTTAATTTTAGTTTTGAAAATATTATAAGTTCCACAGCTACATGGGTCCAAGAACGAGATATATATTTATATTGCCAAAAAAAAGATGAAAGCAATTTCCCATTTCTCTATGACATTTTAAACAGAGAGGCGATAATTTACGATCCATCTTGTTGCGAATAAATGGTGTAATATGTAGTCTGTGAAGGATTTTACACTCAACAAAAATATAAATGCAACACTTTTGTTTTTGCTCCCATTTGTCATGAAATGGACTCAAAGATCTAAAATTCATTCCAGATACACAATATTACCATTTCTCTCAAACATTGTTCACAAATCTGTCTAAATGTGTGATAGTGAGCACTTTTGCTTTGCTGAGACAATCCATCCCACCTCACAGGTGTGCCACATCAAGATGCTCATCAGACACCATGATTAGTGCACAGGTGTACCTTATACTGCCCACAATAAAAGGCCACTCTGAAATGTGCAGTTCTGTCTCACAGCAAAATGCCACAGATGGCGCAAGCATTGAGGGAGCGTGCAATTGGCATGCTGACAGCAGGAATGTCAACCAGATCTGTTGCTCGGGCATTGAATGTTCATTTCTCCACCATAAGCCGTCTCCAAAGGCGTTTCAAAGAATATGGCAGTACATTCAACCGGCCTCACAACCGCAGACCACGTGTAACCACACCAGCCCAGGACCTCCACATCCAGCAGGTTCACCTCCAAGATCGTCTGAGACCAGCTACTCAGACAGCTGCTGAAACAATTGGTTTGCATAACCAAAGAATTTCTGCACAAACTGTCAGAAACCGTCTCAGGGAAGCTCAACTGCATGCTCGTCGTCCTCATCGGGGTCTTAACCTGACTCCAGATCGTCGACGTAACAGACTTGAGTGGGCAAATGCTCACATTCGATGGCGTCTGGCACGTTGGAGAGGTGTTCTCTTCACGGATGAATCTCGTTTTACATTGTTCAGGGCAGATGGCAGACAGCGTGTGTGGCGTCGTGTGGGTGAGCGCTTTGCTGATGTCAATGTTGTGGATCGAGTGGCCCATGGTGGTGGTGGGGTTATGGTATGGGCAGGCATCTGTTATGGACGAAGAACACAGGTGCATTTTATTGATGGCATTTTGAATGCACAGAGATACCGTGATGAGATCCTGAGGCCCATTGTTGTGCCATACATCCATGAACATCACCTCATGTTTCAGCAAGATAATGCACGGCCCCATGTTGCAAGGATCTGTACACAATTCTTGGAAGCTGAAAATGTCCCAGTTCTTGCATGGCCAGCATACTCACCGGACATGTCACCCATTGAGCATGTTTGGGATGTGCTTGATCGGCATATACGACAGAGCGTACCAGTTCCCACTAATATCCAGCAACTTCGCACAGCCATTGAAGAGGAGTGGACCAACATTCCACAATTGACAATCTGATAAACTCTATGCGAAGAAGATGTGTTGCACTGCATGAGGCAAATGGTGGTCACACCAGATACTGACTGGTTCTGAGACCCCCAATAAAGCAAAAACTGCACATTTCAGGGTGGCCTTTTATTGTGGACAGTCTAAGGTACACCTGTGCACTAATCATGGTGTCTGATGAGCATCTTGATGTGGCACACCTGTGAGGTGGGATGGATTGTCTCAGCAAAGCAAAAGTGCTCACTATCACACATTTAGACAGATTTGTGAACAATGTTTGAGAGAAATGGCAATATTGTGTATCTGGAATGAATTTTAGATCTTTGAGTCCATCTCATGACAAATGGGAGCAAAAACAAAAGTGTTGCGTTTATATTTTTGTTGAGTGTATATTGAGTTTCCCTAAGTCTATCCCTCTCCCACTTGGGTTGGATATTGTGTAAGCTTGTTGGACAGATCGAATATAGCAGAGAACACACAGCCGTGTGACGTGTGGAATTGGTATAGCCTTAGAGCAGTGGAGGGCCAGTATCGGCTCCTTCACTCAGCCGAGTGCGAGATCACGATTCAAGCCACCCGCCATTTTCGTTAGTGCGCGTGCAGTCGGTGCAGTGTTACGTGTGTCGGTGACCATGTCGGTACTAATCCTATTAGCGGGCGATGTGGAAGTAAACCCAGGGCCTATCGGCAGAGGGGGAGGAACGAGGAGCGGCGGACGGCAGACCATATTAACGAGCGCTGGTAATATTGACTTTGATCAGGATCAATACGAAGCCGAGTTCATCGAATTACAGAAGGAAGTCAGTTCACTACGTTAGCTCGTGATGGATTGTATGGACAAATTGTGTAAACTCGAGCAGGAGAACTGTACACTACGTCAGCAGTGTGACAATCTTTAAAACCAAAGTAGACGGGATAACCTGGTATTCTATGGGATACCGGAATGTGCGGACGCTAAAGAAACATGGGAGGAAAGTCAGTGTTTGGTGCAAGAAGACATTGCTAAACTGGGCGTGAGCGGTGCTGAGCATGACACGGAAATCCCAATCGAGCGTGCCCTCCGTTTGGGTAGAAAGGTGGCAGGTAAAACACGCCCGATAGTGGTTCGCTTTACACGGTGGAGAGATAAACAAACAGTACTAGAAACATCGAGGGCTGTGGCAAGATTAGCTAGACGAAGTCCGCAGGATTCGTCGCAGGACTCGCAACAAGAACATGACAGTAACACAATTGGTGAGAGGCGTGCACGTGTGTCGGAAGACTTCAGTATCAATGTATGAGAAATACGGAGGAAGTTGGTTGCACACATGCAGAACATTCGACAACCGCGACCGGATTCATCCATGTCACTTCGTTTTGATAAACTATTGGTGGATGGCAAAGTTTTCTCATATGTCAGGGAAGCGGAGGAGATTGTGGACCTGACCGGATGGGGAGGATGCAGATAGGAAGTCGGCCCCGGCCTAGGTGTGAACGGCTCTCTCAGCATACTTCCCTGGAACGTCAGTGGACTTAAAGCGAAAATAGGTAACTGAATTCACCGATACTATCTGTTCTCATGCAGTAATCTGCCTAACAGAGACCTGGGGGGATGACACTAATGACTTTTCCGACTTGCTACCAGATTATACATGCTTCTCTTTGATACATAAACATTTGAAGAGACTTGGTAGACCTAGCGGTGGTATATGTGTATTTATCCATAAATGTGTGGCAGGTGCTTTCAATAGGAAATATCATGAAGCATCTGATCGCCTACTTTTTCACATCAAGCAGTCGAGTGATCTATTTCAGCAAGACACATTATTGTGCTTTGCCTATATATTCCCAGAAGGGTCTGTTAGGTACACTGTACGAAATGAAAACAATGGTATCATACAGCTGGAAAATGATATTTTGGCTGCACTAAGTCTGTACATTTTTGAGTCTACGACTCCACAAATCATCATAGCTGGAGACTTCAATGCGAGAACAGGACACTAGCTTGATTATGTAGGTAACGATGATAGCACATACTTGCCTGTGGGTGATACTTACGATGTTGATAACTTCTGTATACCACGACATTCTAAAGATGACTGTGTGAATGCATTTGGTAAAAGTGTACTTGATTTATGTTGTAACTTGAACATCCATATCGTAAATAGAAGAACATGTCATGATGCAAGAGGTGAATTTACTTACCTTTCCGCACTTGGTCATAGTGTCATTGATTACTTCATAGTTTCTACTGACCTCTTTGAACATGTGTATAAGTTGGAGGTTCTAGACATTGCCTTATCAGATCATTTTCCTGTGTATTTAACTGTCAACAGGCTGTCGAAACTGTGAGTAGAGATGTGTGTCTACCTTGGATTAGGTATAGATGGGTACCAGAATATGAAAATATCTTCCTACAAGATCTGTCATCGCTAACCGATGCAGAAGTGTTGCTTACCTTCGAAGACACATTGCAAATAGGTGTTGATGATGCTGTGTACTTTTTAGTTAATGCACTTACCGCAGCTGGAAGTAATAGTAACATGGTAAGAAAACCATATGTTAGAAGGAAACAGCCTTCATGGTAGGATAATGAATGTTCACAACAGAAGAAAGAAAAATATTCAGCTTTGAACGCTTTTAGAAGGAGAAATCATCCAAGTGACAGAAAACCATACTTTGATGAAAAGGGAAAATTTAAAAACATGTGCAACATCAAGAAGTGGTCGTTCAATGCAAGAATACAGAATAATGTAATTACTGATAGCATCAGCACGGAGAACCTATGGAAGAAGGTCAAAAGGCATTTGAGAAATGGCACTCAGGTAGATAATAGTATTACGTCAGACCAGTGGCTGACTTATTTTCAGCAGTTACTTTCTTTTTTTTTTTTTTTTTTTTTTTATAAATTTGGCATCTCCAATCCCACCCGAATCTGGAATGCCCAATTCGTGAACTATGTACAAAGCTTGCTCGTATGCGACCCCTTGCTGCCAACTCAGGATAGTGAAGACAGTTCACGACTCTCCTCCGAAGCACGTGTCCGTCAGCCACTGATTCTTATACACTCATTGGTCGAATCTTCGTAAGTTACGAACGAGGGCGGAGGATACCCGGACGTGAACAAACCCAGAGTCTTCCTGACGAGTGCCCGTCTGGCCAACAGGAGGCGCTGGAGCAACGAACAAAGCTGTCGCTGAACACCCAAATCCGGCAGTCCCTTCCCAATTTGAAACCCTGTAGCGCGATAGCCAATTGTGCGCTACTGTGAAAAGGCTGCCGACCCCTGCCGGTGGATACGCCGAGGCTCGAACCCGCGACGTGGTGATCACCTCTGCACTGCAGCGCAGTGCCTTAACCGTGTGAGCCACCCGGCAGCTAGCAGTTACTTTCTGACAGCATGTTTCCGATTGAACCTGATTTTGAAAGTCATGTCTCAGATATTGTAAACAATCATTCTCCAGTTGATAACTTGGTACTTGATTGTCCCATAACATTGAACGAGGTAGAAAAGGCTGTAGCAGCAATGAAAAATGGGAATGCTCCAGGACCGGATGGACTCGTGATAGAGATGATAAAGTCCTCATTACATGTCATTGGACCATATTTATTATTGATTTATAATAAGATATTGGAAACTGGTGATTTTCCGAAGTCTTTGTATTCTGCGATAATTTGTCCATTACATAAAAGTGGTAGCAAGAATGTGGTTGGTAACTATAGAGGTATTTCCTTGCTAGATACTGTGGGAAAAATCTTCACCAAAATTCTAAACTGTCGTCTTAAACAAATTGCTGAGGAAGACGGACAATTATACGAGGAACAAGCTGGTTATAGAACTAATTATTCCACAGTTGACAACATATTTGTGTTACAGTCCATTGTTCAAAAATATATTACAAAGAAGAAAGGTAAAATGTATTGTATATTTGTTTACTTCACTAAAGCTTTTGACAGTATACAACACAATATGCGATACTATGTACTTATAAAAAATGGAATAAGTGGTAAATTGTTTTCAGTCTTAAAATCAATGTATACACATCTTCAGTCATGTGTCAAAAGTGGTGAGGGTCATAGTGAATATTTTAAGTGCAATATCGGTACGAGGCAAGGATGTATGATAAGTACAACACTTTTTGTGTTATTTCTGAATGAATTTGTATCTCTGTTCAAACCGTCAGAAGAGTGTGAAGGTATACAAATTGATAACACTACAGATCTATTGACCCTGTTATATGCTGATGACATAGCTAATGTTGCAGACACCGTGAAAAGGTTACAAATACAAATAAATAAGTTAGGTGAGTTTTGTAATTTATATGGAATGAGAGTTAACCTTGATAAGACGAAAATGATGGTGTTTAGAAGAGGTGGTACATTGAGCAAGCATGAGTTTTGGACATATGGTGGACATAAAGTCGAGGTAGTTAATCAATATAAATATTTACACCGAAATTAGCATGGTGGAAGACACGCCAACATTTAGCGCAGCAGGGCAGAAAAGCTTCATACTCATTACGGTTTGTCAGAAGATTTGGTCTAAATTATCAACAGTCGATGTTTTCGTTCGATAGGATGGTTGCACCAACACTCTACTATAGTGCAAAAATCTGGGGTTTTGAATATGTCGAATGTATTGAAATTATCCAAGTGTTATTTTGTAAGAAATTACTGGGTGTTAGCAACAGAGTCTGTAATCAAGCAATACTTGGTGAACTAGGCAGATTTCCTCTCTCAGTGTGCTATATGAAAAAATGTATACTATATTGGGTTAAATTAATACACATGTCACAGCACAGGTACGCAAAGAAATGTTATGTTATGTCAATGGAATATAATAATGTTGGTCGAATAACTTGGGTCACCCATTTTAAAGGTCTATTATACATGTATGGTTTTTCTAAGGCATGGGAAGCTCAGGAAATTGGCAATATACGCATTTTTAAAAGTGTACTAAATCAACGGTTGAGAGGCTCTGCTCAGGAATTGTGGCATGGACTGGTAAACGGTAGTAGTAAGTTACAGTTTTACTCCCAGTACAAATCTTTACTTGAACCTGAAAGATACTTATTTAATATTAGAAATGTGAAATATAGAAAAGCATTGTTTTTATTACGAACTTCAACTCACAGACTGGCCATTGAGACCGGAAGGTGGTGCGATCTACCACGGGAAGAACGGATAAGTCTTTTTTGTAAAAATACACAATTCCGTGAGATAGTCGAAGATGAATTTCATTTTCTCACAGGCCGTCCATTGTATGATGAGATTAGACAAATATATTTAAGTGACATTCACAATACTCTGTTAGATATTTATAACGATTTTCTGATTGTATGTAATGGTGAACAAGCTTGGAAAGTTGGTGCATATATACATGAAGGATTTAGAATCAGGCAAGAATATGAAATAACACAACTATTACATTACTGATACTAGTACTTGCCATATGCTGTCTTTACAGAAATAATGTATCTACTTCTGATGCAAATAGAATAGAGCTCATTTACTGTTGTACAATATTCTTTAGATTATTGTGCGCTTTCTGCATAAAGCATTTGTAAAATTGTTTTGGAACTATGGGCCGGATTGGCCATATAGTCCTGTGAATAAAAAGACACACATTTATAGCAGAGAATAAAAAGCAGAAATGAAATGATTCAAATTTTTACAATCCAACAAAAAAGATTCTATAACACTAGTTTTTGGGACATCAAGTATAGTGACAGTATGTTCATTAATAAAATGGCAAATTTGCAGATAACCCAAAAAATGCTCCTTAAGCATATCAAACTGTTGCTGAAGCTGTAAAAAAGACATAAGAGTACCTTCCTGAAACAGATCTCTTTATGAATTTAATGCCCTTAGATTTCCACAAGTTAAACACGGAGTTGCTTATACCCGGAGGAAAATCACCATTCCCAGCATAGAGAACAAATTCCTTCTCCCGGCAAAATTATTAATATCTCTCCAAACCTTGATAGAGTTATAAACAATAGGATTTGCTTTAACTTCTTTAGCAATGTTCTGTTATGTACAGTTAAGTAAGCCCCACAGAGAGAAGAGTAAGCCTGCCCAAGAATCTATACAGAAAACTGAATCTAAATATGAGTGTAGCCATCCCCAGATTGTACGAGCATGACAGGCCCAATTATAACAAGAAGAGCACCGCCTACGGTGCATAATACGCCCGTCATGAACATGGATCAGGAAGTGGACAGACAACATGATACCAATATCCAACAGACAACAGCCCCATGTGAGCTTTGACCTTTGTCCGTGACCTTGACCTTGGAGGGAGGGCCGTAAAAATGGTATGCGACACTCCACTCAGTGATGGTACACGTGTGTGTGAAATATCATGGATGTATCTGAAGCGGTTGAGAAGTTATGCTCCGGACAAGCCCCATCTGGGCCCCATGTGACCTTTGACCTTTGCCAGTGACCTTGACCGGGTGAACGAAATCATGGTGCGCGACACGGCGCCTAGTGATGGTGCACGTGTATGTGAAGTATCACGAATGTAGCTCAAGCGGCTCAGGAGTTATGCCCCGGACAAGAAATTGCTAACAGACAGACAGACGGACGGACGGACGGACGGGGGTGATGACATAATACGTCCCATCTTAAGACGGGCATATAAATATGTCTTAAGACGGGCGTATAATAATAAAAAAGTATATTGGGCAGGCCAAGACCTCCCCTGACAGTTGGCATTTTTAAAAACCTTAGAGCTCTCCCTAGCCTTTTTGCCATGCCAAATAAAATTAAAAAACACTTTTTCAAAATCTGAAGCCATCTTTCTGGAGATCCAGAGGGATAACATCTGCTGTGGATTTTTATTTTTTTCTGTGTGCATGTTATTTGAATATTATGGTATTTAATCATGACTACTGATACTGCTGGTGAATGAAAGTGATTCATGGCACTTGAATGGCTATTTTTATTATACATTAACATAGAATTAACAAAAATTATAGACACTATACCAATAATAATTACATTAACAAATAAGAAATTATAAGTTATAACAAAAGAGATGTAGCCAATTTATAAATTTCAAGTAAAGTATTATACAAGAGGAACCTTAAAAAAGACGATTCAGAGAACCCAAATAAACGTGTCGCTGTGTTAGTTGATGCAACTGGAGTGATGACCATGAGTGGGAATAAAAAGGGGCAATTCAACAAAAAAAAATTAAAAAATAAAAAAAACAATAAAAAGGGGCGTATTCTAAAAGAGGCTATTCACGCCGAGGCGGAGTGAATTGGGGAAAGCGATTGGCTATCTGCCCTGCAGCGGGCCATACAAGAGAAGCAGTTCTGCTATTCGCACCGCAGCGGGGCGTACAAGAGTAGCATTTCTGCTACTTGCCCCTCAGCTGGGTCAATAAGAGTTTTATTTTATAATTCGCCTCGGTTATAAACTGATTGTTATATTGCAGTTGAAATAACTGGCGAAAAAGGTGGCAGTTAAAATAACTGGCAAAAAAAAAAAAACATTTATAAGTTTTGTGCCTGGTGTTTTCTTTCCATAACTTTTCTTTTGTTTCAAAATGACTATTTGCTCTTTTTTAAATGTGTCCAAACACAAAAATCGATTGAAATTTGCGTTAGACGCACTTATAAGTGTGGCCAAGTTGCACATTGCTCTATTGCCTACACTTAATTTAAGGCTATTCTTACCTCTCTGGAATTTTTACACTTTTCTTTCGTAATCTTAAAATGCTCCTAATAAGCGTATGGCACACTAAAATGTAAAAGAAATCTACCAGGTGTTGTAACTCATCGATATTCAATTCTTATATTTTTCTCATAAAAGTCTGACCAATCATTTTCTTCGGTTCAAAAAAAATGATTTGTCGAGCTTCCTGTCTGTCATCCGTTGCTGTGCCCCTTCCAGTTGCCTACCGCTGTCACTGCTTGCGAGTCGGGCACCTCTCTGGCAGAGCAGCAGAGCGGTAGAGACAAAACAGGTACTAAACAAAGTTAGCCTGCAAATAAAACAGCTGCAACTGCTCCTTATTTAATGACTAACGTTACCTGGACAATTCTGGTGAGGTAAGACGTTATGACAGCAGTTTTGAAAGAAAATATGTATGAATTCTGCCCAAACACGAAGCATCTGACTGTACACAAACAGGCGCTGAAATGCTATAATTACTGACGTTAATGATAGTTCTTCAGACGTTAAAAGGGCATTTTATTTCATAAAACGGGTGCTTCCTGTAGTATCTTTGTATGCAACATGCATTCTGTGACACCTTGTACGAATGACTGGAATCATTGAGCATATGCAATGAACGTCAGCTCTCATGACCATGTGTACCTAAGCTGATTTTCTGTTTGTTTATTGTCCGGAAAGACGTAAAAATATGAAAGTGGCGATGAGGATGCCTTTACTACTGTGACTGTCATGTTGTAATTCATTTGGGAGTCTTCGTTTGGATTGTTTTCCCGACTCCTAAGTGGCGCAGGCATTGTCATGGTGAGTTATTTCTCTGCGGAATCGAGATCTGTGTCCGACATTAGATTGCCTAAAAATGGCTGCTGCTGCCAGCTTCCTCGGGGGCATTGGACCCTACTCGCTGGGAAAGAGACTTTCGATGCATATTCTGAATGAATGGAAATGTTCTTTGTGGCCAATAACATTGTTGAACTGCCTGGGAACAATACTGAGGCCATTGCTGCTAGGGAGGTGGTTCAGCAACGGAAGAGAGACATTTTTCTTAGTGAATGTGGGGCTCACGTTTACGGTACCTTGAGCAATCTCGTGGCCCCTGCCAAACCACGCGATCTTCCCTTAGTGATGCTTTTGCAACGTCTGTGTCAACACTACAACTCTGCACCATTAGAAATCGCTGAGGGTTTTCGTTTTTGGAAACGAGACCAAAGACCCAACGAAAGTGTGAATGACTGTGTCCTCGGCGCGTTGCATAAACTGAGCATTCACTGCAACTTTGGTAACTCCTTGGAACGTGCTCTGCATGATCGGTTCGTGAGTGGATTGGTAGACCAGAAAATACGAAAAAAGTTGCTGACAACAGCTGATCTAACTTTTGACAACGCATGTCGCACTGCTGCGTCAATGGAGATGGCAGCCAAGCAGGCCAAAGGATTGCATGGCCAATCGAGTGACGGCTGTACAGTGAACAAACTTTCTGGTGTCCGAGGGAACCGCAAGCCAAGTTCAAAAGGATTGCAGAAAACTTTTACGGTTTCCTGTTCGCGGTGCGGAAACCCGCACCTTGCCAAGGACTGCCCTCATAAGGAGGTTGTTTGTAACAGGTGTTCTTTGACAGGACATTGTGCCAACTAAGGACCCCAAGAAGGGAGGCGAGTCTGCACACCAGGGCAAGACTTTTCTCAGAAGGAAACAGGCCGGTAGTGTAAAGTGTGTAGATGCTGACAGTGATGTTGAAACTGACAGTGCATACCTAGGTATTCACAACATTTCTGCTGCAAATTCTACGGACACAGAAGGGTATCATGTTTATGTTAAGATCAATGGTGTTCAGTGCAAAATGTACATTAATACTGCAGCTGATTTTTCTGTCATGGGTAAAGATACTTACGAAAAGTCATTTTCCCAGAACACATTGATGCCGTGTAAGGTTAAACTGGAGTCCTACACAGGTGAACCTATCAAGGTGATGGGCGAGTTTGAGGCCCATGTAGAATATGGGAATCAGCAGGCTAGTTTGCTGGTGATTGTAGTTAATGTTATGAAGAGGCCTATACTTTTAGGTCGTAATTGGCTGGCAAGGCTCAGGTTGGAGTGGGGAAAAATTTTCAATATAACCACTTGCAGGGCAAAAGAGTCTGTACCGGTGTCTGATGGTGTAACTGCAGAGAATTGGAGCAAGAATGTGAGCATATCTGACTAGGTTAAATGTGCTGTAGCTGGTAGTGGCGAGGATAAAGCCAAATTGAGGTAATACTCACTAAGTATGGTCATTTATTTGCAGAAAGTTATGAAGGCATGACGGGTATAACTGCTCATATTCGAGTAAGGCCTGAGGCAAAGCCTGTGTTTCACAAACCTCGCAGAGTGCCTTATGCGCTGAAGGATGCAGTTGAGGCCGAGTTGAAAAACTAACGGACCGTGGAGTCATAGTACCAACAGAACATCAGATTGGGCTAGCCCGACTGTTGTTGTATTTGCAGTAAACGCGGTTTTCGATGAGGAATGTTTTCCTGTAGTTGCATCTGAAGTTGAAAAGGACACTAGGCACCATCCAGTGCTTAGTGAGGTGCGTGATTATGTGCTCCACGGGTGGCCAAAAGACAGCTAAGATTTGTCTTAAGTATTCAAACCCTGTTTTAATCTTAAGGATCAGTTGTCAGTTGAGCACGGATGTGTCATGTGGGGAGTTAGGGTTGACGTGCCCAAGAAATTTCATGAGCGTGTATTGGATGAGTTACACTGGGGACACCCTGGAATGGGTGGTATGAAAGCATTGGCCCGTAGTTTCGTGTAATGCCGATATTGAGTCAAGAGTGAAAGCTTGTCAGCCATGCCAGAAGGTTAAGGCAACCCCAGCTAAACTGCCACTACATCCTTGGCTGTAGCCCTCCAGGCCATTTCAGCGGGTCCATATAGCCTTTTGCAAGAGAGTGAGAAGAAGCAGTTTTTGATTTTGATTGACGCCTATTCTAAATGGATTGATGTCAAATGTATGTACTCAAGGTCAACCATAGAATGCACGGTAGACGAACTCAGGTTGATTTTCTCAGAAAATGACCTACCTGAGCAGTTAGTTTCGGACAATGAGCCGCAGTTTCCTGCCCACGAGTTCAAAGAGTTTCTTCCCAAAAATGGTAAAAAAAATGTATTAGTAGCCCCTTACCATCCTGCATCCACTGGGCAGGCAGAACGGGCAGTCAGAGTAGTGAAGGAAGCTTTTGCAAAGCAGATGTTAGACAGAAGTAAGTCTTTGTCGCTCAAACATAGGTTGGCCAACTTCCTGTTTCGATATAGGACCACACCACACAGTCTGACAGGTGTGAGTCAAGCGGAGTTGTTGAACAAGAGGAAGTTGAGAAGTAGATTGCATCTAATTAAGCCTAATCTTTCTGAGGCAGTAGAGAAGAGACAAGAGGCTCAGATGGTTCAATTTGACCGCCATAGAAAGGTGGTAAGACAGTTTGAAGTAGGTGATGTGGTCCAGGTTAAAAATACCAGGGCAACGTCTAAGTTGGACAGATGGTTACTTGGATCTACTGTGGAAGTCAAGGGTACCAGGAACTATTGGGTGAAAGTAGGACCGGACAGAGATTAGTCCATGCTGATCAGTTGGTGAAAGTGTCAGATCTCGTCTCTGAATGTTCAAGTGAACAAGGTTGTGATCATGCCGGTACAT
Source organism: Gymnothorax reevesii (assembly GCA_029721435.1). NCBI lineage: Eukaryota > Metazoa > Chordata > Actinopteri > Anguilliformes > Muraenidae > Gymnothorax > Gymnothorax reevesii. The sequence continues at coordinate 43,881,448 of CM056592.1, forward strand.
GTAGGGAGGACTTAATTCTTGATGATGTATTACATGAGTCAGCAGAGTCCGTTGTTCCTAACACATCACCAGTGTCTGTGTCACAGCCTATGAGTGCTGAGCCACAGGATTCTCAGGTGTTACCCGAGACAGCGGAAATTGCTGAACCTCAAACATCACCAGGAATGGGTTCAGTTTCTCCTCCAGTTTCTTACAGGAGTGTAAGAAGGTCCACTCGGGTTAGAAAGCCGGTTGTGAAAATGAATCTTTAGTTTAAAGCAACCATGTCTTGGAAATCAGGAGTCTGTGTAAATATGTTAGAGTTGAAAAATCACTTGAAATACTCAATTGTTTTCTAGGGGGAGCAGTGTAGTATCTTTGTATGCAACATGTGACACCCTGTGCGAATCACCAGAATCATTGAGCATGCGCAATAAACGTCAGCTCTCATGACCATGTGTATCTAAGCTGGTTTTCTGTTTGTTTACTGTCCAAAAACACGTAAAAATACTACACTTCCCATCCTTAAATGTGATTGGATGAGCCACGTTCCATGCCGTTATAAAATTACTGTAACCCACTGTTGCAGGCCGTAGCACAAAATATCCCTGCGCGCAACAAACTACTCTGCACTCAACTGACTCGTTAGGTTACATTTGTTTCAAGACTTTTAGCTCGCTATTTCAGTGTTAGCGCAGTTTAGCCTTTTCACCCGCTAACCAGTTGGCCATCTACCTAGCTAGCTACTGCATTACAGATTTAGATATCACTTTTGGGTTGCTAGCTACATTGCAAACTAGCTCGCTATTTCAGTAGCTTATTGGCGATAAAAACTTTTTTTCTTGCGTGTTTATTTCATGGGCTACGTGTAGGGTAATCCACATCCATTGTAGTGAACGTTAGCTAGTTGACAAACTGGCTCGCAAACTAATGGAAAATTCAACATATTTTCCTAGACACCGGCAAGTGTGGAGGACATAAGTCAATTGTTCCCTACTCTAGCTGCTGGTTGCAATGATATGGCCGATTGGCGCAAGTTGAGAACAAGAAAACTTGAAAATCGAAACGAACATAATATTATTTAACGGGGTCTTCGGGAGACCGAAGGATACATTCAAAATAGCCTGCTTTTATAGTATATCTACATTAGCAAGCCCCAATAGCCTGATGTGACATGATAATGGCACTAGATTAAAAAGCAATCTTAGCGTCTGTGTTGCTTGCCAACCATTCTGTCCACTCTATCTTGCTTGGTGGAAGAACAAATATTTCTTAAGTTTATTTTTGCGGTATTACCAAAAAATTGGCGATTGTCGAAAATGGTTTTTTTCTTGTGTGTTTATTTAATGGGCTATATGTAGGGTAACCGTTTTATAAAAGCAATAAGCCCCTTGAAGCACTGGGTTAGTGATTTTATAACAGCGGAGGGGCGTTCTAAGGCACGACGCACAGCGGAGTGCCTTAGTGGCTCTCCGCTGTTATAAAATCACTGTAACCCAGTGCTTCTCGGGACTTATTCCTTTATTAGACCACATATAGAATTGAATATTATGTAAATTCTGTTGGTTAGTTTCCTCTAACCGGTGCCTCTTAATCTATCTCTATTGCCCCGTTTCAAGATGCTTTCACACAGTACGTGAAACTAATTTTTCGTACAACAGATTACATTCAAAGTCAATGCAAAGACGCGAATACGTGCGAGATTCGCAGGTATACAGTTTAGCACTGTCTGTCTGTCTGTGTGTGTGTCTGTCTGTCTGTTTGTTTGTTTGTCTGTCCACGCGACATCTCGGCCACCACTGAAGCTAGGGTGATCAAACTTTGTGGGGTAGATGATCCTAGGGTACCCTGTCCAAATTACCATTTTGAGGTCAAAAGGTTAAAGGTCAAGGTCAACAGGAGGCGTGGGTTAGCATCTAAGTGCGCATCATCTAGTTATCCATGTAATCAAGTGCACTGATCATCAAAAGTGCGTGCTCCCGCTTCAGACACACACATACACAAAACCCGGATCCTGTCTGAACCAACCAGCTAGAGCGCGCGCCGTGCACTGCACACAAACGGATCGCTGTTGTCATACTAAAAAGAATAATATCAATGTAAAAAAAAAAATAACACGTACAATGAAAGGAACAAATTTTCCAAGTCATCTTGCCTCAAGTCGAGTCGAGTTTGGAGTCTTGGCCTTCCTAGTTCAAGTCGAGTCGCAAGTCGTCAAATTTGCGACTTGAGTTGACTCGAGTCCGAGTCCCTATGACTCGAGTCCAGTTGCCTATTATTTAGTAAACGTTGGAAAGCTAGAAAGCTTCTTGCCAACTTTGCTTCGGTGCATGTAAATGCTGGGTAGCGAACTAAATGGCGAAGTAATTATTCACCGTTGTCCATTGACTTCTTTGCATCACATATACTCCCATAATCCCGAGAGAAACCTTTGCAGAGGTCCACAAGGTTGCAATTCTGTGTGAACCCGTCGCCGTGCTGTAAATACAAAATATGCTGCCAGCCATCTATTGACACGATTTAACCTCCCATCAATTTATGCGACTAAATGGGATTTATACATTTGCTAAATATTAGCCAGTGAAAATACACTTTACTTTGTTGATCGAAGGTTCGAGTTCGTCTTTTCGAGTATGAAAGTTAATACGGATATATTTTTGCAACGTTTCCTAGCTCCGTCATAGACTTAACCAAGAACATTCTATAATTGCGTACAGTTGAGTTAGGCATGTCGAAGCGAGTGGGAGTGTTAAATTGTAGTTGGGCAAAGAAGAACTGGCAAAAAAGAAAGATGGTGAAGGATTTCAGATTTATGAAAAGGAGAAGAGAAAATGTTATTGTAATCAGGTCCATCTGTCTGTCCGTCTGGACGCATATCGAGGGTTTGAAGCACAATGGTTTCATGTCCATTTTAGAGGTTTTGAGAAAAAAAGATTTTTTTGGTTTCCAATGTGTTCTATTAAATCAGGTATATGTCTTTTTATTTACAGGTCATTCTTTTGCTGCATGGTTCAGAAGTATATTGAACACCTAAGTTTTCATAGCAGTGTAACCGCAACATCATGGTCAAAATTGCCAAAAATGGACACGTCACCTCAGTGCTCCAACAATTCTAGCACATGATGTGACATAACACAATGGTGACTGGTTGAAGGCAAGTTTGTTTGCAATGGAGGACAGACTATTCTGTAATAAAATTCATGTTTATTCATCAAAACATCAATGTTTAATTCATTTAAGCAGATTTTGTTGGACATATCACAAAATGAAAATGTGAATTCTGATTAAAAATTAATGCAGATGGACGTACAGTTTTTGTGCTCCAAGGATTAGCTGATATGAAGCTGTGACAGGGGGTAAAAATCTCAAGACCACAAAATTTGGACATATAACCAATGTGCTCCTAACCCTCGATATCTTAAACTATTGACACGATTTACATAAAACTTTCACAGCAGAAAGGTCCTACCCGTGGCTCAGCCCTCCTCTAACGTCAGACAGCTAGGTCAAAGATCAAAGCCACCAACAAATGTCAAAGGGTCCAGGTTTTGCAGTCTGGTTGTCTTGTTGTCTGTTCGCAAGACAGCCGGCTAGCTGCCACAGCACTCGACTTTTAAAAATCCTGCCTTATGTATATGATACACAAGACCTCGTTGTTGCTATATTCTGAGAAATAAATGTTTTGTTCCGAAAAAGGTGTCTTTTTTTTGGGTTTTTCATTTGAAAAAAATCAGCGCTGACAAAACCAGGCCTGGAAATACACGACGGCACTCGCGGCATTTGCTGCCGAATTCGACAGAATCGCCGCCGACTGTACTATTAAACGACGGCAACCTTTTGCCGGCGAAAAAAATCTTGTTTGTCTTTCTTCTTCATCCCCATTCTTTGGAATCTGGTTTAAAGTACAGTACAATAACCGAATCGAGTGTGCCATCTAGTGATACAATATTGTAACTGCGTGCATAAATTTGCTGCTCATGTCCGCTGGCATCAAAATCTGCACAAATCTGCTAAGATACCCTGCGAACATCGTTGCTCTACTGTCTACTCGAACGCGCCAAATGCAGATAATCCTTAAATGAGGAATTACATCCATATTTTAATACGTAACGTGTAACGAAGTGGTCTGTGTCAAAGTAACGAAGTGAGAGTATATTTTTTTTATCTTTTAAATGTAGAGTAAAAGTCCCAGTTCAAAAAAAAAAAAAGAAAAATCAAGTAAACTACAGATCCTCAAAAATAAAAAAAACGACTTTAAGTTTGCAACGAAGCACATGTACACCTTCAATAGGAAGATTAACCTAAAAAAAACCAAACGCAACTTTTCTCCGGTAAAAAAAAAAAAAAAAAAACAAGACATTTTGAATAGCCTAGTTCTCCGTTATGTACACTGGATTGACACTGTTCGCCGTGTTTGTTAGACTCTCACGATCACGTAGACACCCAATGCACGTCTTGTTGTCGCAGGGCCGGCCCTTGCCTATACGATTGCCTTGGCAAAAATCCATCCCTTTATTGGCAACAATTAGTCCTGGCTTGTTCTTAATAGTTCTCCTTTATTAACACGCTATCCAATTTAAGAATAATCAAGTGGCAATTGAAGACACGGCTTCTCTCCCCCTATGCGATCTAACAGCGACAAATGGGCTACATTTAGTTCAGAAAAATAATTATAATTTGGTCTATGCACTGGCACTCAGCAACGTAACTTTTTTTCCTGCGAGAGCGGCATTTCAGAAATCTTCAGGTAATTCTGGTGACAAGTCCGTGGTTTCGTCCATTTACATTTTCCAATCGGACAGCTGTCCATTTTTGACAGCAAGTTGCGTGACCGTGCAGCAAAAACAAGTGTGCGCACTTGTCGCCGAAATTACCTTCTTTCGCAAGGGAGTTCTGAAATGCTGCTCTCGCTGGGAAAAAATTACCGTTGCTCTGTGCCAGTGCATAGACTTATTTAAAATTCAATTATTTTTCTGCACTGACTGTAGCCCATTATTGCGTCGCTGTTAGATCGCATGGGGGAGAGAAGCCGTGTCTTCAATTGCCACTTAGTTAATCTTGAATTGGAAAACGTGTTTATAAGGAAAACCATCTAGAATTAGCCAGGACTAATTGTTGTCAATAAAGGGTAGGATATTTTACGCCAAATTTAGACGTCTGGCGCCGGCCCTGCGTTGTCGAGTAAGAAGTCTTGAAAGCCAATGGGTGCATCTCACAGGGTAGGCAGCATCTTTCGAAGGCTGCATTTTTAGGGGCCGTCACTTACGTCCATCCACTAAACCGACATTTAGGGAATAAAAGACAAGGTTAAATTTAGGGCTAGGTTTGGGTCTAGGGGTTAGAGTTATGGTTAAAGTTAGGGAAACCAGCGGTGACTCGCTAAAAAGAAAGCAGTTTAATGGAGATGATATGGCGTTTCGTTAGTTTGGCGGATGGAATCAAGTGACGACCCCTAAAAATGCAGCCTTCAGAGGATGCTGCCTAGGGCTGCGTTCCAATCCGAAATAAGATACTCCCTTCACTTCTTCCCTCCACTCGAGAGAGCCCTCCGAATGACGTAGCAGGCGAGTAAGCCCTTCCCGAGCGAGGGAGGGCAATAGAGGGGACTTGGGGGGAGGGTTGTGGGAAATCGGATTGGAACGACCCTCGAAGCGTTTTTATCCGCACTTATACAGTTGTCAACAAGCCAGCGGGAAGTTTGCGTTGCCATGGAGCCGAGTGAGTTTGTTGCCTGTACGTTCCATTGATAAGATGTGTACGTTCTACCTTTTACAGTTCACGCGGAAGCGTATCGCGTGTTCGTGGCAAGTAGAAGACAACGTGCTCGTTTGACTGCTGCAGCATTTGTGACTGTTTTATGGGAAAATAAAGCTGCTTTCACACTGGACGCAAAATGAATTTTTCGCAGGACAGATTGCATGATCATACGATGGATGCATTTTGCGTGCATTCGCGTCTTTGCATTTGAATGTAATCTGTCGCGCGAAAAATTCGTTTCGCGTCCAGTGTGAAAGCGGCTTTTAGCTCTGCAACAGTCCTCACGGATGCTATAGGCTAGCTACAGCAAAAATGAACGTAAAGTCTCAAATGCTGAAAAATAATGCGAAACCGATGCCCCTCACTCCCAAACTTCGCTATTTGCATATAACTATGTCATAGATTGCACACTACTCGAACACAATTCTTAAATTGAATGGTAATTTCCCCTCCACAATTCCTCCTTTTGCCATCTGAAATAAATGGCGGACGTGAAATTTTGACCGAGGGAGAATGAGCAAGGCATTCTGGGCAATATCAAAGCTTGGAGGGATGTTCGTTGTTGGCTTCGTTTGAGGGAGGATAATCGAGGGCTTGAGCAAATGAAAATTCGCCCTTCCCTCCGCAAAATTGGATTGGAACGACCCTGCAAGCGGCAGCCATCTTACATCCGGGAGTTTTTGGGGATTCCCCCCTCGATTGCGCGAGTGAACACGACAAAGCAAGCATTTTTTTCGGATTGGAACGCAGCCTAGGCTTTGAGATTCAGCCAATGAGTCTCGCATACTTAAAAATCACACTAACTTCCTTTGATTGACGATTGATCCGTCATATCACAAGCTATGAAGATGGGACCAAGATGTCCTTGTAGCCAATAAGGAGACCTTTACAACGAGGTATAGCACTTCCCCTCATTCTCTCGGGAAACCTGGGAAATTGAGTGTGTATTTCTCATTGAACGCCAGAGCGTACACAAGCTTCATTACAGCAGGTCTTGCTCCTATGCAAAACTTTCGTATTTTGCGCAAAAATGCCTAAACGGCAGGAAAAACAAAACACACGGAGGAAGCAGGGGCAAAGGAAGAGGAGAGACAGAAAGTGATATTGAGGAAGAAATAAAAGAGATTGAAGAAAGTGAATCTCTGAGGATTCTGATTCTGATAGATTTCTTGGAAGGGAAGGACCCCGATTTTGAATGGTGAATAGCCTAATCATTACGTCTATATAAACAAAAGGATATAAACTATTCTTATTTATATCCTAACATAATTACAGTGCATAATGAGGATTTTCCAATGATGTGTAGCATGTTTGTGTAGAAAGTGAATTGAGTCAGGAAGAGTTGGGAATTGCTGTAGTCGAATACAAAAATGCCATGGAGAGCCCTTCATCTCATGCTGCTGTAAGCAAATTGGGAATTTCCAGGCCTGAAAACTCATCCGGGCTGACAGATTTTGGGGTCTGAAAAAGTAAAGGTCGAACCCTGATAACCCATGCATTGTGCGTTTGTCATGCTCACAGTCACCACCAGTTTACAACCAAACAAACTTTATACCAAGGGGATTACAAATTTTATGTACAACTGTGTATGTGCTTCATATACACTGCTCAAAAAACAAAGAGAACACTAAAAAAACACATCCTAGATCTGAATGAATGAAATATTCTTAAAAATACTTTGTTCTTGACATAGTTGAATGCGCTGACAACAAAATCACACAAAAATTATCAATGGAAATCTAATTTATTAACCCAGGGAGGTCTAGATTTGGAGTCACACTCAAAATTAAAGTGGAAAAACACACCACAGACTGATCCAACTTTGATGTAATGTCCTTAAAACAAGTTAAAATGAGGCTCAGTAGTGTGTGTGGCCTCCTTGTGCCTGTATGACCTCCCTACAATGCCTGGGCATTCTCCTGAAGAGGTGGCGGATGGTCTCCTGAGGGATCTCCTCCCAGACCTGGACTAAAGCTGGACCGCCAGCTCCTGGACAGTCAGTGGTGTAACGTGGCGTTGGTGGATGGAGCGAGACATGATGTCCCAGATGTGCTTAATTAGATTCAGGTCTGGGGAATGGGCAGGCCAGTCCATAGCATCAATGTCTTCGTCTTGCAGGAACTGTTGACACACTCCAGCCACATGAGGTCTTGCATTAGGAGGAACCCAGGGCCAACCGCACCAGCATATGGTCTCACAAGGGGTCTGAGGATCTCATCTCGGTACCTAATGGCAGTCAGGCTACCTCTGGCGAGCACATGGAGGGCTGTGAGGCCCCACAAAGAAATGCCACCCCACACCATTACTGACCCACTGCCAAACCGGTCATGCTGGAGGATGTTGCAGGCAGCAGAATGTTCTCCACGGCGTCTCTAGACTCTGTCACGTCTGTCACATGTGCTCAGTGTGAACCTGCTTTCATCTGTGAAGAGCACAGGGCGCCAGTGGCGAATTTGCTAATCTTGGTGTTCTCTGGCAAATGCCAAACGTCCTGCACGGTATTGGGCTGTAAGCACAACCCCCACATGTGGATGTTGGGCCCTCATACCATCCTCATGGAGTCGGTTTCTGACCGTTTGAGCAGACACATGCATAATTGTTGCCTGCTGGAGGTCATTTTGCAGGGCTGTGGCAGTGCGCCTCCTGTTCCTCCTTGCACAAAGGCGGAGGTAGCGGTCGTGCTGCTCGGTTGTTGCCCTCCTACGCCACCTCCATGTCTCCTGATGTACTGGCCTGTCTCCTGGTAGCGCCTCCATGCTCTGGACACTATGTTAACAGACACAGCAAACCTTCTTGCCACAGCTCGCATTGATGAGCCATCCTGGATGAGCTGCACTACCTGAGCCACTTGTGTGGGTTGTTGAGTCCGTCTCATGCTACCACAAGAGTTAAAGCACCGCCAGCATTCAAAAGTGACCAAAACATCAGCCAGAAAGCATAGGAACTGAGAAGTGGTCTGTGGTCACCATCTGCAGAACCACTCCTTTACTGGGGATATCTTGCTAATTGCCTATAATTTCCACCTGTTGTCTATTCCATTTGCACAACAGCATGTGAAATTGATTGTCAATCAGTGTTGCTTCCTAAGTGGACAGTTTGATTTCAGAGAAGTGTGATTGACTTGGAGTTACATTGTGTTGTTTAAGTGTTCCCTTTATTTTTTTGAGCATTGTATTTCAAAAGATAGAACTTTGGTATATGCCTAGGAATAAAGAATGTTAGGTCGTAGAACATGAGCTCTTTAGAGCGCCACCTTTTGTCAGAAGGCTATGTATCCAGCATAGTACCAAACCAAGCTCTTCACGTTCTAGCTCTGTGTTTCCCAATTCAAAAAATTTGTTTAGTACATTGCTGGGGATCGCCTGTGCCCCCTGGAGGTGAATTTTTCTGAGTTTTGATGTTCGAAATAATCTACACTGAAAATATGACCATTGAGATTTTACTAATGCTGTAATGTACCCCAAAGGATTATGTATCCAGTGAATTTCAGATCTCTGTCTTGCTGGGTAAACAAAATAATGCCACTGAAACATAGGCACAATCTGCTATGTTATGGTCCATTTTGAGTTTTCCTCCAACTTTGGCTCCGTCTAGCTTGAAAGTGTAGATACTACCAAAGAAATTCTTCAATATTCCTGAAAGCAGAGCTCCAAAAGCACAACAAACTGCATTCATCACCATGGAACATATCTGGGTTACTGAGAAAATATACCTCAAACATGCACCAAAATCAATTTCGACCATCTTTCCAGCCATCCATTGCACGAACCCAGCAAGATACCGAGGGAATTTTAACTGAAAAGGATAGTTTTGTAGGTGAGTAAACACATAATAAAGCATTATAATTTGGTATATGTCTGGGATATTATTTTATTCTTAATCCCATTTTCAATTTTTACCGTAATTTCTCAAATAATTCCGGCACAATAACATAGTTACCCAGCTTGGCGCTGATGCGGTGCTGATGTCTATCCAGACTTGAAGTGTGATAGGTCATGATAAAAGTAAGAGATCTGGTACTGTGTACCCTTAAGTCATGATAATTGATTTAAAATGTGGTGTCAAAAGCAAAACGGAGCCACTTTAGTGGCTTTCCGGTGGCGTCACTGGCAGATTTCTTGAGATACGAACCTAAAAATTAGGGTTTTTCTGTGAGACTACCACATCTACCAATCTGCCAAGTTTCATGGAATTCCAGGGAGGTCAACTTCTCAACATCTTCAAAAAGTGTCATTTTCTCACGGAATGGCTCTTAAACAATCTTGAAGTGCAAACGCAAGTTGTTCATCTTTTTCAAATAAAATAGGTCTATTTTTTCCCTGAATTGTACTATTTACTAGCTGAAGCAATGCATTGAGATGGAAGCAGTGAATTTACACATTAATGACCTTGATAGGAATATTGAGAGCAGATTAGTTAAATTTGCAGATGATACTAAATTGGGAGGTTTGGCAAATAGTTTAGCGTCCACTAAAGTGATTCACGGTGATTTGGATAGAATCCAGAATTGGGCAGAAATGTGGAACGTGCTCCACACGAAAAAGATGGGAGTGATTGTTGACTAAACCCTCACAGGCTCGAGCCATTGAGCTGTAGCAATTAAAAAAGCCAATCGGATGCTGGGATACATTGCCAAATGTATTGAGTACAAATTTAAGGAGGTGATGCTTCTTTGGAACAACACATTCGTCAGACCACATCTAGAGTATTGTGTACAGTTCTGGGGACCATACTTTAAGAAAGATATAGAGGCTCTAGAGAAAGTTCAGAGAAGAGCCGCTAAGCTAATTCCAGGTATAAAAGATGAAAGCTATGAGAAGAGGCTGAAGATCCTTAATCTCTTTAGTCTTAGGAAAAGAAGACTAAGGGGTGATTTGATTGAGGTCTTAAAATATTTTAAAGGGATTAACAAAGTGAATTATGTAGGATTCCTTCGACTGAGTGTTGTGAGTAGAACTTGGGGTCACAAATTGAAGTTGACCAAAGGTAAATTTAGCACTGACATTTGGAAATATTTCTTCACCCAAAGAGTAATTTCAATGTGGAATAGCTTGCCTGACCATATTGTTGAGGCAGAGACCTTGAGGGTTCTCAAGAGCAGGCTTGACTTAAAGCTAGATACCATTGAGTCATAGAGTATCTGAAGGGATATATTCACAATAGTATAAAGAAACTGGCGAGCGTAGTTGGGCTGAAAGGCCTGTTCTTGCCATTCATGTTATGTTATGTTATGTTTCCCCGGAGAACAGGAAATTCCATGAAACCGAGAATAGGCTACATTCTAAACAATTTTGGGAACAAAACAACAGCCTCGAAAGTTGGGTCTTCGTCCGGATAAACAGGCATAATGTTGGATGAAGTGGAGGCAAACAATTGAGTCAGTTTATCCAACAGACTGGAAGGTAGCACTATACGAATAAAAATTAAGCCATCATTTGGGAAGACATTGCAAAGAAAACTAGGCCTACGCTGTCGGCGGCCGAAAGCAAGGGTATATACCCGAAATTCCCCAATCCTTGAAACCCCCTTTTAGATTCCCCTTTACTAGACCTACAATATGAAGCAAAATTGAGGTCAGTGTAAGTAATTGTTCCAGAGAAAAACTGTTTTTTCAATATATAGCGCCATCTGGTGGCAAACCTAGGAGTGCATATTTGCCCAAAATCAGTTCATCCTCTCTACCATACCTACCCATACGCTAAAAATGAGAAGCCATCGCGTTAATGGCTAAAACCTGCGGAGGCGGCGGCAGTGGGTGGGGCGAAACCATGATGTCCCCGAAACTCGTATTTCGGGGTTATAATTACCACAACATGGGGGGTGAAACCTGATGGTCAAGACACAGCGAGAAACCCTGACAGCAGGCGTTTTCCTGAGGACAGTGAGTACCCACTTTGGCCATACCTCTTTACCCCAGTGACAAAGCCCTCAACTGCCAGTGAGCTGGCATTCAACGAGGCTCTCTGAGTGGTGATTGTAACCTCAGGTGCGTGCAAAAGTCCAGTGGTTGCCAACACTTTTCTCCATCAAAGTGTTGTACAATCATCACTGAGCCAACTATGCTACACAACATCACTGTCCAGGCGAGAGCCCCCGTAGGTGACCAGTGGGTGGCGGGTGACAGGATGACAGGCATCCATCAGCTAATAGATGTGGAGTAGGCCGGTTTCGGGGCATTTCAACTAGTAACTGCACTTTTTTTTCATAAATTCAATTTTTTAATTTAGAACATGCCATTTTTAGCTCGCAGGGACGAATGTCCGGAGAGCTATTGTCGTACCCCCGGCGTCCGCGTCCGTCCGCGTGCAGAAAAACTTTAACCTTGTCTATAACTTTTGAACCGTGAGAGATAGGGCTTTCATACTTTGCATGTGTACTCCTTGATGCCAGACCTATCTACCGATGCCAAAATTTCTGACATCGTGACCTTGACCTTTGACCCACCTTTAGAAAACTTTAACCTTGCCCATAACTTTTGAACCGTGAGAGATAGGGCTTTCATACTTTGCATGTGTACTCCTTGATGCCAGACCTACCTACCGATGCCAAAATTTCTGACCTCGTGACCTTGACCTTGACCTTTGACCCACCTTTAGAAAATGTTAACCTTGCCCATAACTTTTGAACCGTGAGAGATAGGGCTTTCATACTTTGCATGTGTACTCCTTGATGCCAGACCTACCTACCGATGCCAAAATATCTGACCTCGTGATCTTGACCTTTGGCCCACCTTTATAAAACTTTAACCTTGCCCATAACTTTTGAATCGTGAGAGATAGGGCTTTCATACTTTGCATGTGTACTCCTTGATGCCAGACCTACCTACCGATGCCAAAATTTCTGACCTCTTCACCTTGACCTTTGACCCACCTTTAGAAAACTTTAACCTTGCCTATAACTTTTGAACTGGGAGAGATAGGGCTTTCATACTTTGCATGTGTACTCCTTGATGCCTGACCTACCTACCGATGCCAAAATTTCTGACTTCGTGACCTTGACCTTTGACCGACCTTTAGAAAACTTTAACCTTGCCCATAACTTTTGAACTGTGAGAGACAGGGCTTTCATACTTTGCATGTGTACTCCTTGGTGCAAGACCTACCTACTGATGCCAAAGTTTGACCTGATGACCTTGACCTTTACCTGACCTTTAAAAAACTTTAACCTTGTCTATAACTTTTAAACCATGAGAGATAGGGCTTTCATACTTTGCATGTGTACTCCTTGGTGCAAGTACTGATGCTGAAATTTTGACCTGGTGACCTTGACCATGACCTTTACCTGACCTTTTTAGCTCGCCGGGACGAATAACGTCCAGAGAGCTCTTGTCATACCCCTGGCGTCCGCGTCCGTCCGCGTGCAGAAAAATTTTAACCTTGCCCCCCGGCGAGCTTTGTTGTCTTTCTGACAACTCTTGTTTTCCTCTCGTGATTAGCACTCCAGTTGCATCAACCACCACAGCGACACCCTTATTTGAGTTTTCTTCATTTTACTTTTCAGGGTTCTTCAAATATAATATTTTAATTTGCTGAAATGTGTATATAGGTCATATCATTTTGTGATAACATTATTTCTTTTTGTATTTGTTAATGTAATTATTATTATTGCTTTTATGTCAATAATTGTTGTTCATCTTCAGTCAAGGTATAATTTAAAAATAATAATAACTTCACACACACAGAGTGAGTAAAAAAAAAAACTATACTAAACTAAAACACTTTTTAACGGGTCATTTTGTGATCATGTAGCAATATACATGTATACAACATATTTTGTAATTTTGCCTCAGATCTTTCCACTGATATTGTTACCAGTTACACCTCATTAGGGTTCAGGCCTGATTGCACAGAGGACAATTAAGAGACTCAAGTGAAATCTGACTTGTGCCAACTGCCCAGGGCTGGATATGAAATTGACCATGTATGTCATAATGGGTTGCATAGTCATTTGAACTCATAAACAGGCATATGTATCTTGCCTGTGCATTGGTCGCAATGACCTGGCTCTGCCAAGCATGATGTGTCCACAGTTTACCCCCAGGCAAAGGGCCCTCTTGGTCACTGAATATCATAGGACACGGAACGTTACAAATGTGCTGCAGAATTTTTGGCGTCAGTTTCCTAACGTGCCATAAATGATTTATGTTGACTTGAAACTTCACAAAGGGAAATCTGTTCTGTTAGCTTTGTATCAGAGCCTGATCAGTTGGCACAAGTGAAATTTCACTTAACTCCTTAAATTGTTGCACAGCAGTCATGGGTTTAATCTAACAAGGTGCAAATATCAAAAGAAGCAGAAAGAGCTGCTGAAAACATACATGTAAAAAGATATTGTATACATTGCTACTGAATATAATAATTAATATAAATAATTTTTTTACTTACTCTGTACATATACTCATAGGCAATGAAAACGCAACACTAAATTTTGGTTTATTTTTGCCCAGGACCTGTCCAATTTGAGTTTTTAAGTGACCAATGGGGTCACAATGTGTACCTCGTGACACATGAATGATCATCATGTAACTCAACACTGTGGGTTGGACTGTCATCAATCCATATTGAGTACAACATATGGGGTCAGGAGTTGTGCAATTACAGTGGTGGATATGAAGGAGGGGTCTTCCCTATATAAAGGCATGATAAAAGCCACACAAAAAACATTTTTAAGTGTCATAATGCCACATCTGTCGGCTGAACAACGGAACAGGGTATGCTAGAGGCGGGAGAGTTTTTTTTTCACTGTTTTGGGGGTAGTACGTCCAACATCAGTACGTTTCGGGTGTAGTACGTCCAACTGGGACGAGCTCTTTCATCAAGAGTACCCAGACCTCAAACCAGGCAGCAACTCCAGAATGCACTACAGGCAGAGTGGTGTCAACTTCCCCAAGACAACCGAAGACACTTAGTCAGGTCTATGAGGAGACTGCCTGTGTGGATGTTCGTTGGGGTCACACCCAATACTGACTGTTCTTTTGAGTTCATTTTTAAATGTTTGTTCCGTTCAGTCTTGTTGTGAGTTTTCATTTTCAACTTGTGCTCGTTATGTTTAATGCATCTGATTATTATTGTCCAAATCGGCCCATAAACACTCAATTCATCAAAGTCAACCCACCCAAATTATTTGAATTGTTGATATAAGAAAATAAATTTGAGTCACAAAATTATTTGAATCCACACTGGTGTTGCATTTTCATTACCTCTGAGTAAATATATATATATTAAAGGAATAAGTCCAGAGAAGCAGTGGGTTACAGTGATTTTATAACGACAGAGGGGCGTTCTAAGGCACGACGCGCAGCGGAGCCCCTCCACTGCTTATTCCTTTTATAAAACGGTTACCCTACATATAGCCCATTAAATAAACACATAAGGGGGGAAAAAATCGACAATTTATTGGTAATAATGCAACAATAAAATTGAGAACTTCTTCCACCAAGCAAGAAAGAGTGGACAGAATGGTTGGCTAGCAACACAGATGCTAAGATTGCTTTTTCATCTAGCACCATTATCATGTCACATCAGGCTGTTTGGGGTCGCTAATGCAGATATACTATGAAAACAGACTATTTTGAATGTCTCCTTCGGTCTCCCGAAGGCCCCGTTAAAATTTTTGTGTTCGTTTCGGTTTCCGAGTTTCCTTGTTCTCAACTTGCGCGGATTGGCCAAATCATTAGAACCAGCAGCGAGAGTAGGAAACGATTGACTTTTGTCCTCCGCACTTGCCGGTGTCCAGGAAAATATGTTGAATTGTGCATTAGTTTGCTAGCCAGCTAGTCAACTAGCTTGACCCTGTTAATCAATTTTTCGTGCGTTTCGGTCTTCGAGTTTCCTTGTTCTCAACTTGTGTTGATCGGCCAAATCATTACAACCAGCAGCGAGAGTAGGAACCCAGCTAACACACTTACGTCGCCAAGACGTCGTCACAACGTCTTCGACAACGCATTTTCCCCTACACGACTTAACAGACCTCCTAGTATTCACCTTGCGAAATGGATAAATAAATAAAATTTAAAAAATAAAATAAGATGATCGACTTGGCTTACATTGCCACAAGTTTAACCCTGCTCAAGTGAGAGCACAAAGATTGCAAGTCTGTTAAAAAACAATTTCATTTACCACAAAACTTCCTTCAGTTCAGGAATACCCATTTTGGGTGGCTCAGGATGTTACATGCAGAATGTGCGTTGCAAAACTGTTAAACCTCCTGCTAAGTCACTTATTTCAATTGATGACAATTAATACATGAATATAAATTGTATATGAACTGTATACATTAGATCTATTTTTTAACAGTATATAATATTTTAATTTACAATAGTAGTACTTTAATGAATTACGAGACAGAAACATGCATTTTGCACCACTAAGTATTTTCTTAACATTACAAATGGAATGTAGAGTCTGCAGAAGTATCCAACACTTTCCTTTTTCACTAAGGCAAACATCAGTTCAGTTAGGTATACAATCTTACATTCAGAGGGAATCTGATTAGTTGGGTGGTGTATTGTAGTGTAGAATAATAAAGGTTCAGAATGAGCCACCACAGATTTCAATTGAATTCACCAGTTTCAGAGAGGATGCCCAGTCAATGAAACTTGAGGCAAAGACTCAATCATAAAAAACTGTAACTTAAAAAAAAAAAAAAAAGGATCAGGGGCCGTATTTATAAAAAAATTGTGTGAATTTCATACCCAAGTAATGCAGACGCACAAAAAAAAAAAAGACTTTTTGTGGACAATAACCCAATTTATAAACCTATGGATAAAATAAACTGCATGGAATTTTCATTTATTTAATCGGGAAGGACTTGGAATTCACCGACATTGTGCATAGTCTTAATAATTTCCCTTTTTATAATGTCAAGTTTGTTTCTATAAATCAGAAATCTGCAAAGAAAATGACGTACATATCTTTTTTGTGCCTACGCACCGTTTATAAATTAGGTCCCTGGTGCGGTTTAGTGTGAAGCTGTAGTGGCTCCAGAGCATACAGTAGACGCTGAAACCATATTCTGTAAGAAAGAGTATGACCTATAGTTTTGAAACTGACCATTAATTTCAGGTACATTTCCCCACCAATATAAGGCGGGCTCAGACTACTAGAGTTTTAGGCTGATATATCCCAGATTCACCCCTCCCAACAACCACAGAAATGTGGCCTGGGACCTTGGTCAGAAATGATCTTCAGCCAAGATTATCTGGTAATGCAAGGAGCTTACAGATCCAGTCTTATTCCTCCCAAACTGCTCGCACAATCAGGTCAGCGCTGATCATGTCAAACATTTTTGATATTCAGGATTTAGAACTGGAATATTCTGTCAGAAAATAAATTTTAACATCCCATTCAGGGTTTCAGAGCTGACAGTATCAAACAGCAATGGTAAAACCTTAGCCACTGAGAGGCTAGCTGAGTATCAAAAGTTATAAAACCTAATTAAAACTGACCATTAAATACTCACCCCCAGCTGTTGGAGAACAAATTAACTGTGTTGCCCACTTTCCCTAACCGCTCCCTCAAAATCTTTGTCTTCAAACATCTGCCTTCTGTTGTGGTATACAGTAGCTCTTTCGGGCAAGATTACCTTAATCATAACTGGTATGGTATGATGGATTGCAAATTTCTAAATGTGCAGTTTAAGCTTGAGAGAGAAAAAAAATGGAAAAGTACATCCTTTTCTGTGAGCTATAACACAATTTAAAATCAGTGAGGACTTTAAATCTCATGTAGTCTGAGCCCGGCTCTATGAGGATCAGAAAAGCCATGGCAAGCACGGTCATGCGTGCTGCAATTCTGGAATCACCGCAGTCAGGGCCGGATTAACATGATGTAAGGCCCAGGGCTTTGATCAGGTTTAGGGCCTTCCTCCCCCTCCCACCCTATAGCCAACCTCCTACCCTAACTTTCACTAGCATAGTAGTAAAGTGCAAGCATGCATGTACAGTTCATGCAGTATACACACTCACACACACACACACACACACACACACAAAGACGTAACGGGTATGTTGAGTAACTTGTTTATCAGAATGCTAGACTCGATTATGGTCCAGATCAGGTGAAGATATCAGATTTGTCAGGAGGGAGATGATCAGGAACAGCAAGAACCCATGTGGAGGCAAGCTATAACCTCAGGTGAGTGAATGATTTGTAGGCTAATCAAGGAAGGAAAGGACAGTGCAGGCAACATCTAGGCCCACTTTCACAACGCACATAAACCAAGATCAACACTGCAACTGTGCTACATAGCACTCAAAATCACACCAGTACATCATACTCAAATATCCATTCTGAGCTTGACCACATAACATATCTGTTAACCTGTTAACACATAACTTGTCATCAATTATGACTGGCATTTCCATAACATCAAAATATACGCCACGGTCACACACAATTACTGTGAAGGCAGGAGTCGCTGGAGCACACAGACAGTTTTAGCCTTTTAATTATGTTGCTGTAAAATGTAAACTGCTATTAACAACATAATATCATAAACAATTAAACTCAGAAAACTGCCTCATAGCACAAGTTTAATAATCCAGATTAATGATTTTTGATTTACGTAATCGGGGAGAACTAACAGCACCTGTTAACTGTGGAGTGCTCTTTAAGTGAACCTTTTGTTAATTATGAAAATGACTGAAAACAGGCCAGGACTAATAGGCTAATTGTTTTAAACGGATGTTTTGTGCACCCAATTCTCAGTTCTGGCTTCGCCACTGTAGCCTACTGAATTTTGCCCATGATTTCATCGCTATAAGATCGCATATGGAGAGAGACAGTATCTTGAGTGGGACATTCTAAAACGCTTAACGTGGTTTAATGCACCAAAACAGCCACCAATAAGCGCCAAATTCCTCTCGGACATTTTGGGTCAGGAGCACTTTCTCTGATTTAAAAAAAATAATAAATTAAATCGAATACGGAGGAATATGGTAGTTATCACGTCAAGCGTTTTCCCCATAATGCGCGTCAATGGAGGAGAAAAAGCTTAATGTGATATAGGCCTACCGTCTCTTTTCTTAGGGCTTCGGTTTCAATGTTTTTTTTGTTTAGAGAATGTGTTCCTGATAAGAAATACTCGAGAGGAATTAGGTGATTATTAGTCGCTGTTTTGAAGCATAAAACTACGTTAAGCCTAAGGGGAAAACGCTTAGCGTGATATAACTAGTATATTCCTCAGTCTTCGGTTTAAATGTTTAATTGGAGAAAGTGCTCCTGACCGGACATGCCCGAGAGGAATTTGGCGCTTATTGGTCGCTGTTTTGGTGCATTAAGCCAATTTTTTTTTTCCACGTTATGCGTTTTAGAATGGCCCTCTTCAGTTGCCAATTACGGTAACTGGAAAACGCGTCAATAAAGGAATTAATTAAGAATTCGCCAGGACTAATTCTTAACGGGACGTATTTGTTTCAATTCCAAATTAGCTACCTAGATTTGGCAGCTCTCGGTTCACCACGGCTACAGCTTTGCTTTGCTGCTGACGTGGGCACGTTTCAGCGCTAGGCTGGGCGAAATACCCAGTTAATTGAGGGATCTTTTTAAGTAGAGCAGCTTCTCTGGCTTGTTTATATTTCATTTTTTTTACGTTTTTGACTGCCACTTAACATGACTGCCTCAGAAAAAGTTACTAACGTAGTCTAGCTGTGCCATTACCCAGTGCGGTGCACCGCCGAATAACTGACCTAGGCCTCAGCATATCACGCTGCACGCACCTAACGACCAGTGTAATCGGCGGCCGGCCATTGGACAATGATATTAACAAATATACAAACCAAAACCACATTGAATTTTTTTTATTGGACAAAAAATTACCCGCCCCCACCCCTCCCTCAGACACAGGTCAGGCACTGTCTGGCAGACTGGCACAGGGTGAAATAGTTTACCGGAGAAGGAAAAAAAAAAATGTCACAATAGCCTACCCACCGACGGGCCCCATTGGAGCGCTGGGCCCAGGGCTTCAGCCCCGCGAGCCTGTGCATTAATCCGCTATTGACCGCAGTGGATGTTCATTCAGCTTGTTTTCTTCATAGCAAACTAACAAATTGCAATCAGGACACACAACAATTTTTGTTCATTAGCTTACCGTTCAGGCTTCATGAAACACACAGCAAACAAATTTAATTTTAATAACTGACATTTTTTCATAAACAAGTAGCAGAAATATGCCATCACTATAATTTGAGGAAAGAATTATGGAATCATCAAAAATCCAGAATTAATACCTCGTTACTCCACCCCAGGTTGTTCTTATGGCCTGAATTCTTGAAGACATGGACTTCACTAATAAAAATACTCCCGATAGCATCTGGGCATCCTGACGAGTCAGTGATGGTGTCCTGAGGGACCACCTCCCAGACCTGGATCATGGCATCAGTGAGCTCCTGCACAGTTGGTTGTGGTACTTATCAGCGTTGGATGCACTGATACATAGCATCCCACAGGAACTAAATTGGGTTTAGGTCAAAGGAGCGAGAGGGCCAATCCATGGTATCAATGCTTTTATCATCCAGGAACTACCTAAATGGTGTGACCACATGTGGCCAGGCATTGTCCTGCACCAGGAGGAACCCATGACCCACTGCCCCAGCATAAGTTCACATAATCGCTCTCAGGATTTCACCCCAGTGTCTAATGGCAGTTAGGGTCATGTTGACAATCACATACAGGGCTGTGCAACCCCCTAAGGATATGCCTCCCCAGACCATTACTGATTCACTGTCAAATCAGTCATGCTGGATGATGTTACAGGCAGCAGAACATTCACCACAGTGTCTGCAGACTGTTTCACACCCATCACATGTGCTCAGTGTGAACCTGCTCTCATCTGTGAAGAGAACGGGGCATTAATGCCAAATCTGTCAATTCTAGTGTTCTCTACCGAATACCAATCAAGCTGCATGGTGCTGGGCTGCGAGTTCAAGTCCCACTTGACGACATCGGGCCCTCACAGTCTGTTTCTGACAGTTTGGTCAAAAACATGCGCACAAATAGCCTGCTAGAGGTAATTTTGTAGGGCTCTGGCAGTGCTCTTCTATTCCTTTTTGCACAAAGGAGCAGAAACAGTCCTGCTGCTGGGTTGATGCCCTTCTACAGTCCCGTCCAGCTCTCCTCGTGATACGACTGGTGTCCTGGTATCTCCTCCATGCTCTTGAGAGCTGGGAAACACAGCAAACCTTCTAGCAACTGCACATATGGAAGAGCTGTCCTGGGAAAGCTGGACTACCTGTGTAACCAGACTGGGCTGTGGGTACCACCTCATGCTACAAGTTCTGACAAGGACACTAGCAGAACATTAAAACAGAGAAGAATCTGTCTTGCCCTTATTTGCTATGGAGTAAAATAGCTGAATGTACATCATCTGTGAGGGTTTTCCATAATTTTTGCCAGGGGTTCCACAAACCAACTTAACTTCAAAACAGGTTTCATATTGCTGTTTTTTTCTAATTATTTAAAGAAATCAGTTAGAACCTGTAATTGTTTGTCATCTCTCACAAGCTCTTAAAATGTAATGAAAGAAGGCTTAAAATGAGTTTGAAAATCATAATGAACTTATTTATTAACATTATCCTGGGGTGCTGAGATGAAATTTAGGGGTGCTTGAGCATCCCTATAAAAAGTCTAAAATCACTAGTTCTTTGGTCAGTTTAGTTTTTTTTTTTTTTTTACACATTTACGAGTCGTCTTCCTCTTCTTTCACCGAGTGCGCTGTGCACTGCGTCTTCTGCAAGGAACAACACAAACACAGCAAAAGAGGTCAGTACATGAAATTATTTTACTTTTTCCTCAATTTTTTTTCAGCAGTGAAGTCTGAGTCTGCAGTTTGGGGTGCTGCTTAAGGCTACTTCAAAGCCCCCTTCAGTGACCTTATGACACCTATGTCGAAACTTCTCCTCTAAAAATTAATCCCCAGAGAGAGGTGTAGCGTTTATCTACCAACTAGGAGCCTGGACAGCGCTTCACCTGCCTGTATACAATTACATGCTCCCATTGAATACTCCCATTTTACCAGTTAAAACAATGATTCAACCCTGACCTCAAAGCCCCTGCCCTGTTAGTTCTGTTTCAGGTGACATCTGATCCAAGTAATTATCAGGCCCAAGAAAGATTTGTGTAACCTTTGTCATATAAAATCAAGGCTTCTGTGTACATAATCATCACAGAACCATAAGTGTTGGACAAAATGAATACAAGTACTGTACCAGGTTCTCAGTCGCCTCCTTTTAAACATCGCTGTGGAGCATTTCACTGATCAGGCTCCTCACATCTTTCTCTGCCAGGCCTTGCTTGCATCTCAAGAAAATCTGTGCAAAGCATAGGACAGATATCTCAACAGTCTTAACTTAATTTCAGCTGGCAAATTATATTGCCTTTTGCAGATGATGCATCCGTTTAGCGCCTAATTCACATCGTTGACCGTAAATTTCTCATTATAAAAGGCGCAGCAAATCAGCCATAACTGTCAGTTAAAATAACGCCATAACGTTACCCCCATAAGGACTACACTCATACGTTAGCTACATCTGACAACAACTGAAAGTATAGCGCAGTGTTAATTAGTGTTGTTGTTTGTGGGACTGAGTTGCACGATTGGTTGAGCGAGTGCTAGCTTTCTTACTTAATTTGTACCGAGTGTCGTAAAACTTAATTTTCAAAAACGATCAGTGGTTAGAATAATGTTAATTAGCCACGTTTTCCCTGGGCAACAACTTCTGAAAGTTTCAATCGTTTGTCAACGTTAGCTACAAGCTAACATTAGCTAACGTTATCCAAGCCCCCCAAATTTACCTTATATTTTGTCTACTGCAGGTAACAAAGAACAAAAATTAGAGATGTCTAAATTATTCGTTATTTTAGCTGCTGTACTATTTATATCCTACAAAATGGTTGATATCGATAAATATAATGAAGGAAACTTACCTTTAGCAGACTGAAATGTTGAAGGTCCTTCACGGTTGAGAAAAAAATATGTTGTGGAATCACTGAGTGAACTTCACTTCCCGCCGCTGCTGCTGCACGAGATAAATTGATTAACCTCAGCTTGCCAGCACTCATCACTTAATTACCAACAAGCAACGTGTCCTCGACCTATTGAAAAGGTCGTGAAGTTTTCCAGTATTCGTAGCTTAATTATACCAGCTGGCGACGTAACCAAATAACCAACAAGCGACTAGTTCACGACGTATTGAAAAGGTCGTCAAGTAACGTATCTGAATTACCAACTGACAACGTTGTCAAACCATTTTCACATGGTCGGTCATTAACTTACCAAAAGGGCACGAATAGTTACGTCGCCAGTTCGTCATGTGTTAGCTGGGAAACGATTGACTTTTGTCCTGCACACTTGCCGGTACCCAGCTAAATATGTTGAATTGTGCATTAGTTTGCTAGCCAGCTAGTTAACTAGCTTGGCCCTGTTAATTAATTTTTCGTGTGTTTCGGTTTTCGAGTTTGCTTGTTCTCAACTTGCGCCGATCGGCCAAATCATTACAACCAGCAGTGAGAGTAGGAAACGATTGACTTTTGTCCTGCACACTTGCCGGTACCCAGGAAAATATGTTGAATTGTGCATTAGTTCGCTAGCCAGCTTGTCAACTAGCTAGCGTTCACTACAATGGATGTGGTTACCCTACACACAGCCCATAAAATAAATTGTTGACTTTTTCTTGTGTGTTTATCGCTAATAGGCTACTGAAATAATGAGCAAGTTAGCAACATAGCTTACAACTCAAAAGTGATATCGAACATTGTAATGCAATAGCTAGCTAGGTAGATAGCCAACCGTAGTGCTGTTACCGTCGATACCAAGGCTTCGGAGCCTGTATCAAAAATGTGAAGCACTTCCCTGATATCAAAGAGTTATTGAAACAATGTTGAATCAACATTGTTTTGTCAACGTTAAGACATTGAAACAACGTTAGACGTGCACCCTCAATTAACATTGAATCAATGTTGATTTTCTAATTAAAGATCAATGGTATTTCAATGTTATTTCATCAAAAAGAACATTGAAACAATGTTGAGATTTCATCCTAACCATAGATCAATGTGCTTTCAATGACTTTTCAACATTAGTATCATCACTCTGTCAACCAGGAATTGATGCTCAATCAATTATAGTCATAACTTTAAATTAATATTATTTAAATGTTGCTGAATCAACTTCGGGTTTCCATCGCTATTGTAACAGTGATTCAACATTGATTTCGCATTGATATTTCAATGTCAACCATTCTGATGATTCAGATGGAAAATCAACATTGTTTCTATGTAGTCTTGCTATCTGGGTTCCTAACGGAGCTCCGTGTCGAGGCTTGTATCACCTCAGCGAAATGACGTCAGTCAGTCAGTCGACTATAAAATTTCCCAGTTCTCTTCTGCAGCTCGTGGGTTGTTGTCAGTAGTTGAAGTTAGTTGGTGCGGTTTGCGATTTTGTGTCATTGCGTGCGATGGAGCCAGCAAGAAAGAAAGTTGTTTCCCGTTCGAGAATACTTTGATTTGATATGATCGAATAAGGTTGCTTACTGAGGCTATTAGGCCAAATTGTTTGACGATTATGCGATGTCATATTTTCAAACCTTTTCAGATAATTTCCAATACATAATAAATTCCCTTAATTTGATAGTTTTTCATTTTATTATTAGAGGAAACGCTTATTATTTTTGAACAGAAATACAAGGCTCTTCGCATTCACTGCCCTCTGTCCTGTCCCCGAAAGGATCTTTTAGTTTCGTTATGACATTACATGTGGTCAAAATACTTAATTTTATTTTGCATAGCTGCCACTTTCGTGATGAAGGCTTATGCTTGCCTACCATTTCCTACGAAGCACAACTCGTATGTGTTTTTATTGACCAATAGGGGTCTCTAGAGTGCATTCAAAACATCAAGAAATGAACACATCTGGCTTCAACACATCTGGCTAGAAAGCTTCAACGCTTCATGAAGCTTCATCTCACCAGCACTAGCCAACTGGTTATCTGGTTAAAAGGCTAAACTTCGCGGAGACTGAAATAGCGAGCTTAAAGTCTTGAAACAAAGGTAACCTAACGAGTCAGCTGAGCACAGGGCAGTTCGTTGCGCAGGGATATTTAGTGCTGCGGCCTGCCATAGTGGGTTACAGTCATTTTATACCGGCATGGAACGCGGCTCAGCCAATCACATTTAAGGATGGGAAGTACCCGTTTTATAATCTCTTTTAGATCGCATGCTGAGAGAAACCGTGTCTTCGGTTGCCTATTATGATTATATCGGAAAACGCGTCAATAAATGAAAATGATTGAGAACTACTAATTGCAGTCAAAAAGCCAGCACCCCCGCTAGATACGCAACTGGATCACACACTCCTTGGTAGAGACGTCTGTGTCGCTGTCAATCATGAAGGACATGTATGTGGCGTTTCCGATGTCCGCAGCTGTATTTCGCTTTAAGGTGTCAGTTATTACCCCAATGAATTGGGCACATGCCGTATCATCGCAATACGTTGGTTTTACGTTTAATCCAATTTTCTTCGGCAACTCCTCTTTGGCAATGTTGAATGCAACATTCTTCAGAGGACCTGATTACTCTCTGCCACTGAAATGCAGCTGGAAGAAGGGCCACTTTCTGTGCGCACTTGTCACTGCACAACGTGTGTTTTTAGACATGTTATTTTTTTTTTTTAAGTTTCAATACGAAACGTGGTTGACCCGCTCGCGAATGCAATATTTCCGGCCATATTCTGACCGCACTCCAGACAGTACACGCAGTGCACTGCGTTATGTCCTTTGTTTTAGGCCTACTTCAGCCAGGGAAATTATTTCAGCCAGTCCTTTCTGAAGGAATATAATTCGGCCTTTTTAATTTGGGTCTCAGAGCCGGGCTCTATCCCACACTCGGTTGACACCTCCTCTGGTTTCGAATCTGATGCTGTTGCTGAAGGACCAGTGCTAGGCATCTCACCAGGGAGCGGCTCCGTTTCTTGACGGGATGGACACTCGGTAGTGGGGATGGATGGGATTATAGTAGTAGGGCTGGTTGCGGGCTTAGTTTCTTAATGAAAAAACTTTCAATATTTCGGCCTCTCTTTTTTTCCCTCGTTTTGTTGCGTTTAGTTTATTTTTTCGTTTCAGTTAGTCAGCCACTCTGGCGCTCAGGTCGCGCGCAACTTTTAACACACACAACTTACAGGACCAATCAGAGGCAAAGACCCGCCCGAGCTCTGTCTCTTATTGGTTTAGAACACGGAATGATCCAACCATGATGAGTGTGTGAGTTCGGTCACAGGAGAACACAAAGCGATGATGCGCCTGCGAATTAAATTTAAGTTTTAACCTGAGCATCATCAGGTGCACCAGTGCGACCTGGCAAAATTATTAGTCGCACTCTTTAAAATTTTGGTCGCATGTGAGACCAAATTGGTCGCACTCTGGAGCCCTGCATAAGCTGTCATTAAACTCTAAGTATAGATGGCAATTTCAAACCTTTGAAACAGTTTTGAAACCTCTGAAATGACCACTGTTTCAAAATGTTCCAAATTGTTTCGAAACCAGATTTCAGAAGTGCATTGCCCAGTGGCAAAAACTTTTACTGCAGCTATTAAAACAAACAAGCATTCAAATTTTCCCAGGGCATTTTAAGATTTTTTTCGGGGTGGGGGGCAGAAAAAATGTCACTAGTCACGTGCCAAAAGTTTTGAAGCAGAGTTGTAAACCCGTATCAGACCTGAAAGTTTCAAACGTGTTCAAAGCAGTCGGAATCTGCGTGTCGAAATTGCCATCTCTAGCTCCAATTATCAGGTCTTATTTTACAGGCCCTCTTGAAAACATCAAACAGTTCCATCAGACAAAGAATAAAATAATGAAGGATAACCAAATACATTTGCTTTTGTTTTTGCTTTAATTGGAAAGAAAAAAATGTGCATTTTTTCATTGGTGTCTATGGAGCCGCGTCTTTGGCCACAAATTTGGGACTTTAAGCAACGGCGGATTTTGCGACAGCTACGGCACCCCAAGATAGATCTGCACTCCGCTGATCAAGACTTAAAAGGTGGACTATGCAAGTTTGTTTACTTTCTGCGCAATTATATTATTGTTTAAATTCGCAGACATCACTCCACAATCCACTAGCTGCCTGCCTCTATATTCACTGTAAATAAAAAACCCGGGCTCTGGAGACCGCACAGGCGTCACTAACTGTAAATAAACATAAGAGGCACAGGCTGTGCCCCATAACATTACAAACCGTCCCAGCCAATCACCGACAAGAGTTGACAGTTATGGAAGCATGGGAGGGAGGGAACTATGGGGGGGGGCTATCTCTGTTTTGTTTGAGTTCGAATGTCAATAGAAGTGAAAGTATACAAACTTGCATAATGCACCTTTAAGCCGTTGTGCCGGTGTTGCTGACCGTAGCAGGCTGATCTGCTACAGGGAAAGAACCTATCTCACGTAGTCAGTGCAACGCGTGGTTCAGGTGATTGAATTAAATGGTTTTCATTGTATTTCTGAAATGAAATGTCTTCTACAATTGATAGTGACACACTACACATAACGTGTTTCAGCTAACCTTTCCCACAGATAGGCCTACAGGATACTATGAATATTTCACTGTATAAACCCTAGTGAACCATGTTCTGCGGTAGGCTACATTCTCCCCCCATCCTTGCACTGCAGACGGTACATAATTTCTCTGTATACCCAACATTTCCTCCTCTACTGCTGTGCATAGATAGCACTCATATTCTCGATATAAGTACACTTCCACGCACTTTACCATTCGCTCACACTCGTATTTGATGTGTACTTAAATAGTAAAATTCTGTCTTTTTTAATTGAATTGTTCAAAATAAAGTTTATAAAGAAGATGCACAATTCTTTTCATTATGCTTTGTACCTGTACTTGGCAGAATGACAATAAATTTGAATGATCTAATTTTAATATTAATTTTCCCATATGTCATCTGCCCCTTTTGCCAGTGAGAGTGGGACTAATAAGCGCTCACAGTAGGTTACAGTGACAATTACAGTTCACACTGAACTATTTTGCTAAAAAACTTTGACCAAAATCCGCCGTTACTTAAAGGTGACCTATTATGCTATTTTTCCAAGTTTATATTTTGGTCTTTGACTCCCCTAGAGTGCTCCTGATCACGCAAAGTGAAAAAAGGGTACTTATTTCCTCATACTGCCATCCTCAAAAAACCCCATTTGTAGTCTATAGTAGTCGCTGCCTGAAACGCCTCATTGGGGTGGCTCTTCCGCTATGGCCCCCTCTCCCTGTGTGCCCACTTTCTTCTGACTGGCCAGCTCTGTGGAGGGCGGATCTAGGTGGGACGAGGCAGCAGAACGCAGTTTTCCTGGTCCGGCTCCAGAGTGAAACTGATGCGTCTCCCGAAGGAACCAACGGGCATATTCTGCAATCTAACACAGTACATGTGTATAGAACTAATGAAATTAATTTGTTCTAATAAACGCAACGGCAAAAGTGGAGGATGCAGTGCGAAAGTGTGGCAGCTCAAGCACGAATTTGCTATCAGCAACAGTGGTGAGTACAGCGTTTTTTCTACTCTGTAGCTAGGATGCAGGCAAAGCTAGAATCCACTCCATAGACACATTTGTAGAACACGTCGACATGCCCAAGAGTAGACCGGAGACCGTAGAAATCCGGTGGGTCTGAGTGTAGAAGGAAACATGGACAGTGAGGGGCAGCTAAAAAAGGACCAACAGCTTATGGACTGCTTTCGTGTGTATTTGGACCTGCTGGTTCGTGTGCATAGCTGTGGTGTGTTGTTAGCAAGGAGAAACAAACAGCTTCTGTGCTGGTATATGACAGAGGGGTGAAAGCTCCAGGCATAACGACCTTTTCGGAAATTTCCCGTGGTAATGGTTCACTTATTGCTTACCAGCTTTTCCTTGCGGAAAACGGGCGAGAGCTAGATGGATATGGATAGCGTGCGAGAGCTAGATAGAGCTCCGGTTATGTCATGAGCATAATACTGGTTTTACAGACTGTAAGTTCCGTCTGCGTGAACCGTTGCTTATGTGGAGCTAGCGAATCAATCACCTTTACTGGAAAGAATTTAATATTTAAATCGACAGCAATGCAGAGAAATCTTTGTTATACTGGACACATTAAAGCCTGGGCACTTCCCTATTGCTTTCACTGGTAGCATCAGAGAGCTTGCCCAGACATTGGAGATGTATCAGGCTCACCCCGGTCATGGAAAAGTAAAGCGATAGTAAAAAATCGACATCTGGTCTAACTGCAGCCTAACTCGGCAGACACATACAGCACCTCTCCGTTTAGCTTCAACTGTAGTGGCTACAATCAGGCGTTATGATGAAACTGTCACATTGATGCTTACCAAAGTAACACAAGCAGACCGATCATAATTGCAGCATATAAGTAAACTAGAAGCATTTTTAATTAGCAGAGCATGCGAACTAACATGCAGCAGCTGATACACGGTCAGGACTTTGAATGTAATCTCTGCATGAAAAATTTGTTTTGCGTCCGGTGTGAAAGCTGCTTAACGCGCCCATAACGCCAGTATTCGCATCTTTGTACAGACTTTGAATGTAGGCTAATCTGTCCTGCGAAAAATTTGTTTCGTGTCTGATGTGAAAGCAGCTTTATGGACAGTACGCAACAACTAGAGAGAGCTTGGTTATGTTATGAACATAATACAGGTTTTGCAGACCGAAGCCTAAGTTCCTAAGTTCCGACAAGTTGCTTATATGGAGCTAGTGAATCAATCACTTCTACAGGAAAGAATTACCTATTTAATCTCTGCCTTTTTCGGCTTTTTATTAGCCACAACAATTTCTAAAGGGGGATGAAATTATGTCAAGGTAGTGCAGAGAAATCATTTGTAAACCGGTAGAGCTTCTGCGTTTCACATTGCTTTCACGTTAGCACCAGAGAGCTTGCTCAGACATTTGTGAAGTATCTGGCTGATCCTGGTCTTGGATAAGAGAAGCGATCACTAACTGTAGTGGCTACAATCAGGCAGCAACGTTATGATGAAACTGATGCTTACCGAAGTAACACAAGCATACCAATCAGAATTACTGCATACAAGTTAACCAGGAGCACTTTTAATTAGTACGGCATGCAAACTAACATGCAGTAGCTGGTAACTGAGCGGTCATAACCACGGAAACAAACCCTTGCAATACAGGTTTTACAGACAGCAAGTTCTGTTGCTGTGAACAGTTGTACCAAGCATCCAAATTACAAACAAGGACTGAAAGTTAGCTTCAAATGAGGTTTATTTTCACACACCCTCTGTAGAATTTCCCCTGATATTTAGGACACAAACATTAGCAACAGTAACTTGGCTATGTTAGCCGCAGTGCTACAGCCGTAATCAACTGGCTATCACCGTCAGGTTGGCTTATGCAGGAAAAGCAACTTACAGCTTCTGTGTCTGTGAGTCACGGACAGTCGCAACCGATACAGGCTTTATATTCTGATATTTTACAAAGCCTGCGTTTGAGGCTAGTTGTTAGTGCTAACTATCGCTAGCGGTCCTGCTAGCCACCCATAACACATTAGCTTCACTTACATTATTTGCTGTTATATCGTTACTCACAGCTTGTGGCTCTGAGCACTTGATGCAGCTGCTTCAGGTTTGAGAAGCAGACGCTTATCCTGTGTCGAATTATCCTTTATTAACAAAGCTGTCTTTGGTGAAATGCTGAGCACAATCAGCTAACATTCCCTTTGGCCATGGTTGTTTGCTGTCAGCAAACAAAACAAGAGCAACGCAGGGCATGGCATATGCCCCCGCCTGTATGTTGATCAAGGGCATATTGAGATGGCTGCTGTGGCGGCCATATTAGATATCGCACAATGCTGGTTTTCGAAAGGAACCTTCCTCTAGCCACTCCCAATACGCCATTAAGAAATGGCATCAATCTGAAGAGGGATTCTATAGTTATCCCACGGAAACCAAAAGTTAACAGACAACAGACGGACATGGTGTCGACACAATGCCCTCTTTGCTCTTTGGAGGGCAGGGGCATAAAAAAAGCTACCCACTGATTTCTGGTGGCATCGTCTTTTGGAAAAGAAATATTTGTTTTTCTTCGCGTCCAAAAGTAAACGGACAAGCAGCTTTGTGAGAGATACTGACAAAATTGTACCTCAAATGATCTGCGGATCTTCTTTCGTATTTCCAAAAGTGTAGACGCTACTAAGGCATAGTATGATCTGCAGTTGTTTGTGCCTGCTAGAATAGTTTCCAGTGTGGGCAGGTCCAGCGCAGTGATTGGCTCTGGCTAGGTCTGAACTAATTGGACGGCACAAGCTGACGTCAGGTTTTGCCCAGATCTTGTGAAGATCTCAGGAGGAGCTGTTCAGAGAGGAAATCATGCTCACGAAATCATGTTCTTGGATTACGGCAAAATCCCTGTATCTTATGTTTAGAAACTTTTTAGAGGTTGAGCATGGACAACCAACATTATAACATTACTAATCTGTATTAAAAAAGGATCAGCATAATAAGTCCCCTTCAAAGTCCCAACTGGATTTGACAGCTACGGCACCAGCGTCAGGAGAGATTTATTTCTGGGTGCCATAGCCATCGCAAAATCCGCCCTGGCTTAAAGTCCAGTGGGAAACGCGGGAGCAGGAAGCTAACATGCAAACTGGCTGAAGCAAAGGCCTCGTTCTCTCTGGTTCTATTACCGGTATATTTCTCTATGGGCTCATCTGCCATTGGTATTGGTCGGCGGTGTGAATTTGCATGTCAGTCCTCTGCCAGTTTGTTCTCGCGTGGAAATGAACGTATTCTTTGCGCGAATGGGGCGGAAAATCTTCAAAGAGAAAAAATAAAAATGATCCTGAGGCCAAACTCCAGCTAATTAAAGCGAGAAGAAATTTTGAAACGCGGCTTATGAAGGGACCACAGATTACAAACGCCACCATCGCTCAGCCGGGGGTCTTCCTCTTCGCTCAGGAAGTCAGCACAATCCCAATGACCTGGGCATGGAATCTTTATAAAATATATTCAAAGTATTCAGCGGCAGGTTTTATCATCATAAAATGTGCAATTGGTCTGGGAGTGTCCGCTATCTACACTGATCGCACATTAATTAAGTCAATAAGGTGAAAAATAAATGAAAATTATTCATGACTTCTCTCAAAATAAAGTCTTAAATTTCTATTGAATACAGGCAGGCGCACATTTAGGATTAAACAAATCGGGTGATACACACACACTTCCCATTCCACTTAAGGCATATGACAATGCGGGTAAATTCGACTTGGCAGCACAAAGTAGAAGCGGACCACACCATAATCTCCAGAAAATATGACCAACAAAAGGACTTATCCAAAGCCCGATTCTGATACATATTTGACCGTGGCTATTCTTACGCGACCGTAATCCATTGCAGACAGGCTATTCTTACGTGACTTTCGGTCAGGCATGCGCAGATTGAAATTGTCGGACTTGAATTTTCTTACCTTTCTTGTTCTCCCGTCAGAATAGCTCGGCCTAATTTCAATTCGATCCCTTACAGACTGACTTGGAGGCGCGTTCACCGGAAGTCCGTGAGTGTGTGAGGGCTGTTCCATTGTGAGATCATGGCCCAATCCCAATGTCCACCCTCACACACTCACTGACTTTGAGGCGCACTCCCGCTAAGTCCGTGAGGGCTTAGGGTTGTCCCATTGATAAATCATGAGGTGCGTGACGGATCTCTCACGGACTTTTTGAGCCCTTAATGCACCCTTTCCGTAAATGGGCAGTCTCTGCAGACTTAGCGTTAGGGAATTACCCATAGTTCATTGCATTGTGACATATGACATAAATCCCATGGAAAAACCAGCTGGCAGCTGCTATAAAAGCGAAGTGAAACGAGCGAAATTGTAAACAAAAAACATGGAGAGCACAATCAAAGCAAAAAACGGAAAATAAAAAGTCCCAAAACTGCGATTGTGAGAAACATGATGCATCACTGTTGACAACCAAAACAAAGGGCTATCCCATTCCCTTACTATAGTACTTCAGCCCCTTGCAGCCTCACGCACTCAATCACTTTCCAGGTACAGCTACTTAAGTCAGTGAGGGCTCAGGGCTTAGGGAGGAGATTGAAATTCAGTCAGTGAGTCAGTGAATGAGCCCTTTCTGCCCCCTTGCCATAAGAAAGAGACGCTATTTTCAGAGTGCGTGAGCTCTATGAAAGCAAATGAGTGTTAGGGTAACCTCTGACTCATTTAGCATAACCTGACACTAACTAAGTTTTAGTACTCACTCGCACTCAATTACTGTGTCGTTTCTGAATACGGGCCTCAGACTCAGGCCCGTATTCAGAAACGCCACTCACACTCACCATATAGTGAGTAGGATTGAAATGTAACTGGAGTGTGAGAAAGAGATCGAACTACCACTAACCGAGGGAGCGGTCCCACTCGTCGCCAGTTGATATTCACAAACGCCACTCGAGCATAACTGACAGTAGTGGGCACTGGGTACCAGAGGCGGTGCGTCGGCTGCTGCAAAGGAATGCTCAAACCTCACCCTTCAGTGCTGAATGACCTATACCTGTTGCAGTTTACTTTTCTTGATTAGAAAGTTTCTCAGACTAATTGGTAAAACGACAATCAAATTTATTTCTGATAGCGTTGTTGTACATTGGTTCACAAAATTGAGGCGTTTCTTTCGCGCGTAAATGACGACGTAATTTATCAGCATGTCTTTAGAAATTCTGTGGTCGAGTGGCTCGCGAAAGGCGCAGGGCAGCCCGCGAGGCTCACTAAGCAACAAGCTGTGAAACGTGCCGGACATTTCCTTCTACATTCAGCAATTAAGAATGTAGAAAAGAATGGAGTCTCGTGACTTACAGCTAAATGAGCCTCGCAGACCAATCCACACGCACCCCACGAGCCGCTGAGCGCAGAATTTTCCAACCCATGTGTAAAGAAATGTGCGAGAAATCCAAATGCGTGAGAGTTGACAGATATGCGTCATTAATGAAAACTGACCACACCTGATAATGTTGAGAGTTTTTGGAGTTTCTGCAATGGTAATTTAAATGAATTGAAAGCAGGGCAATAATTATCGGCGCTCATTCTAACTTAACAAGTAGAACTAGCGACACATGATAATCCTTAGGATTTTTGAAGTTCAAGTAAATAAAATTTAACTAAATGATTGAAAACGGGTAATGTCCAATCATTATTTTTAAGGGATGGTTTTTAGCTTCCCCCATTGCCCCATTCACCAGTAGCCACTGGCGGGTAAGCAAATGCTA
Source organism: Gymnothorax reevesii (assembly GCA_029721435.1). Lineage (NCBI taxonomy): Eukaryota > Metazoa > Chordata > Actinopteri > Anguilliformes > Muraenidae > Gymnothorax > Gymnothorax reevesii. The sequence continues at coordinate 43,915,427 of CM056592.1, forward strand.
ACCTCGAGTTCACCACAGTGCAGTTACCGGTGTTCTGACCAATTTTGCTACCAATCAAAATATGCTACCTCGCGGTTCGGCGCTTGCGAGCTCGGGCTGTTTCCTCGCTCTTATCTTTAGTATCTTCAAAAATCATAAAATTTGATTTATTTTCAGGGTGTATTTCGACCTGAGAGCGTACATATATTTGCATCCCATATGAAATTTTACCATGGTACATGTACCATAGTAGTCCCATGGTACGTACCATAGTTTACCATGGTAAAATTTCTAATGGGATGAGGGCTACACACTGGAGTTTCCTGAAAATGCAGAAATTAGACGATAATGGCGTATATGGGCATATATCTTCAAACAAACATCCAACTCGTTATAAAATATGCGTATGTTATAAAAAGCTAACAAATAAAGTTACTGCACTAGACTGATTCATATTGCAATATCAAGTGCGAAAACAAACTTCACAATCGCTTTGCATGAAGGTAGCATTTTTTGACGAGGTAGCAAAATTTGTCAGAACACCGGCATCGTTATTATCATTATAGTTAAAATTTGCATAGTTGCGATGGCGTCGAGCACGTGGCTGTAAATGATCCACAGTTTCCAATGTTTGTAACCACCTGAAAGCCATGACAACGAAATACCTGCGCAAGTTAGTGCGGCTCAAGGGAGTTGTTTCCAGCACTCAACCTTCACTCAGAAAGAGACTCTAATTTCAGTGTGATTGAGGTCTCTGAAAGCAAATGAGTGTTAGGGCAACCTCTGACTCATGTATAACCTGACACTAAGTTTTAGTACTCTCTCACGCTCAATTAGAGCGACTCGCCATATAGTGAGTACGATTGAAATGTACTTACTGAGGGAGCAGTCCCACTCCTCACCAGTTGCTGGTGTTGTTTCTGAATACGGGCCTTCATCCCTTACAGAGGTTTCAGTGGGCGGATTGAAATTGGGCCCTAGACACATGTTGATAGTTTGCGTGACTGATGCTCACGTAATGTGGATATGTATGACTATTTTTACGAGAGTTCTCCAATCTGATTAACTGTCTAGTTCTTGATGCTACCACGAGATTGCGCCATCTTGGTTAAGCAAGTATACTTGGCAACAAAAGAAACGCAAGTTAATTTAAGACAGACCGGAAACTAAGTTTGCGCGTAATTATTATAGAAAATCAAATATTTTTCCAGCGTGCACATTTACACTCGTTCACTTAAACATTGCTTTGTTTTGTGGTCACTTTGACAGAATAATCATGTTAGCTAACTTGCGTTTCTTTTGTTGCTCCGTATAGAAGCCCCGGGGACAAGATTTCAATTTACCGGTGCTATGGTTACGGGCCTAACCCCCAACCCCTCGTACAAGCTCAGTCTCCAAATTGATATGATTGACAAGATTGCGTCGTCACACAATTTCAATCTGCGCATGCTCGAACAGGAGTGGGGTAAGAATAGCCTGGCGGTCATGAAAGAATAGTCATGGTGTACTTATTTAATGCACAACACAGCGATGATGGTGGTTCGGACCTTTTATCAGGGGTAACTGACCGTTCTATAATATTATGTATGCATATTGAGTTGTTGAACTGCAAAAGCAAGCAAAGAGCTAAAGCTAAATAATTTCGAAAGAAATTAACAATGGCATTACATACTTTTTATGACATTATTCATTTTCAAGCCATGACCGCTGTTCAGTTCATTTGGCTTTAACGTTAACCCGACAAACAGGTCTACCAGGGTCGAGACATAACAATTGTGACATTGGCTCATAACACAAGTTGACTGCGTGGATAATAATACGACCGGCCACTTACACATAGATCACGCCGTAGTTGTCCGTACTGAGTCGAAACCCAGAATCCTCTCCTGTCCTCCAGGCTAATGTACGGCTCATTTGGATATCTGGCTCTGTATTTCTTCAGGAATCCTCCCTCGAAATCGGCTATCACTCCATCCATGTCCACTAGAACGCGTAGTCGGGTATTCTTATGCATTTTCTGCGGTATGTCGATGGTAGAACGATGAGTAGAACGTATAAGGTTGGCAGAGATTAATGACCTGTGAAGCCTTAGAAAACGTACAATTTCGGGCAGTAATGTCATTATTCTTGGCATGTGAACTTAGGACGGGTGTGTCCTAAACTGAAGCTAAATAACGTTCGCGGGGGTTATATAACAATGTTCAGGAGTCCAGCTGAAGTTGCAGCGGTAAACGTTATCACTCTTATTACTAACTTATGTCCTATAGATGTGGTATCTGTATTATTCGGTTGGGTTTCGTGACAATGCTGGCATTTGAAGTAATAATATTGTCGCAGTGAATGCAGAGATGCTTCGAAGACACTCAAATGGTTAAACTTGGAAATCCCGAATTCATGTGTCCACTGCTGTCGCTGTCGGATGTTATCTGTGCAGGCTAGCTTTTCGCTGTAAATTGTCTTTTTGCATTTGATTTCAAACGGCACCGGCGGCTATCTGGTTACTGTCTTCAGTGTTCCATCTTCCGCTTCAATTTAAGGCTTGTTTGTATATGTAACACCGTGCAATGCCTGATAAAGCGCAGACGTTATGCCCTTGTGAACTATACTCCATCTATGTTACGGATGGTTGTTTATCCGCAACTACAGCGGCGAATGTGAACCAATGGGTAGCTCCTATAACCCGGTAGTATCTGACCAGTAATTCCTGTGTGCCGACGAGCAGTGGACTTCCTTAAGGCAGCAGACGTTAGTTCCTATGGGTTACAGTTGTTGGGCTTCTGGATGCTACTGGCATACCACCTGCTTTTGCTTCGGTAAATAATAAAAACTTAGCTAGCACTTTCTAATGAGACCTTTGGGGTATTCCATCAAGCAGGTTAAAGGAAAATGTAGGCTTAAATGGCTAATGCAATTGTTTCCAAACTCGGTCCTGTGTATGCTGGTTTTTGCTCCGACCACAGCTCAAATCTCAGAATACTGAGTTGTTAATTGTTTTTAATTGCACTATGTGTGAAGCTAGATCCGGAGTAGTTCAAATACGCTGTGCGACTGAAATCTCGTTTCCGTGATTCTCAGTAATTACTTGGCAATAAATAGCGTCATGGCTTTTTGGTACCTTCGAGCTGTTAAAATAATTAAAACTACGAAAACGAGTTTTAGTCAGTTTAAAGAGCGTGTTCCTGCTGTCGATTCCTTTGAATTCTTGTTTTGCTTTTGTCTACAATGCTTGTTTAATCCCATCCTAATGTTAATTATGCAGAAGAAGGGGAAGGAACGTTTTAGTTAAATTTTCTACCATTTCTTTATTTGTTTGAAGTTTTAATAATCCTATGAAAATGAAGGATCCACGTTATCAAGTCAATAATGACTTATGTAAACCTCATGACTGTCAGACAGGACGGAGGACTGACATATGACTATCAATGAGTCAAAAGGGACAAGGCAGTGATGTGACATTTGAAGCGAGGCGCCGGAGCCTGTGTCGAGAAAAAAGGGGCGTGTCAGATGAAGTCCTGATTCGAGGCTTGCGTCGTTACAGTAAAAATCCCGTGACTGATGACAAACGAGGCCTCGGTTTGTGGAGAGTACGTCATTGGTTCGTTCAACGTATCGCCTCCTCGTAAATACGCTTTGAATCTCGCGCCGAACTGTGGGTGTTGTCGGCGTTTGTATAAGATGGAGAGAGGTGTAGTAAGTTGGAGATGTGTAGTGCGTTGCATATTATTTTCCCCATTGTTAGACGTTGACGTGAGAGTGTCAGTTATTTCGTTTTTTTCAATAATGTCACTCCCGTATTTGTGTTTTTGAATAAAAATGATTAAAAAAAGCAAAGTATCGTGATTGTTTTATTGCTATTTTAATTATGAACAAATATAGGCCAACTTACACAATTAATTGTCCATATACCTACACATGCTATAGAAATATGTCCGTTGTTGATTGTTACAGCAGCACACAAAAGTTTTTCATGCATTTCCGCTCAGGTCACGGTACTGTTCATTGACTGTCACGTGTTGTTTTGCCCAGCAGATGGCAGCATTCAATGTTTCATTGAGGCCTCGAGTACTGAACCTTTTGGTGAAGGAATGGGCTGGAAAGCCTCAGTGATTCGTGAGGCTTCATTTGACCATCACTAGACAAAGAAGACAGGAGCGCACTGATAAATTAACAGCCTTTATAGTGCAAACAGACTAACGTTTCAACACTACTGTGTCTTCATCAGAGTCAAACTGGACAAAGACTAAGGCCGTGTTCGAAACCGCGCTCTGCGGTCTACATACTAGTCTCCCTACACACTAGTCACACTACTCGGTTCTCCCTACGAGCGAACCCTTCCTTCTTCTTCTGAATTATATGGTGATTTGCACACCAATTTGTGTATTACCGCCATCATCTGTGTGGTATAAAATAATGATTTACGAACGAACCCGTTTGAGAAGTTAATATTTTCCATCGTGATCTATAAAATAAAATCCTCTTAACATAACAATACGCGGAAGACCAAAGAGGGAAAAATGTGCATTCGTTTTAAGGGGTCTGAAACAGGATGTTTAGCCAACCTAAAATAGCAGTTTTCGAACCCCCGACCGGCATTTCGCCATTATGCCTTACCTGCTGAAGATGCGGCCAAGGACACAGCGGAGTCAATCGGCCCGCCGTCAGCGTCTCATCTGTGCGCTTATGAATATTCATCAGTGGTAAGATACCATTTAAAAACAAGTTTCTACTTTCACTCAGCTTACTTACTCCTAGTGGATGATGTGAACAGATGAGGGTGAAATGTTAACCTGGCTTCAACCAAAAAACAGTTGTCAACCAAAGAATGACCACGAAGAAAGTATTCTTTAAATTACCATTTAATGTTAATTATCATGCATAATGTTATCGTATTTCTACTTGAAACAAAACTTAAACCCAAACAGTTACGTATAATGAGCAGAACGCGCCAAATGCTCTGAAAATGAAATTGTAGGGGAAAAGTAGCCTAAATTCACATTAACCCCTTGGCGCAGTTGTATACACCTGAATTCATGAATACCGAAATGTAATGGCTAAATTAATTCTGTAATTGAATTTTTGAATGTTTTACTTCAATTGAACCATTTTGGCCAGTATCTGCAATACTAATACTGAGTGATGAAGCATTAATTAAGCTCTTGCACAACAGGGAAAAAAACTCCTTTATTTGTATTCTGTATAAAGGGGAACATTTGAGCTCAGATATATTAAAATAAGATACAAAATAATAAGATGGCAAATGTGAATTTAATCTTTAAAAAACAGTCAAAATACAATAATTTCATAGAAATATTCCAATGAGAAATTTAATAAATTACTTCAATCACTTTTCTTTAAAGTTTAATAAATAATTACATGATCATATAGTTTAAGAAAATGGCTCTGTAACTAATTGCATTAAATAGTTAACAATGTATATGAAATTATTTAACAACATTCGATACATTGTCCAATTAATAATTTAAAATATTGTCCTTTATAGTTGGGTTCGAGAGGGCCATACTGCAGGGTGAATCCCCAGGGTCCCCTGTTGCGCCTGTATTTTGAGGGATGTGACCTGCGGAAGGACTTTCGCCAATGAAGGTCATTGCTGGAGAGCCTTATCCATCTCCTGGGAGAGAACGACCATGGATGGGGGAAGTCGATAGAGGTGCTGGTGTTTGTGTACTGGCTGGCCTTTGGAATGTCCTACCGGGTCGCGCCAGAGGCCTTTGACATTCCCCGCACCTCATGCCATGACATGATCCACCGGGTCAGTAAGGGCATCCAGGGGGTTTCCAGGAGGCTCATCCACCTCCCCACCCCCGAAAAGCTGCAGGAGATTGGAGCCGGGTTCCAGCAGCTGTCTGGTTCCCCAGCCTTTGGTTGGGTGGGTGGGAGCATTGATGGCTGCCATGTCCACATTGGTCCACCTGGGCTGTTTGCAGTGGACTATTACAACAGGAAGCTGTTCAATTCGGTCCGGTTCCAGCCCATCTGCAACCACAAGGGTCGCTTTCTTGATGTGGTGGTGGGCTTCCCTGGCTGCGTCCATGATGCCCGGGTCCTGAGGTGCAGCCCCTTGTATGGTCACCAACTGTACCCACCTCCTGGATGGTGTCTGCTGAGCGATGGCGGATTCCCGTGCTTGGCAGAGCCATTCCTGGAGCCTGTCCGGAATCCTGTGGAGACCAGGTACAACACCAGGCTGTCCAGGGCATGGTGCGTGGAGGAGAGGGCAGTTGGGGTCCTCAAGACCAGGTGGCAGTTAATTTTCCTGTAGTCACTGGAGGCGAAGGTGGAGTTTGTGCCTGAGGTCATCTGTGCCTGCCTTTTCCCGCACAATGTCTGCCTCGAAAACGGGGATGTCTTGGAGCCTGAGGTCAAAGACGAGGATGACGGGGATGATGGCGATGATACTGATGATGTTGAAGCCCACGAGCCACTCCAGCGGTCCGGGGACACCCTCAGGGACAGAGCTGCAGCATAAGTGTTTGCTTCTGATGTTCCCATTGCAGCGGTCCGGGGACACCCTCAGGGACAGACTTACAGCATAAGTGTTTGCTCCTGATGTTCCCACTCCAGCGGTCCGGGGACACCCTCAGGGACAGACTTGCAGCATAAGTGTTTGCTTCTGATGTTCCCATTGCAGTGCTGCAAGAACATGATTTTTGTTAGTTTTTTTTTTTTTGGTTTGTGTTACTCTGCCCAGGGAGTTCTTAGTTCCTGATTTATCTAAAATATTAAGAGTGATTCACCCCTGGTGTACATAGTTGTCTTATAGTTCTTTAATTATTGCCTCTTAAAAATCCAACCCCTCGTCCGAGTCATAAGAGCTGGAAACAGGTAAAGTATAGGACTGCCAGGCAGGGAGAAGTGGGTGGGTTTAGTGGGTGCTTTAACCACCTGGACTGATACAATAACCATGAAGTCCTGTCTTGATCTACCTGGAAACGCGCTGGCTAACAGGGCTCTGTTAAAACTATGTGGACCAATCACCTGCTTAGTGGATAAGTCATGATTACTGAAACATTGCTGGAAGACCTATGGCTAAGTGTAGAAGTCAAAGATCTCTCCCTCAAACATGGTGCTGGACAATGACCGCTAAAAAGAAGTTGCTCAATTCATGTATGATCGTTGCCACCTGAAAAAGAGGGGTTTATAGTGAAGTTAGTCAACAGGTTGATATTTCACTTTTTCATGTTCCCTTGCAATATTTTTATCAATACATTTCTGCAGAGCAAAAAACAGACGCAACACCTTCCAATATTATTTAGGTTCTCTCAGGCAATGCAATTTGTGTGCGTATTCCATGGTACTTGACAGTTTTTTCTCTCGTGCTAGACTGTTATGCAAAAATCAGACCAAAGTAATGTAAAAGTATATGAAAATACACCATGCAATAAACCAGCTGGTCACAACTCTGATATCACTTGTTGTCGCTTACATTTTCATGGTCACTTGAAAATCAACAACGCTGCCTTTTTCCCTCAACTTTATTAACTTTTTCCCAATTCAGAACAGAATTATGCAAAAAGCATTTTTTGTTAACATTTTGATTAAGCTCACAATCCCCATCATCATCTTGTTTCATTTGTGTTGACTGCAGTGCATATGATTTCTCGACTTACTTTATATTTCTGTTTGAGGTTCTTCTATATCTGTTTTATCCACCGTGGCTCCACCTTGCCCTCCAGGCCATGCTCCTTTATGAACATTCTACAGAAACATAGCATCGGTGACATCGACCTAACTGAATATAAGCATTTCCTAACGTTGCAATACACCGATAATATTATTTACATACTGAAATCCTCTGACCGCCGCATTGAGCCCCACTGGGAAGAGCGCCTCATTGCAGGCTCTCCACGAGATGAGGCGCCCTGTATCTTCATCTGCCCCTATAAGAAACGGACAAACGAGCAAGATGTGCGTAGTTAGATCCAACATGCTGACAGTATATAACCAGACGGAAACGTTCTGTGCAACTCTGAAATAATTCATTCAATACACCTTCAGCTGAATATTATTTTACCATATATGACCCGTATTACAAATTAAGAATTTTACTCACATTTGTATTGACGCTGCTCCTGGCTGGTGCCGTGTCGTCTCCCACAGGTTCCGATGTTTTGCAGTTAAAGTGGCTTCTTATTATTTCTCGGCAGGTTTTTTCTTGGCAGTTTACGTCGCGTTGCATCTTGGGCAATTTGTGTATGAATAGTGTGCATACGATGCACCCACAAAATATCTGCACGATCTAGTATACATCCGGGAACTTCTTTCGGACACAAACTCACTCCCCACGCATCAGTGAACGCCCTACCCCCTACCTCTGACGTAATTGCCAGTGTTAATGTACGAGGTTTAGAGCACAGGTAATTGAATAGTGAGCTTGCGATGCACCCACGAAATATTCTCCCGATCTAGCATACATCCGGAAACTTTTCGCGGTCACAAAATCACTCCCCACGAATAAAAACACCATGTCCCCTTAATCTGACGTCATCGGTAGTGCGAGCAGTGCGAGTAGTACGTTAGTGCGCGGTTTCGAACACGGCCATAGGCAAGCAAAATTTAGGCCGTGTTCGAAACCGCGCACTAACGTACTACTCGCACTGCTCGCACTACCGATGACGTCAGATTAAGGGGACATGGTGTTTTTATTCGTGGGGAGTGATTTTGTGACCGCGAAAAGTTTCCGGATGTATGCTAGATCGGGAAAATATTTCGTGGGTGCATCGCAAGCTCACTATTCAATAACCTGTGCTCGAAACCTCGTAAATTAACACTGCCAATTACGTCAGAGTTAGGGGGTAGGGTGTTCACTGATGCGTGGGGAGTGAGTTTGTGTCCGGAAGAAGCTCCCGGATGTATACTAGATCGTGCAGATATTTTGTGGGTGCATCGTATGCACACTATTCATACACAAATTGCCCAAGATGCAACGCGACGTAAACTGCCAAGAAAAAACCTGCCGAGAAATAATAAGAAGCCACTTTAACTGCAAAACATCGGAACCTGTGGGAGACGACACGGCACCAGCCAGGAGCAGCGTCAATACAAATGTGAGTAAAATTCTTAATTTGTAATACGGGTCATATATGGTAAAATAATATTCAGCTGAAGGTGTATTGAATGAATTATTTCAGAGTTGCAAAGAACGTTTCCGTCTGGTTATATACTGTCAGCATGTTGGATCTAACTACGCTCATCTTGCTCGTTTGTCCGTTTCTTATAGGGGCAGATGAAGATACAGGGCGCCTCATCTCGTGGAGAGCCTGCAATGAGGCGCTCTTCCCAGTGGGGCTCAATGCGGCGGTCAGAAGATTTCAGTAGGTAAATAATATTATCGGTGTATTGCAACGTTAGGAAATGCTTATATTCAGTTAGGTCGATGTCACCGATGTTATGTTTCTGTAGAATGTTCATAAAGGAGCATGACGTGGAGGGCAAGGTGGAGCCACGGTGGATAAAACAGAAATGGGAGAACCTCAAACAGAAATATAAAGTAAGTTGAAAAATCATATGCACTGCAGTCAACACAAATGAAACAAGATGATGATGGGGATCGTGAGCTTAACCCCTTTGTGCAGAAGCCAAATTTGGCTATTTTTGGGTTACCCACTTTAATGCTGTATAATTCAAGATTAAAGCTTCATAAAGAGGAAAAATGTGGCTCAATTCTGAAAAGACACTTACAGCATTTAGAATTACATAGTATTTCAGTTAATTTTCATGATTATGGTAGAGAAAATGAGCTGCAAACATAAAAAATCTTCATGAGAATTCACCATTGAAATTGCAAAAAAAATAATTCTGAGGATTGAAAAACTGCTGGGGCTTAAAACTATACATTTCTGGGATCATAAACTCCTTGACCACAAGTACAATTCATCTTCAACATTACATTCTAGATTACCTACATGCTTTTAGCCAAATTATACAGCTATCCAAGTGTCTCCCCGAAGTCTCAAAATGAAGTCCAGTCAAATCATAAAAAAATCATGTAAATAACACAAATAAAGTTTTAAGGCATGAAATTTAATATGAACAAATGATTTTCTGGTTGAGTTTAGTATGAATTTATCAATCTCAGTGCAGTTGAATATCAATGGTCACCAGTAACCACTCCAAAACACAAAACATGCCTTTTCTCCATAATAAAGTTTAGAGTTTTGCCCATTTTACTTTAAAGTGCCAGCACAAACACGCATTAAATAAACTGTTTATTAAACGGTTAGAACATTCACCCTGTAATGGAAGCTACCAGTCCCCTCTTCTAAGCTCACAAACTCATTTCAACACTTATAAGGAACAAGTGCAACTCACTAACTCAGTAATATCTGAATTCTGAAATATACCTTATTTTAACAGAACAGACACTCCACTTTCAGGGAACAATCCATTGCCTCCCTGGATTCAAAAGAAACGTGCAATGAACGTACCAGGGGGTCCACCCAAATGCACGGGCAGTTCGCGTTTTAAACAGGAAAAAAAACCTCGACATTCGACTTTGTTGAGTACGTATACATTCCAAAAACAAAACAACAACAACAACAACAAAAAAATAACAAAGTATCAGCCTCACCTTTTTCATGAATCCCTGCTCCAGACCGATGTATCCAGTAGCAGGGATCCTCCGGTCCTGTTTCATTCTACATAATTCCAATTGACCATATCCTTATCTCATTTAGATCCTATAAATGTAACTGAACACTTCAAGGCCAGTTTTGCGAACGTGTTTTCTATAAATCGCGTCTATTTTAGCCGCGTAATGTGCATAACGTAGACAGGATACAACCGAGCCTGCTGATACGCATAGGTTTGTATGCTCTGTGTTTGTCCAATCAATGTGTTTCACTTACTCTAAAATGTTTAAACACTCGGGATTTGGATAAGAAAGTGCCATTCAATACATTTTTACCGGGTTAGCTTTGCGAGGGCATGAAGTGTAACTCTACAATTGCGCAGAAGAGCTTGAGTGTATGGTTGAGTGATTGGCTATCAACGCCAGTACTCGGGTGGATATAAAGAAGCGCTGGATTTGTCAATGAATGGATCTGCGCGTAAATCCACGGTAGGAAACTACGATTTTTTTTGTACGTGACGACAGTAATTAAAAGTAGAATGTGAGAGAATCAATACCATGTCGATTTTTTTGCCTCAGAAAACTGATTTTTCTGAACCATTACTTGGAATACTGTTGGCTCACTGTGGCTTATCTGGTTGCTACAGAGGATAGCGATTTTTTCTGTGTCAAGATATCGTTTTTTTAAACTGCTGGATCGATACTATAGGCAAGGATACTGACCAGTTTGCACATCAGGCTTAGCTGAGGAGTTTAATTCATGCAGCTCTTGAAAAACAGGGCGTGGAGTGAACTTCCCCATATTCAGAACCGCGTTCGAGGTCTGCTTGCTTTTGAACATTCAATAACTGATCCGGGGGTGCCATTTAGTGATCGAGTACAGTAACAGCGTGCTTCCAATTTGCAGGTCTATAGATGCGGGCGTCTACATCTGCAGAAAGGGGTTAATCAAAATTTTTACAAAAAATGCTTTTTGCATAATTCTGTTCTGAATTGGGAAAAAGTTAATAAATTCGAGGGAAAAGGGCAGCATTGTTGATTTTCAAGTGACCATGAAAATGTAAGCGACAACAAGTGATATCAGAGTTGTGACCAGCTGGTTTATTGCATGGTGTATTTTCATATACTTTTACATTACTCTGGTCTGATTTTGCATAACAGCCTAGCACGAGAGAAAAAACTGTCAAGTACCATGGAATACGCACACAAATTGCATTGCCTGAGAGAACCTAAATAATATTGGAAGGTGTTGCGTCTGTTTTTTGCTCTGCAGAAATGTATTAATAAAAATATTGCAAGGGAACATGAAAAAGTGAAATATCAACCTGTTGACTAACTTCACTAAAAAGCCCTCTTTTTCAGGTGGCAATGATCATACATGAATTGAGCAACTTCTTTTTAGCTGTCATTGTCCAGCACCATGTTTGAGGGAGAGATCTTTGACTTCTACACTTAGCCATAGGTCTTCCAGCAATGTTTCAGTAATCATGACTTATCCACTAAGCAGGTGATTGGTCCACATAGTTTTAACAGAGCCCTGTTAGCCAGCGCGTTTCCAGGTAGATCAAGACAGGACTTCATGGTTATTGTATCAGTCCAGGTGGTTAAAGCACCCACTAAACCCACCCACTTCTCCCTGCCTGGCAGTCCTATACTTTACCTGTTTCCAGCTCTTATGACTCGGACGATGGGTTGGATTTTTAAGAGGCAATAATTAAAGAACTATAAGACAACTATGTACACCAGGGGTGAATCACTCTTAATATTTTAGATAAATCAGGAACTAAGAACTCCCTGGGCAGAGTAACACAAACCAAAAAAAAAAAAAAACTAACAAAAATCATGTTCTTGCAGCACTGCAATGGGAACATCAGAAGCAAACACTTATGCTGCAAGTCTGTCCCTGAGGGTGTCCCCGGACCGCTGGAGTGGGAACATCAGGAGCAAACACTTATGCTGTAAGTCTGTCCCTGAGGGTGTCCCCGGACCGCTGCAATGGGAACATCAGAAGCAAACACTTATGCTGCAGCTCTGTCCCTGAGGGTGTCCCCGGACCGCTGGAGTGGCTCGTGGGCTTCAACATCATCAGCATCATCGCCATCATCCCCGTCATCCTCATCTTTGACCTCAGGCTCCAAGACATCCCCGTTTTCGAGGCAGACATTGTGCAGGAAAAGGCAGGCACAGATGACCTCAGGCACAAACTCCACCTTCGCCTCCAGTGACTACAGGAAAATTAAATGCCACCTGGTCTTGAGGACCCCAACTGCCCTCTCCTCCACGCACCGTGCCCTGGACAGCCTGGTGTTGTACCTGGTCTCCACAGGATTCCGGACAGGCTCCAGGAATGGCTCTGCCAAGCACGGGAATCCGCCATCGCTCAGCAGACACCATCCAGGAGGTGGGTACAGTTGGTGACCATACAAGGGGCTGCACCTCAGGACCCGGGCATCATGGACGCAGCCAGGGAAGCCCACCACCACATCCAGAAAGCGACCCCTGTGGTTGCAGATGGCCTGGAACCAGACCGAATTGAACAGCTTCCTGTTGTAATAGTCCACTGCAAACAGCCCAGGTGGACCAATGTGGACATGGCAGCCATCAATGCTCCCACCCACCCAACCAAAGGCTGGGGAACCAGACAGCTGCTGGAACCCGGCTCCAATCTCCTGCAGCTTTTCGGGGGTGGGGAGGTGGATGAGCCTCCTGGAAACCCCCTGGATGCCCTTACTGACCCAGTGGATCATGTCATGGCATGAGGTGCGGGGAATGTCAAAGGCCTCTGGCGCGACCCGGTAGGACGTTCCAAAGGCCAGCCAGTACACAAACACCAGCACCTCTATCGACTTCCCCCATCCATGGTCCTTCTCTCCCAGGAGATGGATAAGGCTCTCCAGCAATGACCCTCATGGGCGAAAGTCCTTCCGCAGGTCACATCCCTCAAAATACAGGCGCAACAGGGGACCCTGGGGATTCACCCTGCAGTATGGCCCTCTCGAACCCAACTATAAAGGACAATATTTTAAATTATTAATTGGACTATGTATCGAATGTTGTTAAATAATTTCATATACATTGTTAACTATTTAATGCAATTAATTACAGAGCCATTTTCTTAAACTATATGATAATGTAATTATTTATTAAACTTTAAAGAAAAGTGATTGAAGTAATTTATTAAATTTCTCATTGGAATATTTCTATGAAATTATTGCATTTGGACTGTTTTTTAAAGATTAAATTCACATTTGCCATCTTATTATTTTGTATCTTATTTTAATACAGCTGAGCTCAAATGTTCCCCTTTATGCAGAATACAAATAAAGGAGTTTTTTTTTCCCTGTTGTGCAAGAGCTTAATTAATACTTCATCACTCAGTATTTGTATTGCAGATACTGGCCAAAATGGTTCAATTGAAGTAAAACATTCAAAAATTCAATAACAAAATCAATTTAGCCATTACATTTCGGTATTCATGAATTCAGGTGTATATAACTGCGCTAAGGGGTTAATGTGAATTGTAAATGTCGGCCACTTTTTCCCTACAATTTCATTTGCAGAGCATTTGGCGCGTTCTGCTCATTATACGTAACTGTTTGGGTTTAAGTTTTGTTTCAAGTAGAAATACGATAACATTATGCATGATAATTAACATTAAATGGTAATTTAAAGAATACTTTCTTCGTGGTCATTCTTTGGTTGACAACTGTTTTTTGGTTGAAGCCAGGTTAACATTTCACTCTCATCTGTTCACATCATCCACTGGGAGTAAGTAAGCTGAGTGAAAGTAGAAACTTGTTTTTAAATGGTATCTTACCACTGATGAATATTCATAAGCGCACAGATGAAACGCTGACGGCGGGCCGATTGACTCCGTTTGTAGCAATGCCACATAATAATGTAGCTGATTCTCGGGGAGACAGGAACCTATTAGTTTCCATGCATTAAATTGCTATTATTAAAATTAGAAGTACTATCCTCCTTGTCATGGCTCCATTCTATATCGGTAGCCCCATAATTGTGATACCATCTTCCATTGCTAATTTCCGTTGTTTAACTGATTCTAGGTCAGTTGGCTGTTAAATTGATCAGTTGACATTACGCACCATTCAGTAACAAATTGGATTCTGCCGCGAAGTAGGGATTTTCGGTTAGCATAAGGATATTTTCACTTTTGCTCCGGAGGTGTAAATATATTGGACACTTGAAAGAACTGGATGCGGTAAAAGCGAAACCCGAATGACCGCACGGACTTTTTTTTTTTTTTTAATTCACGGAGCTGTACTAAAGAAAGCGATTGCTTATTGCCTGTGAGGTTGGGTGTTGTGCAATATAGCGGTGTTGCAAATATTCCCAGGTCTGCGCTGCATTTCTTCCGTTTTTTTTTTTTTTTTTTAGGCGGTACTAAGTCCACTTAATTGTTATGATCAAGCCCATGTTTTGTTTGTAACTTAAGCCAATATACGTTTGGGTGAATGTTACACGTTGTGTCCTTGGCCGCATTTTCAGCAGGTAAGGCATAACGGCGAAATGCCGGTCTGGGGGTCGAAAACTGCTATTTTAGGTTGGCTACAGTCAGGTTGGCTGAACATCCTGTTTCAATCCCCTCAAAACGAATGCACATTTTCCCCCTTTGGTCTTCCGCGTATTGTTAGGTTAAGAGGACTTTATTTTATAGATCACAGTGGAAAATATTAATTTCTCAAACGGGTTCGTTCATAAATCATTATTTTATACCACACAGATGATGGCGGTAATACACAAATTGGTGTGTAATTCACCATATAAATCAAAAGAAGAAGAAGAAGGGGGGGGGGGGGGGGGTCCGCTCGTAGGGAGAACCGAGTAGTGTGACTAGTGTGTAGGGAGAGTAGTATGTAGACCGTAGAGCGGGGTTTCGAACACGGCCATAGAGAACTTTGAACAAATGCACAAATCTCATTGGTCCGTCTGCATTTCAAATCTATTGGATAATGGCTCCAGGAATGGGAGTTTTCCATGTCCAAGGGCCACACCCCCAACTTCCTGTCAAAAAGGGCAAGCATAGATCATTCCCACAGTAAAAGTAATAACAGTGAATATACACGGATGAGAGGAAACATCATAGAAAAACAACAATCAAGGGCAAACACCAAGTCTGAACAAGTAGGTTTACATTAGAACAGGAACAAAGGAACAAAAGAACACTGACCTCACAAGATCACATAAAAATACTTAAAGGAAGCATGATAAATTTAATTATGGATTACATTCTTGAAGTTCTCAGTGGGGTTAGACTTCAGAGGTGTATAACATTCTAGTTCAGATAACTGACTTTTTATGTTGGAGTCATATTATTCAAAGCCCATAACCACAACTGATCCACCTTTGTCTGTCGGCCAAATAATATCACTCCTGGTTTCCAGACACTTCAGTGCTTTTAGTACAGATTCATTTTACCGGCAAGATAATACTGAACCATTTTAGTTAGATCTCTTTCCACCAGCTTACTGTATGTGAATATGGTGGGGTTCAAATTGGAAGAGGGCAAAAACAAAGATTTCTTTTTGAAGGGAGTTGCCTCTCTATTGATGTTAGTTACAGAATTCAAGTATCCATCAGTAGAACAGCTAGACAAAACACTTGACTTGGTGGAGAAGAAGTGTTTGAGATGCAACTGTCTAAAAGTATTTGAATGCATCAACCTTAAGTTTGAATGTATCAATCCTATTGGTAGGAGAGAAACTGAGACCTTTACTTAAGAGAGAGATTTCATCATTAGACAGACTTACATCAGAAATGTTAATTACAGTCTCTTCCGGTTTCGTTGAGAGTGGCGGATGATGGAGGGACCTGTGGTATCCTCTTGTACCTCGCCTTGTCTTCTTTGGTTGATGCAACTTAAGGTTGATGCATTCAAATATTGCATCTCAAACACTTCTTCTCCACCAGGTCAAGTGTTTTGTCTAGCTGTTCTGCTGATGGAGACTTGAACTCTGTAACTAGGTGTGATTTTATTATTTTTTTATATGTATGTCCTTACTGTGTGATATTTTAAGTCAATCCCTGATGCATAAATAGTTGATTTGAGTCTCTTGTTTCTTTTTTTTTTTTCAATCCACTCGATCGGTTGGTTGTGTGTTTTGAATTCTTTTTATCTTGTTTTTGTCCCGAATCCTGGTCTTTATGTTGTTTGTTCTGAATCCTTTTTTATCCTTTGAAATGAGTTCTCTTGATCTTATCTTTCCATGACAATCCAGAAAAGTACTAAAACCCAGCAATGCTGCACAAAATTGATCAGGAGGTGAGGGAGTATCTTGCGTATTCATGTCTCTGGGCCCCAATGTCCATCTTTGTCTGCATATCTGAAGTAGCTTTGCATCTGTGGGTTGTTGGTGCTGTTATGGCCCCAATTTGTTATTACATTTATAACACAACAGCAACAGCAAGGGATGACAAACACAGTTTTAACAACTAAAACACATTTAATTTTTAACAAAGACAAAGACTAATAACAACCTACAACTAAAGACCAAGATTGATAAATAAGAAAAAACAGAAATAATTACAGTCCCTTTTTGGTGGGGTGGCTTGGTGATGTCCTGGATGAAGAAAATGCTCAAACACAGGCAAAGAATCCACAAAAGAAACGTCACAGGTCTTGAACAGAATGGCAGGTCTGGTCATCTTCTTGCAATTTCTCCTACTACCTTACTGTCTCAATTCTTTTCCTTATATACTCTTTTGCAGACCCCACCCACATTTAGACCTCTTTTTTTTAATTTTCTGAGACTTGCCCCAGACATGTCCAGGACATGTCTAAACATGACTGCAGTCTGAGCTTAACAAAAAAAAGGTAAATACTGCCATCTAGTGGCCTATATTCACATTACACCTCCATTCCAAAAGGGAAAAATTTTGACTCATAAAGGCAAAATTTTTCTTTTCAATACAAAATGGTAAAGTGAACACTTGTCTATATATACATATCATACACATTCAAACACGGGATAAGCAATCAGCAATTACATTGTCTGTACCCTTCACATGCTTAATTTCCAAGTCAAACTCCTGTAAAATCAAACTCCAATTCAACAATCTCCGATTCTTGTTTTTCATCTTACTCAAAAACATTAACGGATTGTGGTCAGTGTACACAATCATTGGCTTTTGTCCTGTACAAACATAAACCTCAAAGTGTTGTAAAGAAAGGACCAGAGCCAACAGTTCCTTCTCTATTGTGGAATAGTTCCTTTGGTGGCGATTGAACTTCCTGGAGAAGTATGCCACGGGATGCTCAATGTCATCAGAGTCACTTCTCTGTAGGAGCACAGATCCACAAGCTTGGTCGCTAGCATCGACCGCGATGGAGAACGGTTTGTTGAAGTCAGGAGATTTGAGCACGGGAAAGTGACACAGCAGAGACTTCAGGCGATCGAAGGCTCTCTGGCATGCATCATCCCAGGTGAACTTTACGCCTTTCTTCAGTTGGTTAGTTAGACTGAGAGCAATCTCAGCAAAGTTCTTGCAGAACTTGCGGTAGTACCCGATCATTCCAAGGAAGCGGCGCAAAGCTTTTTTGTTGTGAGGAACTGGAAAGTCCATGATGGCTTGGACTTTAGCATTTATGGGTGCCACCTTACCCTGGCCTATGACGTAGCCAAGATAGGTGACAGTAGCACAACCAAAGTCACTCTTGCTCAGGTTAACAGTCAGGTTAGCCTGGGTCAGGCGCTGGAACAACGTCTCTACATCTTTTAGATGTTCTTCCCAGGAGTCACTCCATGTGATCAGGTCATCGATGTACGCACCCGTGTGTGGCAATCCGGCAATTGTAGACTGTATCATCCTTTGGAACGTGGCTGGGGCATTTTTCATGCCAAAGGGTAGGACTTCATACTGGTACAATCCAGATGGTGTGGCAAAAGCAGAGATGCTCTTGGCCCTCTCAGTTAAAGGCACACACCAATAACCCTTCAATAAATCAATCATGGTCAGAAACTTTGCTTGCCCTACACTATCAATACAATCATCAATCCTAGGTATTGGAAACACATCAGTTCTAGTTACAGCATTGACTTTGCGATAATCTGTACAGAATCTAGTACTTCCATC
The DNA here is from genome assembly GCA_029721435.1 of Gymnothorax reevesii. Classification (NCBI taxonomy): domain Eukaryota; kingdom Metazoa; phylum Chordata; class Actinopteri; order Anguilliformes; family Muraenidae; genus Gymnothorax; species Gymnothorax reevesii. Next base: position 43,934,088 of record CM056592.1, read on the forward strand.
AGGTTTTGGAACTAGCACACAGGGTGAACTCCAATCGGAGTTGGAGGGTCTGATAATATCATGTTTTAACATGTACTCAACCTCTTTCTCAGCAATCTTTCTCTTTTCAGGATTCATCCGGTATGGATGCTGTTTTATTGGTTTGGCATCACCAACATCTACATCATGAGAGGCTATAGTAACTCTCTTTGGAACATCAGGAAACAAATCCTCATATTTCTTGATCAACCTTTCAAACTGATCTCTCTGTGAGGGTTCTAAGTGCTGGAGTTTTACATCAAGATTTTGCAACACTTCAGTGTTTGACAATTTACATGAAAGAACTTCAGCTTTAATTCTTGGTTCATCATCTTGAAACTCCCCCTCATCTTCACACGTTTCGACCATTGGAGAATCTGAAGTGACAGCTGCAACCCTAGCATTTCTGTCATGATAAGGCTTTAGCATGTTAATATGACACAATTGTTTTGGTTTTCTCCTATCTGGAGTCTTCACAATGTAATTGAGATCATTGAGTTTTGTCAGAATTTCATAAGGACCATGAAATCTAGCCTGCAATGGATTGGACTGCAAGGGTAACAACACAAGGACCTTGTCTCCTGGTTTAAACTCACGGCTTCTAGCCTTATGATCATACCAAGTTTTCATTTTTCCCTGACTTGATTTCAAGTTCTCTTTGGCAAGGTCACAAGCTGCACGCAATCTTTCCTTGAACTTGCTAACATAGTCCAACAGACTGATTTGCGGCTCTTCCTCTTGCCATTGCTCACTCAATAATAGCAAAGGTCCTCTCACTTCATGACCAAACACTAGCTCAAATGGACTGAATCCAGTAGACTCCTGCACTGCTTCTCTAGCTGCAAACAACAGCAAATGAACCCCTTCATCCCAGTCTTTCTCATGGTCATAACAATAAGTCCTCATCATTGTCTTGAGAGTGGAATGAAACCGCTCTAAGGCACCCTGACTTTCTGGATGATAGGCACTAGAAAGAATCTGTTTTGCACCTAGTTCATACACAACCTGCTGAAACAATCCTGAAGTGAAATTGCTACCTTGGTCTGACTGAATTTCCCTGGGAAGACCAAACAACGTGAAGAACTTTATCAAAGCCTTCGAGATTGCAGTTGCCTTGATGTTACGTAGAGGTATGGCTTCGGGGAATCTGGTAGATGCACACATGATTGTCAACAAATACTGATTTCCAGATCTAGTCTTGGGTAATGGACCAACGCAATCAACAATGACCCTAGAGAATGGCTCCCCAAATGCTGGGATAGGCTGCAATGGAGCTACAGGTGAGTCTAACTGGTGTTTTCCAACTACCTGACAAGTGTGACAGGTTTTGCAAAAGTTGGAAACGTCTTTCCGAAGCCCAGGCCAAAAGAAGTGTTTCATGATCTTATCAACAGTCTTGTTAACACCAAGATGATCTCCTAACGGTAAACTATGAGCCATTGTTAAGATCTCATTCCTATAGACCTTCGGAACAACAATTTGCCTGACCACTGCCCAATCTGCATTGGCAGGGATATCAGGAGGGCGCCACTTCCGCATCAACACACCATCCTTGAGATAATACCCAACTGGAACTGCATCTATTTCTTTTTCAGGAAGGGCTCTCCTCTTTAGTACACAAATTTCAGGATCATTAGTTTGCTCCTCAATCAACCGCTTTCTGGACAGAGACAAGTCTCCAGACACATCAGAATCACCAGACCCATCCGGCTGGCTGAATAGAGAACTGATAAAAGTATCTGATAAGTCCTCAAACGGAGAAACCATAGTAGGCCAATCAGAGTCATGAGGCGAACCACCTGAGTCCTGACTATTCAATGTACTGGACGGCACCACATCATCTTCTTCTTTAGCCTTCTTGGCCATAGCACGAGTCACTGCGCAAGAAGGATACAGAGATGGGTCCTCATCCCCATCTTCAGTGCTCGGCTGTGAAGTAAGATGTACAGGGGGAACTACTTTGCCCCCAGCCAGGTCATTGCCTAGCAACAGAGAAACACCCTTTATAGGTAGACTTGACATAAGTCCCACCTTTACCTGTCCTGTAACTAAATCTGACTTCAAGAATATAGAGCGCAGGGGTACAGATACAGTCCTCCCTTCAATACCTTGTACAAGTATGAAATCCCCTGAAGCGGTCTCATCACGTAACTCCAAGGAGTCCATCAACAAAAGTGACTGAGAAGCTCCGGTATCCCTTGGGATATATATGGGGACAGGAGTAGTATGCTCATTCAGAGCCACAAATCCCTCTGACACAAATGGAAGAAATTCCTCCCTCACAAAGTCAGCTGTATTAGGCTTTTTAGCCCCACAAGAAGCAGGCAATTTAGCAGATTGGTTATCTACTACAGGGGTTTCTAACCTTGTTTTCACAAAGGCATTTGGTTTGGTATCCTTTTCTTTTTCTTTCTTAGCTTTAAGGAACCAACAGTTAGTTGTAACATGACCAGATTTCTTGCAATAACTGCAAACTAGACCACTTTTGTCACTGTCAGCTTTCACACTTTGATCAGACCTGTTACTGGATTTCTGAGCACCATCACCAGATTTGTCTTTGTCTTTGGGTGAGGAATCTTGGGTATCACCGTAACCCTTTTTCTGAAATTGGGACCATTTATTGTTACTGCTAGACTGAAATTTGGACTTATGTGTGAGAACATATTCATCTGCAAATTTGGCAGCTGATTGCAAATTCAGTGCTTGCTTCTCATTAAGGTAGGTCTTAATATCATCTTTAACACAGTTCTTGAATTCTTCAACTAACACCATCTCTTTTAGTGAGTTGAAATCATCCTTGACCTCCATAGAAGTACACCAGCGCTCAAAGCAAACCTGCTTCTCATTAGCAAATTCAACATAAGTCTGATTTTCAGATTTCTTCAGACCTCTGAATTTCTGTCGGTAAGCCTCTGGAACCAACTCATAAGCTCTCAAAATAACCTTTTTGACAACCTCATAATCAGAGGAATCATCTGCAGACAAAGCCAAATAGGCTTGTTGAGCTTTACCCTTGAGGACAGTTTGCAACATCAGAGGCCAGTGTTCCTTTGGCCACTGGCAACTCTTTGCTACCTTTTCAAAACACTGGAAATAGTTGTCAACATCCTTTTCTGAAAATGGAGGCACCAGTTTTACCTCCTGACTGGCACAAAATTTATTTTTAGTTTCAATTTTAATTTTTAGTTGCTCCATTTGGAGTCTTTCTTCTCTATCGAATTTCTCTAATTCAAAATCTCTCTGTCTCTGTCTCTCTCTTTCTGCTCTTTCCTCTTTCTCTCTCTCAAATTCTCTTTGTTTTTCTTCTCTTGCTAATTTTTCTAACTCAAACTGCCTTTGTTTTTCTTTTTCTTCCCTCTCAAATTCTCTTTGTTTCTCTTTTTCCTCCCTTTCTTTTTCTCTTTCTTCCCTTTCTTTCTCTTTTTCCTCCCTTTCTTTTTCTCTTTCCTCCCTTTCAATCTCTAGCATTTTTAATTTAAGTTCCATTTCTATATTTGGATTTTCCACTGGAAACTGTTCCAGATCTCCTGGTGCAAACACATTTTCATCAATGTAATATTCAACTATCTCTCTAGCCAGTCTTGCTTTTCGCATGGCTGGTTTTACCTCTGTCAGCTCCAACTGTCTGCAAATTTCTAGCAGTTCTGTCTTTTTAAAAGACTTCAAAACCCCTACGGTTGGTGATGCCAAGAAATCATCCATTGCTGTTGTCAATATATATCTAGGAAAATTCACAAAAACAATTTCACAATTTGGAATGTTAGATTTTCAATAAATTACTCACACAATGGTCTATCCCGGACCTTGAGCCCCCAATTTGTTATGGCCCCAATTTGTTATTACATTTATAACACAACAGCAACAGCAAGGGATGACAAACACAGCTTTAACAACTAAAACACATTTAATTTTTAACAAAGACAAAGACTAATAACAACCTACAACTAAAGACCAAGATTGATAAATTAGAAAAAACAGAAATAATTACAGTCCCTTTTTAGTGGGGTGGCTTGGTGATGTCCTGGATGAAGAAAATGCTCAAACACAGGCAAAGAAATCCACAAAAGAAACGTCACAGGTCTTGAACAGAATGGCAGGTCTGGTCATCTTCTTGCAATTTCTCCTACTACTTTACTGTCTCAATTCTTTTCCTTATATACTCTTTTGCAGACCCCACCCACATTTAGACCTCTTTTTTTTAATTTTCTGAGACTTGCCCCAGACATGTCCAGGACATGTCTAAACATGACTCCAGTCTGAGCTTAACAAAAAAAGGTAAATACTGCCATCTAGTGGCCCATATTCACATTACAAAGGATACAGAGATGGGTCCTCATCCCCATCTTCAGTGCTCGGCTGTGAAGTAAGATGTACAGGGGGAACTACTTTGCCCCCAGCCAGATCATTGCCTAGCAACAGAGAAACACCCTTTATAGGTAGACTTGACATAAGTCCCACCTTTACCTGTCCTGTAACTAAATCTGACTTCAAGAATATAGAGCGCAGGGGTACAGATACAGTCCTCCCTTCAATACCTTGTACAAGTATGAAATCCCCTGAAGCGGTCTCATCACGTAACTCCAAGGAGTCCATCAACAAAAGTGACTGAGAAGCTCCGGTATCCCTTAGGATATATATGGGGACAGGAGTAGTATGCTCATTCAGAGCCACAAATCCCTCTGACACAAATGGAAGAAATTCCTCCCTCACGAAGTCAGCTGTATCAGGCTTTTTAGCCCCACAAGAAGCAGGCAATTTAGCAGATTGGTTATCTACTACAGGGGTTTCTAACCTTGTTTTCACAAAGGCATTTGGTTTGGCATCCTTTTCTTTTTCTTTCTTAGCTTTAAGGAACCAACAGTTAGTTGTAACATGACCAGATTTCTTGCAATAACTGCAAACTAGACCACTTTTGTCACTGTCAGCTTTCACACTTTGATCAGACCTGTTACTGGATTTCTGAGCACCATCACCAGATTTGTCTTTGTCTTTGGGTGAGGAATCTTGGGTATCACCGTAACCCTTTTTCTGAAATTGGGACCATTTATTGTTACTGCTAGACTGAAATTTGGACTTATGAGTGAGAACATATTCATCTGCAAATTTGGCAGCTGATTGCAAGTTCAGTGCTTGCTTCTCATTAAGGTAGGTCTTAACATCATCCTTAACACAGTTCTTGAATTCTTCAACTAACACCATCTCTTTTAGTGAGTTGAAATCATCCTTGACCTCCATAGAAGTACACCAGCGCTCAAAGCAAACCTGCTTCTCATTAGCAAATTCAACATAAGTCTGATTTTCAGATTTCTTCAGACCTCTGAATTTCTGTCGGTAAGCCTCTGGAACCAACTCATAAGCTCTCAAAATAACCTTTTTGACAACCTCATAATCAGAGGAATCATCTGCAGACAAAGCCGAATAGGCTTGTTGAGCTTTACCCTTGAGGACAGTTTGCAACATCAGAGGCCAGTGTTCCTTTGGCCACTGGCAACTCTTTGCTACCTTTTCAAAACACTGGAAATAGTTGTCAACATCCTTTTCTGAAAATGGAGGCACCAGTTTTACCTCCTGACTAGCACAAAATTTATTTTTCATTGCTATTTTAATTTTTAGTTTCTCCATTTGGAGTCTTTCTTCTCTATCTAACTTCTCTAATTCAAAATCTCTCTGTCTCTGTCTCTCTCTTTCTGCTCTTTCCTCTTTCTCTCTCTCAAATTCTCTTTGTTTTTCTTCTCTTGCTAATTTTTCTAACTCAAACTGCCTTTGTTTTTCTTTTTCTTCCCTCTCAAATTCTCTTTGTTTTTCTTTTTCCTCCCTTTCTTTTTCTCTTTCCTCCCTTTCAATCTCTAGCATTTTTAATTTAAGTTCCATTTCTATATTTGGATTTTCCACTGGAAACTGTTCCAGATCTCCTGGTGCAAACACATTTTCATCAATGTAATATTCAACTATCTCTCTAGCCAGTCTTGCTTTTCGCATGGCTGGTTTTACCTCTGTCAGCTCCAACTGTCTGCAAATTTCTAGCAGTTCTGTCTTTTTAAAAGACTTCAAAACCCCTACGGTTGGTGATGCCAAGAAATCATCCATTGCTGTTGTCAATATATATCTAGGAAAATTCACAAAAACAATTTCACAATTTGGAATGTTAGATTTTCAATAAATTACTCACACAATGGTCTATCCCGGACCTTGAGCCCCCAATTTGTTATGGCCCCAATTTGTTATTACATTTATAACACAACAGCAACAGCAAGGGATGACAAACACAGTTTTAACAACTAAAACACATTTAATTTTTAACAAAGACAAAGACTAATAACAACCTACAACTAAAGACCAAGATTGATAAATAAGAAAAAACAGAAATAATTACAGTCCCTTTTTGGTGGGGTGGCTTGGTGATGTCCTGGATGAAGAAAATGCTCAAACACAGGCAAAGAAATCCACAAAAGAAACGTCACAGGTCTTGAACAGAATGGCAGGTTTGGTCATCTTCTTGCAATTTCTCCTACTACCTTACTGTCTCACTTCTTTTCCTTATATACTCTTTTGCAGACCCCACCCACATTTAGACCTCTTTTTTTTTATTTTCTGAGACTTGCCCCAGACATGTCCAGGACATGTCTAAACATGACTGCAGTCTGAGCTTAACAAAAAAAAGGTAAATACTGCCATCTAGTGGCCTATATTCACATTACAGTGCAAAGCAACGATGAGGAAATGGGCTGGTTCCCCAGAAGTTGTGGGTTTAATTTTAGCGGTCATATTCCTGTTATACCCTTGAGTAAAGTACTTAATAATAGATTTATATATATTGTTTTTTCAGCCAGGAGCCCAACCAACTGAAATCCTGCAAATTTTATGGTTTAGCGAGACCAGAATTGTGTCTCTCTCCCCTAACTGCACACCTGTTCACTCACACAAGTGCTAATCCAGCCCCATTAGTAGATTTTACTTGAAGTAAACAGTGTATGTTGCTCAGGATTGGAGCACAGGATGTGAATGGACTGTCTTGCAAGATCCCAGCTCATATGGTGTTTGTGTGTTTCCTGTTTCCTGTCTTCGCATCGGCCAACGATCGACTCTCAGCACCTGCAGTGCCGAGCATTCTTATTCCTAATTTTCTCGTTTTAAACCCTCATAAACTTTCCTGAGACAATTGTTTCCACTTTCCTAAGAATTTGAATTTTTTCCCCTGCAAATCTCGCGTTTTTCGCTGACCGCCATTCCACCAAGACGCCTGTGAGGTAAACCCTCTGACTCGGCTGTCAAACCACATCGGCGCCTAGCTAGCGTAAGTAACCAACCATGGCTGCTTCCCCTTGTTCCCCGACCTCTTTCCCCGTCCTGTGTTCTGAAAGCAGTATGTTTTGCTACGATACTTCCATCCTCAGTGGCACTTATACATGTAAGAAATGCATTGCTTATGCTAAGTATGCTGAAAAGGTTCTGGAGTTGGAAGCTCGCATTGAGACTCTAGAATATTTGGACCAATGAGGAGTTCATTGACTCGTTTTCTGTCCAGCACGATAGTTGCGCTAATATTAGTTCTCTTTCGGTTTCCCACTCGCGAAATCGCGAAAATGGCGGGCGGTATTGCCCGGATATCGCATACACTGTCACAATGGATTCGTTCGCACAAGCGCCTCTAGTGGTCATGTCAATACTGCATCTCGCGCACGCGGCACGTTACCTCGCGTCGAGATGAGCGACCTCTACGCTCACGAACGTAGAATACGCGTGGCAGCCATGATGCGTAAGCGCACGCGTCATGAGCAGCAAGTATATTCCAGGCCTAACAGAAAGAAATACCTACAGCCATCAGCTCTCTCTCTAGTCGAACAATTTAATTCATTCGCTCCCCTCGAAGATTCACAGTTGTATGAACGAGTGCCAGAAAACGCTCTAATTATCGGTGATTCTATAGTGAGAGATGTTAGGGTGTTTAAACCAGCTACTGTAGTGAACTGTATTCCTGGCGCTCATGTCACGGATATCGAAGCAAATTTGAAACTACTTGGTAATAGTTGGGGAGCCCAGTGGAATTTAATTACACTTTTGGGAACGAAAGGTCTGATGCTATCAGTTTTTAGCCATGTATGAGAAAATGAAAAAAAGGCATTTCTTAAGCGCGACATTTCTGGCGTTTAGAAGGGACAGGGCCAAAAGGCACCCCCCAAAGGGACATTCATTTACACTTGGGAGAACAAGGCTGAAATTTACATTGATCATTGTAAACATACTGCCGAATGAAATTGTGCAACATAAGAACATACTGATCCTGGGGTTTTCAGTTAAGAAGGGCCCTTTTGGGGGGTCAATGAAGGGTTCCATTTACACTTTTGAGAACGAAGCTGAAATCTGTTCTGATCAATGCTATAACTAAGGTTGTCTAAACTATATAACTTAATAAACATTTTTCTCTGGCATTACTGCTTAAGAATAGACATAATCCACTTCTCCCTTATAGCAATGTGTAAGTTTTACAGAAATTCCATATTTCCGTAGGCTTCCATCTTGTCATTCAAAGACGCTGTTGTAAAGTCGGCGAAATTCAAAATAACTTGAACACAAAAGTTTATTTTGATTAGAATTCGATTGTCACTTATAAACTGACTATCAAATGTATTATTTGCCAGTGCCAATTTCTGCAATACTGAGTATATATGAAATTTGCCAAAGTCAATTTCTGCCAAAGCTAAACAATATAATAAGGTGTAGGGATGAGCGAATATGCCACTATCTGTATCTGTATCTGTATCTGTTCAACCATCTAAATTATCTGTATCTGTATCTGTACTCGGAGTGGGCGGCGCCTAACCCGGAAGTGGGCGTGGTTTAACCCCGTGGCCTAACCCGGAAACGGGCGGAAATGGGTGTGGCTTAAATTGGTACATTCTTTGAAGTCTGCAATTGATGTGGATTCATCACAAGTTGCTATATTTATTGTTTTTTTGAAAACTATTTACAGAACAGCCTCAAAATTGAGATTCAAATCAATGTTTTTGATCACAAAAGTAAGAGAACTTTATGAACTCAGAACATGAATGTTCTTAAGTGTAGGAATGAATAACAGAACAGCCTCAGAATTGAGATTCAATTTAGTAGGACATTATGAACTACTAAGTATACATGAACAAGAGTTGTCATACACAACACAACTTTCTCTTGAAATTTTTTTTTCTTTTTAAATTTTATGATCAAACTGGTTTTTTGATTTATTTGTTTATTTTCACTACCTAACGTTCTTGGCATTTTTTTTCCACACAAAGTTAAACAATGTTGATTAAGGTGTGTGTGTGTGTGTGTGTGTGTGTGCACTATGTAACAGTTAAAATATCTACTGTATTCAAAGCCAAGAAAAACACTATTTGCAGTATATAAAGCTAAATTTGTAATATATAATATTATATTTATTTTTATGAACTGCAGAGAGAAAGTGTCAGATACTGCATGCAGCCACATACAATAAAAATATTAATATAGGCTACTTTGTGTGTTCAGCTATATGTGTGTAAGTGGTCTGTAAGACTGCTAATTTTTTAATGATCTGTGTGAACTTGGTGATTCGTGCAAACATCCAGTGATGACAAACAGGGAAATAATATATCTTGTTCACTTTATTATTCTCAAAAGCACCGCGTTCAGTACGAGCAAAGTTTTCCTACTGACTTTATATCACCAGCCAAACTAAGAGCAAGCAATCATATGAAAAAAAAAAAACCCGACCGGAGTGCAGGCAGTGACCGACGCGACGCGAGCCGTTTTCAGCTCTGTCATGTCAGATGCGCCGCGAACGTTACGAAAAAAAATTCACCAAGTAACTTTAAATATCATACAACCGAGATAGAGGCGAGCTGAAGAAAACCTAGGAGTATTGAAGAGAGCAACGTGAACTAGAGTCAAGCGAAGCACAGAGAGATCAGTTCCTGTCTGTGTGTGTGCGAGAGTGGGGTACAGGTCTGGCTGCAGAGACGAAAGTCTGTGCAGGGAGGGGCGGGCGCTGTGTGTGACTGGCCAATCACAGAGCGTGAAGACAGTCAGTTAAGATCTTTCTTTCAGCACGAGCACGGATATTGACGAGTTTTACTCGTATCATGCTCGTACTCGTGAAAAATGCTATATCCGTACCGGATACTCGTCTGAAACGAGTATCCGGCTCAACCCTAATAAGGTGGCTTCTCTAGTTCACTCACTGTCATCATCAGTCTCATTGGACACATCACTGTTGTCTGAGTCCAAGTTAGATTCAAGGCTGTCTCGAGTCTTCGCGACATCGCCATCATTGTCAGCCAGGTCAGCAGGTTCCGGCTCAACTGTGTCCGGCATTTGGGGGCCTGTGAACCAAATAATCCGATAGGCATTATCCACAAGTTCCCATCCCTTTTGTGGTTCTTTTGGGACTTCCTTCTCACACGCTGAATGCCAGGTCCTGGCGACGAAGTTGCAACGGTGGATCTTCTGCATAACCACATTCTGGCATGGAGGTAGGCTGCTGGCATCCACCCCTTTGAGGCTTGAAAGTGGCCCCTTGCCCTTCTTTGGACCAAATGACTTCTCAAAGCATTGGTAGCGGTGCTTGTTCATGGGCATAGCCTTCTTGATGCCGTATAATTTTGCTGTGTATTCCTTGATAAGGTCACATGATGGCTGATCGACTTCATTAGTTGACAAAGCCGCAAAGGCATCAAGGTAACGTTCATTGTCCTCAAGAAGTTTCAGTGGGCGCCTCTTTCCCCTTCTAAAAAGGATGCGATGTAATCACACCCAGTGTAGGCGTGAAATCCAGGCAAAGCTTCACAGACCTTTGGTCCAATCTTCTCCGCTATGGTCGATATACTGACATAACGTCTGTCGCCCTTGCCTTTGGTGCCAACATCCACCCACACCTTCAGCTTCATGCGATGCGAATAGTGAAGTAGGATGACTGCTATATCAGTATCCGATGCCCTCACAACAATGTCACCACCCGGCCGCTGGCTGAACATGTTGGCGTCAACTGTGTGGAGACAAATTCTGGTATCCGCCTCAGGGTGGTTGCATTCCAATCGAGACACTGGTGTCACGTCAATTTCATCATTGACCCCTCTGAATCAGAAACACTCTGAGTCGAAACCAACATAGAGCTCTCTACCATTTAGTACAGCAAAATGGCGCTTATCTCTCCAATCTTTCACAAGAAAGCGAGGTAGCTGTTGTTTAAAGGATCGGGATTTCAGGGCATTTTCAAGGTTACGGGGACGAACTTGCTCTAGTCCTGTAATGAGGTAGATAGTGTCCTCCCCCCCACGACGCTCACGCTCATTGTCCTTAATTGACGGTTCTTCATAAGTGTCAAAGACAACGTCTACCCTTTTCGATGGTTGTTTCATGACTGACTGAAGGAAAATTTCAGAAAGTCCACCATATGTCGGGGGCACCAGTGGAAGACAGTGTAGAAGGAAGTTCCTATCAACTATGCTTGCTTCCAAATGAGATGGTGAACCATGGTCGGAGATTTTGTCCTCAGAAACTCTGAAAAGGTCTGCCTTCTTCCATGTGCAATTTATACCAACATTCCATCCGTTTTGACACATAGTGAGGGGCACAGGTGTTAGAGGGTACTGCAGCAGGTATTCCATGTCTACTTTCCTCTTAGCAGCAATAATGGCAATCCGACCAAAGAGGTCCCTTGTGCACCTAAGTTCCCTCACAATTGGGTTGGTAGCTCGCTTGTTTATTGCACCCTGGTCGGCAAATGTTTTCAAGGGATTTTTGGAGATTGGCTTCTCAAACCTGTCGGCGTTTTCTACACACTCTGAGACAAAAGCATCATGCATTTCTCTACCTTTGCTGTCAATGTTGAGTAACGACGCTGCGATTTCCGCAGTAGCTGCCTTGCCTGTCTGAATATTAACAAGGGACTCTGATGCAACAGGGAATGGGTTGGCAAATCCTTCTTGGATTGTGCTAAGCTAGCTGCCAAGGTCATTGTTGTCACATGATATACGACTAGGAGAAAGCTCTACATATGAGTCAGGAGCTTTCATCATTCCAGCCATTTCAAGCAAGGCACTTACAGAAGCAGCTCTGGCCCCTTTCGTTGCACTCCATCAGAGACTGGCGTTGAAGTTATTAGTTGAGTCTGTGTAGCCTCTCATCCTGGATGCGGCATCCGCATTTATCGTTTGTTCGAGAGTCAAATCTATCGGTACTCTGCTGATTTGGTTTTCTGTTCTTCTGATACTGAAAAGCCCATTGCTCAGCATCTCTTTCAGGCCCGGATGTGTGGAGGGCAGGTTCAATAGATCAAGCTGGTGTTTTGATATCCACCTGGAATAGTTTAGTCGATTTGTCCCAAAGAATATGTCAACAGTGGGGATGAGTGCCCATGTGTAAAGGTCGACGTCACATTCCTGGACTGCTCTGTCAATGATGTGATATTGGGTGACTTTCTCGATGTACTGCATGTAGAACCTGGCAGTTGGTCCATGGGCTCCGTCCAGCATTGACTTAGCGTAACGGACATAATTGTCAAAGACAGTGTCAAACTCTGATCTGGCACACAGCTGGTCCCTACCATCCTTAGTGTCAGGCGAGCCATTTAGGATGTCACGAAGATTATCCACATCATCCTGGTATTCCTTGCAAAATTCACGAAAATGAAGTATCTAGAAGGCAAGTGCCAACATTGGATGTAGACGTTTGCATCTGTTAAAATTCTTGCATTCCAGAAACCCTTTCAGTGAGCCTGATGCCAAAACCCCTGATTCGACCAACATCTATGGCATCCCTGACTCCCGGATGATCACTCCAATGGCCTTGAATATGCACATCTGCCGATGAAACACCCCAAACATGACAAATACATTGTCAAACCTGGGTTGCTCAGTGACTTGTATCTTCACTGCCCTCTTGGCCACGTTCAGGTCGTATGTTACCACTCCATAAGGCTGTTCACATTTCGCGGCACACTTCTGTGTAATTGAAAGGGTTTCAACAACAACATCATCACTTGTGGGAGATTGGTTTATGTTCGGCACGTACAGAACTTGTTGCTTTGGAAGATGGTCTGTGTACGTTTGGCTGTTGAACCCTGTCCACATAGGAATACTTTCTATTTCTATCGCATGAAGAACCATCCACAAAAAGTCACTTCTTCGTGATGGAATCGAGAGATCTGTGTTGCTGCGGAAGTCTTTCTTTTCATAGGAGAAGTCATTCATCCGTGGCTTTTTCCTGTAGGGTGGCAGATCTTGGACGGGACATCTAATCTCCTTTTCTTTCCAACCATACTTGGCAAGGATCGATCTTTCCCATGCTCACCAGGGACATCCTCTGTTTGGCTGCTGGCCTGTGGTGGTTCAGCTCGAGGATTGCTCTGTGTCTGATACAATATCCCCATTGTATCATGCAGTGTGTCTAACCCTGAAAGTGTGTGAGTTAACTCATCATAGTTATCGAATGCTTGGCACATGGTACCCCAGCGACTGTTCCAGCTGGACAAATTTTCTGTCTCTCTAAGATAGCATAGGCAAGATCAGTCTCAATTTCTTCAACAGCATGGTAGTTAAGTGAATGCCCCATCCGATTCAAAACCGAGACTATCTTCTTGCTGCCGGTGAGGGACTTTAAGGACAATCCCATCAAGGGATTGTCCACTTAAACACTGGGCGGGAACTACGTCACTTCTCGTCATTTCCTTGTTCGTGTGATATTAACAATGGAGGAGATTGTGGCTGCGCTTCGAAGATTGTTCTCCACGTCGTCTGCCAATCGTGTCGAAGACACAGATGCAGTTGATCGAGTGCGTGCTCTGAGAGATAGGATTGACGACTTATCCTTACTGGTACGTTTTGACGCCAGTGTGGTAAACCTAAAGATTTCCCAAGTGCTACAGGCACTGGGTGCGAAACGTAGGGTCGGGAGACCTGCCATGGAGATACCCTTGGAGGCAGTAGAGGGATACCTCTCCCATGGCCTAAAGGTGCAGGAGATTGTGGACCTGTATGGTGTCCACAGAAGTACCATACACCGCAAAATGCAATAAAATGGACTCAGGTGAGTGATGTGTGTGTTTGCTCGGTGTGGGGGCGGTTGGTTTGGGGCCTGTGTGGATGCTGGCGTTTACACTAGCAAAGCAGTTACACACACCTGATTCTACTAATTAAGCACCTTGGTGAAGAATCGAAGGGTTGATTAGTAGAATCAGGTGTGTAACTGCTTGGCTGGCCCACACTGGCCCTTTCTGAACCGCGTCGAATAGCCCTAGCCTATAGGTTACCGTGCTTGTGTTCGTAGCAGCTGGGAAATTTCGGAACTCGTTGGGGCACGCAGGGATTTTTACCTCACGAGACGGAAGGTTGACTGCTGTAATTGTTCTGACCACACAACCCCGAGCCATACGGCAAACATTATTGCACGGGCATACTAGTACTGTCAACGAGACACGCGCATAGAATAGATGTGTACTTTGTGTGTTTTGAAGGGGGGGGTTGAGCCATCTATTCAGACGTAAACGCGGGTGTAAGATGGCCGTGCGTTTATGTATTTGAGGCAGGAATGGTAACTGTTCGGCAGCACTTGTCAGCAAGGTCATCATGTAGTCCAGGAATCAGCAACTCGGGTCCTGGAGGGCCGGTGTGTGCAGGTTTTTATTTGTCAATTACTCAGACTAATTGATCCAGTTTGTACGATACACAAATGTAGATTTGCACATAGATTGGCTTAATGAAAAACGCTTGTTTCAGAGAGATAAGAACAGTACTTGGTGGTCATTCGAGATTGTTTTAAGAAATACTACTGGAATGTTAAATTTCTTTAATTGTTTGGCTGATGATCCAATTAAAGACCAGACTTTGGTGTGGAAACCTGCTTGCGCACCTGACCTCCAGGACCGGAGATGCTGATCCCTGACGTAGTCTGGCACACCGACGAGCATTTTTTCTTCCTTTTTCATTTTGAAGGGAGGAGGGGTGGGGCATGCACCACTCGATCTTTGTGGAACATTTCAAACGTGAACATAGGCCTACTACAGTATGTATGAGACAGTCTCATTGGGGGGGGGGGGGGGGGGGGGGGTGTAAACACAGGTGTGGAATGACTGTGCTTATGTGTGGGGCGATTATGGTAATTGTCTGGCAACACTTGTCAGTAAAGTTTAAAAAAAAAAAAAAGTCTCAGTGGGAGCATACAACTTCTTTGGACTGGGCCAGCCTTTGCTATACCCATTTCAGGTAGATTACTGTGACCATGTTTAACAGTGGAACAGTAACTCAAGAACATTTTTTATCCCTCTCCCAAGTGTGTCAGACATGCATTCTGAGATGAGCGACACACAGCTGGACGCTCTGGTGTTGGAGATCTACCGGGTCCATCAGTGTGGATACTGGATGGTGCGATTCCATCTCCAGGGAAGAGGCCATCTTGTCCAAAGTATATTCACCTACCAGCACCCAAATTGATGCTGTTGTGGGTTGTTCTTGATTTTTCTGTTCTATGTGAAGTTCACAGAGTGCGCCAATCACTAAAAAGAGTGGACCCAGAGGGCACAGAACAAAGAGCCCTGGCCAACCAAACTCTACTCAGGCGGCAATATTCAGTTCCTGGGCCCAACTGTATGTGGCATATTGACGGAAATCACAAGTTAATACGGTACGTAAATGAATGTCAAATGATCCAGCCAAGTCTTTGCCAGTAATTGTAGTTCAGTCAACGTATACAGCCTTTATCCTTCAACAAAAAGTTGGAGATTTGTTATCCATGCTGGAATAGATGGCTTCAGCCGCCTAGTGGTGTTCTTGTCAGCAGCCACCAACAACCGTGCCACAACAGTGCTGGATGCTTTTCTTGGAGCCGTCAGGCAGTATGGCTTGCCTTCTCGTGTTCGGTCAGATAAGGGGAGAGAGAACATTGAGGTGGCATATTACATGGTGGACAACCGCGGACCAAATCGCAATTCCCACATAACTGGGAGGAGTGTGCATAATCAAAGGTAAGTTGAATGGGTTGTTAAATTGTACCAACAACCAACCAAGCTCTTTTGGTTTTATTCAGCTATTAAGATCTTGAATACATCAGGCCATTTTATGTTAATAAGTACAAACCTCTTTTTTTGTTTAAGAATTGAGCGACTTTGGAGAGACGTTTACACACAAGTGCTTGATCTCTTTCACACACTCTTCCATGAAATGGAAACATCATGGATGTTGCTTTTTGCTCTCCACTGGGTTTTCCTGTCATTGATCCAGAGACATCTCAGGCATTTCCAAGATGCCTGGAATTTCCACAGCCTGAGGACTGAAAATGGCCAGTCACCCTACCAGCTGTGGCTACGCAACATAGGTGCTGTTGCTGATCCCCCGGAGGTAGGTTCAGGCTATAAAGATGGGCCCAAAACTAGGATATTACGAGAAGTAAACAATTTACCCACCACTTTTTGAAATGGGGTTTCCAAACATCCAGAGGTTATGTAACTCCCAATTCTGTTCATGTAATTTACTCTGATGGTGTTAGCAATGTCTTTGTATGCATCTACGTTAGATTGCTATTGCTCTGATTGCTCATACTGTCTGGTATTTCCTAAGGTTGACGATCGCTATGGTGCCAGTGTAGATGGTCCGGACCTGGAAGACCTGGCTGGAGTTGACGTTCCAGAGATCCAATTACCACGCGACCTGACTGCTGAGGAGCTGTCAAGATTGCCTCAGCGAAATGTAACCCTGAATGAGGCTATTGCTGTTTACAGCTCGGTTGTTGAGCAGCTACAATAGATTTTTAATACAGAATGATTTTTTTTTTCTCCCCTCTAAGGATTTTTGTTTTTGTTTTCAAATTATATCTGAACAAATGCTGTATCTTCTAGTGAACTTAAGTGCACTCAAGTAGTCCGAGTACTACTTAAGTACCAATTGAGTATACTTGAAGTGTAAAAGGTATGCTGAATAGGCACAACTTTTTGAAAACTTCAAGTACAGCACTGAAAATCACGATTTGTGAGCCTTTGAAACACTCTTGCAGTACAATTGAAGAGCTTCAGTTCAAAAACAGAAATGCCATTTCAAACTCCTAACCATGAAAATTGAAGCAGAGATCAAAAACTTAAGTTGTTTATCTACGCTTCAATTTACAGTTCAAGTGATCTTGATCCAAATTATAGGATTTTTAACTTAAGCTGAAATGGATATCAGCTTCTGAACTTAAGCTCTTCAATTGTATTATTATAATGTACTGGTAATAATACAATTGTACTGCAAGTGTTTCGAATGCTCAAATCTTGATTTTCAGCATTTTACAAAGTTAGAAAAAAGTTTGCCAATTTAGCGTACCATTTACACTTCAAGTACAAAACCCAAAACCAGTGAAGTTGGCACGTTATGTAAAACGTAGATAAAAACAGAATACAGTGATTTGCAAATCCTTTTCAACTTATATTCAACTGAATACACTGCAAAGACAAGATGTTTAATGTTCCAACTGAGAAACTTTTTTTTTTTTTTTTGCGAATAATCATTAACTTAGAATTTAAAGGCAGCAACACATTGCAAAAAAGTTGGCACAGGGGCCTTTTTACCACTGTGTTACATCGCCTTTCCTTTTAACGACACTCAGTAAACGTTTGGGAACTGAGGAGATCAATTTTCGAAGCTTTTCAAGTGGAACTCTTTCCCATTCTTGCTTGATGTACAGCTTAAGTTGTTCAATAGTACGGGGTCTCTGTTGTCGTATTTTACGCTTCATAATGCGCCACACATTTTCAATGGGAGACAGGTCTGGACTACAGGCAGGCTAGTCTAGTACCCGCACTCTTTTACTACGGGGCCATGCTATTGTAACACGTGCAGAATGTGGCTTGGCATTGTCTTGCTGAAATAAGCAGGGGCGTCCATGAAAAAGACGTTGCTTGGATGGCAACATATGTTGCTCCAAAACCTGTATGCACCTTTCAGCATTAATGGTGCCTTCACATATGTGTAAGTTGCCCATGCCTTGGGCACTAATACACCCCCATACCATAACAGATGCTGGCGTTTGAACTTTGCGCCTATAACAGTCCGGATGGTTCTTTTCCTCTTTGGTCCGGAGGACACCACGACCACAGTTTCCAAAAACAATTTGAAATGTGGATTCGTCAGACCACAGAACACTTTTCCACTTTGCATCAGTCCATCTTAGATGAGCTTGGGCCCAGTGAAGCCAGCGGCGTTTCTGGGTGCTGTTGATAAATGGCTTTCGCTTTGCATTGTAGAGTTTTAACTTGCACTTGCAGTTGTAGCGACGAACTGTAGTTACTGACAGTGGTTTTCTGAAGTGTTCCTGAGCCCATGTGGTGATGTCCTTTACACACTGATGTCGGTTTTTGATGCAGTACCGCCTGAGGGATCGAAGGTCATGGGCATTCAATGTTTTTTTTCGGCCTTGTCGCTTACGTGCAGTGATTTCTCCAGATTCTCTGAACCTTTTGACGATATTATGGACCGTAGATTATAAAATCCCTAAATTTCTTGCAGTAGCTCGTTGAGGAATGTTGTTTTTAAACTGTTCGACAATCAACTCACGCATTTGTTCACCAAGTGGTGACCCTCGCCCCATCCTTGTTTATGAATGACTGAGCATTTCAGGGAAGCTGCTTTTATACCCAATCATGGCACCCACCTGTTCCCAATTAGCCCGTTCACCTGTGGGATGTTCCAAATAAGTTTTTGATGAGCATTCCTCAACTCTCTCAGTCTTTTTTGCCACTTGTGCCAGCTTTTTTGAAACATGTTGCAGGCATCAAATTCCAAATGAGCTAATATTTGCAGAAAATTACAAAGTTTCCCTATTCGAACATTAAGTAACTTGTCTTTGCAGTGTATTCAATTGAATATAGGTTAAAAAGGATTTGCAAATCATTGTATTCTGTTTTTATTTACGATTTACACAACGTGCCAACTTCACTGGTTTTGGGTTTTGTATACTCAAGTAGTGCTATAGTACTCCGACTACTTGAGTATACTCAAGTACACTTGAAGACAAAAAACATTTGTTAAGCATTATTGAAGTATAATGGCTTTTTGACCTGGGTATACCTTTACAGGCAATGTATGCTTCATTCTTCCTCGTCCAAACATACTGTTGTTTCATTGGCATGAACTGAACCAAAATAATGAGCAACAATATTGTGACAAACTGGTTTCTGCCTGTTTAGCAGATTCTTTTATTCACAATACAAAAATAAACCTTTTTTTAATCACATTTGGAGTTTTGATAAAATCCAATAACTTAAAAAAAATAAAAATTACACGGAATTAGTCACATTCACGGGTAGTGCAAATATAGTTCAGATTAATGCCATACACATCTAACAACTGGTCTTTCCAGTTAAACTTTCTGCTACCACACAGTGATGCTGTACCAGACATGCTCATTTAGGACAGGAATGATACGAGCATCATACTAGTTAATAACCTGTACATTTTCAGCCAAATCCATCACTGTTTTGTAGCTTTATCACTCACTTCTTGTTAATGTGGCAAGAAGGTTAATTCAGCTCTTAAGGCCATTTTCACAAAAACATTGCAAAATGGAAACAAAAAATACGGCCAAGGGCCCCGTAGCTTACAGGCAACATCAAGATCAAGGTTTTAGATAAGAATAAAATTTGCCTGGCTGCAAGAAAGGTTACTGAACAGATTGAGAATGATGAAAGTAGAATTTAGGCCATTTTGGTATTAAATGTCATCCACATGCCAAATTAGAAGAAAAGTTACTGAACAGTTTTGGTGAGAAAAGGACGTTTGAAATCCAAAATGGGCCATTTTTCGAACAAAAATGGCCACCAAATCGAGAAAAACGATGTAATCAAAAATCCGAAAACGATGACTGGAGATATTAGGCCACAGAACACTGACAACATTTCAGAAAAATTCACAGAACGATGTCTGAAATTTTGCTTTTTCCAGACGGACAAAAAAAAGTGACTGCATTAGCTTATCGGCCCATAGGACCGGTAAGCTAACAATGTTAATGAAAAAAGACAAGGTATAACAAAGAAAAAAACCATTGAAACCTAGACCCTTCCAAAGCCAAACCTAGTAGTGCTCACAGCTGCTGCCAACTTGACACAAAAATCCCTGTCGGACCCTCTTCATCACTGTCTGATACTGGCCACACAATTCTTTCAATTATCATCTGAAAGAACATGAATTATAAAAATAGTGCCAAGGGCCCTGTAGCTTACCGGCAACATTAAGATTGACGTTTTGGATTAGCAGCATAAAATTTGCCTGGCTGCAAGAAAAATTACTTAACAGATTTTGAGAGAATGACAATAAAGTAGAATTTAGGCCTTTTGGGCCTACATTTTGGCCTGTTAGAGTGATTCAAGGCACATAAGCTTCATACATGTCTTAAACTGTATTAAATGTCATCCACATTCCAAATTAGAGAAGTTACTGAACTGATTTCGAGAAAATGATGAATGGGTCTTTTGGGCATTTTGGGTCTAGATTTCAGGCCTTTACAGCAATTCAAGGCACTTTTGCTCAATATATACGCGAAATGGCCTAGAATGAAATCCACATGTCAAATTAGGAAACGAGCCATTTGAAAGATGGCAAATCCCCCCCCAGCAGGCCTACCTAACCCCCAAAAGGCACCTGTAGACCATATTCCGGACCCAATACCCAAATTAAACTTCATATCTAAGCTCTAAATGTCATATTAAGCAAGTTATAGCACATTTTTGCCATTTGCCACGATCTTGAGCCCCAAGGTCGAAGGCAACTGACTCACAATATTCGGCATACCTAATTCACTGTAAGTGCCTCATACCTAAGCTCTAAATGTAATATTAAGCAAGTTATATCACATTTTTGCCATTTGACCTTGACCTTGAGGCCCAAGGTCAAATGCGACTGGCAGAGAATGTTTGGCATACATGATTCCCTCTGGTGCCTCGTACACACCTAAGCTCTAAATGCTACATTAAGCAAGTTATAGCACATTTTTGTCATTTGACCTTGACCTTTAGGCTCATGTCCCCTGGGTCGCACTATGAAGGAGCAATTCGATCAAAACGGCATTTACACAGTTGAAGCAGGTCATGATACTGATTTTATTGCTGCAATAAAAAAAGACAGTTTTGATGAAATAACCTGTTTTATGCGAAAACGGCCATTTTGGCCCACTTCGAGCAATTCAAGCCACTCAGCATTCACCAAGTGAATAGAACTTACCAATTACTACAAATGTGCAAAAAAAGAAAAAAATCACATAGTTGAGGAAATGATCCTTGAAGTTTGAAATTAGCCAAATTTGGCCATTTTTGGCGCAAAAATAGCCACCAAATTGGCAAAATGAATTCAATCAAAAATCCGAAAAGAAAAAAAAAAAATAAAAAATAAAAAAAAAACAACAACGTCTGGAGATATGGTCCATAGGTATGTCCAACCAAAATTATAGGAAAATTCATCAAGCCAAAAGAAACGATAAAAAATGTTACAGACGACGGACGGACGAAAAACCACAACAATAGCTTATCGGCCCCAAGGGTCCGGTAAGCTAAAAATACTGCTAAGGGCCCTGTAGCTTTCCAGCAACATCAAGATTCATGTTTTAGTTTAGCAGCATGAAATTGGCCTGGCTGCAAGAAAAGTTACAGAACAGATTTTGAGAGAATGACAAAAAAGTAGAATTTAGGCCATTTTGGACCTTCATTTCAGGCCTTTAGTGTGATTCAAGGCACATAAGCTTCATACCGGTCTTCAACTGTATTAAATGTCACCAACATACGAAATTAGAAGAAAAGTTATGAACAGTTTTGGACAAAATGACCAAAAAGAAATAAAATAAAAAAAGAAGAGAAATTTGGGCAATTTTAGGCCTAGATTTCCGGCCTCTACAGTGAAACAAGGCACTCCAGCTCAATATATGTGCTAAATGGCCTAAAATGTCATCCAAATGCCAAATTAGGAAAAAAGTTACTGAACAGATTGAAAAAATTTTTGAAGTCCAAACCTGGCCATTTTTCAAACAAAAATGGCCACCAAATGAGAAAATGATCCAATCAAAAATCTGAAAAAAGTGTCTGGAGAGATTAGGCCATAGAACGTTGAAAAAATTTCAGAAAAGTTCGCTGAACAATGTGAAATTTTGCTGTTAATAGACGGCAGATGAAAAGTGATGCCATTAGCTTATCGGCCCAAAGGACCGGTAAGCCAAAAACACAAGCATGCAAGCCCTGTACATGGTCTGTACGCATGACCGGTTACCTCTGGCTCAAGCTCTGCCTCAGCAGATTTGGGGAACAGGGCAGATGCCAGTTCAGGCCGTTCTTTTAACATTTTCAGGATGCGAGTGTCCTTCAGCCCTTGCCACAACTGCGTCATCTGCCGCTCACGTCTGACAATTACCTTTATAAAGGTGATGGCACCAAAAACAATATTTAGCATCATGTCACAGAACACATTTACTGGACATTTAAATAACATTATCATTTGAAAATTCAGTTAAGAATTCGCATACCCCATGATGGAGGATTTGTTGTGACAAGAACCTCCTGTTGTTCTCTCTAAGAGTGGGCAGGTCCTAGCTGAGGGCCAAGTTGTTCACCAGGTCTACATTTTCGGGGGTCAGGACAGTCTGGCTTTCAAGCTATTATAAAGCAGTTGTAATTGCATACAATTACCATTCATAGGGGCAGATGAAAAGAGGCAGTACAAATTGAATTGTTACACTTACAAGGCTGACAATCTCAACTATGTCCAAATCTGGACAATCCTCCAACTGCAAGACTGCAGCATCTATGGCCCTCACATCCTTGCTGGCCAGCAGAGGGAAAATAAACTGGCCCATCCCAGTCAATAGTGGACCCCCATTTAAAAAAAGAGTGTCCTCTTGCCACGCGGAACAGATCCCCCTGGAGCGCTGGCAAGGAGGTGGATGGGACCAAGTGGTCTGCCACTCCAGTAAACAGGAGTGTTTTACCACCAGTGTAGTCTAAGGAGATAAACCAGGAACTGAGCTATCAGCAGATCCGTATATCCATTTATATTTAGTAAATTAGAAACTTCACAGAAAACTTAACATTGACTTACCAAGGTCTAAATGCAAGCCTGTTTGGACCATATTCAGGCATAGGGAAAAGAAATACCTCTTCACACCATCCTGTTATGACTTGGAAAATTCACAACAAAGAAAACCAGAAAGTACAACTAAAACAAATTTATTCTTCACAAAAAAAAAGTTGTACAAAAAAATATATCCGCTATTTAATTCTCTAATAACATTTCAATGCCACGATTTAACTGTTGCCAAAACAAAACTCTGTTTCTGCTGTGCTCTATTCTGCTGTCTGCTCTCTCTTTGTCTCTGCTGTGCTTAAAATCACAGCCTTTTTATAGTCTAGCAACCTTCCAGAAGGATCCACAGGATTCTAGGGAAATCCCGCCCCCTCCAAGCAGGAAAGTGCCAGAAGCTTCTAGAAATCAGTAGTCTTTTCTTAATGATTTTACAAATACATGCCATCAGAGGGTGCCAATGAACAAAATTAATATAGCTGACCAGCAAGGCAGCAAAACAGCATGTAACAAATCTTCATTTACAAATGAAATATAATGTTGTACAAAAAATACTCATACATAACAATCCCCAATTGTTAATTGTAATCCCCAGTCTCCTATCATATAAAAATCAATGCAACGATTTGTGAGGATTGCACATATTAGGTGTACTACTAGATGTAGTAGATGTACCATCCAGTACATACATGCTTTGTTCAGCATGGATTGGTGGGGGGGGGGGTGGCAGCTTGTGGTATACAGGTGGTATATAGGAAATCGTTCAAGTGCTTTAATTAGTTCAACTGCGTAAGGAAGTTGCAGGTGAGGATGCATACATGTTTTAGTTTTTTTACATACCCTTCTGCTGGACTTCAAAAGGACGGGTCCAATCAACATTTGTTTGCTTGTAAAAGCAGATGATAGCCCTCTCTCGGTCTTCCTCTGTACTGTGCAGATCTAATGTCAATTTTAGGGTTGGCTTCTGGTCTGCATCTTTCAGTACACGGGCCCGAAACATTTTGGCTGCTGCCTTCACATCTGGCTCCAGCTTCCATTCTGTTTTAAACCAGTGGCATAACTTTTACATGACATAGCGGACACACAAGAGATGGACACACATATACAATCATATGCAGTAAATCCATGCAACAAAAAAAATGAATCAACTGGATCAATAAAGGAAACATTCAACAAGATCAATACAGAATCAGAAAACTAAATCAATGTGGGGAAAGCACCTTCGTTGGAAATCTCGGACACCATGCCAGTGGATGAGTGCGAGGCTGCTGCAGCTGAGGTCTGGGCAGAGGACTGGGAAGCTGAGGACTGGGCAGAGGACTGGGAAGCTAAAGACTGGGCAGAGGACTGGGAAGCTAAGGACTGGGCAGAGGACTGGGAAGCTGAGAACTGGGCAGAGGACTGGGAAGCTGAGAACTGGGCAGAGGACTGGGAAGCTGAGGACTGGGCAGAGGACTGGGAAGCTAAAGACTGGGCAGAGGACTGGGAAGCTAAGGACTGGGCAGAGGACTGGGAAGCTGAGAACTGGGCAGAGGACTGGGAAGCTGAGAACTGGGCAGAGGACTGGGAAGCTGAGGACTGGGCAGAGGACTGGGAAGCTGAGGACTGGGCTACTGAGGTTGATTGTTCATGTGCACTGTAAACACACAGGGAAAGAATAAGACAGAGACAAAACATTTGATAAATTTGATAGCCGCGATTCACAGGTTGTACAATGATACCATCTCAGTTCACTGGATTGCACTTGACTGGAAAAAGGAAGTCCATAAGGCATTGTGTCAGGTCTGTTGTGTAGTAAAATTGTCTAATTGGTTGTTCGGATGACTACTTACATTTCACATACATCGATGTGGTCTTGGATTTTGCCCATGTCTGTTTCTTGACCACAGTACACACACTGCACCACACACTGTGTGTGAGGCCCAGACTCCTCTGTCTGAGAGATGGTCTGGAAAGACAAAAT
This sequence comes from Gymnothorax reevesii, assembly GCA_029721435.1. Taxonomy (NCBI): domain Eukaryota; kingdom Metazoa; phylum Chordata; class Actinopteri; order Anguilliformes; family Muraenidae; genus Gymnothorax; species Gymnothorax reevesii. The sequence goes on from CM056592.1 coordinate 43,959,108, forward strand.
GAAGTGAAGAAAAAGAGTTCTGTCAGGACCACTACAGTCAAACATTACACAACAGAGAGAATTCTGTTCTAAAGCAATCCATTTCTAAGTTAGAATTTAAATGTAGGGTATATGGCTCTGTTCAGGGAGAGTTCCCCCATCTTTTCATGAGCTCCATGAAAAACCAAGACGGGGACAAGGCAGCCCCTTCCAGTTGAAACCAGGAGAGCCCCGGTGAGCTCCTCTATTCCCCCCCCAACAACAGAGCAAGCAACAACAACAGCATGGCAAATTTTCAAGTTAAACACATATTTTCAGGAGGAGGTGGGTAGCAAAGAAGCATGTAGAGGAATTAGCAAAAGTGGACAGACTGATGCAGCTTAAATAAGGTACCCTGAATGAGAGTAGCCACGAGTGCACGAGGGAAGCAGATCAGCTGATGCGGGCTGGCTTTGGCATTTAAAGGTGCAATCCCACCTAGCTCTTTGTTGGCAAAATGTAAAAATTCTGAGTATATCTGAAAAGTAGTCAACAGTAATCAATGACATAAGAGATTTGACTCATGAATGAACAAATTTGGTCATCTGTGTCAGGAGCAGGGGTGAAAAAATGACAACCAATTAAAATTGTATGGAAACACTTCTGATTAGACTGACCCATGTCAATCAAATTGCCAACTCAATGTGCACACATTCATTTGACGGTTGTGGGGGTGTGGCACATTCATTTGACAGTTGTGGGGGTGTGGTTTTGGGGGGACTCCCGATTGGACGGAGGCGGTGCTCGACTTGTTGGGAAATTCAAAAGAAAACAACCTAAACTGAGCCAGGCGGGATTGCACCTTTAACATACTATCAGCTGATATGGCAGGCTATATTTTTTCACTTAGAAAGCAACTTACAAGAGAGAATTCAAACTCTGTTGCAGCACAGACCTTAGTCTAAAACAGTGGTTCTCAAACTTTTTCTGCTGGGCCCCCCTTTGGTACAAGAGAAAATTTTTGCAAAAATAGGTAATACATACGCTCATTTTGTTTTCAGAGTCCATTGCAGTTTATTTCACACACTGTAATTAATATAAACCTCAACCTTTTTTGAAAAAATAGAAGTAAACGGTCATAAACTGTAGGTAGTCATAAACTACAACTAGGATACTTTTAGAATTAGAAATAACAAAATAACAAACGACCACGGCGGAATTATTTTAAGTGTAACTGTTTTCAAGCACCTTGACTGTGTAATTATGTTCAGTGCAACAGGTTTATTTTTTAATATTAAACAACATTGCTATTTATGCATTTTCTGGACACCGACAGAAACTTACAGCATACAGCCAATCAGCTAACTTGTGCCGGACCGCTGAAGAGTGTCTCGAGACAGTTACATTTCCCTCTCTTCACTGGCCTCGCACATTTAAGTTAACATACGTTAACCGAGATCGCGTCAGCTTATTATAGAGAATATGAATGCTCTGAACAGATGATTTTTGACTAGCCTAGCTGGAAACATTAAAAACGATTGGCAGGTTTGGAAACGGCCATCGTAATTTTCCAATTAAGGACACGAAAATGTAATAATTCAAAACCTCTTTTAAAGTATAAAATCAATAGGCTGTATCACACCCCTCTGCCTGAGTAGCCTAAAGCCGTCTACTTAAAATGATGTTTCTATGATGCAGAAAGAAAGCACCATAATCAACCAATATTAACAGCCGACAGCGAAGTACAAAAAAAAATTCATGAACACCACTTACAAACCTGCCGATATGGTTGTAACGTTCAGTTGCTAGGCTAGATAAAAATAAACTGTAGGCCTACAGAGCATTCATATTATCGAGAATAAGATGACACAATCTCGGTTATTTCTGCTTTGTATTCATCAGATTTTGTTCGGTGTCACTTACCATTTTATTATCAATATGGCAGATTAGTGCAGGATAAAAAGCGGCGAGTTGGGTATCGCGAGACTACATTGATTGTAACCAGCTCATTTTACCAGCTTCATATATTTGAACAACTACATTCATAACAAATTATTAATGAAAATAGCAGGCTAGATGAATGATTTGACGAACAGTTATGTTGAGAGTAAGGCAGGCATTTACGATGTAATCGCAGAATTCTGGGCAGCGAATGGACTGTATGCAAATTATTTTATGTTGGTGTTCGGAACTCCAGTGGGGGGGGGAAAAATTCGCACCCCGCGCCCCCCCTGCAATTGCTCTGCGCGTCCCCACTTTGAGAACCACTGGTCTAAAAGAAAACTACATACTACTCTACGTTAACAGCAGGAACCTACCACAAATACAGCGATAAAGCGCAAGATTAACAACTTGAAAAAAGGAGGTAGCAGTAAGGCAAAGGAAAAGGACATGGCTAAATTTACTACATGGCCTGCTAGAACTAATGTAGAATGCTCAATTTTGTGTGAATGTGTGCACATACAGCACATGGATAGACATACAGACAATCAAAGTAATCAGTCTTCATAAACAAAACATTGTTACCTCAACATCTATATCCCTTTGAAGGGGCCTGGCGTATAAGATTGCCTGTCCTATGTTCGCTGTGCTACTGAGGTAGCGTAGCGTATACCCCTCTCTCGGACAGTCGATGGGGATGAGATGTTTTGACCGTGAGGATCCCCTGGACCTCAGGAGCTGGAACCCCCCACAGTCCCTCAAGGCCGGATAATTATTCAGGAATTCTGCAGTGAATTCTGCAGCAGTACAGAATTTATCTGTAAAAAGAAATCAAGTTGACACAGACACTTGTTATGGTCTGTATTTACAAATGTACAACCTATCTGCCTACCCACCCACCCACCCACCCATATACAGTCATGGACGAAAAGTAATGGCACCCCTCTGGCTTAACTCAACAGCTCAAGACAATTAAAACAATCAGTTTCCCCATATTAAACACTAAATTTTAACAAAGGTCACTTCCAGAGGCGTGCCAATACATCCATATCTGGAAACAGTTTGGACATCATGCCTTGTACTTTTACCAGGGAATGTAATTCTCTTTTCACCCAGTCCTGCCCTCTCCAACTCGTATCGCTCAGCAAGATTGGGGACTTCCTCTTGGCGTCTTCCAGAAAGGCAGAAAAACCTGTGTGTAAAGGTTTTTTTCTTGGGCGTGCGGTACGGTATGTGTGTACGGTGCTGGTGGGGGGACAGGTACGGCCTAAACATCCGTACAACCTCTCCTGCAATAAAATACAACAACCAACAGCCATAAATATTTTCGTGGGCTTTCACACTTACTGAGACAATGCAGACATCCCTTCATTTACATTTACATTCAGTCATTTAGCAGACACTTATCCAAAGCGACTTACATGGGAGAAAGAACATTCAAGCTGCCTTGCAGCACCCCCTCCTAACTCCTTTTGCTTTGCCCCCGATAATTCTCTCTGCCCCCGCTAGCAACCCGCTGTGCCCCCGCTGTTCCTGTTTGCCCCCGCAGCAAATCTGCTCGGTCCCCGTTCCTTCTGCTTTGCCCCCAACGGCCGATGTTAGCTGGCAGTGCTCATAATCAACACAGAAATTATGTAGAAAGTAACCATAACCGTTATAAAAATCCAACCAAGAGTGTAGATTGCCTCTTGTGCGTGCCGTGAGACGCAGGAGAGGTCATCTCCACACTGTTGTTCAGAATGAGTGCTGCAGCTTCGGCTACGCAGGATTTCGCTGCACAACCGTTATTGTTTCTTTCTACATGATATCCGTGTTGACTATGAGCAGTGCCGATTACTCCTAGCATTTGTCGTGACTTCTTTTTACTCCTAGGAAGAAACCCGGAAGTTGCGTTGCCGGGGCGGACAAACGTCTTTAGAAATAAACTAATGTCTATGGGGAGCACTGATGGCTGTCTACATTTTAGCCCTCTCTATTTGAAGGTTTTTCATTTTCTCAACTCAAATGCCGAGAAAGAAACTGTAGGCTAATTATTAACACAAACATTTAATAACCGGACCTTTATTTCTAAAGGAATACAATATACCACGCAGTGATGGCTTGGCGGCCTCCACAAATCGCTCTCCGGATTAGTCAATACTCAGTCTTACTGCTATACATTGAACATTTCTTAATAGTATAATGTAAACATTAACGTTAGCATACATACCCCGGTTTGCACGCCCCCCTCCTGTACGATTCGGTGCGGGGGTGTTAGTCGCTGTTTCGGGCCCTGCCGCCCGCTGCTCCTCAAGAGCTGCAGCGGCCTCCCGTAACAGCTCCACGACCGTCTTTTCAGCCATTTTCAACTTCTTACCCCTTCTCCTTGGCACAGTGATGGGTCAGCGGATGGGATGAGATCATCTAGCTACCCGTGACCCGTTGGGCTGACACGGAAGTGACGTTGTTCCCGCCCAGACCACGGACCCGGATGCGATTCGCTGTATATATTGATCAAGGACATGGGCCTATAGTTACTTGCCGTGTCCTTGTCTCCTAACTTAAGTATAGGGGCAATTATCGCCGTTTTCCAGCTCTCTGGAAATAGATTTGTTTTTATTGAAAAATTAACTAAATAAGTAATAGGCTCTAGAAAACAGTTCTGGTTTTTCTTAATTAAATCTGCATATAGATTGTGGATATCCTTTGACATTGAGTTACTCATTTTTGCAATGCATTTTTTTGCTGTATCACTAGATACCGCTTTGATTCGGAAACCATCTGGGTGGATATTGTCAAGCTCCTCATGGGGCAACTCGGTAGATCTAAAATTACGAGACAATTCCTGTACAGACTCAATAAAGGAATTATTTAAAACATTTGCTAAAGACTCATTATTGTCAATGAGGTTATTATCTACTTTCAAACTATTTATTTTAGGGTGTTTGTGCCTACTTGAGTCTGTTATTCTGTTGATATGCTGCCATAGTTTAAAACTGTTGCCATTGGCCTCTTCAATAAGCCTGCGGAAGTGCATACTCTTAGCCCTCCTTAGCTCAAACACCACTCTATTCCTCAGACCAGTAAAGTGTAGGTGGTCAGTAATGTTTTTTGTTTTTAGGGACCTTTTCAGAGCAAGATCTCGCTTTTTTGTGAGCTGGAGAATGTCATGATTGTACCATGGGAGAGAGTATTTCTTAGGTCTACTTACCCAAGTTTTTGTGTATTTATTTATTAGATTACCAATGATGGAGGTGAAGTTATTCACACTGTTATTTAAATCCGGCTCTCTAGTAACCCTGTCCCAATTGGCTTCCATTAAATCTTGTTCAAAGCTAGCTCTACTTGTTCTAGGGATTCCTGTCATTGAAGATGGACTTTCTAGTGCACTATGGTGAACCAGGCGTTTACATGTTAGCTTTGTAACAATCAAGGTCATATTGTGGTCTGAGAGTCCAGTAATGAGATGATATGTTTTTATTGCTCTTTCTGGCCTGTTTGTGAAATCAGATAAATAAGAGTTTCACTCCTTCTAGTAATACGGCTAGGTATATCTATCAGCTGTTTGTATTTAAATTTGTCCATAACAGATTTCAATTTTAATTTACCATTTTTATCCACTTTCACATTATAGTCACCAAGGCAAATGGTTTCATTACATTTATCACTGGCAGAGAGAAGACTCTTGAGTTAATTATACATATCAGGATCATGAGATGGAGGATTATAAGTCACAACTATATAAAAATTCATATTTGGGGAAATTATTACATTAAGTCCTAAACAATGCGATCACGCCCACATAACCTGTAACAGCTTCTTGTTAGCTGATAACCGCAAGCATGCACTTTGGCTAGAGACATTATCATTAGCTACCTTATGTTGTTCCGTATACAATTGCGAATTACATTATTGTTGAGATTATATAGCCATCTAGCTAGCTAGCTCATGTTAGTTAAGAAAAATCTTTGAAAATAATTGTCATATTTAAGCGATGTGATGTGGTTTTTACCCTAACTAGCAAGCTTCAACAGTTATTGCACTGGCGTTAACTGTTTTCCTGGGGGGTTTGGAGATGAAGCGTGTGAGTTACAACAGTTGTCTAGCGCAGAGAACCTGAGGGGGTGCAGTTTTGAAAAAATTCCAATGTCCACATAATGTGGCTTTAAAAGCCGCTGGGCTCAGGTTCTGAGTAAATACATGCTTTGATATTGATGTTGCTTTGATGGCAGCTATCAGAGTACTGTTATTGCAAATTGTTACTAAATTTCAGCAATGGGTGAGATTTAAAAATTACGTGAGATTAAGCAGTCACCCCCATAACCCTGCACGCACCGCGATCCAAGGTGGTTTTATTGTGCTGATTTCCACCTTATGGGGTATGCCAATATTTTTTATCAATTTCATTACCAATTATCAATTACTGTATTTTGTATTAAATTTATTTAACAATGAAAAAATATGGTTGTTTTGTTCTACTTCAGAATTAAAGCGCTTGTGAGAATTTGCACTAGAAATGTGTCCCCACCACCTTTGAAATCAAAACTACGCCCATGCGCGCCCCCCCCCTCCCGCCCCCATATTCTCTGAATCCTTTTAAACTTCTTTCAATGTTGGAAACGTCTTTTTAAAAATAAAATTGTCATATGAAACCATCAACTTTTGGTCATTTTATACTTGTTCTTTTTTGTTACCGTATAGGTCCTTTTTGTTACTCTGAAGATATTAAGCCTTTTCCCTTAAAATTTTTTGGAAAACACTTTAGAAACAAAGTAAAGTGCATCTGAAACCATTTTACCTGAAAAACTTGATTAAAACTTAAATAATATTTTGACAAAAAAACATGGTCACAAGAAAGACATGTCTCTCATGTTACTACGGTAACATGAAAGACAACATGAAAAATTTTAAATCGCATTTTCTCATAATTAAAGATACTTCTTGCATTGCAGCTTTGTAGAATCCTTAGAAATTCACTGAGAAAACAAAATTAGGTCAAATTATGGGGAAAATGGGTTTATTTTTCAGAAGTGTCTTTCATGTTACTTGCACACTTGGCTGAAAATCGCCCACATGCATGTGTCACCCTCGCCTGCTTTCCAGCCCACTTCATACCCTGCTTCCTGCTGACTGATGCACTGAGAGAAAAGGGTTTGTGGGAGAATACAGGGTGAACAAAGCAGGCTGTGTGTTCCGTCACAGATGCTGAAGGGTATACAGCTGGATGAGAAGCTGAAGTCCATGGATCAGGAGATCACCGTTAATCCCAAGTTTGTACAGAAAGTAAGATGGTCGAACTGCTGGTGTTTGCTCTGAGCTGGGCAAGGATTTGGGAATAAAATAATCTTTTTGTGGTTCACCATTATAACATTAGCGCAGATATTGCAAATGTAGTGTTTAGCCTCTGTTATTGGATATTGTTCATCTCAGGCTAGTTTTGAGGTGTACTGGAACACCAAAAAAAGGAATAGAACGGGAAGGTGGAAAATCTCGACTACATAACATGAATGGCAAGAACAGGCCTTTCAGCCCAACTAAGCTCGCCAGTTTCTTTATACTATTGTGAATATATCCCTTCAGATACTAAATGACTCAATGGTATCTAGCTTTAGGTCAAGCCTGCTCTTGAAATCCCCCAAGGTCTCTGCCTCAACAATATCGTCAGGTAAGCTATTCCACATTGAAATTACTCTTTGGGTGAAGAAATATTTCAGAATAACAGTGCTAAATTTACCTTTGGTCAACTTCCATTTGTGACCCCGAGTTCTACTCACAACATTTGGTCGAAGGAATCCTACATGATTCACTTTGTTAATCCCTTTAACAGATCTTCAGCCTCTTCTCGTAGCTTTCATCTTTTATACCTGGAATAAGCTTGGTGGCTCTTCTCTGAACTTTCTCTAGAGCCTCTATATCTCTCTTGAAGTATGGTCCCCAGAACTGTACACAATACTCCAGGTGTGGTCTAACGAACGTGTTGTACAAAAGAAGCATCACCTCCTTAGATTTGTACTCAATACTTTTGGCAATGTATCCTAGAATCCGATTCGCTTTTTTAACTGCTCCGGCACAATGGCTAGAACCTGTGAGGGTTTGGTTAACAATCACTCCCAGATCTTTCTCTTGTGCAGCAAATTCCAGTTTTAAACCTCCCATGAAGTAATCCCGTCTAATGCTTTTATTACCTACATGTACAACTTTACATTTTGCTAGGTTAAATTTCATTTGCCACATTTCTGCCTAATTTTGGATTCTATCCAAATCGTCCTGAATCACTTGAGTGGACCCTAGACTATTTGCCAAACCCCCCAATTTAGTATGATCTGCAAATTTAACCAATCTGCTCTCAATATTCCTATCAAGGTCATTAATGTAAATGAGGAACAGCAGGGGTCCCAACACCGATCCCTGGGGGACGCCACTCCCCACCATACCCAGCTCAGATGAGTTATCACTGACCACTACTCTTTGTGTTCTGTCCTGTAACCAGTTTTGAATCCACTTCAGAATACCTCCTGTAACTCCAATGGAGCTCATTTTAAAAATTAGTCTCTTATGCGGTACTGTATCGAATGCTTTCTGAAAATCCAAGTATATGATGTCATAAGCCCTGCTCGGGTCGTAAGTCCTGGTGGCCTCTTCAAAAAATTCCAGAAGGTTTGTTAGGCATGACCTTCCCTTCCGAAAACCATGTTGGCTATCCCTCAAGATACTGTTACGTTCAAGAAATAAGTCCAGCTCATCTTTTATGATAGATTCCAATATTTTGCACGAAATGCAAGTAAAACTCTCTGGCCTGTAGTTTCCTGGCTTGGTACGGTCCCCTTTCTTATATATTGGTATTATATTGCCCTGTTTCCAATCATTTGGTATTTCTCCAGTTTCTAAAGACCGTCTGGCGGATAGCGGCTTAAAGATGAACTCACCAGCTTCCCTGAGCACTGTATGATATAATCCATCAGGACCCGCCGCCTTATCTGCTTTTAGTTTATGCAACTTGTCTAATACTTCGTTATCCCGAACCTCAATTTCCGCTAAATAATCTTGAGCATTTGACGAGCCCTTTGGCCAAATAAAGACCCCCTCTGAGGTAAAATTCTTAACAAAGTAACTGTTTAAGGCATCCGCAATATGCTTGTTATCATATAGCAGCGATCCATTTTTATTCTTTATGCACTTAACCTGCTCTTTAACTTTCCTTTTTCCACTACAGTACTGAAAGAAGCGCTTAGGGCTAGTTTTTGCCCCCTCTACAATTTTTCTTTCATACAGTCTTCTAGCATTCCTCAGCTCTTTTTTGAACACAGCCCGCATTTTACAGTATTCAGCCCTATCTCATTGTTATCCTCTATGTACATCTTATAAAGACTCCTCTTTTCCCTCTACATCCTACGAATACTTTTGGTCATGCCCTGAGGATTCTGCTTTTTCAGCTTACTTTTGGACACCTTTGGAATGAATCTGCAATGTGATTCAAGTAAAACCCCCTTAAATCTTTCCCACATCTCATTTACGGACGTACAGTCCAGGAGTGTCTCCAATTTTATTTCAGCTAGATATGAGTGCATCCTGTCAAAGTTTGCTCGCCTAAAATTGAAAATGTTTGTTTTAGAATACACTTTTATAACTTCCCATGAAACATCAAAATTAACAGCAGAGTGATCACTTGTCCCAAGTGGCTCCAGTACCTAAACATTGCTAATGCTATCGGGGTCATTACAGAGCACTAAGTCTAATATTGCCTTCTCTCTGGTAGGTTTATTAACATACTGCACCAAGAAATTATCTTTTATAACATCTAGAAATTCTTCCTCCCCCCTACCCTGTCCTTTCACCATTTCCCAATTGATACCAGGATAATTTAAGTGTCCCATGATAATAGACCCACCACCACTACAAGCTTGCGTAATCCTCCTAAAAAGAATTTCATTGATTGTACTGTCCAAAGCTGGTGGTCGATAGCATACTCCAATGTTTAAACCGGTCTCGTGTTTGCCAATGAGCCTGACCCAGATAACTTCACAGGACAAGGAATGTTCAATTTCGGGAATTTCCTGTACATTAATGTTTTCGTTCACATAGAGTGCTACGCCCTTTCCTCGCCTATTACATCTATCCTTCCTAAAGAGCTTATAACCTTCTATATTATATTCATCTCCATCCTCTTCACATAGCCATGTCTCTGTAATCCCAACTATGTCATAGCCCTCACTGATCACTACAGCCTCAAGTTCTGGAAATGTATTTTTTATGCTTCTTGCATTTAAATAAAAACATTTCAGGTTATTACTCTTCCCCTTTGATTTCCCATGTGGCCGCCGCCTCGAGCCCCCCACTACGCTTTGTTGCTTTAAAAGTAAAACATCCTTAGTGCATGTTACGTCGTCAGCTTCCATCGGGGCAGTCAGCATTTCCCCATGTGTAACACTCACTAACCTCCCTGCCCCCCAAGTCCCTAGTTTAAATAATCCTGTGCTGGCCTCAACATACGCTGGCCCAGTGCAAAGGTACCCCTCCGGTTCAGGTGCAGCCCGTCAGGCTTGAACAGGTCACCCCTGTCCCAGAAAAAGTTCCAGTGCCCCATAAACCTATTCCCCTCTTTCCTACACCAGGTTCGTAGCCACGTGTTAAACCTCCAGATAAAATTCTGCTAACCTCTGCTTGCACGTAGTACTGGTAGAATCCCGGAGAACACTACCGTTGAGGATCTGCTCCTAAGCTTCTCCGCTAATTCCTCAAATTTGCCTTGCAGAACCTCAAACCTACCCTTACATGTCATTTTTCCCAACATGGACCATGACAACTGGATCCCTCCCTGGTCTGGCCAGGAGCTTGTTCGCATGCTCCAGGAGGTCTCCTACCTGGGCACCAGGCAGGCAACACACCGTACGAGACTCCTTGTTGCGCGAACAGACTAAGCTATCTATTCCTAAGTATTGAGTCCCCCACTATCACTAACTCTCTTTTCTGAGGGGTAGAGGCCAACAGGGTGCCCTGCTGCTCATCAGTCCCCTCACTCTCGGGGTCAGGGGTCAAGTCCAGTTCCTGCAAAGGCTAGAATCGGTTGGACACCTCAACCACTGGAGAAGCTGTCGCTGTACGGCGTGCACGCCCTTTCCCGCCCTGCTGACCTACAGTGACCCAACTTTCTCTCCCTGCCTGTTCTGGGATCCCAGTACCACCCTGCTTTGGCGTACACACCATTTCTCTAAACAACATACTACTTAGTTCGCAATCAGTAGAGTTTCTAGAGGAACTACGTCACGCCGCCAACTGGCCCTGAAGATCAAGGATCTTGCTCTCCAGATGCTCAATTAGCTGGCACGGTTAGCAGACAAACCCACCCAGGAAATCTCTTTCCAAAATTGCGATCATCCTGCAACCGTCACATAGTTTTGGCCACATTTTCAACCCCCTACCTAATGACTTTGCTCACCCTAGATAAAAGAAAATTACTAATGCCGAGATAGAAGCCGAGGAACCACAATTTATTAATTTATTTATTAATCTAGGAAGCCCTAAGCAGCAGTCACAATAGAAACCCTGAGGAAACAATGTAAATTGATTATAAGCCTCTTTTAACAGGGGCTTAGTTTCAGTTAACAGACATGAAATACCAAATTGAGCCAAACTCTATATGTAATAAGCACTCCTAATAGCCGGCTTGAGTTTATATAGTCTGTTGATATATTGTTGATATATTAAACTAAAAATATCACAGGGCTCAGCTGAGAGCCCGGATAAAACAGACTGGCTTCAGCGCCCAGGAAAAACTGGAGGAGACGGAGCACTCCGATAAAAACTTTCCTTTTAAATTCCAACCTAACCTAACGAACGAGTCAAATTACTGCTGCACTACTAACTAAATACTACATCTCAGATCCCCAGCCAAGAATGCAAACAGGACTTATCTAGCTAGCTAGCCGCAAATACAACCAAGGGTAAGTGAGAAAAGAGTAAAGCCGCGGTTCCCTTTAATTAAAGCGGACCGAATAAGTTGTTTACTATGTGAGCGAAATAAACACGGTACCTCCCCCAACAAGCTGTCCTAAGCACTCGAACAAGCAGTTTAACTTTAATCAGCTGATCAAGGCACAGCAACCGGAGGAAAATACAAAGATAGGGTATTTACAATGTGTTTAATCAGAAGAGCCCTTTGGTAATAATAAAATGCGAGAAAGACAAAAACCCCGGTTCGTGTTAATATTCAGCTTGGCAATGCGTTTATGCGGCAATGCAGTAAGGATAGAGAAGGAAAGGGACTAAAAACCCCGGTAAACGTCAATATTTATGGGCTAGAAGACTGTATGAAAGGCAAGCAACCCAGTATGAACCAAGCCGGGCTATAGTTAGATATCGAGGTAATTCGATTATATTCTTGGCCCTGAGAGCTGGCAAGGGTTCGTTTGCGAAATCAGCTACAGAAAAAAAAACAGGCGAGTACCACAGTCTCTGAAAACTGTTTTACTTTGTATATCGCACAATTCACTTAGTTCAACAATTATTTAGCATTTAATTTATTCTATTAATTTAGCGTTAAAATTTATTTTACTTTACCTTACTTTGCTTTGCTCCCAGGAGACTGAAACCCACCCAAAAACCCCCAAGAAACCCCCGTCGCTTTTATTTGACCAAATTAGCGACTTAATTTGGCTGTTTGCTCACCGAGTTGTTACAGGGGGAAAAAGGGGAAAGATACGGGGGGAAGATTCTCCCTGTCCCTACAGCGACAAAGGTTATACCTCGGGAGCAAATCGTCTGATCTCTATTATTGTTTTAGTCTTAAGACACAAATTATTTTAAAAAAACTCCGAAAACACAAAGGTAAATTCTCAGCTTCAATTAGCCTATTTCACAAGATGGCCACGCCTAGCGGAAGGCAAGTGAAAACACTTCCTGTGGCTACTACGACAGGCGCTCAGAGGCATAAACTGATGATTTATCTTTGCAAACTCCTCTTTCTTTATTTCAAGAGATGATTACAGTTGTGGTCCGTATTTTGGAATAACAGGGTAGCATGAGGAGGTATAAATTTGTTTAAGGTTTTCAGGTTAGCCTTTTCTTAATTCGTTTTTGATTGTGTAGATATAGCTTATGATAGCTGGCATTTCAGATAATTTGGCTTGCTTGCCAGTCAAAATGTTAGCAAGTATACGACTTAATGACTTATTAAATTCCTGTGTTCGTAAAACTCGCTGTTAGTATGTTTGTTTTTCACTTTACCAAGCTATGTCTACTCTCAGTTATTGAGAAGTGGTCACTGGGTTGGATGTTATATCGTTCAGTCACAGAGGAAACTAGCTAATTGTACCAAGGTTGTAGCTCCAGCGAGGCGAGATTGAGGGTTCGCTAGCTAGGTGAGTTGTGTTTCACCTGAGGCCATATTTTATTTTTTTGTCACTAACATAGCTTGGTTTCATCCAGGCTTGGACGCTTAGCAATGGTATCTGATAAGGAGCTTGAGGTTTGCCCCGACAGCTTATGCAAAGAAAGTCTGGTAAATGTAACTTGCTTCGCAGTAAATGGCTAGCTAGCTAGCTAGTAAATTAAGATCTTGCAAATGCATGCTGGCTAATGACCACCATTACCTGGCATTTCTTTTTGATTCCTGCAGCTGCTGCGACTTGCGTTTTCAACAGACACTGTGGCATTCCGTCTGGAGCAGCCAGTGAAAGACCAGTAACCATCGCCAACTCAACCCTTGGTTGCAAATATGTCCCTGCTGCTGCTTACACGAGCATACAACAGATTTGGCATAGGCCCCACGCTTATGTAAAAAGGGAATAACTCAAATCATTACTGGACAAAGATGAATGAAAATGAAAAACTTTAATAAATCCAATTTTATTTGAAAAAAATGTTCTTTGTTAGGTCACTGCTTCAGAGCCAGCTGGTGCACTTGTAGTGCCCAATTCTACAGCCTCAGGTACAAATTCTGTGCAGTCAACACTACAGAACTAACCATCCCAAATCTGCATATTTGCAAAACTACAAACTTCAAACACAAATGTTTCTGGACCACTGGCTAACAAGGACAACTTGACTGCAACAGTATCAATAATTGGCCTTTGACCACTGCTGCTTACAGCGAAGATTAGTGATGGCTTGTCAAGCACTGAACGGACTTTCCAAAAAGGGGTCCTGAGTGCATAAGATGCAATCATGGATACATCTCAATTCTCTTAAATAGCATCCATGTTTCCCTTACTAGTCTTTTCCTAGCTTCTCAGTCCTTCCCACCTTGGAGAGATGCAAGGAAACTATGCAAAGAGGGAAGACACAAGAAATCCTTTCCTCTGAAGAATCACATGAATCCAAATCCATTTCTGATGTTGGCACACCGCTGGATCTGCTGCCAGTGTCTGTCATTACAGACTGACCACATGGTTTTCAGCTGAAGTCTTCCAGGAAGGCTGCCCTTGTGAATACTCACTCATGGCTCCTCAGAGCCCTCTCCTCGCAGCAGAAGTGAGAGCTTTGATATGACCTGCAAGATGGCTGATACATGAAAACTTCTGCTTCAAGTGAAGAGCAAGGAAGTATCAAATAAGATTTAAGATGCACCCCATGTCCTCAAGTTCTCAGATCCTTTCCAAAGGTGAGCAGTGCACCTAATGAAATGACAAAAAAGGCAAAGCAATTTATGTATAGAATGTCATACAATCAGACTAAAACCTCTTTAAGAAATATGCCACAAGGACAGTTTAAAAACCCAAGGAGATTAGATGATAAAAGAGCAATAGTAAATGAGCAGTTATAGTACTATCCAAAGGACTGTATATTACAAGGTAACCATGCAAAGGACCACTGAACACTAATAAAACACCTAGGTAAATTTGCGATGATCGAAGCAAGTAGTACCAATAAGTCATAATTAAGCAGCTAAAGGTTATCACTGTGTCTTCATGAAATTTGTTGAACAATTTGTTGAAGTTGAACAAATTGATCCCTTACATCTACAAAAGCGGTGGCTTACGGACTGAAAATTTTAAGCGCCAGTTGGATAGCCTGCATTGCAGGATGTGCCGAAAGCGAGCACAGAAGTTCAGAGTAGTGCATTTTTTTTATTTCACTTTTTAATTTACGTAATTAAAACAATCTTCTTCGTTGAATTTACCATGTTGTAGCATTGCAGAAAGAACGACTAGTGTTAAACTGCCAAATGATTATTCTAATCTTTGGAAAACTTTATTAAGCATAATTATCAAACACTGGTCAGTACTAATGCGTTACCCACACAAGCCATTCTAAACCACAGCTAACCGACGTTTTCTAAACCTGTAATAAGCAACTTCGGAGATGTGATATCTAGAAAGCAAATTCATAGACGTATGTTCGCCAAAAGGTGCAAGATATCTTTGATACGAAGGTAGTTCGAGCCACGGAGTACAGCATGAACGATAGGTAGCAAGCAAATGCAATTATTTTTATGTTCCATTAAGTTAATTGTTGATGCCATAATATTGTGTCAATTGGCCAATAACTAAAATTTTTGGGTTTAACTGGCTTTGCAGATCCTATTTTTAGCCTCAAATTTTTAAACGCATGGTTAAAGTAAGCTAGGTGATTTGCCAGAAGCAGCAAGATAGTTAGTTACCTGCAGGAGGACAGCAATCGTAGTCAATACTCCAAAACTTCTGCACCAGGTAAATCCTTTTTTCAACCCAACTCCTTCGCAGACCCCTTTCTTTCTTCGCCGTCGCCGTCACTCGTATTTTTCACGCCCCAGTTCACATGGATCTGAATGGTAGCTACAGCTTAGTGAGCATTGCACCCTCAGGTAGGTACCCAGGTAGCTATATACATCTCATAATCGTAAATCTTCCTCCGTCATGTTTTCTTATGGACAAAATCCATGTCTATACGTCGTCTTCGGTGGGCAAACCGAGAAAAGTGAGGTCGGCTTGCTTCTTCGAGGTAGAGTTTGAACAGTTAGGACCGGGAACACCGACTACTAGCTCTCTGCCATTGTAAATACATGAAGCCTCAAGCAAGCGGAAGTCAGTTTACTTGCTATCCGGTTTGTATACCCGGATATGTGAAATAGGCCTATCCCACACAACTTCCTCTCTTCCTCTCTCAACTCTAGCAGAGTGATCACCAACAAACAGCGCTACAGCTCAGCCAAGGAATCCCTTCACTTGATTTAACATGCAAATTATGTGAACTTGCAATTCAAAGAATGCAAACACGTGCTATCACGACCACTAACATCTTCAATGCAATCAAGTTCTGCAAAATATATATATAGTCTGTATGTATATAATATAGTAAATATGTGTATATACAGAGGGCTACAAAATTACTGGCTCCCCTGGAAGGCAATGCACAAAATAATATTTTTAAAAAGTCAAAAAATATATTTGTAGAGAAACTCTAATAAAAAACAGCATGTGAGAAATACTGTTCGATGGTAATGTTTCAGTGGAACCAACGAAAATCATACACTGATTTCATTAAAAATCCATTTTCTCCAAATCAAGGTTTAACAATTAATGGCACCCTTCAAAATTAATGTGAGTAACATCTAACTAAATTAAAGCTGAAGTCCGTAAGATTTTTTGGTCGTATTTACTGAAACTGTCATAATGCTTCAACATGTGAATTGTAATCAGGTGATTTTAGAAAAAAATTCACTAATTTATCTCCACCCACAGCCTGTATTGCGTTCTGAGAAATTCTACCTCTCCCGGCTCAATCAACCAATCAGATCATGAGCACGCGCCTTGGGATGTGCAGAAAAAAACGACGCACGGACTTGTTGGATTCAGTGCAAATAGGGGAGGGGCTTGAAAGTTGTACATCTTCAAAAATCTGACTAATTGTCCTCTTGGTCGAGCAATCTTACGGACTTCAGCTTTAAACCAAGTATTAAATTCCTCTTATTTTAGTTTTATCTACGTGTTAAGGAACTGTATTGAGCCATTACATCGTCACTATGTTTCACAAGGGTATAAAAATGAGGTAACGCACGTGCAGTATCCTTTTTTCATCCAACATCATGAAGAAAACAAAACAGCTGTCAGTTCAGAAGAGGCAGATGGTTACAGACCTTCATAAATCTGATGATGGCTTCAGGAAGATTCATAAATGATTCAATATGTCACTGAGCACTGTCAGGCTAATTATCTAAAAAATCAAAAGATATTTAACTGTTGAAAACCTCAAGGGTAGAGGACAAAACTGTATTTTGCCCCCAGGATACTGCAGAGGATGGTGAGAGAAACCATCAAATCCCCAAGAATCACTGTGATGGAATTCCAGGCCTTGGTGGCATCTTGAGGTCACCAAGTTTCAAAGAGCGCCATCAGGCACCATCTGTGTAGACCAGGGGTGTCAAACTGACCCGTAAACGGGCCAAGAGGCTGCAGGTCTTCCATCCTACCAAGCAGAAGCTCACCTGAAAGCACTGATATAATCAACTGATCTAGGCCTGCACAACTGATTAGTTGTATCAGGTGCGGTTCTGCATTGTTGGAGTGAAAACCTGCAGCCTCTTAGCCCTTTTACGGGTGAGTTTAACACTCCTGGTGTAGACCTACAGGCTCTGGAGGGGTTGGCAGAAGAAAGCCTTTTTTGACCTGAAGAGACAGAAGAAGGCACTTGGAGTTTGCCAAACGTCATTTAGATTATGACTCAGATGAGATTGAAGTTAAACGTTTCGGACAATTACCATATCGGAATGTTTGCGTCAAAACAGAGATGCATACAAGGACATGCACCTCTTAGCCATGTTGAAATATGACGGGTCAAAGTCATGTTTTGGGGCTGTTTTAATTCGAGGTCCAGGGGGCCTGATTAAGATTAATTGCATAATGAATTCCACCAAGTATCAGGATATTTTGGCTGACAATCTGGTTGCCTTGGCCATCGGTGAACTTTCCAACATGACAGTGACCCAAAGCACTGCTCAGTATCCACACAGAAATGTGACTACAAACTCAAATAAATTGCAATGGCATCTCAGTCACCAGACCTCAATCCGATTGAAAACTTGTGAGCTGAGTTTAGGAGGGCATTTTATAAATGCAAACCCAAGAATGTGAAGGATCTTGAAAGGATCTGGTTAGAAGAATGGTCCTAGTTCCTCCCCAGATATGTGCCTTGCCAAAAATGACAGGAAAGGACTCCATGCTATTATCCTTGCCAGAGGTGGTTTCACCAAGTACTAAATGAAGGGTGCCAATTATTATGAAACCATGATTTTGTTGAAAATTATTTACTATTAAAATGATCATTATGATTTTGTTTCCATCAAAACATGACTAAAGTTGGTATATTCCATTTTTCCATAATTGTGTTTTTTTTATATATCTTTTTTTGTATTGTTTGTGCATTGCCAGTGAAGGGGTTCCAGTAATTTTGGTGCCCACTGAGTATGTATTTTTTTTTTTGTTGTAAAATCCAATTTAACAAGATTTAAAATTATTTAGAAACCCAGTATTATTTATATTAAGATCGACTATTTTTCCTTCTGTTCTCAGTTTAAAGTGAATCCTATTAATTGAGCATATTCTTAGTTTTGTATATGCTTTTAATTTGAAAAGCACATGCCATCCTGTATTTGTGAGTTTAAGAATCTAGTGTAACATTGGTGCAGCTGTGGGCATCGTAATAAGATAAGGATCAGTATTTCTCAAAACAATGAGTGAAATGCTCCTTATCCCGAACATTTTGTTATTCAGAGCATGGACTCACAAAAGGACGATGTTGGACGCAGGACATCAAGTTACTCCTGAAGTCCTCCAGAAGCCAGGGATGGAGCGGGGTGCTGTTCTGTGTTGGGTTCTTTCTGGAACACGCTTTTTCGGGAAAGTATATACAGTGGAACCTGGACATTGAATATGAAAATATAATGGTGTGGAGTCCTTCTGCACTCAAATGATGTTTTGAAGAATACAAAAGAAAAACAGTTTGTAGATTTTAACTGTTGGAATGTAAGCAACATTGCTTTCTTTAACAGAACAAATAAACCTAGACTTGGTTGTTTACAATCTTTTAGCTGGATATGCTAATTGTTTGAGATTTGTAACTTATAATTTTATTGGAGGCTCTTCACACGATAATGCCATATGCCTGTTGTATTTGTTCAATTCATGACCCGCTTCAGGTAAATTAAGTTACTTTAAGTTAAATTAACTACTGAATACAGAATGACATACATCTGCAATGTAGTCATCTGAATGCATCTAAACTCCAGTTCCAAATTTAAGGGAGGGGAGAATTTAGATATTGACTTGGGTCTTTCAAAATCTAATGCAAGAAAGACGATATTTTATGGGATGATGAGGATCTGATCTCACCATACGGCAGAATATCTCTGGTGAGTCCCCTTCAGTTAATTTGCAACCCCTAGAGGTCGCCAAAGTCACACTAATAAATGTATTTGTTTAAAGATTGTAAAATGTTTTATCTGTCCTTTTGGTTGCAAGTTTTGGCCTTTTCTATAAAAATCGCACCGTTGTCGTGCAAAACCTTTTGAAAAATTCTGTCTTATTTTGATGACGGTTACCAGAATGGTAAGTTTTCTGGTTTTGCAAATGAAAGTATTTTTTACGCCTTACCATCTTGAAAAATAATTTTGGAAATCTGAGGCTGTTTCAAAACCATGCTAAAGTTTGGTAGGAAATTTGAATGTGCTATGGCTTAATTTTAAAAGTAGACAGCACACCGTTTATTGTTAATCAAGTTTATATTAAACAAGATTAACCTGCATTGTTGTCGGTCACTAATTTCTCCTCAGAGTAATGTTGCCGTTTGAATGATGTGCAATACAGCTTTCACAGGCTCTTGATTGACCACGGGAAGTCTGTCTGTGGCGAAGCACTGGGAGACGAGTCGGAAGTGACGCATCGCGGTGCAGAAATCGGATTACCCTGATAAGTTTGTCGTGTGTATGTACATTGTAGCGGCA
Source organism: Gymnothorax reevesii (assembly GCA_029721435.1). Classification (NCBI taxonomy): domain Eukaryota; kingdom Metazoa; phylum Chordata; class Actinopteri; order Anguilliformes; family Muraenidae; genus Gymnothorax; species Gymnothorax reevesii. The sequence continues at coordinate 43,978,900 of CM056592.1, forward strand.
GCGTTAGTTGAGTAGATTGGCTGTCAGGCAGGAAATCCAACTTCAGAAACACCTGTCCCTCGCTGATGTCGACAAAGAAATGAATGAGTTCCGACTATCCCTTCCCCTATCCCTTCTGAAATAGATCGGTTCTGAAGTTGTGGTTCAGAATGGGTAGTGTAGTTGCAATGTATTTCCAGGATGCAAGAGGCCTCCGCTCACGCTGCTCGTTCGACCAATCGAAGCTGAAATACAGGCGGAAACGCCTTTTGATTTTTGAGTTACATATAGTACTGCCAATCGTAACTATCCTCACTCCGCACGGAGGGCGGACATTTGATGAGAAAAGGCTCTAGCCAGCCAGTCAAGACGGCCTATTCCTTGCATTGGCCAATCAGAGCGAGAGTTGGGCAGGGTTTGCAGAGCTCGCGGTGCTCTGTTGAATTCCATTGCCGACCATTAAAATAATCGGGAGTAAAGGACTACTGGTGTACTGGACGTGCCAGGGAGCTATCAGACAAAACAGGAATAGACGCAAAGGTGGCATTTGTTGATCGTAGTCAAGACCACATCAAGTGAATTGCCTTGGTGTACGCCCCCTTCCCTTTTTTTGCGCATTGGATTTTGGCGTGGGTGTCTCTATCTAAGTCACTTAAATTGGACCAATTTCTGGATAATTATCGCGTCTCGGACACGTCTCATCGTTTTGAAAAACAATAAACTGAATGTCGTTTCTGTCATGAGTCCAGCCGGGTGTGCCCATGTGAACGGGTTTAAGGTGGATAATTGGAAGCAGAACCTACGAGTGATATATCAGTGTTTTGTGTGGACCGGGACTGCCGAAACCAGGAAACGCAAGGTAAAAAATGAAACGCTAAATGTAAAGCGGGGCTGCGAGGCGATGTGTGCACACGCAGTTCTTGCACGAATGTCTCTCGCGGGGATCAAGTGTTCACACACTATCAAAGCAGGTTAGATAAACAGCCATCAAATATTACTGGTATTCGCACAAATTGGTGTTCCTCGTTAGGGGTCTTCGAGCCGTAAATCAGCCACTTTCTCTTGCATTCATTTGTTGTCTGGAATGTCTTATGTGGCATATCTTTGACGTTAGGTGTGGAAAAAATACGTTGCCTGGTTAGCTGGTTTGTTAACTATGCATATTCGCTAGCGCAGGGCGTGTTGATGTAACGGATAGGTGAGATGACAGAAACAATAAAGATCTACCCGTACACACAGCACCTCTCCTTTGACACCAGTGGCAGTCCCGGAGATGCGCAGATGCATATATTAAATGCTCGCTCCTTACGAGAGCGCGCGTGTGTGTACGCATGAATTTGATTGTCCGAAAAATTGCAATGAAAGTAGAAATCGAATGGAGGGAAGTAACGTATACGCTACGCGAAACGACGAAGCCTGCTAGCTAGGAGTAGCTAATCACAATCTATGGATGAGTAGGTGTGCTGCTAGCTGAAAAGTGGCCACACATCGTTTTCAAGCCAGTATATCTGCACATTAGCCAGGGAGTCTCACCAAAATGTCGTTCCTCCAACGCAAACTAATAACCCCATGCCCAACTGTATCCACCCCGAGCCCAAATAATGTCACACTTCAGAAGTAGTGGAGTCTCCCCCCCCTCTCTTTCACGAGGTCATTGTCCCCTTATATTATTTTTGTACGCGTTCGACAAGGGTATGGTACTACTCGTTTGATTTCACTTTCATTGTTTTCATCTGCTCCCGAGTTTCAAATGTGCTGTGTGTCATGGGGGAGTGGATCGTAAATGTTGTGGTAGATCCGAGGCACTTCGGTGTGGTGGTGTACTGGATACATGTTACCCTCTCTATCACTCCGGGCTCGAATGCGGGAAAACGTAGCCAGGCCGGGGCTCTGGTTAGTTTTGTGCCCCACCTGCGTTCATAATCCACCCACGCGTTACCGCGCAGCCTTCTTTTTTTCCCTTCGCTACAGGCCCGTCGGGTCATACCCCAACGCTATGCGGCTGACGTTTCCTTACATCTCTGCGTACATTTCAAAACACCCTCATGACCTCAGGTGTGTCAGTCAGTCGTATGCTAACGCGTTGTCCATGATTGCTCCATTCACATTTGGTACCTGACTCGCATTGGCTTGATCCTGCAAGGAGGTATTTTGACACGAATAGTTGCAAGGTATTAAAATATTATTTAATGGTTATTTCACGATAAACACGCCACTAATAATATACCTGTCATGCATTCTCTTGCTGTCTGAACGCATTCTTTTGAACGCGCAAGTTTTGTGAGTGTACTCCCTTGGCCAAGATTTCCTATTCAGCATGCCCCTATTTATTGCATCGCAATCTTAGCACGGCTCCCACTGCATTGTAATGGTTCTGGGTCTCCTAATTTTGAACTTTTGTTAAAAAATAAATTCCACAGTGTATCACAATTACAATTGTCCTTCAATTCGACAGTCCCGTGCGAATCGATCTGGCATCTCAGGGTGATGCAAGAACGGTCACCGTTATTGAGTTGCATCGGGCTTGAATGATGCATTTCGTACCAAATGTCCTGTTCCATCCCCATTTGAACCCCATTCAGTTAATTTCCTTCTCTTTTTGTTGGTGTATTGTGGATCCTTTTGTATGGCGGAGAGCTCCTGGCTGCACTATTACATATCATCACTGTCCCAGCGTCCCTGCCCATCATATTCCGTTCACAGAACATATTGGCAAATTCAGAACATGGTTAACAGGGCTCCGGAGTGCAACCAAAATTTTAAAGAGTGCGACTAATAATTTTGCTAGGTCGCACTGGTGCACCTGATGATGCTCAGCAGTGGCGTGCACAGACATTATGGGGGGCAAATGCTCAGGGGGGAGGGGGGAGGGCACTTTTTTGCACTCGTGGAACATTTTATTATAGTGTGAGATTTAAAAAATAAAATTAACATTACACGCACATGTTCAATGCAACTCATGACTACTGTCATTTATTGCAAGAAGGCACTTGGGTAGCCTTTCTGGGGATATTTCTCTCAGGCAATGGGGAACTGCCTGATTCTTCTTTCCGTGTTCATTTGTGTTGCCTAACAAAACCTACACAAAAGAAAACGTTCAGCTTAACAGATAGATTTGCAAAGTCGACCGACATTGTTTGTGGTGGTCGTCCTCACGTTATCTATCATTGATTTGGGATATAGCATTAAACTAGCTAATCAGGTGACCAGTCGGCTAAAAAATGCTCAGTTGTTTGGTGCTGTATGAGCAGTGGCGTACCGTCAGATGCCAAGAAGGCCTTCAGTAACATCACCCTTTCCCGGATAATTGCTCTTAAACTGTTTGCGATCAGGTTTGATTGATTAACAATCAAACAGTTAATTAACAGAATAGCTACCACCAATGCGTGACACGTAATGATTAAGAAATGCTAATTACAAAGCGATTGCCTGTTGGCTATGTTGATATAATTGATGTGAATCCGCAAAGATGACAATCTGCAAAAAAATCCGAAACTTTCGCGGACTTAGACTTCAGCAGTTATTTTCGTCTTCACTCAGCTATGCTTCTTACCTAACAACGCACTTTGGCTGTCACATTCAGAGAATATAGAACGGATTCTCATGGCTAATTGCTCAATGAACGTCGCGAATTAATTAACGCAAATTCGGAAATTATAAAGACGTAGGCTATTGATATTTTTTCCGTAGCCATTGGTGTGCGGAAGTAAGTTAAACGCCGTATAATTTCGTACTGCAATGTATAACGAGGCTTTCAAAAACAAGTTAGATTCTCGTCGGTTCCTCCAATCAGTCTGAGCAACGGTTGCTAATCGGGGAGGTAAACTGCGAGAGGTGTCTGTCATTAAGAAGTGAAAGGTGAGGTTATTGCTGGCCCTGTGTTTCTGCCGACGGACCATCACTGTGTATGAGACATGCTACTGCACAACAAAATGATTGCAGGTTGGGCTGTACGATTTCACTTGATCTGTGTGTTACCTGGCTGGCGGGGCACAAGACTGTGGCTTCCAGTCGCTCAGCTGATATGCTCCTGCAGCGCATCCACAGAGATATAAGAAAACTAGAGTGGACAATCCTGACACTTCCGAGGCGGCTATTCTGCCGCCAGCGCTTTGGCCCAGCCCACCCGGCGTCCACTCTAGTTTTCTTATATCTCTGTGAGCGCATCTATATGCACTGCGCGCGTGTTCATGTGACAAAGGAAGAGAGGTCGGAAGCCCGTGAGGAGGAGGAGGCCCATTTCGGGGCATTTTTTTCAGTAGTTTTTAATCAGACAGCTTTTCTAAAAGATCATTTCTACATTGGCCCCACTATAGTGTTAATAATAATAATAATAATAATAATAATAATAGAAAAAAAACAAAAAAAAAAACGAAGTTTCGAAGGGGCACTTTCATTGATAAAGGGCAAAGAGGCAAGTGCTGTAGCACCACCTAGCGTCTATCTGTGCACGCCTATGATGCTCAGGTTAAAACTTTAATTCGCAGGCGCATCATCGCTCTGTGTTCTCCTGTGACCGAACTCACACACTCATCATGGTTGGATCATTCCGTGTTCTAAACCAATAAGAGACAGAGCTCGGGCGGGTCTTTGCCTCTGATTGGTCCTGTAAGTTGTGTGTGTTAAAAGTTGCGCGCGACCTGAGCGCCTGAGTGGCTGACTAACTGAAACGAAAAAATAAAATAAACGCAACAAAACGAGGGAAAAAACGAGAGGCCGAAATATTGAAAGTTTTTTCATTATGAAAACTAGAAAACTAAGCCCGCAACCAGCCCTTCTACTATAATCCCATCCATCCCAACTACCGAGTGTCCATCCCGTCAAGAAACGGAGCCGCTCCCTGGTGAGATGCCAAGCCCCGGTCCTTCGGCGACAGCATCAGATTCGGAACCAGAGGAGGTGTCAACCGAGTGTGGGATAGAGCCCGGCTCTGAGACCCAAATTAAAAAGGCCGAAATATATTCCTTCAGAAAGGACTGGCTGAAACTATTTCCCTGGCTGAAGTACAACAAAGGACATAACGCAGTGCACTGCGTATAATGTCTGGAGTGCGGTCAGAATATGGCCGGAAATATTGCATTCGCGAGCGGGTCAACAACGTTTCGTATTGAAAAAAACATATCATGTCTAAAAACACACGTTGTGCAGTGACAAGTGCGCACAGAAAGTGGCCCTTCTTCCGGCTGCTTTTCAGTGGCAGAGAGTAATCAGGTCAACTGAAGAATGTTGCATACAACATTGCCAAAGAGGAGTTCTCAATCATTTTCATTTATTGACACGTAAATGAATTAATGAAATGAATGATTGTCGTAATAGGCAACCGAAGACACGGTTTCTCTCCGCATGCGATCTAAAAGCGATTAAATCATGGGCTAAATTCAGTCCAGTTGTGGAACACGAACAGAGAATTGGGTTGCAGAAAACTTCCGTTTAAAACATTTATTTGTCCTGACCTGTTCTCAGTCATTTTCATAATTAACAGAGGGTTCACTCCGAAAGCACTCCACAGTTAACAGGTGCGGCTTGTTCTCCCCGATTAGGAACAGGTCAGGACTAATAATTGTTCTGAACGGAAGTTTTGTGCAACCTAATTCTCTGTTCTTGTTCCGCAAATTTTATAGTCCGAAATACAGTATTATATTTAAAAAATATTAAAATATTATTATTTAAAAGGAATACGTAAAAAGATAAGAGGCTAAGATCACATAAACAGTTTTCCCTTTGAAAATGACAGGCTAGTGACCTGCATGATCTTTTTTTCTTTGGGAATTTATGCTGTCACAAAGCAAGCATTTTCTGCACTTGGGCATCAGTGTGCAGACTGGCTGGGGAAAACGGTTGCTCTAGGTCAGGGGTGGGCAATCACGGTCCTGGAGGGCCGGTGTGTATGCAGGTTTTTATTCCTATCAATTACCCTGACTAATTGAGTTAATTGATTGCATGCACAAATAGATTTTCGCAATGATTCGAGCAAAGGAAAAAGTTTTATGAAGGGAGACAAGACTAGTCTTTGTAGTTTCATGATAATTTAAAGAAATGCGCATGAAACGTCAGATTTCATGGATGGTTTGGCTAATTGAGACAATCAACTAATTAAAGACCAGACGTTGGTGTGAAAGCCAGGGACAGATACGCCCTCGCTCCCCACCTCTGCTCTAGGTGCTGTTGGTGCTGCAGTTAACCATCTGAGAGGCATGTGACGGCAAGGGGAGACCTGCTATAAGATTGACACATGATGTTAGGTCTCAGTTCAGTGAAACTAAACAGTCGCACGTTTAATTTTGAAATGTTTTATTTTACTTGAAATGTTTGAGTTTGAAATGTTCAATTTCAGTTCCACGAAGTAATTTAAGCACAAGCACTTTTATTTGGAAACATTTTATTTTGCTTAGTGTTTCAGTTTGAAATGTTCAGTTTCAGCTCAGTGGAGCACTTTATTTTTATTTTTACATATAATTGTGCTTTTAGTGAGAGCAGTTCAATGAAATAAAGACAAGCATTTCTCTACACCTTATTCTTGTTTAAAAACCATTCACATTATATGAAAGTTATGGAGAGCGATAAAAAGGTGACATTATGGCGTTAAAGGCGACGCAATGAAAAATTTGGGTGCACCTAATTTTTGTGCTGGTGCACCTAAAAAAAAAAAAAGGTTAGGCGCACCAGTGCAACCAATGCAAAAAGTTAGTCTGGAGCCCTGGTTAATGGAGCTCCTTGGTTCAGTTTGGTGTGATTTTTTTTTATTTTTTTTAATGGGATAGTGTTCCCAGCATCTCCAAGCCTTACACTGTAGGGAACCAGAGCACATCATTGAAAGTGGCCTTCCTGATTTGTTCAGGTTATTGGCAGTGGGTGGAGGAAACCAAAATGTTCGATCTTAATCTCCTACTTTATATATGTCCATCCATTATGTAAACCCCTCGTTCCTCACTACGGTTGTGTGGTAGAGCTGGAACATATCCCAGCTGACTGTGGATGAGTGGCAGGAACAGAGCAATGGTGGGGCACACGCACTGATTCACTTATGCACTTTAACCATAAGGCAATTGAAAGTCTCTAGTAAGCCTGACATGCATGTCTTTGGGCTGTGTGTGGAAAGTGGAGTACCTGGAGGAAACCCTCAGAAACACAGGGAGAGCAGGCAGACTCACTCTCTGCTTTCCAACCCTCAGCCTTTTTGTTGTGAGGCACTGTTGGCCAGTATTGCTTCCACCACGAGTCTGTGTGTTTGTCTTGATGGCATAATGTGGATGGTTTGAGTACCAGGTCTGTATACGGACTGACTTTGTCACTGCAGTACCGTCACAATGGTATGAGATGCAGTGAAGAAACTTGATGAGTCCAGTTGAGATGAAAATGAAGGTGGAGTGATGGTGGGTGTGGTTCAAGCAAGGGCACTGGAAGCTTGAGAGTAGGTGTGATCACATGTCGAGATGGCTTCTAATTTATTGTTGCTATTAATTTCTATAGAAAAGTTGTTTCTAAGGCTTGCACCCTCCCCCGGCTCTAGAAGGATCCTGATCTTGGAGTGAAACATTCCACTGACGCTGGAGGATGTCAATCGAATACTCTCAATCTCTGTGCCTGTATGAGAGAGACAGACTGCTGACTCCACAAATTCTGTGTGTGTGTGTTTGTGTGTGTGTGTGTGTGGGAGGGTGCATGCATGCATTGTGTGATTTTTTGCATGTCCCAACCTTGAACTCGAAGAAGAGAAGTAAAAGCGGCACCAGAATCCAGAGTGTGTGCGCGACTGTGTATGTGCGTACACGTATGATGGACATTGAAAAGATAAAATGACACACTGAGAGCAACACTCTTCTTTTGCTAGTTTTTCTCTCCTGTTTTTTTCCTGATAGGTGTGGAAATGTGTAATTTTTTCCCCTGAAGTGAGATGGGTTATCCAGAGTGCATGGTTATTTACAGAAAAAAAAGAGACTGCGCAAAATATGTCTGCCTCTTTCTTTGTAACTCACTGAATGAGCTGTAGTATGGCGGAGGGTGTGAAGTTACTTGGTCACTATTGTCTGCGCTCTGCACTTTACTATTCGTCATCTGTTAACCTGGCACCTGCTTCCTGAGATATTTGTAATTGGATTTTTTGTCACGGGATTTCGAGCAGGGCTTTGTTGTTGGCTTTGTTGGGAAGACTGGCGGTTTTGCATTAACTTTTGCCAGCAAGAAAGTGGTTCTCATAATTCAGGATGTATCTTGCCCATTTCTGCCACCCCCCCCCCCCGCTTGTGATATCCATCACGTAGGACCATGTGAACTTCCTGGTTATTATTAAACAATTTCCCCCAGGATTTTCCCCCGATACAAGTCCCATGAGGTGACGAAGATGGAACTTTCTAGCCATATGGAATACGGTTCCCGTGCTGCGTGAACCAGTCTCTTTCGCTTGAAAAGGAGCGGGGGAACTTTTTATCAGGGACTAACAACAAGCAGAAATTGTTTGTGACTAGCCAGTTGGCTATCTTATATCAGTTTTAAATGGTATAAAAAGTTCCTGTGCAAAAGTTCAGCCGTGTTGAAGTAGGCCTAGATACAAATCGCTATTTCACTTATCGTAATTCCAACGTTACATTACTGTTCAATTTAACATCGTGAGTGACGCTTTGAGCTTCTTTGTGGCTCACTATCGTAAACGAGGATTTTCAACTAGGCGACATGAAAGTATCTTTTCAGGGTATCTGACATGATTAATTTAAATGTATCAGGCCATCACAGTTTACATTATTATACTGTTAAACCCATCAACTCTGTATTTAGAACAACAGCATAAAATTTTAAATCCAGCAGGAATGGATTTTATTTGATGAAATATTGTCTGATACGCCCACAAGCCAGCAGACCAGATACGCCCATAAACGAGCACCTCCGCTGGACGGTGCGGATGACATGCGGATTTTCCGTGTGTAGTGGGGCTTCACCGTCACTCATCACGGCAGCCGCGGCGAGCGCGGGTGTTTGTTTATCTATCACACCCGCCGTGTTTACACAGGTATCGATACGATAACAATAAAAGAACAAAGCTGGTTGTGGTTTTTCTGTGTTTGAGGGATCCGCATGTGTAATGTATACATGTATGGACGGTAAGTGTACATGATACATATTGTGTATTAATATGATGTGTACATGATACATGTTGTGTATTAATTAATATGATGTGTACATGATACTAGTCTGGTAATAGCACTAGTAATGTATGTGGACGTCCTGTGCGCGCATGCAGCAGACACGTGTTTACTTAGTTCCATGAACTGTCTGTATCGCAGTCAGTGATTGGCATCGTCATCGAAGCGTGACGACAATAACAAACACGCACGACACTGCACGTGTACTAATTATAATGTCGGCAAGAAAAATAACAGCCTTTTTTGGGAAAAAACGGATCCTGGATGCTGAGTTAATACCCTCTGGCGCAATCAAAGCAGAATGCAGTTGTCCTAGTACAAGTACCGGTAGTACAAGTGACCGTTGAGGGCCCACCTGTCCAGGAAATGTGGTTGGAGGCTGCGGCAGACAAGTGGGCGGCCAAAAAGAACAGGAGGCTGAACATTTAAATTCTCAGATTGTTATCACATTGTATTTGAATTCATGTAAGATAGTGTTTCCCATTATTCCTTGTGCCAAGTATTGGAGAATAAACTAGTCTTCCCACTTCAACTTGGGAAGTTGTGGCTCTTTTGAGTCACCTGAGTTTAACCTGTTTTTTGTTCCATTTGTGCAGAAAATTCCAACATTTTGGTAAAAGCGCTATGTTTTCACCAGAATTTTGTGATCAAAATATACCTTCAGATGTTCCCAGAATGCACCATTTTAGCTATAGAAATACAAAATTTTGCCAGGGGGGCATTCCCCTGGACCCCCCTTTGTCAACTTCATATTTCGCAACAAAATTTAAACCCTTCTTTTTATTTCTGGGGAAAACACTGGTTTTGAGTTTCAGACCTGGGATTTAAGGTGTCCAACCTCAAAGTAACAGGCTCCAGACCCAGGATCTGCAGTCTTCAATTTCTGCACTCCAAACCCCTAGTGTGTCCAAACTCTGAGTTATGGACTCCAGATATAGTCGCTTTACTGTGGTATCCCCATGTCTTGGAACACATTCGCGCCTAAGAGTCAACAAATTGAGGCTGCGCTGGGATTAGATGCGAGACCCTTCTGTCAGAGGTACAGTCTGTCTCAGCTTTACAGGTCTTTGCTGGTGTCTGTTGTCCTCTTGTTTCTTCTTGTCTGGCGCTGGCTCATTCAGCAGTACTCTTGCAGGCCCATCCCAGTCTTGTAGAAATAGACACATATCCTCTTAAAGGGACATAGGCAGGTCATGTGCACTGACTTGGGGGTTTCAGCGGGTGAATGTCTGTGTTCTTGTGTGTGGGTGTGAGTGCGGGCCACTGTTCCCATTTGTACACGAGCATATGTTTGCAGGTACGTGTTTGTGCGCTTGTTTGCATAAACTCATGCTGAATATTTGCCTTGTAGTGGGATTTATCAGCTTTGATTCTAAGGTTTTCAAGGTGTATGTGGAAGGATGAGCATGTTTTGATTTATCCTTCCAGCACCCCTCTGAATTTTTCTTCTAATTTGCATTTAGAAGGGTTAATCCTATCGGGATGAGAACATAGTCTCTTGAAAGACCGATACCGTTCAATCTTGCCAGCGTTTTTAACACACACATGCAAGCAGAAACCATTTTTGTAGCCCCCACACAAAGCCGGGGCTACTATGGATTTGGCCTCGTCATGCATCTGCCACCGCCACCAAAGGGATTTCCTTGTGGATGCTCTACATGCCACAAATTTAAAACCATTTCTTTTAAATTTTGGTATAACATAACATAACATAACCTGAATGGCAAGAACAGGCCTTTCAGCCCAACTAAGCTTGCCAGTTTCTTTACACTATTGTGAACATATCCCTTCAGATACTTAATGACTCAATGGTATCTAGCTATACGTCAAGCCTGCTCTTGAAAACCCCCAAGGTGTCTGCCTCAACAATATGGTTAGGTAAGCTATTCCACATTGAAATTACTCTTTGGGTGAAGAAATATTTCCGAATATCAGTGCTAAATTTGCCTTTGGTCAACTTCCATTTGTGACCCCAAGTTCTACTAACAACACTTGGCCGAAGGAATCCTACATGATTCACTTTGTTAATCCCTTTAACATATTTAAAGACCTCAATCAAATCACCCCTGAGTCTCCTTTTCTGAAGACTAAAGAGATTAAGGATCTTCAGCTTCTTCTCGTAGCGTTTGCCACATTTCTGCCCAATTCTGGATTCTATCCAAATGGTCCTGAATCACTTTAGTGGACCCAAGACTATTTGCCAAACCCCCCAATTTAGTATGATCTGCAAATTTAACCAATCTGCTCTCAATATTCCTATCAAGGTCATTAATGTAAATGAGGAACAGCAGGGGTCCCAACACCGATCCCTGGGGGACGCCACTCCCCACCATACCCAGCTCAGATGAGTTATCACTGACCACTACTCTTTGTGTTCTGTCCTGTAACCAGTTTTGAATCCACTTCAGAATACCTCCTGTAACTCCAATGGAGCTCATTTTAAAAATTAGTCTCTTATGCGGTACTGTATCGAATGCTTTCTGAAAATCCAAGTATATGATGTCATAAGCCCTGCTCGGGTCGTAAGTCCTGGTGGCCTCTTCAAAAAATTCCAGAAGGTTTGTTAGGCATGACCTTCCCTTCCGAAAACCATGTTGGCTATCCCTCAAGATACTGTTACGTTCAAGAAATAAGTCCAGCTCATCTTTTATGATAGATTCCAATATTTTGCAAGAAATGCAAGTTAAACTCACTGGCCTGTAGTTTCCTGGCTCGGTACAGTCCCCTTTCTTATATATTGGTATTATATTGCCCTGTTTCCAATCATTTGGTATTTCTCCAGTTTCTAAAGACCGTCTGATGATGGCGGATAGCGGCTTAAAGATGAACTCACCAGCTTCCCTGAGGAATGTGTCTAGGATATAAGCCATCAGGACCTGCCGCCTTATCTGCTTTTAGTTTATGCAACTTAACGAAGTATTAGACATCCCGAACCTCAATTTCCGCTAAATAATCTTGAGCATTTGACATGCCCTCTGGCCAAATAAAGACTCCCTCTGAGGTAAAATTCTCAACAAAGTAACTGTTTAAGGCATCCGCAATATCCTTGTTATCAAATGGCAGCAATCCATTTTTATTCTTTTTGCACTTAACCTGCTCTTTGACTTTCCTTTTTCTGCTACAGTACTGAAAGAAGCGCTTTGGGTTAGTTTATGCCCCCTCTGCAATTTGTCTTTCATACAGTCTTCTAGCATTCCTCAGCTCTTTTTTGACCACAGCCCGCATTTTACAGTATTCAGCCTTGGTGTTCTCATTGTCATCCGTTATGTAAATCTTATAAAGATTCTTCTTTTCCCTCAAAATCCTACAAATATTTCTAGTCATCCACTGAGGATTCAGCTTTTTCAGCTTACTTATGGACACCTTTGGAATGAATCTGCACTGTGATTCAAGTAAAACCCCCTTAAATCTTTCCCACATCTCATTTACGGACTCACAGTCCAGGAGTGTATCCCATTTTATTTCACTTGGATATGAGCGCATCCTGTCAAAGTTTGCTCGCCTAAAATTGAAAATTTTGTTTTAGAATGCACCTTTTTAACTTCCCTTGAAACATCAAAATTAACAGCAGAGTGATAACAGCAGAGCTCCAGTACCTCAACATTGCTAATTCTATCGGGGTCATTACAGAGCATTACAGAGGTCTAAAATTGCCTTCTCTCTGGAAGGTTTATTACATACTGCAACAAGATATTATCATTTATAACATCTAGAAATTCTTCCTCCCCCCTACCCTGTCCTTTCACCATTTCCCAATTGATACCAGGATAATTTAAGTCTCCCATAATAATAGTCCCACCACCTCTACAAGCTTGCGTAATCCTCCTAAAAAGCATTTCATTGATTGTACTGTCCAAAGCTGGTGGTCGATAGCATACACCTATGTTTGAACCTGTCTCGTGTTTGCCAATGAGCCTGACCCAGATAACTTCACAGGACAAGGAATGTTCAATTTCAGGAATTTTCTGTACATTAATGTTTTCGTTCACATAGATTGCTATGCCCCCTCCTCGCCTATTGCATCTTTCCTTCCTATAGAGCTTATAACCTTTATGTTATATTCATCTCCATCCTCTTCCCTTAGCCATGTCTCTGTCATCCCAACTATGTCATAGCCCTCACTAATCATTACAGCCTCAAGTTCTGGAAATTTATTTTTTATGCTTCTTGCATTTAAATAAAAGCATTTCAGGTTATTACTAATGCTCTTCCTTCTTGATTTCCCATGTGGCCGCTGCTTCAAGCCCCCCACTGCGCTTTGTTGCTATTGAGGTAAATCATCGATAGTGCATGTAACGCCGTCAGCTTTCATCGGGGCAATCTGCATTTCCCTATGTGTAACACTCACTAACCTCCCTGCCCCCCTAGTCCCTAGTTTAAATAATCCTGTGCTACCCTCAACATACGCTGGCCCAGTGCAAAGGTACCCCTCTAGTTCAGGTGAGCCTGTTAGGCTTGAACAGGTCACCCCTGTCCCAGAAAAAGTTCCACTGCCCCATAAACCTATACCCCTCTTTCCTTCACCAGGTTCCTAGCCACGTGTTAAACCTCCAGGTAAAATTCTGCTGTCCTCTGCTTGCACGTGGTACCAGTAGAATCCCAGAGAACACTACCGATGAGGATCTGTTCCTAAACTTCTCAGCTAATTCCACTTCCTCTTCATTGTACTTCTATCAGTGTTACTCCATGACATTTTATTGGGTGCCATTACAAAACAAGCAGCCACTCCTCACTTTCCTGGATGAGATCTCTGTGCCGAAAGTTCCTCTCAGTTCGGACAGAAGCTTATTCCTCTAACTATGGAAGATCTGCCATTGTCAAAATGTGATCACGGTTGAAGTGTCCGTAGGCATCTATATACTGAGCAACAAAAGAAACGCAAGCTAGCTAGTTAGTTAATGTATTCTTATGGTTACTCACTCGAAGGGATCGCATAATAAAGAAAAGTTTGATGAACCGAGTGTAAATGTGTACGCGCTAGTAATAAATTTAATTTCTTAAATAATTACGTGCAAACTTATTTTCCAGTCTGCCTTTAGTTAGGCTAACTTTTCGTTTCTTTTGTTGTTCAGTATATATCTGACAGGATGAGCATCTCTGCCAAGCTGCGCGTTGCGCTTAATCAAATTGATTGTAATTGTCAGCCGTCTGGCCTTACAAGCAGGTTGTTTCCAAATAAGAGTAATTAATTTCTCAACACAGGTGCAATTTATTTATTTATTTATTTAATTCATTTATTAAATGAATAATGACACTGTGTAGAGAAATTCATTACTCTTATATTTGGAAACAACCTGCTTTTATTTATTTATTTATCCATTCATTTATGTAGCCTATTTATTTTACTAATAAGAACAACAATAGCATGACATCCGCATCGCTGCATATGGTTTATTACTCATTTTGACAGCTGCACTCATTCCTGCATGTTGTTTGCCGTTTTCAGGTTTGCGTACACCTGGTCAGAGCTGGCGTGAGATTTTTGCGGACCGTTCGCTCACGTTCAGATTGATAAATGCCGATTCTTGCGGGAGATTTGGCGTACACCCATTTTTATTTTTTTTGGTGTACGCACGTTTGATAAATGAGGGCCAATGTCTCTCACCCTCTGCAGGATCATCCACTTTGCTGCTGTTGAATGAAGACAGAATAAAAGGTTCTGGAGGAGTTGTGTAATCCGAGACTGCCCTCGAAGGTCGTTACCGATGTCTTGCATTAAACTCCTTTCTATACAAGTGTTCTCCGGTGTTCAGTCTTGAGGAATGCACTATTAGGGCTAATTTTGGATTGTTAATGGAAAATTTAGACACATTTCGATATTCAACTACTTCGCTATTAGGAACTTAGCTAGCAGTTCACAGCCCTTAACCCCTTTGCGCAGAAGCAAAATTTGGCTATTTATGGATTACCCAAAATAATGCTTTATAATTCAAGTTTTAAGCTTCATAAAGAGGAAAAATGTGGCTCAACTCAGAAAAGACTCTTACAGCATTTAGAATTACATTGTATTTGAGTTTATTTTCATGATTCTGGTGGAGAAAATGGGCTGCAAACATAAAAAATCTTCGTGTGAATTCACCATTGAAATTTCAAAAAAAAATATTGAGAATTGAAAAACTGCTGGGGCTTAAATGTATACATTTCTGGGATCATAAACCCCTTGACCTCAAGTAGAATTCTAGATTCTAGAACATTCTAGATTACCTACATGCTATTGGCCAAATTATGCAGCTATCCAAGTGGCCCCCCAAAGTCTGAGACCCCTCAAAATAGTACACTGTTAAATCAGAAAATAATCATGTATTTAACACAAAGTTTTGAGGCATGAATTTTAATATTAAGTAATGATTTTCTGGTTGAGTTTAGCATGAATTTATCGATATCAGTGCATCAGTGTTGAACATAAGTGGTCACCAGTAACCTCTCCAAACACAAAACATGCCTTTTCTCCATAATAAGGTTTAGAGTTTTGTCCATTTTTCTTCTAAGTCCCCCAAGCCAGCACACATACTCATTAAATAAACTGCTGATTAAACGGTCAGAACATTAACCCTGTAATGGAAGCAACCAGTTCCCACTTCTGAGTTCACAAACTCATTTCAACACTTAAAAGGAACAAGTACAACTCAGTAATATCTGAATTCTGAAATATACCTGATTTTAATATAACAAACATTCCACTTTCAGGGAAGATCACACAACATATACCTCCCAAGATTCAACAGAACAATGCAATGAACGTACCAGGGGGTCCACCCAAATGCGTGGGCAGTTCACGTTTTAAACAGGAAAAAAACCTCAGCATTCAACTTTGAGTATGGTATACATTCCAAAACACAAAGCAAAAGCAGCAGCCTAACCTTTCTCATGAATCCCTCCTCCGAGACCGATGTGTCCGGTAGAAGGAACCCTCCGGTCCTGTTTCACTCGAAATAATTCCCATTGACCATGTCCTTATCTCATTTAAATCCTCTAAATGTAACTTAACACTGCAAGGCCAGTTTTGCGAGTCTTTTTTTCTATAAATCGCGTCCATTTCAGCCGCGCAATGTGCGCAACGTAGACAGGATACAGCTGAGCCTGCCGATATGCATAGGCTTGTATGCTTTGTGTTTGTCCAATCAATGTGTTTCAATTACGGTGGGAAAGTTTTTAAACACTTGGGAATTGGATAAGAAACGAGAAAATCAGAAAATAGTTACCAGGGAAGTTTCCGGAGGGCGTGAACTATAACTGTGCAGTTACAGAGGAGACAGTGTATAATTGAGTGATTGGCTATCAACACCAGTGGATATAAGGAACACGGGTGGATGTATGGAAGTGCTGAATTTGTCAATGAAGGAATCTACACACAAATCTACGGTTGGGAACATGCATTTTTTGCATGTGATTGACAGTACAATGTGAGAGAATCTACACCATTTTTGCTTCAGAAAACCAATTTTTCTGAACCACTAATTGGAATACTGTTGGCTCACTGTAGCTAAAGCGGTTGCTACATTGGACAATGATTTTTTTTATTTCGAAAGAGATCATTTTTTTAAACTGCTGGATCAATACTATGGGCAAGGATATTGACCAGTTTGCACATTAGGCTTAGCTGAGGAGTTTAATTCATGCGACTCGAAAAAAAGGGAGTGGAGTGAACTTCCCCATATCAAAACTGCGTTCGAGGTCTGCTTGCTTGTGAGTATTCAATAACTGATCCTGGGGTGCCATCTAGTGATCGAGTACAGTAGCAGCGTTCTTAAATTTGCAGTTCTTTAGACACAGGGCCTGTACATCTGCAGAAAGGGGTTAATACTGCCTCAAAGCCAATCTTGGTGTAAGAAGTAAGTATTCACACATGATGTATCCAGGCATCTACAAAACAGTAAATGCGCATTAATGCCGTGGTATGTTGTTGATTACTGACCTAATGCCCTTCTATTACAACTTTTGTGTATTCTGTACGTGTGCATGTGCTGTCTGAAGGGACCTTTGCAAGGCACTTTTGTTTGTGGTTGAGGTCAGTGACTTGGAGGAGGTCACTTGTACAGGGTTTGATGTAACCTTTGGGTCAGGAGTTGAGGGCAGAGCGTTCCTGTTGAGGTAAAGTTCAATGAGTGGCTTTTCCGTTGATGGCTTCCTTGGGCTGGTTGTGGTCTTTGGTTGAGAGCAGGCATTTGTTTGGGCTTTTTACTTGCAAGTAAGCATATTTTTTGTGGAGTTGGATTTAGGTTAAAGGTAGGGGGCTGGATTTGGGGTTTTTGTTTGAGTGAAGGGCACATTTTGGGCGGGAGTTGAGTGATGGAGTAACTGCACAAAGTCATGCTTGGAGTTCGGTTAAGGATTTCAAGTTGGGCTTGATGCTGTGCTGCTCCACAGCCCTCTGCTAGTCATGGCTGATTTATTAGGCATTTCTTATAGGTCCTTGTGATTGCTTATTCATATTTATATTGATAGTTTACTCTTTTGACCCACATTACATCAGAAATAGATATGCATTACCAGCTATCTCTATTGTGGACAATTTAGATAAAGAAGGTAAATAGCGAAATTTGAAAGGACCCTATATAATAAAATTAAATTGATTTTTTTAAATGATTGCAGTTGGGGAAAAAAACAGCATACACAGGGGCTTCCCTGGACCTGTGTTGAAATGCACTGTATTAAGCCAAACTGTAAACATTTAGTCTGCCCAGCCCTGTTCCAGGAGATGTAGCTACTGTCCTTGGAAGTTTTTTATTTTTACTTTCAAGTATACCTCATTCAACTGCTTGAGCAAAGCTTTCTTACTGTGTACCTGGAGATCTTCCTCTGCCGAGGTATCCTCTCTGACCATAGCAAAGCACACCTCATTCAGCATCTACATTTTTTATGGAGCTGATAACTGGGGGAATGAAATTGGGCCTATAATGAGACTGTACAGGATTTGCAGGTCTTCAGGAAGTGGGTTGGGCAGCCCTGCCCTGCAATACCGCAGCCCTTGCGTTCTGGCTGTGGCAACCATTTCAAAGCTGTTGTGCTTGTAGATTTGTTATATCGACCAATCTCTGTGCTGATCTGCATAAGAACGCCAGCTGAATGCATGAATTTAAGCTCAATTAAAGATTCCTTTAAAAGAACCATGCAGAGTTTACCACAGATTGACGAAGAACTCCAGGTAGCTCCGCATTTTGAGGCCTTAGTGATTCCTATTGTGAAGCTACGTATTCGGCTTTGGGTATGCGCAATCGATTCCATTCCCTGAACTGTCCTCGCTTTTTGCATGCAACAAGTTTTATTCCGAATTTAGTGATTTTTGTGTACTGGAGAGAAGGCGAGACAGTGTCCCGTTGTGTCGTGTTCCCGACCTGTTTTACGGAGAGGTGTGGAGTGCAAGTAGGGTGCCGATTTGATTGGTGCGTTGCGCTCTCTGCGCATCAATCATTTCCTGTTCCTGTCTGCTCTCTGTCCACTGTATCTCCTCAGCTCCTTGTCTGCCGTCAGAGAGCCTTGCAGATTACTGAGGCTCTAAAATCTTGGCAGTTCCCGTCCTGGAATGCTGGAGGGGTCAGGACCTCAAATTCCTGATCTTTCCGTCGGTCGGTGTCTTGCAGGTCTTATGGCTCTGTCTGTGGATCCCTGAGAAGGGCTATATAGTGGAATATTCTGTGTTTATACAGTTCACTACATGTTGTTCCAGATGAACTGGCCAAAGGTGGATGCCTGCCGTCTGAAGTGGGTCTGGACAAATAAATAATGCTAATGTTACGCGTTCAAAAGGCCAGACATTTTGCTGATTGAGTGCCCAGTTCGGGCAGAGATGCCGCAACAAAATGACCTAGTTAAGTTGCGATTGCTTTAAGATTACATTATGATGGCCACTGTAGCCACTGCTGTGATGCCAAACTGCACGGTCAAATGGCTTCCTCTGACTCGTGAGTAGTGAGTGGTAGCTAATGACTGCGTTTACATGGATTTAGTAGTCCGGCTATGGCCATTATTCTATTTAATACAATAAACGTGTTAATCTGTTTGTGGGTTGTTTGTTCGCCTTCATTCATATTTCTGTTGCCATGCTACGTGGCATAGCCAGATTTAGCCAGCCTCTACAGCAGGAGTTGTGAAGCAGTTGGATAGCCATGTGTCACTAACTGCTGCAAAAATTCAAATGAAATTAAGGTGTGTATGCTGGTGAAAAGCCTCTCAACCCTACTAAACCTGCCTCAAGTTGGAATACTTTACATCTTAATCCAGGTATTGCTTTCTCTGACTTTGACCTTATTCGGACTAAGGTGAAAAGAAAACGATGTTTACTTGGGCATTTCTTGTCCCAAATTTGGTTCATATGGGAATATTGCTGCCCATGTAAACATAATAAATGTTCACGTTTTTATTTTTCTAATCTGCGATGATAGAAATGAATGAAGAGCCGTCCCTTTTGTCTGATGTCCACACAGCTGATTTTAGCAACTTATTAGAATGCTAGCTATGAAAGTAACGTAAGTTGCATCAGAATGCAATTTTGCATAGATTTTTAAAAATGAAGCATTTTTAATGTCAATGCAAATGTAATGAAACTTGGCCAAAGCCATAATTCCTATTCTCCTAATGATCGGAGCTAATTCTGGTGCTAATATTCCCTCTTGTATCCCTTTGGAATATTCTACTGTGATCTGAACATCATTCAAGGTCATTTGTAAAGACCCGGTCTAAACAGTAATAAGTCTTACATATTTAAATACACATTTTATGTATTTGTTCATGTATAATTTCCTGGTAGTCTATGAATATTCAAGCATCAAATTTTGCTTTCGCAGCCCTAAATGGTTCAAGATCCATAAGATCTAGGTTCTGTTAAGCAAGTTTGTTTCAGGTTTCACTCGCCGAAAAGACAACAAAGCAGATGTGTCCTTTCTGTATTCGTGTCGGCGGCTGGCCTGCTCATTTTGTCTGGACCTGTGGTCATGGAGCGATGCACGATTGGATATCTGGCTTTTTTTTGTGGACATGGTTTGTCTCTTCTGTTTCTTTCATCTCCCTTGTTGAAGATATGAAGATTTCCATGTGGATGAACTGCATGTGCGTGTGTGCGCGCGTGTGTGCGTGTCTGCGTGCGTGCACGTGTGCATGTGTGTTACTGGCAGCAACTTACTGCCCTTGTCAAATTGTGCCTGTGTGTTTGCATGCGCATTTAGTTTGTTTTTGTCATTGATGTGCACTTGCATAGTAACCTGTGTGTGTGTGTGTCTGACAGGTGTGTAAATGTGTATGGATGTACGCATGGAGGCGCCACATATCTGCGCACCTGTGTATGTGTGTGTGTGAGCATGCACCCGCTTGTCTTTGCAATGCTGGTGTTTGTTCTAATATGCAATACGGAGCCAGCCAACCGTCTAAGTGTCAACCTCTAATATTCCGTGTAGTTGCCGCAGTTTTATAATGTAAGTTGTTAATAATTCATGCATATGGATGAATGACTAATCAGGTTGAGGTATGCTTTGAATTAATATAAACTTCCTCCGCATTTATATTCTGGATACCTTTTGAATCCTCAGTAAATATTTAATTCTTCATATGTACTAAAATGAAACTGGGGAATACTTGAAGCCCCTTTAGCATTTGATGCCTGTGTAGTATTGCCAGGTGCAGTCATCTAGGCCTGGCAGTACTTTCCCCTGTTCCCACTGTGGTTTCCCATGTGGAACAACTGCGTTTAGTCTGTTTTATAAAAATCTTAATAAAAGAGAGTCGCTCAGCAGGGGCGTGTGCACCGGGATGGGCTGGGATTTGTTTCGCCACCACAGGTCCCACTGCTGTATTTCCACTGAAAATGGCCCAGTATAGTTTCAATCAAAAGCAATGGGTTTGGTGCAACCATTGCCATATCAGCGGGAAACCAACCTTGCTGTCCTAACCACTTAGCGGGATTGACATCGCCATGGAGACTGGGGAGACTAGAGCAGGGAGTGACTAAAGTCGACTCCTGCAGCCCATCTCTTCAGTATATACTTGGTTTAGCTTTGTGCCAGCCTAGTTTGGGATTTAAACAGGCTTTATTTGATGCAACTGTCCAGTCATTGCCACACATTTGTCATTGAAATTCTCGTTTGGTTGTGCTGCACTGAAATAGTGACTAAAACAGGCCCTCACTGAGGATCACGTGTGGGCCGTAAGTAATTACACTGGCAAAAATATTAAAGTTAATTTGAAAATATGGGCGTAGACCTTGGAAGTGGATCATTGAGGAATTGCATCTCTTTATATAAGGCACTGTCCAAATAATTATGGACCTCACTATGTGAAAGGCAGCGATGCGGCGAGCCGGAAAAGCAGCAGTGATTGACACCCCCGCCTCCCTCGTGCAGCATTGGTTTGGATGGGGACCCAGTTGAATGACTGCCGCAGACTTAATGTGAACATATGACGCCTTTGGATGTGCTTGTGTAATTTGAATGAATAAATAAAATCTGGCAGCCCTTCATGTGCCTGTTTCACTAGAAGTTGCTGTAGTGAGAGTAAAAAAAGCACATTTTGCGTCCAAATGCGTCTGCATTTGCTCAGGTGGCCATGTTGCCTGCTTGGCCGCTGATCACATGGCCCTTCTTTTGGGCATATAGCCAGCACTTGCCTTTTTCTCTCTCACATTCTTATTACCTCTGCCAAGGAGGTTAGGTTTTTGCCTGGATTTGTTTGTGTGTGTGTTTGTTTGTTTGTTTGTTTGTCTGTTGGTTTCCAAAATAACTCAAAAAGTAATGAACCAATTTTGATGAAATTTTCACAGAAGGTGGGTATTAAGTCAAGGAACAGCTGATTAAAATTTTGGCATATCTAGGCCAAAGTACTGCTGAGATATACTTTCAAAAGTTGAACAAAGTTCAAGATTTCAAGTCTTTCCAACGGGCCGGAGTTCCAATCGCCGGGTTTTGCTGCCCACTGGCGGAGGTCTGTGATCTCTGAGTGCTTTGCCAGTTTTTACATATTCATCCACTTTGTCCTGATCAGCTATGAGGTCACAAATATGCCAGAAGGAAATTATAATAAAGGAATAAGTCCCGAGAAGCTGTGGGTTACAGTGATTTTATAACGGGGGAGGGGCGTTCAAGGGCACAACAAGCAGCGCCGTTATAAAATCACTGTAACCCACTGCTTAAAGGGGCTTATTCCTTTTATAAAACGGTTACCCTACATATAACAAGCCCATTAAATAAACGCACAAGAAAAAAAATCGACAATTTATTGGTAATAATGCAACAATTAAATTTAAAACTTCTTCCACCAAGCAAGGTCGAGTGGACAGAATGGTTGGCCAGCAATACAGACACTAAGATTGCTTTTTTCATCTAGCGTCATTGTCATGTCACATCAGGCTATTTAGGCTCACTAATGTAGATATACTATGAAAGCAGGCTATTTTGAATGTCTCCTCCGGTCTCCCGAAGACCCCGTTAAATAATTTTACGTTTGGTTTTTGAGTTTCCTTGTTCTCAACTTGCGCCAATGGGCCAAATCATTACAACCAGAAGCGAGAGTAGGGAACGATTGACTTTTGTCCTCCACACTTGCCGGTGTCCAAGAAAATATGTTGAATTGTGCATTAGTTTGATAGCCAGCTTGTCAACTAGCTAGCGTTCACTACAATGGATATCGTTACCCTACACACAGCGCATAAAATAAAAACACAAGAAAAAGTCAACAATTTATCGCTAATAGGCTACTGAAATAGCGAGCAAGTTAGCAACATAGCTTGCAACGGAAAAGTGATATCGAACTCTGTAATGCAATAGCTAGCTAGATAGCTAACTGGTTATCGCGTTAAAAGGCTAAACATCGTTGACACCTGAAATAGCGAGCTAAAAGTCTTGAAACAAACGTTAACTAACGAGTCAGAATGTAAAAGCTGTGTCGTATACCCAACTGGTGCGCATGATTTGAAAGAAAACAGGACTCACCGGACCAGTTGACCACCTCCCATTGCCTCAAGGTCCAGTTCGAACGCTCGACTGTCAATTGAAGGCTCTTTCGGTGGTGAACTGAGTTTAGAAGGGGCGCATTAAGACTGGTCGGCGGCTACAAAGCACATGTGACAGTTTGATGCCCTGTGTATGACAGATTAAGTATCATTAAAATTTGCTGCGACTTGTCCCTCCGTAACCCATCTGTCGCTTTTATACAGATAGGATAGGTTTCGTCGTCCTAGTACATTGATGAATGTTGGGCGCTCAGCACCCTTCCATGGACCATTCATTGTCTGTTGGTACTCAACCCTGCCTAAATGCAGCACCTCAGAAGCCCTGCCGCTTTGGAGACGCTCTGACCTACTTGTCTGGTCATAATGATCAGGCCCTTGTCAGAGTTGCTCAGGTCCCATTTCTTCCACATCCAGCACACTGACTAGACTTGTCACTTGCTAAGGTCTTCGAGATGATCTGCGTTACTTGCTTTAGCTGTGAGCGCTTTTAAAGTTTTTAATTCATTGATGTTTTGCTCAAATGGTTCCAGGTTCTGCCACTGGTTCTCTTTCTGCTCTCCCTCCATCTCTCCCTGCCCTCAGTCTCTTGCACGCTCTTGATTGGTTCCCTCTCAGTTTTCATTCTACTTTCTGTGCATTTTCCTCTTCTTGGTATCTCGTGTCCTTCCTACAACTTTTATCCTGCTTCCATCTGTCTTCCTTCCTCTCTTACCTCTAATTCCCTCTTTTTTTTCTCCTGAATTCCCTGTCTTCTGTTGCTGTTTTACGACAAACTCCAATTCCAATGACCATTGGAATTTGTATAAAACTTGAATAAAAATAGAATACAATGATTTGCAAATCCTTTTCAGCCTATATTCAATTGAGTAAGCTACTAAAACAAGATATTTAATGTTCAAAATTATGATCTTTGTTGTCTTTTTGGAAATATTCACTCATTTAGAATTTAATGCCCGCAACGTTTTCCAAAAAAAGCTGGGACAGGTGCAACAAAAGACTGGGATGCTGAGGAATGCTCAAAAAACACCTGTTTGGGACATTCCACAGGTGAACAGGTTAATTGGAAACAGGTGAGTGTCATGATTAGGTATAAAAGGAGCATCCCCGAAAGGCTCAGTCGGTCACAAGCAAGGATGGGGTGTGAGGTTCACCACTTCGTGAGCAGCTCTGTGAGAAAATAGTCCAACAGTTTAAAAACAATGTTTCTCCTCATGAAATTACAAGGAATTTAGGGATTTCATTATCTACAGTCCATAATGTTATCAACAGATTCAGAGAATCCAGAGAAATCTGTACACGCAAGCGACAAGGCTGAAAACCATAATTGAATGCCTGAGACTATCAGTCCCTCAGGCAGCACTGCATTAAAAACCGACATCATTCTGTAAAGGACATTACCATGTGGGCTCTGGAACACTTTGGAAAACCATCATCAGTTTGTGGCTACATTTTATAAGTGCAAGTTAAAACTCTACCATACAAAGCAAAAGCCATACATCAACAACACCCAGAAATGCTGCCGGCTTCTCTGGGCCCGATCTCCTCTGGGATGGACTGACGCAAAGTACAAAGGTGTGCTGTGGTCTGAGGAATCCACATTTCAAGTTGTTTTTGGAAATCATGGACATCGTGTCCACCAGGCTAAAGAGCAAAAGGACCATCCAAATTGTTATTGCAATGTTCAAAAGCCAGCATCTGTGATGGTATGGGGATGTGTTCCTGCCCATGGCTTTTTTCGGTAACTTGCACATCTGTGAAAGCACCATTAATGCAGACAGGTACATGCAGGTTTTGGAGCAACATATGCTGCCATCCAAGTGACGTCTTTTTCAGGGATGTCCCTGCTTATTTCTGCAAGACAATGCCAAGTTACACTCTGCACGTGTCTCAACAGCGTGGCTTCGTAGTGAAAGACCGAGGGTAATATACTGGCCTGCCTGCCTGCAGTCCAGACCTGTCTTCCATTGAAAATGTGTAGCGCATTTTGAAACGCAAAATGCAACAACTGAGACCCCTGACTGTTGAGCAACTGAAGTCGTGCATCAAGCAAGAATGGGAAATAATTCCACCCACGAAGCCTGTACAATTAGTGTCCTCAGTTCCCAAATGCTTATTGAGTGTTGTTAAAATGAAAGTTGATGTAAAACAGTGCAGGGTTTCCGCTACATGTAATTGATCGTGGCGCACCGCCACGGCAAAATAAAAGCCACCACGCCTATGTAAAATGACTTGCATAAACTCCAAGGACAGTCAGGTGTTGGCAGTTTTCCTTGTTAAGTTAAAATGAGCGCTAATGATTCTTGACCTGTTGTCAATCATTTTGCTTGATGAACACTTATGTATGAGTATTTTATGTACAGCATTGTATATCATTTGTAAATGAAGATTTGTTACATGCTGTTTTTGCTTCCTGGCTGGTCAGCTATTTATTTTGTTCATTTGGCGCCCTCTGGTGGTGTGTCTGTAACAAAACATAATCTGATGGAATAGGCTAGTGCTTTCTAAAAGCTTCTGGCACCTTCCTGCCTGGAGGGGGCGGGATTTCCCAGGAAACCTGTGGATCTTTGCGAAAGTTGCTAGTCTATATAAATGCTGTGATTTTAAGCACGGCAGAGCAGAAGCAGAGTTTTTGTTTTGGCAACAGATTTCGAGGAATTAAGGTGTTATTAGAGAATTACAAAGTGGAATTTTTTGTGGAACTTTTTATTTAGTGAAGAATAAATTTGTTTTAGTTGTCATTGCTGGATTTCTTCGTTGTGATTTTTTTCAAGTCATAATAACACGTTTTCCAATAAATAAAAATTAGCCATCGGCAGTAAAATGCACTGCTTTCTTCTTAATGCATTGTGTGCAAGGATTGGATAAAAAATATTTTATTCACTTTGCAAAACGATAAACTTTGACGTTAACTTCTATATTTGCTGTGAGCGCATCCTACTCTACCTAATTGTATCTTCATGATTATTTAATTCCAATTCCAGAGTTATAATCAGTTTTTCATATTTTATGTGAAATCCACCGTCACGCATATGAAACTGATAGACCTCCGTGCACATAGACTTCAATTATTGCATCGTCTACACGCTGATTAATGAAAACTGGCAACACCTGATAATGCTGAGTTTCAACTCGACGCTGAAGCCCTCCGCCACAGTTTCAAAAAAATCCCGGAGGAAACCCTGACAGTGGTAAACATGCAGCTTTTTTTGGAACTACTTGTAGGCATTAAATTCAAAATGAGTGAATATTTCCAAAACAGTAATAAGGTTTATCAGTTTGAACACTAAATATCTTGTCTTTATAATGTACTCAATTGAATATAGGTCAAAAAGGATTTGCGAATCATTATATTCTGTTTTTATTCACGTTACACAACGACCCAACTTCATTGTGGTTTGCAGTTCTCCTCCACTCACATCTAATTCTCTTTCTTCTGTTCCCTCTGTATGAGATCACAGCGATTGCCTTAGATCAGATCAGGCCTTGCATCAGATGATGCGCAGAGGGGGTGGGGGTAGTCCTCCCCACCCAACAGTGCCAGTGTTTGCACCGTTGTCTCTGATGGGTGTTCGTGTCCCTGGGTGCTGATTTGCGCTAGCAAACCCTTGAGACCTTCCTCTCAAGGCCAGGATGAGATGTATCCATTGGAAACTCTGGATTGCAATTTGCAGTGTTGTTAGGCTTTCAAGGCAAGTACAGGCTTAGGGGTGTTTGTATGTGTTTGTTTGAATGCATATATTAGTATTATTTGTGTGCTTGAGTGGTTATATCCGTTTTTGCATGAGTATGTTTTTGTTATTGCTTTTGTATTTCTGCTGTGTGTGCACGTCCAAATTCTTCATGGATTCTTCATCCCATTGGCGGAACATGCCCCAGTATTGGTCTGCAGTGCCCCAGTATAATTTTCCCCAGGGGATAAAAAAAAAAAAAAAAAATCACGTGGTAAGACTACATGTCCCCATAATCTAGAGTAAGAGAATCTACAGTAACAGAAAGTGCATAGGCACACAACTGCCTAATATGGTAACTTTAACTCATTGCTACTTTATTCACTTCACTCCATATAGTACACAATGGCACATGGCTACTTTATATTCACGTGGCTTTGGCTGTGATTGGCTAGCGCTCACTTCAGAACTTCGAAACACGAGGTCACACACAACGGGGTCTGTCAGTGCTGACTGCTCTCGCCGTCATTCTTTCCACCTGTCCTCAGGTTAGTGCTGGGCAACTGCCTGTCCTTATTGTTTGTTTTCTCCTCTGTGTCGCCATTTCCATGGGAATTTCAATTTCACAACTTTGCTTAAACTTTCAGCTGCCGTCTTGCCGGCTAGCTCTGGCTGTAAATTGAAGTACCCTAGTGCAGACATTAGCTGCTGCCTTATAGCTAACAGGCTCATGATAGGCACACCTGATTCATAATGGTGAGCCTTGCACTGTCAACTCGGTTTCTGGAGATTGCCATCGATGTTTGATGAGCATATATGAGCTATTTCACGTTAACAATCTGCAAAAAATCCGAAACTTTCGCGGACTTATACTTTAGCAATTATTTTCGTCTTCACTCAGCTATGCTTCTTACCTAACAACGCACTTTGGCTGTCACATTCAGAGAATATAGAACGGATTCTCATGGCTAATTGCTCAATGAACGTCGCGAATTAATTAACGCAAATTCGGAAATTATAAAGACGTAGGCTATTGATATTTTTTCCGTAGCCATTGGTGTACGGAAGTAAGTTAAACGCCGTATAATTTCGTACTGCAATGTATAACGAGGCTTTCAAAAACAAGTTAGATTCTCGTCGGTTCCTCCAATCAGTCTAAGCAACGGTTGCTAATTGGGGAGGTAAACTGCGAAGGGTGTCTGTCATTAAGAAGTGAAAGGTGAGGTTATTGCTGGCCCTGTGTTTCTGCCGACGGACCATCACTGTGTATGAGACATGCTACTGCACAACAAAATGATTGCAGGTTGGGCTGTACGATTTCACTTGATCTGTGTGTTACCTGGCTGGCGGGGCATAAGACTGTGGCTTCCAGTCGCTCAGCTGATATGCTCCTGCAGCGCATCCACAGAGATATAAGAAAACTAGAGTGGACAATCCTGACACTTCCGAGGCGGCTATTCTGCCGCCAGCGCTTTGGCCCAGCCCATGCGGCGTCCACTCTAGTTTTCTTATATCTCTGTGAGCGCATCTATATGCACTGCGCGTGTGTTCATGTGACAAAGGAAGAGAGGTCGGAAGCCCGTGAGGAGGAGGCCCATTTCGGGGCATTTTTTTCAGTAGTTTTTAATCAGACAGCTTTTCTAAAAGATCATTTCTACATTGGCCCCACTATAGTGTTAATAATAATAATAATAATTAAAAAAAAAAAAACGAAGTTTCGAAGGGGCACTTTCATTGATAAAGGGCAAAGAGGCAAGTGCTGTAGCACCACCTAGCGTCTATCTGTGCACGCCTATGCACCCTTCTGTGTATGCTGTGACTCTGTGGTCTCACAAAATCCTGCAATATGATTGGCCAGCGAGGTTGCAGTAAGCATTTCCAACAGAACGCTGGCAGGTGCAGCCAGCGGGTCATGACATCTCGTCTGAGAGGAAGTGGATGTGGGGGCAGAGGGTGGGAGGGGGTGCATCTGGTGGCCCTGAACCAGATTGTACTCTGTTGGGACCAGAAGAGACAGTGTGGCTTTTTTTGGTCTCAATTTGCAACCAGAAAAAAAGAGACGGGGAGAGAAAGAATCGGGGCATCCAGTCGTCTTCACTTCCTTTTGATGTCCATTAATTTAGTTGCTGCGCTCATGCGGCGCTTCCTCTTCTTTAGCGGTGGTGATGACATCAGCGCTCACTGACAGAGTGGCCTTTTCTTTTGGTGAGGAGGAAAGGTTCAGACTCCGAACCGTCATATCTTTTTCTTTGTTTTTAATTCCACCCCCCCCATTATTCAAGTGGTCTGATCCAGATGGACAGGAATTTAAAATGGAGACTATGGATAGTCGCGATGTCACTTTATAGATGGAAAGGAACCAGAGGAGCTCCTCCGATCAGTGTAGTAATAATAATACTGACCACAGAATAATGCTGAAGCCAGCTGATGGACACTTACAGTCTCTCTGTTGGGATTAGTGCATACTGTCTCCATATTGATTGATGGTTATTTACAGTCTCTGCAGGGATTGGTCGTTGGTGGATACCTGCTGTCTTTCTGATGATTGGTGATTATTGGATATTAACTGTCTATCTGTTGAGATCGGTCATTGGAGAATGCTTTTTACCCCTCAGCCCGATAAGGGTACGAGGGCTATTTTTCTGGGCGGATGCCAATTTTATCCGGGCTATTTCTCTGTAACCACTTGGGTTAGGAAGTTCATATTGCATATGTGGACTCCCCATGGCGGGTAGGTGTGCCTTTTCAAGGTTTCGTCCCAGTTTGACCTTTGACCTTGCAGCAGTGACCTTCGGCGCTGGGGGTATTGCCCGCTTTTGTTTTTCTGTTGATTGATGATATGTGGCTATGTACCCTCTCACTTTGGGAGTTAGCATTGGTGGATACTGTCACTCTTGGTACTCATGATTTTGCTTGGTTTACAGCCCGATGGAGCTAAATGCATGAGGTACAGTGTTGGGGTCAGTTTCTTTTGATCAATTTGGATTCGGCTTCGATTCCAAATAATATATTCCAAATACGTTTCCACCGTATTTATCAATTTCATTTTAGATCCTATTCCAGAATTGACCCCGACCCTGGGGAATCATTAACGTTCGACATGAGGTGTTAATTCCTCGCTGAATGGGGAATGCATGGCAAAAACTGTCAAAGTTCTAAAGGGTCAGTCTGCACAGTAGTGGATCCATTTTCCCATGATAGCGACCTAATTCTCCTCAGCCAAGCTAGCCAGTTGTACTCTGCCTAGGTGTGATGTCTTATTCTTTCAGGGGCTTTCCTGACGGCAGTTGATTTTGACTGGTACTAACGCACCTTATTCAACTAATTAAATAATAAGCTTCAGATCACTTGTTGCAATGCTGGGCGAAAATGAAGATCTGCACTTACACCAGCTCATTTTGGAAAAGATCTAAAACTCCTGCTCTTGATGACTTTGGTGTATAGTTTAGTGGGAGTGGAATTTGTTGATGTTCCACTTTGTGAATGTATACAGTTGTGCTCAAAAGTTTGAATACCCTGACGGAATTTGTAAAATAGGAAACATCTTATAAAGAAAACGTGAATGGACCAGCAAAACACATTTTTCTTATATCTTATTGGATTCCTATCCAACTGTAAGTCATGTAGAATTCCACAATCATCAAATAAAACATGGCAATAAAGGGAAAAAATGAAATGAACTCTTTTCAAAAGTGTGCATATCCTTGGTTTTTAAAGCTGTATTGCTCTATGTAGCAGCAATAACAGCTTGCAATCTTTCGTGATGGTTGTCAATGAGGCCCCAAATTCTCTCAGGTGGTATAGCTGCCCATTCTTCCTTGCAAAATGCCTCCAGCTCCTGCAGTTTCTTTGGTCGTCTTGCATGAACTGCACGTTTGAGATCTCCCCAAAGCGGCTTGATGATACTAAGGTCAGGAGACTGTGATGGCCGCTCCAGAACCTTCACCCTTCTATTAACCACTGGAGGGACAACTTCGCCTTGTGCTTTGGATCATCGTCATGCTGGAAAGTCCAAGTGCGTCCCATGCGCAGTTGTCATGCTGAAGAATGCAAATCGTCTGCCAGTATTTTCTGATAACATGCTGCATTCAACTTGCCATCAGTTTTTTGAGATTTCCTGTGCCACACTATCTTTTTCCAGAGCATCCTGTATTTCTCTTGAGGTGGCCTGTGGATTTTTCTTTTTTGTCCCGAACAATTCTTCTGGCAGTGTGGGCTGAAATCTTTCTTGGCCTACCTGACCCTGGCTTGGTATCAACATATATGCTTAAAATTAAGACAATAATAATGCATATCCACTCAATTACAGGTGCAGGGCAATGTAAGAATAGGCAAAAATAAAATGATAAAGTCCGCACACTGAAAGCCAATGCTCCCCAAAAATTTATTATGTCAACGTTTCGATCACAAAGTGATCTTGTGATGAAGATTTTCCACCTCTTAATCACAGACAGAACAGCACTGATTGGCATTTTCAGTTCATCTGAGACGAAGTCTCAGTCACCTATTCTAATCGCCTTTTGTCCACCAAGCATCGTACGTTGTGCGTTCGTAAACAATTTACATTTTCGACGACTTCTCAGTATCCAATTTCAAACAAATTTTGCAGGAACCTTCCTTGGTCAAATATGCAACAAAATTGTGAATTTTGGTGCCCACCCCCAGGGGCTCTGAGGGGCGGGGCTAAAAGTGTTCAAATTGGCTGAAATTTTAAAAATCTTCTCCAGACCCAGATACGCATGAAAACAATACTCTTCATAGATGGAAGGCTAGTGAGGTCCTTTATCAAAATTGTGAACTTCATGACCATCAAACTCCATGTTTGCCCCTGGGGAAGGGGTGAAATTTACTATAGTTTACGTAGGAAAATGATACTTTTGGGTATATTTTGTTCATTTTTACTTAACATTACATGAGTGGCGAGAACAGGCCGTTCATCCCAACTAGGCTCGCCAGTTTCTCTATTTTTAATGACTCAGTGGTATCTAGCTTTAAGTCAAGCCTGCTCTTGAAAATTCACAAGGCTTCTGCCTCAACAATATGGTCAGGCAAGCTGTTCCACATTGAAATGACTCTTAGGGTAAAAAAATATTTCCTTATATCAGTGCTAAATTGGAATTGAAATGACTCTTAGGGTAAAAAAATATTTCCTTATATCAGTGCTAAATTGGACAACTTCCATTTGTGACCCCGAGTTCTACTAACAGAAATCGGCCGAAGGAATCCTAGATAATTCACTTCTTTAATCCCTTTAACATATTTAAAGACCTCAATCAGATCACCCCTGAGTCTCCTTTTCCTAAGACTTAAGAGATTAAGGATCTTCAGCCTCTTCTCATAGCTTTCGTCTTTTATACTCGGAATCAGCTTAGTTGCTCTTCTCTGAACTTTTTCTAGAGCCTCTATATCTTTCTTAAAGTATGGTCCCCAGAACTGTTCACAATACTCCAGATGTGGTCTGACGATTTTGTTGTGTCCTTGGATTTGTACTCAATACTTTTGGCAATGCAGTGTTTCCCACAGAGCAGGAAGCAATGTGTGGTGGCAGACCGGGGAGGATGCATTTCCTTTTGTTGACCAGGGGTGCGTGACACTAATATTGCGCACATTATGCGTCTTCTGGTTATTCTAATTTTACCGTTTTTTTTTTTCTTTGCACGCACGCGGATGAGAATGCGATACAAAAAATCACGTTTGTGGCGGTACGAGTTCATTCTGTGGCGACCCGCCAAACAATTGTCTGTGTGTGGGAAACCCTGCGATGTATCCCGGCTTTTTTAACTGCTAAGGCTCAATGGCTAGAACATGTGAGGGTTTGGTCAACAATTTTCTAGTGGAAATCATTCAAACTTGATTGGCATTATAACCATGAGATGACAGTTTGATACTATGACATTTCTTTACCCTGTCTCTTCCCCAGGGGCTGAGGGCTGGGGCCCAAATGGGGTCATATTCCCAAAAATTTCAACAATCAACTTCTCCAGACCGAAAGAGGTTGGAAACCAATACTCTTCATAGAAGGAAGGGTCTTGAGGTGCTTTATCAAAATTGTTAATTTGATGGCTTCCAGGCTCCATGTTTGCCCCTGGGGAGGGCGTCAATTTTACTGTACTTTATATAGGAAAATGAAACGTTGGGTAATATTTGGTTCATTGACATCAATAACATCAGTTTTTATACAACTAAGGTGACCATTAAGGCCCATGGGCCTCTTGTCAAGTTTTAGGATATCTTTTTATATCCTTGCCCATCTTTAAAAAGTTGAACTACCTTGTTATATAGCATTGGGCTCTGTCCGTCCAAACACACAAAATTGAGGCGGTGGGGGATATTGCCATGTTAGTGGCAAACGCTTGTCACGAAGGTCCTTGGACAGCTCTTTTCTGCTCCCCATGGCTCAGTGTGTTGCCAGATCAGTGCATCCACTTGGGAGCTAACAAACTCAATGACTATACACAGCGACTAGTTATAATTTAAAATTCCACAACAGGTGTGCAAAGTTAACCCGAAATACTCATTTAAACTTGAGTGTCTCCTTGCATCGTAAGTTAACATACCCTTCAATGTTTGACATTTGTTGCAACAGGGGTTTGAATTGACCAACTGTTGGTCACAGGGCCAGCCATTGGCATCCAGGGGTGCCTGCCTTGTTTTTCCAACCCAGTTTAGATAAAACCTCATCTATTTACACTTGACATAAGCCTTGATGCCACAGTGGGAGGGTCATGGCAAGAAGGGGGATCCCTGCTATGTTGAAAAATTCTCTTTACATTCTAAAAAAGTTTTACTTCTGTAATTACTGAACTGTGTTGAAACTGACCATTGAGGTATATGGTTATGGTCAGACCCCTTTTGCAGAAACCAGGACAATAAAAGATCATGTAGTACAGGGCTATTCAACAAAGGCCAGTGTGGGTGCAGCTTTCATTCCTACCAAGCACTTACACACCTGATACTAATAATCAGTCTCTTTAGCCAAGACTTTTGGGGTTGATTATTAGTATTAGGTGTGTAAGAGCTGGGTTGGAATGAAAGCTGCACCCACACCGGCCCTTGCAGGATAATGTTGAATAGCCCTGGTGTAGTAGTTAGACCTGCAAGTCAGAGTGTAACAGTTTATGATTGGGGGGAACAGAACTGAAATGGTCATGTCTGCGAGAATGTTTTGCACTGATTTTTTGAGATAATCACAGCACATTTATTGGGGGCCGTCCCTCATCCCCGCTTAGATTATGCCCTTCATGCGGTGGTTTTTGACACTCGGAAGTGGGTGTGCTTGCTATTGTCTAAATCGGGTTGGATCAAGGAGACACATTTCAGGGATCGAAAATATGGTTATTGCCCGAACTCTTATTTTTTTGACCAGAAGCAGATGAAAAAGCTTTTTTTTTGTTGTTGTTGCCAGGAGCAGGTATGTAATCCTTGTGTCCATAGCAAGGGCTTTTGCAGTTTTAAACATTAGACTAGCAGGATCAATTCAGTGGAGAATTTGTCATCTTCCAGGAGAAGCCACTGATTGCTTACCCTGATCAGCAACTATGCACTCTCTGCTACACAAACACACAAGCACACACCATGGTTCCTACCAACAATCCTTAGCTGTGCTCAGATTCCGTAGTGGCATAGGAGGCATGCCATTGCAGGGCTGTCTTTTTATTTATTTTTTTTAAATTTGGCATCTCCAATCCCACCCCAATCTGGAATGCCCAATTGGTTAACTATGTACAAAGCTTGCTCGTATGCGACCCCTTGCTGCCAACTCAGGATAGTGAGGACAGTTCACGACTCTCCTCCGAAGCACGTGCCTGTCAACCACTGATTCTTATACACTCATTGGTTGAATCCTCGTAAGTTCAGAACGAGGGCGGAGGATACCCGGACATGAACAAACCCAGAGTCTTCCTGACGAGCGCCCGTCTGGCCAGCAGGAGGCGCTGGAGCAACGAACAAAGCTACTATTGTGTCCCCAAATCCGGCAGTCCCTTCCCAATTTGGAACCCTGTAGCGCGATGGCCAATTGTGTGCAACTCTGAAAAAGCTGCCGACCCCTGCCGGTGGGTACGCCGGGGCTCGAACCCGCGACGTGATGGTCACCTCTGCACTGCAGCGCAGTGCCTTAACCGAGTGAGCTATCCGGCAGCTCAGGGCAGTCATATTTGGTGCCATTTTTGATCTATTGTCTCTAGTAGCTCTATCTGACTAGCTCCTGAAAGTTTGTTAATTTTTTTTTTTAACTAAAGAACTTGTAATATGTTTGCTTGATTTTTGAGACTAACAGTACTATTAAAGGCTCTCTTACATCCCGTCATGCGTGGTTTGAGATCCTGTGGAGTCGGAGTTCCTGTCAGGCGTGGCGTTGTCGCAGGGTGAAAATTAAATCGGAGGGGAAGTATGTAGTAAGTACTTAATGAGTGGGTGTGTCTTGCTCTAAAAGTGAGGCCCGCAAGTGGTCTGTACGCCTTTTTGTAAGTAGGAAGTAGTAAGCAACACGTAAGATCTGTACTTCTGTCGCACACAATGAGTGGGATAATCTAAAGTTAATTGCAAGTGAAGCGTACGTTTTCAGGAATTGTACTTATGAAGTAAGAGAAACGTAAGAGAAACGCAAGGAGCACGAAAGTGTTAAGCAAGACAATTGTGCGTCAAATTGGAATAACGCACGGATAATCACAATAATATAAGGGTGCACTGAGTCTCTTCATCATTAACTGTTTCAGCATCCAATATGGCACTACCTAGAAGGATGCGCCATCGTCTTCTACAGCTGCTGTTGCAAGCTGCAGAGCCTCTTGCGTGGTAAGTACGCCTTCGTGGGTAAATACTCCGGAATTGCTGCATGTTTTGCCTGCGTTACACGCACGCCTATCGAACTTACTCAGTACTTTTGTCTTGCGTACTCCGAGCCTGCTCTAGGCGTGTTAATTGTCGCTGCCAGGTCGTAGCGAAAAACTGGCCGGCCAGTTTTCAGGCTGCATGCTATGCGTCGTGTTTGCGACGACCAAAAAAAGTACTTTCCACCTGCGTGCGTCTCACTACTTGGCCCATTTTTGGCACGCAAACCACTCGTAGTACCACGCACGACGGGATGTAAGAGAGCCTTAAGTGATGCTGGCCTGCAGCAGATGTACAATGCGTAACTTTGACAATTCAGATCATTTCTACCCCTTTGTACAGTGATGAATAATGTCATCAATTTGAGAGAACTGGCGGATGAGTACTAGCTCGATGCAGGTCATGTCAATCTCACATCACCCATAGGGTGCAAGATGCTAATTAGTGTGTGAGCTAACGCTCTGTTTACTCTTTATATTTATATATATTTGAACAAAACATTTTATAAAACAAGTATGTTGCATAGCTAGCGTTTTCCACTAAAATTAATACTTGCCCTCACTGATTGAGTGATGCTACACTGCAGGCCAAAATACACCCTGCATTTTCAGAATTTGGCCATTTTTCTTGAAGTTAATTTTGAGCAACAACGGCACACAAAATGCCGAAAGACACTTGTATTGACTAAAAATGTTGCTTGCTAACAACTATACATCTGTGGGATGAACTTAACTGGGGCAATCAGAGAAGTGCGCCCATCAAGTTCAGAAGAGCTCACGAAGGAACTCCTGAAAGCCCGGAATGAGTTACCAGCAAGGAAGTTCTGTCCTTAAACTGCTGGAAAGAATGCCTAGGATACGTCAGGTTCTAATCAAGCCTATGGGAGGGTACTTTGTAGGAAGTTAAATTTGAATTTGTATATCTCTTGGAAAATAATTTTGCGCATTTCTAATTGAGATGTGTATGTTATTCTGTTTGTTCTTGTTGCTGAAAACATTTTAAGGCAAGAAAAATCTGCCAAATTGTGAAAAATGCAGGATGTCAGTAATATTCTGGCCTGTAGTGTACATCCACGTTCTTATGTTTTCCGTCCATCAGCTGGGTCCTCGCCAAACAGCTGTGCTAAATGTAGCCAAATCTCACGGCTAAATAACAGCCCTCCGTCACTATCGATGCATGCTATTGATTTGACTGACGTAGTATATCGTATGCCTTCAACATTAACAAACTTCAGAGTAAGATTTGGAAAAATGCACAAGAGTTGCCAACAATCAGGATGTGATTAAGAATAAAATAATCTTCAGAACTTGAGGGAGGACCTTGATTTCCAATCGGGGTCATTATATTCAAACCTAAAACAGATACGCGGCCTTGGCCCACTGCCCATGTGTGTAAGCCAGTGTTCTGCGATGGATTTTTGAGTTTCCATGGTGATAAACTCCACCCCATTTCAGCTCTACCTACTTTTCGAAAGATTCAGTGGAGAGCTTTCGCTCTCCCCCTCTCCTTCTCTCCTTTCTCTGTCACTCTTACTGCTGTCCTCTTCTTTATATCCTTCTCCATCGCCACCTCTCACCCCTCCCTCGCCTGTCTCTCTTCGTTTCACTTTCTCTTCACATGGCTAAAAATAATTACTGAAAAGATGTTATTTTATTTTGCAAAGAACGCACTCAAAACTCTCAGCCTTTGAGTGTATAATGAATATTTGTGCTGAATGTGGGAGTAAGATTGATGTGCTGCACTACTTTGAGAGGTTTCTGTTTCACTTGCCATTTTTGATTGGCGGCTTCTTCTTTTGTGCTGCCCAATGAAAATCCAGCACATACATGGTTGTTGGGCTCTACAACGGCAATTTTTTTGCACCCTGAATTTTCTCTCTCACTCTTTCTTTGTCTCTGCTCACTTAGCTTGAAATTGTCAATTGATAAGATTGTTCTTGCAATATATTCGAATGCACTCTTCACCCATAATCTTTGAGAGTGTAGTTACTATTGTAGCTGAATTTGGGAGTACAGTAAATGCATCAAGGTACTTGGAGAAAAATTTGATGTTGGCCACCATTTTTTTTCTTTTATCAGGTAGCCAGAGTAGAGAAGCGGCCACTGCAAATGCTAACTATACAGGTTCACAGCTTGGCTGCTCTCATTTCACCACACACTGATCTTATAGCTTTTCTGGTGGACTGAATACTTGCTGTAGCTGAGCAGATGGATACGCTTGCAAGGTGTCACTAGACCATAACATAACATAACATGAATGGCAAGAACAGGCCTTTCAGCCCAACTACGCTTACCAGTTTCTTTATACTATTGTGAATATATCCCTTCAGATACTCAGTGACTCAATGGTATCTAGCTTTAGGTCAAGCCTGCTCTTGAAAACCCCCAAGGTCTCTGCCTCAACAATATGGTCAGGCAAACTATTCCACATTGAAATTACTCTTTGGGTGAAGAAATATTTCCGAATATCAGTGCTAAATTTACCTTTGGTCAGCTTCCATTTGTGACCCTGAGTTCTACTCACAACACTTGGTCGGAGGAATCCTACATAATTCACTTTGTTAATCCCTTAAACATATTTAAAGACCTCAATCAAATCACCCCTGAGTCTCCTTTTCCTAAGACTAAAGAGATTAAGGATCTTCAGCCTCTTCTTGTAGCTTTCATCTTTTATACCTGGAATAAGCTTAGTGGCTCTTTTCTGAACTTTCTCTAGAGCCTCTATATGTTTCTTTAAGTATGGTCCCCAGAAATGTACACAATACTCCAGATGTGGTCTGACGAATGTGTTGTACTAAAGAAGCATCACCTCCTAGATTTGTACTCATTACTTTTGACAATGTATCCCAGCATCCGATTGGCTTTTTTAACTGTTACGGCACAATGGCTAGAGCCTGTGAGGGTTTGGTGAACAATCACTCCCAGATCTTTCTCATGTACAGCACATTCCAGTTTTAAACCTCCCATGAAGTAATCCCGTCTAATGTTTTTATTACCTACATGTACAACTTTACATTTTGCTACATTAAATTTCATTTGCCACATTTCTGCCCAATTCTGGATTCTATCCAAATCATCCTGAATCACTTAAGTGCACCCTAAACTATTTGCCAAACCCCCCACTTTAATATCATCTGCAAATTTAACCAATCTGCTCTCAATATTACTATCAAGGTCATTAATGTACATGAGGAACAGCAGGGGCCCCAACGCCGATCCCTGGGGGATGCCACTCCCCACCATACCTAGCTCAGATGAGATACCACTGACCACCACTCTTTTTGTTCTGTCCTGTAACCAGTTTTGAATCCACTCCAGAATACCTTTTGTCACTCCAATGGAGCTCAATTTATAAATTAGTCTCTTATGTGGTACTGTATCGTATGCTTTCTGAAAATCCAAGTATATGATGTCATAAGCCCTGCTCTGGTGGCCTCTTCAAAAAATTCCAGAAGGTTTGTCAAGCATGACCTTCCCTTACGAAAACCATGTAGGCTATCCCTCAAGATACTGTTCCGTTCATGAAATAAGTCCAGCTCATCTTTTATGATAGATTCCAATATTTTGCACGCAATGCAAGTTAAACTGACTGGCCTGAAATTTCCTGGCTCAGTATGGTCCCCTTTCTTATATATTGGTATAAAATTGCCCTGTTTCCAATCATTTGGTATTTCTCCAGTTTCTAAAGACTGACTGAAGATGGTAGATAGCGGCTTCAAGATGATCTCACCAACTTCCCTGAGCACTCTAGGATATTAGCCATCAGGACCCGCCGCCTTATCTGCCCTTTAGTTTATGCAACTTGTCTAATACTTTATTATCCCAGACCTCAATTTCCGCTAAATAATCTTGAGCATTTAACATGCCCTCTGGCCAAATAAAGACCACCTCTGAGGTAAAATTCTCAACAAAGTAACTGTTTAAGGCATCCGCAGTATCCTTGTTATCAAATCGCAGCGATCCGTTTTTATTCTTTATGCACTTAACCTGATCTTTAACTTTCCTTTTTCTGCCACAGTACTGAAAGAAGCGCTTAGGGTTAGTTTTTGCCCCTTCTGCAATTTGTCTTTCATACAGTCTTCTAGCATTCCTCAGCTCTTTTTTGACCACAGCCCGCATTTTACAGTATTCAGCCTTAGTATTTACATTGTTATCCTATATGTAAATCTTATAAAGATTCCTCTTCTCCCTCAAAATCCTACAAATATTTCTAGTCATCCACTGAGGATTCAGCTTTTTCTGCTTACTTTTGGACACGTTTGGAATGAATCTGCATTGTGATTCAAGTAAAACCCCCCTTAAATCTTTCCCACATCTCATTTACGGACTCACAGTCCAGGAGTGTCTCCCATTTTATTTCACAGATATGAGCGCATCCTGCCAAAGTTTGCTCGCCTGAAATTGAAAATTTTTGTTTTTGAATTTGTTTTTTAACTTCCCATGAAACATCAAATTTAACAGCAGAGTGATCACTTGTCCCAAGTGGCTCCAGTACCTCAACATTGCTAATTCTATCGGGGTCAGTACAGAGCACTATGTCTAAAATTGCCTCCTCTCTTGTAGGTTTATTAACATACTGCACCAAGAAATTATCATTTATAACATCTAGAAATTCTTCCTCCCCCCTACCCTGTTCTTTCACCATTTACCAATTGATACCAGGATAATTTAAGTCTCCCATGATAATAGTCCCTCCACCTCTACGAGCTTGCATAATCCTCGTAAAAAGCATTTCAATGACTGTACTGTCCAAAGCTGGTGGTCGATAGCATACACCTATGTTTAAACCTGTCTCGTGTTTGCCAATTAGCCTGACCCAGATATCTTCACAGGGCAAGAGATGTTCAATTTCGGGAATTTCCTGTACATTTATGTTTTCGTTCACATAGAGTGCTACGCCCTTTCCTCGCCTATTACATCTATCCTTCCTAAAGAGCTTATAACCTTCTATATTATATTCATCTCCATCCTCTTTACTAAGCCATGTCTCCGTAATCCCATGTCATAACCCTCACTAATTATAACAGCCTCAAGCTCAGGAAATGTATTTTTTATGGTTCTTGCATTTAAGTAAAAACTTTTCAGGTTATTACTAATGCTGTTCCCTCTTGATTTCCCATCTGGCCGCTGCTTCAAGGCCCCCACTACACTTTAAAAGTATATCATCAGCAGTGCATGTAACGCTGTCAGCTTCCATCGGGGCAGTCTGCATTTCCCTATGTGTAACACTCACTAACCTCCCTGCCCCCCAAGTCCCTAGTTTAAATAATCCTGTGCTACCCTCAACATATGCTGACCCAGTGCAAAGGTACCCCTCCGGTTCAGGTGCAGCCCATCAGGCTTGAACAGGTCACCCCTGTCCCAGAAATAGTTCCAGTGCCCCATAAACCTCTACCCCTCTTTCCTACACCAGGTTCGTTGCCACGTGTTAATCACCAGATAAAATTCTGCTTTCCTCTGCTTGCACGTGGTACCAGTAGAATCCCGGAGAAGACTACCGTTGAGGATCTGCTCCTAAGCTTCTCAGCTAATTCCACAAATTTGCCTTGCAGAACCTCAAACCTACCCTTACCTATTTCATTTGTCCCAACATGGACCATGACAACTGGATCCCTCCCCTCTCTGGCCAGGAGCTTGTCCGCATGCTCCAGGAGGTCCCCTACCTGGGCACCAGGCAGGCAACACACCGTACGAGACTCCTTGTCACGCGATCAGACTAAGCTATCTATTCCTCTAAGTATTTAGTCCCCCACTATCACTAACTCTCTTTTCTGAGGGGTAGAGGCCATCAGGGTGCCCTGCTGCTCATCAGTCCCCTCACTCTCAGGTTCAGGGGCCAAGTCGAGTTTCTGCAAGAGCCGGAATTGGTTGGACACCTCAACCACTGGAGAAGCTGTCGCTGTACAGCGTGCACGCCCTTTCCTGCGCTGTCGACCTACAGTCACCCAACTTTCTCTCCCTGCCTGCTCAAGGATCCCAATACTACCCTGCTTCGGTGCACACACCATTTCTCTAAACGACATACTACTTAGTTCCTGTAGGAACTCTACTGAATGCGAACTGTGTTGTGCGGCCAACTGACCCTGATGATAAAGGATCTTGCTCTCCAGGTGCTCAATTAGCTGGCACCGTTGGCAGACAAACCCACCCTGGAAATCTCTTTTCAAAAGTACGATCATCTTGCAACCGTCACATAGTTTTGGCCACATTTTGAACCTCCTACTTAATGACCTTGCTCACTCTAGATAAAAGAAAATTACTAATGCCAAGACAGAAACTGAGGGACCACAATTTATTAATTTATTAACCAAAGCAGCAATCACAATAGAAACCGTGGGGAAACTATGTAAATGGATTATAAGCCTCTTTTAACAGGGACTTGGTTTCAGTTAACAAAAATGAAGTACCAAATTGAGCCAAACTCTATATGTAATAAGCACTCCTAATAAGCTGGCTTGAGTTTATCTAGTCCCAGTACTATTAATATTCTAAACTAACAATATCACAGGGCTTAGCTGAGAACCCAGATAAAAACACAGTGGCTCCAACGCCCAGTAGAAACTGGAAGAGCCGGAGCAATCCGATAAAAACTTGCCTTTAAAATTCCAACCTAAGCGAACGGGCGAGTCAAATGACTGCTGCCCTAGTAACTAAATACTAAATCTCAGATCCCCAGCCAAAAATGCAGCAGTACTTATCTAGCTAGCTAGCCATAAATACAACCAAGGGTAACCGAGAAAAGAGTAAAGCCCCGATTCCCTTTAACTAAAACAGACCGAATAAACAAGTAATTTACTTTGTGAGCTAAGTAAACACGGTACCTCCTCCAACAAGCTGTCCTAAGCACTCGAACAAGCAGTTAAACTTTAATCAGCAGACCAAGACACAGTAACTGGAGGAAAATAGAAAGATATTATTTACAATTGTATTTACAATGTGGTCGAAGAGCCCTTCGGTAACGTTAATAATAAAATGCAAGAAAGACAAAACCCCGGTTCGCGTTAATATTCGAGCTTGGCAATGCGTTTATGCGGTAATGCAGTCAAGATAGAGAACAAAGGGAACTAAAAAACCCCGGTGAACATCAATAATTATTGGCCAGAAGACTGTATGAAAGACAAGCCACCAAGTTTGAAACCAAGCTGGGTTATAGTTAGATATCCAGGTAATTGGATTATATTCTTGGCGTTGAGAGCTTGCAAGGGTTCGTGTGCTAAATCAGCGAAGTAATTGAAAAATCAGGTGACAGTACCACAGTCCTTTAAAACTGTTTTACTTTGCATTTCGCACAATTCACTTAGTTGGACAATTATTTAGCATTTAATTTATTCTCTAAATTAAGCGTTTAAATTTATTTTACTTTGCTTTGCTCCCAGGAGACTGAAACCCCCAAAAAAACCCCGTCGCATTGTTTGACCAGATTAGCGACTTAATTTGGCTGTTTGCTCACCGAGTTGTTACAGGGGGGGGGAAAGGGGAAAAGAACACGGGGGGAAGATTCCTCCTGCCCCTACTGCGACAAAGGTTATACCTCGGGAGATAATCATCTAATCTCTATTACTGTTTGAGTCTTAACACACATTATTTTCCGAAAAACCCGTTTAGACAAGCTTAAATTCTCCGCTTCAATCCCACAGACTTCCTCCCAATCCCACAGATGTATTGCTGGAGTAAATCGCTCATGTCCTTGATTGTTTATAGATTGTGTGTCATATTTGTACTATCCCGTTTCCAAAAAAAATTGGGAGGCTGCGTAAAATGTGAATCAAAACAGAATGCAATGATTTGCAAATCACTTAAACCCCATGTTTTATTGAAAATTGTATGAAGACAACTCTTCAGATTTTGAAACTGAGAAATTGCTTCGTCTTTTTTAAAAAATATTAGCTCATTTTGAATTTAATGCCAGCAACACTTTTCAAAAAAGTTGGGACAGGGGCAACAACTGAATGGAGAAGTAGTATGATGCTTAAAAAATAAAGCTGGCAGAACATCTCACTAGTGATTAGGTGAGTTGGCAACTGATTAGGGGTGTAACGATTCTGAATTAATGTTTTTTTTTTTTTTTAAGAGTAGTAACACCACCTGCTACCATGGGGCGAACACCCGAGCTTTCCCTTTTCCTTTATTAACCCCTGTGCTGTCCTGAACGAAAGTGCCTAACATCAAACGGCATGGGAAATGCTTCCGGAAAAAACTTGACTGACATCAGTATTTTTCGGCTACGTGCTGAGGGGAGCCAAGCAAATGAAGACAAAATAGTCTCCTATTAACCTTGTTGGCCACTCTAAAAAAAGTGTACCTGTTCCCATTTGCTTGATTAGCAATCAAATGGTGCATTTGTTTAATTTTTTAAGTGGAACGAGTAGAGCTGTTTAAGACAACATGCTTGATTGCTGCATTTTGAAATTTAAATGGCAATAGAATAGCAGGTAATGTCTCGCATTCACGTTTCATCCGCTTTTCAGAATGTTTTCCACCTTGTGTATTAAACTCCAGAGCGATCTTATAACAAATCTGTTTTAAATTAGCCTTGAATGATGTCTTAAAATGCTCCACTGAGAGATGCAATTCAGAGGAAGTTTTTTTCCAATTATTAAAATTGGCATTCTTTCAATCTAACGTTGTAGCCCAGTTAGGTTTGTCTGCTTTTCTCCATCAC
The DNA here is from genome assembly GCA_029721435.1 of Gymnothorax reevesii. Lineage (NCBI taxonomy): Eukaryota > Metazoa > Chordata > Actinopteri > Anguilliformes > Muraenidae > Gymnothorax > Gymnothorax reevesii. The sequence goes on from CM056592.1 coordinate 44,023,113, forward strand.
CTCTTAATCGTTATATGCTATTGGCTAAATTTTTTGATTGTTACTTAGGCCAAGTACACCGGAGCAGATTTAAGGAAGGGCGGAGCACCTGCAATTAGCGAAATCTAAACTCAGGCTTCTTAAATTTTAAATTGACGTCATTTTAAATCGTTTTAAGCCGCTTCAGGTGTGTATGTTTTAAGAAATTACACGCGACTGCCTACACACCCCATGACAGCAAGTTGTCACATCACACTTAAAAATCCACGTTCAGCATCACCACATCCCAACTCAATGGGAGAGCATTTCATCTCTCATCGTAGTATTTTTAGGAGATCTATAATGGTTTTAAAAAAAAAAAAATTAAGAGATTTATTTATTTTCAGATTGCCCTGGATTTCAAGCGTCTAAAAAAATATGAGGTGGAAAACATTAAAGCGAATGAAACGTGAATGTGAGCTATAAATTATCACAATCACATGAAATGGCCAAATACGCGTTCTTGCAAATCTATGCCCATTTCAACTTTCACAATGTGGCAATCAAACATGCTGTCTTAATAAACAGCTCTACCCATTCAGCAAAGTTCAATAAGCGAATCCCCTTTTTGATTGCTAATTGAGCAAAAAGATTAGAGTAACCTAATTGGTTAAAAGGAGACGATCCTGTAGTCCTTTACTTGGCTCCGTGCAGCATGTCGCCGAAAAATACTAATGTCAGTCAAGTTTTTTTTTCCCGGAAGCATTTCTCATGCCCTTTGATTTTTAGCACTTCTGCTCAAGACTGTGTCGGGTTTAATGAAGGGAAAGCTTGGATGTTTGCCCCATGGCAGTCCTATGCCTTAAAAAACATTGATTCAGGATCATTACATCCCTACAACTAATTGTAAAAAGTTTTTGAGAAGGGCCTTGTTGAACTTTTTGCCCTTGCAGTCTTGCACAAATTAAGAATAGGGTTTTTAATCGTAAAATTGCAAATAATTTGGAGATTTCATCCTGTCCAGGAAATGTCATTAAAGGATGCAGAGAATGCAGGAAAATCTTTTTGCTAGAGACAAGGCTTGAAAACAATGCTGAATAGCTGTGATCTTCAGGCCCTCTGGCAGCCCTGCATTAAAAAAAGACAGGATTCTGTCGTGGCAATAACTGCATGGGTTCAGAAACACTTCTGAAAACCACTGTTAGTGAACACAGTCTGTCGCTCCATCCACAAAGTTAAAACTCTGCCACGCGAAGATTTAATATGAACACGATCCAGAAACACTGCCTGAGCCAGAGCCGAATTTAAGGCGGACTGATGCGCAGTGGGAAGGTGTGCTGCAGTCTAACCAATCAAAAGGTGAAATTTGTCTTTGAAATCATGGATGCAGCATTTTAGGAACAAATGGAAAGGTACGACCCAGCTGGTATCCATGCTAGTATGAGGTTGGATTTAGTGCACATGGCATGGGCGACTTTCTCATCTGTGAAGACACCCTTAATGCTGAACAATATACACAGGTTTGGGAGCAAAATATGCTGCCGTCCAGACATCTCTTTCAGGGAAGACTTTATTTATTGCTGCAAGACTGTGCCAAGCAACATATTTTGCACATATTACAACAGTATGGCTCCAGGGTAAGTCTGGGTGCTAAATTGACCTGCCAGCAGTCCAGACTTGTCAACTTCTGAAAATATTTCCACATTATAACATTAAAATATGTCGAAGTGAACATTGTTGAGCAGCCAAAATAAAACATGAAGCAAGAATGGGTGAACGTTTTGTTTTCGGAACCACAGCAGTTGCTGTCCACAGTTCCAAAATGCTCACTCTGTTGTTAAAAGATGAGGTAATATTAAACATTGGTGAGCATGGCCCTGTCCCTGCTTTTTCGAAAAGTGTTCCTGGAAATTCAAAATGATATTATATACTGACCAAAACTTCCAACGCAACACATACAATTTTGAAATATTTGGCGTACATAAAATGGGATATTGGTTTTGAGCCATGATACATCAACTACAACTTAAAAGCTCAGAAAATTGTTTTGATTTTGTCGTGTGGGCAGCTCGTTCCGCTTGATTGCACATTGTTTAGAATTTTGCCTATCCCGTCAGGTTGGGTAGAACTCATTGACCAATCCTTCGAGAATTTGGTCAATAAATAGCCGTAGCAATGGGCAACTTAAATATTCCTTTGCATTATCCTGGGTCAACGTGTGACCATGTCGTGCCTAGGTCAAAATCAGTGAGAGCGAGCCGTTGGTATGCTCACTGATGGAATGTCGCAAAGACGGGTTGCAAGGAACCTGGGCGTCCACGTGTCGACCATATCACGTTTCTGGAGCTGGTATAATGAAACAGGAAGCACCGGTGATCGACCACGTGCCCCCAGACCATGTGTCACCACCCCTCAGCAGGATCGCCATATTCGCCTCCAGTACCTGCGCGATCGCTTCCTGCCGGCTACAGTCACTGCTGCTCAGACCAAAGGTTGTCACCAGAACTGGATTAGCGACCAAACCGTACACAACCGCCTGTGTGAAGCCGACTTGCACAACCGACATCCCCGCCATGGTTTAGTGTTTAGTGACTCCTACACGTTGCCGCGTCCGTCTGCGATGATCAAGGGCACATTTGGGCTGGAATGCTCTCAGGTGGAACAGGATGCTCTTCTCCGATGAATCGAGGTTCAACTTGAGTGTGTCCGACGGAAGACTGCATGTATTGCGTAGGCGACGGGAACGTTATACTGACGCTATCATCCTGCAGCGTGACCGCTGGGGTGGACCCAGTGTGATGGTTTGGGCTGGAATAAGCAGTAGACACAAGACAGACCGCATTTTCATCGATGGAAACCTCAGTGCGGCCCGTTACCGTGATGACATCCTTACCCCTGTCGCAGTTCTACTCGTCCATCGCTATCGCCTAACGCTGCGACAGGATAACGTGAGGCCACATGTTGCCAGAGTCTGTTAGGACTAGCTGAGGCAGAAGAATGTTCAGTGTCTTGATTGGCCCGTGTATTCTCCAGATTTAAACCCTATAGAACATCTTTGGGATATTCTGGATCGCCGGGTGAGAAGGCGTGATCCAGAACCAACCACAGTCCAACAGTTGCGGCAAGCACTCCAGGAGGAATGGGACCGCATGACACAGGCCGAAATTCGGCATTTGATTGACTCCATGCATCGCAGAATCCAGGCTGTGTGAGACGCCAGAGGAGGCCATACAAGATACTGACTTCGGTGATCCAGAATTGCGCCTTCAACTGATGCAATGAATTGGAAACCCGGAAAAATCTGTTCTTCATTCCTGACTCTAAAACTATGTTTTTGATTTTGAATCTTAATATTTGTTATGTATTGTTAAATTTATTGTAAGAAAATGACGTGTTGCAATAAACCCGAGTGTTGCGTTGGAAGTTTTGGTCAGTGCATTTTTCTAAAAATGGAATTTCTCTTTGAAAATCCAATTTACTGTCTATGGACAATTGAACTAATAATGGAATTTTCATTATTTGCAAATCATTGCATTCTGGTTTTTATTTACTTTTTACACAGTGTACAAATTTTTTGGAAACGGGGTTGTAGGTCGAGTTCCACGCCACCACAATACTGACTTTTTTGGGTACATTTTAGCACTAGAGGTGCATTTGCTGAGTGGTATGGACACTGAAGAAGTGAACTCATAAGTGCATGTCACAAGGAAAAGTGCAAGCTTTTTTAAAGGTGCTCAAACTAAATGATGGACCTCCTTCCCAAAGCTCTTTGAATTCATGGAACTAGGTGGGGAATATTCATGTGAATATCTGTTGCATTTTATGCTTTTATTTTGTTTCACTCAGATTCTTCTTGCTTTTTATTATCCTTGACCTAGTTTAGTTTTCCTTCAGATGTTACTGTTGAGCTGTCTCAGACAGAGCTCTCTCTCTCTCTCTCTCTCACATCGACAGGCGAAGTCGTGTATGTGTCACATGTGCGGGGCCCACCTGAGCCGCCTGCACTCCTGTCTGCACTGTGTCTTCTTTGGCTGCTTCTCCAAGAAACACATCCACGAGCACGCCAGGAACAAGAGACATAACCTGGGTAATGCGCAAAAACACACATGCATCCCCCCTCTCACTCTCTCTGACTCACACACACATGCTGAAATCAACCCACATTTCAAGCCCGTCCCGAACCTGATCTCTGTTCCCTACCCTGATCTTAACCCTCACCTATAAATCCATAAAAGTCTCCCAACTTTGAACATTAATTTAACATTGGGACCTACAAAATATCTCGCAGTGCTTTTTTTTTTGTTTTGTTTTGTTTTACTTCACTTTCTGTGTGGGGTCATTAAGTCCACAGAAGCTGTGGTGTAGTGGAGGGTATACTCCGGCATATCAAGGCTCGAAATTGCGACCAAAATTCACTCGGTGCGACCTTTTGAATTAAAATGTAACCGCCTTTTCCCCCGATTAAACGCCTCTTTTCGGCTACATTTGGTAGTCAGAAGGCATGCCAACCACTGCTGCAGCTTAAATAGAGATGGGTGTTTGTCTTGCAGCAGTCAGTGCATGAATCTTCTGGACATACCGCAGCCGGGCGCACCGGTATAAGAATGGAGCGCACCCAGTGTGTTCCCTTGAGCTGACTGTAACCATTCTGACCAATCAAAGGGGAGCTTGACATCCTAAACCTCAGTACTGATTCTAGAATGGTTAATATTAGCCGTCAATCACTTCATTTCACGGTATTGAGAGTTACTATTGTAACTATACACTAAATTTAGACGGAAAATGAAACGAAGAGCAATGGAAGACTGTTTTTTTTTTTCTTTTTTTTTGGTACCGTTAACTTTCAAAAAAGTGGAGTCGGTAACAAAAGATACTGAAACTGAGAATCATGACGGTGATTCGGATGAACCGGCGGCGAAATCAGTTTATTTTCGCAAAGAGTTGCATCGAAATTTTGAATGGCTGAGGTTATAAGAAGGTGAAGTGCACCGTGTTCATTGTAAAGATAATGGCCCGGATCTCGCTGTCAACAGCGCGTTATCTACTGAGTCCAAACACTTTAAAGTGAAAGTACTTCCAAACATGGAGAAAGCACGAAACACAAAAAATACTGTGACACGAGCGTCAAGGAGTAGGTCCGGTGTTAATATTTGCAATATATCAAAATATGCTGCCTCGCGGCTCTGCGAATGCGCCGAACTAAAATCTTCGTCTCGTTTTCTTCGATCATATCTTCAGTAACCCATCTGCAAAAATCATAAACACCCATTTTTTTTCAGCGCGTCTTTAGACCAGTTAACATTTTAAATATTTGCATATACATGCAACGTTTTCCTGAAAATGCAGAAATTGGATGACAATGGCATGTGGCATACATACATGTCAACCCCAGATAGTCGTCAACTGTACTCTCTCTCTTAAAAATCATTGGTCACTTTGTAAAATCCTTACTAACATGCAGAAAAATATTTTTTTTCTCACTTTTATACAAGGAATTCACACAAAAGGTTCAGTTACATATTATTCTTATTGCCAAACCAATGTAAAGAATAGCAATTACATGAATGAAGATGATCATTGAAAATGTCACAACTTTATCACACATATAGTCCATAATGATGCTGCCCATGGCCTATTTTACACTGTCCACCTGTATATTCTCCAAAAATAGGAAGTAAATGTACGAAGATAACCATTGAAAATGTCAACTTTCAATTGTCTAGTCAATTTAAATGTCCAGATTGCATCTGCGAATGCAGTGCTTGAAGTGGGGAAAAAAGAAGTGCAGGAACCCTGATTTTCTGAGAACCATCCCGGTCATTAAAAAAGGTTTAGGGTTAGTTGAAAAGTTGAAAACACGTTATTTTTTAAATTGGAAACTTAAAACGTTTTTTTACATTCATGCATTTAGTAAACATGGCTCTTAAGGACAATGCTCTACTCTTTTCATTTTGTGCTACAGTACTTGTTTGAACAGATGTGTTTTCACTATAATTCTGATATTAGGCCTATTTTTGAATGAACCTTTAGTATGTGGGCAGCTGGAGTAAGAACCACAACCGTATTGTCAAGATGTTTAAGTTTTTTGCAATCTCCGTGTCTGACAGTCTATTATTGTTTTTAATTTCTACAAATCTGCTGACTCTTTAAGATATTAAACGTGAATGTTTTGATAAGAGGGCTCAGTTCTTCAAGATGAGTACCGAGAATTTCAATCAATGTTTCTGTTTAAGCTGCTCAATAAAGTGAGTCAACACTGGCGCGAGACAATGTACAATGCCTCCGCGTCTGACAGCCAAAAAAAAGAAGACGATTAGAACAGATTGATAACGAAATAAAGAATTAAAAGAAACATTTTAACAACAGAACATCCAATGAACACTGCGATTTATCTATTGGCGGGTCGTCTTTGTTGGATATCCCGTTCGTTGGTTTTTATTCTTTATTTCGTTATAAATCTGTTCTCATATCAATACTTTTACTTTTTGCTGGCTGGTGGACATGGAGTATTTTGCATTTCTTGGCGGACAGTCTTGATCGTGCATGCGATGATTTCTTCACACTGTCAATGGTCATGGAATTGATTTGCTCTCTGATTGCAAGCACTATTTTATCTCTGCTGTGGAAATAAAGCGTGAATCTGTTCGGTCCATCTGACTAATTTTCAAAAGGAAGACCTAATAAAGACTGCCATCTATCTTCAACGAAAACAGACGAATAGGCTAAAAAGACCAAGAAAAGTCGATAGCTATCATTTTGCATTTTGTGAAGGTCGAACACGAACATGGCCAAGTTTACACGTCTAATAATTCCTGGAATACTCGGAAAAATTAGAACTTTTCTGACTTTCGGACACGGAGCTATATTAAAACCTTGTCCGACTATCGCGTCTTTGCATTGACTTTGTCTGTAATCAGTCGTGCGAAAAATTTGTTTCGCGTCCAGTGTGCAAGCGGCTTTAATGAGCATAGAATGCAAGCATGCGATATATATATATATCAGAGCACTTTATTCATGTCATTGTTTGGATTGTCTGGCTAGAAGTCACCAGTCAAACAACATAGGATAGTTTGCAAAGCCTGCTCAAACTCTTAAGAGCAACACAGAACTGCATAATAATAATCGTACCACCAGCCAACGACGACTGAGAAGTGTTTTGTGCTTTAGAGTTTAAAGGACGAAACACTGTTCCAGCGTGTTGGCTGGTTAGATTGTGATGTTAGTTTAAAATCCTTTATTGAGAGCTCGTTGAGCAGGTTTTGCGAACCAGTTGGCAAGTCATTGAATTATTTTTCATGCTGGTGGCTAGCTAGCTAATGTTAGCACAAACAACAACACTGGACCCGTCTTGGTCGCACTTAATAGAATAGAATAGAATAGAACGCCTTTATTGTCATTTCACAGAGTGACAAGAGATTCAAAGCTGTCCCATAGAGTGCACATACACATAGAAACACATAGGAATTCCCTGAGTGGACATAAAATGATCGACTTACTGCAGATGAATCCTTGCGGTCTCGTCTTTTCAATGATGTGTTCCTTGTCTTCATAACCGTAGTAGGTGTTTTACAATCCAGCAGTTAATATTGGCAGCAAACATTTACCATTTACAGCTGTGGTTTGGACCGTAAGGTCCCACTTGCCAACCACAGCAGTGCAGACTTGAATGAGCGCGCCCTCAGTACCTATGGCAATAACTCAGAAGTGGTAGCTAGGCAACCAATTTGTTGTCAAATGTGGGATTTTCTTTTATTGGTGCGCTCATGTGAATGAACGACAAGCAACCCAGACAATGGAATAATTTAGGCTATCGAATGAACCACAATCTTTGATGAAAATATATAATGTGTAATGTAATGTAAAATAAAGAAGTGCCGGAACTGTGTTCCGGTGCGTTCTGGCCAACTTCAAAGTGCAGGAACGCATATGATAAAAATACAGAAGTACCGGAACTGCGTTCCGCTGCGTTCCGGTCCACTTCAAGCACTGTGCGAATGTTAAAGTGCATAATAGGGAGCCGTGCTTTGCAAACTGAGCGCTCAAAACTGAGGATGAACGACTGACAATGGACTGGTTTCAGTTCCCGTCCACCGAAACGTCATTCTTCTGAAGTAGCGCTACTGTTGGTGATCTGGCAACAGATGTTGGAACATCACTGTTCGAAACCATTCATGCCAGTTAAGCTTTCCAGAATTCCTAAGCAGTTTGTCTAACAACATTATATTGCATTGTATGTGCCCTAAAAAAAGCTATTTGCGTTCATTCATTCATTCATGCATTTAATTGGCGTCATTCTTTGAAATTTCATAATTAAATGCCGAGTGCACCCATCGGGGGAGAAAAGAGCCGATTAAGATATAATGGTACAAAGTGCCTGATCTTTATGCTCCGACCAGAATTAATTGTCGGCTGCTAACTGCATATCCATAAAACTATTAACCGCAGATGTAATCAGAATCAGTGCGCAGAAGAACACAGATGTTATTTTTCATCTTCCAATTAATTAACTTCTTTCCCCCGTAAAAAGCCAATCAAATTCTTCCTGCATAATAGAAAGACATCTGATTAATTAATTTTCTTTAACTCCAAGAATCATAGTTTGCGTAAACTGTAGCCTAAGCAACGGACTCCCTTTTGGACGTAATATAATTGTTAAATTTCTATTTAACTTTCCCTTCCCAGGTGCTGAACACGAAGTTTCAGAGAACGGCTTCAAAGCTACCAATGCACCAAGACTTATATATTTATATCTTTCTTAAAATATAGTGTAGTGGCACACCATCTCGATATAAGCTAACTACTGAAAAGCGCAAAATAATTTCGTCAACGGGAGCGTAAGAACTGCTTGCTTATGTAGCAGGCTGTAATGCATGTAACCAAAAAAAAGTTGCGAGCACAAGACTGATGTCATTCATTTCAGGTTGGCATTATCGATGTAAAACTAAGAGGATTGTTATAGCATTACGCTGCGTGTATTTGTCACACCGAGAAAATAACATGACTGAGCTGCGACCTCCCAAGAGTGGAAATTAGCCTATGGTAATTTATTGTCAAATGATCACTAGCCAACACAGGAACCAGTGTCACATCAGGTTAGAGCATGAACATGGAGAGAAATCCTAAATAAGAGTACAGTGATCTTGTTTCAACAAGCCAAATGCTGAGTCACATTATAAACAGCAGTAGGCTTAGGGCTGATTTATAGTCGACGCAAAGGCACGCAAACACATCGAGATACAACGCGATGCTTCATGACGCTTTGGCCGCCATGATGCGTTCGATTGTGTCGTCTGATTTTTCAATAAGCGACGCAGCAACGCATGTAGTACCATCCGTCACCAACGGCAGCGGTAATGTATATAATGTACTTACAAACACTTTTTAGCTGACATAATAGAAGAAGACTATACTGGGGGAAAAAAAAAAGAAAAACTGATACTGTTGGGTATTAGTTATAGTGCCACTTCAGCTGTAATACATTTCCACTAGAAACCTAGCAAAATTAGATTCAAATCAGATTTTTGGGCGATAATGATGGCATTCGCTTCATTTGTGCTGGTTAAAATAAGCCTTGATGATTTAACCAGTGACTGCCTAACGTTCTAGTCTAGCCGCCGGGCATCTGTCACCCTATGGACCGGTTGTGCTTTCTAAACATCAACACATTCACGATCATACGCAAAACAGGCGAAGTATTGGTATTAACCTGTAGCTAGCTATATGTGGGGAAAAAATGCAATCGATGTATGGCGTAAGGTCGCTATTTTTTCAGCTTGTTTTTTTTTTTTTGTCTTCTTTCTCCCTTTTGCTTGAAAATAGTCAGGGACGTCCAGTGGTACACGCACTCTCAGCTCTCACCTCCGTGGAAGTTTAGCTTTCCATATTACCCCATCTACAGCCCAAATTTTGTTTTACTGCATTTGTAAGCCCATTCTATTATAAAACAGCATTGAATCAATGATGCTGGCTCAAGAAAAGTTATGGTGTATGACATGGGTCTCATTGATGACGTCAGATGCAGTCGTGAAATATTGAGTATAAATTAGGCTAACGCAAAGGGTTACTAATTTGAAGTGGGCTATATTCTAGAGACGACCACCTTGACTAGTTGATAATAGCTGGCTAAGGTGTCATGTTAAGGTAAACTGATAATAGCCATTTAATGTTCATATATTCATGATATATCCATCGCAACTACAGATAATGAATTCTCTTGTCAAATAACTTGCTAATTGTTTGCTGCGCTGGAACGATAGACTCAGGTTCAGTCAGCAATCCAGTCATTCTATAGATATCAGTGAATGTCACCAGTGACGCTGCTACCCTTATTGTGTGAGCGGTGCATTGCATTTCACGTATCGCCCGTGCGGCTTGCGTACACTGTGTACACTATGAGAGGGAGTGCGTTACTTGCGTCGCTCGTGTCCCTTGCTTGCGTGACTCGCGTCGACAATGAATCGGCCCTTACTCGCATTGCAAAACAACTGTGATCAAGATACGCGGGTACGTGGACAAATAATTCAAATTATACGTAGTGTTAGTACTGACCTTATTTATGCAGTAAGAAGGGTCTGTCGAGAAGGAAGGAAATGCGTCAGCCGCAAAATGAATTCAGAAGCGCTGCAATTGTCCTTTCTGCCATTTTGATCGATAATCAATAAGTAAATATTTTTTGATTGAATTCGCGCATTGAGCTGACCTAAATGGAAGTAGCCATTCGATGTTACACGATGATTCGCCCTTCAACTTCGCGGCGATTTTCTCGACCAATGAAAATGCCTCATTTCCACATCCGCATTCCACGACGAGTGAAGAACATTGCCGATACCGGAAAAAAATAACAGTGGAATTATCCGTGTGTTATGTTCACACACGTGGTCGTCGTCAGAAATTTTTACAGAATGATGGACTAATCAGAAATTAAATGCTTTTTTTTTTTCAAATGCCAAGGTAGGATTTCCCGCAGAATTTCATTGCTACGCCCGAACTCCTTCGAAATGGCAAAAATCCGTAGTAAATACGGGCAAACCGTATTGGTTGATATGTATGGGCATACTATATCTTAAAACAAAAATATCCAACTCATTATAACATCTGCTTGTGTTATAATAAGCAAAATAGCAAAGTTATCTCTGTGGGCCGATTCATATTGCAATATTGAGGCGAAAACAAGGACTTTCCGTCATTACGTCAGATCTGCATTTAACCCTTACGCAGTTGAAGATTTGATTCGGATCAGTGTGGTGGATCCTCCTCCGGTCATATTTGATGCCTCTCAGGCAGTGAGGAGATGGATAGAAGGGCAGAAAGCAAGGAGACACCATTTTAAATGCTGCCTTCCAGATATGGCATCAAGCCAATGTAGAGGAAACTTTTGTTAATCAATGAACTCAAGACTCTCATATGGTGTAATAACTGCCATTTGTTGGAGACAGTTGTATTGTTAATGTGGAGTGTTATATTGTAGTTTTTTAGACATTCAAAATATATATATTGGTGCTTCTTAGATTTTGATGCGCTCCTAAATTTTGGCTCGCGCTTCTAACTTTTTGAACTTGGGAGCGCAGTGCTACCAAGTAAAAAAGTTAATTTTGAGCCCAGTATATTATTATTATCCCTTATTTAATGGGAGTATATCCACCCCCTTTTTCTGTCAATATTCAATATAATCACTGATTGGCCAGAAATCCATTGAAATACAAAGGGGAGTGTACCCATGCTCTCTTTAATGGCCCACCCACCTACCGAATACAGCAGGGATCCTCAAATCTGGCCTTCGAGTCCTAATCCAGCCCACGTTTTCTTTTATCCCAGGTAAGTTAATGAATACTTGGTGCCTTTGATTGGCCAAATCATCTTAACTCCTGAGTGACGTAATAAGAGTTCAGAAAACCAGCAGTTCTCAGACTACAAAGACCGTGAGTTGAGTACCAGGGTAATAGTGTGCCCAGTTTTCCAGGGAATAGTACACCACTGCCCATAAGTGTAGATATACAAGAATAGATGGTATTGGTAAGTACTCTTTCACGCATATATATGCACACATCCAGGGTTCCCTCTGGGTTTTGAAAAATATTCTTCACTTTCTCCCTTGAGAAATAAAGTCCAAAAAGTATTCTTCACTTTATCATAGGCGTCATTTTTTTATTAGTCACTCGTGAACTTTATAAAACTTTGAAAAGCCTTCAAAGCAGACAAATTGCATGCAGCATGAACAAGGTCAAACCTCAAATATTTGCGTTATAGCAGGTCTCTCCATTATACTTTTGATTGTATATATTATTTTGGGTCCATTGAAGTCCAACCTCTAATAATTGGGACCCTGTGGACCATAAAACCTAAATTAAAACCTCCTGAGCATTTGGCATAGAATTTATTCAAAAGACAGGCAATAGAAAACCCTTTAAACCTTTAATTTCTTTATTTTCTTTTCCTGAACACTTTTATCAATGCAGCCATTTTTGGCATCCCAAAATTAAAAAAGGACACACCCTTTTTAGGGCAACAGAGAGGCCTTATAAAAATTCTAAATTGGACTTGGGGTGAGCTCAAAATTTTGTGCTGTTGCAGTCAGAATTAGTGGAATTGTCTAATGCTTATTTAAAATGTTTAACTTTAAAGATTTCCATTAACTGATTCCAAATTTAACTTAATGGGAGTTCAGTGTTTTGTGCACAATTTATTGGAATCCTTAAAGTGCCAGTAAATACCTTGCATGTGTTTTTTTTTTTTTTTTTTTTTTAAATTCCAAAAGTCAAGCCATCTGTAATATGGCCCAAAAAAAATTATAAAAAATATTTGTCCAAAAATAACCTTAGGAAATGCAATTTTTCAAAAAAGGGTTTCCCGGTCTAAAAATAGATCGGCTAGATTATGTACCGCGCAAAGCATTGTGGGTTGAAATCGTGCACTGTAAACAAAGACGGCGTCGCGCGGACGAAAAAGAGGACAGATAGGAAGGTTTTTGGAGAATGTGGAGGCAAACACGATGAGCAAAACATAATTCCCCCATTCGAGGCACACTACCATTTACGTTGTATACTTTTATGAACTTGAGTAGCGCGAGAAATGTTGCTAAGAAAAACCAACACGGTATTTCAACTTACTAATCCATCAAAGTTAGGGCCAACTCATCATTGTTAATGCCCAGCCGCTCTCTCAGACTCTTCCACCGATCAATAGCACTCCCAATATATACAAGGGATCGTCTTCTTTTGGCATCAAGGGCAATTTTCCGGCGTTTTCTCTCCGAGGCTGTCAACTTGATTCTTTTCGCCATTGCTGTTGTGTGTGCTACGTCACACGTCACGTGGTACACAAGAAAGGGAACTTACTCTAATGACATCACATTTTCGCTCACGCGACAGTTTGAGGGTTGACTGAGTTTTTAACATCAAAATCCATTTCGATGTCGTAAAAATTTGTATAACATATCGACGTGAAGATGAATGATTTCTCTACCTACTGATACCATTTTTATATGTTGTCACAATTGAGATATCATTGAAGACATGCAAGGTATTTACTAGCACTTTAATGTAAATCTCAAATGTTTAGGGTTTCAAATGTTAAACATCTCAGATAATCACTAATTCTGATGCCAGCAACAAACAAGTCTCAGTACTGGCACCCTCATCCATCTCTCTCTGGGGAAGTGCTTTCTGGTTACTGTCCTGTCCGAAACCACCATGTGATGCGAAGCCGGTAAACCCAAAGCCCCCCAGCGGTAGCAACGCCATGGGATTTACATAATTCAGTCATAATTACAACACCACGCCTAGCGGATTAACACGTATTGGTCAAAAGCTTGGCGTCCATTCGGTCATAAGGTGTAGTCTATTTTTACAACCATATTGCTGCTACTTGCACTGAGGTTTTGAAAATCATTGAAAGCATAGCCATTCCAGTCATAATCAGGGACTTGCGGTCAGGATGGGCAGTGACTTCTCCTTTTTTATTGCTAGATTTTGTCAACCTATTTCCACGTACTATGCCTGATTGTCAATAAGTCAATTTGAACTTTTCTCTGGTCAAGCCTGTAATGATTAAGAGGTGATGATGACAAAAAGATGAATTTACCTTTATGCTTTGATTTGAGACTGCGAGGAAGTAAATATTAGTAATTAATTAGGAAAAAATATTATTGTAAACATATTGATCACACATTGAGCGCCGCATAAGAAAGGTTTTAATTGTATCCCCCGAACGAAGTTCGAGGATACTATGGATTTAGCCTCGTCACGCGTCCGCAGAGATTTTCTTGTGAACGCTCTACAGCCCACTTAAGTGCACCGATTCTTTTCAAATTTTGCAGGGACATGTATTATGGTAGGTTCTCGACACCTATTGATTTTGGGTACTGTTGGACCATCTGGGCCCAACTGGGGGGGCCTTCGGGGATACATGTGCTTGGTTGCCAAGTGCTCTAGTATTTGTGAATGGCATTGCGTTTGCTTCCTCTAAGCAAATATGAACAAACTTGCTGTCTCTTGAGCACTTTAAGTTCGATGCACTGAGCAATCATGTCATGGATGGAACTGGAATGCCATTCTGCCATTTTAGTCTTGTAAATTAGTTAATCAATCCTTAGATTGCTAATCAAGCAAAGTGACAGAGTTTGTTTAATGGTGAGTATTCTGCCTACCCTAACTAACCTCCGACGGCACGTCACTGGTCATAATAAAGTTTAAAAGAGTGATACGCCCCTGTAACAATATAAGCCATTTGTTAAGGAAAACAAGAGGCTCCTCAGAGCCTGTACTCAGGCCAGGTCTAGGCCTGGGCCAATGGCAAAACCGCGCAAGCATGAGCTGGACAATTGCAACCCCGAAAAAAAAAAAAAAAAAAAAAAAAAAGAAGAAGAAGAACTGAGCCGAAACTTAGACTCGTGGCCTACCAGCCAGAATAATAATTGCTTGGAGCCCGTTAAACTTCCGTGATAGCCATACCAGTTGGAGCAAAAGCCATCGCCCACAGCGGTCACCCCAGAAACGGGTTTGAGAACTGTTGAGTCTACCGCAAACTACTTTACTGGCTAACTATCGCACTGGCCTGAACGTATTGTAACGGCAATAAATTCACAGACAACCAACCCAGCCGTGGAGGAACGGTTTGTTGTCAATACGAAGTTTAGATCATTATTGATGATGAATCCGATATTGTCACTGTCATGTGTCTTTAAAGCTAACTTGAAAGTAGCATGTTTTGCATAACATTAGCTCAGAAATCGTCAGTCATACTGTGGGAGAAAGCATGGCAACAAATGACTTGATGTATGCATCAAGCGATTGTTCAGTAGAAGACTAATTAAACTACTATATGCCGTATGAAGATGCGCTCATATCAATCGCCTCTACGTAACTAGGGACTCATACGGCTTCCACTGTTTTACAGGTAAAGCTAAAATCTGCAAATATGCACTCCCTCACATGTCTGACTGCCTGATGACATCATTCAGCTTTCCATCTCCACGGAGACCTGTCAGCCATTTGGATGCATTCAGCTTCTCTGAGTGGTCTTTCTTGGCTCTGTTCATCGAAGATAAAACAATATGAATTGGGTGTTCTGTTTTACGGACATTCGTTAACGCAGTCAACTGCCCAAAGTGAAGAACTGTTTATTTATTTTATTTATTTATGCATTCATATAAACTATATGGGGCTAAAGGAAGCATCTTTGGGGCTACAGCCTGGAATGCTCTGGGCAGACAAAGCCACTATTTGCCATTGAAATTTTATTTGTCATTAAACAAATACATTCGCCACTGTGACGACTGCTCATACATTTTCTCCTCGTCACTGATTCGTTTTTTTCGTCAATGACGAAAATGATGAGCGGCAGCAGAAATCCTGCACATACGCCCACACACACATGCTTGCACGCTGTCGAGTACACATGCCCAAGTTTGCTTTCACCCAAATACGTGCACACGTTGGCAAGCACACTTTCTCACACGCACGCACGCACACACAGGCACACACGCACACACACGCACACACAGGCACGCACGCACGCACACACAGGCACACACGCACACAAGGACAGCTTACCTTTAATGTGTTTCCTCTCTGACGAGCCGGATTGTCTCAGGGTGCACTGGCGAGAGATCAAAGGCAGAAATTATCCCCTGTGTGTAATTAGCTGGGCCAGCCATCAGAGCTGGTGTGCACCTGAAGCAAGGAGGTAATTACACAGAGAAGTGCGGTGATCTTCGGCCAGGCCACTACAGACTCTGAGGACAAACAAACACCAGCGGGATTAAGCTAGAACCAGTTTGGCTCATCAGACATCATTTTTACGGCACAGCTGGAACCAGGGTAGATCATGACCATTACTACTGTAGAGCTGGAATCAGACTGGTTCATAATACACCACTCCTACTGTAGAGCTGGAATCAGTCTGGCTCATAATACAATACTCCTACTGTAGAAATGGAATCAGAATGACTCATAATACACCACTCCTACAGTTGAACTGGAATCAGACTGGCTCATAATACACCATTCCTACTGTAGAACTGGAATCAGACTGGCTCATAATACACCACTTGTACCGTAGAGCTGGAACCAGGCTGGATCATAATATCCCATTCCTGCTGTAGAGATGGAATCAGGACAGTCCATAATTATTCCCACTTTTGACGTGGAATCAGGCTGATTGACAAATCACTATTCCCGTTGTGGAGTGCAAACCCGGCTGGCTCAGTATAACCCTTTCCTGTAATATTCTGTGTGTAGAACACACCGAGCCATTCTCCATCTATTCCCATCTAAAGGGAAAACCCTTGCCAATACCTGAAGTCCAGCAGGGGACCACTTGAGGATAATAGGTTGTCACGGGAACAGCAAGCATGCAGTGTAATGACGTCAAATGGGACTTTTGATTGTCAGAACTCACTTGAAAGTACACAATCATAAACTGATACATGCTCAATCACAGAATTGCACGTGGCTCAATCTTGCTCAACATGCATACAGTACTTATATTGGTTTTGAATATGTAATTATATCTCTGTTTATTTTTATAGATGTTGAAATTCTTAATTTTTGGCAAGATGTGGTGCTGTTTTTGGTTTTGCTATATATTTGTAATTCTCTTTCTCCTTTGCTCCAATTTTCTCTCTCAGCAATAGATTTGCTATACGGTGGTATTTATTGCTTTGTGTGCCAAGACTACATTTACGACAAAGACATGGAACAGATTGCCAAAGAAGAACAGAGAAAAGCGTGGAAATTACAAGGTGTGGTTTTCATATTCTCAATCTCAACCTGCTGTTATTATTGGGGCAGATGAATTGAATCACGCAATCTTACAAAAACAAAGCATTCTTTCAATGAAAACATGCCTATGTAGGCAGATGATTGTTATAACTTTTTATGTCCAGGCTTACTGCAACGTCCTGTTTTGCCAACTGGAAATGTCTGTGTCAGGCGTTTTTCAGTGTAACTGTCATCGGTATCATCATCTCACACTCGCAGGCTGTCCACAAAGGTGTGATTTCTGTCCTTTTCTCCTTCATCCCTCGCTTCATCTCTGTTCTTTTCCTCTTTGTGTCCAAGGCGTGGGAGAGAAGTATTCAACGTGGGAACCGACCAAGAGAGAGCTGGAGCTACTGCGACACAACCCTAAACGCCGGAAAATCACCACAAACTGCACTATAGGTAAGAGCTACACAAACTGGCAGACTGAGTACACAGCTTCATTACTTAAGTAAAAGTACAGTACCACGTGTTAAATTTTACTCAAGTACAAGTAAAACTTCTACAGTCAGATTTTTACTGAAGTAAAAGTACTGGAGTACTTTTTTAAAATACTTAAGTATCTAAAGTAAAAGTAAATTTTATAAATATTGTATTATTACTGCCACAGTGCTTACCTTTACCTATAGAAACCTACTGGATGGGGCTTTTATAGATAATTTAATGTTAAAGGCTGTTTCGGCGATATGACGTCAATGTTGTTGACGGTTGAAACGTTCTCAAAACACAATAGAGCCGCTTGCCCCTCCCCTTCATAAGCTTGGAACCTGAGCGTTTTTCTTTAAGTGAAACTTCTGAGTATTTGCATCTTTGCATTGACTTTGAAAGTAATGTGTCACACGAAAAATTAGTCTCGCGTCCTGTGTGAAAGTAACTTAAGAATGGCTCTTTCAGCTGGGTAAATGGCCATGTACAGCTTGTTGTGATAAATGCCTTGTAGCAACAATGACAACCATTGCCAGACAATAAATTTACACCATTAACGCTAGCTACAATAAGGTATCTGACAATTATCTTAGCTCGGCGTTACAAAATGAGTATTAACGACGTCACATAGATCACCACTTTTAGCTAAACTTATCATGCGGTAATACATTCATGGACGAATTGCAACTCTGAGTACTAACCAGAGAACAAAAGTTATTATACGAACACAAACTCTGGTTTGAGCAGACAGAATTGGCAAACTCACTAGCTGGCCAACCGAGAGTTGGCAAAGGTTGCTAATGCGCTCCAAAGAGGAAATATCAATCTCTCTGCTGTTTGATTCATTCTGACCAGCATGATCTATGCAAGACAGCCTTACAAAAACAATACATGAGCTTCCCTCTATTTTGCTTGGGATGACAATTTACTATTCTCGTCCAACCAAGTTAGTACCACATACCTCCAGAGTTTGAGGAATCAAAAAGCTGGTCCATAACCACAGTTCTCAGAGATTTTTTAAAAATAAGGAAATTCCACATGGTAGGATATAAAAATAAGGAAGTATTGACATCACATTGTATTGATGACAATTTATCATACATCACCATATTGGATTTTTTTTTGGAATCCTATTTGTATTTCAATCACATTCATCCAGTCATCATAAACAAAGAAAACAAACAATAATATCAGACATTAATGCTCATACATGCATCAATGTAACAAAAATCAATTGTATGTAGAGGAAAGCTGGTGCGAAACCAGCATTTTTCACATGGACGTCATTTTAAAAGATAACATTACTGACAGAAAAAAATTTTGGAGCGATTAACTACTTTTGTGTGTGCTCTGTCAATATCAGGTGGTGAAACATCACCATATATATTGACTTTGGCATAGTTTGACGTCGAACGGAAGTTGCGGGTTGCTTCTTTCGACCCATCCAGCCGGGATGAAAGTCATGCACGGGCAGGGCAAAAGTAACGCGATTAAATTTACTGGAATCTTTTAACATTCATGTCGTTAAAACAGAAGCAAAAACAGCCTGACATTCGTTTTAAACATTTTAAATGGCTTCAAATGTTCCAAAAGTAAACGTGAACATGTTTATTGTGCAAGGTCTATCTATAAAAAAATTACTCATCACAGTTGTGACAGGTATAATGAGTGGCACCCTCAGTACATGCCTCATGCGCCCACAGCAGACAAAAGATGCACCACACCCACACTTCTCCAGGCAAAGATGGGGTAAATGTCTCCACACGAACAAGACATTCCTCATCATTCCCCTGAGAAACTGTGGTTGCAGTGTGTCCACTAAACCTCGTTTTCTTTGGGAGTTTTGAAGAGGACTGTTTTCTCTGGCCCCTCTGCCGACTCCCCTCCTCCAAAGAAGCTTTCACCGGGGTGTCGGTCAGTATTGCTGCTGACCTGCAACATTCAATGAGATTATAGTCAGGATTAGCTTGTTTTTATACAAGCAAGAGAATCAAGACGAGTTAAAAATGACACTATGCTCACCTCTTTCTGCCTCTCCTTTTATTTTCTTTCCCCGAGCCAGCCTTTGGATATGGGCGAACCTTTTCTGGGCTGAACCTCTGTATTGGCGTGCCACTAGATGTTCCTGGAACCACTAGCATACCTGGATAGATGATATTAAAAAAAATATGCTTGGCAAGGCTCAACATGCACATTTAAAGACACACACAGACGGACACAAACTCTCATCATCTATAGGACTGGCTGACTCATGTGGATGCAGCTCAAATGGGCTCGGGCTAGGTTGGTGCCCAGATGGCAAGCACCTCTGCTCCAGATCTGCCCCGGCTCTGTGCCGACTCCAGCTGATCTGGCTCAGATGCGGAGCGGAGGAGCTTGCTATCTGGGTGGTGTCTCAAGGGAGCAGGTGCTGGCAATGGAGCTGGCGCTGGTGATGAAGGGGGCGCTGGTGATGTAGCCGGCGCTGGCACTTGGGTTTGAGCTGGTGCTGGTGCAGGACGGTCAGTCACAAAAGCTGGAGCAAAGTCTGCCTCACTGAAAATATTTGGATTCAAGGGCCAGATACCGGTACACTCGAACCCAGACAAAATTCTGCTTGGTGTCGCAGCTTGAGGCAGAGCTTTAGCCGCAAGACTTGGGATGTTGTAGATGGTCAAAGTTCTTCCAGGGTTCTTTCGCATCCCATTGTCTGCTGCACTGTTAATGTAGTGCTTCAGAGGACCAAAAACGCTTCTGTCGAGCGGCTGAAGACGGTGGGAGCAGTGGGGTGGAAAAGACAGGAGTACAATGCCCTGTGACTTTCAAAAGTCAATAGCTGCCACAGAGTGATGTGATGCATGATTGTCAAAGAGTAGCAGCAACTTTGACTTCAGTGTCACACGGGGGTGTCTTTCAAAATGCTGTAAAAAGGCCAAAAAAATGTCTCCTCCATCCACCCCGATCCATTGGCTGAACCAGTGCAGCCAGGGGGACCATCCCGGATGAAGTGGTCATGGAACTTCTTCCCTGGGAAGATAGAGTAAGGGGGAACAAAGTTACCTTGTGCGTTGGTAGCAAAGGCAACAGTCACCAATGTCCCTCTTTCCCCGGAGGTCACAGCACTGACCTGGCACTGCCCCTTGGTGGCAATGACTTTGTCTGGCACTTGAACCGTTGTGGTACCTGAAATAATGAGTGAAATGAATTATTGCTGGTGCAAATCACTGTTGCGTTTAAATTTATCTAAATATAATTTTTTACCTGTTTCATCCATGTTCCAGATGTTATTTGCCTCATAATTATAGCGGGCGAGGACAGTCTTTAGGTTGTTAAAAAACGCTTTTACGTTGGTCTTGTTGAAGCTGGTGGAACGGGACATGCTGGTTGCTTGAGGTTGACGGATGGACAGGGTTTTGTTGCGCTCCAGGAAGGAGGTGAGCCAATCCTTCCCTGCCATCTGGTTTTTCTTCCACGAACATGGAGTTTTGAGGCCAATATTTTCGGCCAGCTCATATGCAAACTTTCGTACCTAAAAAAAACATAAAAAAGAGGTTAATTCCGAGATAGCACGCACCTCCGCTCAGGATCTGCCCCGGCTCCAGGTGATCCGGCTCAGAGCCATGGCAGATCCGGAGCGGAGGTGCTTGCTATATGGGGCTAGTGATGTAGCTCTGTCTGTGGTGTTACTCGCACCTCTTTAGGACTCAGGCCAAAATATATATCAGCTGCTCTCTTTATATCTGCCTGCAGTCTCTTCTCCTGATCTTCCATGAAGACTTTGTTGTGAGCCCTGTACCCCGGGGCTCTGGTCTGCTGCCTTCTTGCCTCTGCCCTCCTCTTGCAGTACCTGAACAAGCTGACATGACAAACGCCACGCACCGCTGCTGGCCTCCTTATACTCTCGCCTCTTCGGACATCAAAAAAGGCCCTTGTGCAAACCTCCGGGTCAACCGTTCCTCTCTGGGTAGTTCTGACCCCAACTCTTGGCATTTTCTTTTGGTAAAACATAACACACATTTTTATTGAGCTTTTACACACAAAATGCAGCCGCATTAGCAGAGAGGAATGAACATAAATGTTGCTACTTCAGTCCTAACGGTGAATCCTGACATTTGAACAAGGATTACTTCCAAAGTGGAAAAATTCTGACATTTCAAACTTCACCGTATGTTACAGAACTAAATCACCTATCATTTCATCATAATATGACACATGGATCGATAAAGACAATCTTTAAATAAAAAAGTTAAGCATTCGTTTGAATTTACTCACCGTGGTGGAAAACGGTCTTCTCGGTCTTGTGCCGCGAGGAAGACTGGATGCCTCAAGAATGTTCGCGGGTCTGGAGAGGGGCGCGAGCTGCACGCGCTGACCTAGTGTGACGCATCGAAGTGCAGATGGCTGTGAGCAGAGCCATGTAGAGAGAGAGTCGCGTCAACTCTGTTCACTCCTATGGACCAATTTTTTACAGTAATGGCGGGTCGTGGAGTCTCAAAATAGTTCCCGGAAGTTAGCGACGAACATTACACCAGCAGCTGAGAAGTGGAATGGACCGTTCGTGATGATCTTTCCAAAGGTAAGATGATTTAAGACTTAGACTGTGTATTGTCAGCACATTTGAATTAAATTAACACATACAGTAAAGCGTTTTCCTGGATTATCCCTTGTAGAATTTGAGATATATTGAACGTTTAAGGGCTGAAAATTAGGCTAGGATACTAGCTAGGCACAGTTAGCGACACAGTTACTAGCGCTAACCATAAGCAGCAGCATAATAGAAAAATTTCATCCAACGACGCGATATTAGAGAAAAAGGCTTCTTAAAGTGATTTTTTGCGGCGTGGGATGGAGGAGTGAAATGTTAGAGAATTAACGTAAATATCAAGACTGGCTATAGTAGTGGAGGTGGTGAAGTAAGGTTCTCTTTGAGTACAAGTTAGCTAACGTTAGCTATTATAAAGTTGACGTTACACAATGTTAAAGCAGGAAGCGATCGGTTGCTGATACATCGCTATTATTATTGATTGTTAGAGCTATTTTTTTACTGCTATTCAATTAACTAAAACTTTATCTATAGTTATAGTTTTCAGGATTTGAGATTCAAATGAAAATTGCTTGTCAATACTATGTCGCTGCTCATTTTTGGATTGATGGTTAAGGGAGAGAGAAGTTGGAGGTCAAAATAGAAAATTGAGAACAGAAAGTATTGGCCCAATAGCCCAAACAATTTGGAAAATTAGACATAGAAGACTAAGTAGGGAATCATACTGAATAGTATAAATATCGAGCTGTACTGTATTACTTGTCTTTAAGACTGTAAAGAACATGATCCATCTTTATACTTGCCACTTACCATACTTTCTTAAACATCAGCAGCAAAAGCTGATCACAACTACTTAAGTTCCATAAGCTAAGTTGGGAAACAAAGACCAGCCTCATCTCTCAGCACCATTTCCCATCCAAGCCCATATAGGTGTGTCTAACCCTTTCTCCTGTCTTTCCCTCCCCCTCTCTCTCTCTTTCAGCAGAAGAACTGCAGACGATATGAGCCAAAGAAATCCCTGCAATGAGACAGATGACACTCACCCTGCACCCAGAGTCTTAACTCCCTCAGCTATACAAGCCTTTCCCCGTTCCATACTTTTAATAAACTGGACAATAAGCTTCCAAATCGTGTGGTCTTTGGTTGTGAAAAAATGCATGTGCAGTGTTTGAATATGATCACCTCACATTTTTGTTGTGGTTGTTGTAATTATAAATGATTGTTAGATTTCTCCTGCTGAATTGAGCCTACAAACTGTACATTTGTACTCAACCCCCCAGCGATCGGAGCATCCCCACGCAGCACAGCAAACCACGGTTGAGATTATATACAAGGACAACATGGAGGAGAGGCACAGACAAACTGCCTCACATGATATTCATGTTTCTGAGTTCATTCAAGATTTCTTTTTCATTAAGAAATTGTAGTACATAAGGGCGAAATAAAAAGATATACAGAAAACGTATGTGTTTGTATGTGTATAACAGTATAAGTTTGTATGTTAATGTGTCTTGTTCTGTCTGGATATATATTGTTTAATGAGCCCTTCCTGAAAATGTTACTATACATGCAAGCATAGATAAATGTATACCTTCTGCATGCAAAAAGTCAATGAAAAAGTTGTTCTGAACTTATGTATTGGTGTTTAGTGATAAGTGCAGATGTGCATAAAATTGTGAGCAGATAAATTATAATTATTACCAGTGCATTTTCTAAGATCACACTGAACATTATGCTGTTTTTAATAATGCAGGGACTAATTGTGCTGTCAGTTGATACTCATTGATAGTCACCTGTCAGTCCTTTGTCCTTTCTGAAAGTCATGAAAATTACATTAGTTAATTACTGAATTGATAACTTAGATCCTTAATATCCATGGGATGATTAAAACCCCAAGCAAATGAAGAAATGGCAGAAAATTAAACAATTTTGAAATATTCCTTCCCCTCCCTCTGCATAAAAATGGCCTGCTGGCCCGAAGGCCTTGTGTCCCCCGTCGCAGAAGTGACCAGAAACATGTGGCAAAAACTGTTTTGATGGCTGAAAATAATGTGGTGCACTGTACCACTAATAATGTTAAGTACAATGACACTGTAGCTCATTGGTCATTGGTTGAACAGAGAGATGGATGAGGGAAGGATGATTGTGATATGAGCTAAATATAAACATGGGTCATGAGAGAGATTACAATTTTCATGACTTGTGGATGATGTACGCATCGCCAAGGCATAGTTTTGTGCCCATGGCTGAGATCAACCTAACAAGCCAATAAGAATGTCATATGAATTTGGAGAGCCTCCATCAAAGCAGTTAAAAGTGATTGCGAGTACAGTGTTCCTCACATCTTTTTGCTAATTGACCTTGAAAACTTGGTGAAGGTCACTCATCATTGAACTAGAGCAAGGCCTTCATGAGAGGCATATGTGGTGTGAATTTTGTGATCCTCCATCAAAGCTGTCAAAAGTTATTGCGAGTACACTGTTCCCGGACGGACGAACAGCATTTCTATGTCCCCCGTTCTGCGGGGCGACGGGGGACAATAAACATTAGGATGGGATTAAACAAGCATTGTTGTCAAAAGCAAAAACCAAGAATTCAAAGCAATAGAGAACAGGAACACGCTCTTTATACTGACTAAATCTCGTTTTAGTCATCTTAATTATTTAAATAATTCGAAGGCACTAAAACTGCTCGAATACTGACTGTATTGAGTGCAAATGTTCAAAATTCTGACTTTTTCGCGGTTGTATAACGTTGGGGTCACTTAACTGAGACGGCGACTTTCATTCAAG
Organism: Gymnothorax reevesii; assembly: GCA_029721435.1. Lineage (NCBI taxonomy): Eukaryota > Metazoa > Chordata > Actinopteri > Anguilliformes > Muraenidae > Gymnothorax > Gymnothorax reevesii. The sequence goes on from CM056592.1 coordinate 44,048,069, forward strand.
CCTAAAATATGTAAACAAGGCAGAAATAACGCTATTTATTGACTAGTCATTACCGAGAATTGCAGGTATGTCTCTCTGCAGCCTATTTGACAGGCGCATTTAAATTGCCCGCCAGCGACTTCCGGGAACTATTCTCCGTCTCCATGAACCGTGTGACGATCGAGAATTCTGGACCTCCGTTGATGCGACTCTCTCTCTACATGGCTCTGGCTGTGAGTAAATCGCCGTTACTTTCGTCCAGAGTTACTTTCTCACCGGAGCTCCCCTATACAAGTCTATCCAATTTAAACCAAACTTTGACAGACAGTCCTGACATCATTGTAATAAGGGCATCTATAACTCGTTATCATCATCAGCCGCTACTTCCTGTACTGCTAAGCGACATAGATTATGTCCAAGATCTGGAAGGTATCCATGATCTCATCCACAAGCAAGCTAGCGGCATAAAAGCAATGCTCCAAATGGCCACGGAAAACAATGGAGCCATTTTACCTAGCTACGTTAAGCTGCTTCTCCACCGAACGCGAAATGAATTTTTTGTGCAACAGATTGTATTCAAAAACAACGCAAAGACGCAGATACACGAACTATATTTGCATCTTTGCAGTGACTTTGAATGTAATCTGTCGCACGAAAAATTCGTTTCGCATTCGGTGGAAAAGCAGCTTGTAGACTTCGGCATAATGTCGTAACTTTACAGCAACTTGTCATATAAGATCTAAAATTTTCACTGAGTTTTATTCAGTATTTGCAGGACAGCACCGAACGAGCACACAATAGGCCTATTTGTGGTTCATATTTTAAATGATCAACGACACATTTTGAATGTATAGGAAACCTTTAACCAGTTGAAATGCATTGGGCGCGGTGTTCGGGGCTGCATATGTGGTTCAAGGGAGTGATGCAAGGAAGAATTGATGTACGACTCAACATCTGCACGAAATCAAAATTGGTTCTACACTGAACATTTGATTTGTTCTTACAGAGGAAAATGTAAAAAATACGGAAATCCGTAACATTGCGGGCTCTGAGCACCCATGCATTACGCAGGGGTGGAGGAACAACACGTAAATCTCTCAGTGCGCAAATTGCGGGTTTTTTCACTTGCTTGCTGGTCCGCGGGTTTTGCTATTCAAATGCGGGTCGGACCCGTGGGTCACTTGGGAACTAAGCCACCAGCTGTACTCGCCTCAAGTAGAAACAAGGCGACCTGAGCGTCAAAATTAAATCCATTCAACTCCTGGAATTCTCTCATACGTTGTTGTGCGTTCCCTTTGTTTATTCGGGACTTTGCGTAGCTGCGATTGCGTTTGAACTGAATCATGGAGTTCGCGGTTCACGGTAGGAAAGCTGAAGGTGATTGCTGATAAGCTGTCCTGTCAGTGGCACCTGTACAATCCAATCACGTTTGAGAAGGAATCAACCATAAAATACTGAATTCACCGTATTTCCCCGCTTTTTTTTTTTTAAGAGAAATAGCAAGTACTTGGATTATGGATAGAAATGTAGCGGAGTAAAAAGTACAGTATTTGCCTTTCAAATGTACTCAAGTAAAAGTCATAAGTCGTCCCCCAACATGACACTCAAGTAAAGTACAGATCCCCAAAAAGTGTACTTGTACTAAAGTAAATTTACTCCGTTACTGTCCGCCTCGAAATCAGCACAAACTGAACTATAGGTAAGAGCTACACAAACTGGGCTATAAGTAAGGGGTACATAAACTGCACAATAGGTTAGAGCTACACAAACTGCTTATAAAAAAAGCAGTACACAAACTGCACTTTAGGAACACAAATTGCACCACAGCTAAGAGGTACACAAACTGCACTATAGTTAAGAGCTACACTGTCTCCCAAATCACCAGAAAATGCACATAGGTAAAAGCTACACAAATTGTCCCTTAAATCAGCAATAAACTGCTCTAAAGGCTAGCGCTACACAAACACCCCCCAAAACACCTCAGACAGGTAACAGCCACTCACTCTTTATTAAATCACCACAAAGTGCACTGCAGGTTGGAGCCACACAAACTTTTGCCTTAATCATCACTGATTGCACCATTGTGAAGAGTTACTCTAACTTTACTCTGCATAGCCAGGAACTGTACCATTGGCAAGAACTCTGAAATTCTGCCCAAAATCAGCATTGCTGAATGGCGATGAAGCTTTGCAGTGCCGCACAGGCCGCACAGTGCTGCAGTGTTAAATTCTGCTACTCCGTATGGCAAAGAGCCTCTGGTTTAGCCTTGCTGGCGGAGATCCTCTTTTTAAAGAGTTTCCGTGTGTTTGAGGGCTGGGTACTCCAGTTTTCTCGCCCAGTCCAAATATATGCACCCCAAGGTCTTGAGGTGAAAGTTGGCCTACCTGGTTGACAGATGCATATGCTGAAGTATTCATTGATGTGTTCGCCCTGTCAAATAAGCTAATGCAGGACGTGGCTCACATCTCCGTCAGTTCATGATTAATGTGTCTCTTATGTTTTTTGGGGGTGACAGGTCTACGGGGGCTGATAAACTTGGGGAACACCTGCTTCATGAACTGCATCGTGCAGGCGCTGACCCACACTCCCCTGCTGCGAGACTTCTTCCTGTCTGACCGCCACAAGTGCGAGATGCAGGCCAACTCCTGCCTGGTGTGTGAGATGTCACAGCTTTTCCAGGAGGTGAGTCAGGTGTGGTAGAAGGAGGCACTCCTCCTCCCCCTTACCCATCATCCTGTCTGTTCCTGGCTGTTCAACCAATCCTCTCCCATTGTTATCTTTTGAATGTCCCTCCACCCCTCTGTTGATCATTCATTGGGTTTCTCCGCCATTTGTCCTTTTGTATCCAATCAGTTCAATTCTTACTGTAAAGAACAGCCCACCTTGTTTCAGCATAAATCTCTGGGCCGCCATCTTTAGGGCCTCTTGCAATGCTGGTACCAGACAGAGCCACAGATATCTGCAGTTGGTTTTCATTGGTATGATTCACCATTTGTTCACAATTGTAACAGTGCAATAAACTTGTTAAAATACTATTTGTCTTCATCTCTTGGTTCAACGACACAGGGTATCGCTGTCAGAACATCAGTGGCCATTTCACAGGCTCTGATAAAGTTTAATCCTTTAATCCGGATAGCTCACTCAGTAAAGGCACTGCGTTGCAGAGCAGAGGTGACTATCACGTCGCGGGTTCGAGCCCCAGTCGTACCAACCGGCAGTGGTCGGCAGCTTTTTCAGAGTAGCGCACAATTGGCCATTGCGCTACAGGGTTTCAAATTGGGAAGGGACTGCCGGGTAAGGGAAATAAATAAACAGCTTTGTTCGTTGCTCAAGCACCTCCTGTTGGCCAGACGGGCGCTCGTCAGGAAGACTCTAAGCCTGGTCATGTCCGGGTATCCTCCGCCCTCGTTCTGAACTTGCGAAGATTCAACCAATGAGTGTATAAGAAGCAGTGGCTGACGGGCAAGTGCTTCGGAGGAGAGCCATGAACTGTCTTAACTATCCTGAGTTGGCAGCAAGGGGTCACATACAAGCAAGCTTTGTACATACTTCACCATAGTTCACCATAGTTCTGGGCATTCCAGATTTGGGTGGGATTGGAGATGCCAAATTTATTAAAAAAAAAAAAAAAAAAAAAAAAAAAACAGAATTTGGTCTAGACCTTGGCTCAACTGCATCAGTGAGACTGGGCCCACGATATATTGCTGACCATTTTCCTCTAAGACAGCATGGAGTTGCAGTTCGTATAACAGAGCAGGAATCAATCCTCTCTAATGGAGGACTATCTCTAATGGGGGTTGTGGGTGTCCTGTGCAGGAGTTTCTCAGTGAAAACAATTGGTGCTCGGCACACCATACCCCATTCATTTTAAAATGTTTGTTTTTTTTTTTTTGGTTTTTTTTTGATTGGGGTGGGATTCAAGATGCCCAATCTGGAATGACTAATTAGAGAACAATGTTTATACTTACTTGTATGCGACTCCTTGTTGCCATCTCAAGAGAGTGAGACAGTTCGCGGCTCCCCTTCGAAGCACGTGGCTGTCAGCCGCTGCTTCTTTTTACACTCAAAGATTCGAAACTTCATAAGTTAGAACGAGGGCGGAGGATACCCGAACATGAGCAATCTTAGAATTTTACTGATGAGCGAACAGGAGGCGCTTGAGCGACAAACGATGCTGTAATTCAATAATCCCAAACTGGCAGTCCCTCTGAATTTATTTCCCTGCAGGGCGAACCCAGTTATGTCTGAAAAGCCTCCTGACAACTGCCGGCTGGTACGACTGGGGTTCGAACCCGGGTCGTGGTGGTCACTACTGCTCCGCAATGCCGTGCCTTAACTGAGTGAGCTAACCCGGTAGCCCAGTTTTAGATTATTTTTGGTTTTTCAGTCAATTTGACCTCGACTTAATAAGGTCTAGAATTTCATCAGGTGACTGTTGCACACCTTTCGAAACAAACTAATGCCTCTTGAAACGGTACCCTTTGCCCCTCAGGAGGTTTATAAACACTGTTAAGGCATAACTGCAATGTACTCGCAACTTCAGTCTTTGCAAACCCTCAAATTTCAAACCTTTGTTAAATTCATGCTCCTCTGAGTGTGTTTATTCTGAGACATGTTCAGGATATCACTCTCTCTCTCTGTCTGTCTCTCTCTCTCTTTTGCTCTTGTTCTCCACTTTCTTCTCACTCTCCTCCCTCTCTCACCCTTGTTTTCACCGTCATTTTTGCTCTCTAATCACCCCTTTTCTCCCTCCCTTTCTCAATTTTCACTCTCTCCATCTCGCATTCTCACTCTCACAGTCTCTCATTCTCTAACTTTCTCTCATTCCTCCTCTCTGTCTCACTCGCTCTCCCTCTCCCTATCTTTTTAATTCCATCTCATTTTTTCTCCCCCTTTCTCCCTACAGGCATGTGTTACTGTATTGTGTGTGTGTGTGTGTGTGTGTGTGTGTGTGTGCGTGCGTCTATACACGTGTGTTTCTAGTGTGTGTGTGTGTGTGTGTGTGTGTGTGTGTATCCTTGATTTTATATACTGCTGGGGACCAGAATATCTCACAAAGATAATAAAGTTTGAAAAACCGTGCCTCATGGGGACCTTTTTTGGGTCCCCATGGGTACAAAGCTTGACTCAGGGCTTAGGGCTAGGTTTTGGTGTAGGGTTGCTATTGGAATTATGGTTTGGTTTAGGTCTAGTTTTAAGGTTTTAAGGGATAGGATTCGGTTTGTGCGTGTTAGTGTGTTTGTACGTGTTCATGTATGTGTGCCTGTGTGTTTGTGTGAGAACTATATTTCTGAGTTGATTGCCATGTCACTCACTGCCTCATTTTATGGCAGTCAAATACATATTTTGCTGCAAATTTCTCTCAGGAATAATGATAATGTAGCTTTTTCCTTGAGATTTAGAAAATTGGGGATATGAATTTTATATTTCTTAAAATATTTTTCTCAAATTTGGGCATATTTTTGGCATTTTAGAAGGAAGTGCACCTCTGTTTCAACTTCACCTGTCACACAGAGGTCATATATCCTCTGTCCTGCTGTAGCCATGTTTTTCATGCTGCTTTTTCAGTGGCGAGGCAGCGGTCACTGAGCCTGTACCTGGTCAGGACTGCTGTCTGCTTCCTATCCTGGACAGTTGTAAGATATTTTGCTTGTTGGTATTCTCGGTTTAGGGCCATGTAGCAATTAAACTTCTTTTGGGTTTTAGAATGACTCTTACAGTGTTCTAGATAAATACTTAAATTTGGTTTTTTGATTTAGTCTATAGTGATTTGTGTTGGTGAAGCAGTGCTGGTCTGAGATGTGCGGTGGTTAGTTAGTCTCAGTACCAGCTGACACAGGGGACTCTTCTCAGGGTTCAACTCCTGGCTCTGAAGTTCCTGAAACTGCAGGGTTGGACTTTGACGGAGTATGATTGAACTTAATAATAAAATAATAATAAATTTGCTCCCCAGTGGAGGTTGGGCTTCCCCTCTACAGCTGGGTTCCTCTTGAGAATTTCTCCCTCTGGGGAGTTTTTTCTCACCACGGTTTGGGGATTTTTCTCCCTACTGGGAGTTTTTTTGCCTCATATGCAGTAGTGGGGAATAGGCTGGGCTCTGCCCTTTCATTTATTCAATCTCTCACTGTACACCGTCTTTGTGACAGTCTCTGTGAAAAGCACTATACAAATAAAATTGAATTGAGTGTTCGAATCTCTCTTTATCAGTTTTACTCTGGTCACCGCTCCCCTCACATTCCCTTCCGGCTGCTGCACCTGGTGTGGACTCATGCACGCCACCTAGCAGGATACGAGCAACAGGATGCGCATGAGTTCCTCATCGCCGCGCTTGACGTACTACATCGCCATTGTAAAGGTGAGCTTATGGGCGGGACCCAGTGCACCGCACTGTTGCTCACAATAAATAAAGGATATGTTGCAATAGCTGAAATTCACTTTTGTGAGCTTTACAGCTGATGTTAGAAGCTGGTAAGAGAGGAGTCTCTAACCGCATCTAGTGGGGTCAAGTGCTGTGGGCAGCACTGTGCAAGCTGAAAAATTTTGGAGCACAAGAATGAGTCCTATGTGCTTCTAAAAATTTTTTTTTCGCAAGGGTTAGCAATCTGCACTAGCTCTGTAGCCGTAGAGTTGTGAAGGCCTTTTCACACCAAGCACGGATTGAAAAGGAGTCTATTAAAAAATTCAAACCCATTTATCTTTATGGGCCTATCCACACCGAAACTAAAACGTGTATTTTGCCCTCAATGCGTATTCCACACTTATGTTTTGTTTTTTTTAGTTAGTCCTTGAGGTAAAAAGATACAGTTTTTAATTCTATGACTCTGATGCCCCGAGATGCGCTGCTGGGCAAAGTTATGGTGTGTAGGCTGGGCCAGTCACAATCCAGAGAAAGAAAATAGCTTTTATTTAGAAGCCTGTTTATACGTGAGTGCCGGAGCGAGAAAAGACGAGGTACGGAGATTGGAGAAAGAGGGTGTCAGAGATGAGTGGAACAGGGAGAGAATGAGAGAGGATTAAGGCGGCACATGGAGGGTGGTGTGTGTTGTGGTTTTTAATCTTTGCTTTTGTTCTTGCTCTTTGGTGCTGTTGATGGTCACCAAGGCGACGACAACGGGAAGAAGGCCAACAATCCGAACCACTGCAACTGCATCATCGACCAAATCTTCACTGGAGGACTGCAGTCTGATGTCACATGCCAAGTGTGCCAGTGAGCTTGTCTGTATTTTTATGCGTGTCCACTTGTGGATTCACCTCTGCGTGCATGTGTGTGAGACAGTGAGAGCGCTAATTCGGCTGCTCAGTTTCACTGGTGCAGATTCAGCCTGGCCCATTTGTGCATATTTTGTATATGCATGTGGGTCATACATTTAACAGGAGAGGATAAATCACAAATATCCGAAATGCTCCCCCACTGGCTTCTGTTAGCCTGGCATGTATTCAAGGTTGCGGAGAACTTTGGTAAATAAGTCCCGGTTCATTCCATGTCAATTCAACAAATTTCAGAATATTTCCCCACCTGACCATCTCAGATCTTTAAAACATTCTGACACCAAGGCCATGTACTTAATAGGATAGGTGCAACGTTTCAGTTAAATATCTTCTTTAGTTTTGACAAAAAAAAATTAATAAAGATGGCAACATTTTGCTGATTTTCGCACTCCTTTTTGCACCGTCAAATAAAAGTGGATCTTTAGAAGGCAATGTCTCTAGTTATATCAATGTCATGGGCTCAAAAGCATCTATGCCCAGTATACTTGTGGAACACATTTTCAGTGGCAAATATGTTTTTGTTTTGTTTGAAATTGCTTATTTATTTGACGAAGTTGTCTGTGACACCAAATTTGAAGGCCAATTATGACCAAAGTTATGCAGGTAGAGAGCTGATTTTTTTCTGGGCAAGCTCTCCTCACATAGTGCTATTGGTACAATAAACAGCAAGCATGTCAATTTCATGGTTGTCCAGAAAATACACAGCAAAATCCTAAAAAAGCCAAAATTTCCTGAAATTAAACATCAAATTGCTATGGTGTGACAACCTGTAAATTCTTGAAATCTTCACCATCTTAAAGCTTACATTCTTGGCTATTTTCGGTTCAAAGGTGGTTGTGGTGCAACTCTTCACTAAATAGTTATGAATTTTTTAGTAACGCCTTGTAAACGCTCGTTTTTCATTGTTTCTATGTGATTTCTTGCATATTGCAGGAGTTTCTGAGGCTGTAATCATAACATCAGATAACAGAAAGTCACTTAAAGATCTGCAATATTTAGATGCATTGGTTATAGTACCATATATAGGTCAGAAAATGCCATTGTATATATAAGAATTTATTTAGCAAAATACATTATAGCTACATCATTACTTTGTCCAAACATTCAAATCTATCATGGTCAATACATGTTCATTAGATTACTCATTTCAAGTTAATCATAAACAGTTGTGCTGAATTAGCAGATTCCTCATTTAGGTTATATCTGCGTCCTGTGGCAGTTGTGGGTGCTGGCATCTTAGTGATGTCATGTTGTACAGGTACCCAGCAAACATCCTCTCTGTGTGGCCAGTAAAAACTTCTTGCTGGTCCATGTGAGTGCATGAAAATTAATCTGATGTCATTGGTGGCAAGAGTGCTCAGATTAGGACTAGCGTCTCACTGAGACATGTTGAAACGTGTTAACAAAACTGACGAATGATGACATGATCTCAACCATTGGATGGCACTGGAGGACTTACAAATTGTTTATTTCCCCAAATTGACATTTAGAATTGTGCATACAATAGTAGTTTAATTAAAGTGTCCCTAATTTTGATAAATGACCTGCTATATAATAGAAATAGCCCAGGATGTAAAAAGGGTAATGCTTGTAAGTACCCATTTCCCTGCCAGATTGACATAATTATTATATTTGAAAATTCATGTTTGTGCTCAATATATCTTTTGACAAAGAAATGCATATGTTGGCTTGAATCCCCACTGCGGTTTTTGTAATCCCATGGGGCATGAAATTGATGCACATTGTGTCCAGTGTTCTACAGTAGAAAAAGACAGAGAAACCCCAAAGGAACAGGGAACACCTTGGTGTGGACTTTCAGACATGAATGGTTGTTAGTATCAGATCTCAAATTTGTATTAACATTAAAAAACAATCGAAAAATGAGGGCTTATATGGCGCTACTAAAAAATTCATAACTATTTAATGAAGAGTTGCACCTCAACCACCTTTGAACCAAAGATAGCCAAGAATGTAAGCTTTAAGATGGTGAAGATTTCATGAATTTACAAGTTGTCACACCTCAGCAATTTGTTGTCAAATTTCAGGAAATGTTGGCTTTTTTAGGAGTTTGCTGTGTATTTCCTGGACAACCATGAGATTGACATGCTTGCTGTTTGTTGTACCAATAGCACTATGTGAGGAGAGCTTGCCCAAAAAAAAAATCAGCTCTCTACCTGCATAACTTTGGTCATAAATGTTCTTCAAAGTTGGTGTCACAGACAATCGACAAATAAATTAGCATTTTCAAACTGCAATAGCTTACTAAGAAAAAGAGAAAAGCCTTTGAAAATGTGCTGGCATAGTTTACTGGGCCTAGATGCTACACTGTGGATGATTTTGAGGCAATGACATTAGTATAACAGGAGATTTTGCCTCCTAAAAACTCCCTTTCATTTGGCCTTACAAAAACGAGTATGAAAATTCGCGCATTACCATCTTTGTTAATTTTTCCTACCAAATTTAACAGACATATTTAACTGAAATGTGGCACACATCCTATTAAGTATATTACGTTTCTCTGATGATATTTTAGACAAATCTGGGATGGTCAGGTGGGAGGCATTTGTTGAATTGACATGGAATGACCTTCCAGTATTACTCTCTGCACAAAAATTTTGGTGGACCAAACAAAAAATGGAACCAATTTAAATTTATTGAGAAATGTAAAAATTAACTGCCGCACAACATTTACTTTGGTTGTGCCTCTGAATTGCTGATTGCGAGTGGCTCTATTTATGGCTGTTTATGTTAGGCCATTTCTGAATGGCTGTCATTGTAAAGTAGCTTCTGATTGGCTGTTTTTGCATGCTGGTTTGGTATGCCCCGTACCCAGGCATGGGTACCCAGCCTTGGCCGGGCCCGGGACAAAATACTCTGAATGGGCCCCGCCCCCACCTACTCACCCCAACCTCCGGTCCATAGACTGTATATTAAGATGGACGAAGCAACCGTGACGTCACCCATTAGTTTCAGCATACCATAAAGGAAGCCTTGATTTTGGCAATTTGAATTGCGCCATGTTGTCATTTTGAAATCGGATGTGATTTCTATTGGACGAGAGCGAGAATCAAGATCCAGGGAGGGACGTGAGAGGTGGATCTGACTGTATCGGACAAGGACCAGAGGATAGCCACGCCTCTAGAGCATATTCTGACTTTATTCTTTATTCTCGTCTACTTGGGACCATACTTTACAAAAATGAACATTATGATATATCAAAAGAGACTTAAAACTTGCTATAGCTACCATAAGATAATGTGAAAAATTATTATTTAAATGAAAAATCAGGTGGGAAAGAAGGGTCATTTTCTCATAGTCTTCTATAGCATTGAACTTCTTTCAGCAACCACCAACGTTGCCATCTGCTGGCATTAGAATGCCATTTTACGGTACTTCCGTATGGGCTTTTTTCAGACCGGAGTGCTGCGTCCATCTTTTTACACAGTATATGCTCCGGTCCCATCAGCGCGATAAGGAACAGAACTTTTTAAACATAAAATAACTTGTTGTCCCGCGTGGCTGATGCGCTCTTGACTTAAATTTAACTACTTTAGTAAGACTATTCGGCAAAATGAAGGGCAGTTTAAATTTCCGCGGCGTTATTACTCAGTATATCGAACTTGAAATGCTCAGAAAACTTCAGATTTGCGAGTATTTGCTTACAGGAGGCCTGCGATGTGCGGTGAGGTGAGACAGTGACACAAACTTTTATCGCAGGATTTTGTGAACCTGTTCCCACGTACTATTAATGATTGGCAATCGAAACAATTAAGACCAAGCCTATAGGAAGCCTGATACTGATAGAGGAGATAATGACCTCATTCACGTATACGCTGCAATTTCTGACAGCAAGGATGGAAATCTGAATGATCAATTAGGAGAAATTCTCCGCTCTCGGTAATTCTGAATATCCTTTAAACATTTAATTAATTGCTAATCGAGCAAAGGGGAGGTTTCTGCCTCACCAAACTAACCTCTACCGCACGTCACTGAATCATAGGGCCCTATTTTGTTGCATAAAAACCTATTTACAGTAAAATGAATAAACACGTGACGCTTAGCCTGGCGGGGGGGCAAGAAAAGCTGGACCGGGTGACTTAACGGGGCTGGAAAACGGTGGCTGCTCTGTGTCTTACCTAGCTCTGCCCTGCCTTTACTCGTAACTGCATCATCAGAAGAACCTTTTTAAAATATTTATTTAGTGAATCCGTAAGGCTCCTGGTTTCTTCTTCTCTTTTTCTTTTTCTTTGCTTTTTGGTGCCCCTGAGTCACACTGACACACGTCGGCAGACTGAAGCGCAAATCAAATGACGTCGCATTTTTGATCATTGGCCAAACCATTTTTGTGTTGGGAGTGGCAGGGGGTTCTTGATCCCTATTTCAAGGACCATAAAGGTAAAAACAAATAGAAATCATTTTCTTAATGCAAATAATACACATTTCTTCCACAAATAGGCATATTTTGAAATAAAATAGAATAATTTTTCAACAATTACATGAGGGCCCAGTTCTGGGCCCCCCTCCTCCCTGGGCCCGGGACAAGATACCCGTTTGTCCCCCCCTGTCGGCAGGCCTGCCCGTACCTTAAATGTGGCCATACTAACTGCTGCATAGGTGGCAAGTATTCAAGGTCTCCAGGAACTTCTGTTCTCTGGGAGATGCGCACAATGCACATTTGCACAGACAGAGAAACGCACACGTGCACTGCCTGTGCTTCTGCTCCATTTCTCCCTCTTATGGTCAGACAGGGTACTACGGTGATGACTCATCCTTGTGTGTGCTTGCTGCAGTGGGGCTGTTAGAATTGCTTGCAGTGTTCAAGACATTTTTGAGTCAGCTGCTTCATCATTTTGCTGTTAAATATATCAGTGTATTTTGGTGAGAAACAAACAGTCTATGTAGTGGGTCAGGGCTGTAGCCATGGGAACATCGCACAATTTAACATTTTTCGAGGAGCATTTTATTGCTGCAGTGTGCAGGCTGTGTGAATGGCTTTTTGATGCTGTTATTCTTATGCTGCTGCCAGTGCCTGTCATTGTCAAAAATGTGTCCCTTGCACAGCCCCACCCTCCTCCCTGGTCCATGATTGGTTGATAAGGGGTGCTCAAATCCGAGAGCCAGTGTTGCCTGTAAATGTGCACACACTCGGTACAAACTCCTCACACAAATACATGCGCACATGCTCGCTCGCTCACTCACTCACTCACTTCTCTCTCTCTCTCTCTCTCTCTCCCTGTCTGCAGAGGTGTCTCCACCACTATAGACCCATTCTGGGACATCTCACTGGACCTGCCTGGATCCTCCACCCCCTTCTGGCCCCTCAGTCCTGGTGGCGACGGCAGCATCGTCAACGGGGAGAGTCATGTGACCGGCCCCACCACCCTCACAGACTGTCTGCGAAGGTGGCCATCAGCGTCAAATCTATCTCTCCCCCTCCCTCCATTTCTGTCTCACTCTCTTATTCCTCTCTCTCTCTCACTCTTCCTCTCCTATTTCTGTCTCCCGCTCTCTCCTCTCCCTTGTCTCCAGGTTCTTTTCTTGCAGTTTCAAACTCTCTCTTCTCTGCTTTCCGTTTTTTCAATACTGCTAGTGTTAGATAAGATTAGCCTAGCTTTGTGTTCGCTGTACACGCCATTCATTGGGATGATTTGAACAAGCTAGCATTGTGTGATAATGGTTTAAGCTCATAGACAGTTCATGGAATGATTTTAATTGTCTACATCACATGGAAACAGTTTATTTGGTTAGGTAAAGTGTGTATGTGTGTGTGTATGTGTGTTTGTGTGATTTTTTTTTTTTCTGACAGGTTCACCCGACCAGAGCATTTAGGAAGCAGTGCCAAAATCAAATGCAGTGGTTGCCATAGTTACCAGGAATCTACCAAACAGCTGACAATGAAGAAGCTTCCCATTGTGGCCTGTTTTCATCTTAAAGTGAGTTAAACAGCATTTCACCTGATTTTTACCTGATTGTCCCCCGCCGCGCGGAACGCGTGAAGCCGCGGGACATAGTATTCACGACCGTGCGTCCGTATATCCCGAATCCTTGTCAGCGAGATATCTCAAGAACGAATTGGCGGTTTTCCTTCAAATTTCATGTCAACATGTATTAGGGCGATACCCCAGCGGCAGTTGATTTTAGTGACCTTCGCGTCACTCTCAAGGTCACACCGAGAGATTGCTCATTTTGACACGATTTCACATCTTGTGGCGGGGGACAAAGACACGTTAGTGGCAAATACTTGTTCTAAGTTGTTTTTTACATTTATGTTATTGTTACCTGATTCTGACCCGAGTATCAACGGATTTTGACCGGATTCTAACCTGGCTTTCAGCTGCCTTTAACTCCATTTAACCTGAGTTTTACCTCTTTCTAATGATTCTAAAGCGATTCTTCACCTAATTTTTTTTTACCTGTTTCTAGCTCGTTTCACCTGATTTTTTACTTATTCTATTCCCAGTTTCTCTTGATTTTTACCTTGTTATAACCCGAGATTCTTTTTATTTTTACTTGATTCTCTAAAATTCGAGTTATAATCAGCTAAATCAGCTGATATCCTTGATCCGTATGGGAGTTTCACCTGTCTCTCTTCACCCCTCCATCCGGATTTACTTGATTCTTTCCTGTTGCAGGTTTGTTCATCTCCATGGCCTTTCACCTGTGGTGTGTATTTGATGACCCTATACACCAGTTATCTGCCTGTAATGACCTGTCTTACCTGTTTTCTTTCTCTCCATCTTCCCCCTCTCTCTCTCTCTTTCATCTCCCATCCCTCCCTCCCTCTGCAGCGGTTCGAGCACTCGGCAAAACTGAGGAAGAAGATAAGCACGTATGTGTCCTTCCCCCTGGAGCTGGACATGACTCCCTTCATGGCCTCCAGGTGAGGAAGAGTGGCTTGGACTTTGCCACCATCCAGTCCGGACTGCGTTCCAATCCGAAAAAATGCTTGCTTCGTCTTGTTCACTCGCCCTCTAATCGAGGGGGGAATCCCCAAAAAATCCCGGATGTAAGATGGCTGCCACTTGTAGGGTCGTGCCAATCCAGTTTTGCGGAGGGAAGGGCGCATTTTAATTTTCTCAAGCCCTTGATTATCCTCCTTCAAACGAAGCCAACAACGAACATCCCTCCAAGCTTTGATATTGCCCAGAATGATTCGCTCATTCACCCTCAGTCAAAATTTCACATCCACCATTTATTTCAGATGGCAAAATGAGGAATTGTGGTAGGGAAATTACCATACAAATTTCAGAATTGTGTTCGACTAGTGTGCAATTGATGACAGAGTAATGTGCAAATAGCGAAGTTTGGGGGTGAGGGGCATCGGTTTCGCATCATTTTTAAGCATTTGAGACTTTACTTTCATTTTTGTTGTAGCTAACCTATAGCATCCGCGAGGTCTGTTGCAGAGCTAAAAGCCGCTTTCACACTGGACGCGAAACTAATTTTTCGCGCGACAAATTACATTCAAATACAAAGACGCGAATGCACACAAAATGCATCCATGGCACTGATCTTGCAATCTGTCGAGCGAAAAATTCATTTTGCATCCGGGGTGAAAGCAGCTTTATTTTCCCATAAAACAGTCACAAATGCCGCAGCAGTCAAACGAGCACGCTGTCTTCTACTTGCCACGAACACGCGATACGCTTCCGCGTGAACTGTAAAAGGTAGAACGTACACGTCACTCGGCTCCATGGCAACGCAAACTTCCCGCTGGCTTGTTGACAAATGTAGAAGTGCGGAAAAAACGCGCGAGGGTCGTTCCAATCCGATTTCCCACAATCCTCCCCCTAAGTCCCCTCTATTGCCCTCCCTCGCTCGGGAAGGGCTTACTCGCCTGCTACGTCATTCGGACGGCTCACTCGAGTGGAGGGAAGAAGAGAAGGGAGTATCTTATTTTGGATTGGAACGCAGCCCAGGTCACAGGTTTAGCTGCTCCTCACTAGCGCCCTCTTGTGGCAGTCTGTAGAAAGTCAATAGACACGCCAAAGGAGACCAATGATCTCTAACTGCTGGGGAGTGTCTAAAGGTTTTTGGGATTTTCATTCAATCAGTGGCCAATTTAGGCCCTGTTAACCTGATGTGCCTTCTCCACACCCAGTCTGTTACTGAGGTATTTAAGTATAGGAACACATCAATATCCTGTTCTCTCCAGAATTTCAGCTTTTCACTGTTTGACCATCAGCAAATTCAGATCCAAGCAACCAGGGGCCTTATTTATGAAAAATCTGAGTGTATTTCATACAAAACCCAAAACCAGTTAAGTTGCACGTTGTGTAAATCGTAAATAAAAACAGAATACTGTTATGGCCCCAATTTGTTATTACATTTAAAACAACAACAGCAACAGATGACAGATACAGTTCCAAAACTCGAACACATTTAACCAAACAAAGACAATAACAACTAACTAACCTAAAGACCAAGACTGAATTATAACAAAAACAAAAATATTTACAATCCCTTTTTGTGGGGGTGGCTTGGTGATGTCCTGGAGGATGAAAATTCTCAAACACAGGCAAAGAAATCCACAAAAGAAACGTCACAGGTCTTGAACAGAATGGCAGGTCTGGTCATCTTCTTGCAATTTCTCCTACAACTTTACTGTCTCAATTCTTTTCCTTATATACTCTTTTGCAGACCCCACCCACATTTAGACCTCTAATTTTCTGAGACTTGCCCCAGACATGTCCAGGACATGTCTAAACATGACTCCAGTCTGAGCTTAACAAAAAAAAGGTAAATACTATATTCACATTACACCTCCATTCCAAAAGGGAAAAATTTTGACTCATAAAGGCAAATTTTTTCTTTTCAATACAAAATGGTTAAGTGAACACTTGTCTATATAATATCATACAATATTCAAACACATGATATATATATACACATTCAAACCCGGGATAAGCAATCAGCAATTACATTGTCTGTACCCTTCACATGCTTAATTTCCAAGTCAAACTCCTGTAAAATCAAACTCCAATTCAACAATCTCCGATTCTTGTTTTTCATCTTACTCAAAAACATTAACGGATTGTGGTCAGTGTACACAATCATTGGCTTTTGTCCTGTACAAACATAAACCTCAAAGTGTTGTAAAGAAAGGACCAGAGCCAACAGTTCCTTCTCTATTGTGGAATAGTTCCTTTGGTGGCGATTGAACTTCCTGGAGAAGTATGCCACGGGATGCTCAATGTCAACAGAGTCACTTCTCTGTAGGAGCACAGATCCACAAGCTTGGTCGCTAGCATCCAGGCCTGCCGACAGGGGGGGACATACGGGTATCTTGTCCCGGGCCCAGGGAGGAGGGGGGCCCAGAACTGGGCCCTCATGTAATTGTTGAAAAATTATTCTATTTTATTTCAAAATATGCCTATTTGTGGAAGAAATGTGTATTATTTGCATTAAGAAAATGATTTCTATTTGTTTTTACCTTTATGGTCCTTGAAATAGGGATCAAGAACCCCCTGCCACTCCCAACACAAAAATGGTTTGGCCAATGATCAAAAATGCGACGTCATTTGATTTGCGCTTCAGTCTGCCGACGTGTGTCAGTGTGACTCAGGGGCACCAAAAAGCAAAGAAAAAGAAAAAGAGAAGAAGAAACCAGGAGCCTTACGGATTCACTAAATAAATATTTTAAAAAGGTTCTTCTGATGATGCAGTTACGAGTAAAGGCAGGGCAGAGCTAGGTAAGACACAGAGCAGCCACCGTTTTCCAGCCCCGTTAAGTCACCCGGTCCAGCTTTTCTTGCCCCCCCGCCAGGCTAAGCGTCACGTGTTTATTCATTTTACTGTAAATAGGTTTTTATGCAACAAAATAGGGCCCTATGATTCAGTGACGTGCGGTAGAGGTTAGTTTGGTGAGGCAGAAACCTCCCCTTTGCTCGATTAGCAATTAATTAAATGTTTAAAGGATATTCAGAATTACCGAGAGCGGAGAATTTCTCCTAATTGATCATTCAGATTTCCATCCTTGCTGTCAGAAATTGCAGCGTATACGTGAATGAGGTCATTATCTCCTCTATCAGTATCAGGCTTCCTATAGGCTTGGTCTTAATTGTTTCGATTGCCAATCATTAATAGTACGTGGGAACAGGTTCACAAAATCCTGCGATAAAAGTTTGTGTCACTGTCTCACCTCACCGCACATCGCAGGCCTCCTGTAAGCAAATACTCGCAAATCTGAAGTTTTCTGAGCATTTCAAGTTCGATATACTGAGTAATAATGCCGCGGAAATTTAAACTGCCCTTCATTTTGCCGAATAGTCTTACTAAAGTAGTTAAATTTAAGTCAAGAGCGCATCAGCCACGCGGGACAACAAGTTATTTTATGTTTAAAAAGTTCTGTTCCTTATCGCGCTGATGGGACCGGAGCATATACTGTGTAAAAAGATGGACGCAGCACTCCGGTCTGAAAAAAGCCCATACGGAAGTACCGTAAAATGGCATTCTAATGCCAGCAGATGGCAACGTTGGTGGTTGCTGAAAGAAGTTCAATGCTATAGAAGACTATGAGAAAATGACCCTTCTTTCCCACCTGATTTTTCATTTAAATAATAATTTTTCACATTATCTTATGGTAGCTATAGCAAGTTTTAAGTCTCTTTTGATATATCATAATGTTCATTTTTGTAAAGTATGGTCCCAAGTAGACGAGAATAAAGAATAAAGTCAGAATATGCTCTAGAGGCGTAGCTATCCTCTGGTCCTTGTCCGATACAGTCAGATCCACCTCTCACGTCCCTCCCTGGATCTTGATTCTCGCTCTCGTCCAATAGAAATCACATCCGATTTCAAAATGACAACATGGCGCAATTCAAATTGCCAAAATCAAGGCTTCCTTTATGGTATGCTGAAACTAATGGGTGACGTCACGGTTGCTTCGTCCATCTTTATATACAGTCTATGGACCGGAGGTTGGGGTGAGTAGGTGGGGGCGGGGCCCATTCAGAGTATTTTGTCCCGGGCCCAGCCAAGGCTGTCAGGGGCCCTGCTAGCATCGACCGCGATGGAAAACGGTTTGTTGAAGTCAGGAGATTTGAGCACGGGGAAGTGACACAGCAGAGACTTCAGGCGATCGAAGGCTCTCTGGCATGCATCATCCCAGGTGAACTTTACGCCTTTCTTCAGTTGGTTAGTTAGACTGAGAGCAATCTCAGCAAAGTTCTTGCAGAACTTGCGGTAGTACCCGATCATTCCAAGGAAGCGGCGCAAAGCTTTTTTGTTGTCAGGAACTGGAAAGTCCATGATGGCTTGGACTTTAGCATTTATGGGTGCCACCTTACCCTGGCCTATGACGTAGCCAAGATAGGTGACAGTAGCACAACCAAAGTCACTCTTGCTTAGGTTAACAGTCAGGTTAGCCTGGGTCAGGCGCTGGAACAACGTCTCTACATCTTTTAGATGTTCTTCCCAGGAGTCACTCCATGTGATCAGGTCATCGATGTACGCACCCGTGAGTGGCAATCCGGCGATTGTAGACTGTATCATCCTTTGGAACGTGGCTGGGGCATTTTTCATGCCAAAGGGTAGGACTTCATACTGGTACAATCCAGATGGTGTGGCAAAAGCAGAGATGCTCTTGGCCCTCTCAGTTAAAGGCACACACCAATAACCCTTCAATAAATCAATCTTGGTCAGAAACTTTGCTTGCCCTACACTATCAATACAATCATCAATCCTAGGTATTGGAAACACATCAGTTCTAGTTACAGCATTGACTTTGCGATAATCTGTACAGAATCTAGTACTTCCATCAGGTTTTGGAACTAGTACACAGGGTGAACTCCAATCGGAGTTGGAGGGTCTGATAATATCATGTTTTAACATGTACTCAACCTCTTTCTCAGCAATCTTTCTCGTTTCAGGATTCATCCGGTATGGATGCTGTTTTATTGGTTTGGCATCACCAACATCTACATCATGAGAGGCTATAGTAACTCTCTTTGGAACATCAGGAAACAAATCCTCATATTTCTTGATCAACCTTTCAAACTGATCTATCTGTGAGGGTTCTAAGTGCTGGAGTTTTACATCAAGATTTTGCAACACTTCAGTGTTTGACAATTTACATGAAAGAACTTCAGCTTTAATTCTTGGTTCATCATCTTGAAACTCCCCCTCATCTTCACACGTTTCGACCATTGGAGAATCTGAAGTGACAGCTGCAACCCTAGCATTTCTGTCATGATAAGGCTTTAGCATGTTAATATGACACAATTGTTTTGGTTTTCTCCTATCTGGAGTCTTCACAATGTAATTGAGATCATTGAGTTTTGTCAGAATTTCATAAGGACCATGAAATCTAGCCTGCAATGGATTGGACTGCAAGGGAAACAACACAAGGACCTTTTCTCCTGGTTTAAACTCACGGCTTCTAGCCTTATGATCATACCAAGTTTTCATTTTTCCCTGACTTGATTTCAAGCTCTCTTTGGCAAGGTCACAAGCTGCACGCAATCTTTCCTTGAACTTGCTAACATAGTCTAACAGACTGATATGCGGCTCTTTCTCTTGCCATTGTTCACTCAATAATAGCAAAGGTCCTCTCACTTCATGACCAAACACTAGCTCAAATGGACTGAATCCAGTAGACTCCTGCACTGCTTCTCAAGCTGCAAACAACAGCAAATGAACCCCTTCATCCCAGTCTTTCTCATGGTCATAACAATAAGTCCTCATCATTGTCTTGAGAGTGGAATAAAACCGCTCTAAGGCACCCTGACTTTCTGGATGATAGGCACTAGAAAGAATCTGCTTAGCACCTAGTTCATACACAACCTGCTGAAACAAACCAGAAGTGAAATTGCTGCCTTGGTCTGACTGAATTTCCCTGGGAAGGCCAAACAACGTGAAGAACTTTATCAATGCCTTCGAGATTTCAGTTGCCTTGATGTTACGTGGAGGTATGGCTTCGGGGAATCTGGTAGATGCACACATGATTGTCAACAAGTACTGTTTTCCAGATCCAGTCTTGGGTAATGGACCAACACAATCAACAATGACCTTAGAGAATGGCTCCCCAAATGCTGGGATAGGCTGCAATGGAGCTGCAGGTGGGTCTAACTGGTGTTTTCCAACTACTTGACAATTGTGACAGGTTTTGCAACAGTTGGAAACGTCTTTCCGAAGCCCAGGCCAAAAGAAGTGTTTCATGATCTTATCAACAGTCTTGTTAACACCAAGATGACCTCCTAAAGGTAAACTATGAGCCATTGTTAAGATCTCATTCCTATAGACCTTCGGAACAACAGTTTGCCTGACCACTGCCCAATCTGCATTGGCAGGGATATCAGGAGGGCGCCACTTCCGCATCAACACACCATCCTTGAGATAATACCCAACTGGAACTGTGTCTATTTCTTTATCAGGAAGGGCCCTCCTCTTTAGTACACAAATTTCAGGATCATTAGTTTGCTCCTCAATCAACCGCTTTCTGGACAGAGACAAGTCTCCAGACACATCAGAATCACCAGACCCATCCGGCTGGCTGAATAGAGAACTGATAAAAGTATCTGATAAGTCCTCAAACGGAGAAACCATAGTAGGCCAATCAGAGTCATGAGGCGAACCACCTGAGTCCTGACTATTCAATGTACTGGACGGCACCACATCATCTTCTTCTTTAGCCTTCTTGGCCATAGCACGAGTCACTGCGCAAGAAGGATACAGAGATGGGTCCTCATCCCCATCTTCAGTGCTCGGCTGTGAAGTAAGATGTACAGGGGGAACTACTTTGCCCCCAGCCAGGTCATTGCCTAGCAACAGAGAAACACCCTTTATAGGTAGACTTGACATAAGTCCCACCTTTACCTGTCCTGTAACTAAATCTGACTTCAAGAATATAGAGCGCAGGGGTACAGATACAGTCCTCCCTTCAATACCTTGTACAAGTATGAAATCCCCTGAAGCGGTCTCATCACGTAACTCCAAGGAGTCCATCAACAAAAGTGATTGAGAAGCTCCGGTATCTCTTCGGATATATATGGGGACAGGAGTAGTATGCTCATTCTGTTATGACTTGGAAAAATCACAACAAAGAAAACTGAAAAGTACAACTAAAACAAATTTATTCTTTAATAAAAAAGTTGTACAAAAAATGATCCACTATTTAAATTCTCTAATAACACTGCCACTATTTGACTGTTGCCAAAACAAAACTCTGGTCTGCTCTCTTCTGCTGTCTCTCTCTTTGTTGTCTGTCTCTGCTGTGCTTAAAATCACAGCCTTTTTATAGTCTAGCAACCTTCCAGAAAGATCCACAGGATTCTAGGGAAATCCCGCCCCCTCCAAGCAGGAAAGTGCCAGAAGCTTCTAGAAATTACTAGACTTTTCTTAATGATTTTACAAACACGCCACCAGATGGTGCCAATGAACAAAATAAATATAGCTGACCAGCAGGGCAGCAAAACAGCATGTAACAAATCTTCATTTACAAATGGAATATAAAGCTGTACAAAAAATTATCATACATAACAATTCAGAGCCACAAATCCCTCTGACACAAATGGAAGAAATTCCTCCCTCACGAAGTCAGCTGTATCAGGCTTTTTAGCCCCACAAGAAGCAGGCAATTTAGCAGATTGGTTATCTACTACAGGGGTTTCTAACCTTGTTTTCACAAAGGCATTTGGTTTGGTATCCTTTTCTTTTTCTTTCTTAGCTTTAAGGAACCAACAGTTAGTTGTAACATGACCAGATTTCTTGCAATAACTGCAAACTAGACCACTTTTGTCACTGTCAGCTTTCACACTTCAATCAGACCTGTTACTGGATTTCTGAGCACCATCACCAGATTTGTCTTTGTCTTTGGGTGAGGAATCTTGGGTATCACCATAACCCTTTTTCTGAAATTGGGACCATCTATTATTACTGCTAGACTGAAATTTGGACTTATGTGTGAGAACATATTCATCTGCAAATTTGGCAGCTGATTGCAAATTCAGTGCTTGCTTCTCATTAAGGTAGGTCTTAACATCATCTTTAACACAGTTCTTGAATTCTTCAACTAACACCATCTCTTTTAGTGAGTTGAAATCATCCTTGACCTCCATAGAAGTACACCAGCGCTCAAAGCAAACTTTCTTCTCATTAGCAAATTCACCATAAGTCTGATTTTCAGATTTCTTCAGACCTCTGAATTTCTGTCGGTAAGCCTCTGGAACCAACTCATAAGCTCTCAAAATAACCTTTTTGACAACCTCATAATCAGAGGAATCATCTGCAGACAAAGCCGAATAGGCTTGTTGAGCTTTACCCTTGAGGACAGTTTGCAACATCAGAGGCCAGTGTTCCTTTGGCCACTGGCAACTCTTTGCTACCTTTTCAAAACACTGGAAATAGTTGTCTATGTCCTTTTCAGAAAATGGAGGCACCAGTTTTACCTCCTGACTGGCACAAAATTTATTTTTAGTTTCAATTTTAATTTTTAGTTTCTCCATTTGGACTCTTTCTTCTCTATCGAATTTCTCTAATTCAAAATCTCTCTGTCTTGCAAATGTTTCTAACTCAAATTCTCTTTGTTTTTCTTTTTCCTCCCTTTCTATTTTCTCTTTTCTTGCTAATTTTTCTAACTCAAACTGCCTTTGTTTTTCTCTTTCCTCCCTTTCAATCTCTAGCATTTTTAATTTAAGTTCCATTTCTATATTTGGATTTTCCACTGGAAACTGTTCCAGATCTCCTGGTGCAAACACATTTTCATCAATGTAATATTCAACTATCTCTCTAGCCAGTCTTGCTTTTCGCATGGCTGGTTTTACCTCTGTCAGCTCCAACTGTCTGCAAATTTCTAGCAGTTCTGTCTTTTTAAAAGACTTCAAAACCCCTACGGTTGGTGATGCCAAGAAATCATCCATTGCTGTTGTCAATATATATGTATTCAATTACAAAAAATCAATTTTACAATTTGAAATGTTAGATTTTCAATAAATTACTCACAAAATGGTCTATCCCGGACGAGCCCCCAATTTGTTATTACATTTAAAACAACAACAGCAACAGATGACAGATACAGTTCCAAAACTCAAACACATTTAACCAAACAAAGACAATAACAACTAACTAACCTAAAGACCAAGATTGAATTATAACAAAAACAAAAATATTTACAATCCCTTTTCGTGGGGGTGGCTTGGTGATGTCCTGGAGGATGAAAATGCTCAAACACAGGCAAAGAAATCCACAAAAGAAACGTCACAGGTCTTGAACAGAATGGCAGGTCTGGTCATCTTCTTGCAATTTCTCCTACTACTTTACTGTCTCAATTCTTTTCCTTATACACTCTTTTGCAGACCCCACCCACATTTAGACCTCTAATTTTCTGAGACTTGCCCCAGACATGTCCAGGACATGTCTAAACATGACTCCAGTCTGAGCTTAACAAAAAAAAGGTAAATACTGCCATCTAGTGGCCCATATTCACATTACAATACAATGATTTGCAAATCCTTTTCAACCTATATTCAATTGAATACACTGCAAAGACAAGTTACTTTATGTTTGAACAGGTAAACTTTGTCATTTTTTGCAAATATTAGCTCATTTGGAATTTGATGCCTGCAAAATGTTTCAAAAAAGCTGGCACAAGTGGCAAAAAAGACTGAGAGAGTTGAGGAATGCTCATCAAACGCTTATTTGGAACATCCCACAGGCCAACGGGCTAATTGGGAACAGGTGGGTGCCATGATTGGGTATAAAAGCAGCTTCCCTGAAATGCTCAGTCATTCACAAACAAGGATGGGGTGAGGGTCACCACTTAGTGAACAAATGCGTGAGCTGATTGTGGAACAGTTTAAAAACAACATTCCTCAACGAGCTATTGCAAGAAATTTAGGGATTTCATCATCTACGGTCCAAAATATCTTCAGAAGGTTCAGAGAATTTGGAGATATCACTGCACGTAAGCGACAAGGCCGAAAACCAACATTGAATGCCCTTGACCTTCGATCCATCAGGCGGTACTGCATCAAAAACCGACATCAGTGTGTCAAGGACATCACCACATGGGCTCAGGAACACTTCAGAAAACCACTGTCAGTAACTACAGTTCGTCGCTACATCTGCAAGTGCAAGTTAAAACTCTACAAAGCAAAGCGAAAGCCATTTATCAACAGCACCCAGAAACGCCGCCGGCTTCGCTGGGCCCAAGCTCATCTAAGATGGACTGATGCAAAGTGAAAAAATGTTCTGTGGTCTGACGAGTCCACATTTCAAATTGTTTTTGGACCTCCGGACCAAAGAGGAAAAGAACCATCCGGACTGTTATAGGCGCAAAGTTCAAAAGCCAGCATCTGTGATGGTATGGGGGTGTATTAGTGCCCAAGGCATGGGCAACTTACACATATGTGAAGGCACCATTAATGCTGAAAGGTACATACAGGTTTTGGAGCAACATATGTTGCCATCCAAGCGATGTCTTTTTCATGGACGCCCCTGCTTATCTCAGCAAGACAATGCCAAGCCACATTCTGCACATGTTACAACAGCATGGCTCTGTAGTAAAAGAGTGCGGGTACTAGACTGGCCTGCCTGTAGTCCAGACCTGTCTCCAATTGAAAATGTGTGGCGCATTATGAAGCGTAAAATATGACAACGGAACCCCGGACTGTTGAACAACTTAAGCTGTACATCACGCAAGAATGGGAAAGAGTTCCACCTGAAAAGCTTCAAAAATTGGTCTCCTCAGTTCCCAAACGTTTACTGAGTGTCGTTAAAAGGAAAGGCGATGTAACACAGTGGTAAAAAGGCCCCTGTGCCAACTTTTTTGCAATGTGTTGCTGCCTTTAAATTCTAAGTTAATGATTATTTGCAAAAAAAAGAAAGTTTCTCAGTTTGAACATTAAACATCTTATCTTTGCAGTGTATTCAATTGAATATAAGTTGAAAAGGATTTGCAAATCATTGTATTCTTTTTTAATCTACGATTTGCATAATGTGCCAACTTCACTGGTTTAGGGTTTTGTACATAAACAGTATGTTTTCTCAAAAAAGGCAAATGATATAAAGTAACAAATATCCTAATCTTTAAATCAGTGGATTAGCTAAACTGCATGCAGTTTTTAAATAATTAATTTAGAATTGTCCTGAGTGCATCATTGTGTTTAAAGGCGTCCTAACATGCTGATCCCCCTTTTAATACTTATTAGTAATGTTATAATGTTGGTTGTCCATGCTCAACCTCTGAAAAGTTTCCAAACATAAGATACAGGGGTTCTGCCGTAATCCAAGAACATGATTTCATAAGCGTGATTTCCTCTCTGAACAGCTCCCTCCGAGATCTTCACGCGATCTGAGCAAAACCTGATGTCAGGTTGTGCCGTCCAATTAGTACAGACCTAGCCAGAGCCAATCACGGCACTGGACCTGCCCACACCGTAAACTCTTCTAGCAGGAACTAACAACGGCAGATCATCCTATGCCTTAGTAGCATTTACACTTTTGGAAATACAAAAAAAGAACCACTGATCATTTGAGGTGCAATTTTGTCAGTATCTCTCCTAAAGCTACTTGTCCGTTTACTTTTGTACGCAAAGAAAAAGGCAACATTAGCTGTTTGTGCTCAGCATTTCACCACAGACAGCTTTGTCAATGAAGGATAAATCCACACAGGATAAGCATTTCAGCTGCTTCTCAAACCTGAAGCAGTTGCATCGATCAAGCACTCAGAGCCACAAGCTGGAAGTAACCATATAACAGCAAATCATGTAAGTGAAGCTAACGTGTTAAGGGTGGCTAGCAGGACCGCTAGCGATAGATAGCACTAATAACTGGCCTCAAAATAAAGCCTGTATCGGTCGTGATTGTCCGTGACTCTCAGACACAGAAGCTGTAAGTTGCTTTTACTACATAAGCCAACCTGACGTGATAGCCAGTTGATTGTGGCTGTAGCACAGCTGCTAACATAGCTAATGTTTGTGTCCTAAATATGCAAGAGTGATATCAGGGGAAATTCTACAGAAGGTGTGTGAACATAAACCTCATTTGTAGCTAACTTTTAATACTTGTTTGTAAATTGGATGCTTGGTACAACTGTTCGCAGTAACAGAACTTGCTGTCTGTAAAACCTGTATTGCAAGGGTTTGTATCTGTGGTTATGACCGCTCGGTTACCAGTTACTGCATGTCAGTTTGTGTGTCGTGCTAATCAAAAATGCTCTTTGTTAACTTATATGCAGTAATTCTGATCAGTACGCTTGTGTTTCTTCGGTAAGCATCAACGTGGCAGTTTCATCATAACGTTGCCCGATTATAGCCACTACAGTTAGTGATCGCTTCACTTATCCATGACCGGGATCAGCCGGATACTTCAGAAATGTCTGAGCAAGCTCTCTGGTGCTACCATGAAAGCAATGTGAAACGCTGAAGCTCTACCGGTTTACTAATGATTTCTCTGCACTACCTTGACATAATTTCATCCCCCTTTAGAAATTGTTGTGGCTAATAAAAAGCCGAAAAAGGCGGAGATTTAATAGGTAATTCTTTCCTGTAGAAAGAATTTCTGTAAAACCTGTATTATGTTCATAACAAAACCAAGCTCTCTCTAGCTGTCATGTACTATCCATAAAGCTGCTTTCACAAATTTTTCACGCGACAGATTAGCTACATTCAAAGACAATGCAAAGACACGAAAACAGGCGTTATGGGTGCGTTAAGCAGCTTTCACACTGGACCCGAAATGAATTTTTTGCGAGACAGATTACCTTCAATGTGATGACCACTTATCAGCTACTGCATGTTAGTTTGTGTGCTTTGCTAATTAAAAATGCTTCTGGTTAACCTATATGCAGCAATTATGATCTGTATGCTTGCATTACTTTGGTAAGCATCAATGTGACAGTTTCATCATAACGTTAAATGGAGAGGTGCTGTATGTGTCTGCCGAGTTGGGCTGCAGTTAGACCAGAGGTAGATTTTGCGGAGCTTAGGGTGCCTTTTTGGGTACTTATGAAACAATCGCTTTACTTATCCATGACCAGAGTCACCTGATACATCTCCAATGTCTGGGCAAGCGCTCTGATGTTACCAGTGAAAGCAAAAGGGAAGCGCACAGGCTATAACGTGTCCGGTATAACAAACGACTTCTCTGCATTGCCATCGATTTTAATATTAAATTCTTTTCGGCAAAAGTGATCGATTCGCTAGCTCCACATATGCAACTGTTCACGCAGACAGAACTTACAGTCTGTAAAACCTGTATTATGTTCATGACATAACCGGAGCTCTGTCTAGCTCTTGCACGCTATCCATAATGTGCCCATTTTCCGCGAGGAAAAGCTGGTCAGTCCGAAGCAATAAGTAAACCATTACCACGGGCAATTTCCGAAAAGGCCCTTTAGATTGGAACCTTCTCCCCTCCGTCATATACCAGCACAGAAGCTGTTCGTTTCTCCACACTAACAACACACCACAGTTATGCACACGAACCAGCAGGTCCTAATACACACCGAAGCAGTCCATAAGCGATTGGTCCACTTTTAGCTGCTCCTCACTGTCCATGTTTCCCTCTAAACTCAGACCCACCGGATTTCTACAGTCTCCAGTCCACACTTGGGTATGTCGACCCATTCTACAAATGTGTCTGTATGGGGTGGATTCTAGGTTAGCCTGCATCTGAGCTGCGGAGTAGAAAAACCGCTGTACTCTCCAACTGTTGCTGTCGCAAACTGAAGCCGATAGCAAATTCGTGCTACAGCTGCCAGACTTACGCACTGTGTCCTCCACTTTCGCCGCTGCATTTATTAGAGCAAGTTAATTTCATTAGATCTATACACATGTACTGCGTTAGATTGCAGAAAATGCCCGTCGATTTCTTCGGGAGTTTCCAGTTTCACTCTGGAGCTGGACCCGGAAAACTGCCTTCTGCTGCCTTGTCCCGCCAAGATCCGCCCTCCACAGAGCTGGCCAGTCAGAAGAAAGTGGGCACACAGGGAGTGGGGGCCATAAGAGCCACCCCAATGAGGCCTTTCAGGCAAAGACAACTATGGACTACAAATGGGGTTTTTACTTTGCGCGATCAGGAGTACTCTAGGGCAGTTATGCTTGAGCTTAATGTTATGCTTGTTTTTATAAATCTCAAGTCTTTGTTTCTGTGCATACGCACCATTCATAAATGAGGCTCCTGGTGCGGTGAGTTATTTGTGTACTCAGCTGCTGTAATGAGTTAATTTAGCACCTCTCCAAAATCAGAGCTGTGTAAGGCCTGTAGTGTGCTGGATTCTGGGCTAGTAGATGGTGTCAGATTGTCTTATGAGGCTGCTGAATGGCTGGTTTGTGTGGCTGTGTCCGATCCCATGAAACCAGGAATCCGAGATGTAATGTTTGAGAAGGCAGCTTTGTTTGTGTAGCTGAGTGCTTATAGTAATTGTGCACTGTGAATTGCCGATGTCCTTGTGTCATCTTTCTCTCACTCCCTCCCTCTCTCCTGCAGTAAAGACAGCCGAATGAACGGACAGTACCAACAGCCAGTGCCAGATCCACTAAACAATGACAATAAGTGAGTGTGCCACTGTCTCTTGTAGCAGCCCTGTCACACAAAACTCTCTAACAAGCACAGTTCACGCCCTCCCCCTCAATCAGCAGGGAAGCTCCAACGTCATTTCAGAAGACAAATAATGTTTGAAAATCCATGGCATCTATGGTATGGTTGCTTCTTTCTGTATCAGGGATGATTAAGGAAAGGGGGACACTTACGATAGCCCTGTGTTGTGGCAGTTATTCTGAGTGTGCAAAAAAGGTGGCCAATCAAGTTGTGGGGCAGTCATGTATTCCAGTTCGATCTTAGCTTGCCAGTGGAGGGCGGAGGGGGGTCTCCCTCTATAGTCTGGGTCCTCCTGAGAATTACACCCACTGTGGAGATTTTTCACAGCGCTGTTCTAGGGTTTCTTCTCCCTATTGGGAGGTTTTTACCTCATTTGCTATTTTGGGGATTAGGCCAGGCACTTTTTGCTCTGTATAGCGTCTTCGTGACAGTCCCTCTATGGAAAGTGCTCCAGAAATACAATTGAATTCTCGCTATTGCCAATATGCAGGAAATACCCAGATGTGGCTTTTTTCGCCAAAATTTCTTATATTTCTGGGACTGCCGCACTTCCGATGCGCAGTTTGCATAGTGGCGTGCTTTGCGCGCTAGCGCTCAGACCTATTGCATGCGCTTAATAACACTGAATGATCGCGATCTTATCATCTACAACTGTGCTTCTCAAACCTCTCCTGCAGTACCACTCAAATGAGCGAACCATTTGAATCACCTGTGCAGAAGCAGGATCTGAAACAGTTGGAGAGATTTTGCTCCAGGAGATGTTTGAGAAGCACTGATCAACATCATGTGTGATTCTAGAAAGCAACGCCAAACATTAAACTTCATCAGGGATGGGCAACTCCGATCCTGGAGGGCCGGTGTGTTGTATGCTGGTTTTTATTTCTATCAATTACCCTGACTAATTGAGTTAATTGGTTGCATACACAAATATAGATTTGTGCAAAGGTTTGATCAAAGAAAAATGTTTTGGGAGACGAGAACAGTCTTTTGTGGTCATTCATGATAATTTAAAGAAATGCATCATAAATGTCAGATTTCATGAATAGTTTGGCTAATTTAGATAATCAACGACTTGTAATTAAAGCCCAGAAGTTAGAGTGGAAACCAGGGACAGATATGGCCCTCATTGCCCATCTCGCACTAGATATTATATCATTCACCTGAATATCCCTGTGGAAGGCTGCTCGCAAAACTTTGAGAAAATGACTATTCCCCAGCTGAAAGCTTTTTTGACGGAAAGAGGGATTCCTCGCCAAGGAGCTGTGCGAGACCCGAAGTGACTTGGCTATCAAACTATCCCATAATGCACCAGAAATGGGTCTTGATTGCAACATCCGGGTACTTTTTCGTATTGGCGATAGCAAGAAGAATTGATCTGTGCATGTTTGTGCGTATATCATTTCAGGGATTCAGTCTTGTGTGTAAGTGACTCGGTCTCAGAATTACTTCAGTTCCCAAGGGTGATTCATTTGTGTTGTGTGATGATGTACTAGGCTTTGCTTAAAATTTTCCAGGGTTGTTGTTTTTTCCCCTAATATGTGTTGCCTTTTGCTATTGAAAAATTTTTGAATTTTGAAATTTAATTTTTTAAATCTGTTTTTATGCTCCGGTTTATAATGCGTTGGATATAGCTATCGCTTTGTTTGTCGGTCTGTCTAAACCAAGGTTTCTCAAACCTCTGAGGGTACCACTTGTCATGCATGTTTTAGATCACTCCCCGCTGCATTGCAGGCGATTCAAATGATCAGCTCATTATCAGCCGCCGAAACCTGAGTCACCTGTACATAAGCAGGGAGAGACCCAAAAGTTGTAGGACTAGGGGAGGTTTGAGAAGTACTGAACCTTTTTGTTCAGCACATAACTTGAGAACTGATTGATATTTGTCTATAAAATGTGGCACACAGATTAACCATGTTGTTATGACTTGAAAAAAATCACGACAAAGAAAACCAGCAATGACAACTTATACAAATTTATTCGTCTCTAAAAAAAAAAAGTTCTACAAAAAAAATCCACTGTTTAATCCTCTAATAACACTCTATTGCCACTAATTGACTCTGTTGCCAAAACCAAAACTCTGCTTCTGCTCTGCTTAACCCCTTTGCGCGGAAGCCAAATCTGGCTATTTAGGTGTTACCTGACTTAAGGCTTTGTAATTCAAGATTGAAGCTTCACAGACAGAAAAACTTTAGCTCCATTGAGTCTAGACACTTGAATAATTTAGACTCCTATCGTATTTAAGTTTATTTTTATGATTTTGGTGGAGAAAAGGGGCTGCAAACACAAATAATCTTCATGAAAATTCAACTTTGAAATTTCAAAAAAAAAAAAATAATACTGACAATTGAAAAACTGCTGGGGCCTAAAACTATACATTTCTGGGAACATAAACTTCTTGACCACAAGTACAATTCATCTTGAACATTACATTCTAGATTACCCGCTTGCTATGAACCAAATTAGACAGCTATCCAGGTGTCTCCCCAAAGTCTGAGATTCATCAAAATGTTTCACAGTCAAATCATACAATAATCATATGCTTAACACAAATTAACTTTTGGGGCATGAAATTCAGCATGAACTAATGATTTTCTGGTTGAGTTTAGCATGAATTTATCAATATCAGTGCAGTTGAACATCAGTGGTCCCCCAAGCATTAAATAAAGTGCTGATTAAACACCCATAACATTCACCCTGCAATGAAAAGCTAACCGCTCTCGTATCTGAGCTCATAACCTCACACCCCATCGGGGTAAAAACTCACTAACTCCGTAATATATGAATTCTGAAATATACCTTATTTTAACAGAACAGAAATTTCACTTTCAGGAAAAATCAAACGACATATGCCACCATATTCAACAGAATGGTGCAATGAACGTACCGAGAGATCTACCGACGTGCGTGGGCTGCATGCTTTTGGAGAAACGAAAACCTTGGCATTCGATGTCTTTATACGTGGTATAAATTCTACAGCAAAAAGCCACATTGAGCAAAATGCAAACAGAGTAGAAGTATAAACTTTTTCTTTGTTGATGCCCTCTGCCAGAGTCAGATGTATCGGGTAGAAGGAACCCTCCAATACTGTTTCATTCGGAACAATTCCCATTTACCATGTCCTTATCTTATTTAAATCCTCTAAATTTAACTGAACACTTCAAGGCCAGTTTTGCGGTCTTTTTTTCCCATATATCGCATCCATTTCAGCCGCGTAATGTGCGCAACGTAAACAGGATACAACCTAGCCTGCTGATACGCATAGGCTTGTATGCTCTGTGTTTGTCCAATAAATGTGTTTCGCTTACTGTAGAACGTTTAAATACTCGGGAATTGGATAATAAATGAGCCAATCAATACATTGTTACCGCGGAAGTTTCACGAGGGTGTGAAGTCTAACTGTGCAGTTAGGCAGAAGAGCCTGAATGTCTGATTGAGTGGTTAGCTATCAACACCAGTACTTGCGTGGATATAAGGAAGCGCTGAATTTGTCAATGAAGGAATGTACACGAAAATCCATGGTAGGGAACTACGCATTTTTTGCATGTGATGACTGTAATTGACAGTAGAATGTGAGAGAATCAATACCATGTTGAATTTTTTGCTTCAGAAAACAGATTTTTTCTGAACAACTATTTGGAATACCGTTGGCTCACTGTGGGTAAAGTGGTTGCTACATAGGACAACGATTTTTTTCTGTCGCATAAGATAATTTTTTTTAAACTACTGGATCGATACTATTGGCAAGGATATTTACCAGTTTGCAAATCAGGCTTAGCTGAGGACTTTAGTTCATGCAACTCTTGAAAAACAGGCAGTCGAGTGAACTTCCCCATATCCAAAACTGCGTTTGAGGTCTGCTTGCTTGTGAATATTCAATAACTGATCTGGGGGTGCCATCTAGTGATCAAGTACAGTAACAGCATGCTTAAATTTGCAGTTCTATAGACGCAAGCGTCTACATCTGCAGAAAGGGATTAAAATCACAGTATTTATATAGACTAGCAACATTCTGGAAAGATCCAGGATTCCTGGGTAATCCCGCCCCCTCAAGGCAGGAAGGTGCCAGAAGCTTCTAGAAAGCACTAGTCTATTGCATCAGATTATGTTTTGTTCCAGAAATACCACCAGGCGGGGGCCAAATGAACAAAATAAATAGCTGACCAGCAAGGCAGCAAAAACTGCATGTAACAAATCTCCATTTACAAATGATATACAATGCTGTACATAATATACTCATGCATAATGTGCCTTTTGCCATTTTGTATTTTTTTATATTGATTGACCTCAGGGTGTTGCTAAAACAACAAACTTTTGGCCAATAACATTTGAACCGTAGATCTCAGAAATGGAATTCAGTTCATTTTGTTCCTGTGGGTTTATAGGTATATATGACCCCTTAGTCTGTCAGTGTGACTAAGGGGTCATTCAATGCCAACTCAACCAGGGGTCCCCAGGTCACCATCTCAAAAAATTTTGAAAAAATCATAGATGTAGCACTACCTGAGAAATGAATGTGTGCCAAGTTTTAGGTCAATCTAAGCAATAGTTTCAGAGTTACAGCTATCAAAACATTTCAGCTATTATTTCGTTCATCGAAAATTTGACTTTAGTCCGTGTTCAAAGGAGCATATGCAGCATTCTGTTAAAGCTACAGAGTTGAGATTATTTTATACAAGGGCAACATCTGCTGAATTTCCATTTCTGCAATGAAAATTGGGTCTATCTTTCATCTCTGATTGTCAAGAGAGCTCCAAAAATGGAAAAAAACAAATATCCGAAATTGTTTCCAAACTTTACATCTCTGCTGCATGAGTGTACCTTACAATTCAGTGGTGAAATCATTTCTATAGTTTTGCCTATATATTTTAACACTTCCATGGTGTTAAAAGCATGTAAATAAGGATACCTCACCCACAGCATGACTTCAAAATAACATATTTTTCAATTTTTTGGAAAAAGACCTGTATTCAATCTAACAAAATCACAGGATGACAGTTAATGACAGTCTTGAGATTTTACATGTGAAAATTATTTGTTGCAAAATTCAGTAAATATCAGACTGGTTCTATTTTTATGCAACAAACATTTGCCAATTCTAAGGAAAAAGGCATGTATAAAATATACAAAAAATATGCATCATGTAACATTCGTACAGTTGGATTAAATTAATAGTTTTTTTTATATTTGTACTCTGTGTTCTCAGATTGCATTAGAAATATAATATCAAGAATAAGGTCTTGACAAACAAAACAAAATAGCTGAAATATTCATTTAGCTGTATCTCTAAAACTATTGCTTAGATTGACCTAAAATTTAGGACACACATCTCTCAGCTCGCTCTCACTCTACTGGGTACAATTTTTGCTGTAGCCTTCTTTTGTATGCGCACTCCATTGGTGCATCTTTCGGTCTGTCCACAATTTACCGTTCTTACCGCACCAGCTAAAATTTTGGTTGGATTCTTTTCATTTTGTTTTGTTGGTCAATGATATGAAGATAATCTCCATTTATTCTGTTTATGATTGAAAAATTTTTAGACAACGTCATCAACAACACAGGCATGTGGGCTATATTTTAAAAATAATGGAACTATATCTCCCGCCATACAGTGCGACCAGTTCACAAGAAATTTGGTCCAGAACATCTTCAGACTAAGAACTATTAAATCGTATGTACACAAGTGGTGTCATTGAGGATGTGGCCTCAGTTAGGCTCTGAATTTATGGAAGTGGCCCCTATTGCTAAAATGAGATCTTCGTAACACTTGCAATGTGCAATGACCACTCGTGACCAAACATAAGATCCCTCATCTAGATCCCATTAGACTTCTGCTGATGGCTCTTATTTGGTATGTTTCCACGATTCAGTGGTTCACAGATGGAGCTCCTGACTAGATGGTGAATTCTGTGTGCGTTATTGTGATTTGCTGAGTTGTCAGTGTGCTCCTTTAATTTGCGGATCTGAATAAGTGAGTTGTTGTGATTCAAGGATAAATAAAATTCTGTTTTGTGAATTAGAAAAATTTGTGTTTCTGGGCATGTTTCAGGTATTCCCTGTTTGCAGTAGTGAATCACCAGGGCACCCTGGAGAGCGGCCATTACACCACATTTATCCGGCAGCATAAAGACCAGTGGTTCAAATGCGACGATGCTGTCATCACCAAGGCCAGCATTAAAGACGTTCTTGACAGCGAGGGGTGAGTTCAATTCTCCCTGTCTTATTTCTCGCTCTCTCTCTGAATCCAACCAAATTTTACTGTTACTGAGGTGCGGGCAGTTTGACATTTTTAAGTGTAACAAAATATTAAAGGTGAACTAGAATGGTTGAACGGGGTATTTGTCCTTGTTCAGTGAAGTGACACATACACCACTGTTATGGCCCCAATTTGTTATTACATTTAAGACAGCAAAGGATGACAGACAATTTTAAAACTTAAATTTAATCAAACAAAGACTTTTAACTAATCTACTATCTACTCTACTCTCTCAAGATTGATTATATACAGAAAAAAAAATATTTACAGTCCCTTTGGTTGAGTTGCTTGGTGATGTCCTGGGTGAGGAAAATGCTCCAACGCAGGCAAAAATCCAGTAAAAGCTTCACAGGTTTTGAACAGAATGACAGGTCTAGTCACATGTGTCCTTCTCCTTGCAATTTCTCCTACTACCTTTCTCTCTCAATTTTCATCCTTATATACTCTTTTGCAAACCCCTCCCACATTTGGACCTCTTTCATTTTTTAATTCTCTGCGACTTGTCCCAGACATGGCCAAGACATGCCCAAACCTAGCTCCAGTCTGGGCTTAATATAAGATAGGGCAGTACTGCCATCAAGTGGCTTCTATTCGCATTACACCACAGAATTTTGGTTCGGTCTTTAATGCCTCAAAAGCTTCCTAAAAACCACTCTCAAAAAGCTATGTTAAGGTGGGGGATTTTGAATGCGTTGTTTTGCACCTATTGGCGACCTTTCGAGCTTAACTGGCAACCTCATATTGAAATGCAAGCTTGACGCTGATTGGCTGGCTTTGCTGCCTGAAGCGAAGCAAGTCAAAATCGCTTTCCATGTTACTTGCGGTGAAATTCACCTTTACGCAAGTGCAACTGAAACTTCAAGGCACAAGGATTTTGATTCCGCATGAAAATCTCATTAATAAGCATTTTTTGAATAATTGCGGACGACGGCGAATAATCCTAAAAAATGCGCTAGACCCACATGTTTTGGTGTTTGATACACCAGGCAAAACATTTTCACAAACTTAAGGCGCAGATGCCGACCTCCCACCATCTTAATGTGAGCATGGCAGGATCATTGGCAACAAGAATCTTCGCGGATTTATTTCAGATCTCATTTCAAAGCTGTTGTTGAGTGATAATCACGTCGTCATACGGCATTGGCTAGTGTTTCCCAAACTGTGTGCAGCGGCACATTGGTGTGCCGTGACAGCTTCCTTGGTGTGCCGAGAGAAAACCCACTTACTGTTTTTTCCTGATGGGCTAATGATATAAAAATGACAATTCAGGTCATTATCAATTCATTCAATTCAGATAATAATGCCTATTCAAAATTTACAATTCCTTCACGATATTTCCGCATCGTATCCTACTGTACAATTCCTTCTCGTGATTGGCCAATCATACATCGTCTAATGCGAAAAATTAGACATTCCCCGGCTAAATCAGCAGTGTAGGCTAGTTGAAACAAAACAAGGAAAATGGATAAATTCCTGACCAAAACCTCGAAAAGGCCGTCTGACTAAGACCCTGAACCACCTGACTTTGCAGCGCTGGCCAGAAAAAGAAAATCAAAGTGGTGAGCAGACTTTACATTGAAGAATATCTGACTTATGGGTTAACATTCACCGGAGATCTCGCTACCCCAACACCACTGTCTCTTGCTTGCGGCAAAAAGCTGGCAAACGACGCTGTGGTGCCAAATGAATAAAAAAGACACCTTTTAACCAAACACCCTCCTCTCGCAAAAAAAAAAAAAAAAAATGTAATGAATTTCATGCGGTTGAGAAGCCAGACGAACAAACAAGCTAGTTTCATGATGAAAACCGCTACAGAGTCAGAAAAACCATTAGAAGCTCGCTATCTGGTCGCAGAACTAGTAGCAAAATCAAAGATGCCGAATCTCCTGCCAGCATACAAAGCTATCGGTTCCTCTCTCAGACGAAACAATTGGCAGACGAAGAGGAGAAATGTCGGCAGATATACATTACAGGCCAAAAGTTTGGACACACCTTCTCATTCAATGCGTTCCCTTTATTTTCATGACTATTTACATTGTAGATTCTCACTGACGGCATCAAAACTATGAATGAACACGTGGAATTATGTACGTATGTATCAAACAGTTATCCAATAGGGCTGTCCGCTGTGTGTCAACCTGACTTCTGCACAACACAACTGATGGCCCCAACCCCATTGATAAGGCAAGAAATTCCACTAATTAACCCTGACAAGACACACCTGTGAAGTGAAAACCATTTCAGGTGACTACCTCTTGAAGCTCATCAAGAGAATGCCAAGAGTTTGCAAAGCAGTAATCAGAGCAAAGGGTGGCTACTTTGAAGAAACTACAATATAAGACATGTTTTCAGTTACGGGTATTTCACACTTTTTTTGTTAAGTACGTAATTCTACGTGTTCATTCATAGTTTTGATACCTTCAGTGAGAATCTACAATCTAAATAGTCATGAAAATGATGGAACCGCATTGAATGAGAAGGTGTGTCCAAACTTTTAGCCTGTACCGTATAGGACGTTGTAATGGAGGAAATAAAGGGGAGTGGGATATTTGAGCTGCAGGTGGATGAAACAACCCATGTCAGTGGACATGGAGAATTACTGGCCAATGTCAGATATGTCGATGGGGAGACGATTAAAGAAAATTACTTTTTTTATCGAATTTTGCCGGAGAAAACTACAGGTGAGGAAGTGTTTCGAGTGACATCTGAGTATCTGGAGAAGTGGGGGCGTAAAGACTGGAAAGACTGCGTAGAGTAATTTATTTTATGATCGCATGAAAGCCTGAAACCTGCTTGGAAAGCTCGAATCTCGTCACTCGATCGCGCTGCGGAACGCTATGGAACACTAATATCATAGCGGTGTGCCGTGAGATTTTATCATCGTAAACAGTGTGCCGTGAGAGAAAAAAGTTTGGGAAACACTGGCTAGACAAGCACAACCAATATTTTTAACCTTATAAATATAATCTAACAACAACGTGATACTTACAGTTTGTACTGGTCGTTGAGGTAGACGCAAAGTTGGAACTGCTCCGCTACGTAGCTCCAAACGCTAAGAGATGCCGGCTTGAAAATTGTGCCAGGTTAGTAAAACTGTCAGGTGAAATGGGCTGAGCAAAGTAACAGTCTGTCGTTGAATGTAGTGGGAATCTGAATAAAAATGAACAGCAGCCACGCACCTTGTGGATTTCTTTCGGTTGGAAGGTTATGGAACGTTTGCGCACTGCTTCCGCAGCCTGGAGGAGCACACCTCGGTACGCGACTCGTCATTTCGCCTAGAACTTCTCCTTCTTCTTCTTCTGGGGCTTAACGGCAGTATAGACGCATCTTAGGCGTATTACTGCCATCCTCTGTATAGTTTTCCCATTAAATTTTTGTAGCTCTTAAATTCGAGAGTACAATCCCGTCGCGTGAAGGAATTGTATTATCATTTTGTTCGATTGGGAGCGGTTGTCTTGTTCGCCAAAAAAATTTCGAAAAGAAAAACAGGAGACCCCAAGATCTGTTCCTAGCTCGAACAACATTTTCCTTTCTGACTGGTAATTTTTACAACGGAACATAATATGCATTGTGGTTTCATCCTCTCCGCATTGACATTTCCCAGAAGGGTGTTTCCCAATCATCCACAGATAATAATTTAACCCACAGTGACCAAGCCTTAATCTGGTTAACTTAACCATATCCCTCCGCCCTTCTAACCCTCCGATACCACTAACCCCATATATTCCATTAACCCTAGACTGTATAGAAAAGAGATGTCTTCCTTTTTTCTCATTTTGCCACTCTATTTGCCATATCATTTTAATACCCTCCTTGATTATGCTTCTATATTCACCTTTACCTAAGGGCACTTCAAAGTCAACTTTCTCCCTTTTCAGTGTTGTTCTGCCATCTCATTTCCCTCTACACCTTTATGTCCAGGGACCCAGCACATTACCACTTCTGTCCCCATGTTCCGTAGCTTAAACAGAACATTCATTATGTCTTTATTATGTCCTCCCTTCTGCCTAAACCTCCCTTCTCCAAGGCCATTATAGCTGCAGCAGAGTCCGAACATATTAGCACTTTTGGTGGTTTGACTGATTCAAACCACCATAAGGCCCAAAATATTGCTAATAGCTCAGTTGTAAAAACTGACACATTATCAGAGACCCGCAGTCCTGCCTTAATATTATATTTCTCCACATATACTCCAAACCCTGCCCTCCCATTGACCGGATCCTTGGATCCATCTGTGTAGATTTTTAAATACTGTCCCCAGAGTTTTTCAACATGAGATTTTACATCTACCATGATATTTTCTTTATTCTTCATTATTTCCAACAAAGATAAATCTGTTTCAACATCAGGAAGCAGCCAAAATGGAAACCGGGGATCTGCACATCAGGTCTGATATTAGATTATCCTCCAATCCCACTTCTTTAACCCACCCCTCAACTTCAGTCAAAAAGTGCTTGCTCTTAGTCTTTGCACCAGTTTCTCTTATATCTGATATTAGGCCCTTAGCTGGTAAGTTGGATCTCATTCCTTTTACCTTGGCCCAGTACTGCAAACCTAATTTGGTCCTTCTCATCCACAATGGAATTTCCCCCTCTTCAACTTGCCGTGCTGGTATAGGAGTAGTCCTAAAGGCTCCACTAATCAGTCGCAATGCTCTGGCCTGGATGACATCCAATTTCATAAGATGACTATTCGCAGCTGATCCAAACACAAATGATCCATAGTCAAGACAAGATCTAATCATTGCCTGATATATTAGCAGCATAGCCCCCCTCTCTGCACCCCAGTCACATCCTGCAAGACTTCTCAAGACATTTAATGTTTTTTCGCACTTATTCATAATTTTTCCTATTTGAATCCTCCATGTGAGCTGTTCATCGAACCATACTCCAAGAAATTTGAATTCTTTTACTCTTTTGAGGGGGCACCCAAAGAGCATTAATTTATGCTGAGGAATTTTCCTTTTATAACCGAAAATGACATATTTGGTCTTAGCTGTGGATATTTTAAATCCCCATTTGTTTGCCCATTCCTCAACTGAATCTAACGCCCGTTGCATTTTCTTCATAATATAGTTCACATTTTTCCCTCTCCTCCAAAGTGCACCATCATCCGCAAACAGAGATTGGCAAAACCCCTCACCAACATTATCAAAGATATCATTAATCATGACATTAAATAGCACAGGGCTGATCACACTTCCCTGGGGTGTGCCATTTTCTATCATAACCTTTTTGGAGCAAATTCCCCCTATTCTTACCTGTATGGTTCTATTCTTTAGAAAATCTTTGATCCAATTCAGCATTCTGCCTCTGATTCCCATATCATACAGTTTCATTAATAATCCCTCCTTCCATAAAGTGTCATACGCTTTTTCTATGTCTAAAAATACGCCCACTACGACCTCTTTATTAACTATTGCCTGCCCTATATCCTGGCTGAGTGTCGCTACGGATTCCATTGTGGACCCACCGTTTCTAAATCCATTCTGGTATTTCGTGAACAGTCCCTTACTCTCAATATAATATACCAACCTGTTCGTTACTATTCGCTCCATTATTTTACATAGGACCGAGGTTAGTGCAATCGGGCGATATGAACTTGGACACGATGCCGATTTCCCCGGTTTTAGTATTGGAACTACAACAGAGTGTTTCCACTCCTGCGGCAACTTACCTTGCGCTCAAACATGGTTAAACATGGCTAATAGTTCTTCCAACACTAGCTCATCCAAGTGTTTAAATAGCTCGTATACAAGCCCATCTCTCCCAGGAGAAGTATTCCTACGCACAGCAATTGCATCCCGCAATTCTTTCGGAGACATTGGGAGGTTCATAGCGCTTGCATTGTTATAATTACTGTCGACTTTCCGACCCTCATACATCATAACTCTTGCCCGTTCCCTAGCTCCATCCGTCCCTGAGTTGCCTGCACAATGTACTCCCTGGAATTCTTCCACCAATAAGTCTGCCTTTTCGATATTTGTGACCGCCTTAGTTTGTCCTTTAACCAATACTGGAATCTGAGACCGTTTATGTATTCCAGACATCTTACGGACCATAGCCCACATTCGATCAATAGGGAATTCTGATCCTATTGTACCGCAAAAATTCCTCCAATATGTCTGTTTTGCTACTTTCACCACCCTTCTTGCTATTGCTCTCAGTCTTTTATATTGAATGTCATTACACTCTATTGGAAATTTCCTCAATACCCGAAATGCCCTATCTCTATTCCGTATAGCTTCCTTGCATTTTTTATCCCACCATGGGACAGGCACCCGAGTTTTGGAGGACGTCTTGAAAGGAATCGTATTCAAGGCTGCTATGTGAATTAGAGTAGATATAGAGGAGTTCCACTCATCAATTGATCCCTCACTATTAATCCTGCTTAATCCACCAACTACCTCCTCCTGGTATTCATCCCACTTAGCTAAGTGAAAGTTGAACCTTCTAGGCCTCTCCTCCAGTTCTACTCTCAATCGCATGCTAAATTTGCCCATGATTGGATAATGATCGCTTCCCAATGGGGAATCATCAAAAACCTCCCATATCCCTCTTCTCGCCAAGTTGGCAGATTAAAACATCAGATCAATGCTACTGCTTTTGTTAGTATTTACATTAATCCTTGTCTGCCTTCCATCATTTCAAACCACCAATCCATGCTTATCCAAAAAGTCTTCTACCACTTCCCCATTACTATCTCTCTTGATACTTCCCCAGAGATAGTTATGGGCATTAAAATCTCCTACCCACACCACCGACCCATTAACTTTTTCCATCAATTTCTCTAAATCTTTTACATACAGTTTCCTGCATGGATTATAAAAGTTTATAATGTAAATTCGATTATTCACGCTCCACACTTCTACCATTACACATTCAAGATTAGTATTTAAATCTATACATCGATACTGAAGCCCGTTCTAAGAAACGTTACACACCCACCCCCTGCCCTATCAATTCTATCAGCTCTAGCACTAACATATCCAGGCATTTTAAAATCTAGTCTCGGTTTTAGCCAAGTGAATGCAGATAATATCTGGCTTAGGGTGTAAACATTCCACATATTTCTTAAATTCCTGTCCATTTGCCACTAAACTTCTAGCGTTCCATTGCACTATACAAAACATTAATATACTAAATATCTTGCTCATCGTCCACAAACAGATCTTCCACACTACCCATTTCTGCAGATTGATCACTCAACGCTATTTGCTTCCCCTTCATATATTCATGTAGCTGTTCCGGTAATAGTTGCTTTGGACCAAGAAATCTATCGGCTGCACCTACCACAATTCTTATAATGTTAGATCTCTTGTCCGTTGTTTTAGACCCAACCAGCACGTCTACTATGAATGACAGAAAACTTTCCCTACTCATCACCATTACATCAGAACCAATTGCCGACTTCCCCGCCGCCATTCCCTGGCTAAGCCTCCTATCTTTTGCCTGACATGCAGGGCTCCCCTGTTCCCCTTCAACCCTCCTGACCGCCTCCGCATAGGATATCTTTTGCTGTTCCTTCACATTTTGAACTCGTTTTGCTTTCATGAAAAATTCACATCCTCGATAGAAAGCAGAATGAGCCCCGCCACAGTTCGCACATTTGGGTGTTTCTACGTTGCACTCCTTGATCTCATGTTCCCCTCCACATTTCGCGCACCTGCGCTGCCCTCTACAGGCCCCAGCAACATGTCCGAATCGCTGACATTTAAAACATCGTACAGGAGGGCGAATATATTCCCTAACTAAATAGGACATACTTCCCAAATAAACCCGTGTTGGTAATTCTTCTCCCAAAAAGGTCAGTAGAAGTGGAGAATCTCGGGACCCTCCCTCTCTTGGTTTGAAACATTTAGCCTCTATAATCCTTGCGCCCTTGATATTATCTACAATTTCCTTCTCAGTTAAGTCTCCGCAAACTCCATAAATAACTCCTTTCGGCCCTTGATTCTCTCGAGGAACCATATATTCAACCTCTACCAATATTTTGTTGACTTTTTTAGCCAGAATAAACTGCTCATTATCTTTACAAGCAACTCTAAGTACCCCATTTGCCAGAATTTTAGCGTGATAACCTTTCTTTATTTGACTCTCTAGAGACCCTGTTATTTTAATCGGATTTAGCGCCCTAAATCCTCCGCTATTATCTTTTTGCCCCTTAATTCTATATAATACCACAAAATTCTCTCCACCCTCTTTCCTCATAACTTTTTCACCATTAATCTCAGAACCATCAGGCCTTTCAGTAGATGCGACTCGTTTTCCTTCCTTTCAGCTATTTCGACCCCCATCTTTAGGAATTGCACTAGTCCCAAAAACCATTGCCCCGGCACCCCCAGAGGTTGCCATAACCCGCCTGCCTGAATCCACCCTTTCACTCTTCGATATCAAATATATTCACCTAAACAATTAAGAAAAGAAATATTAATGAGAGAGGAGACAAAGAGAGAAGAGAGGAAAAAAAAAAACCCGATGACAATCAAACACACGCTCCCAAGTTTCAAACTTCGCGCCCCCGTCCGTCTTGAAGTTACCGCGAGATTACGGATTTCATGAGGGCCCTAGAACTTCACAAACACTGCTGCAATTTACACTCCGTAGGGGGCGGGAGAGTGGGTGAATGCAAATTATTTTGAAGGGGAGGAAACGGAATGAGATTGGGGGCCGTCCACAGAGATATAAGAAAACTAGGCTGCATTCCAATCCGAAATAAGATACTCCCTTCACTTCTTCCCTCCACTCGAGTGTGCCCTCCGAATGACGTAGCAGGCGAGTAAGCCCTTCCCGAGCGAGGGAGGGCAGTAGAGGGGACTTGGGGGGAGGGTTGTGGGAAATCGGATTGGAACGACCCTCGT
The DNA here is from genome assembly GCA_029721435.1 of Gymnothorax reevesii. Lineage (NCBI taxonomy): Eukaryota > Metazoa > Chordata > Actinopteri > Anguilliformes > Muraenidae > Gymnothorax > Gymnothorax reevesii. The sequence goes on from CM056592.1 coordinate 44,091,967, forward strand.
CGCGTTTTTTTCCGCACTTATACAGTTGTCAACAAGCCAGCGGGAAGTTTGCGTTGCCATGGAGCCGAGTGAGTTTGTTGCCTGTACGTTCTACCTTTTACAGTTCACGCGGAAGCGTATCGCGTGTTCGTGGCAAGTAGAAGACAACGTGCTCGTTTGACTGCTGCGGCATTTGTGACTGTTTTATGGGAAAATAAAGCTGCTTTCACACTGGACACAAAATGAATTTTTCGCAGGACAGATTGCATGATCATACGATGGATGCATTTTGTGTGCATTCGCGTCTTTGCATTTGAATGTAATCTGTCGCGCGAAAAATTCGTTTCGCATTCAGTGTGAAAGCGGCTTTTAGCTCCGCAACAGTCCTCACGGATGCTATAGGCTAGCTACAGCAAAAATGAACGTAAAGTCTCAAATGCTGAAAAATAATGCGAAACCGACGCCCCTCACCCCCAAACTTCGCTATTTGCATATAACTATGTCATAGATTGCACACTACTCGAACACAATTCTTAAATTGAATGGTAATTTCCCTTCCACAATTCCTCCTTTTGCCATCTGAAATAAATGGCGGACGTGAAATTTTGACCGAGGGAGAATGAGCAAGGCATTCTGGGCAATATCAAAGCTTGGAGGGATGTTCGTTGTTGGCTTCGTTTGAGGGAGGATAATCGAGGGCTTGAGCAAATGGAAATTCGCCCTTCCCTCCGCAAAATTGGATTGGAACGACCCTGCAAGCGGCAGCCATCTTACATCCGGGATTTTTTGGGGATTCCTCCCTCGATTGGAGGGCGAGTGAACACGACGAAGCAAGCATTTTTTCGGATTGGAACGCAGCCCTAGAGTGGACAATCCTGTCACTTCCGAGGCGGCATACCGCCGCCATCTTGGGAATGTATATCGGAGTAGTCTTTTGCATAAGTGTTGGTGTGACCATGCTCGCTTTACTGGTATGTGACGAAGTAGGTCCTTTGTAGGACTTGTAATTATTATAGAACTGCTTTTGTTTAGAATGGCTCAAGACAGTATGGTGATTTAAGAGAGTGTAGATTGCAGCCATTGGCATTTTTTAAAGTTAAAACTGTGTGTCCTCTGACTGTACAAAAGTGTGATGTATTTCTCATGTATTTATTATTACATACATGTACAGTTCGAAATATACCACTACAACTACCTCTGCTACTACTACTACACATTGTCATGTATGTAATTCAATTAAAGTCTGCTGTTGTTATACCGCCCACTTCGGCACCAAGGTCCAGCTGGCGGTTCAGCGAAAATAGCGTTAGTTACAACGGTTTGTGTACAGCAGTGACGTGCAGTCGGAGGTTAGTTTGGTGAGGCAGAAACCTTCCCTTTACTTGATTAGCAATCAGACGATTAACTAGTTTCGTAAGACTATTCGGCAGAATGACTGGCCATTTTAAGTTTCCGCGGCGTTATTACTCAGTAGGCTACATGGAACTTGAAATGCTCACGAAACTGCAGATTTGCGAGTAGCCTATTTGCTTACAGGAAGCCAGAGACGTGCTGTGAGGTGAGGCAGTGACCCAAACTTTTATCACAGGATTTTGTGAACCTGTTCCCACGTACTGTTCCTGATTGACAATCAAAACAATTAAGACCAAGCCTGTAGGAAGCCTGATACTGATAGAGGAGATAATAATAACTTCATTCCCATATACGCTGCAATTCGAGACTGCAAGGATGGAAATCTGAATAATCAATTAGGAAAAATTCTCGGCTCTCGGTAATTCTGTATATCATTTCAACATTTTGTTAATCGCATTACGAAAGAAGACTGAGAATAAACACCCGCTTTTTTTTTGGGTGTAACAGCGCGTATTTAAAGGAGAATACATTATAGGCTATTGATTAAGCATTGAACTCTGCATAAGTCGAACTGGTTAATATTTTTTTGATGACATTGCTTCGGCTTCCTGGAAGCAAGTACGCGCAAATCTGCTGTTGAGCATTTCAGGTTCGATGTACTGAGTAATAACGCTGCGGAAACTTAAACTGGCCCGTCCTTCCTCCACCGCACGTCACTGGTGTACAGTATGAACATGACTGCATTCTACGATATCGATAACTGCAAACTCGCCACAGTTTAACATTTTCGGCTTCCTTTTCTAAGTTAGGCATTGTGCGATGCTCTGACCTAGCTAGCAAGCACCTCCGCTCCGGATCTGCCCCGGCTCCAGCTAATCCGGCTCAGAGCCGGGGCAGATCCAGTGCGGAGGAGCTTGCTATCCTGGGAGCCTTCGAAAGTTGTTCGATGCTTTGGCACTGCCTGAAGATGATACGGCCAGTGTGTAGAAGACGAAGGCCATCCAGTCACCAGATCTACGATTTGTCCTGGGTTATACAGTATATTTCGCAATTGAAAACACGGTGGTAACATTACATAGTTTTATTCGAATAAGCTGGAAAATAGCGTTTGAAAAATATATCGGTTTAACGATACTGGTACGAAGGGAGGCACATGGCGGAAGCGAATGCATTGGGGATTCTTATGCAGCTGGTCCAGCTGGCGTTTAGCGAATATGGCATAACGGTGGGAGGTATATCGAGAAATGACTTTATTTTCTTTCATGTCGAGAATACCTTCCAAATGTCACTTACGTAACGCGAGAATCACCCGAACGCTTTTTCTTTGAACGAAACGAAAGCGTGGGTAACTGGGCGAATATAAAGGGTAAGGCAATAATTCTTTAGCTTTGCCAAATAATGGAGCATAAAAATTGTTGTTCAATCTCAATTCCTTATTCGTGTCATTTTTAAGTATGAAAAGTTATAAAAAGAATACGGAAAAAAGTCTCCACCCCCCTCAAAGGAGGAAAAAAAAAAAGTACACTCACGTTCAGCCTACTGTTTACATGTGTCTCATCGGACATTTATACATACCCAAGATGGCCGAACTATTCTGCCGTCAGCGCTTTGGCCCAGCCCACGCGGCGTCCACTCTAGTTTTCTTATATCTCTGTGGGGCCGTCAGTGAGATGCATATGCGTATTGTAACGTCATATGTATGCGTTGTTCAGATTGGGCCGTTTTCTGGCAGTCATTTTTAAAAGAGGAATTTCTATGAAACAGAGATGTTCAGAATGTCGAGCACTATTCGTATGTTCTTGAATGTGGGTATACTACCGTTATTCAACATAGACAAGGTAAAAACATTTTTTATTCTATGTCACCTTTAAGTATTTGAATTTTTTGTTGGCCAGTAATTACAGAGGTGTTATTGATTTGTTCATTTTTTAACTGATGTTGCTCTCACTTGGTGATTGCACTATTCAATCAATGTTATATAGTGCAGGGCTGCCTCGCTCCTACATCAGTAAACAGGAGGTGTTATAATATTTATATTATTGAAGTTTCTCATGAATACACTCTTGTTGAAGGAAGCACAAGTAACAGATATTTTTAGCTATTGGCTTGACATTTATGATAACCACTTTGTAATAGCATATTTGTATCACCAAAACATGTGGACATTGTGGAATCGTCGCCGCCGCCAGAGCCACGTTTGTGTCCATACATCCTTAGTGTTGGCGCAATAACTCAAAAAGTATTCAGTGGATCGTTTCTGATTTTTTGCTGCCATACGCCTCATCAAGAAAAAGAACTGGATTGTGTTAGGGATTTTTACGGTTAGACAGGAGATTGTGACCCAGGGCTGGGGTGCAGAGAAGGCTGGGTGCATGGAATTGGGGGCATTTCGTGGGCATGTTGGGGGCAACAGTATAGGTCTTATTTCATTCAGTGGCATTATGTCAGATGTTCCGAGGACCTTCAATATTGCCGTATATTGCACAATTGCTTTCAGATGTTCTGGTTTAAGTTTGCCTGATGAACAGTCAAACAATTTCTTTACAGAATAATCAAGACAGTGCATGGCCTGTAATGATTACGAAATGATAGTGATTGACTGCATTTATCAAACTGATGTGACGCTGTAAGGATGGCAATAATTTGGTCAAATGCAAAAAATAGAAATCTTTCGTTGATTACCATCTCTCGTTTTGCCATTTTTGCCAAACAAAGCCCTCTAGCCAGGGCTCAAAATTGCAACGATTTTGGTCGCATATGAGACCAAAATTAAGACTGCGACCCAAAGATGTGAGGTCGGAGGTTAGTTTGGTAAGGGAAAATTCTCCCCTTTGCTTGATTAGCAATCAGACGATTAACTAGTTTAGTGTGACTATTCGGCAGAATGACAGGATAGTTTAAGTTTCCGTGGCATTATTACTTAGTACGTCAACCCTTGAAATGCTCACAAAACTGCAGATTTGCGAGTACTTGCTTACAGGAAGCCAGAGACGTGCGGTGAGGTGAGACAGTGACCCAAACTTTTACCACAGGATTTTGTGAACCTGTTCCCACATACTATTAGCCTGGCTCTGTCAGCCTTCGTACTTCGGCTTAATTTCATTTCGCCTCAGTACTCAGTCTGATCACTCGGAGCTCTGGCTCGCTTACTATCCGTAGAAAATACGCCGGACCAACCAACGAACATAAGGCGTGGCCGAGAGCCATGATGTAGCAGCTGCGCCGAGTTTGAAATTGTAGTCTCTGAAATCAACAATGGCTACGGGCATACATACATCGGCCATTCGCTCTGTCGTGGAGAAAATCCCAGGTATCAGCGACAACAATCTGAATGTTTGGTTAGTTTTTTGAATGGAAATTATGTTGTAGCGCTACTCCCTACAGATTGTCATATCTACTTAATAGCCACCCTGTTCATCTCTGTGAGAGACAGCTGAACCACCTCAGCTTCCTTGTAGCTTCTTGTGTTTCATTGCCTGCTAATTTCACACTATTTAAGTTAACAGCAAACGGGAATAGATCACTCAAAAATGAAATTCAGCCATTATCAACTTACCCTCATGCTGATGAGAGGACCGGTGTAGTTTTTTATTCCTCAAAGTGCAGCTGGAGACTGGGGGGGTTTTCCTCCTGCACCGCAAATCCATATTACGAGCGTCTATGGTTACCGAAAAGAAAAGGTATGTATTGATCAAGCATTTAACTCTGCATTTGTCAAACTGTTTTCATATTTGTTGATGACATTGCTTCGGCTTCCTGGAGGCAAGTACCTGCAAATCTGTGTCATGAGCATTTCAGGTTTGATGTACTGAGTAATAACGCCGCGGAAACTTAAACTGGCCCGTCATTCTGCCGAATAGTCTTACTAAACTAGTTAATCATCTGATTGTAAATTAAGCAAATTCTACCTCACCGAACTACCCTCCGACTGCATGTCACCGGGTCGCACAGTGTGAATTAGGCGACCAAAACGGTTGCAATTTTGAGCCCTGCTAGCTGTTGAGCATATTCACAATGTAGGACGGTGTGTACCTCATTGCTCGATATGTCTCGCAAACTAATTTACACAAATCTGTGAGATTTCCGAAGCTATGTGTTCAGACCATTCGAAAGACATATTGACATTTTTCATTGTCATTTATGTGTGGAAGAAAGGGCCTCATAATTTTGTGAAGTAGTGCACTCTGATGCTATCGAGAGCAAATTTGACCATCATTCTACCTTCTTCTGCAACTGTTGCCAGTCAGTCAAAGTAAACCGCAACAGCATTGAATGGGGAGGTGATTTAAGCCTTTGTTTCCGGTGACGGACTGTTGTAGTCATTATTATTATTATTATTATTATTATTACAATGAGAAACAATTTAGTACTGGTACAAATGAGCCGCACAGCCACTCTGTTCTCACTGTGTGGTACTGCGTGCATGTAGTAAGGTTGTGATGCCTGCTTTCTCTCTTTCTCTCTTGCAGATATCTGTTGTTCTATCACAAGCAGTTCCTCGAGTACGAGTAGAACAGTATCTGCCCCCATTTCCTCCTCCTCCTCCTCCTTTGTAAGCAGTGAAGCAAGGGCAGGACTTCAGGTGACTGCAGAGAGAGGGAGAGAGAGAGAACACGGGAGGAGCTGAAACCTATTCAAACTTTAGAGACTGAAAAAAAAAACAACATAAAAATAATAAAGAGAAATGATACACAACCTACCTGAAAACTTTTACCATTAATGATAATTATTGTGGGAAAAGAAATGGAAAACCTTATCATGCAAAAAAAAGAAGAAAAACAAAAACAAAGATCTATGTGTGTAAGCAAATCAGTCGGCACTGAAATACCAGCATCTGCTACTACTTGAGAGGAAGTTGGAGATGGAGCAGGAAGAGATGACAGCACCAGCGAATTCCGTTGGGGGTGGGGTCAGAAGATGGAAGAGGCGGAGCTTTGTTTTGCCTTTCTGTGGGGGAGGGGGGGAGGCTTGGTGACTGACTGGCAGGAGGAGATTTGGACATGTCTTATTTGCTGGGAGCACTCTGGCCCTGCACATGCCTATGAGTGACAGACGACCTTTTCATTCTTTTTTTTTTTTTGGATCCCCTCCATTCCCCCCTCCGCTGGTTTTGTTTTCATATGCACTTGGTGTCCGAATGCAAAACAAACAAAAAAAAAACTACTCACACAGAACACAATGGTATTATGAACTTGTTTATATAAAGATAAGAATAATTATTATTTGTGAATTATTTGCCTCTGAAATACTGTATGAGTTGTGGTTCACATCTATTTTTTAAGAAAAAAAAATCCTCAGTTGTTGTTGGACAAAAGTGGGAAACAAAAAATTATGCAGTGCCGTTTCCATAGCGATGATATCCAAGGCCACATTGGCAGGTTCCAGGCCAGGCATGCATTGCAGAGGTGTGGGTGTGGCCACAGGTGATTGGAGTAGGAGTCTGAGGAGGTAGGGCATATACATACATTTTTTTAATTTAGAAACTAGTTTCTTTCTTGTTTGTCATTACCTTCACATGACCACCTGCCCCCTAAACCATTTTGGCTTTATTTTGGTGTCATTGTGCTCCTTTTGGGAGGTGAGAGGGGTGTGGAAAAGAGACATGACTGTTTTTGTGTCGAGAAGTGGCTTTGGGGGGATGGGGGATTAGATGGGGCTTGGATTGGAGTTGGAGTGTTTATGTGTTGGACGGTAACAAGATATTTCCATTCAGAGCTGTAAATGACCTGAGGGCGCGAAGGAAGGACAGGTTACAGGTTCTCAGTCGCAGTCTCCGCCTGAGGCACTCATGTTTGCTTTGGAATGATGCTGTAAGTGTGGGCTTCTCCACAGAATTCACTGGAAAGTCTCCGGAACGGCGTCAGAACTCTGCCGAATCCCACAGTGTTTTCTTGTTTTGGCTTTTGCTGTAAATGTTTTTTATTGATTTTTATGTATTTACATGGCTACATGTATGGGCATATATGGCTGAGAAATGGAGGATGTGTGTGTTTCCCTCCACCCTTATGTGCTACTATGGCACATGCCTATTCACCCATGTGTGTGTGTTTGCGTGTGGGCATTTCTGTCTCAGTACGCATGTAGTTGAAGGATGGGCTGTGTGCGAGCATGGGTGCGTGGGCCTACTGATGTCTGTTCTTGTGCGTGTGCGTGTGCATGCATGCATGCGTGCGTGCGCGTGCTTACATGCATTCCTGATCCATTGAGCTAAGTGAAGTGTCAGGGGCTGTCTCCCTTGCACTCTCGCACACACCACGCATCAAATCATGCGGCCGACAAGCAGTTGGGGAGAGGGAAACGCCTGGACAGTATCCTCCATCTCTCCTCCTGCAGACATTTCAGTTTCTCATCCCCATTTATCCAGGCACAAGCACTGGATGCCTGCCCTGCTCTGGGATGACCAACAACAGCACTGAGCTCTACGCCATCTGCTGGACACTTCAGGGACTGAACCGGAGAAAGCGATTCTAAACGGAGGAGGGGGAGGGGAATAGCTTCATCTGTTTTCAGTGATTAAAAACCAACCAAACGAGCCAAACGATCCTCTCCTATCTGTCGATCTTCAATTTTTCTTTTTTTCTCTTTGTCTCTGCCTCCTTTCTCCATTTTGTAATTTCACCCCTTAAAGTTTGAGTTAACTGTTGTGCGGTTGGAATTCTGTTGACTGAGCATCATAACGCTACGGTCACAGGCACTACTGGTAACAAAGCAGTGGGTTGCCAGAACTCTGCACTGTATGCTCAAATGACAAAAAAAAACAAAAAAAAACTCATAAAATAGGTTGAGCTTTGTTTTTTTTTTTTGAGTTAAAGATTTTTCAGCCTTTTAGTCAGTCAGTCACATTTCAGGGTATAAGCTGTACGTCAAACCCATAGCTAATAAAGACACTCGAACGTTAACGATCAAAAAGTAGGCTCTACCCATGCAAATTGACAACATAAGGCAGCGTTATGAATTTCGATCATTTCAGTCCCAAACTCTCAGTAACCAAAAGGAAACACTTCAGATGAAAGTTAGTACATATGACACCTCGTGAATTGATGAAGTTTGATACTCCACCTCATGCGATTTGTCCTTTTGCAGCATTGAGCTCCTTTGCTCAGCAGTGATCAAAAAATTACCCCATTCTTGAACAATCTATTCTGCCTTCAAATTCACTAAAATATACATTTGCCTTCCACGCTATTTAGGGATGTCATAGCATTGAGTTGTCTGGGAAACACGGTTTGATGGAAACTCAATCAGACACGACACCGGATCAGGATCGGTGATCTGCTCCGAACACTTCACAGCTAGATCCTGTGTCACAGGAAAAGTCTGGACATCACTGTGGGTTAGGAATTACTGAAATTCCTGCATAACAAGCCATGGGTCAATAAGCCGAGCCCAAACTGCACCGGTCCCAAATTTTCCCCATCTATTCTATACTCAGAAAAGCCAGTCAATAAGCTCAGACACCACTTGATGAGCCCATCCTAAAATATTTAAATACAATTTAATGCAAAACAAAAAGACTCAAAACTAAATCCATCCTCCACGAGACTGAGTAAAATCAAACCTTGGCCATGAAAGCGAAGGTTGAACGAGACCCGGAGCTCCCTTCTGAAAAATTTTCACAAAATACTACAGTAAAAATACTATAGTTTTCTATAGTAAGTATGGTATATTTGTGGAATTACTTTAGTAACTCCAGTTTACTATAGTGATGCTAAGTAAATACAGAAGTCAAACACTCCTATAGTAAACTATGGCAATGATATTCAATTACTATAGTTTTACTGTAGTAAAGTGTAGTTTACTGTAGTTCACATTAGTTAACTATAGTAGATTTTTATAAGGGCTGCAACTGAGGAATGAAGAAGTATAAGCTTCGAGTCTGCACTGTGGGATGAATCATTCACTAGCTAGTATGCCAACGCTTTTCACAATTAATAAATTCAATTTCCTGATAACTGTTACATGTGTAACTTCATACTCAAATCGCAAAAAGCTTAAGCTAGCCTGGGGCGTGTTTCCTGAAAGCCTAGGTGCTACTTGCACTGACAAAAAAATATAAACATTCTGAGAAATATGACCATGTTCAGAAGCTCACTATACTTTCATTGAGTGTAGACCGATTATATGACCAAATTGCAATACATTTTGACCAATGATTTAAACAAAGAAGAATCTTGTGATGGCGCGATGATAAAGGGGATGGGGTCTATTGTCTAAATTTCAGAAATCATTATTTGGAATTGTAATGACTTTAAAAAAATCACAACAAAGAAAACGAGCAATGAAAACTTCACTAAATTTAAAAAAAACCTTACAAATAATCCACTGTTCAACTCTCTATAACACTCTAATGCCACTATTTAACTGTTGACAAACAAAAACTCTGCCCTGCTCTGCTCTGCTTTTCTCTGACTAAAATCACAGCATTTATATAGACTAGCAACATTCTGGAAAGATCTACAGGATTCCTGGGAAATCCCACCCCCTCCAGGCAGGAAGGTGCCAGAAGCTTCTAGGAAGCACTAGTCTATTTCAAAGATGTTACATCAGATCATGTTTTATAGACACACCACCAGAGGGTACCAAATGAACAAAATAAATAGCTGACCAGCAAGGCAGCAAAAACAGCATGCAACAAATCTCCATTTACAGATGATATGTATGAGTATTTTATGTACAGCATTGTATAACAGTATGTCTGCCTTTGACCTGCTGCACTGCTACACGTCTGCTGTGACGACTGTAACAAATGGTCAATGGTGAGTTGGGCCACGTGTTCCCCCTTCAAGAGCTGTGTGGAGTTGGTGGCTATTGGCCGAAAGTGGGATCCAATGACAAAGTCGTTGCTTGTGGACATCCCAAAGATGCTCTAAGGGGGATAAATCCGAGGAATAAGCCGATCATTCAAGCTCATAAATGTTTTCAGGCTCAAGGAACAGAGGTGAATGCACGGGTGACATGGGTCTGGCATGGTCATTGCTGGATGGTTATTGTTTTGATGGATGAATGGTAGGACGATAGGCAGCAGCATCTCATCATGAAATCCCACTGCATTCAAGTTGCTGTTCATGAACTGCAGTTGGGTGCAATGTCCTAAGAATATTCCCACCCAAACCAGCACTCCATCACCATGTGCCACCGTGCACGCCATCATGTCAGCGTAACGATCCCCCGTCCATCTGCTCCGTGAAGTTGGACACGTGACTCATCTCTAAAGAAAACAGTCCTCCATTAGCCATCAAATGTGTCGATTCACTTCGCTATGCCAATTTTCTCATCGAGCTGAGGAGAGGTCCAATCCACAAAGAGCAAAACACAAAGATATGGACTTCCTGTAGATTATTTTTCACGGTTTTGGCAAAAATGGGGTGACGTTGGAGACCAGCGGTCTCATCTGCAGTGGCAGTTACTGGTCTCAGACAGTCACAGAGATGGAGAGTCCAGATATGGTGGTCTTGGGCGAGGGTTGTCACACATGGCTGTCATGCATGTGGGCGGTGTGCTGTCTTGCCTCATTCCTCAACAAGGTGTTTTATGCAACATAGTTTTGAAACATGGACATTAAGAGCCCTTCAACATCCCTAAAAAACATTCCTGAATTGAGCATGCACCAATGGCACGCTCCCGGATGGCTCGAGTCATTTATGGCATTTTGAACAATTGCAGAACTGGGACTTTTTTTTTTTTTAAATTTGGCATCTCCAATCCCACCGGAATCTGGAATGCCCAATTGGTGAACTATGAACAAATCTTGCTCATATGCTGCCAACTCAGGATAGTGAAGACAGTTCACGGCTCTCCTCCGAAGCACGTGCCTGTCAGCCACTGCTTCTCATTGGTTGAATCTTCGCAAGTTCAGGATGAGGGCAGAGGATACCCGGACACGAACAAACCCAGAATCTTCCTGACAAGCGCCCGTCTCGCCAACAGGAGGCACTTGAGCAACGAGCCAAGCTGTTTGCATCCCATACCCGGCAGCCCCTTCCCAATTTGAAACCCTGTAGCGCGATGGCCAATTGTGCGCTACTCTGAAAGAGCTTCTGACTACTGCCGGTTGGTACGACCGGGGCTCGAACCCGCGATGTGATAGTCACCTCTGCACTGCAGCGCAGTGCCTTAACCAAGTGAGCTATATGGCAGCTCAGAACTGAGACTTTTGAGGTGGCCTCTTATTGACCCGAGTACAGGATGTGTCTGGACTCCACCTGTCTGTCAGGCTAATTTTGACAAAGGGCATGAACTTGACAATGATATGGAGAAGGTGACTGAAATGCACACAGTCTTAGTCACGTAAATAAACCCAACTAAGCCAACCTCAGAAATAATCATGCGGAATATGGAAAGCACTAAAATGTTGCGTTTATATTTTTGTTCAGTATATATACTTTTGTAGTTGGTCCATTCGGTCAGTGGTCCCAACTGTATATTAGCATCTGTAGTTTTGGGAAACACACCCAGCTGTACGAACAGGGCCCCATTCGACCTGCATGGGCTGTATTGCTTGAGTGTGTGCTGAGGAGTTATTGGACTCCGAAGGTCTCGTGACATCATCATGTACACAGGCTACCTATTTTCGGACACCTTGCCTCGTCAAGGCCTAATAAAACTCTGTAGGTAGTGCACCATGTGTACAGGCTGGTTTGTCCCGCTGTTCCCTTCCCCCCTTTGTTGTGAAAAATATTTGTTTTCATCAATTTATGGTAATTATATTCTTTGACAACATCTTATTTTACCATTATTTTCAGCTTGACTTTTGCATTTGGAACATCTCCTGTTACACCATGTCTGGTAATTGGCAAATCTGGGTCAATCTTCATATTCTTTTAGGAAATCTCCGCTCAGCTCAATAAAAGGCTAATTTTTGAGAAAAAGCTGAAAAATTGGGGCATTAAATTGGCAGGATATGGCTCATGAACTGTTTGGGTGAACATGTACCAGATTAGTTTTTATTTGAAAAAATTTGAAGAATTTGCTATGTAAATGTCCTTGAAGTTCTTTTGGTGTATTTTAATGAATCATGATTCCCAAACCAATGGTAGCTCTGCCAGGACATTTTCTTTTGATTCATCAGCTTAAATCCAAACACAAATCTCCATGATTAATGTTATCCAAAGAATCACAGTCCAAGAGTTTTCCAGTTCAAAAATTTTAAGGAATCACAATCCAGGTTTGCCAATGACAACATGATGCGGCATTCAGAAGTTATAGCGGTCAATCCAAAGCAAAGGGCAGCGTCTCTCTTATGCACTATTCTCTGTTTTTACCCGGCCATCGGGTATTGCGAAGACCGTGCCTCCGTAAGTCACTCCATCTATGTAGACAATAACTCCTTTCCTATTAATGTAAGGGTACTGAAATTCACAGGGACTGTTCTTGGGACATACAGCTTTGAGAAGTTTGAAGATGGGTAACCTTGACCTACTTTAAGGGGTCAAAAGGTCACATTCTTTGTAAACACTTTTTCCTTGATTACATCCACTATATTTTTTTTGGAGCCACGTAAAAAAATTATAGCCTGAATGTTCTGAATAATCAGCTTGCAGAACATTAAAGATGGATGATCTTCACCCAGTTAATGGGGTCAAAAGGTCACATTGTTTCTGAGCAGTGTTACTTTCATTACACCTTTGGACTACCATGACATTTTTTGATGTAGCTGTGTCAAATTCATTAGGTGAACTCACAGAATAATCAAGTTGGAGGACATGGAAGCTACATGGCCTTCACCTACTTTAAATACCTTCCACAACCCCATTTCCTAAATAGTTAGGATAAAGTGTAAATTGTGAATAAAATCAAGACACAATGACTTTCAAATCACACCAGCCAGTATTTTATTCACAACAGGACAGAGATAACATAGCAAATGTTGAAACAGAAATTTTATCCACAAAATGAGCTCATTTCATATTTCATAATAATAGTCCCTCGACCCCTAAAAGCTTGTGTAATCCTCTTAAAAAGCATTTCATTGACTGTACTGTGCTGGTGGTCGATAGCATACTCCTATGTTTAAACCGGTCTTGTGTTTACCAATGAGCCTGACTCAGATATCTTCACAGGGCAAGGAATGTTCAATTTCAGGAATTTCCTGTACATTTGTGTTTTCATTCACATAGATTGCTACGCCCCCTCCTGATATATTACATCTATCCTTCCTAAAGAGCTTACAACCTTCTATATTATATTCATCTCCATCCTCGTCACTAAGCCATGTCTCTGTAATCCCAACTATGTTATAGCCCTCATGAACCATAGTGGCCTCAAGCTCTGGAAATTTATTTTTTATGCTTCTTGAATTTAAATAAAATCATTTCAGGTTATTACTAATGCTCTTCCTCCCTGATTTCCCATGCGACTGCTGCTTCAAGCCCCCCACTACGCTTTGTTGCTTTAAAAGTATTTCATCAATAGTGCATGTAACACCATCACCTTCCATCAGGGCAGTCTGCATTTCCCTATGTGTAACACTCACTAACCTCCCTGCCCCCCCAAGTCCCTAGTTTAAATAATCCTGTGCTACCCTCAATATACGCTGGCCAAGTGCAAAGGTACCCCTCCGGTTCAGGTGCAGCCCATCAGGCTTGAACAGGTCAACCCTGTCCCAGAAAAAGTTCCAGTGCCCCATAAATCTGTGCCCCTCTTTCCTACACCAGGTTCGTAGCCACGTGTTAAACCTCCAGATAAAATTCTGCTTTCCTCTGCTTGCACGTGGTACCGGTTTGCACTAGAGTTGGTCATGAAACATCTGGTACAACACACAATTACAAGGATAATCCGTATTAATGCCATTAATCATCTCTTACCATACAATATAACAGAAATACACATTTTTGTAACATTGCAGGTGAAATGAGTATTTTAACACAGGAAATGAAAAGTCTTTGGAAATTCCTACATAGGAAGGCGATGCATATTTTTTTTAAATGGTGCAGTCTGTAAAAGTCCATTTGATGGCACTGTGACATTGTCCGGCATGGGCCAGTGTTCATAAACAGTTGAAGAAAGTTTAAAAAAAGAAACCGGACATTGACCATTAACCCAGAGGTCTGTGACCGCTCCAGCCATGGGCTGATAAGGTCTGGTGCATTTTGGGTCGTAAAAGCCCGTATCGATATTGTCTCACGAACCAGAAATTCATTTGCCAGGTGCTGGTGCCATTAAAATAATGGGGGTTATCCTGCAAATGTGAGAATGCTCACAAATCCAGCATGCTGGTTTTCTGCCTTTTACAAGTTTTGTGCAATTTCTCTGAGCATTGCACAGTTTGACCACGGGGTGAATTTTCTGGGAAGTCTACTCCTGGGATGATTGGCAACTGTTTTCCACTAGGGAATAATCTTCATCACTGCAGAATGATGGACATCAAAATGTTTGGAAATGGCCTTATGACCGTTCCAAGATTGATGGGCAGCAACAATTCTGTCTCTAAGGTGATTGCTGACGTCTTTTCTTCTTTGCATTGTGTTAACACAACCAAATGCCCCGGACCAGCAAAAGCCTCAGCTATCACGGCGGTCATACTGTCATGGCTGACAGAAAAACCAACCGCGAGTCAGGAAATGCAAGAACCGTAGTCATTTATTCAGGCAATGGGTCGGGAAGCCAAGGGTAGCACAGAGACGTTGTCAAGCAGGCAAGGGTCATACACGAGAATCAATAAATGAGGCAATCAAAGCAAAAGGGCTCAGCACAGTACCGTAACGCAAACATGCGGGGCCCCTGCAGCTTACCCTTAGTTGGGCCCCCCTGCTGCAGCACAGGGTAAACGAATTTTAATGCTTCAAATGCACAGAAAGACCACTGTAGAACACTGGGCGAAACTTGTAATGTTGATTGTTTTATGTCGCTTCAATTTTAAATGGTTGGGGCTTTTAAAGATAAACCAAGTGTCATATTTTCAAAGTGCTGATCCTACGACCCCCATAATTGCAGGAGTTGCCCAACGTAGCCCAACTCCTCCTCATATTACCCATTATCACAGTGCCAGATTTCATTGTCAAAGTTATTGTATAAAGCTCACCTTCCCACTCAACTCATATTGTTTCACAATTGTACCTAAGGACAGACAGAACAAGCAGTTCCTTAAGGCACAGTTATTAACTTTTTTCCTCATACAGAGCAACAAAACTCATAAACATAACACACATCGTGCACATTGTTTGTATACACAAACGCACATCTTGGAGGAAAGGAAGTAGCTATTCGTAGCCGGGTACCCCCAGATAGATATTCGCCCAGCAGGGGATCCAAGGGGGCCTGCCGCAAGAGGATGAGGCATATATTACTCACGCATGACATTTTGATGGATAAATTATTTAAATGGTGGTAATTAGAAGTAGACAAGCTTTTGGTGACTACGGCAATATATTTAAAGTTACTAATCAATAAGACTACGAGAAACGATCGCAGAACCATACAGACCGCAAATAAGAAGATCGCTGACAGCAACAAACACTTCGATGAGAAGTTTGTTTACAAATGAAATACGTGAAGTTTGGCTGCTGGGCGAATAATCAAACAGTTTTTTGTTGCCTGCTGCCAGGCGAATAGCCTCAGCCAAGAGAAAAATCTCACACCACTCTCTTGAAGTCCTGACTGCAAGCTTGTTTAATTTCAAAGCTGAGGACGGTCACGGCCAGATCTGAGAGTCTCTCCTGTGCCATGATACCTGACCACCTGACACCACGTAGCAAGCGTTACCTTTGGTTATTGATGAAGTGCGCTGACGGCAAAGCATTTGCAACAATGAACAAAAATTTGGTATATAATAATTCGGGCCCACTTCCAGTGTAGGGTGACTCGGTGGAAACAAACCCCACATGGCCCGTGAAACCAAACTGATAGTGATGTGAACAAAGTAATAATCCATCAAAAAACATGCCCAAGTCGTGAGTAGCGTTTGGTTGTTCGAATCACAACATGAAACAGGGAGAGAAATTTTCATTTCATGTATTTCCAAAGGAAAGTAAGCGGCGTGAAGCATGAATACAAGCTGTCAAAAGACAGAACCCTAATGCATACATGACAACGCTACCACTTTTTTCGGTAGACTACCGCATTCGGGGCGTTCCATTCTGAAAAAAAACGCCCCAAAAGTGGTAGAGTTGGCATGGATGCGACAGCAAGAGTTAATCCTCAGCTCATGCATTGCTGCGTGGGAAGCATTTTATTGGAGGTGAAACAGTAAATTGCTAAGTATATCGTTGGCTGGGAATTACTTTTGCCATGTGCTCTCATGCTTTTAATTTAAAACTCTAAGTACCTGCAATATTTAATGTCTGTGACAAAATGATAATAAAAATAGCCAAATGACATCTCTAGTACCTTATAATAACTCCTGTATTTACTCGCAAAAAAGAAAAATCGCAGATATAAATACTAAAAATAGGCGTGCAATGCACGGAATACCCCTTAGCCCGATGTCGATGTTTTATGGACACGCCCGCTCGGCCAACCGCACGAAGGATAGCAGTACCCCGTCAGCCTTTAGGGCTGAGGGGGTAATAAGGTGGATAAGAAATGTACATTTGTTGATGAGGTAACGCGAGGACGAACAAACTAGGCCTACAAAGGAAAACGTAGCCTCAGCACACTAAAACTTTGAAATGCCTACATTAATCGCGGAAATTGCAACAGAAAAATAATACCCCGCTACTGAAACTGCAAAAACCGCAACATAAACTGTTGACTCGTAGCATAAGACTATAATACTTCAACATCTTCTTTCGCATCCGTCTTTGCCATTTACTGCGCATGAGCGTACCGGCCCAGACTGCTTTCAGTGATAGCGGAATCAGGCGTGTCTCCTTCGGCTGGCAAGTAGAATTTCCAAATATGACGTTATTGTTAATGCAGATGTTTAACAATGAATTGTAAGACATAGCTGTTACATCCACATTCTCGTAAATTCGCTTATTTTAGCATGTCACGGTGTCACCCCGCCGAAAATGAACGATGCACTGTCGATTTCGCTTTAGTCTTAGAGTTGCCAACTTGACGACTTTCTCAAGACATATACATACGTCTTGAGTGGACAAACAATCCCGATTTGGAAAGTCGCCAGATTTAGCGAGAAAGTCGTCAAGTTGACAACTCTAAGACTATAGCGAAATCGACAGTGCATCGTTCATTTTCGGCAGGGTGACATGCCAAAATAAGCCAATGTACGAGAATGTGGATGTAACAGCTACGTCTTACAATTCATTGTTAAACATCTGTATTAACAATAACGTCATATTTGGAGGTTTTACTTGCCAACCGAAGGAGACACGCCTGATTCCACAACCTCTGAAAGCAACCTGGGCCGGTACGCACAAGCGCAGTAACTGGCAAAGACGGATGCGATGGAAGATGTTGCAGTTTCAGTCTTATGCTACGAGTCAACAGGTTATGTTGCGGTTTTTGCAGTTTCGGTTGCGGGGTAATATTTTTCTGTTGCAATTTCCGCGATTAATGTAGGCATTTCAAAGTTTTTGTGTGCTGAGGCTACGTTTTCTTTGGTAGGCCTGCAAACCAGGTTAATTGTTTTCACCCAGTGCCTCATGGCCAGCCGGAAGTGACGACACCACGACTTTGAGAATTCTGTTCAGTCTTTTATTTATGCTGCAGTGTGCGATCGCATATTAATTATTTGATAATGTAGCCATCCAGCTAGCAAACGTTTACTGCAGGTGTTCTTTGTTAGCGATATGATTTGGTTTTACCCTAATCTAGCCAATTTAGCTTGCTGTAATAGCCATGAATGTATTTGATATATTTTGTGGCGCTTTCGCTCGTCCGAACAGTGTTTTCACATTATCTAACTAGTTTAAGCTAATTTGCTAGCTGGTTAGAGCTGAAGAGCTATCGCTGTTATAGCAAGCTAGCTTGTGAACATAGGGCTAAAAACAAATAACATCGCTTAAATATGATGATTATTAACAAAGACGTCCCTTAAATATCATTAGGTAGCTGGCAGGATGGCCATATAATCTGTAGAGTAATGTAACACACGACAGCTACAGATCGGCGTTGCGCTTCTCGGATAAAACTGTCTGCTTACTCTTCACTTAATATTGAAGGAGGTCGTGTAGGTGTGATCGCATTGAAAGTGACCAATCAGAGTTGTCAAAATGGTTTAGAAATCGCAGGAGCAATGTAATTGGCTGCATACGAGTTGACAAAATGGTTTAAGGATTGCAGGAGCAATGTAATTGGCTGTATGGTAATGAGGAACGTTGTCTGTGTGGAACTCGGTTGCAAAAATAAAAACTTCACGGACGGGGCCCATTGAACCGGTTCGGACGGCGGGGGTATACTTTACGGCCCAGGCTCAGCAAAAGAGTAATCAGTCAGACACACGCTCTAGTTGTACACGGGAAGGAAAACAAGTATACTGGCACTAAGCACAGGCAAGGGAGAATAAGGAATGAAGAGCAGACAGAAATCTGTAGTGAACCGAGACATAATATACCCTAGGAAATTATTATACTAGGCGGGGGATAGGATTGGTGGGAGTTACTAAACAATCAAATCTAATAAGCGCACAAGGGAAAGACAAACCACGATCATGCATCACAATTGACAAACCGATCCTATACATGAAAACAAATAGTTACCCTGGATGTAACTCCAGTTCTATGAGTACGTATGTAGCCCTCTAACAGGCTTTGTCATTGGCTACCATTCCAGAGCCCCGCATCGGCGCCTGAAAAGAAAATTGAATTCACCTGCTCCATAGGAGTGAGTAGCATACTAACCCCCAATAAAGCCCTGCCACTGTCAATGCTCGTCTCCCTTTGAAACTCAGCATCTCCCATTCGGGGCCAGCTAGGCAGGCAATTAGAGGACTATGCATGTACTCATGGAACTGGAGTTACATCCAGGGTAACTATTTGTTCTCTTTCGTACGTGCTCCCTCTTCTAACGGGCTTCGCTATTGGTTTGCACCTGCGGCGAAGGCCGAAAGGGATGAATGTACTCCCAGGTGGCCCTGCACCCTAGAGTTTTAGTTGGAAACCAACAAAGCCGTGTCCTTCCTGGGGCGGGCACCACCAGGCCGCGTACCCCGACCCAGGTCGTGACACACCAAACAACACCAGACCAAAGCTGGTGTCAGACGGGGCCCCTTCCGATAAGGCCCCTTCTAGAGCGAAAGAAGGAATGAGGAGGGGGGGGCTTGTAGCTGTCATATCCCGTCTACGCGCCCCTCCCCCCACACCTGCAGGCGAGGCGCCCCCCCCCCCACACCTGCAGGCGAGGCGCCCCCCCCCCCCCACACCTGCAGGCGAGGCGCCCCCAGAGCGCATCGCCCCAGGATGTAGTAACATACTAGTTAGCGTTGGGGGGGGACCCTGCTGACAGGGTTCCCAGGACTGAATGCGCGACCAACTGGCGGTCATGTCCCTCAGATATGACTGCGCGAAGGTAGATGCGCAAGACCACAAGGCCGCCTTGCAAATCTCCCCCACGGATACGCCCTTAATTAGCACTGTGGAGGATGCGATGCCACGGGTAGAATGCGTGGTCAGCCCCGCCGGGACGGAGAGGCCCACTGCCGAATAGGCTCTGCTGATAGCATCACAGATACAGTGGGCGAGGCGCTGCGATAACAGAGGGGCCCGTTGAGCCCGCTCACCATAGCCCACAAACAGCTGATCCGCCTTCCTAAGGCTTGCCGTGCGTTTCATGTACAGCATGAGCGCTCGCACTGGGCCCAGTTTGTGCATCCGTTCCTGCTCACTGGTGGTATGGGGCGGAGGGCAGAAAGCCCTGAGCCGGATCACCGAAGAATTGAAGGCTGAAGTGATGACCTTAGGTCGGACGGACGGATTAGGGCGAAGTTCCACTGATCCATTATCCTAGGTCGGAAGGACGGATTAGGGCAAAGTTCCACTGATCCATTATCCTCGCTTACGGTCAGGCATGACGGGTGCAGGTAGAGGGCCCCCAATTCGCTCACCCTCCTGGCTGATGCCAAGGCTAAAGGTTGGGCCGTCTTGATCGATAAGGTATGCAGGTCCGCCTGGTCCAAGGGTTCAAATGGTGGTCCCGCCAGGCCGTCCAGCACCGTCTGCAGATCCCACTGTGGAACCACGCGCTGCATCGGGGGTTTCAGCCTGCGGACTCCCTTCAAAAAACCGCTTTACCAGGGAGTGACTTCTAGCTGAGAAGCGGTCAAACCCATCATGACCTACTGCAATGGCCGCCGCGAACACGCCCAAGGTGGATGCTGCACAGCCCCTCTCGAAGAGCCCCTGAAGGAACTCTAGCACCCCCTGAAGGGGGCATGAGTGCGGGTTCAGGCCTCTCACCTGACACCAGCCCACGAAAATCCGCCAACGAGTCGCCTAAGCCTTGGACGTGGCCGGGGCACGCGCATACTGAATTGTGGACACAACCGCTTCGGGTAGGCCCGATTCAGTTAACCTTACCCTTTCAGCTTCCAGGCCAGGAGGGGGCAGGTGCGGACAGCGTTCGGTACCTGAGTCCCGGTTAGGGGAGGGTTCGGAATTTCCCATGGGCTCCCCAACGCCAGCTGGATAAGGACCGGAAACCATCTGGCGCTCGGGCACAGTGGTGCCACCACAATTATGGACAAGTGCTGCTCCCTCACTCTGCAAAGTAGTGGCATTAATAGCCTCCGGGGCTGGAACGTATATAGCAGGCCAACCGGCCACACTGGAGGGGCCAACGCATCCACCCCCAGGAGAGGATTGTTGGTGGGCCTCAGGTAGAACCACAGCGGGCACAGAGCGTTCTCCCTGTTCGTATTCAGATCCATCTTCAGTCGCCCGACCAGCCTCCAGATTTGCTCGGATGTCGCCGGTGGGGAGGCTCCAATCCTCCTCGGGCAGCGCCCCCCCGGACAGCCCATCTGCCTGAGTGTTGAGGATGCCTGGAACATGTTGGCCTTCATAGAGCGCAAGTGGCGATCTGCCCATATTTGGATGGAAGCCGCCATCTTGTGTAGGGCCACTGATCTTACCCTCCCCTTGTCTGTTGAGATTGGCCACCGCCGTCGTGTTGTCTGATCTCACAGGACGTGCCTCCCATCCAACTGTGGGGAAAAATGGTGCAGCACCCTCTGAACTGCCATGAGTTCCAGTAGGTTGATGTGCCGCCGGGGCCCCTGCCACGTACCAGCGACCGAAGCAGGGCCACAAGTTCCGCCCCACCCTTTGAGGGAGGCATCCACGAATGCATGCGCATAGTGAGCCAGGCACCCCAACCAAACTCCCTCGCGGAGCCGGCTGTGTGAGGCCCTAAACGCTAAGGTCCGCCGTGCTTGCAATGGTATACGGAGCATGCGCTGCTGGTCTCGCCTTGGGTCCAGCCGAAGGCGTATGAACCAGCGCTGTAGATCTCTTGTGCAGTAGCCCTCAGCGGACTACTAGATGGGCAGCAGCCATCATCCCCAGTAGCGACATGATTGCTATCGCCCGCACTGAGACTGCGTCCTGTAACCGTTGGGCACAAGACAGGATCGCTTCTGCTCTCTCCACCGACAAGCGTGCGGCCATGGTCCGAGAGTCCAACTGCATTCCTAAATACCGCGCTGTCTGGCTGGGCTGCAGGGTGCTTGTCGTAGTTGATAGCCCAGCTGCGCAATATGCCGCATCACCAACTTCGTATGGGCGGTACCATCTGTTCGGAAGGGGCTAGGATCAGCCAATCGTCCAGATAGGTAGAAGCCACACCCATCTCAGACGAAGCGGTGCTAGGGTTGTCTCCACATATTTGGACTATGTCTGTGGTGCCAGGGAGTATCCGAACAGGAGGCGGCAAAACTGAAAGGTCTGGTCCTGTAGCGCAAAGCGAAGGAACTTCTGATGGCGTGGCAGGATTGGGACGTGAAAATAGGCATCTGTCAGACCTATTGATGTCACCCAGTCTCCCGGCCTGACGCGTTCCAGTAACGCCTTCACCGTCAGCATCTGGAATGGTCTGAGCACCATGTGATTGTTCAGCTCCCAAGATCCAAAATGGGCTTCAGGCCTCCCAAAATTTTTTTTTTTTTTTTTGGGG
This sequence comes from Gymnothorax reevesii, assembly GCA_029721435.1. Taxonomy (NCBI): domain Eukaryota; kingdom Metazoa; phylum Chordata; class Actinopteri; order Anguilliformes; family Muraenidae; genus Gymnothorax; species Gymnothorax reevesii. Next base: position 44,114,305 of record CM056592.1, read on the forward strand.
ATCAAGAAATATAAAAAATCCTGCTTGAGCTTCTGACAGAGGAACCGGTCTTACAGCCATTCTCCGTAGAAGCAAGTTTACCTCTTCCTTCCTCCCCTTCCGGGGAGCTTCGTCCGTACAATGCTTTTGAATGGGGGAGGATGGCAGCGAAACTGCAATACGTATCCCTTCCGCAACGTCCTGTCCAACCACCTTGGAAGGGGGGTCGCACAACCTCACCCACAACCGATAGTGATCCGTCAGTGGTGAAGCAGTTGATTCTATGGTTTCCGATAGCCCAGGCCCTCCCGCGACGCCCCGCCCACCTGTGGGAGGGTTCGACCGGGGGGCCCTGCCCGAAAGGGCTGATAGGCCAATGGCAACAGCGCATCCACTGCAACCCCAAGCACGTCACCTGGTGACTCACTCACCGTGGGTGGTGGGGGCGCAGCTGTCTCTGAGTCAAGCGAAAGCTCTTCCTGACGTTTACCTTCAGAGACATTAGCCATTGACACATCTTGAGCTGTGGGGCAGAACGAGCGACACTTTTCTCCACGGGTTCGGAAGCCCCAGTACCAGATTTACGTTTGCGTACACAATCCCGTCCCTTGCCACCGGGATGCATAGTGAGAATTTTGCGAGACCTCCGGAGCTAGGGAGCCAAAACGGCGGACAACTCCCCTTCCGTGCAACCCGGAAGCAGAAGTGCGCTGACGTATCCTAACCACGCTGCTGGAGCCAGCCCAGCTAGAGTGTTAGCAACAAGCTGGTTATTAGTTCGAGAACATTTCTTCACTGGAGACACACCCGGATGAAGTGAGTTCGCTGACTTTCAAGACTGAATTTGGCCAAACCAGCACTGAGAGATGGGAGTGCGTAAATTTTGGTCCGGAGCTCGTGTGCTTCCGCCATGGTTAGAACATTCGGCCTGGAGCAGAACGAGCGGAGGTCCTCTTCACAGATTCATAAGCCCCAGTACTAGAATTACACTTGTGCAAACATCCCGCCCCTTGTCCACGGGATGCACAGTGAACCAAATCGAAGATTGAGTGAGCGCCCCTGCCACTGTAAGATGGGAGGGTATCCTCGTCAGATTTCCGATTAGCTACAATGCTTGACCGTGTACTACCTCCGCTGGTAGAACACGCCAACTTAGCTGGCGCTTAGCTATCAATTGTTCCATAAACAGTTTATAGCTGGCGAAGCGCCGTTGTGTAGCCGCTACAACGGCTGGGCCAGCAGACCGATGGTGAAGTCGTCACTCAAGCACGAAAGGAGCTTGTCGTCCTGGAAGAGGGCCGTTGTCAAGGCTTCAGACGGACCGTCGCCAGCTCTCAGGTTGGCCCCGAGCCAGCCTGGAGGGCACACAAACTGTAGCCGCTGTACATGCCCCTGCCGTGGGGACGCTTGCATAGGCGGCACGGAGCAGCCTGCGCCTGGCGTCGCCAGCCAGCCAGATGCACAGTCATCGTGCTGGTCCGAGGGCGCCAAGGGGGAGGCATATTAGAGACAAAACTTAATCCAGATCTTTCGCGACACAACGATAGTGACTGAATTCCGCGAGAGTCCAAACTTTCATCAGGCTGAGTGAAGAAGGGAGACGAGCACTGACAGCGGCGGGGCTTTATAGGGGGTGAGTATGCTACCCACTCCTACGGAGCAGGTGAGTTCAATTTTCTTTTCAGGCGCCGAGGCGGGGCCTTGGAGGGGTAAACCAATAGCGAAGCCCGTTAGAGGGCGGAGCACGTACGAAATAGAACAGACTCCGATCAGGGAGTTGCCTAAGTGCATAATAGAATGGGAGACAGCTCGAGGTAAAATAGATCGAGGTAGATCGCAGTAATCAGCAGAGTCAGGGATAGGAAACGGGAGGGCGGAGTGAATTTTAATACACAAAAGCACTCAGGATGAGTATATTAGTCTGTGTTAGTAATGACATAACGTAACATGAAGTATTAGTCTTAATTAATATGTTAATAAGTCAATAGCGGGAAATACAGGAAACGAGACGTGAAGGAAGAATTTCGGAAACCACAGAAGCCCACAGACATACCCGAATAGATGCGCAAACGCGGACAGCGAAGTGCATGGCACCAAATCACATGGAAGACATACATGACGCGACTGGGGCAGACGAGGTGCAACCTAAACACATGAATGATAAATGAAACTATAAATTATGAGCATAACAAAGCCAGAAAACACAGATTATGACACATACTTGCTGATGATCAATTCATCTAGTCTAGTGCATTTATTCAGCAGCACCTGGCCGCTAATGACCTTCTCAATTCCTATGGAAGCAGTAACGGTGTACTGTTTTTCATGCATGGCTTGTGCATTTTGGCTTAAGTAAAATAAATAATGGCACGGTGGAATCTGTTGTGTGTTGTTATACACCTGAGATTAGATTTATATCATTTTAGGACCTGATCAGGACTAGCTGATATCTATGGAACGAAATTTGTTCCAACAGAAATTGAATTGAATTTTAGTTTTGAATTGAATTTAACCTGCTTTGAATTGAATTTTATTGGTTTTGAAATTGAATGAACAAGTAATCTGAAACTGAATCCAATTATTTGTATAGAATTCTTAGATAAAACTTGAAGCATTTCATTCAGTTCGCACATTCAAATTCAGTTCATTAAATTCAAATTTAGTTTTCTAAATTCAAATTCAAGTTGAGTAACATCACATGAATGCACATCGCGAGCTGCAGCCCCGCCTCCGTCCCTCGTGGCTTACCTTATTTGGAATAAGTCCGGGAAACCCACCCAACTCTACATCGAAAACGTTTACCACCACTTCGGCTCTTTATCAGTTTATTATCCCCCGCCAACATGAAGTGGGAGGGGGATATAGGTTTGACCTCCATCCGTCCGTCCGTCCGTCCGTCCGTCCGTCCGAGATAAAGGGGACAGCTTTACTCAGAGACTACTACAGATACAGTAACCAAATTTGGTGTGTAGCTTCAGACCATAAAGGCCTTGATCGAGTTCGAAAATGAGAAGCGCACGATTGGCGGGGGATGTTGTAGACCATGTCGACTTGTTTGTTTTAGCTCATCATTAATCTTCAACGGTTAACCCTGAGTCAGCCCAAGATCATTAGTAAATGCACTCGCAAATTCCCAGCGTTTCTTTGGCGTTGTAAAAATGCTAACGTTAGTTACAATAGAGTCACTTTTTCTCCCAGTAGGTATGTGAATACGTATTCAGCTGGCGAGCCTACTCGTTCAAGCTCGTGGGCTTCAAGAGTAACCTTACATTCAGTCAAAATCAAAATAATTTGATAGAGCTGTTAAACGCTCCAGGTTCATTTATAGCTGGCTAGCTATAACTCATCTACAACATTCACTGAAACATGAAATGCAATGTAAATTCAGTGGCTCCTCGGAATTCAGTACTTTTCTACTGGTCATCGGCTAAGTCACAAGTTCGGTCTCTGGCAGCGTCTTTACAGTGAGTGAGCGATGTCTGAGTTTTTACTACAGCATATTCCATCAGGGTTTTAATCTGCCAGAGACCGAACCAGCGACATTGCCGATGACCAGCAGAAAGTACTGAATTCCGAGGAGCCGCCGAATTTACAGTGCATTACATGTTTCCAAATGCTGTATATGATTTGTCGGATATAGCTAGCCAGCTATAAATGAACCTGGAGCGTTTCATATGCAACTACAGAACCATATGCACACAATGCGTACATCCGTGTTGGCACCGTATTTCAGCAGAGAGCATATCCCCGTACTCTTAACAGCATATTTTCGTGCATGAGTGAATTTGCATGTGCATGAAGTACCGCTCTCAAAAACGGTATATTTCTTGGACCAGTTTCAGCTGAAACCCCTACTGGATTAAGTGCAGTCTCTTCTCCTCTCGCGTATGTCATCATTTTGTGACTCAAGGTATTCTGAACCATTTAGACATATGAAGTTGAAATTTAATTTCTGAACAGCTCTATCTAATTTTTTTGATTTTGACTGAATATAACGTTGCACTTGAGACCCAGTAGCTTTAACATGTAGGCTCGCTAGCTAAATACATTCACACATACCGACTGGGAGAAAATACACTCAGTCGCAACTAACGTCAGCATTATTTACTTAGCCGAAGAAATTAACGAGTGCACTGATGATCTAAGGCTAACTCGGGGTTAACTGCTGAAGATTAATATGATGAGCTAAAATAAATAAACTGATAATGAGCCTAAGTTTTGGTAAACGTTTTCGGTAAACAGTCGGGTGGGTTCAGAATTCCTTCTGAGGTGCGCTTCCCGGAAATTACATATCACCTTGTTCCAAATAAGGCAAGCCACGAGGGACAGAGGCGTGACTGCAGCTCGTGATGCGCGTTCATGCGATGTTGCTCAACTTGAATTTGAATTTTATGAACTGAATGTGAATGTGTGAACTGAATGAAATGCTTCAAGTTCTCACTTTAATTCAATACAAATCATTGGATTCAGTTTCAGATTACTTGTACATTCAATTTAAAAATAAAAAAAAATCCATTCAAAGCTGATTAAATTCAATTCAAACCCAAAATTCAATTCAAAACCTGATTAAATTCAATTCCAAGCAGGTTAAATTCAATTCAAAACTAATTAAATTCAATTCAAAACCAAAATTCAAATCAATTTCTGTTGGAACAAATTTCGTTCCACAGATATCATGTCCGGACATGTAAAACCATAGAACTGAAAGAGGGTGTTTCTTTTTCTCATGACTGTAGATATCAACGTTGGTAGAAAGGTCCTCGTTTCACGTTTATTGTACGTCTGAGCATTTTAGAACGCGTATGGAGAATCATGCAAATATAGATCCCCCAATCCTTTTTTTAATGTATTTATTGTTCAATTTATTCATATTGTACACTACACAGTAGGTTAAACACCATTTTAAAATTTCTTAAAACTCATTCATAAAAAGAATCTCATCCCATATGTACAAATATCCATGGAACGTAAGCCCTGATGGTTATCACTACAGAAAGTCAGTTCCAGGGTAAGACACTACTTTATGAGTTAAAAAGCCCTTGCATTGTTCAGGAAATTCAATCACAAATGAAAATCCTCTAGGTATGACTGAGACAACTGTGTAAACTGGCTCTTTATCAGTAGACACACACACACACACACACACACACACACAGACTCACTCACTCAAGTTCAGACAATAGTTCTAACGTGCCAAGAGCTCACATGCAAAATGATATAGTTCATAAAGTTACTACCTACACACTTTAAACCACTTTCAGATTTTGAAGAAGCATATGATTCATTCTACATCTACATTTTGCTTTATATTGTACAACCCCAATTCTGAAATAGTTGGGACGAAATGTAAATTGTGAATAAAATCAAAATGCAATGACTTTCAAATCACATGAGCCAATATGTTATTTACAGTCTGTAAACACAGTTCGCCGTGCCATCCACAGATGCCACCTGTGGCTCTATCATGCGAAAATGAAGCCATTTTTGAGCATGATCCAGAAGCGCCGCCGTGTTCTGTGGGCCAAGGCTCATTTAAAATGGACTGTAGCAAAGTGGCGAAGTGTCCTGTGGTTAGATTAGTCCAAATTTGACATTCTAGTTGGAAAGCATGGGCGTCGTGTCCTCCGGGCTACAGAGGAGAAAGACCACCCCTCCTGTTATCAGTGTTCAGTTCAAAAACCAGCATCTCTGATGGTATGGGGATGCATTAGTGCATATGGTGCGGGACACTTGCATGTTTTAAAAAGCACCATGAATGCTGAAAGGTATTTAAAGACGGTTTTAGAGCAACATATGCTCCCCTCCAGATGACATCTATACCAGGGAAGGCCTTGTGTATTTCAGCAAGACAATGCAAAACCACATACTGCAGCTATTACAACAGCAAGGCTTCGTAGCAGAAGAGTCTGTGTGCTGAGCTGGCCTGCCTGCAGTCCTGATCTTTCACCAATTGAGAACATTTGGCACATAATTAAACAAAAAGTCTGTCAAAGGAGACCCAAAACTCTCCAGCAGATGGAAGCCTGTATTAAACAAGAGTAGGATCAAATTCCAATGGTTAAACTCAAGAAAAAACTCCTCAATGCCCAGACGCCTCCACTCTGTGTTAAAATTAGAGGGAATGCTACACCATGGTAAACAGGCCCCTGTCCCAACTTTTTTGAGACCTGTAGCAGCCATCAAATTTGAAATAAGCTCATTTTGTGAATAAAATTGTAAAATTTCTCTGTTTCAACATTTGCTATGTTATCTCTGTTCTATTGTGAATAAAATACTGGCTGGTGTGATTTGAAAGTCATTGTGTTTTGATCTTATTCAGAATTTACACGTTGTTCCAACTATTTCGGAATTGGGTTTGTAAAATGTGAACATATACACAGCAGTATTTCAATTATATAGATACTAAAATAGACAGAGCATGTCTGCCGTATAATATTTCATATCAAATATAACCACAAAATCATGTGGGGAAAAATAAGAGTATAATGTAATATGAAAATCATTGATATATTGCTGGACTGCCTCAGGAACTGACTGCAGGTTGCATACTGATGGATCATTGTTTTATGGTCACAGGCTGTGTTCAAGGTGGGCACTCATCTCTTCCATTAACAATGTTTTGTGGTTGTTTTAGCAGGTTTTTCGTGGTAGTTTGTGAGTGGGTCTAGATGCTGGTTGTTTTGTGGTTGTGTTAATAGGTTGCAACTGGTAGTCTAGGGGTAAGCAGCGTGCCATCACATGTTCAGAGGGCCTTAATATCCTTACCCTTTACCACTCGATTGTCTTTAAGCTGTTCAAGTTCGCCTGTTTTACAATCAACAATATATCGACTGAGCAACCAAGACCTATAATAAGAAATGATAATGAAAAAAATGAATGCCTATTGCCTACATATATACGTATTTAATTGACATGTGTTATGGCCCCAATTTGTTATTACATTTACAACACTACAGCAACAGCAAGGGATGACAGATACAGTTTTAAAAACTTAAACACATTTAATGAACAGATAACTAAACAACTAACTACGCTACTGACCAAGATTGATTAACAAGACAAAAAAACAGAAATATTTACAGTCCCTTTTTGGTGGGGTGGCTTGGTGATGTCCTGGGTGAGGAAAATGCTCTAACACAGGCAAAAATCCACAAAAGAAACTACACAGGTCTTGAACAGAATGACAGGTCTGGTCACATGTATCCTTCTTCTTGCAATTTCTCCTACCACTTTACTGTCTCAATTCTCCCCGTTATATACTCTTTTGCAGACCCCTCCCACCTTTTAGACTTTTTTTTCTTTTCTCTGGGACTTGTTTCAGACATGCCCGAAACATGCCCAAACCTAGCTCCAGTCTGAGCTTAACAAAAAAAAGGTAAAAACTGCCATCCAGTGGCCTATATTCACATTACACATGGCATTGAAAAGATGGCAATATAAATGCAAAAAATCTGAAACTTGCTGATTTCCCAGCATTTATTTTCAGCATCACTTTGCTGTGCATCGTGCCTGACAACACCCATTCCCCTAGACTACATTCAGAATATTGAACGTATTCTGTTGACTATTTGCTTACTGAGCCTTGTAAACTAATTTAAGCAAATCTGCACTATTTCACTAGCTACACAAGCGCAGAAATTTTGGACACAAAAATGACGACGTAAAATATGGTTGTGTAGAAGAAAACGCCCCATAATTTTGTGGTGCAATGTCTAATAATACATATAACAACAAAAATAAATTAGACTGTTGTTTATTCTACCAATTAGTCTGAGCAATTGTTGCTAATCGGGAAGAGTAAACTGCAAGAGATTTAGTTTATCGAGCATTGAAGGGTGAGAGTTCTGAAGGCCTTTGTTACTGCCAACGGACCGCCACTGCAAGGAGTGGGTTCAGATGTTTTGTGGTTGTGTTACCAGATTGTGGTGGTAGTCTATGAGTTTACACGCAGGTCGTTTTAGATGGTTGTGGGTGGTAGTTCGTGAGTAGATTTGAATTCTGGTTTTGTGGTTGTGTTAGCTGGTTGCACCAGTGGTTTGTGTGTGGGATCAGATGTTGGTTGTTCTGTGGTTGTGTTTGCACGTTTTTTGTGGTAATTTGTGAGTGGGTTTGGGTTCTGGGTTGTGTCTGCAAGTTGTGCTGGTAGTTTGTGTGTGGCTTTATATGCTGGTTGTTTTATGGTTGTGTTAGCAAGTAGTGGATTTTGTTTGCTGGTTGCAGGTGGTAGTTTATGAGTGGGTTTGGGCTCTGGTTGGTTTTTAGCTGTTTAAGCAGGTTGAGGGTGGTATTCTGTGTGCATTTGGATGGTAGCTGCTCTCAGTACTGTCAATATGCAGCTGATGCAAGCCTGCTGTAAGAGCTGGAGAGGCCAGAGAGAGTCTGCAGAACAACACAAACACACCCTCCCCGTGCCGTGGTGATTATTCTGCTTCTCCTTCAAAGGAGATTGAGCCCCGCTTCCTATCAAGCGCGCTTGCACACATACACACTCACACACACATGCACGCACGCATGCACACACACACACACGCGCGCACGTACACGTGTATGACCCTGTTTGTACACACCCTCTGTCACACTTGCTCATACACATGCAAATGCACGCTCACACACATGCATACACATACATATACTCATACAAATTAATTCATGTACATATGCACCCAGAGGCACATTCACAGGTGTATACATACATATGAGAACCACAATGGAAAAATGATCATTCACATTTTCATGTTGTGGAGAAATGATAAATTCAAAATTCAAAACAATCTTAGAAACAAAGCACTGAAAAAATATGCAATATATAAAATATAGACAAATGCAAAATTTAGACTCTGTTTTTCCATTGTGATCTTCATATGATTACTAGCTGACATATTCAGTAGCAACGGTAAACGTACACTCAGAGACAAACTAACAAAAAACCCCAGCATTGTGACCCCAACCCAGGCTCATAGTGCCTAAATTTGTTCTCCACCCACTTACTTATAATGCCTCTGCTTTGTAATACACAAACACACAGATACCAGCAAAGGAGGGATCCAGGACAACAAAATTCCTGAATTTCACACCTTTGTCACATATCCTGCGACAATACCAAGTCCTATATTTAATATATGTCAATAAAGTTACGCTAACCATCTCGTCAACTAAACATTCCATAGATTTCATGCCCCCTCTCCCAAAATCTATCCTATGTGTTCCATGTTAAGCACAAACAATGGTTTGATTAGTTGTATTGGGCATGCTTAAAGTGGGGCACACCAAACACTTGAATCCAGCTTGGAAGCTCAAGAAGAGGTGAGGGAACCACAGCCATGTTTAAATTGTTCTCCCCCAGAATGGGACCCGCCAGGATGTGAAACTCTTTTCGAGATTTGATGAACCCACAAAATGCCACAACGTGTGTAATTTAGAATGATGGTAGCGGCCAAGAAACTTGTGATTTTCAAGTTTTTGGTGGTGTGTAATTTGAGGGGCTCTCTCCCCTGTCAGCCACTTTGCGTTGGGGAGCATATGATCCCAAGGCCGCTGTCATTCACCGTGGCGTCATGGAGCAAGGAATGGTGGTTCTCTGAGGTGAGGGTGTCCTGATGGTGCTGCAGTCGTGTGGAGGCTCCAGTAGAGGGGGCCATGCCTGTGGCCTGTAGGCAGAGCGCAGGAGGTAGGTGCTCCTCTTCAAACCGCCACTGGGCTCGGAGCTCGGGGAAACAGTGCATGCACGTCTCTGTTGGCCAAGTATTCTTCATCTCCTCTGACCCATAGCCCCGCTCGCCAACCACCACGTCCATCAGCCGATCTGCACACAGACGAACAACAGTGCAGACCAATGAGCTGCAGTCGCCAGCTTTTTAAACAAGTCATCATCAAATCTGGACCAGAATTCAATCCAGCCCTATTTTTATTCTGTTCTGAACTGCTAATTAACTGAACAATTAGTGATAATACCTGTGCTTTCCTTCCTGACCCCATCAGCACATTAAGTGACTCAAACTATAGTGTTCAGGCTGCAGATACTGCACAGTAGTTTCAGACATTGTACACCAGGGATTCACATACCTGGATCCTGAATCTAAGGGCAAAGGGAGGGTGGAAAACTAGCAGTTATCAATTCGTGAGGACGGTGATTTGATGGACAGGGGCTAAAGTCCAAATAGCAAAGAGGAAATTATTTACAAAACCCAAAACCAGTGAAGTTGGAATGTTGTGTAAATCGTAAATAAAAACAGAATACAATGATTTGCAAATCCTTTTCAACCTATACTCAATTGAATACACTGCAAAGACAAGTTACTTAATGTTCGAACAGGTAAACTTTGTAATTTTTTGCAAATATTAGCTCATTTGGAATTTTATGCCTGCAACATGTTTCAAAAAGCTGGCACATGTGGCGAAAAAGACAGAGTTGAGGAATGCTCATCAAACACTTATTTGGAACATCCCACAGGTGAACAGGCTAATTGGGAACAGGTGGGTGCCATGATTGGGTAAAAAGCAGCTTCCCTGAAATGCTCAGTCATTCACAAACAAGGATGGGGCGAGGGTCACCACTTAGTGAACAAATGTGTGAGCTGATTGTTGAAAAGTTTAAAAACAACATTCCTCAACGAGCTATTGCAAGAAATTTAGGGATTTCATCATCTACGGTCCGTAATATCATCAAAAGGTTCAGAGAATCTGGAGAAATCACTGCACGTAAGCGACAAGGCCAAAAACCAACATTGAATGCCGGTGACCTTCGATCCCGGTACTGCATCAAAAACCGACATCAGTGTGTAAAGGACATCACCACATGGGTTCAGGAACACTTCAGAAAACCACTGTCAGTCACTACAGTTTGTCGCTACATCTGCAAGTGCAAGTTAAATCTCTACAATGCAAAGTGAAAGCCATTTATCAACAGCACCAAGAAATGCCGCCGACTTCGCTGGGCCCAAGCTCATCTAAGATGGACTGATGCAAAGTGGAAAAGTGTTCCGTGGTCTGACGAGTCCACATTTCAAATTGTTTTTGGAAACTGTGGACGTCGTGTCCTCCGTACCAAAGAGGAAAAGAACCATCCGGACTGTTATAGGCGCAAAGTTCAAAAGCCAGCATCTCTGATTGTATGGGGGTGTATTAGTGCTCAAGGCATGGGCAACTCACACATATGTGAAGGCACCATTAATGCTGAAAGGTACATACAGGTTTTGGAGCAACATATGTTGCCATCCAAGCAATGTTATTTTCATGGACGCCCCTGCTAATTTCAGCAAGACAATGCCAAGGCACATTCTGCACGTGTTACAACAGCATGGCTCCGTAGTAAAAGAGTGCGGGTACTAGACTGGCCTGCCTGTAGTCCAGACCTGTCTCCCATTGAAAATGTGTGGCGCATTATGAAGCGTAAAATACGACAACGGAGACCCCGGACTGTTGAACGACTTAAGCTGTACATCAAGCAAGAATGGGAAAGAGTTCCACCTGAAAAGCTTCAAAAATTGGTCTCCTCAGTTCCCAAACGTTTACTGAGTGTCGTTAAAAGGAAAGGCGATGTAACACAGTGGTAAAAAGGCCCCTGTGCCAACTATTTTGCAATGTGTTGCTGCCTTTAAATTCTAAGTTGATGATTATTTGCAAAAAAAAAATAAAGTTTCTCAGTTTGAACATTAAACATCTTGTCTTTGCAGTGTATTCAATTGAATATTGTTGGAAATCGCTGATTAGTATGTTTGTTTTTAGTATGTTTTAGAAATTTTTATTGCTATTTATTTATTTATCATATTTATTCGTTTAGAGTATGTATGTTTCTGTACGATTGCGTTGTCTTTAGTCTTGAGCGTTTTCCTTTCGTTTCTGTCTTGAGCATCTTGACAGTCTTCTGGAATGAATTTCTAAAAATGAATTTTTGCACCATGTGTAAGAAGCACAGGGCCCATTGTTCAATGGTGTCATCTCAATTTTTGTCATTTTGGCTCTTATTGTATTTTGGAAACAAACTTTTCATATGCACTGGCAACACAACACCAGTGTTGGAAGATACTTTGCAATGAGTTGCAGATTCACATACTGCCGTACGATTTTTGGATTAAATTTCATAGAGTACCGATGAAAGGCAGAGAGTTCTGACTGCACTCACTGACCTTTGGAGGAAGGGCAGTGCGAGTCATCAGTCGTCTCCTGTTCCTGGGGCCCCAATTGATGGGCTCCCCACTTGTTGTGGCCTGCCTGAGCTTTGCAGCCCCTTGACTTGCACAAGAGCACTAGAATGGCCGTACAGAGAGTGCAGAAGAGTGCAGCCAAACACAGGCCCAAGAGGGAGTAGATGATGACAGTATGGTGCTCGCCTCCTGGGAGGCTGCCCCCAGTGATGGTGACAGGAATTACAGCTCTGTCCCGTGGAAGTTCAGTTAGGCTCCGTGAGGTTGGCTGGGCTGAGTTAGTCAGGAATGAAAGTGAAAATTGTGTTATATTTCACAGCATAGTACCCATCATTCTTTTTGCTATGTCTTTTTGCAATTGACCTTACTGCTGCTGCTGAATGAAGTCATTCTAATCCTTGATGAATTATATTGCATTGACAATGATTTCCCTTTTTGCCTGTAAAACTGATCACCTGACCTGAATATCCGAACCACATGCCTTTCAGCATATATATGCTTGTAAATATAGATCTATTCAATACTTGGCACTTGAAAAAGCCAGTGTAAGTTAACTCAGCAGTTAAAAAAAGAAAAAATGCATTTTCAAGTTCTGTCTGTCGGTCCGATTCTATCTGTCCACTGTGGTAGAGCAGCCCTGGACAGCAGCCCAAAACATTCATCCTCACCTGTGGTTCCCTCTCTCTTCCCATCTCTCCTTGCCTGCCTATTTGTCAATTTAACGAAGTTTTTTAATCCATTTGGCGTCTGTACATTCTGACATTTAATTCCAAAATAATTCTGTGATTGAAATTCCAAAGGTCTTGCTTCACTGGAATAATTTTCCATTGTCTCTGTGAGAAAAATACTAAGTGTAGTGGTTAGCACTGCTGCCTCACAGCAAGAGGATCGTGGGTTCGAATCGAGACTGGGGCCATTCTGTTTGGAGTTTGCATGTTCTCTCCATGTTCGCGTGGGTTTCCTCCGGGTGCTCTGGTTTTCCCCACCCACAAAAACATCCATTATAAGACCACTCCAACCAGTGCCCCTGACCAAGGAAGTGGTATCAGAACTGGAGTTGGTCCCCCGGTGCTGCTCAGTGGCTGCCCACTGCTCCTAACACTAGGACAGGGCTAGACTGGGACAATAAAACAGCCCTGGCATTTTCGGCCATGGCAGCCCAACCTGATCGTGACTTTACGGCGCTATACGCGCACACTTAGCTGTTACCGAAAGTTAAAATTAAGCTCAGTCGTGGCCTTCATGCCCTGGAGCTCCACACAGAAAGGGCCCAGGCGAGAATCAAACCCACAATCTTCTTGCTGTTGTAAAACCCCAACAAAGCAATTCCAATGACGGACATTGCCTGGGTTGAAGGCCTCACGTGTTCTCTTTGTCTAACTTTAATTAGAGCATTCTTCTGGCTGGTGTGAATCACAATATAATGGATATTTTTCACCGTCCGAGGACGGGGCATAAAAACGCAATGGTTACGATTAATCTGACTCCATAGAACAAGTAGAATACAAAATTTAGCTATATCCTCGTTAAAAATCTGACTCCAAATTAGAATTAGAATTGATAATTTAGGGAACACCTGCGTGGATTTCGAGACAAATCTGCCATCAGATGCGGCAGCGCAAACCATCATTGCTCAGTAAATGCGTCCCCAGGGTTAATTAAACACAACTGTCCTGGAATCAATTCGACAATACTTCCATTGGTTAAACGAGACTATCTTGCTAGCGGCATCTATGCATATAAACAGCACGGAGCTCAAAACGTAACAAGAACCCGGATTTGCATAAAACTTATTACACAAACCCTTAAGGGGTAGGACATAATCCCAATCTAATTTAGAAGTATCGTTACCTACACATGTCTTGGTAGGAATTTCCCCTTAAGTCCCGGTCGCAACAAGGCTAGATTATACCAGTGTTACAAATCAAGGAAAATCACGCAAGCTGAAAAAGGAATAACAATAATTTATTCACCAGATAGGCGCAACTTGAATCAAACAAATCAATGCTAAGCCAATTACCAGTTACATAGAATTTAGAAGGATTTAGAATACTTTCATACCTGGAAAAGATGAATGGCCACACGGAGCTAAAGTCGCCCCACGTGGTTGGGGAGAACTCAAATGCCCCCTCGCTCTGGAACAAGGTGACATGTGACTTTTCCCACTTACCTATTCGCGTTAGACGTTGACAGAGAAGAGACAAGAAAAGAAGAGCCCGCCCCCTTAGGATCTCGTACCTTTAAAGATTCCAAACCACGCCTCCGAACAAGGTAGAGGAAAGGGTGGCCGAATCAGAGTTTTACTGGCCTAGGTGATAAGATTAATTTGCATAGAGAGGAGACTAGGGTAGTTGCCCGAATGAATCTTGCAAACAAGATAAACGATAATTCCAAGGGAAATGAAACATGTTCTATTCAATTCCTTAGATTTCTCCAAGAATAAAGAGACCAAACATGATATGAATATGTGCTTATATGATGCACTTGTCATGGAAAAGCCTTAAAATGGAGTATTCTGGCCCAATTGTGTTATCAATATATAAGAGGTTCCTTTTAGGATATTGAACATAAACAAAATATGAATTTGATAGAGGTTTAGGTTGTTTTCAGCCAATTGAAGTAGCTGCGCTTTAACTTCAATGAAACCAGTGAGTTTGAGTTCCAGAGATGCTGGGCCTGCTAGACTTGATGGCTCCCACCCCCCGCCGTGGGGAGCAAAGGATGCCACTCTCACTGGCAGGCTGTAGGATTATAAAAGTTAACTGCTCGCTCTGGATTGTGTCAGATCACCCAAACATTCAGATCTTACCCGCGTAATGGGCATGTGTTCCAACAATATAATTTTTAACATATGTTTTGAGCCAAATCAAATATTCAGGTTCTACACTGTGTGGTGGCTGTGCAAATCACTGCACCACCATGACAAAGATGTAATAATAATAATAATAATAATAATAACAATATGTTAACATGAATGAATGTTAAAAAGAAATGGTGACTTTGGGGCCATTTATAATTTTTAAATAAGACCATTGCACTACTTGGATTGATTCATGCATAACCTTTTTAAATAATGCTACATATCTTACAGACTCAAGAGGGCATAGAATAGCTCACTAGCTTCAGAACTGCAGTACTTGCTGGTTGCAAGTTTATTGGCAGGTGATTCTGAATGTCAAGACAGGGTTTTAAATAGGAAAATTTGAAAGTCTTCCTTGATGTATTCCAGGACAAATTTTATTTGCCACCGTAACACAATGAATCAATATGCATCAAATAGTGGGTTATTTACCGCTGGTCCATCAGCGGGGGCCTTTCGTAAGCTCAAGCAAATTTTAACCGAATACATACTTGCGATAGCCTAGTCCGCGTAGTCCCCCTCCAAATGAAAACTGCTTGCTACATGAGGACCGTCGAGGCCAAAAAGCTGGTTAATTTTTTTTTATTCTTGAAGCTTTTACGCCTTTCTACTGCTTTCTGACATTTTTGTCTTATCTCGTATCGTTGAAACGCGTTTTTAGACTGTTAACGCAACTGGGGACAAGCAAGGCCATTGGTCAAACTAATTTCCCAGCAAGCCTGCCTTTTTAAACTTTTAGGATGAAAACAACAATATTAAATAAACTGTACATGGCTTAAGCCTATGCATCATTTCTTTTTTTTTATCTGCAAGAATACAGTTTTTCGGAAATTCTTATATCATAAAACAATTATATAAATAGATACTGAAAAATGGCCAAGATGCAGGATAACCGGAATAGTGAAGTAAAATAATCAAAAATGGTTTATAAAGCATGTGTCATCCTACTTGAAGAATGAAGAAAATCTTAGGGAGGACTCTCAATGTTATACAGCATCAGAAAAAATACAAATCTGTTATATATTGATTTTCTCTTTATGAAATTCCACTTCGAAGTAGCTAAAATCATTCTGCTGTTTGCTTACCTGAATGTGGGCCACTGGCTACCAATGGGCTGTATGCAATTTCATTTTTTTTCCACTGAGGAGGGAGGGCTCAGAGATTTCTTTGGGCCAGCCGTTTGTCAGTGTAGTAAATGAACCAATGGATTGCTTTCCACTATTTAAAGACTGACGCGGTCGATCAAAATTATCGATGTTATTACAATTTTATATGCATTGATTCGGCCAAAAATGTGTGTCGGCCCACCAAGCATTGCCCGGAACGCCAGATTACCAGTCCAGTCTTGCACTAGGATGGGTCAACTGCAGGGAACAAATTACCCCACAGGGTTCAATAAAGTGTATCGTGTCATATCATATCGCGATGCATCGTATCGTATCGTATCGTATCGTATCTTATCTTAGCTTAGTTATAAAGCCTTAACCGGCTCATGCACAACAGTAAAACTTGGCATTATTTGTTTTCTGGGCAAAGGTGCAAATGGCCTCACTGGCAAGCTGTGGTTGTCCACGCAGCTATCCTTGGTAGGACATTACATTGACTGGTATTCATTATGGACCCTAAACCTACTCCTAACCCTAACCTTAACCAAACCATACCTGACCTTAACCTTAACAAAACCTCAATTCTCACCTGACCCCGAACCTCAACCATGACCTCAGAAATCACATTTTGCTGTTTTCGGACCAGGCTTTGGTCCCTATAAGACCTACTGGTCCCGACAAGATCAGTGTTTATACTGGAAAAGGTCCCCAATGTGTAAGAAAAATGTGAACACACACACACACACGCGCACGCACACACACACACGCACACTCACCCTTGCAGATCTGTGCACACTCTGCAGGGTGGTTTCCGCATAGTTCCGCGCAGGGCATGCATTGTTTGAGCAACTGGTCGAAGAAGTGTCCCTCATTGGCCCAGCAGCGAAGAGATACTGGGGAGAATGGAAGAGATTTAGTGCGTTTACATGACATCAGAAAAAAATCAATGCGGTTTCTAGCCGCATTATTCCTCCATGTATATATGGAACTGAACTGGACTAGGTGCTCTGCGCATTGTTCCACAGTCCTTTGTTCAGGGCTTTGACCCAGAAGTCTCATGGACTTGTAAACACCAAACTGATAAGCAACAACGCTGCACTCGGCCCGTCCAGATTTTTCACTTCCGAATTAAAAAAAAATCATTTGTTGCACTTCTAACAACAGTAGTGAAAAAAAATGCTTTGTTTTTGTGGTCAATTGAATTACCAAATTTTTCAGAAGATCAGGAAATTCAAGCTGGAATTTAGGCAGCTGGAATAGGCCGGCTGTATCATTAGGAACCTGAGGTGGAGGCAGGTTTTAGGAAGTCAATGCAATGTCAATATGATGCAAAATAAATAATTGAATTGGTGAATTCAATAAGGGCCCAACTTCATGATGAATATAGGGCCCTGGTGGCCCCAGAAGCTCCCGTCATTAAGATAAATAAAATGTCAAAGTTTCTGTTGACGGACACACGTATGGACGGACGCATGCACGGATGGAGCCCGATACCATAGCTCCCGTGCCACTCCGGCGGCGGGTGCTAATTAGAAGCCTGTAACTGAAAATGTTGAGAAGATAAAGCAAATTGTCAAAGTTTTTGGTGATATTTTTAGGCCAGTGACCTTGAAAAAATAGACCAAGGTCATCTTTAAGCACGGCATATGTAGGGCTTTATGAGATGCATGTTAAGTAAAAATTAGGAGCCTGTAATTGAAATCGTTGATGAGATGTGAAATGTGTTGACGGATCCACGCACGCACTCACGGAGCACAATAACATAGCTCTCTTACCGCGACCGGCGGGAGCTAAAAATATGTGGAGTTGGGCCCTTACTGAATTCATCGATTCAATTATAAAGTCGTTTTTGGTGCTATCCAGTCGGGAAAAGTGGGGGCTTACATAACAACAGTGCCTGGTGAACTGAAAATTGGTGAAACGCAGACCACTCCTTGAAAATTATAATTAGTCTTGGCCTGTTTTCAATCATTTAATTAAATTGACATTACATGAACTCCAAAAACAGTCGGGACTATCAGTTGTAACCAATTCTGCTCATTAAGATAAGACAAGAACTCATAAGCCTTTATCAATTTTCCTTCATTTTCCTTGATGAATACGCTTTCCAATAATAATAATAAGCCATCAGCAGTTAAATGAGTAAGTGCACAGCCTCCTTTCTAATGCAATGTTGCAATGATTTAAGAGAAAATGTTTTATTCACTTTACAAAAAAAGATAAAATACAATGGTAAATTTTTGCTTTTTGTTTGCTTCACGTACATCTCGTTTTATCAGTTCTTAGCTTCATGACTGTTTAATTTCGACAAAGAAAGCGAAAATTGGTAAGGAACAGAGGCGGATTATCCATTGGGGCGATTGAGCGATGCACTGCCACGAGAAAGAGATTTTTTTTTTCCCGCTCTACCACTGTTCTACAGCTTGATCTACCTTTGAGTGGCATTGTCCAATCAGGATAAACTAGCGTTTCCAATAGCGCCGACCCTTTCGGGGCGATTTCACAGACTGGAAATCGCCCCAGGGGTCTCTCATTGACTGTCCTGTAACATCATTTTTTGGCCAGTACAAGGCCTTTCAATGCAATCTCAATGGCTTGCCCCAACGTGCTGACCTCTTGGCAGTGCAGTAGTGCTGTTCGTTGGTGTTCATTCTGTTTGAGTTGAGGGTGGGAGAGGAAGTCGTGTGGGATTGAAGCTAAGAATTTACGCTTGTGTAAACAGGGTTTTCTGAAAATAATTTGTGTGTTAAGACTCAAACAATAATAGAGATTAGACGATTTGCTCCCGAGGTATAACCTTTGTTGCAGTAGGGACAGGGAGAATCTTCCCCTCGTATTTTTCCCCTTTTTTCCCCCCTGTAACAACTCGGTGAGCAAACAGCCAAAAGTCGCTAATCTGGTCAAACAAAGGCGACGGGTGTTTTTTGGGGGGTTTCAGTCTCCCGGGAGCAAAGCAAAGTAAAGGAGGTAAAATAAATTTAAACGCTAAATTTTGAGAATATATTAATATATATATATATATATATATATATATATATATATGGAAAAAAACTGAAATAAGTTCGCTGATTAGTTCGTTGAAACGGTTAATTTCAGAATGTTCGCAGATGAGTGACAGGAACGTTACTTAGCAACAGAAAAAAGACGAGTCTAGCACCTTTTTACAAAGTTGGTTTCAAAAAAACATATCAGACGCGCCTCGCGTCTACACGCGGATAAAGCGTGTGGGGTGTGATCTAGCAAGGGAGGGAGTAAGCTAATAAAAAACAGAGAATTCATTATAAAGTGATTGGCACAAACAAAATCTCAATGAGTAAAATGACACTTCACAAAAAATTCAGTAGCAGCTGTGACGACATGCTAACAAGCTAATTTAAAAAGCTCGTAACCTGTCGAAATTCACATTTTTGCTTGGTAGCGCTGCGCTCCCAAGTTAAAAAAATAAGGAGCACGAGCCAAAATTTTGGAGCGCACACACCAAAATCTAAGAGGCACTAATAAAACGTTATTAAAAAAACTACAATATAACACTCCACATTAACAATACAACGGTCTCCAACAAGTGGCAGTTATTAAACAATATGAGAGTCTTCAGTTCATAGATTATCAAAGCTTTCCCCTGTATTAGTGGGGCAGATATGTGACGCAAAATACCATGATAGTGCATTTTGTGAAGGGTCTGCCATTTTTTTGTGGATGTAGATGATTATGCATGTTAACTTTTCAGAAGGGTGGCCATGATGAAATATGACCCAAACAGCCTCATTTGCATAAATTCAAGATGGCCGCCACTGAGAATTGCCATTGATCCGGAAACGACGTATCTCTGGTTCTAATTGCCCGATTAAGACAAACTTAAGATCTAATCTTATAGTTTTTTGGATGAGTAATCAAATGAAATGGGTTCCATAACCTCCAGCAATCATAGTCAGGGGTAAAAGGTAAAAAATCTGCCAAAAAGTGTATTTTTGTAATTTTTGTACACTAATCTTTTCCTTCTGGTCAACTGACAGAGGCAGGAAAACAAAACTGATCAGCTTATTTGGTGAGTAATCAGGCGAGATATGTTTTAATGCCCTCAGATATCAAGATGAGGTGTTTGGGTAAAATAGTAATGCTAAATTGTAAATTGATAACATTTTTTAAGCTTTAGCCGAATGATAAGAAAATAGTAAGCTGGTTGATATCATCAATAGAGGAAGAAAAAAAACCTTTTAGATTCAAAGTTGAAAACATGCGCAGTAATCATGGCACAGCTGCTTTAATGCTCCACAAGACATGTCATTTGACGTACATTATGTGACGGAAGCGACATGAGGGGACCAGAGTTAATGGGGGACCAGATTTTCCACGACACTCGACCACCATGCACCATTTATTTTAACATGACCTGAATATTCAGAATATTCAATATTCATTAATAACATTAATTGTTATTCAATTAATTAAGAAGTGTTAATGAATGACTTAAAAGTTGTTTGCTGCAAACTGGGAAACCTGTAGGCTTTTTGCCAGTAATGTGCCCGTTGACCATTCTTGAACTGATGAGCAAAATGCCTGATTTTCCCCCTGCCTCTTACCTTGTGGGAGGTTTTAAGCTTACGGAATACTATTTAAATATTTTGATTGAGTAATCTCTCATTGTTTGGGTTAATGGTTGAACAGCCTAAATTAATCACATGGAATTCAATTATGTTCAATAAAATGAATCAGTATGTAGTCTCTGTATAGACTTTATATTTCTAAAATACGCCTGTTGCCAACCCATAAAAGACAGTATAGCTAAAATAATCAAATATACAGTTTTTGGCATATTTTTTGAAATGGTCTTTGCACCCTGACAGCAATAAATAACTGAGGAATTCTGAAAAAGGACAGAAAAAGATCTGTCATTTTTAGTTTCTGTAATCCTGCATAAATGCCAACCAATCACTCCCTTGTCTGGTTGAAAATAACCAATGGCAAGCCTCCTAGCCTCCCTGCACGTATGTTGTTGTTATTTTACAGGTGAAGCAGTGTAGGCCTTGTCAATATTCGGCCAGTGGGTTTCTGGCTGACTGCCAAATGGAGTGCGCAGATTGCCAGAACCTGAACTGTCAGAGGGCAAGATGGAGAAGCTTCAGAGGAATGCTGTGCCCAGTCCTGATAACCATAGAAGGATTCAGAGCTTGTTCCTAATAAACTGGACAGAAGAACAGACTAGGAAAGGATTAACAGAAATGTGGTCCCAATGCTGAAGACCGTGAGAAAAGCTTGGGCGCTTGTTTCAGTTAATGAAACCAAGAATGAACTTCTGCAAATTACTGTCATTAAATTTAGTTTTTTACTTTCAAAGGACAAAGAGTTTTACTAGATCATGCTGACTGTTTCTTAGTGCTGATAAAAAATTTCAATCCAGCAACTTGCAACTCAAAATAGGGGGGTATAAATATGCCTAAGACACAGGAGGTGGGGTCGCTATGAAACTAGACACTGGAGGAGGCATGTAAAGTGCAAATCAAAGGAGACAATAGTTCTAAAAGACACACAAACTGCTGAAAAGTAGGAGACACAGAAGGCATTTTCTCAAGGTTTGTAATAAAAAACTATTAAATAGTTTATAATAATATGAATAAACAACCTTCCGTGGTAGTTTAAAGACAGCATATCTAATGTTGCACCAGCGGGATTATTCATTTTTTAAATATGAGATTATTATGTACTTGTGTCATGGTTTAGGAGCTTTGTTAGCTCCTTTTGTTACTCTCGTCCGGGACGACATCATTTTGCTCACCATCGGATTCCTGGGCCAGCTGGCATTAGTTGGGGGCGTTACCCGGACTCTATTTAAGCTCCTGTTCTCCCACGTTCGGGTTGCTAGAGTTTCATTTTCCTCTTGTTGCTTTAGCTGGTAAGGTCTTTTGAGAAGACAGTGTATTGTCAGGATCTTAGCTGCATAACAGGAAAAGTGTTAGTGAGAAAGGGATTCATTTGGATTATTTCCCTTTTCTTTTGTCTTTAGTCGAGCTGGCCTGTTTGCAACCACGGACGGCGTCTGGTCCGTTGGTAGCGCGAGTCTTGTGATTTCTATTTGTTTTAATCTCTCAGCACGCTGCTGGTTTTGTCCTTTTTATTTCCGACCACTGTTCTTGGCGTCCTACCACCAAGGCCATCACAACTTGACGCTGGCAGCGATTTTTCAATGTTATTATGTGGCATAGAGGAAGAAATCCACTATTTATTTCAGTTGTAGGTTGAAAAATGTTATTCTGAAATGGTTAAACTATTTACTCATGAATTCAGTTATTGAGTGATGAAGTTCTTACCACCCTTATTATGGAAGATGTGAAATCTGTGCATCCCATTACACGCTTCAGCTGTAGTTAAGCATTAACTTATTAAGTTTGTGCAATTGACTGATTGCACCAAATTGTTATATTTTGTATTTTTAGAATGTGCGCGCAGCTTAGACACCATGGTCCCATGACAGGACATGACATCAATGTGCTGTATCTTGTAAGTTTTGTAGGATCATACGAATGTGTTATGTACCTTGCTGTTTTGCAACCTGTGTATATACATTGAACAAATCTGGAATTTAATTTTTCAGAGTCTACTTTGAGAACTTCTGGAGAGAACTATCCAATCAGACACGATGTCCCAAGGTTCAGTACCGTTCGGGCTCCTCCAAGATTAGGCACAGCAATTCCATCCTGCTGTGGCCCAGAACTTCAAGAGCTCATAGAGATGACTGACAACTGTACGACAGTAGAACAAGAGCCCTGATGTGGAAGATTTCATCCTTGACGTCACGATTCCTGAGGTACTGCATTTCAGTGTAGCTCTTGCATGACTTTGGAGGCTCAGTAGAGAAAGCAGCATAGTAGCCCAGCTGTTTTGATTGGGATTTTTTAAATTTTACTAACCAAATGTTATAATTGTTTAGGCTTTCTTTACTTTTTACATTTCTTTACTCGCACCCCTGATTCAATTCTTCGATGTTACAATCGTCCTAAATCTCTGGTTTGTCATTGTCATGCAAGCAACTTCATCTTCTTCTTGTCTACAACGAGACGGGGTGATGGGAGGCTAAATATGATTAGATGTGTCTTCCCATTAATGAGAACATACTGTACTTGTTTCAATGCAGTTACTAATTTCTAAAATGCACCATATGATACCCCGGTCGTAAGCTTAATAAATGCATGCAACAGTGTCTGCATTAGTTAATTTCTTTCACGCTCCACATAAATTATCGTACATTCGTGTGAAGAGCAATGATGTCTTCGATTCACTGGTGATAATATTTCTACTAGGCGCGTGTAGGCAAATATCCTATGTCATAAATGTAACAAACACAACATGGTCAGCTAGAATCAATAAATTGTGCATTGGTGTGTTAATGTCTTTGTCCATAGTATGCATGGGCAGGCTTTAGCCCAGCCTTGACCCTGATATAGAAGAAGTATTGAGATAATGGTGCAGGTATTTACTAAATGTTGCGCAAACTAGCGAATACAGTCTTGGGCCGTATCGGTCATTCCACAAATGTACACTGTTCAGCATGGTTCAAAAGGCGCTGTATGAACATAAAAAGTAAAAAAGGTGGTTTGAGCTCCCAACATCAGTGAAAATGGGACTTGCAGCAGCAATTGAATTCTCCTGAAAACACAGTGTGTGAGTTTAAAGCCTCTTCCCTCATGTTTTCACACTTTGAGTATGGTCCATGAAATAGGCCGACCTCATCACCACCATAATACAATGTTCATTTGCACATGCATATTCTACTCAAGTTGTTCAAGAAGTGTATCAATGTACACCTCAGAGATCAAGTTATTTTCGTTCATTATTATTATTATTTATTTTTTTTTTTTTAATTTCGGCATGATTGTAAATCATTCCATGAAAATTTCAACACGACACAACATGTATCATGACCGAAAGGGTCGCGGGAGAAGCGAAATCGCTTATCAAAGTCCCGCCCCCAGCTTCCAGAAAAAACAGTGTGGTAATGGTTAAAATATCATAAGGATTATAAATCACAGCAGAGTTGATGTCCATGTACGCTACGTTTTAACGTCAGAAAGTAAGATCATGAAATTTATGAATATCATAAGAATTATAATTGCTGATTAAGTGAGTGTTCATATAACTTAGATTCAAATGCCACTCTTGATCCAAAGCGACATTATCCCGAAAACTCCATTCTTGATCATTCGATTTCTTCCAGCTAATTTGGAGTAGAAGCACATCCTCTACATCCTCTATGTCCAGGACTGTCAAACACAGCGAACGACACATTCCCCATGAATCCATGACGTAACCGGCCGGGAATGTCCCATCCGGGCATGTCGGGCATGTGAGTTGCCTTTCGGACAGTTAGTCTGAAGCGTCCAGTGACAGGATACAATTAACAAGATTGAACATGTTTATAGTTACTCAGATATGCACATTTCATCAAATATTTGAAGACCTTCAGCTCTCCAGCCATCCTTATATTATCATCAAGTACATTCCATGCTGTACCATGGACATTATTCATTTATTGTCCATTAAAATGCAAATATTGTCATAGCACTTGATATGAACAGTACATTTGACTTTTTCGTTTGAGTCAGTGGTTCTGGTGTACCGGAAGTCACTGCTAAATGGCCGTAGAAATGTATAAACGGTTGGCAGCAAAATATCTACTGCGTTATTTTTAGGCCAGTTCACTAGTCGCCACTGATTCCAGTGGCAATCGAAAGATTCCAATGGCATTTGAAGCACGTTCCAGCTGAATTGTTTTAATATCGAAATAGATTCCTGCAGCAATTGAAAGGCATTCTAGGTGCATTCTGGCTCATTAGAGGCGCATTCTGGCAGGATTTGACATTGTTTGCAGTTTTGATTCTCCCTCGAATGCAATCAGAATGTTTTGAATGCTGTTGGATTGCGGTAACAATATTTATAATGCAGTCAGAGTGCAGCTAGAATACACTTCGAATGCCATTCGATATTTCTCCACTTCGAATGCACCTGGAAAGTTATGAGCATGAGCAAAACATTCAGGCTGGCCACAAGAATGGGCCTGAAAATTTGGGATGCACTCAAAATGCAGTCAGAATTTTTAGAATGCACTTCAAATATCCAGGAATATGGATATTTTCATTCCGACGGCATTACACTCATTCCGCCTCAAGTGTGACTAGGCTTTAATGAGCAATGAGGTTGTGTAATTATGTTCCCTGGCGTACTGTTTCCTCCCTTCTTCGCAATGCTTGTTTGCCTCAACATGAATTTCTGTTTGAGTTTGTCACTAAGCGCCAAATGGCTATTTCTTAGTGAACGTTTGTCCACAGTATCAGAATTTTTAATGATATCATTGACGATTTCTTTTTCTTTTATGCAATTAAAACAACTGGATCCAAGATCATCAGCATTATACATTTAAGGGTGATGTCCATAGATTACTAAATGAAAATATTTTTCAATGATAGACCTTACTAACTTAGTATTTATCTGAGGCCTGTTCCACAAAGCAGGATTGCTGAGTTAGCCAGATAACTGCTCAAAGTATAACATGGAACAGCCCATGTTCCAGATTTCAGCGGAACCCAAGTTTTACTAAGTGCTATTATCCAGCTGTGATCCTTTTTTGTGGTACAGGCTTCTAGTGCGATAATAATTATATCCCCGATATTATGTTTTTGGTTCCACCGCCGCCGCCGCTGCCTCCGCCGCCCTACGTGTTAACGCGATAACTTCAGTAATATTTCAACCAGAAATTTCATGTTTTGCATATAAGTAAGTATCATAAAGAGGAAGAGCTGATTTGATTTTGGAGAATTTACCATTTCTAGATTGGCCACCAGGGGCCAAAAACTGAAAAATCACTGTTTTTATCACATCTATGGAAATATTAGTCCGATTGACCTCAAATCAAGTGCAAATGAAAGTTCATGACCTGAGGATTTGTCCCACGATGACACAATACCTGTTTGGTACAACATTTTGACACAAGGTGGAGCTTTGTCACATAAAATTCACAATTTTTGCTATGTCTTTGGAACAATTTGTCCAATTGACACGATGCTATGTGCAACTGCAAGGTCATGCCCTCACAACATGTCACATGGTGACATCATACCTGTATGGTTCAATATTTTGCCACCAGGTGGAGCTTTGTGATGGAAAATTACCATTTTGGCCATATCTTCAGAATCATTTGTCCGATTGACCTGAAATTAAGTTCAAATGAAAGGTCATGACCTGAGGGGCTTAAAATTGTATTGGGTCTATTCGAGGATTGGGGAATTGGAGGATTGGGGACATTCGAGGATATACCCCAAGCTGTCGCCTCTAACGGCATAAGCCTAGTTCAGGCGTTTGCAAATGACTGAACATGGCTAAGGTTATGAGAGGAGAAAAGCTAGCTATATTTAATTTAATTTATTATACTTTGACAGCAGTCAGGATGAGATAGCACAGGTGACAAGGCACCTATAGTGAGCAATCCTCTAATTACATACACAGAATATTCCAAAAAGAAAAATACAATTATAAACAAAGAAAAGAAGCCTCAGAAATACAGAACATTGACATTTGGCAGAGTTAAATCTCATTTCCCATTTGCGACTCCAGTCCAAGATCTTTTCAAGATCGCACTGCAATTGTGAACAGTCTTGTGTGTTTTTGATTTTTCTTATGCATTTTGAATCGTCAGCGAACAAAGCAACTAGTGTGTCAGGACCTTCGCAGTCTGGCATGTCATTGCTGTACAACAAAAACATTACTGGACCTTATACTGATCCTTGTGAAACTCCAGATGTAACAGGAGACCAGGTAGCCTCCGTCGCAGTCGTCTTATGGTGTTCGGTTAATTTCCCTCAACCTACAACGTCTGCGCACTCGAGCGAGGTTTTGTGTTTCACCAATCAGAAACTAGCTCCTAAAATCCAGGAGCTAATTATATATGCAGAAACAGATGAAGCCAAATTGGCGGACGGTGGCGAACATGTTTTCTCTCGAGCTTTGGAGAAAATCTGCAAAGCCTTCAATATTGAATGTATGAAGTGAGTGATCTGATTGAGGTCTTTTTTTTATTTATTTATCCCTTATTTAACCAGGGTGTCCCATTGAGATTGAAATCTCTTTTTCAAGGGAGCCCTGGGGGTAGAGATGGGGAGAAAGAGGAGGAATTGCACAGCAAATTAGATCAGGGGATGATTAGGTGGCAGGTCAAAAGAGCTAGGATGGGACTTTAGCCATGACACCGGGGAACCCCCTAATCTTATGGAAGAGCGTTATAGGATCTTTAATGACCACTGTGAAATAGGACCTCGGTTTAATGTTGCATCCAAAAGACGGCATATCCTTTAGGACAGTGTCCCCATCACTGCACTGGGGATTATTCTGCCAGAGGGAAGATCACCACCTACTGGCCCACCAACACCCCTTGCAGCAGCAATCTGGTTTTCCTCAGTGGTCTCCCATCCAGGTACTGGCCAAGCCCACACCTGCTTAGCTTCAGCCACACAGCTGGAGCAGATCAAATTTTGGTATGAATGCTGACTGCTGATTTCAAATATGTTAAAGGGATTAACAAAGTGAATTATGTAGGATTCCTCCGACCAAGTGTTGTTAGTAGAACTCGGGGTCACAGATGGAAGTTGTCCAAAGGTAAATTTAGCACTGATATTCGGAAATGTTTTTTCACTCAAGGAGTAATTTCAATATGGAATAGCTTGCCTGACCATATTGTTGAGGCAGAGACCTTGGGGGTTTTCAAACACAGACTTGACTTAAAGCTAGATACCATTGAGTTTATTCACAATAGTAGAAAGAAACTGGCAAGTGTAGTTTGGCTGAATGCCTGTTCTCGCCATTCATGTAATGTTATGTTACAACCCCAATTCTGTAATAGTTGGGACGAAGTGTAAATTGTGAATTAATTCAAAATGCAATGACTTTCAGATTTTATGAGCCAATATGTAACTTACAAAAGAACATAGATAATATTTCAAATGTTGAAACTAAGACATTTTACTTTTTTATCCACAAAATGAGCTTATTAAAAATTTTATGGCTGCAACGGGCCTCAAAAAAGTTGGGACACAGGCCAAAAAGGGCTGATAAGCAATTAATACATCAGAGAATCAGCTGGAAGAACATTTAGCAAGTAATTAAGTTAACTGGCATCAGGGCAGTAACATGATTAGTAATTAAGTTAACTGGCATCAGGGCTGTAACATGATTGGCTATAAAAGGGATGTCTTAGAGAGGCCAAGTCTCTCAGAAGTAAAGATGGCCGGCGGCTCTCCAACCTGTGAAGGCTTACGTAAAAAAATTCTGGAATACTTTAAAAACAATGTTCGTCAACTTCAAATTGCAAAGTCTTTGAAAGTCTCATCATCAGCAGTGTATAACGTCATCAAAAGATTCAGAGAAACTGGAAAAATCTCTTGTGCGCAAGGGACAAGGCTGAAGACCTTTACTGGATGCCCGTGATCTTCGGGCCCTCAGACACCGCTGCATCACTCATTGGCATGATTCTATCATTGACATTACTAAATGGGCCCAGGAATACTTCCAAGAAACCACTGTCTGTAAACACAGTCTGTACACTGTCTGTACCATCCACAGATGTCACCTAAAACTCGTATCATGCAAAAAGGAAGCCATTGTTGAGCATGATCCAGAAGTGCCGCCGTGTTCTGTGGGCCAAGGCCCATTTAAAATGGACTGTAGCAAAGTGGCAAAGTGTCTTGTGGTCAGACGAGTCCAAATTTGACATTTTTGTTGGAAATCATGGGTGTCGTGTACCATCCACAGATGTCACCTAAAACTCGTATCATGCAAAAAGGAAGCCATTGTTGAGCATGATCCAGAAGTGCCGCCGTGTTCTGTGGGCCAAGGCCCATTTAAAATGGACTATAGCAAAGTGGCAAAGTGTCTTGTGGTCAGACGAGTCCAAACTTGACATTTTTGTTGGAAATCATGGGTGTCGTGTCCTCTGGGCTAAAGGGAAGAAAGACCTCCCCTCCTGTTATCAGCTTTCAGTTCAAAAGTCTGCATCTCTGATGGTATGGGGCTGCATTAGTGCATATGGTGTGAGACACTTGCATGTTTAAAAAAGCACCATGAATGCTGAAAGGTATATAAAGGCTTGAGAGCAACAGATGTTCCCCTCCAGATGACACCTATTCCAGCGAAGGCCTTGTGTATTTCAGCAGGACAATACAAAACCACATACTGCAGCTATTACAACAGCATGGCATTGTAGTACAAGAGTCCGTGCGCTGATCTGGCCTGCCTACAGTCCTGGTCTTTCACCGATTGAGAACATTTGGTGCATAATTAAGCGAAAAGTTCGTCAAAGGAGACCCAAAACTCTCCAGCAGCTGGAAGCCTGTACTAAACCAGAGTGGGATCAAATTCCAATGGCTGAACTCAAGAAACTTGTCACCTCAATGCCCAGACGCCTCCACTCTGTTAAAAAGAAGAGGGAATGCTACACCATGGTAAACAAGCCCCTGTCCCAACTTTTTTGAGACCTGTAGCAGCCATGAAATTTGAAATTAGCTCATTTTGTTGATAAAATCGTTTAATTTCTCAGTTTCAACATTTGCTATGTCATCTGTGTTCTATTGTGAATAAAATACTGGCTGGTGTGATTTGAAAGTCATTGCGTTTTGATTTTATTAACAATTTACACTTTGACCCAACTATTTGGGGTTGTATGTTATGTTACTTAAAAGCACATACATGTTTTAAATTGTTCCTTAATTTTGGAAATTTAGCCCTCAATGCCGCAGTGTGCGTTTTTTTTTTTTTTTTTTTTTTTTTGCTTGTTTCCATGTGGATTGTACTTTGTTGCTCAGGTGATGTACTTCACAATCAATCCAGGCAGGAGAATTTACATCCTTGATTACAGTAGTAGGAATAAATTTGTTGACAGATGAATGCACAAGATCTAAGCAACTTTGCCAATTAACATTAAGATCTGGATGAAGCATAACAGAGTGGAATGACACTTTGCCCATGTAAGATCGAAGCCTATTAAAGTCAGCTCCCTTGAAATTGTATGCATTACAGGCGCATGTGCGAAGTCAATTGACTCGAGTTTGGAAACTGAACTCATTCACGGCATGATCACTGTCAAACTGACCAAATGCTAAATTTGGTTCGGAGCAATGTTCGGGGGTATTGGTAAATACTAAATCAAGTACATTGCCCTTAATATGAGTCGGGTGATCGATGATCTGGGTTAGGGAAAAGCTGTCAGCCAAATCACACAGTGTCCCTGATAGCAGAGACTGGCGAAAATTACGACCCGTAGACGTCATTTTTAAGACCTGTCAGACGTCTTATTTACGTCATATATATGCGTCTTTAAGACATCAGTTTGCAACAGCACAAGACTTAAAAGAAGACGTCCTTTTTTGATGTCATATTTTGTCATATTGGTAAAAAATAGACATCTGTATGACGTCTTTGAGACCAAAAACAAGCCCTCATACTGGTAAATATCATGTCATACTTTTGTCATATTGGTAAAAAATAGACATCTTATTTACGTCATATATTTACGTCTTGCAACAGCACTAGACGTAAAAAAGGCGTCCTTATTTGACGTCATATTGGTAAAAAAATAGACTCTTTATTTTATCATTGTTAAGTCAGTACTGTAAAATAAGAGAAAACATTTTTGGCAACACTAATACATATGTACAAATTTCAGCTGCACATTTATAGTAAAATAAACTTTGATCAGATACAAGGTATCTTGTTGCACATGTACATTTCTTTGCTCTTAACTCAGATATCAAATGAGGTGACATTCTTGCCAACAAGTTTTACAAAATGTCACCACACAAAACATGTTGCAAAATATGATAACAGAATGGAAGCACATTTGTGTAAAGGCAAAGAAAATTGGTCAAGAAAATAGGAAAATATGTCAATAGATTTGACTAACTTAATATCCGATATTGCAATAATGAAAACACGTCATATTGAGAGTAACACGCGTGCTTATTGCTTATTTTTAGTTCATAACTCAAACAAGATTAACTTACATGTATGAGAGAAAACTACAACACATTAAACCGCATACAACTTATATACACACCTCAAGTAACCAAGGGATTTTAACATGGCAGTCATACAGAAGTGTATCCCAAAAATTTAAGCTAAAAATGGCCTGCTGGCCTGAAGGCCTTGTGTCCCCCGTCGCACAAGTGACCAGAAACATGTGGCAGACACAGTTTTGATGGCTGAAAATAATGTGGTGCACTGTACGACTAATAATGTGAAGTAAAATGACACTGTAGCTCATTGGTCATTGGTTGAACAGAGATGGATGAGGGATGGATCATTGTGATATGAGCTAAATATAACCATGGGTCATGAGAGAGATTACAATTTTCATGACTTGTGGATGATGGACGCATCACCAAGGCATAGTTTTGTGCCCATGGCTGAGATCTACCAAACAAACCAATAAGAATGTCATATGAATTTGGTGAGCCTCCATCAAAGCTGTCAAAAGTTATTGCGATTTCAGTGTTCCTCACATCTTTTTGCTCAGTGACCTTGAAAACTAGGTCAAGGTCAATCATCCTTCACGAGAGACATATATGGTGTGAATTTGGTGATCCTCCATCAAAGCTTTTAAAAGTTATTAACAGAGTAAACTGTTCCCGGAGGGACGGACGGACGGACGAACATCATTTCTATGTCTACCGTCCCGCCGGGGCGACGGGGGACAACAATAATGGTACAATGGGAACCCTAAAACAAGAACCTTTGGGTAGCATTTCCTTGGCTTAAAGGGGAAGTCCACCCAGGCGAGAGGGAGAATTATGAGAGAAACAGGTCGGTGAAAGTTTGGATGAATTCAGAGTCATAATAAGTTATGAATTTTTAAAATTGAGATTAATCACACACACATTGGCAATGCTGTGATTTATCTTGCGAGCTCACCTTCCAATTTCTCTGTGCATAAAGTTTCATAATTTTTCATTTTTCACTTGTTATGGCCCCAATTTGTTATGACAATTTACAACACAACAGCTACAGCAACAGCAAGGGATGACAGAAACAGTTTTAAAAACTTGAACACATTTAATTAACAGACAAAGACTAATACTAACCTACAACTAATAACCAAGATTGATTTACAAGAAAAACAGAAATATTTACAGTCCCTTTTTGTTGGGGTGGCTTGGTGATGTCCTGGGTAAGGAAAAAAAATGCTCTAACACAGGCAAAAATCCACAAAAGAAACTTCACAGGTCTTGAACAGAAATGACAGGTCTAGTCACATGTATCCTTCTCCTTGCAATTTCTCCTACCACTTTACTGTCTCAATTCTACTCCTTATATACTCTTTTGCAGACCCCACCCACATTTAGACCTCTTTTTTTTTATATTCTGGGACTTTCCCCAGACATGCCCAGGACATGTCTTAACCTAGCTCCAGTCTGGGCCTAATAAAAGAAAGGTAAATACTGCCATCTAGTGGCCTCTATTCACATCACACCTCCATTCCAAAAGGGGAAAATTTTGACTCATAAAGGCAAAATTTTTCTTCTCAATACAAAGTGGTTAAGTGGATACTTGTCTATATATGCACATCATACAATATTCAAATAAACACATGATATATATATACATATTCAAACACGGGATAAGCAATCAGCAATTACATTGTCCGTACCCTTTACATGCTTAATTTCCAAGTCAAACTCCTGTAAAATCCAACTCCAATTCAACAATCTCCGATTCTTGTTTTTCATCTTACTCAACAACATTAACGGATTGTGGTCTGTGTACACAACCATTGGCTTTTGCCCTGTACAAACATAAACATCAAAGTGTTGTAAAGATAGAACCAGAGCCAACAGCTCCTTCTCTATTGTGGAATAGTTCCTTTGGTGGCGATTGAACTTCCTGGAGAAGTATGCCACGGGATGGTCAGTGTCATCAGAGGCACTTCTCTGTAGGAGCACAGATCCACAAGCTTGGTCGCTAGCATCGACCGCGATGGAGAACAGTTTGTTGAAGTCAGGAGATTTGAGCACGGGGAAGTGACACAGCAGAGACTTCAGGCGATCGAAAGCTCTTTGGCACGATTCATCCCAAGTGAACTTTACGCCTTTCTTCAGTTGGTTAGTTAGACTTAGAGCAATCTCAGCAAAGTTCTTGCAAAACTTGCGGAAGTACCCGATCATTCCAAGGAAGCGGCGCAAAGCTTTTTTGTTGTCAGGAACTGGAAAGTCCATGATGGCTTGGACTTTAGCATTTATGGGTGCCACCTTACCCTGGCCTATGACGTAGCCAAGATAGGTGACAGTAGCACAACCAAAGTCACTCTTGTTCAGGTTAACAGTCAGGTTAGCCTGGGTCAGGCGCTGGAACAACGCATCTACATCTTTCAGATGTTCTTCCCAGGAGTCACTCCATGTGATCAGGTCATCGATGTATGCACTCGTGTGTGGCAATCCGGCGATTGTAGACTGTATCATCCTTTGGAATGTGGCTGGGGCATTTTTCATCCCAAAGGGTAGGACTTTATACTGGTACAACCCAGATGGTGTGGAAAAAGCAGAGATGCTCTTGGCCCTCTCAGTTAAAGGCACACACCAATAACCCTTCAATAAATCAATCTTGGTCAGAAACTTTGCTTGCCCTACTCTATCAATACAATCATCAATCCTAGGGATTGGAAACACATCAGTTCTAGTTACAGCATTGACTTTGCGATAATCTGTACAGAATCTAGTACTTCCATCAGGTTTTGGAACTAGCACACAGGGTGAACTCCAATCTGAGTTGGAGGGTCTGATAATATCATGTTCTAACATGTACTCAACCTCTTTCTCAGCAATCTTTCTCTTCTCAGGATTCATCCGGTACGGATGCTGTTTTATTGGTTTGGCATCACCAACATCTACATCATGAGAGGCTATAGAAACTCTTTTTGGAACATCAAGACACAGATCCCCATATTTCTTGATCAACCTCTCAAACTGATCTCTCTGGGGGGTTCTAAGTGTTGGAGTTTTACATCAAGATTTTGCAACACTTCAGAATTTGACAATTTACATGAAAGAACTTCAGCTTTAATTCTAGGTTCATCATCTTGAAACTCCCCCTCATCTTCACAAATCTCGGCCATAGGGGAATCTGAAGTGACAGCTGCAACCCTAGCATTACTGTCCTGATAAAGCTTCAGCATGTTAATGTGACACAATTGCTTTGGTTTTCTCCTATCTGGGGTCTTCACAATGTAATTGAGATCATTGAGTTTTGTCAGAATTTCAGAAAGACCATGAAATCTAGCCTGCAATGGATTGGACTGCAAGGGAAACAACACAAGGAAATTGTCTCCTGGTTTAAATTCACGGCTTCTAGCCCTATGATCATACCAAGTTTTCATTTTTCCCTGACTTGATTTCAAGTTCTCTTTGGCTAGGTCACAAGCTGCACGCAATCTTTCCTTGAACTTGCTAACATAGTCCAACAGACTGATATGCAGTTCTTTCTCTTGCCATTGTTCAGTCAACAATAGCAAAGGTCCTCTCACTTCATGGCCAAACACGAGCTCAAACGGACTGAATCCAGTAGACTCCTGCACTGCTTCTCTATCTGCAAACAACAGCAAATGAACACCTTCATCCCAGTCTTTCTCATGGCCATAACAATAAGTCCTCATCATTGTCTTGAGAGTGGAATGAAACCGCTCTAAGGGACCCTGACTTTCGGGATGATAGGCACTAGAAAGAATCTGCTTTGCACCTAGTTCATACACAACCTGCTGAAACAATCCTGAAGTGAAATTGCTACCTTGGTCTGACTGAATTTCCCTGGGAAGACCAAACAACGTGAAGAACTTTATCAAAGCCTTCGAGATTGCAGTTGCCTTGATGTTACGTAGAGGTATGGCTTCGGGGAATCTGGTAGATGCACACATGATTGTCAACAAGTACTGATTTCTAGATCTCGACTTGGGTAATGGACCAACACAATCAACAATGACCACAGAGAATGGCTCCCCAAATGCTGGGATAGGCTGCAATGGAGCTACAGGTGGGTCTAACTGGTGTTTTCCAACTACCTGACAAGTGTGACAGGTTTTGCAAAAGTTGGAAACGTCTTTCCGAAGCCCAGGCCAAAAGAAGTGTTTCATGATC
The DNA here is from genome assembly GCA_029721435.1 of Gymnothorax reevesii. Taxonomy (NCBI): domain Eukaryota; kingdom Metazoa; phylum Chordata; class Actinopteri; order Anguilliformes; family Muraenidae; genus Gymnothorax; species Gymnothorax reevesii. The sequence continues at coordinate 44,149,550 of CM056592.1, forward strand.
TTATCAACAGTCTTGTTAACACCAAGATGACCTCCTAAAGGTAAACTATGAGCCATTGTTAAGATCTCATTCCTGTAGACCTTCGGAACAACAATTTGCTTGACCACTGCCCAATCTGCATTGGCAGGGATATCAGGAGGGCGCCACTTCTGCATCAACACACCATCCTTGAGATAATATCCAACTGGAACTGCGTCTATTTCTTTATCAGGAACGGCTCTCCTCCTTAGTGCACAAATTTCAGGATCATTAGTTTGCTCCTCAATCAACCGCTTTCTGGACAGAGACAAGTCTCCAGACATATCAGAATCACCAAACCCATCTGGCTGGCTGAACAATGAACTGATAAAAGTGTCTGATAAGTTCTCAAACGGAGAAACCATAGTAGGCCAATCAGAGTCATGAGGCGAACCACCTGAGTCCTGACTATTCAATGTACTGGACGGCACCACAACATCATCTTCTTTAGCCTTCTTGGCCATAGCAAGAGTCACTGCGCAAGAAGGATACAGAGATGGGTCCTCATCCCCATCTTCAGTGTTCGGCTGTGAAGTAAGATGTACAGGGGGAATTACTTTGCCCCCAGCCAGGTCATTGCCTAGCAACAGAGAAACACCCTTTATAGGTAGACTTGACATAAGTCCCACCTTTACCTGTCCTGTAACTAAATCTGACTTCAAGAATATAGAGCGCAGGGGTACAGATACAGTCCTCCCTTCAATACCTTGTACAAGTATGAAATCCCCTGAAGTGGTCTCATCACGTAACTCCAAAGAGTCCATCAACAAAAGTGACTGAGAAGCTCCGTTATCCCTTAGGATATATATGGGGACAGGAGTAGTATGCTCATTCAGAGCCACAAATCCCTCTGACACAAATGGAAGAAATTCCTCCCTCACGAAGTCAGCTGTATCAGGCTTTTTATCCCCACAAGAAGCAGGCAATTTAGCAGATCGGTTATCTACTACAGGGGTTTCTAACCTTGTTTTCACAAAGGCATTTGGTTTGGTATCCTTTTCTTTTTCTTTCTTAGCTTTTAGGAACCAACAGTTAGTTGTAACATGACCAGATTTCTTGCTATAACTGCAAACTAGACCACTTTTGTCACTGTCAGCTTTCACACTTTGATCAGACCTGTTACTGGATTTCTGAGCACCATCACCAGATTTGTCTTTGTCTTAGAGTGAGGAATCTTGGGTATCACTGTAACCCTTTTTCTGAAATTGGGACCATCTATTGTTACTGCTAGACTGAAATTTGGACTTATGTGTGAGAACATATTCATCAGCAAATTTGGCAGCTGATTGCAAATTCACTGCTTGCTTCTCATTAAGGTAGGGCTTAACATCATCTTTAACACAGTTCTTGAATTTTTCAACTAACACCATCTTCTTTAGTGAGTTGAAATCATCCTAGACCTCCATAGAAGTACACCAGCGCTCAAAGCAAACCTGCTTCTCATTAGCAAATTCACCATAAGTCTGATTTTCAGATTTTTTCAGACCTCTGAATTTTTGTCGTAAGCCTCTGGAACCAACTCATAAGCTCTCAAAATAACCTTTTTGACAACCTCAAAATCAGAGGAATCATCTGCAGACAAAGCCGAATACGCTTGTTGAGCTTTACCCTTGAGGACAGTTTGCAACATCAGAGGCCAGTGTTCCTTTGGCCACCGGCAACTCTTTGCTACCTTTTCAAAACACTGGAAATAGTTGTCAACATCCTTTTCCGAAAATGGAGGCACCAATTTTACCTCCTGGCTAGCCCGAAATTTATTTTCAGTTTGAATTTCAATTTTTAGTTGCTCCATTTGGAGTCTTTCTTCTCTATCGAATTTCTCTAATTCAAAATCTCTCTGTCTTGCAAATTTTTCTTACTCAAATTCTCTTTGTTTTTCTTTTTCTTCCCTCTCACATTCTCTTTATTTCTTTTTTTCCTCCCTTCTTTTTTCTTTTTCCTCCCTTTCTTTCTTTTTTTCCTCTTCTCTTGCTAATTTTTCCACCTCAAACTGCCTTTGTTTTTCTTTTTCTTCCCTTTCAATCTCTAGCATTTTTAATTTAAGTTCCATTTCTATATTTGGATTTTCCACTGGAAACTGTTCCAAATCTCCTGGTGCAAACACATTTTCATCAATGTAATTTTCAACTATCTCTCTAGCCAGTCTTGCTTTTCGCATGGCTGGTTTTACCTCTGTCAGCTCGAACTGTCTGCAAATTTCTAGCAGTTCTGTCTTTTTAAAAGACTTCAAAATCCCTACGGTTGGTGATGCCAAGAAATCATCCATTGCTGTTGATCTATCTATCTATCCATCTATCTATCTATCTATCTATCTATCTATCTATATATATATATATATATATATATATATATATATATATATATATATATATATATAGGAAAATTCACAAAGATAATTTTACAATTTGAAATGTTAGATTTTCAATAAATGACTCACACAATGGTCTATCCCGGACGAGCCCCCAATTTGTTATGGCCCCAATTTGTTATTACAATTTACAACACAACAGCTGCAGCAACAGCAAGGGATGACTACAACTAATAACAAAGATTGATTTACAAGAAAAACAGAAATATTTACAGTCGCTTTTTGTTGGGGTGGCTTGGTGATGTCCTGGGTAAGGAAAAAAAAATGCTCTAACACAGGCAAAAATCCACAAAAGAAACTTCACAGGTCTTGAAAAGAAATGACAGGTCTGGTCACATGTATCCTTCTCCTTGCAATTTCTCCTACCACTTTACTGTCTCAATTCTTCTCCTTATATACTCTTTTTCAGACCCCACCCACATTTAGACCTCTTTTTTTTATTTTCTGGGACTTTCCCCAGACATGCCCAGGACATGTCTAAACCTAGCTCCAGTCTGGGCCTAATAAAAGAAAGGTAAATACTGCCATCTAGTGGCCTCTATTCACATCAAACACTGATGATGGAATAGATTTTTCCGATGCTGTGCTAACGGGAGGACAGCTCATAAGATACATTGCAGAGTAACCAATTTGTGTTTGAGCATGCGACCGCGGCTTCGGTCGCTAACGTCCCATCGCGCTTCTACACTAATAAACCACTGGCAGCACTCGCATCCACTCATACATACATCGCCGGTGTAGCATTAGTGTCTGTGTCCAAGCGTGGAGTTTGGTTTCCCTTTTCTTTAGCAGTAATATAATTTTCTTGGTTAGTGGGTGCACACATTAACTAACTCAAATATACATGACGGTTTCATTTACACATATATACATCGTATACAGAGTTAAACAAAACTCACAATGCTTCACTAGTTAGATGCACGTTTCATTTCACTTATTGTAGAGTTTCAGTTGTCCATAACATCTGTGTTATTTGTTGTCTGCTTTCGGTTCTGCGTCTTCTGTGTTTGTCTTACGTTTCCGTGTTTGCCGACCAAAATATCAGGGCCCAAACTGAGGCAACGTATTGAGGTGTCTTTTCAAGTGCCTGAATTTGCAACGCCTGCTCACTTGCTCTGCAGTAGGGAGCAACCATGTGTGGGGGTTGATGCATTAATAAAACACCTTAAATATAAAAAGGGGGACACTAGTAAAAGTTTTAAAAGGTATTATACGAAGCCAAAAATTTTGGTGATGGGAAATAAGGGGAATGTTTTATCATGCCAGATTAAATGATTAGTAGTTATGTTATGTTGGTATTGCCCATTGAGGGAGGGGCTTTCCATTGAAGACGGGTTCTGGTTCGAGCAACCAGCAGAGTCTGGGTTGGCTTGGGCCGCGGTGTAGGTGGCGGTAACTGGTCTACCCAGTTAAATGTGAAATATTTGTTTGGGTTGTGACATGTTTGTGTGTGAGAGAGTGTGAGAGTGAGAAAGTCCGTTGTTGGTTTGGTTGGTTACCAGAACAAATCACCTTTTGCACCAAAGTGCTGTCTGCGACTGCGCCATCATTTTTTTTTTGAAAAAATTATTTTGAGGCCTATGGACTCTCAGCCCAGAAGTGGGGGTGACCGATCACAACTTCAAAAATTCATAAATTTCTTATTTTGAATTGTAATTTGCTCAAACTTTCAGTAATCTGTTCCTCTCATTTTTGAGCCTCTATTCAAACAAACTTATCTGCTCAGGCCTCCCCTTGAAACTTAAATATGAACAAACAGGTTTTCAGACAAACTGAGCAGGTAAAAAAAAAAAGATTAAAAACAATGATTGTTGAAGTGTAAAAAAGGGGGAAAAAAAACAAATAAAAAACAAACAAAAACAAAAGCAAACAGCAACAGCCAAAACAGAAAAAGTTACCTCAACATCGTTCACAGAACATATTTAATGTTTTTTATTTCAACTTTCAGCTAAACCATATCCGGGGCGCATATTTTTTTACCCAGCTGAGTACAGGGCGGGCGGCGAGCGTCTGCTCGAAGAGTAGACTGAAACTGCTGCGCAGCAGAATGAATGAGTGAATCAGGAGACTTCACGCAAGAAAATGTGGCCGGAAACAAGTTTCATTTAATAACGCACTCACCTGGGGAAAAAAAATACGCATCGCGGGACCATCCCAAAATAAGTTTCCCTCTTAGAAAATTCAAGTAACAAGAAAGGAAATGCGTTATTAAATTAAACTAATTTCCTGCGGTGGTAGCCATATGATAATTGACATAATTTCTTAAGGTGGTAAATAATAAGACGTAAAAAAGCACGTAATGTGGTCTGAAAAAGACATGGAAAAAGTGGTAAATAAATGACATAAAAAATACGTATTATTGTAGTCTTAAAAAGACGTAGAAAAAGTGGTAAATAATTGATGTAAAACATACGTCATATAATGGTCATATAAAAAGCGAGAACATTTTTGGTCTCATACAGACGTCAAATTAATGTCAAATAGTCGGATATACGACGTATGACGTATTGACCAGGTTAGGACCAGTTCATTACGTCTGAAAGAGGTCAGTCTGCTATCAGGGGTGTGACCAGTGTTCGCTGATTCTTCCCGCCAGGGTATGTCTGGGAGATTAAAATCGGCAAATGCGAAAGTAATTTTGTACTCCATACTGCATTTAGGGGTCTATTCTCCCATGCGCGTAAGTTGAAAACTTTTCAGCCTACGCGTATTCTCCCCTCGTCTTAAGTCTGTGCATTACGCGCCCCGAAGGCAGTTACACGCTTGGGGCGGAGCAAGGCCAAAATCGGGGCGTTTCCGGGCGTTTCTTGTGTAAATAACACTTACGCGTATTCTCTTTCTGGCTTACGCGCTTTTTCTGTTAACTGCTTTTGAGGGCTGTATTAAGGTCAAGCGCCAACATAAGGCGAAATGGAATATTGCGTTTGATGTCGGTTCTCGGCCGAATTTTAACATTAATTTTATTTTATTTAACATGGTTAAGGTGGAGACATTCAATATTTTATTGTTCTTCCTTATTTCTAAACTACATTATTCACAGCCATAATAAATTATCAAACAAAATCATCACATGATATCACGCAACAACCTCTTCTCCAATTAGTTCAATTACAAACGCATTACAAACATACCGGTGGTCATCAAGGTCACAACTGCGCTGTCGGTCCTGGCATCTGGGTCGTTCCAGAGAGTGGCTGGTGATGTCATGCACATATCACCTGAGTCTGTGTCGAGGTGTCTGACACGGTTGACGCTAAGCTGCACCACATCAGCCACTTTAAAATTCCCCGAAACACCAGCTGAAAGACGGAGAGTTAAAGGGGAGGTGGGGTTCTACCGAATCGCCAGGTTCCCCAGTGTTGTGGGAGCCATTGATTGTACTCATGTTGCAATCAGAACCCCTTCCACTAATAAGAATACGTACAGAGACCGTAGACGTCAACACAGCATTAAGCTATGTTTCCATGTATATGTCTGAAGTCAGGCGCCGGTGCAGACACGGGTACGTCAAAAATCGCATATCATTGTCTTTATATGAAGTGTTTTCATCTACGCGATGTTCACCCGGCTCCTGGAGCGGAGCTGCACGCGTATTTTTCTGATTTGATCAATTCCAGCTCCAGCGCACACAAATCACTCGAGGAATTCCCTCTAGTTCAAAGAGGTTTCCCCACTTTATTTTGTTAACAAACGAATACCTTTGAAGCAATGTGTAGTGTTTATTGCCCTGTTCAGAGCAGAGCCGAGGTTTCTGCAGCGACATCATTACATCATTACATCGTCATACATCATTCTCAGTGAATCAAAAGCATACTGCCGCTTCTTTCCTGTCTTTCACGGAACAAACAGGCTATTGTAGGAGGGGCACATTTTCAATGCTCTGATTACGCTGGTTGAACCGCTAAATTCTTTATTTAACAAGGCAATCAGAGATAGCAGACCTGGCCCCACCCACGGGCTGACAGACAGGGCTGACAGACAGAGTGAGTGACAGACACACACACACACACACACACACACTGACACGATCATACATACAGCACAAACGTTCACAGAAATTTTACGTAATGTTCATTTCGCAAAAACAATACAAAGACAACCTAAGCAGACATAGAAAACAATATAATACATGACAATCCAGGCTCCTCAGGCATCAAGCAAATAGGCCTAGGAGCCGCTGTGATTTCAGCAAGCGAACTTGAGAACTTGAAATCAAGTCAGGGAAAAATGAAAACTTGGTATGATCATAAGGCTAGAAGCCGGGAGTTTAAACCAGGAGACAAGGTCCTTGTGTTGTTTCCCTTGCAGTCCAATCCATTGCAGGCTAGATTTCATGGTCCTTCTGAAATTCTGACAAAACTCAATGATCTCAATTACATTGTGAAGACTCCAGATAGGAGAAAACCAAAATAATTGTGTCACATTAACATGCTGAAGCCTTATCATGACAGAAATGCTAGGGTTGCAGCTGTCACTTCAGATTCTCCTATGGCCGAGATTTGTGAAGATGAGGGGGAGTTTCAAGATGATGAACCTAGAATTAAAGCTGAAGTTCTTTCATGTAAATTGTCAAATTCTGAAGTGTTAGAAGTGTCATAGTGATAAAACAGTAAAACAATAAAACAGCATCCGTATCGGATGAATCCTGAAAAGAGAAAGATTGTTGAGAAAGAGGTTGAGTACATGTTAGAACATGATATTATCAGACCCTCCAACTCAGATTGGAGTTCACCCTGTGTGCTAGTTCCAAAACCTGATGGAAGTACTAGATTCTGTACAGATTATCGCAAAGTCAATGCTGTAACTAGAACTGATGTGTTTCCAATACCTAGGATTGATGACTGTATTGATAGAGTAGGGCAAGCAAAGTTTCTGACCAAGATTGATTTATTTAATGGTTATTGGTGTGTGCCTTTAACTGAGAGGGCCAAGAGCATCTCTGCTTTTGCCACACCATCTGGGTTGTAAAGTATGAAGTCCTACCCTTGGGAATGAAAAATGCCCCAGCCACGTTCCGAAGGATGATACAGTCTACAATAGCCGGATTGCCACACACGGGTGCATACATCGATGACCTGATCACATGGAGTGACTCCTGGGAAGAACATCTAGAAGATATAGAGACGTTGTTCCAGCGCCTGACCCAGGCTAACCTGACTGTTAACCTGAACAAGAGTGACTTTGGTTGTGCTACTGTCACCTATCTTGGCTACGTCATAGGCCAGGGTAAGGTGGCACCCATAAATGCTAAAGTCCAAGCCATCATGGACTTTCCAGTTCCTGACAACAAAAAAGCTTTGCGCCGCTTCCTTGGAATGATCGGGTACTACCGCAAGTTCTGCAAGAACTTTGCTGAGATCGCTCTCAGTCTCACTAACCAACTGAAGAAAGGCGTAAAGTTCACTTGGGATGAGGCATGCCAGAGAGCCTTCGATAGCCTGAAGTCTCTGCTGTGTCACTTCCCCGTGCTCAAATCTCCTGACTTCAACAAACCGTTCTCCATCGCGGTCGATGCTAACGACCAAGCTTGTGGATCTGTGCTCCTACAGAGAAGTGACTCTGATGACATTGAACATCCCGTGGCATACTTCTCCAGGAAGTTCAATCGCCACCAAAGGAACTATTCCACAATAGAGAAGGAGCTGTTGGCTCTGGTTCTATCTTTACAACACTTTGATGTTTATGTCTGTACAGGACAAAAGCCAATGATTGTGTACACTGACCACAATCGGTTAATGTTTTTTGTGTTCACTTAACCATTTTGTATTGAAAAGAAAAATTTTGCCTTTATGAGTCAAAATTTTTCCCTTTTGGAATGGAGGTGTAATGTGAATATAGGCCACTAGATGGCAGTATTTACCTTAAGCTCAGACTGGAGCTAGGTTTGGACATGTTCTGGGCATGTCTGGGGCAAGCCCCAGAAAATTTTAAAAAAGATGTCTAAATGTGGGTGGGGTCAGCAAAAGAGAATATAACGGGGAGAATTGAGACAGTGAAGGGGTAGGAGAAATTGCAAGAAGAAGGATACATGTGACCAGACCTGTCATTCTGTTCAAGACCTGTGAAGTTTCTTTTGTGGATTTTTGCCCCATAGAGCATTTTCCTCACCCAGGACATCACCAAGCCACCTCACCAAAAAGCAGACATGCAAACACGGCGCCGAAAAGCGCTATTCGCTTTTTTCATTTCCAAAAAGGTGACTTGTGTGAATCGCGCAGATCCGAAGAGTTTTTGTTTGGGGGGGGGGTCGCGGGCGCGGAGCGGCAAGCGGGGGCGTGGTCGATGCTGCGCAAGGACGTAGTGGAGGACTGCAATGATTTCGGAGGACGACTTTTGAAATCATGCGAGGTAAGCATTGCACATTCACGTGTGATTACGAATTGTCAATGAACAGTCCCCACAGCAATAACTAGGCTATAACGTTAGGTGTACACATAGCTGGCAGCAAGGCAGCGGCACACTCAAAATTGACCCATCAGAGGGTGAATCTAGATAAAAGCTGTGGTGTAGTCGTGTACATGGTACGCAGGTGCAATATAAGCTGTATACTATTGAAAGAGCCTTGAAAGTTACGTCTGAACGGTTTACCACTGGCCTAATCCCGCGCCTGGATTCCGAAATCAAACAAAATGGGGCCATTTGTTTTGTTCCTTACGTTGTTAAACAGAGTGGTTGGGCTACTGTTTCAGCTAGCATTATAGAAAGACGTCTATGTCGCGCTGCTAAGCGATAGAAAAACGATATTTTTTCCTTTTGTTGTGCGACAGTCAGGTGACGGAGCGTCACGCCCGGTGAGATGTGATCGTCTGCTTATATTAAAATCTTCTACTTACTGGCGGCCCGTGGGCCAAATACGGCCCGTTTGATTTTTTTTTTATCAGTCTAATTTTGTGCCGCCTCCGTCTCCGTCTCATGCTTGTGCTGTATGGGTGTAATTCTGCCTGCAGTGCGCCGGGAATCGCTGCTGAAACTACAGAAGAAGAAGAAGCAGATAGAGCCCGATACATCCATGAGCTGGAGCCTGTTTGTTTAATGCGCGGGTCACTGATAGATAAATAATTAAATAATAACACGTCCATGGGTTCATGCCGTAGTCTGGGAAAACTAAGAGAAAGCAGCAACTGTAACGTTAGTCAGCTGCTTCTCTCCACACGCGACACGCAGTGTGTGTGCGTGTTGCTATGGTAACGCTCGTGGGGCGGGGGGGTTGACACGGCCCACGGATTCCCAGTGATTGACTCTTAAAACTTTTCTAATTCTAACTTGCTATATACCCTGCAAGGACTCAATGTTTCCTCGCTCGTTCTTCTATTGAGCAGCATTTTGGCTGCAATCATGCTATAGCAAAACGCTTTGGGGAAGTTCTTCCTTTATCTGTTCATGTTGAAATAAAAAAAATATATCTGTATAAAAGTTTTTTTTTCAGTGTGTAATTAAATTTATAGCTCTCACCCTGTAAGGACTCATTGAGTCCTTGTAATGGTAGAAGTCATAACTTTTTAATGGTTTTATCTTTTAAGATGATTTTTCTTTTGTTTTGTTATTTAACTTCTCTGCCACCATGACTGTTATAATTATCCAAATAAAATTAGTTAATCAACCCTTTACAGGCTGGTTTCTGGGATGTACCTATAATTTTATACAAATAAACAGCCCAAAAATGAAATATTCCCTTGTTAGAGTGGATTTTTTTTTTATCATTACATCTGTCTGAGGTCAGACAATGTTCCTGGGGGATATCAGTTTTTATGCATTTTAACTTTTTTTGTAGTGTTAGATTGAAACTAAAAATAGCTTTCACCCTGTTAAGGACTCATGATGGCTGAAGCTATAATTTTTTAATGGTTTAATATTTTAATATTTTTCTTTTTTTATTTATATTGCACATTTGAAGACTTGGATAACAATTTACCTGTTAATCTCTGTCACCTTATGAGTAACCCACTGAAGGTATTTGTCAGACACAGTGCTACGCTTGCCACCCACCGCGGCCAACTCTCTCTTTTTTCAGCTTTCCCTGTTTGCATCCCTGAAAAAGGGACTGTAAATATTTTTTGTTGTTGTATAATCAATCTTGGTCTTTAGTGTAGATAGTAGTTTAGTTAAAAGTCCTTGTTTGTTAATTTAATGTGTTTAAGTTTTTAAAACTGTATCTGTCATCCCTTGCTGTTGCTGTTGCTGTTGTGTTGTAAATGTAATAACAAATTGGGGCCATAACACAACTACCAAAGTCGGTAAACTAGCTCGATAGCTAAGTTGGCCTGCTGACAGCGAGTTCGCTGTCAGGTATGGTTGGACAAGGCTGATAAGCTTGTTTGCTGACTACCGAGTTTTTAAGCTAGCAAACATTTTCCAAAGATGCCTGGCTAATAAAGTAAATTGGCTCGAATTGTAAAACTTGATATCTAGCAAGGAAAGTGTAACCAAGTAGAACGTAGAGTGGCTAACTAATTAGCAAGCAAATGGCTATAGCGAGGTGCTCGAAAATTCGAGACGGGTCACTTCCAGTGTTGCCAACTCCTCAGTAAGAGAAGCTGCTATCGGCTGTCATAAAAGTTGCTAGAAGTCGCTAAACACCCTGACGGCGGAAGAGACGACGTGTATTTTGTTGAGCGGGGGACGGGGCGTCACAGCTTTATTTATTGACCGGGGGGTCGCGGCTTATTTTGTTGATGAGGGGGATGTGTCGCGGCTTGATTTGTTGACGGGGGGTGGACGTGGATCATTTTATTCATATTGCGCACTCAATCGCACATCTTGCAGACTTTTAGTGCTTTCAGACAGGGGAGGGGCTCACTAGAGGACAGTAACTGCAGGACGAGACTTGCTTTCACGTCAGTTGCCAAAACAGCATAAATCTCTCCAATAACATCAAAAATAGTCACTACATTTCTCGCTAGGCGAAAAAAAAGTCGGCAAGATGATTTGAAAAGTCACAAGATTTAGTGAAGTGAAAGAACAGTCTATGGGTAAAATGAATGGGACATTTTACTTCCGACACCAGCGTGACATCATCACTTTAGTACTTTTTTTTTTTAGCCCGCCACCACCCCCCCTCTTTGGAGGACAACTTTGTTTTTATTTTCGGCTGAGAAAATGCAAAGTAAACAGCAGAATGAGGTTTGTAAAGAATAAGGAAAAATTTTTAGATATATAGTACATTAACCCCTTTCTGCAGATGTAGACGCCGGCGTCCGTAAATTCCAAAATTTAATTCCTAAACAATTCGGTAATTGAATTTCCAAATGTCTAGCTTCACTTGAATAATTTTCAAAAATCTCTGTGTCACAAGTCCTGAGTTCTAAAGCTTAAATAGGCTCATGCACAACAGGAAAAATTGGCAAAATTTTGTATTCCGCGCAAAGGGGTTAAGGAAAAAAGAAAACAAAAAGAAAAAAGAAAAAAATATATTTAACATTGGTGAATGAAGTATGTAACAGATAGGAAGCATGGGGGGTCGGGGCGTGTATCAATGGCAGATGTGTAAATGTTTATTTTGTGAGACGCGGGCTTTTATATTTACATAAATGGACACATGAATAGATAGACAGACAGATAAAATGTCAGACAGAAGTTGATAATTAAGTGTAAATGTTATGTGTGTGTCTGTGTGTGTGTGTGTGTGAGAGAGATTTGTGTCTGTGCACATATGAGTGTGTATGTTGGGGGACAATAGTCAGTAAATTGTTTGAGATAGAGAAATGTTCGAGCCAACATTAGGTGCAGGGGCAAGGATTAGATCACGATTGGTTCTCAGAAATAGAACAGCAAAAAATGCTGTTGTATTGAGGGAGATGGCTGAATCAGGTTTGTCGGAAGTTGACTGGTGAGCAGATGGAGTGGGGTTCTATAGTGGGGTGTTGTGTATGGTGTTCAAAAGAAATGTTTTTCCATTGAGCAATATTTGTTTTGTTTTTTTACTTCCATGTCATGAGGATGGTTTTCTTGGCGACAGCTAGGGCAATGAGGAATAAGCTATTGTTTGATTTAGTAAAATTTGTGTTAGATGTGTCACCAAGTAAGCAGAGTGATGGGGATAAAGGGATATGGCAGCCCATCACTCTATTTCCATTGAAATGAATGGGCGGCCATTTTCCAACTGTATATCCAGTGAAATATAAAATATCCTTGGGTCGGTCCTATTAGACGACAGTTTCAGCCATTTTGTGATCTAGCCAGTAACCGCTTCCAAACACGAGGTAAACCAAACGCGTCCAGTCACATATTGCTTTGATTCATAACTCATTTGAAGTGTAATCCTACCATAGAATTCGAAATGCTATGTCCTATTCCATGAGGGGAAATCGTTATATACTCACATGAAGTGGACATTGACTGCATTAGAATGACTAGGCAAGAATTCAAGATGTGAAATGAACCTTACAAACAGACCAGTTATGCAAAAACATGTTTCTAAAAGTATTAAAAAAAAATTATTGGAGATAATGCAATGTATGGAATAATACGTTTCAGAAAGTTCCTCACAAAATGTAAAGAAGTATTAAAATCTGTCTCGTCCATTGACTTTGATTTAACCTAAAATTGATTCTATTCCTCGTGACCCCAGTTCATCTGATTCATAAGTACACACTCATGGGAAGCTAATAAACTGTCTAGTGCTTCCCCGTAATTTACGGAAAAGAATAAGCTACATCGTAAGTGAGTGTGTAACCTGCAGTGGTATACTTATATAGTCTAAAATAAATGTATAGTCATAAAGAGAGAACTGTCTCAGGTTCATATGGCCTTCTGAATGATTGAAAAACCTACCAGGACTGTGAAGAAGCCCAAAACCCATGTCTGCCAACAGTCTGGATGAGGAGACTCTAATGACCACCAAAATGTGAACAAGCCTACCGGAATGACCATATTGGCAGCAGCTACTGGGTGGCCTCACTAAAAAACACTGGTTTATTCTGGATAAAATAGAGGGTCCTGCCAATTAATGTCCAATTGAGGGACATACAGAGGGGTTACCTAAGAGTAGCTAAATCGCAAAAAAAAACCCATGTTTTAAGAAGACAGGTGCAGTGCACAAGCGACCCTGGAGGCCTCACGTGTAAGGTTTACAAGTAAAGTTATTTACATACATTTTAGTTAACTTGTTAAAAATACATTTACATTGTTCACACTGATTGCAATTTACAAATTTATGTTTTGGATAGTTACTTACATATTCACATGTTAAAATATTTACCGCAGCATGGTTAAAGACTGTTTAATTGATACAAATTAATAAATAATAGGGGTGTCAACGTTTACAATTTTTTCTACATGTGTACACGGGACGACTAACCGACGTGTACCCGGTTACACGTTCGGAGATTTATGAGCTTTTTCTATGGGTTAAGGTTACAGTCAAAACGTGACATAGTTTTGACAGTTATTTCATGCTATTCAGAATCGTATTCATTCTGAAGAAAGTGACGTCCGTAAACTGCAATCCGTATTTGTAATTTAGTGAAGTTGTTACTTTATGAGTTGTATTCTCACAGAGAATTTACACACGGCATAATCTATGCGTAATTTGACTTAAACAAGAGTTTACAATTTTTTTATTTATGCACAACTATAGACAAACAAATTTTTAATACGTGCACGATTTTTATGTGTACGCGCACGAAACGTTTGACAGTAACCTTACCCCATATTTTTCTATCGCAGTTGCGCTGTGTAACCACAGAAAGTAAAATGAGTTGAAAATAAAATCCTCTATCATTTTGACAGATAAGAAAATGTTCAAGTGAAAGCTGAAAAAGGTTTCAGCTTCTTTTTTAATCACTGTTTTAACTATTGCTCACTTTTGTGCATTCTTTTTTAAAACTTAAAGTGCAAACTGCATCCCTCTTTCGCAACGGGAGCTGCGTCTGAATTTTAATATGCGTCTCATAGTAAAAGTAATCTGGAATTGGCGAGAGAAAACAACTCAAAAAGAAGCCAAAGTGAGAGGAAAAAACTTCACCTTTATATCCACAAAGTTAAAAAAGTAGAGGGGGACTCTCACAATTATTCACTAAAATTGGCGAGAAAAAAATGTGTTTTCTTCCTCCTCTTTAGACGCGAGGATACAGGATCAGGTCGTGAAAAGCCGACGGAACACCAACCAACAATATAATGTACAACAACATGCAACACATGGAGAAGATGATGAGCGCAGCGCTCTTAAGTCCTGCGCAGCCTATTCTTGAAGTGGCGCGACACTGGCTGTGGCTGCGGGGTTTTTTTTTTTTAATATCTAGGTAACATTGCGCCCCATGTATCTGTATGCGGATAACTACACTAGTGGGAACATTTAAGTGTATTGTTAGTTAATGTTATTATCTGAAGCTTTCAGGCAACATTATCACCCCTAAAAATAGGCGACTATATGTATTGGTGAGAAATTAACGAGGAGGAAAAAATAACATGTACACGGTTATTGATTTTTCTAAACGGTTATGATTTGTTATCCATGTAACCCTTTACACATGTAGATGTTGACACCCATAAAACATAATTTGATTAATTAACCTCTCTGATTGTGAAACAAATTTACTTCAGTCTAAATCCTTTTAGCTTCTTATTGGTCACTTCAGACTCATGTGACGAAGAACAAGGAAGTGAACTTAGGGAAGGTATTGGAGAAATACCAAATAATTGGAAACAGGGCAATATAATACCAATATATAAGAAAGGGGACCGTACCGAGCCAGGAAACTACAGGCCAGTGAGTTTAACTTGCATTTCGTGCAAAATATTGGAATCTATCATAAAAGATGAGCTGGACTTATTTCTTGAACGTAACAGTATCTTGAGGGATAGCCAACATGGTTTTCGGAAGGGAAGGTCATGCCTAACAAACCCTCTGGAATCTTTTGAAGAGGCCACCAGGACTTACGACGAGAGCAGGGCTTATGACATCATATACTTGGATTTTCAGAAAGCATTCGATACAGTACCGCACAAGAGACTAGTTTTTAAAATGAGCTCCATTGGAGTTACAGGAGGTATTCTGGAGTGGATTCAAAACTGGTTACAGGACAGAACACAAAGAGTAGTGGTCAGTGATATCTCATCTGAGCTGGGTATGGTTGGGAGTGGCGTCCCCCAGGGATCGGTGTTGGGACCCCTGCTGTTCCTCATTTACATTAATGACCTTGATAAGAATATCGAGAGCAGATTGGTTAAATTTGCAGATGAAACTAAATTGGGGGGTTTGGCAAATAGTCTAGGGTCCACTAAAGTGATTCAGGACGATTTGGATAGAATCCAGAATTGGGCAGAAATGTGGCAAATGAAATTTAATCTAGCAAAATGTAAAGTTGTACATGTAGGTAATAATAACATGAGACGGGATTACTTCATGGGAGGTTTAAAACTGGAATGTGCTGCACAAGAGAAAGATCTGGGAGTGATTGTTAACCAAACCCTCACAGGTTCTAGCCATTGTGCCGTAGTAGTTAAAAAAGCTAATCAGATGCTAGAATACATTGCCAAAAGTATTGAGTACAAATCTAAGGAGGTGATGCTTCTTTTGTACAACACGTTCGTTAGACCACACCTGGAGTATTGTGTACAGTTCTGGGGACCATACTTTAAGAGAGATATAGAGGCTCTAGAGAAAGTTCAGAGAAGAGCCAGAAAGCTATGAGAAGAGGCTGAAGATCCTTAATCTCTTTATTCTTAGGAAAAATAGACTCAGGGGTGATTTGATTGAGGTCTTTAAATATGTTTATTTATTGATTGGGGTCCCAACACCAATCCCTGGGGGACGCCACCCCCCACCAGTCCATTACTGGTCCCCAAGGCATTATGTACCCTTTAAGGCTAATTATAAGACCTCAAGGTACCTGTGTGATCCTTAATCTCTTTAGTCTTAGGAAAAGGAGACTCAGGGGTGATTTGATTGAGGTCTTTAAATATGTTAAAGGGATTAACAAAGTGAATCATGTAGGATTCCTTCGACCAAGTGTTGTGAGTAGAACTCGGGGTCACAAATGGAAGTTGACCAAAGGTAAATTTAGCACTGATATTCAGAAATATTTCTTCACCCAAAGAGTAATTTCAATGTGGAATAGCTTACCTGACGATATTGTTGAGGCAGAGACCTTGGGGGTTTTCAAGAGCAGGCTTGACCTAAAGCTAGATACCATTGAGTCATTTAGTATCTGAAGGGATATATTCACAATAGTATAAAGAAACTGGCGAGCTTAGTTGGGCTGAAAGGCCTGTTCTTGCCATTCATGTTATGTTATGTTAAGTGAGTGTTGTGAAGTGGCTGAAGTGTGGAAAAAGTGCTGCATAACAAAGATATCTGTCTTCATCCTGCTGTTTATTCTCATCTAGACTGACCCAACCACCACACATCGAAGCCACACTTTACACTTGCATTTACACTTTTTATAACTGGCAGTTCCAGCAAACTTGTAAGCAGGGGTGTGAAACTTCATTTAAGACAATTAATTCATAAGGAGCTAACAATGGTTGATAAGGTGAAAAGTGCCAGGTTTATCCATGCCCTGAAATAAGCAATAAAACTGGAGTTCAATCAGTCTTTGTCCTGTGATTATTGAACAACAATGAATGTTACTTGGTTGGCGCAGACAGCCTGGGTTTTCGTATTTTACTATAAGATACTTACAATAAACCTGATCACATGAGACTCTGGAGAATATGTCCATTCCTTGATGATGGATTTACAAGTGTGAGAGGAACACTTAGTCGCGGACTGGCCCAGACTAAGGATATTTTCCTCCTACACATCTCAGCCGACCTCAGGTATTTTATATGAGGCTGTTTTTGCCTTTTAACCCTTTAAGCCATGAGCCTATTTTTAAGGTTTCTGCTTGAATATTGCAAACCCATAAGAAAATGGGTATATCTCTGCAACCACAAGGTCTATTTGAATAATTTTGGTTTCATAGTAAATGGGACACTTGTGAGATTTGTTGAGATGAGTTAATATGAGTATATTTGATACTGGTGAAGAGTAAATAAAGATGGCACATGCAAAAATTTAAAAAATGTAGATCCGCCTAAAAAAAAAAATCATTTTCAGGATGAATATCCCATTGAAAATGATGCAGTGTCAGCTCTAAACCTTTATCAGACCATAATACAACATAAGAACATTATCTCTGCAAAGGCTGACTCAGATAAAGTGAAGTAGAACAAAACTAGAGAGTTTTTAGCACAGAGAGTTCAACCGAGGTCTCCAAAGTGGCCATTTTGGCACAATTTGGCACAATTTGGCACCATCTGTGCCATTTGAGTTTTCTCATGTACAACACTATACATTTCATTTTTATATTTCTAATGGTGATCAATACATCCAAATACAACTGTTTTTGGCAATTGTTTGAAAATTCAACCAGACCTCTGTATATTTCCCATTTGAAAAATTGAACCTCACAAAGCAACTGAATGTTGATTCCAAATGGAGCAGATTTATTTTGATAAAACAGTTAATATTTCAGCAACAATACCAACAGTAAAAAAAATTGTAAAACTTCTAAAATATTTACACTATTCTACAATATGCTATTTTGAAACTTTGAAATTGCAAAACAAATATTTCCATAAAAATTTAAACTTGTAAAAACACACACAAAGCATATACATATATGCATATACTCATACATAAAAGGGAAAAGAAGGCACACTCAAAGACTGATGTTTCAGTCTTCTGTTTTCAGAAAGTTTCACTTGGAGACATTGAGAATGAGCTAAGCCCAAAACGTCTGTCAATCAGCTTTGTCCTAAGACTATAGGAATATGGGAACCATATTGCGTAAATTGCCCACTTTCGTAAGTAGTGTTTATTTTCAGCGACTGGGACCAGCCAGTGCCTGCTTTATACCGACTCTCCTTTATCTTATACATACACATACGTATACAGTCAAACATATACATAAACATATACACATACAAACACCAACAGACACCCAACGTCACATTTCATAACATCAGACCACATCACTAAGCCTGCATTTTGGCCCGAAAAAAAGCAGCTAGCTCCAAACATATTGAAATTTTTACAGCAATAAAGCTTTCGATACAACATTTATATGACATTCCATACCTTTCAGAAGATGGAGGACGGTAATCGGAGTCACCACTATCTTCTGCATAACGTTACTCCGGTTGCATAAGATCTTCGTCCTCTGACGAAGAATCCTCGATACATAGCGTACTGTCAGCGTTCTCCTCCAGTAATTTCAAAACCTCTTCGGCTGTGAAACGTCTGCTAGGCCCCTGCTTGGCCATATTTCTCACAAAGTGTAATAAAATATCGATAAAAAGAATCAACCTGTCTAGAAACAAGCAACAACAAAGTCGATGCCGTGCGCTCTGCGTTCAGCTATCCTATGCGTAATACGGGTATCCTGCGTAAATCGAGTTTGCTGGTTTGTACACATAGTGAATACGCTTGGCTCTATCTCCGCCACGGATTCGTCGATTTGGGCGATTGACAACTCGTTGAAATCGTTAGAACCAATAGAATGAAGCTATATTCACCAAAATGAGATTGACAGTACTGTCTGCCAATCAGAATTAGAAGAACACACATCTTCGCGAAAAAGACCCTGATGCATACGGACATTGTAAGGCTTCCCCTGGGTCACTAACGCTGTCGGCTAAAGCCGGAAAGTTTTGGAACGCAACACAGGTAATAGGACTAACTGAATCAAGTGTGAATTTTACGGAAAAATAAGATTTTCTCGCCCGAACAGCGAAGGAAAAATAAATTTTACTACGATAGTTTGAAAAAGCGATGTCAGTTTTTATGATTCCTTGGCCTCTATCTCTCCGAAACTTTGGAGTAGATCAATTTGCATTACAGCATTGGAATCTGTGGAGTCTTAGCTTTCATTTGACGCCTCGCTTGTGCATGCTGCATGAACTTTGGTTGCGGTAGAGCTTGCAATATGTCGAGTGGGTTGATGTAGCGGAGCTGAACAGAGTTTGATATGTCGTAATTAATTTAGTTGTTATTTGAGCTGTGTTTAGAACATGTAAAAACGTTTATACAGTCGTGTAGCCCCGGTTCTGCTGTTTAATTTGATGTGCAATTTCGCTATATTCTTTCAAGATTAGTGCATTATTTCATGCTGTGTTTGTTAATACCCCTCAAAGTCCCCCAATTGGGGGACGCTCGGGTACTAAGGGTTAAAAAGAAAAGAGGAACTGAACTCACCGCAAAATTCAGTACATTTATGGTGAGGGAACTCGCAGGACCCCTCGCAGGACATGCATCGTCGAACAAGCCTGTCCCAGTATTCGCTGTCCTTGCACAAACCCATGGTTCCGCGTGGCGATCTTTCAAGAGGAAAACATTGGCGATGAGCAGTGCACGCAATTTACTTTCATTTGCAGAACTCCTGATTTGCAACAGACTAACGCTGCCACAATATACTGCTTATAAAACACATATTATGAAATCGGTCAATAGTTTAACTTATAGTCGCAAATAATGTTTGGGAACTAATAGTCTAAATTAATGAAGTGAATAATTATGGATTTTAAATGTAAGGAATGAGTGAAAACTGAGCTCTGCTAAGCTTTTGTTATCCCTGGGTGGAGCATAGATTGAACTCTTCGTTTCATAATTGGCACCCTTCATTAAGTGCTTCCTGCACCCACCTCTGGTGACGATAACAACATGGAGTCTTTTCCTGTAATATTTAACAAGGTTACAGCTCACATTTGGAGGGATATTGGAACATTCTTTGAGGCAGATCCTTTCAAGATTCCTCTCATTCTTGGGTTTGCGTTTATCTGCTTAGAGGAATGGGTTTGCGTTCAACAACTACCCTCTTCCTCTCAGCCCACAGATTTTCAATTGGATTTAGGTCTGGTGACTGAGATGGCCATTGCAGAACATAGATTTTGTTGCAGAACCATTTCTGGTTGGATCTTGAGATATGCTTTGGGTCATTGTCTCATTGGAATGTCCATCTACAGCTAAGTCTCAGCCTTCTGGCAGAGGAAAACAGATTGTCCGGAAAAATATCCTTAAACTCGGTGGAATGCATTATGCCATTAATTTTACACAGTGTGCATTTATAAAATCAAAATGAAATGACTTTCAGATCACATGAGCCATTATGTCATTCACAACAGAACATAAATTGTGAGGTACCGTTCAGGAACCACTCACGAGAGTTAGAAATCCAAAAAAACGTATGCCTTTATTGGAGTCCGAGTCAAAGCCAAAAATCACGGAATTGCCAACCCACAATACAAAATCCAAAAACAGTGTGGACTAGACAGACAGGGGTCTGAACCAGTAAGACAAATGAGCAGAGGTACAAAAACAATAGGAAACAAGAGTTGTCAGAAAGACAACAAAGCTCGCCAGGGGGCAAGGTTAAAGTTTTTCTGCACGTGGACGGATGCGGATACGGACGCGGACGCCGGGGGTACGACAATAGCTCTCCTCCGGACATTCGTCCCGGCGAGCTAAAAAGTCGTAGTCGATGAACAAAGCCAAGGGTCATATACAGGGCAACCAAACATAGAAATCGTGGTCATACAAAACATGGGTCGAAATCCACAAAGACAAAAACAGTACAAAAAGGGCTATGGCAAGAATCAAAGTTGGACAGTCCAGTAGAAGAGAAACAATATTCAATGGTATACGAGGCGCTCTTCACAAAAAAATATTGATCAAAGTTCTGACAAGAGCTGTGTGTGAAAAGACTGCTAATATACACACAGGGAAGGTCACATGCTACACAGAAAACAGGTGTAGGGAATCAAACTAATTACAACGGGAGAATCACATGAGGGAAACCCTAACCATGTAAATTGGCGAAAGACAAAACACGAAAGGGAATCACACAAACAGCCTATGACATTTAAACAGCTCCGGTCCAGGAGTTCTACGTGGGCAGATAAAGAACGCAGGAGAGTGATTAAGCACATGCAAGAGATTCTCGCTGAAGCTCAGGAGAGGACAGAAACAGCTAGGCGAAGTTTAGAACAAGGAAATTGCGGAGAGGGAATTGCTCTAAATTAGTAGCGGTGCAACTTTACATATTAAACTAGAGTGCTTGTTAGTAAGTTAGTAATCTTATATACATGGATTAGTTGTGTTAGTAGACTATGATACAAAATACAAATGTTAGTCTTGTTAGTAATGAGAACAGAAAGGCGAAGGAAGAAAACAAGATATGAAGGAATATTTTAAACACCGGAATTCATTTAAATCACCCGAAGTCATTGGGCACGGAGACAGGGAAGACGGACTGAACCAACTACATCACAAGACAGGGGAGACAAGTGCAATGGAACTGAGAAATGGAATGAACTAAAAACCTGAGTATTACAACAACCAAAAAGAATAAATAAAAGACAAAATCATGAGCACGGAACCTGAACATAAACATGACAACAAGGCAGAATCACAACAATCGATAAGATTTCAAATGTTGAAACTGAGACATTTTACATTCTTATCCACAGAATGAGCACGCAGTGGTGTCAATAAGCCACGGTTCGGTTGCTGGCTTAGAGTATTTACACCTAAAATGAGCCACCAAATCTAATATAACATTACAAGTCAGGTTAAAGACATCCAACAACTGATCTAAAATTACAGTAATGATCCTGTGTATGTAGCACAAAGTGATTAAATGCTGCAAAAAAAACCTAGAGGCAGTTGAAGGGTTAATCATGCACACACGACGGTCCGGGGCACACGGTTTAACCACAGAGCAAGTAAGCGTAACGTAAAATAGAACGGCAAAGTGATCAGAAATATGCATGTCACATGTTTCACTGACATTTAATTTCAGACCAGAGGATAGCACAAGGTCCAATTTGTCCAAGGGACACCTTTTTTATTTGTTGGGCCAAACACTGACAGAGTGAGGTTAAGAGTCAATGAGATTCAGAAAGTCTTTGACCAAGGAGCGGTATTCACAGCAGAGATGTATGGAGAGACATTTGTCTCTTTATTATTCAATCAAATAGAATAGAATTGCAATCAAAAAAGAGATTTGAGAGCAAAAGAGAATAGGTTGCAATTGGAAAAAAAATGTTTTGAGAGCATATTTACTCAACTTCAATCAAAACTAACATTTGTAAGTAAATATGTATGATCATTTTGCTTATAAATCAGTCCTCTTTGTTTGCAAGTAAAAAACTTTTGCCAGAAAATCAGTCCTCTTTGCTAGCGAGTTAAAAAGATTTGCTTGAAAATCAGTCCTCTTTGCTGGCAAGTTCAGAGGTTTTGCTTGCAAATTCGGCTGCACTTCAGGGTTTTCCCCAGCCTGGAGAAGGTGGAAGGTGGTAACTGTTCCCGAACGCAACAGCCGAGCCTTAATGACCTTTTTTTTGTCACAAACTGAAGCATGTTCAGTTGTATGTTGTTCCGTTTGTTCGACATCATTGGATACAGGTACTTGTCATCCAAGTATGTCGCTCTCCGCACCCGTGACCACGAGGTCCTGACCACGATGCCTTGACAATGTGGGGGCTTGACGGTGTGTGAAAGTGAGGCTGCACGCATTGCGGAAACATCGCGCCAGAAACACAATCCATTGTCAACAACTCAACAGACACTGATTGACACTGTGATAATTTAATGTTTTCTCGTTTTCTGAAGTCAAAATAGCATCGACACAATATGTAGGAAAACCATACTTGTCAGTTTAAGCTGTGTACAGGTACATGTTTACTAACTACAAAATCATAATGACGCTTTTTTTTTATTGAGAAAGGCGACAATTTTAGACAGGCGGCCGCGGGAAAGTTGGGAGGCGGCACGGCTTTCAGTTTAACATATGGGGAAAACCTTGCACTTAATGGGCGGGGCCTAGCTGATGGATGAGAGAGGAGTTTCTATTGGTGGGTTTGGCCTGGCTTCGGTGCGGGATAAACCTTTGCGTTACACCTACTTCTCCTTTGTGTTATGCTACCAGGAGGTAAGTTGTGTTATGGCCCCAATTTGTTTTTACATTTACAACATAACAGCAACAGCAACAGCAAGGGTTGACAGACACAGTTTTAAAAACCTCAACACATTTAATTAACAGACAAAGACAATAACCACTAACTAACAACTAATGACCAAGATTGAATTATAACAAAAACAAAAATATTTACAGTCCCTTTGGGTTTTCTGGTGATGTGCTGGGTGAGAAAAATCCACAAAAGAAACTTAACAGGTCTTGAACAGAAATGACAGGTCTGGTCACACGTATCCTTCTTCTTGCAATTTCTCCTACTACTTTACTGTCTCAATTCTTTTCCTTATATACTCTTTTGCAGACCCCACCCACATTTAGACCTCTTTTTTTTAATTTTCTGAGACTTGCCCCAGACATGTCCAGGACATGTCTAAACATGACTCCAGTCTGAGCTTAACAAAAAAAAGGTAAATACTGCCATCTAGTGGCCTATATTCACATTACAGTTGATAGTCTATTGCTCTTTGAAATTGAAATATTTCCCATAAGTAATGAATCACGCTAAATAGCGTAGGCTGCAGCCTGCTGTACTTTCACAACTAGAAGTAGTGATGAATTATAATGCCCTGCTGCTTCAAGCAAACTGATTGGCAGCAACATGGTTGCCCCTCTCCACTTGCTAGTCACGACCTAAGCAGAGTAGCCTACCTTGGAATGAGTGAGTGAGTTACAGGGAGAAATATACAACGTGATTTATACATCTACGCCCATAATTACGAAAGGTGCTCATCTCCTATACGCGCATAAAACAGCTACTCGGTTCCTATAACTTGCTTAATTTTAGTCATATACTACAAAGCAGTTTCAACCTAAACCACAAACTAAATAATAAGCTACACTTATAGTCCTGTTATCTTAAATGGATATTCTTAAATGTGGGAGAGGGGTAGTTTTGCAGGCGGTTAATGTCATTTCCTACTTGGTCATAGCATGGAATGGATTCACTTCAAGTCCTTGAACTTGCTCAGGACGAGGCCAACAAATTACAGAATGAACAACGAAGATGTTTGCCTTGGCTTTTCGTGACAGGCGGAACCCTTCGGAAGATTATAACAAAACATAACATAACAACATGAATGGCGAGAACAGGTCGTTCAGCCCAACTAGGCTCGCCAAGTTTCTTTATACGATTGTGAATATGTCACCTCTGATACTCAATGACTCGATGGTATCAAGTCAAGCCTGCTCTTGAAAACCCCCAAGGTCTCTGCCTCAACAATATGGTCAGGCAAGCTGTTCCACATCGAAATTACTCTTTGGGTGAAGAAATATTTCCAAATATCAGTGCTAAATTTACCTTCGGTCAGCTTCCATTTGTGACCCCGGGTTCTACTAACAACACTTGGTCGAAGGAATTCTACGTAATTCACTTTGTTAATCCCTTTAACATATTTAAAGACCTCAATCAGATCACTCCTTAGTCTCCTTTTCCTAAGACTAAAGAGAGAATCACTGCCCTCACAGTGATTCTTGGGGATGTTGATGCTTTTCTCAACATCCTCCTCAGTAACTTGTTTTAAGTCACTATTTGCTTGACAAGTGAAAATTTACTTCCCCCATTGGCAAGCTAGTCAAAATAACCTCAAATCCTTATTCTGTGGTTATTACCGAATATTGCATGTGTTATGGCCCCAATTTGTTATTACAATCTACAACACAACAGCAACAGCAAGGGATGACAGACACAGTTTTAAAAACTTAAACACATTTAATTTTTAAACAAAGACAATAACTAACAATAACTAACTAACTGACCAAGATTCATTGTAACAAAAACAAAAAGAAATATTTACAGTCCTTTTTGTGGGGTGGCTTGGTGATGTCCTGGGTGAGAAAAATCCACAAAAGAAACTTAACAGGTCTTGAACAGAAATGACAGGTCTGGTCACACGTATCCTTCTTCTTGCAATTTCTCCTACTACTCTACTGTCTCAATTCTTTTCCTTGTATACTCTTTTGCAGACCCCACCCACATTTAGACCTCTTTTTTTTACTTTTCAGGGACTTGCCCCAGACATGTCCAGGACATGTCTAAACATAGCTCCAGTCTGAGCTGAATAAAAAAAAAGGTAAATACTGCTATCCAGTGGCCTATAATCACATTACACCTCCATTCCAAAAGGGAAAAATTTTGACTCATAAAGGCGAAATTTTTCTTTTCAATACTAAATGGTTAAGTGAACACTTGTCTATATATACATATCATACAATATTCAAATAAACACATGATATATATATACATATTCAAACACGGGATAAGCAATCAGCAATTGCATTGTCTGTACCCTTCACATGCTTAATTTCCAAGTCAAACTCCTGTGAAATCAAACTCCAATTCAACAATCTCCGATTCTTGTTTTTCATCTTACTCAAAAACATTAACGGATTGTGGTCAGTGTACACAATCATTGGCTTTTCCCCTGTACAAACATAAACTTCAAAGTGTTGTAAAGAAAGGACGAGAGCCAAAGAAAGGAGCACAGATCCACAAGCTTGGTCGCTCGCATCGACCGCGATGGAGAACAGTTTGTTGAAGTCAGGAGATTTGAGCACGGGGAAGTGACACAGCAGAGACTTCAGGCGATCGAAGGCTCTCTGGCATGCATCATCCCAGGTGAACTTTACGCCTTTCTTCAGTTGGTTAGTTAGACTGAGAGCAATCTCAGCAAAGTTCTTGCAGAACTTGCGGTAGTACCCGATCATTCCAAGGAAGCGGCGCAAAGCTTTTTTGTTGTCAGGAATTGGAAAGTCCATGATGGCTTGGACTTAAGCATTTATGGGTGCCACCTTACCCTGGCCTATGACGTAGCCAAGATAGGTGATAGTAGCACAACCAAAGTCACTCTTGCTCAGGTTAACAGTCAAGTTAGCCTGGGTCAGGCGCTGGAACAACGTCTCTACATATTTTAGATGTTCTTCCCAGGAGTCACTCCATGTGATCAGGTCATCGATGTACGCACCCGTGTGTGGCAATCCGGCGATTGTAGACTGTATCATCCTTTGGAACGTGGCTGGGGCATTTTTCATGCCAAAGGGTAGGACTTCATACTGGTACAATCCAGATGGTGTGGAAAAAGCAGAGATGCTCTTGGCCCTCTCAGTTAAAGGCACACACCAATAACCCTTCAATAAATCAATCTTGGTCAGAAACCTTGCTTGCCCTACTCTATCAATACAATCATCAATCCTAGGTATTGGAAACACATCAGTTCTAGTTACAGCATTGACTTTGCGATAATCTGTACAGAATCTAGTACTTCCATCAGGTTTTGGAACTAGCACACAGGGTGAACTCCAATGTGAGTTGGAGGGTCTGATAATATCATGTTCTAACATGTACTCAACCTCTTTCTTAGCAATCTTTCTCTTTTCAGGGTTCATCCGGTACGGATGCTGTTTTATTGGTTTGGCATCACCAACATCTACATCATGAGAGGCTATAGAAACTCTCTTTGGAACATCAGGAAACAGATCCTCATATTTCTTGATCAACCTCTCAAACCGATCTCTCTGTGAGGGTTCTAAGCGCTGGAGTTTTACATCAAGATTTTGCAACACTTCAGAATTTGACAATTTACATGAAAGAACTTCAGCTTTAATTCTAGGTTCATCATCTTGAAACTCCCCCTCATCTTCACAAATCTCGGCCATAGGAGAATCTGAAGTGACAGCTGCAACCCTAGCATTTCTGTCATGATAAGGCTTCAGCATGTTAATGTGACACAGTTGTTTTGGTTTTCTCCTATCTGGAGTCTTCACAATGTAATTGGGATCATTGAGTTTTGTCAGAATTTCATAAGGACCATGAAATCTAGCCTGCAATGGATTGGACTGCAAGGGAAACAACACAAGGACCTTGTCTCCTGGTTTAAACTCACGGCTTCTAGCCTCATGATGATACCAAGTTTTCATTTTTCCCTGACTTGATTTCAAGTTCTCTTTGGCTAGGTCACAAGCTGCACGCAATCTTTCCTTGAACTTGCTAACATAGTCTAACAGACTGATGTGCGGCTCTTCCTCTTGCCATTTTTCACTCAATAATAGCAAAGGTCCTCTCACTTCATGACCAAACACTAGCTCAAATGGACTGAATCCAGTAGACTCCTGCACTGCTTCTCTAGCTGCAAACAACAGCAAATGAACCCCTTCATCCCAGTCTTTCTCATGGTCATAACAATAAGTCCTCATCATTGTCTTGAGAGTGGAATGAAACCGCTCTAAGGCACCCTGACTTTCTGGATGATAGGCACTAGAAAGAATCTGCTTTGCACCTAGTTCATACACAACCTGCTGAAACAATCCTGAAGTGAAATTGCTACCTTGGTCTGACTGAATTTCCCTGGGAAGGCCAAACAACGTGAAGAACTTTATCAAAGCCTTCGAGATTGCAGTTGCCTTGATGTTACGTAGAGGTATGGCTTAAGGGAATCTGGTAGATGCACACATGATTGTCAACAAGTACTGATTTCCAGATTTAGTCTTGGGTAATGGACCAACACAATCAACAATGACCTTAGAGAAGGGCTCTCCAAATGCTGGGATAGGCTGCAATGGAGCTACAGGTGGGTCTAACTGGTGTTTTCCAACTACTTGACAAGTGTGACAGGTTTTGCAAAAGTTGGAAACGTCTTTCCGAAGCCCAGGCCAAAAGAAGTGTTTCATGATCTTATCAACAGTCTTGTTAACACCAAGATGACCTCCTAAAGGTAAACTATGAGCCATTGTTAAGATCTCATTCCTGTAGACCTTCGGAACAACAATTTGCCTGACCACTGCCCAATCTGCATTGGCAGGGATATCAGGAGGGCGCCACTTCCGCATCAACACACCATCCTTGAGATAATACCCAACTGGAACTGCGTCTATTTCTTTATCAGGAAGGGCCCTCCTCTTTAGTACACAAATTTCAGGATCATTAGTTTGCTCCTCAATCAACCGCTTTCTGGACAGAGACAAGTCTCCAGACACATCAGAATCACCAGACCCTTCCGGCTGGCTGAATAGAGAACTGATAAAAGTATCTGATAAGTCCTCAAACGGAGAAACCATAGTAGGCCAATCAGAGTCATGAGGCGAACCACCTGAGTCCTGACTATTCAATCTGCTGGACGGCACCACAACATCTTCTTCTTTAGCCTTCTTGGCCATAGCACGAGTCACTGCGCAAGAAGGATACAGAGATGGGTCCTCATCCCCATCTTCAGTGCTCGGCTGTGAAGTAAGATGTACAGGGGGAACTACTTTGCCCCCAGCCAGGTCATTGCCTAGCAACAGAGAAACACCCTTTATAGGTAGACTTGACATCAGTCCCACCTTTACCTGTCCTGTAACTAAATCTGACTTCAAGAATATAGAGCGCAGGGGTACAGATACAGTCCTCCCTTCAATACCTTGTACAAGTATGAAATCCCCTGAAGCGGTCTCATCACATAACTCCAAGGAGTCCATCAACAAAAGTGACTGAGAAGCTCTGGTATCCCTTAGGATATATATGGGGACAGGAGTAGTATGCTCATTCAGAGCCACAAATCCCTCTGACACAAATGGAAGAAATTCCTCCCTCACAAAGTCAGCTATATTAGGCTTTTTAGCCCCACAAGAAGCAGGCAATTTAGCAGATCTACTACAGGGGTTTCTAACCTTGTTTTCACAAAGGCATTTGGTTTGGTATCCTTTTCTTTTTCTTTCTTAGCTTTAAGGAACCAACAGTTAGTTGTAACATGACCAGGTTTCTTGCAATAACTGCAAACTAGACCACTTTTGTCACTGTCAGCTTTCACACTTTGATCAGACCTGTTACTGGATTTCTGAGCACCATCACCAGATTTGTCTTTGTCTTTGGGTGAGGAATCTTGGGTATCACCATAACCTTTTTCTGAAATTGGGACCATCTATTGTTACTGCTAGACTGAAATTTGGACTTATGTGTGAGAACATATTCATCTGCAAATTTGGCAGCTGATTGCAAATTTAGTGCTTGCTTCTCATTAAGGTAGGTCTTAATATCATCCTTAACACAGTTCTTGAATTCTTCAACTAACACCACCTCTTTTAGTGAGTTGAAATCATCCTTGACCTCCATAGAAGTACACCAGCGCTCAAAGCAAACCTTCTTCTCATTAGCAAATTCCACATAAGTCTGATTTTCAGATTTCTTCAGACCTCTGAATTTCTGTCGGTAAGCCTCTGGAACCAACTCATAAGCTCTCAAAATAACCTTTTTGACAACCTCATAATCAGAGGAATCATCTGCAGACAAAGCCGAATAGGCTTGTTGAGCTTTACCCTTGAGGACAGTTTGCAACATCAGAGGCCAGTGTTCCTTTGGCCACTGGCAACTCTTTGCTAACTTTTCAAAACACTGGAAATAGTTGTCTACGTCCTTTTCAGAAAATGGAGGCACCAGTTTTACCTCCTGACTGGCACAAAATTTATTTTTAGTTTCAATTTTAATTTTTAGTTTCTCCATTTGGAGTCTTTCATCTCTATCCAACTTCTCTAATTCAAAATCTCTCTTTCTCTGTCTCTCTCTTTCTGCTCTTTCCTCTTTCTCTCTCTCAAATTCTCTGTTTTTCTTTTTCCTCCCTTTCAATCTCTAGCATTTTTAATTTAAGTTCCATTTCTATATTTGGATTTTCCATTGGAAACTGTTCCAGATCTCCTGGTGCAAACACATTTTCATCAATGTAATATTCAACTATCTCTCTAGCCAGTCTTGCTTTTCGCATGGCTGGTTTTACCTCTGTCAGCTCCAAATGTCTGCATATTTCCAACAGTTCGGTCTTTTTAAAAGACTTCAAAACCCCTACGGTTGGTGATGCCAAGAAATCATCCATTGCTGTTGTCAATATAATTATATAGGAAAATTCACAAAAACAATTTTACAATCTGAAATGTTAGATTTTTAATAAATGACTCACAAAATGGTCTATCCCGGACCTTGAGCCCCCAATTTGTTATTACAATCTACAACACAACAGCAACAGCAAGGGATGACAGACACAGTTTTAAAAACTTAAACACATTTAATTTTTAAACAAAGACAATAACTAACAATAACTAACTAACTGACCGAGATTGATTGTAACAAAAACAAAAAGAAATATTTACAGTCCTTTTTGTGGGGTGGCTTGGTGATGTCCTGGGTGAGAAAAATCCACAAAAGAAACTTAACAGGTCTTGAACAGAAATGACAGGTCTGGTCACACGTATCCTTCTTCTTGCAATTTTTCCTACTACTCTACTGTCTCAATTCTTTTCCTTGTATACTCTTTTGCAGACCCCACCCACATTTAGACCTCTTTTTTTTACTTTTCAGGGACTTGCCCCAGACATGTCCAGGACATGTCTTAACATAGCTCCAGTCTGAGCTGAATAAAAAAAAAGGTAAATACTGCCATCCAGTGGCCTATATTCACATTATACATGTGTGTTACCTCATTTATATACCTGCATGAAACAGGAAGTTGATGCTATGGCTCAATGTAGCTCATTGGCACGTTGATAAAGGTTAAATACGTGGAATTTGATACCTTGTTTATATTTTATACTTAAAGTATGGAGGGGAGGGTACAAGAAAAGAGAAAGACAGGGGGTGAGTACACAAATAAATCCAAATCAAACAAAAATCGATGAAACAAGACCATATAGCAAGAAAACTGACAGATGATTTCAATTTTTTTGCTTTCCTTAAATAAGAAAAATGAATGAAAAAGAAAAATGAAAAAAAATTATAGGAGTGCAGACAGCAAGGACTAAGACTGATATAATGATTGACATAGACCAAACAAACTAAGTGGAAGGGTAGAGATGTTATTGACAATAATCTTTAAGGATGCGATTAATTGTGAAACCTTGATTTGGAGGAAATTGATTTTTAATTAAATCAGTTGGTTGTTCCATCGGAACATTAATATCGTTCAGTATTCATCACGTTGTAATTTAGAGTTTCTCTCTAATCTTTTTTTTTTTTTTTACAGTATTGATTGTGCTTTACCAGTCAGAAGTGTGAGAAATTTTGCGGCCCACTTTAAGTAACGTATACTAAAACATGATCTTAAAAGAGTATTGTTTATTGCTTGCATGTGTGCTTGTTTTGCAGAAGCTTGCTGAAGCGTACAACAATTATCGACATTATAACTGTTCGGTAAATATTTTATCTGCACTTAAATCCATCATATGTCCCTTAATGCTAGATACAGGTGTTTACATATAAACATACCTAAAAGCCTTCTGTAAACATTAAAGGTCTACCTTGAAGGTTGTAATATAATTCCAGAAATGACTAAATTAATGAGAGTTTGTTTATCCTCAAGACCTCTCAGCCAATAACCACAGACAACAAGAGTTGTCAGAAAGACAACAAAGCTCGCCGGGGCAAGGTTAAAGTTTTTCTGCACGCGGACGGACGCTGACGCGGACGCCGGGGGTACGACAATAGCTCTTCGGACATTCGTCCCGGCGAGCTAAAAAATACTAATGGTTAATCATGAGATATTAGGCTTATAAATAAGCACTATGCCAGCCAACTTATTCACAACTTGCTGCTGTAATAGGCTAAATGCAAAAAAAGCTGCCACAAAGTATTATTGTAGGGGTTGGGGGCGAGGAGCGCAGCATTTTGGAATTTTGTCAGTTAGAAAGTCACAGCATTTCAAGTGAAAGTGAAAGATTTCATGGAATAAATGTATAAAATTCATGCTTGAATATTTGCGGCTTACTGGAGCTTTCTGTTTGAAATATTTTCTTTTATCTTAGAGTAAAAACTGCACTCATCAATCTCAGACAGATACAGTACATTTGCATGTATTTATTCTTACTTTGCTGTACATAAACATGAGCATTATTCAGTTAACTGAAAATTCTACTGCTGATGTTTCAATCATAGCTGGTTATTTAGAACTAATTAGCTTAAATTCTGGGAATCTGTCTTACAATTTAGATAAATTAAAAAATTCTAAAAAAAAAAAAAAAAATTCAAAGGGTTACAATATAGTTCAATATTTAATTTATTTAAGTTAATTGCATCATCAATCGAAGATGTAAAATCGATGACGTCCAGCTGACATCCACCTGGATACCCAAGGACCCCCACATGTGGAACAGCCATTAAATCTGTCTGTTGTTCTCAAGCATATGTTAGTGTTTGTAAGTTGAACCATTTTGCTACTCCATAAAAAAATAATGCAGTGATTATATTCTGAAAATGAATACAATTTAAATCTCAAGTGCAGCACGACATTTCGACTTCCCTGCATTCTTGTACTCTTGTGACTTTCAGGTTTTTCATCACTGTTCCTTGGAAGCATCACCCCATTTTTTAATAAATCAGTGTTTTTTCAAAATCTGATCTCAAATGTACTTTTACCAACATTGTTTGTGCCAGGTCCTGTACAATGCCCTTTGGTGCACAAAACAAAACTTTCCAAACCTTAAAATTCTAAGTTCTGTGTACTTGAGAAGTTGGTTTGTTTTGACTAATTCTGGAGTTCATTTGTCCTTGCATTTTCATGTAACTTTTAAAAATTAAATAAATGTTCAGATGGCCCAAACATCGACTTTTAAATCGTAGATAAAGAGTGCTTATATGCGTCAGAAATGTGCCTGAAAAACTGCAAAATCTGAGGAGGTACTCTTGCACTTACCAAATGTGGAGACGGCCAGCTGCACTACAAAGATTTTTTGTCTAATGGGCGCTCGACTGTCTTGAGGGCAAGGTAATTTGAGTAAGTATTTGCATTTCCTGGGGAATCCCCTTCAATCTATCTGGGGAAAAAATGTGATTCTCCGTGCTGAGATGAGCAATACCTTGATGGCTCATTTGCCTTTGGCTTAGAAAAATTGGAAGATTCAAGCCCCAATTTAGCAATAAGAACATCACTGCAGCTGTCTGGGCTCTTCAGCCAGACCCTAAACCCTGCACAGCTCCTAGGACAACGGCCCCTGTTTAGTATAATTATCAATTTATCATTTTGGATAAAATGGTCCATTACCCCCTGTTGTAATGCACACTCACATGAATATACATATGCACACAGATACAAAATTACATTTATTTAGCTCACACTTTTTATCCAACACAACTTTTGTTAGAATGTATAGAATGTCGGGTATATAAAAAAAAGTATTGATATTTTTATCAGGTAAGTATCGGGTTTTTGAAATGTAAATTCAGAATTAAATGACATAGCCTACTAAATGCCAGACCTATTCAATACTTAATGTAAGCTTTTAATTGGCAAAAATCGAGAGAATAACAAAAATACTATGGTTAATTATTTGGAAGAAGTGAAATAAATATCCCTCATCACCAACGTTCTCTACGACTACCAACTATTTTTTTGTGGTAGGCCCTAATCTCTGTCCAACAGCTGCTCCAACCTTATTATGGCTATATCGGGGCTTGAACCATTAACCAAACTACCAGGCCTCAGTGACACAACACCACAACGGAAGTACTGCCTCAAGTTACATTTCATTGACTGGTTTGCTTTAAAGCAGCTTCTGAGCAATATAATCAGATAAATGAGTGGAAACACGCATTAATAAAGCTATAATCATTAAATGCGTGGTAATTAAACTCTTTGGCATTTTACATGCAGGTTATGGCCTCATTTTATATAAGCCTCATAGTAAACAACATAAGTCAGGTCAGCAACATAAGGATTTTTAGAGCAGCGCACAACCACAGTACTTCAAATATAATAAAATAACCAATGAGGCATACAAAATGAGAATAAGACAGTCAAAATAGAAGATTGGGGTAATGTCTTTTACTTTTAGTTGGCATTTTACAGGAAAGTACAATGAAGTCAGGAAACTTTGTGACTATGGTGCAGATAGAAACCTTTCATGGATGACTGTTGTGCCGTGCACATTAAGAAAGCCATCGTAAGTGTCGGTGTCCCAAGGGGTATCATTGATAGCAAGAATTTCTGTTAATGAAAGTATGTTAATGAGTACATGTTTTCGTGCATAGAGAGATGAAATAACCTTGCTATTTCCATTATGCTGTTTAACTAAGATTTGATTAAATGCTTTATTTTAACTGGTGTAGAGAATAAAGTAGGCTATTACCAGAGAATATGCAGACCTATTCCACATTCACATTGTAAAGTAATTGTTCTGTTTTCTGCTGAAAGCAATTACAGCACGGTGATGAATCAGTTTTTTTTAATCACATTTAACCCTAACTCTAACTATCTTATTTTAATTAAGCTTGCTTTTTTAACTCTTCGCTCTTATGCCTAGGACACACATTATTATTCACCTTGTGTCTTTCATCTGAAGCTGTTCTTAATGCTTCAATATGTTAACTGAGAAAAGGCAGCACTATTAAGCCAACTTGTGAAACCCTACAGGATAAAATGTTGTGAAAGTAAGGTGATCATTTGCCAGGCAGAGGTAATAGCGATTGTGTGCGCATTATTGGTTGTTAGTGGAGCACTGTGACTGTGGAAGTTTATGGTTGATGGGACACAGTACTGAGGGAGGCTGCTTATTCATACATTCTCAGAAAAAAATAAAAATATTTCTTTGGCTTATCTACTTTGATCCGTGGGTCCCAAACAAGCCGATAATTTGTCTTAATTAGGTGCATGTCATGTTTCAAGCCCTTATTTACCCTTTTATGCCACATTTTTGTCAGAAATATCAATACATGTCATGAAAAAAAAGACATAAATATACTGTCTATTTTTTCTAATTTGGAGGTCACTTTGGGTTAGAAACATTTCAAATAAATCAAACTGGATGCTGAGAAAATCAGTAAAATCAGAAAATCAGTTCAAATTAGGTTGCTTGATCACAAGAGTTCTTTGAAAACAATTTTCTTGAACTTAACATAAACAAGACATGAAATATGTATGTCTCTATCACTTGCCCACTTTATAAATGGTTAGTTTTTGTACCAAATGTGCATGTATACTTCAAGTAGGAACTCAATGATTTAACTTGGAAGGTAAAAGTGAAAGATGCCTTATCTTTGAAGTGAACTGCTAATGGAAGAACTGTCCATTTGGTGTTAAACTAAATATATGTATGTATATGTATGTATGTATGCGTGTGTGTGATTGTGTGTGTGTGTGTGTGTGTGTGTGTGCAGGACTAGGAAAAGGGGTCACTTGGGATTGTTTTCCATTCTGAGACGAACGGGGTATCTCAATGATATCCCCGTGATAGTGATATCCCAGCATTACTATACTGTCAATTAACAACACTTGCCTGTGCACAAATTCACCCAATTTTTTTCGCAAAATGAAGAACTTTGAGCGCCCTTTGATTTTGTGGGAAAATCTTAATTTTCATAAAATGACCCAAGTGACCCCTTTTCCCAGGCCTGCACACATATGCAGTGCTTAACAAATTTATTAGACCACCACCCAGGGTAAAGTTTATTTCACAGCTGCCCTAAATGAACAGTATTAACCAAATCATTAATAACCGAAAATCATTTTTTATGTACAACATGAGGTGCATGGAGTCCTGCTGGGTGTAAAAAAAGTGTGCTTCTGGTGCTCTTCGGTGTGGGGATCAAAAAAGGAAGATAGCTCTTTACAAGCTTAATGCTTACTTGGACAAGATTGTATGGTTGGGTAGATATACAGACGATATTCTTTTGATATGGTCTGGGTCAGAGACAGAACTTTTTCAGTTCCACGCATATTTAAATAGCAGTAATAGCAATTTGAAACCTAGTCTGGACTATTCTTTGACTGGAGTCCATTTTCTTGACCTAAAGATCTTTCAAAATGGTTATGGGGATTTACATACCTCAATATTTAGAAAACCAACGGATCGCAATACAATTCTTAAAGCAGATAGTTTCCACCCACCTTGGCTGATGGATAATATACCTTTTGGTCAGTTTCAGTGACTTAAACGTATCTGTGACTCAGAGGTTGATTTTGAAAGAAATGCTCATGAGATGAGTCAAAGATTTAAGAAAAGAGGATATAAACATAAGACTGTAAGTGCAGCTTATAATAAAGCAAAAGGTGTCACTAGAGATCAGCTACTGGTTAAAAAACAGGCAACTACAGAGTTGTAATCAAGTGTATTTTGTGACACAGTATAGCAGTGAAGCAAATGGAATTAAACAAATTATTGAAAAAAAAAAACTGGGACATATTGAAATGTGACAGTTTACTCAGAGGCACTTCCAGATTCTCCTACATTAGTTTCAGGAGAGCTCCAACACCTAACGATAAGCTTGTAAAGAGCCGTCTCCCCCCTATACAACAGAAAACCTGGTCGAGTTCTAGATCAGGAAACCACAAGTGTGGTAATTGCAATCACTGCAGCAATATGACAAAAACTAACTTTTTCACAGATGTTACATCAGGACGTAAATATAACATCAAGTTATTTATTAATTGTAACACGTCTTTTGTAGTTTACGGACTGGAGTTGTCATTTTTATGTTGGAAGAACTAAACGCAAATTGAAGGTAAGATTGGCTGAACACAAACAAGCTTAGAGCTGATAATCCATTGTACCCTATGGCTCTGCTTTATAGAGACGCTAACCATGGCAGCTGTGATTCTTTAAAGATTTAAAGATTTCTGGCATTGACCATGAAGGCAATGTTGCAAACTCTATAAGGGGTGGAGAAAGATTAAAAAGGCTCTTACAGAGAGAATCTTTTTGGATATATACATTAAAGCGACCCAATATCCAGATTTAAATGGAGAACTGAACTTTTCTCCCTTTTTGTAAAGAGTTTTATTTGTTGTTATTTTTGCTATTATTGTATATTTCTCTCTCTCTCTCGTGTTGTTTTGATGTTATGATGTTTGTCTCTCTGCTGCTACTAATTGATCTGCTCGTTCACCCTAATCAGGTGAAGAGACTCTACTTGGCCTTGCTGATCATGTGACTGTTAACTAGTGTTAAGAGGTTGTTTGAAGGAGAGTCTCTTTATTTGTCTTGATGTCTTGATTTGTCTTTAATTTTTCTACCTTCTGAGTGCCTCGGTTTTTTTTATTTTCTTTCTATCATTTTTTATGTTTCCATAATCCACCAGTATGTGCAAGCTCTTTATTTGAAATTATATTTTTAATGCTAAAATATAATTGTTGATATCAGGGCTTTAAACCCATTCGCAGAACGAAAACAAAAACCAGAAACTTTTGCTATTTTGCTAGGAACAAAAATGAAACCAGAAACATTAGAATTTTTAATGTTCCGGAGCAGAATTGTTTATAAAAAATAATGGTAACCGGTTAATACCATTATTTTTTTCGTTCTTGAAATGTTTTGTGTTTGGGCAACAATGACCAACAGATGTTCACTTCCTGTGTGTTGTTCCCTGGGCTGCAGGGTGAAGTTGCCTTAAGACGTTGACTTCCAGGGTGCTCAGCCTTTCAGGCTGCGTAAACACCGCCCCCAAGTAAAGCCAATCAAATTGCGAACTAGAGTACAACCAATCCGCTCACAAGCCTGACAATTCAGTTCAAATTCCTCTCCTCACAGCGGAGCGGGCTTTTGAACATTAATATGGTAAAAAACGAATGCATTTGATTGTCTTTTCTCATTAAAGAAACTGATTAGGGAGGTCACGTTACATATTTCAGCTATTTTGACTATTTTAACCAATGCGAACAAGTGCTTTTTTGTCTTACAGTAAACTTATAGACCTAACCTTAGCTAAACAGGTCATACTTGTTAACTTAAACACTGTTACAATATAACTTCAAGTATAACCGTTTGAAACATAAAATTGGCCTACTTGAGAGATATTTTGTTCAATAAGCTGTTTAGCTGAGCTTCTGAAAAACTTCAACTGCAAGTTGAAACGTCAGTTGCCTTCAAGGCTGACAGTAGAG
Source organism: Gymnothorax reevesii (assembly GCA_029721435.1). Classification (NCBI taxonomy): domain Eukaryota; kingdom Metazoa; phylum Chordata; class Actinopteri; order Anguilliformes; family Muraenidae; genus Gymnothorax; species Gymnothorax reevesii. Next base: position 44,187,715 of record CM056592.1, read on the forward strand.
ACTAGAGCCTTGCAGGCTGGTTAGAAGGCTAATGTTTATTTCATATTGCATAATCTTTAATAATATTTAGTCAGATGCCTTCTAGGCTGATTGTAGAGATTAGTGCCGTCAAGGCTGACAGTAGAGACTATTCCCTCCAGGCTGCTTAGAAGGCTAATATTGATTTCATATTGTATAACCTTTAATAGTATTTAGTCAGATGCCTTCAAGGCCGATTGTAGAGATTAATGCCTTCAAGGCTCATTGTAGAGACTAGTGCCGTTTTTTTTTTTTTTTTTACATTTTTAGCGGGGCAGGAAGATAGGGCTTCACGACGGCACCGAGACATCGTTTGAACTCCTAAAGAGTGTAAAAAGTAAAGACAGCACCAATATGCAAAAACATCTCGGTCAGTTTCCTGAGGTATCGTGGTTGGTTTCAAACTGTTATAAATCTATGGGCTGAAAAAAAAGATTTTAAATTATCCTTGGAAAGCTCCAACTCAGTAGAGGCCCCCTCAGTAATATTGAGGTAGTCTCTACTGTCAGGCATCAGAATTGTACACACACACACACACACACACACACACACACATATATACAGTATGTCACAAAAGTGAGTACACCCTTCACATTTTGACTATTAATTTAGTATTCCTTTTTAAGGGACAACGTTACAGAAATGAAAACTGAATATATTCTAGAGTAGTCATTGCATAATATGTGTAGCAGTGTAGATTTTCTGCACTGTCCAAATAACTGAACAAACGGTCACTATTTCCAAAATGGGTGGCAACAAAAATGAGTACACCTTACTGTCAACATGCCAAATTGTGTCCATAGTGTCAATATTTAGTGTGACCCCCATTGTTGTCCAGCACTGCCTTGATTCTCCGAGGCATGGAATTCACCAGAGCTGCACAGGTTGTTGCTGGGATCCTCCACTCCTCCTTGACAACATCACGGTGTGATGGTCTGGCCCTGCAGGCCCTCCCCTCTCCTGTTCGCACCTCCACCTCAATGAGCTACAGCTGCTGCTCGTTGAGGTGGAGGTGACTTGAGTGTATTTAAGAGCTGCACTGCCACACTGGCAGTGCAGCTGTATTCTGTTGGCTCATTGTTTGCTGGCCGTTTGTATTGGAGCCCTGAATATCGCTGCTGTTCCCCTGGGTGTTTAATGGGTTTTATTAAACTTTATTTATATTTCACTCAGCCTGGGCACTTGGGTCCCTCAATTCAGTTTTGGGTACATGGTCCCTGTGCCCGCCGGCTTGCTTCCTCATGCCGGCAGGACCAAACCATGACACACGGAGCTGGTGGATGTTGGACACCTGCTGCTCCTCCACCTTCCTCTTGAGGATGCCCCACGGGTGCTCAATGGGATTGAGGTCTGGAGACATACTTAGCCATACCATCACCTTCAGCTTCTTCAGGAAGGCAGTTGTCATCTTGGAGGCGTGTTTCGGATCGTCATCATGTTGGAAAACAGCCATGCGGCCCAGTTTCTGAAGGGAGGGCATCATGTTCTGCTTCAGAATCCCACAGTACATGTTGGATCCATTATTCCATTAATGAAGTGCAGCTCCCCAGGACCAGAAGCACTCATGCAGCTCCAGACCATGATGCTGTCAGCACCATGTTTGACTTGAGGCAGTACACACTTGTTTTGATACTTCTCACCAGGGCGCCGCCACACATGCCGGACACTATCTGAGCCGAACAAATTTATCTTGGTCTCGTCAGACTACAGAACATGGTTCTAGTTCAGGTTCTTGGACTGGTTGTCTTCAGCAAACTGTTTTCAGGCTTTCTTGTGGGCTAGCTTCAGAAGAGGCTTCCATCTTGGCCGACGGCCATGCCGACCAATTTTGCGTAGAGCATGGCGTATGGTCTGAGCACTGACAGACTGTTATCTCACTGCTACAACCTTGTTAGCAACGCTGCCTGCACTCCTGCATCTGTTTTCTGAAGCCAACTTGTGCACCTGACGCAGAGCACGAGAACTCAACCTCTTTGGTCGACCCTGACGAGGCCTGTTCCGAGCAGAACTCATCTTGGAACACCACTGGATAACCTTGGCCACCGTGCTGTAGCTGAGTTTCATGGTTTCACAGATCTTCTTGTAGATTAGACCATCTTTGTGGAGAGCAACAATTCTCTTTTTCAGATCCTCAGAGAGTTCTTTCCCATGAGGTGCCATGTTGACCATCCAGAGACCAGAATGAGAGCATTGCACCCAAAGTACCACAATTTAACCCTTAAACATGTTACACAACCTCATATGGCCCAGTCGAACAGACAAAAGCATGAACATGATGAACAAGTCGCGTTTCATTGCTTGGTTGACCATTATCAATTGGGGTGTGCACTCACTTTTGTTGCCATCCATTTTGGAAATAGTGACTGTTTGTTCAGGTATTTGGACAGTGCAGTAAATCTACGCTGCTACACCTATTGTACCATGACTACTCTAGAATATATAGAAGTTTCATTTCTGTAGCATTGTCCCTTGAAATGATATAATAAATTAATTGTCAAAATGTGAGGGGTGTACTCACTTTTGTGAGATACTGTATAAATATATAAGGGATAATTAATGAGAAGGTGTGCATTCCACGTAGTCTCTACATTTGCATTAATTAAGCAATAACCCAGGAGAATCCGTTTTATATTCTGAATGTAGTCACAGCTAAAGAGCGTTGTTAGGCACGATGTACAGCAGAGTGGTGATTGTGAGATCTGCGAAAACGATTGCTGCGCATCATGGAAAGTTTTTTTTTTTTTGCATTAATATTGCCAATTTGCCATCCTTACAATGCTCAATCGATTATATAAAGGAAACAAAAACTATTGTGTTCGCTAGTTTTTCAGCGATTTTACTTTGCTTAAACGAGGAACAAGACTGGATTGTTTCCCGTGGGCTCAGTCGCCCTAAGTCAATATTTGACTGTGCGACTTGTAATATGGAAAAAAAAAGCCACTAGATGGCAGGATTGACATTTTTTTTTTTTTGTTGAGCCCAGTTAGGAGCAAGGGTTTTGGGCATGTCGTGGGCATGTCTGACAGGGGAAGTCCCAGAGTATTGAAAAAAGTCTGGACGGTGGTAGGGGGCTGCAAAAGAGTATATAAGGAGAAAAACTGAGAGAGTTAAGTAGTGGCAGAAATTACAAGGGGAAGGATACGTTTGACCAGACCTGTTACTCTTTTCAAGACCTGTGAAGCATCAATCTTTGTCGGTGCTTTATTTTACTAAATCTGTTCAAGTCTTAAAATTTTGTTTGTCATCCCTTGCTCTCTGATTTGCTATAATATTTGGGGCCATTACAGTTGAAATACTGGTTCTGTTCAGAACAAACCAACTGGGAAAAAAGTCTTGTTCAAAGCCCTGGATGTTATCCATGAATTTTCAAATGCACTGTTTTACAAAAAGCAAACAAAAATAGCTAAGCACACTATTTTTTTCATAAAGATGCCAAATTACACTAATTTACTTGCATTCCTGAACTTAAAAATTAGTTTTTGTGGTTGAATGCAAGAATGCAAACTGTTATCAAGGCCAAAGGAGGCCATACAAAATAAAGTTTTTTAGGTTTTCATGTGTGATAAAGGACTATTATGTGCCTGAATGCAGACACATATTAAAATCCTGCATACTTCTTTATTATTATTATGTGCCTGCAGCAATGCAGACACATATTAAAATCCTGCATACTTCTTTATTATTATTATTATGTGCCTGCAGCAATGCAGACACATAATACAATCCTCCATATTTCTTTTTTAGTGGGCCAGAGCTTATATTATTCTGTGCCTATATTTTGATTATTATTATTATTATTATTATTATTATTATGTCCCTGCTGCAATGCTGACACATATGTAATAATCCTGCGTACTTCTTTATTATGTGCTTTTATGTGCCTGCAGCAATCCAGACACATATTAAAATCCTGCATACTTCTTTATTATTAGTGAGCCTGAGCTGAGTGCAGGCCCACTACTCTCCCCAATAATATATTATTACTATTATTATTACTCCCCAATATATTATTCTGTGCCTATATTTTTATTATTATTATTTATTCTTTCGTAAAAATTTCGGTTCGCAACTAGTCTAACAGATTTGAGAAAACCCATACAATATATATATTAAGTCGTGCGGCTCGATCGGAAATGGAGTGGTATATCTTTTCTAAGCGATCCGACTTACAGATTTCCCACAATTCCCAAAAAACATAGATTTTCATCCCTCCCTAGCAACCAGGCAGAACCCCATAGCAACTGCCTATTAACGCACAAGCAATCACCCACACCACCATTGCAACTGCCAAGCAATGCCTTAGCAACCATCAGGAATACCGCTACCGCTATAATAGCTACCGCCTGGCAATGCCCTAGCAACCACGGGGAGCACCATAGCAACAGCCTAGCAACGCTCTAGCAAAAGCGCAGAACACCATGGGATGTCTTGCAATACCTTGCCGACCACCAGTAGCAACATGGCAACTGCTCAGCAACACCTTAGAAACCAACCAAAACACCATAGTAACCGCCTAGCAACGCCCTAGCAACCACCCAAAACACCATAGCAACTGCCTAGCAATGCCATAGCAACCACCCAGAACACCATAGCAACTGCCTAGTAACACCCTAGCAACCACCCAGAACACCATAGCAACTGCCTAGTAACACCCTAGCAACCACCCAGAACACCATAGCAACTGCCTAGCAACGCCCTAGCAACCACCCAGAACACCATAGCAACTGCATAGCAATGATGAGATATGTTGACAAGGAATTTGTAAGTGGTCAAATGATAGTAATGATCTTGAGAATAATGCCAAGGTCACAGAAATCTACTGGGGTCGGCATGTCACACCAATGTACCTCAACACCAAAGATAAATGGAATCGGTCAAACCATACTTGAGATATCGCGTTCAGAACAAATGGGACATAATGGACAGCCGGACGGAGCTGAATACTATGTCCCCCGCTTTGCTTGCCATCATGGCAGCGGGGGACAAAAACCAATTTAAGAGTGTGTTTTAGATATTTATGTGGAGCTATTTTTCCAGTGTAATGATTGGACCAAAAATTTATGATGTATAGTCTGATTTGTGTTATGTTAGTCTATTTTGTGCATTTATGCGCCCCGTACTGGTCGATTTGATAAAAAATTTCAGGTTATGTTTCGGGTTCTTAAGTGGACATATCCTGTGAGTTTTGTAAAGAGTGGAAAAACTATTTATGATTTATAGTCTGATTTGTGTTACACCACGTTGTTTTGTTTAGCATTTATAGCACCCCCTATCGGACAATTTCAATGAAATTTTCAGAGTATGTTTCAAGTGCTTCAAGTCTTCAAGTTCAAGTCTGATTTGAGTTATACCATTCTGCTTTGTTTCGCAGTTATAGCGCCCCCTATCAGTAAATTTGAATGAGATTTTCTGGGTATGTTTCAGCTTCTTATATGAATATATCTTGTAAGTTTTATTGTCTATAGGACAAACATTTGCTGATTTATAGTCTGAATTTTTTTATAGCGCCTACTATGGGCTGATTTGCATTAAACTGTCAGGGTTTGTTCCTGGTAATGATATGGACATATTGTGCAAGTTCTGTGATGATTGGCCAAATGGTTGTTGAATTTTGTCCATTTATGTGCTAAGTCACGCCCCTGCTGAAATTCATTGGTCAATATCTTGGAAACAAAAAGAGATGTCTTCAAGCTTTTTGCAATCTTTGTTAAGCTTGGACCACTGATGATCCACAGAGAATTTCAAAGGAATCCGACCTACGGCCTAGGAGGAGATGTCAAAAATGTGTTTTTCAAAAAGTTCTAAATTCCAGAAAATCATAGACATACCTTCAAGGTCCTTACGGGAAAGTTGTAGAAAATGGAGCAAGGAATGTTTCTATCAAGTTTCGTACAAATTGGACTAACACAGTAGGAGTTATGACCTTTAAAGTGAAAACCTGTTTTTCTTGAATTATGGGGCCATCATTAGGCCGATTGAGTTAAAAATGCATTGGACAGCATTTACACACAACTTCCAACCAGTGTGCAAAATTTCAGGTCTCTGCCATTTACCATCTCACTGGAATTTGATGTGAGTAAGTGTGAGCGCGAGTGTGCCGTGCTTAGGCACGGCACGCGGCAAGTACGGTTGGAAGAGGAGGAGGGGGACTCGGGCACAATCTATCCGTACTAGTATCAAATGTGAAAGCAACCGAACTTCAGTGCTGCAGCAGATTACCGTTATGTGTCGCGGTTGTCTTGTTCTTAAGAAATGCAGTGGTGAAAGGATCTCTCCGTTCAAACAAATAAATTGATACTTGCTCGAAATGTAGGCACGCGAAAACACAATCCACGACTGGGTATATATATATACTAAACTCGGAGGTTTTCGGAATAATCAGATAATCAGTGGTGGAGCTAGAAATGGGAATTGGGGGGGCACAGATAGGGCTGGATTAACACAGTGCTATGCCCCAGTGTGACCCATCATGAAATGCCCCCCCCGCGAAAAAGTTACTTAACATGGCTTATATAACGCAGAAATGAACCACTCTTCGCTTTCATAAAACTAGCATTTCATTTATTAACAACTTAACTGGCATACAGCAATAAAGACAGCTAAAGCACCAGCTGCACAAGCCTTCAAAAGAAGACTGTGATAATAACAACGCTGCCTTCAAGGACAGTGTGACAACCCTGCTGCCTTCAGGGACAATGCCCAAAATCTTAAGGGGTGATCTGGGGTTATCATAATAAAAACAGCAATTTTTCAGTTTTTGGCCCCTGGTGGCCAATCTAGGAATTGTAAATTGTCCAAAATCGAATCAGTTCTTCCTCTCTATGATACTTACTTATATGCAAAACTTGGAATTTTTAATTGAAATATTACTGCAGTTATCGCGTTAACACGTAAATCAGTTTTTGGCCCCTGGTGGCCAATCTAGAGATCGTAAATCGTCCAAAATCGAATCAGTTCTTCCTCATTATGATACTTACGTATGTGCAAGACTTCAAATTTGTAATTGAAATATTACTGAAGTTATCGCAGGACAGTGATTTTTAAATTTTTTTTCAGTTTTTGGCTCCTGTTGGCCAATCTAGAAATTGTAAATTGTCCAAAATCGACTCAGTTCTTCCTCTTTAGGATACTTACTTATGCAAAACTTGGAATTTGTAATTGAAATATTACTGCAGTTATCAGTTTTTGGCCCCTGGTGGCCAATGTGGCCATCGTAAATTGTCCAAAATCGAATCAGTTCTCCCTCTTTATGATACTTACTTATGTGCAAAATTTGAAATTTATAATTGAAATATTGCTGAAGTTATCGCGTTAACACGTAGTGCGGTCAGACCAAAAACATAATATATATATTATGAATATGGGATGAAAAAAATGGGATATAATGAAAGTCTATTCAAGGTCTATTCAAGGATGGGGGAATTTAAAGGATTGGGGGCGTTCGGGGATACACCCCAAGCCGTCGCCTCCGACGGCATTAGCCTAGTTGCTGCATGGATTAAAACCTGAAGTCAACTTTTCAATGTGGTCTAATGCATTTTCCATTGATTTCCAAAGGTATTACTTTTTCCACGATTCTCATGTTTGTGGCAGCCATAGCTTTTTTTATTTATCATTGATGTAATGTGAATACGAGCCACTTGATGGCGGTATTGACCTTTCTCTTGTTAAGCCCAGACTGGAGCTAAGGTTTAGATATGTCCTGGGCATGTCTGAGATGGAAAGTCCCGGAGAATAAAAAAAAGTCTAAAAGGTGGGAGGGGTCTGCAAAAGAGTATATAAGGAGGAAAATTGAGAGAGTAGTAGTAGTAGGAGAAATTGCAAGCAGAAGGATACATTTGACCAGAGCTTTCATTTTTTTTTCATGACCTGTTAAGCTTTTTGTGGATTTTTGCCTGTGTTGGAGTATTTTCCTCACCCAGGACATCACCAAACAACCCCACCAAAGGGACTGTAAATATTTTGGTTCTTGTATTTATCAATCTTGGTCAGTAGAGTAGATAGTAGATTGGTTAAGTCTTTGTTTAATTAAATGTGTTTAAGTTTTAAAATTGTGTCTGTCATCCCTTGCTGTCGTAAATATAATAACAAATTGGGGCCACAACAAATTGGGGGCTCAAGTCCGGGATAGACCATTGTGTGAGTCATTTATTGAAAATCTAACATTTCAAATTGTAAATTTGTTTTTTGAATTTTCCTATATATATATATATATATATATTGACAGATCAACAGCAATGGATGATTTCTTGGCATCACCAACTGTAGAGGTTTTTGAGGTCTTTTAAAAAGACAGAACTGCTAGAAATATGCAGACATTTAGAGCTGACAGAGGTAAAACCAGCCATGCGAAAAGCAAGACTGGCTAGAGAGATTGTTGAATATTACATTGATGAAAATCTGTTTGCACCAGGAGATCTGGAACAGTTTCCTGTGGAAAATCCAAATTTAGAAATGGAACTTTAATTTAAAATGCTAGAGATTGAAAGGAAGGAAAAAGAAAAACAAAGGCAGTTTGAGTTAGAAAAATTAGCAAGAGAAGAGAAAAAAGAAAGGGAGGAAAAAGAAAAACAAAGAGAATTTGAGAGAGAGAAAGAGGAAAGAGCAGAAAGAAAGAGACAGAGACAGAGATTTTGAATTAGAGAAGTTAGATGGAGAAGAAAGACTCCAAATGGAGCTACTAAAAATAAAAATAGAATCTGAAAATAAATTTCTGGCTAGCCAGGAGGTAAAACTGGTGCCTCCATTGTCGGGAAAGGATGTTGACAACTATTTCCAGTGTTTTGAAAAGGAAGCAAAGAGTTGTTAGTGGCCAAAGGAACACTGGCCTCTGATGTTGCAAACTGTCCTCAAGGGTAAAGCTCAACAAGCCTATTCGGCTTTGTCTGCAGATGATTCCTCTGATTATGAGGTTGTCAAAAAGGTTATTTTGAGAGCTTATGAGTTGGTTCCAGAGGCTTACCGACAGAAATTCAGAGGTCTGAAGAAATCTGAAAATCAGACTTATGTGGAATTTGCTGAGGAGACGAAGGTTTGCTTTGAGCGCTATTGTACTTCCATGGAGGTCAAGGATGATTTCAACTCACTAAAAGAGATGGTGTTAGTTGAAGAATTTATGAACTGTGTTAAGGATGATATTAAGACCTACCTTAATGAGAAGCAAGCACTGAATTTGCAATCAGCTGCCGAATTTGCAGATGAATATGTTCTCACACATAAGTCCAAATTCCAGTCTAGCAGTAACAATCGATGGTTCCAATTTCAGAAAAAAGGTAATGGTGATACCCAAGATTCCTCACCCAAAGACAAAGACAAATCTGGTGATGGTGCTCAGAAATCCAGTCTCAGGTCTGATCAAAGTGTGAAAGCTGACAGTGACAAAAGTTGTCTAGTTTGCAATTATCGCCAGAAATCTGGTCATGTTACAACTAAGTGTTGGTTCCTTAAAGCGAAGAAAGAAAAAGAAAAGGATACCAAACCAAATGCCTTTGTGAAAACAAGGTTAGAAACCTCTGTAGTAGATGACCGATCTGCTAAATTGCCTGCTCCTTGTGGGGCTAAAAAGCCTGATACTGCTGAATTTGTGAGGGAGGAATTTTTTCCATTTGTGTCAGAGGGATTTGTGGCTCTGAATGAGCATTCTACTCCTGTCCCCATATATATTCTAAGGGATACCGGAGCTTCTCAGTCACTTTTGTTGATGGACTCCTCGGAGTTATGTGATGAGACCGCTTCTGGGGATTTCATACTTGTACAAGGTATTGAAGGGAGGACTGTATCTGTACCCCTGCGCTCTATATTCTTGAAGTCAGATTTAGTTACAGGACAGGTAAAGGTGGGACTTATGTCAAGTCTACCTATAAAGGGTGTTTCTCCGTTGCTAGGCAACGACCTTGCTGGGGGCAATGTAGTTCCATCTGTTCATCTTACTTCACAGCCGAGCACTGAAGATGGCGACCCATCTCTGTATCCTTCCTGTGCAGTGACTCGTGCTTTGGCTAAGAAGGCTAAAGAAGAAAATTATGTGGTGCACATTGAATAGTCATGACTCAGGTAGTTCGCCTCATGACTCTGTTTGGCCTTCTATGGTTTCTCCGTTCGAGGACTTATCAGATACTTTTATCAGTTCTCTGTTCAGCCAGTGAGATGGGTCTGGTGATTCTGATGTGTCTGGAGACTTGTCTCTGTCCAGAAAGCAGTTGATTGAGGAGCAAACTAATGATCCTGAAATTTGTGTACTAAAGAGGAGAGCCCTTCCTGATAAAGAAATAGACGCAGTTTCAGTTGGGTATTATGTCAAAGATGGTGTGTTGATGTGGAAGTGGAGCCCTCCGAATATCCCTGCCAATTCAGATTGGGCAGTGGTTAGGCAAATTGTTGTTCCGAAGGTCTGCAGGAATGAGATCTTAACAATGGCTCATAGGTTACCTTTAGGAGGTCATCTTGGTGTTAACAAGACTGTTGATAAGATCATGAAACACTTCTTCTGGCCCGGGCTTCGGAAAGACGTTTCCAATTTTTGCAAAACCTGTCACACTTGTCAGGTGGTTGGACAACACCAGTTAGACCCACCTGTAGCTCCATTGCAGCCTATCCCAGCATTTGGGGAGCCATTCTCTAAGGTCATTGTTGATTGTGTTGGTCCATTACCCAAGACTAGATCGGGAAATCAGTACTTGTTGACAATCATGTGTGCATCTACCAGATTCCCTGAAGCCATACCTCTACGCAACATTAAGGCAACTGCAATCTCAAAGGCTTTGATAATGTTCTTCACGTTGTTTGGCCTTCCCAGGGAAATTCAGTCAGACTAAGGTAGCAATTTCACTTCCGGATTGTTTCAGCAGGTTGTATATGAACTAAGTGCGAAGCAGATTCTTTCTAGTGCCTATCATCCAGAGAGTCAGGGTGCCTTAGGGCGGTTTCATTCCACTCTCAAGACAATGATGAGGACTTATTGTTATGACCATGAGAAAGACTGGGATGAGGGTGTTCATTTGCTGTTGTTTGCAGAGAGGCAGTGCAGGAGTCTACTGGATTCAGTCCCTTTGAGCTCGTGTTTGGCCATGAAGTGAGAGGACCTTTGCTATTGTTGACTGAACAATGGCAAGAGAAAGAACTGCATATCAGTCTGTTGGACTATGTTAGCAAGTTCAAGGAAAGATTGCGTGCAGCTTGTGACCTAGCCAAAGAGAACTTGAAATCAAGTCAGGGAAAAATGAAAACTTTTTATGATCATAAGGCTAGAAGCCGTGAGTTTAAACCAGGAGACAAGGTCCTTGTGTTGTTTCCCTTGCAGTCCAATCCATTGCTAGCTAGATTTCGTGGTCCCACTGAAATTCTTACAAAACTCAATGATCTCAATTACATTGTGAAGACTCCAGATAGGAGAAAGCCAAAACATGTGTCACATTAACATGCTGAAGCCTTATCATTACAGAAATGCTAGGGTTGCAGCTGTGACTTCAGATTATATGGTCGAGACGTGTGAAAATGAGGGGGAGTTTCAAGATGATGAAACTAGAATTAAAGCTGAAATTCTTTCATGTAAATTGTCAAATTCTGAAATGTTGCCAAATCTTGATGTAAAACTCCAGCACTTAGAACCCTTACAAAAAGATCAGTTTGAGAGGTTGATCGAGAAATATTAAAGATCTATTTCCTGATGTTCCGAAGAGAGTTTCTATAGCCTCTCGTCATGTAGATGTTGGTGATGCCAAACCAATAAAACAGCATCCGTACCGGATGAATCCTGAAAAGAGAAAGATTGCTGAGAAAGAGGTTGAGTACATGTTAGAACATGATATTATCAGACCCTCTCACTCCGATTGGAGTTCATCCTGTGAGCTAGTTCCAAAACCTGATGGAAGTACTAGATTCTGTATAGATTATCGCAAAGTCAATGCTGTAACTAGAGCCGATGTGTTTCCAATACCTAGGATTGATGATTGTATCGATAGAGTAGGGCAAGCAAAGTTTCTGACCAAGATTGATTTATTGAAGGGTTATTGGTGTGTGCCTTTAACTGAGAGGGCCAATAATAATAATAATGCATCAATTTTATATAGCGCTTTTCTGGACACTCAAAGACGCTTTACAATGGAGGCATTATTCATTCATTCACACATTTACACTCTGATGGTGGTAAACTACGTTTTTTGTTGCCACAGCTGCCCTGGGGCAGACTGACGGAAGCGTGGCTGCCATTATGCGCCTACAGCCCCTCCGACCACCACCAAACATTCACACACAGCCATACAGGAGGGAGGGAGGGTTCCTATATTGCATGTTTAGTGGGTGGGGGAAACCGGAGTACCCGGAGAAAACCCACGGGGAGAACATGCAAACTCCACACGGGGAGGCCCCAGGCCGGATTCGAGCCCACGACCTTCTTGCTGTGAGGCAGTAATGCTAACCACTATGCCAAGAGCATCTCTGCTTTTGCCACTCCATCTGGGTTGTACCAGGATGAAGTACCACCCTTTGGCATGAAAAATGCCCCAGCCACGTTCCAAAGGATGATACAGTCTACAATCGCCGGATTGCCACACACGGGTGCATACATCGACAACTTGTTCTTCCCAGCAGTCACTCCATGTGATCATCTAAAAGATGTAGAGACGTTGTTCCAGCACCTGACCCAGGCTAACCTGACTGTTAACCTGAACAAGAGTGACTTTGGTTGTGCTACTGTCACCTATCTTGGCTACGTCATAGGCCAGGGTAAGGTGGCACCCATAAATGCTAAAGTCCAAGCCATCATGGACTTTCCAGTTCCTGACAACAAAAAAAGCTTTGCGCCGCTTCCTTGGAATGATCGGGTACTACCGCAAGTTCTGCAAGAACTTAGCTGAGATTGCTCTCAGTCTCACCAACCAACAAAAGAAAGGTGTAAAGTTCACTTGGGATGAATCATGCCAGAGAGCCTTCGATGGCCTGAAGTCTCTGCTGTGTCACTTCCCCGTGCTCAAATCTCCTGACTTCAACAAACCGTTCTGCATTGCGGTCGATGCTAGCGACCAATCCTGTGGATCTGTGCTCCTACAGAGAGGTGACTCTGATGACATTGAGCATCCCGTAGCATACTTCTCCAGGAAGTTCAATCGCCACCAAAGGAACTATTCCACACTAGAGAAGGAACTGTTGGCTCTGGTTCTATCCTTACAACACTTTGAGGTTTATGTTTGTACAGGGCAAAAGCCAATGATTGTGTACACTGACCACAATATGTTAATATTTTTGAGTAAGATGAAAAACAAGAATTGGAGATTGTTGAATTGGAGTTCGATTTTATGGGAATTTGACTTGGAAATTAAGCATGTCAAGGGTACTGACAATGTAATTGCTGATTGCTTATCCCATGTTTGAGTATGTGTATATATCCCATGTGTTTATGAGCATATTGTATTATATGTATATAGACAAGTGTCTACTTAACCATTTTGTCTTGAAAAGAAAAATTTTGCCTTTATGAGTCAAAATTTTTCCCTTTTGGAATGGAGGTGTAATGTGAATACAAGCCACTAGATGGCAGTATTGACCTTTCTTTTGTTAAGCCCAGACTGGAGCTAGGTTTAGACATGTCCTGGGCATGTCTGAGATGGAAAGTCCCGGAGAATAAAAAAAAAGTCTAAAAGGTGGGAGGGGTCTGCAAAAGAGTATATAAGGAGGAAAATTGAGAGAGTTGTAGTAGTCGGAGAAATTGCAAGCAGAAGGATACATTTGACCAGACCTTTCATTTTTTTATGACCTGTTAAGCTTTTTGTGGATTTTTGCCTGTGTTGGAGTATTTTCCTCACCCAAGACATCACCAAACAACCCCACCAAAGGGATTGTAAATATTTTTGTTCTTGTATTTTTCAATCTTGGTCAGTAGAGTAGATAGCAGATTAGTTAAGTCTTTGTTTAATTAAATGTGTTTCAGTTTTAAAATTGTGTCCGTCATCCCTTGCTGTCATAAATGTAATAACAAATAGGGGCCATACCATTGAAAATCAAAGAAATTTGGACTGCAGGTGCTTTACTTCATTAGAAATGCAATGACATAGAAAAAATTTCCTGTTACATCTGTTACATACTTTGAACATTTTGAGTATTCATCAGATTCTGTGCAAAATAATTTCAAAATGTGAGTAAAATGCCCCAAAATCACAAAACTGATAAACTGGGCAAAGAATGGCTATGTCATTGCATTTGGATAAGCAATGGCTTTTAAATGATAAAAGAAGAACTCTGATAGAATTCAGTTTAATAGGAATTGGTGCCTGAAGTTTTCTGCATATTTAATGAGCTTGCTCAGTTACCATGGTGACCTCATAAACAGAAAAATGCCAACTTGTATCTATTTTGGTGGTTATTATATCCACCTCTTTTGTTGTTTCCTGGTGTCAATTTTCATTTAACCCCAGATCACCCCTTAATTATGAGTACTTTCCATCCAGTCACTAAAATGGCACTTTACTTGGGTATTGAAATTTATAGCAACAAAGGCCAAATATTTACTTTTAACTAAATACTAAGAACTGAGATTCTACGGCAGAGGGTTTTAAAAAGGGAAAGGCTTCGTGCAGTGAACTCACTACTGTCTGCTTCTGCGATCATGCTAACGATCTCCGTCCCCGAGCTCAGCTGTTGCCGTCATCTCACCTGCGACAGGCTCCCGATAAAATCAGCTAATGTTATGCACTGCTACATCTGCCTCATTAGCATTAGCCTCTAGCGTACATTGATAAGTTTTGAAACGTAATCACTTGCTGCTAGCGCTGGAGGAACGGAATTGACGGGCAGAACAGTTGCCTCTCTACCGATAGCTTCTTTGCCTCGAGTAATGTTAAAAAAAGCAAGATTCCTGGTGCATTCGGTAGCGTGGATAACTTTCGTACTTCTTTACTTCTGCTTTTTTCCGATTAGCACAACCCCTTCGTTGCTTCCTCCACCGCTCAGTGAGTTGTAGCACGTGATGTCAGAACGAAAGCACATCGTTGTGATCAACAACTGATTAGAGATTAGTGCCTATTCAGTTTCTAAATGACGGGATTCTAGCTCAGCTTGCAACACTTATTTGGGACCAGTTTGGCCTTTCTGTGACTTTGGCAGGGCAGTTCCGAATCGCAGTTTTTTAATTGATATTCTTTTTATATTCTCTTTTGATTAGGGCTGTCAGAATAATTAATTGCGATTAATTTCAGCGCAATAAAAGTAACTGCCACTATGAGGCAGACAGACGTGATTGCTTATTACCTTTTCTATGACACATACCTAATGCGGTCATTTGAAATGCTTCCGGCAAGAAAACTGTGATTTGAAGTCCACTAATTACCAGCCAGGTTGGACAGCCTCCATCGCCTTGGCATAATTAGCTCACCTTAAATCATTTCCCGCATACTTTGCCTGACTTGCAGTCAAGCCATTTATTCAGCTAACTGACAAATCAAAATCAAAATGTGGCGTAGAATGACTAAGAAGTGATAATGAGAAGCAGACGGACCTAACCAGGTTGCCGTGTTGATATCAACAGTCAAGTTTGAATTTGTTCATTATATACATAGGCATCTCTTCCGATTAAAATAATAAAAAATAAAACTAGATGATGCGCATAGAGATGCTAACTCACACCTCTTGTTGACCTTGACCTTTGACCTTTTGACCTCAAAATGCAAATTTGGACAGGGTACCCCAGGATCATCTACCCCACAAAGTTTGGTCACCCTAGCTTCAGTGATGGCCGAGCTGTCGCGTGGACAGACACGCACGCACGCACACACACACACACACAGACGGTGCCAAACTGTATACCCATGCCGCCTCATCGGGCGTGGGTAAAAATAAAAAACTGAGGATTCGTAAATCATGTGATGCCCCTCCCAGCATGATTCCCCTGTGAACGCACACAAGTCATAATATGGATAATCCGGCCTTGGGCACAGACACGTCCCTTTATGACGATTAGGATAGTCCTGGTTAGTTCTCAATTATTTTTCTTTATTGACACTTTTTCCAATTATCGTAATTGGCAACTGAAGACACGGTTTCGCTCCATACGCTATCTAACAGCGATGAAATCATGGGGTAAATTCAGTAGAACTGAGAGTTGGGGTGGACAAAACACCCGTTTTAAACAATTATTGATCCTGACCTGTTCTCAGTCATTTTCACGATTAACAAAAGGTTCACTCCGAGAGCACTCCACACTTATCAGGTGTTGCTTGTTCTCCCCGATTAGGTAAGATGACATTCATTCATCTGGACACGTATTTGCTGAATTTTAAATCAACGTCAAATAGTTTGAGCTGCATGCTTTTTATAGCCCATTTGACTGCCAAGTGCCACTTTTCACTCAATACCGAGAGCAAGTTTGAATAAGTTGAGTTTTGAATAAGAGAACAAGCAACACCTGTTCAGTGCAGAGTGCTCTCAGAGTGAACATTTTGTTAATCGTGAAAATGACTGAGAACAGGTCAGGACTAATAATAGTTTGAAATGGATGTTTTGTCCACCCCAATTCTCAGTTTTACAGAATTTATCCTATGATTTCATCGCTGTTAGATCGCATATGGAGAGAAACAGTGTCTTCAGTTGCCAATTACAATAATTGGAAAACTATTGTCATAAAGGGAACAGTGGCGTAGCCAGAGGGTGTGCCAAGACACGTCACTTTATGACAATAATTAGTTCTGGCTAGTTCTCAATCATTTTCTTATCATGGGCAAAATTCAGTAGGCTACAATTGTACAACAAGAACAGAGAATTGGGTTGCACAAAACATCCGATTAAAACAATTATTTGTCCTGACCTGTTCTCAGTCATTTTCATAACAGAAGGTTCACTCTGAGAGCGCTCCACACAGGTGCTGCTTGTTCTCCCCGATTAGGTAAGACCACAATCATTCATCTTGACACATATTTGCTGTATTTAAATGAACTTTATTCAAAATTGCAAACCTGTCAACTCTCATGCAAATAGCTGGAGCCGCAGGCTTTTTATAGCCTATTGAACTGCCGAGTGCCACATTTTTTTTTTTAATCAACCCACGCAATACCGAGAGTGAAAGTCCGTGTTTCATTGGAACACGGACCAGTTCAACCAACGCGAGGCATTGGCCTATTAGTAAGTAAATTGTTTTGCTGTACTGAATTTAGCCCATGATTTCATCGTTGTTAGCTTGCAAATGGAGAGAAACTGTGTCTTCAGTTTCCAAATACGATAATTGGAAAACGCGCCAATGAAGGAAAATGATTGAGAACTAGCCAGGACTAATTGCTGTCATAAAGGGACCTTTGCCCACCCTCTGTCTACGCCACTGAAAGGGAAGTGTCTGTGCCACCCCAATTCCCATTTCTAGCTCCGCCACTGCTGATAATGATCCGTAAATGATGAATTGAATTCGTATTTTAATTTGAAACGAGTAACTGAGTTGCCAGTGTCAAAGTAACAAAATGAAAGTATATTTTTTACCTTTTAAATGTAGTAGAGTAAAAGTCCCGGTTTTAAAAAATTCTTTAGTACAAATCCTCAAAAAAATAACACATACGCGGCCTCAGACCAATCATGCTCCACAGTCTTGTAGTCTCATCGATTTTGTCATCAATTCTCGTCCTTTACCGATAAAATTTCTCATTCCAGATAAGGATGAGTGCATTTATAGAAAGAGGTGCACGCGGTGCATCCGACTTAAAATTTTGTGTGCACCTACCGAAAACCGGACGCATTCATGCACCTATTTCGAGCCCTGATTTCTTTAACTCTGAACTTGCGAATGCTTCAAACTTTATCTCTGAAAATTCAGTGCCTGTGCTACCTTTTTGTATCCTTTTTCAAGTTTCTGCCAATCAATAATCTCTATTAGCTTGTTGCGCAATTCTTTTGACTGCCATATTTCTAATATACAGTCAACAAACCCCTAGCTAGTGCTAGTATTTGATGTGTTCTATCTCAAGCAAACCTGATGCAACTAATTAAGCTCTTGATTAGCTGCATTAGGTGTGCTTGAGACAACTTATTTGCAGATATACTCTAATGACGGATTCTATTCGGGAGGTTGAATAATTTTGAAACTGCAGTGGTCATTAAAAATGGCATTTTGTGTTAAATTTGGAGAAACCACTTGTATGATTAGTTGTGTTGAGCCATTTAAAATGTTCTTGTTTAATCTGTTTATGCCAAACAGCTGAAAGTTTATAAATTTAGCTATTAAACCCAATTTGCAACAGGGGTTGAATAATTTTGATCGCAACTGTATATATATATGAGTCAATAGAAGCATAGCTTATTTTTTTTAAGTGACCTTAAACAGCCAAACTTTACAGTGAAATTTCAATTACTTTGTCAACGAAATCATTCCAGATAGAGTGTAGGTTTGTAGTGGACACACATAGGAAGTCTCTTCATTTGGTGACCTTCGTAGTGACCTTCAAAGGTCAAACGTGACCTAGTGAAAATTTAGTGACTTCTATAACTAAAATGGTCACAGATGGAGCCCAGGTTTGTGTTACTGACATCTAGAAAGTCTCATATGAACTTTCATTTGGTGACATTCTGCTTGATTGTCAGTAACCTTCAAGGGTCAAACTTGACTGTGAAATTGCAATAACTTGTATCACCAAAATGTTCACAGATGGAGCCAAGGTTTTTATAGAGACATTCAGGCCTCGAACTACAGGTGATAAGGGGCATGGCAAAAGTTGCCGCGATCCATGCTGAAAATATAAGGGCCCTAAGGCAAATGTGCCTCCATATAAGGTGCACCACAGCAAAGTCTGCCGCTACCTTGGGGGCACAGCAGCAAATCCATCATGGAGCATTAGGTCATCACTTTAGCTAATAAAAAGTTATGGCCCGTAGTCTCAGATGTTCCTCTCATAAAGTGACCAATTAGTGTGCGCTATGCAAATCGAAACCATTCTTAAAAGAAAACGTTTCCCGTATTTTTTCCCGCTTGCTGTCTTGTAAATTGGCTCAGTATTACACTGGGACATGGTTTGGGCGTGCTATAATCCAAGTAGCTTACAAGCAAAGGACATTCCAATCAAGCGCCGGGTCAGTGAAAAAATAATCATATTTAGCCTTTTTGTCCATCTTCTGCCACTCGCGAAAAACGGACTTTCTCCTGTGATTCCAACACTCACACTGACAGCAGCGCTAAATACTGGCTAAAAAGACCACTTCCCAATCTTTATCAACACACAACACGCAACCTGTAAGAGAATTTCAGTACCTCCATAACTTCGTCAGTTTGCCACGCTTTGCGGCTGTCGACTGTAATTCAGCAATTATTTATTTATTTATTTACTTATTTTGTTCCTTTCACCTTCCGGCATCGAGATCAGAGTGAAAAATAGAGGAGATTCATACATGCGTACATACATACATACATTATTCAAGATTAATTCTGCGCCCACGATCGCAGGAAAAGGGCGAAAAAGACAGTTGTGAAAACCAGTGAGGATTCGTCAGCCTTAAAGGGAAGTCAAAACCTCGCCCTTCAAAACTTAAAGACTCCCCTTTCTGCAGATGTAGACGCCTGCGTCAATAGACCTGCAAATTTAAGCACGCTGTTACTGTACTCGATCACTAGATGGCACCCCCGGATCAGTTATTGAATGTTCACAAGCAAGCAGACCTCGAACGCGGTTCTGAATATGAGGAAGTTCACTCCACGTCCTGTTTTTCAAGAGCTGCATGAATTAAACTCCTCAGCTAAGCCTGATGTGCAAACTGGTCAGTATCCTTGCCCATAGTATCGATCCAGCAGTTTAAAAAAACGATATCTTGACACAGAAAAAATCGTTATCCTCTGTTGCAACCAGTTTAGCCACAGTGACCCAACAGCATTTCAATTAGTGGTTCAGAAAAATCAGTTTTCTGAGGCAAAAAAAATCGACATGGTATTGAGTCTCTCACATTGTACTGTCAATGACAGTTGTCACATACAAAAAAAATCGTAGTTCCCTACCGTGGATTTACGCGTAGATTCCTTCATTGACAAATCCAGCGCTTCCTTATATCCGCCCGAGTACTGGCGTTGATAGCCAATCACTCAATCATACACTCAAGCTCTTCTGCGTAATTGTAGAGTTACACTTCATGCCCTCGTGAAGTTCCCCTGGTAACAATGTATTGATTGGCTCGTTTCTTATCCAATTCCCGAGTGTTTGAACATTTTAGAGTAAGTGAAACACATTGATTGGACAAACACAGAGCATATCAAACCTATGCGCGTTACTTCCTATAATGAAATTCAACAAAGCGCAAAACAATAAAGTGCGACTATCAGTAGATAAACTGTACATCAACAACCAACTTTTTAGAGACTCCAAAATAACAACATGGCTCTAAAGCGGATGGAGGTTTTTTCATGAACTTATTTGGAGCGGTGGAATACCAGCAGTACAACCCCAGTGAGAAGCCTGGGTCTACGGCTGGAAACTCCAGTGCTGAATCTCACCAAATTCCAAATCGAGATTGCATTGACGTAAAGCGACAATGCATGGACGGAAAGCAATAGTGGAAAGACAATAGAGAGGATATGACCGCTGACATTGTTTGCATTGTTATTATTCTATTTTTTTTCTTCCTTCTCTTGGTGTCATTGCTGTTCTGTTGTGTCTGTTGTCATTTTTACAATTCTCTAGTTTTCACAGTTGTATTCTTTCAGATCTTATTATTTCACTCACAATTATGTGTGTATGCAAACATGTATATGGCACTGCGTGTGCAGATGTATACATGGATGGGTATATTTGTATGTATGTAGATGTTTATGCGTGCATGTATATATAAATGTATATACATGTGTGTATGTATATGTACGAGGTATCTATATATGTATTTAGGTTTGCAATGTATATGTCTTTATAGCTATTGGTGTATGTAGATTGCTCTATGTGTCTATTTGTTTATGTATCACTATCTGTATGCATGTCTATATGTATGTATCTGTGTGTTTGTAGGTCTGTATACATAGGGGTATGTATGTATGTGTAGGTATATGTGTATATGTATGTAAGTATGTGTATGTATGTTTGCCTATATGCGTATGTAGGTATGCGTATGTGTGTGGGCATGCACGTGGTGTGCATACGTATAGACGTGAGGTATGTTTGTGTATCTATTTATTTGTACATGCTTATGTGTGTATGCTGATAAATTTATCCATGGGGGTATATTACGACCTCACTGCATCATAACTGTTTGTACGGTATGTGACAGAAGATGTAGTTTGTGAAAAATGCGTTCTAAAAGAATGTTGATGTCATTGAAGAGCGTGCATCTGAATTATCAACGAAAACAATGCTTAACTTAGCAGCAGGATACAAGTTTGTGGGATGGTGTTGAGAGATGTCTCAGGTTGAATGAAGTGTCTGTTGAAATGGGGGAAGTGTAGGGAAGGAAGGCAGGGTGGGGGGTCAGAGGTAGACTGTATATCACTGGATATTTGGGAAGGGAAGACACTGGGAAGTGGGAGGGAAGTGGAGGGACAGTACATAATTAGTGTCAGACTTAACTGTTGTCATATTCTGCTTTATAAGATTACATTGCCCTGGTTGACGCTTTGGATCAAAGAAGATGTTAAATACAAATCTTTAAACCCAATATGGTTGTTGGAGAACTGAGGATAGCTAGCTATAACTGTAATGGTCTTGCAGACCATAAAAAACGACAAACGATTTTCACTTGGCTCAAAGATAAAGGTTACGATATTCTTTGTTTGCAAGAGACGCATTCTATACCTGCAGATGAAGCAGTCTGGGAGCAAGAATGGGGGGGACCAATCTATTTTTCCCACGGTACAAAAAGCTCAAAAGGTGTAATGACACTCTTCCATAACAACCTGAACATTAAAATAACACTTTCTCTCACTGATCCACTGGGAAGATGGACCATCTTAACTGTATTAATTGATGGCAAATATTTTACCATTATTAACATATATGGTCCAAATAATGATGACACAAACTTCTTTGAGATTATCCTTAATAATCTATCAGGTTTGCAAGAGACAAGCGACGTCTTTATCATGGTAGGAGACTACAATACCGTATTAAACCCTGCTTTAGATCGGAAAGGTAATCATAACACCATTATTATCATTATTACCATTATCACCATTAACACCATCATTATCACCCACATGCTTTTAAAGGAATTTCAGGTATTATGGATGCCATGGACCTTGTAGATATCTGGAGACTCAGAAATCCAGATCTACGCAGGTATACCTGGAGGAGACAGAATCAAGCTAGTCGTATTGACTATTTCCTGATCTCTTTCTCTTTGGTTGCAAAAGTTAAAACCGCATTAATGGAAGACAAAATAAGATCCGATCACCAACTGATAGGGCTGCACCTATCACTCACCGATTTCCCTAGAGGCCGAGGATACTGGAAATTTAATCAGAGTCTTTTAATGGATAATACTTTTATAACCAAAACAAAAGTTTTCATTACAGACTTCTTCTCAAATAATATAGGTTCAGCAGATCCTCTTATTGTGTGGGATACATTCAAATGTGCCTTTAGAGGGCATGCAATACAATACTCTTCCTTCAAACAAAAGCGGTTTAGGGCAAAAGAGAAAAATCTAGCAAAAGAAATTGAAAAACTTACACGAGATAATGATAACTCTGTTATTATATCTAATGATCGGTTGAACATCTTGGAAGAAAAACAGAATGAACTTGAAGAACTTTTTCAAGAAAGATCAATTAATATATATTTAAAAAATAAAGCTAAATGGATGGAAAAAGGTGAAAAATGCAACAAACATTTTTTAAATCTTCAATATAGAAATGCATCTAAAAAGAACATACAAAAACTACTCACAAATAAGAGTGAAACTCCAGTGACCCCAACAGACATATTAAAAGAAGAAGAAAAATATTTTACGGAACTGTTTTCTTTTCAGACTCCGCCACTGCCTCTAAATGATGCCCACTGCAAAGACTTTTTTCCTGAAAACCATGTTAAGCTTTCAGACATGCAAAGAGAGTCCTGTGAAGGCTTAATATCTGAAGACGAGCTTAGGCAGGTAATTAAGTCATTTCAGCCGGGGAAAACACCTGGCCTCGATGGCATACCAATTGAGGTGTATCAGACTTTTTATGATCAAATTAAAGAACCACTACTTACATGTTTTAACTACTCATATGATAAGGGTGTACTGTCTGAGACCCAACAAAGTGGCCTGATTTCACTGCTATTAAAACAAGAAAGTAGTGGCCAATATAAAGACCCAGTTTATTTAAAAAACTGGAGACCTCTTACACTACAGTGTTGTGATGCCAAAATACTAGCAAAATGTCTTGCCTATCGCATTAAGAATGTTTTATCTGATATTGTTCACAATGACCAGTCTGGATTTCTACCGGGTCGAAATATTGGGGACAATATTAGGCAGCTACTGCAAATTATAGAGAACTATGAAATATCAAAAAAAGACGGTTTAATTTTCGTTGCAGATTTCGAAAAAGCCTTTGATAAGGTTCGTCTGGATTTTATTTATAAATGCCTTGAATATTTTAACTTTGGTGACTCTCTCATAAAATGGGTTAAAGTTATGTACAACAACCTAACATGTAAAATTATAAATCATGGTCATATTTCAGGTGATATTTCACTGTCAAGGGGAGTAAAACAGGGTTGTCCTTTATCACCTTATTTGTTTATAATGGCAATTGAAATACTTGCTATGAAGATTAGATCAAATAAAAATATCAAAGGCTTAGAAATCCAGGGGCTGCATACAAAGGTTTCTATGTATGCAGATGATACTACCTTTCTGTTGACACCTCAGTCCTTATCCTTACAAAGCCTAACACAGGACCTGGATTGTTTTTCCTGCTTATCAGGCTTGAAGCCAAATTATGACAAATGCACAATACTTAGGATCGGTTCTCTGAAAAACACAACATTTACCTTACAGTGTAATTTACCCATAAAGTGGAAGAATGGATCAGTTGATATTCTTGGCATCCATGTTCCTGAAAACATGGATAATCTCTCAGAAGTTAACTTCAATAAAAAACTTGATAAAATAGATAAAATTCTGCAGCCATGGGGAGGGAAATATTTAACACTTTATGGTAAAATCACCTTGATTAACTCCTTAGTGGTGTCTCAATTTCCATACTTGTTTATGACATTATCTTCACCAAGTGAATCATTTTTCAAACAATATGAGAAAAAAATCTTCAAATTTATATGGAGTGGTAAACCAGATAAAGTTAAGCGTGTGTACCTTTACAATGAATATGAATCAGGTGGCCTAAAACTGTTAAATTTAAGAGCTTTGAATCTCTCACTCAAAGCCTCCCTGATTCCAAAGTTTTTTAAAAACCCTGGATGGTTCTCCCGGAGACTATTAGACAATGTACACCCGATTTTTAAAAAGGGACTGTTTCCCTTTCTACAGATTAAATGCCCCCAGTTCTCACAATTGAATAAGGAACTGGCCGTCAATCTTTCCCCATTTTTAATGGAAGCCATACAAAGTTGGCTGCAATTTCAATTCTATCCTCCAGAAAATACAGAGGAAATTTTGCAACAAATCATATGGTTCAATTCTAACATCTTGATTGGTAAGAAATTAATTTTTTGGAAAAATATGTTTGATTCTGGCATTATTTTTATAAATGATCTTGTAAATAATGAAGGTAAATTAATGTCATATGAAGAGTTAATTGACATTTATGGCAAGGTTTGCCCTCTACAAAAGTTCAACCAACTGGTTGCCGCCATACCGCTAAAATGGAAAAGAAGAATTGTTCGAGGAAGTAACAAGGAGCTTGTCTGTCGACCATTTTTGAAAAACTTTCAGTGGATTGAAAAAACCAGCATAAATGGAATGATATACAAGTTTCACCTTGAATCAAGAAGCCTGAGAGCTAATCCTCACAATATTTTAGATTCTTGGGAGTATATGCTAGATTTCCCAATTCCATGGAACCAGGTCTTCAATTTAATTTACAAAACGACTATAGATTCGTCAATTAGATTTTTTCAGTTTAAATTGATATATAAATTTTTGGCCACTCAAAAGATGCTTCATATTTGGGGAATTGAGGAGTCCAACTTGTGTAGATTTTGTGGCGAAGAGGTTGAGTCAGTGGAACATTTATTTTGGTACTGCCCCTGTGTAGGTCTGTTTTGGACAGGGGTTCAGATGTGGCTGGCTTTATATTCAAGTAATTTTACACTGGACTTGCCCACCATTCTTCTGGGCAGTCTAAAAAATGACTGCGGAAAAATAGTCAATATTTTAATAATTCTTGGCAAAATTTTCATTTTTAAATCAAAATCTGTGGACGCTCTGAGGATAGAGAGATTCAAAATCTTTGTAAAACATCACAGTAAAATTGAATGTATAATGGCACAAGAGAACAGTAGATTAAGTGTGTATAAGGATAGATGGAGGGCGCTGAGAGTGGCAGAAGGATGGGAATGAAAATAAGTAATTGTATGAGTACATAATATATGATATGTTGTATGACTATATTTGCTAAAGCATGTATCTTATGTATGTGTGTGTGTCTAGGTACGTTTATGTATGTATATATATATATATATATATATATCTATATGCTGTATGTATGTATGTGTATGTATGTATGCATATGTTTATGTATACATATATATAATTATGATTAATGTAGGTATTGTGTAGGTATGTTCTTAATTTTCACTTCAATTTACTCATCTTTGTGTATGTTTACATTCTAATTTATGTCATTGTCCTTTCACTGTATCATCTGTAAATATGGGTTTAGGGTGTTGTGATGGGAGTAAAAGGGTGGGTGTGGGGTCTTTGAGAAATTTACTGTAATTGATTAAATTCAGTAGGCCCCCAAAATGGGGGGGGTGGTGGAGGGATTTAAAAAAAAAAAAAAAAAAAAAAAAAACAACCTATGCGTATCAGCATGCCCGGTTGTATCCTGTCTACGTTATGCACATTACGCGGCTGAAATAGACGCGATTTATAGAAAATCAGTTGCAAAACTGGCCTTGAAGTGTTCATTTACATTTACAGGATTTAAATGAGATAAGGATATGGTCAATTGGAATTATTTCGAATGAAACGGGATCGTAGGGTTCCTGCTACTGGATAAATCTGTCTCCGGAGGAGGGATTCATGAAAAAGGTCAGGCTGCTACTTTTGTTTTTTGTTTTTTTTTTTGTTTTGGAATGTATACATACTCAACAAAGTCGAATGTCGAGTTTTTTTTCCTGTTTAAAACGCAAACTGCCCGTGCATTTGGGTGGATCCCCCGATACGGTCATTGCACGTTTCTTTTGAATCGGGAGAGGCAATGGATTTGATATTCCCTGAAAGTGGAGTGTCTGTTCTGTTAAAATAAGGTATCTTTCAGAATTCAGATATTACTCAGTTAGTGAGGTGTATTTGTTCCTGATAAGTGTTGAAATGGGTTCGTGAGCCTAGAGGAGGGGACTGGCTGCTTCTATTACAAGGTGAATGTTCTGACCGTTTAATGAGCAGTTTATTTAATGCGTGTTTGTGCTGGCTTTGAAGAAAAATGGCCAAAACTCTAAACTTTATTATGGAGAAAAGGCATGTTTTGTGTTTGGAGAGGTTACTGGTGACCACTGATATTCAACTGCGTTGATATTGATAAATTCATTGTAAACTCAACCAGAAACCCAGATAGCAAGCACCTCCGCTTCGGATCTGCCTCGGCTCTGGGCCGGATCAGCTGGAGTCGGCACTGAACCGGGCCAGATCGGGAGTGGAGGTGCTTGCTACCTGGGAAATAATTTGTTCATATTAAATTTCATGCCTTAAAACTTTATTTGTGTTAAATACATGATTTTTTAATGATTTGACAGCACATCATTTTGAGACTTTGGGGAGACACTTGGGTACCCGTATAATTTGGCTAATAGCATGTAGGTAATCTAGAATGTAATGTTGAAGATGAATTCTACTTGTGCTCAAGGAGTTTATGATACCAGAAATGTAAAGTTTTAAGCCCCAGCACTTTTTCAATCCTCAGAATTTTTTTTTTGCATTTTCAATGGTGAATTCTCATGAAGATTTTTTATGTTTGCTGCTCATTTTCTCAACCAAAATCATGAAAATAAACTGAAATACAATGTAATTCTAAATGCTGTAAGTGTCTTTTCTGAATTGAGCCACATTTTTTCTCTTTATGAAGCTTAAATCTTGAATTATACAGCATTAAAGTGGGTAACCCATAAATAGCCAAATTTGGCTTCTGCGCAAAGGGGTTAAGGAATAAGTTGTGCAACATGGCATTCTTCACATCTATATTAAGATTGTAGAGAACGGATTGTCGTGACTTCATGTGAAAGAAGCCTCGCAAACTAATTTATAAAGACGTATTGATAATTTGCGTCGTCATTTGCTGTCAAATAAATTTGACTTTCCTCCTTCTAATTCATATGAGCAACTGCTGATCAAGAAAAGTAAACTGCGGAAGGTTTAAGTCATTAAGCTTTGAAGGGCGAGGTTTTGGCTCCTCTTTGTTACGGCCGACAAACCGCCACTGGTAAAAACGGGAAATGCTGCGTGATTTATTTATTTTGGGTAGGTGTTTTGGCCAAGGGCCAGTGGCAGCAATGCGGGGAAAGGGCACGGCATTCTACTATGCCGTCCTGAAATTTGAGCCCTGGACATTTAGAAAGTCGTATATGAAGTCCATTTGCAGACCTCAAATTGAACTTTGACTTGAAAGTTCACAATTCATGTATTGAATTTTCAAAGACATATCACCAAAACTGCTTCAGAGCCTAGGATTGTATTATTACAGGAGGTCTTTTAAATGTTTGTGAACTTTTATTGAGTGATTTTGACATAGACCTTCAACGATTCTAAGGTCAAGCTTCACATGAAATCTTCATTACTTGTATCATCACTATAATATTGCTTGCCAGTAAGTTACAGGACCCTTGGTCCAATTTTTACATGTTCTCAAGTTTTACAATTTTATCGGTTAAAAATTGTTGCTGTGGATATTAAATATATAGACAAATCAATAAGATACTAGTTTAGATGACTTAATTACAGTATGTAAATGAAGCGCTGAGACTCATTCCATTTATTCTCTCTCTGTCTGTCTTTCCCCCTTTTCTTTTCAAGACTGGCTTCAGACCAACTTGCCAGAGAAGAAATTTTTAAAAATACTCAAAAGCCTGTAGATGCATTTCAGAAAAACAAGAAGAGCACCACCAATGGTGCATAATATGCCCGTCATGAACATGGATCAGGAAGTGGACAGACAACATGATACCAATATCCAACAGACAACAGCCCCATGTGAGCTTTGACCTTTGTCCGTGACCTTGACCTTGGAGGGAGGGCAGTAAACATGGTACGCGACACTCCGCTCAGTGATGGTACACGTGTGTGTGAAATATCATGGATGCATGTGAAGCGGTTGAGTAGTTATGCTCCGGACAAGCCCCATGTGGGCCCCATGTGACCTTTGACCTTTGCCAGTGACCTTGACCTTGACTGGGTGAACGAAATCATGGTGCGCGACACGGCGCCTAGTGATGGTGCACGTGTATGTGAAGTATCACGAATGTAGCTCAAGCGGCTCAGGAGTTATGCCCCGGACAAGAAATTGCTAACAAACAACAGACAGACGGACGGACGGACGGACGGACGGGGTTGATGACATAATACGTCCCGTCTTAAGACGGGCGTATAATAATAATAATAATAATTATGGACATCAACCAAAAGCCAACCATTATGTTAATTTTGCTAGCTTTACTTCAGATATTTGAAAGCAAAAAAAAAAAAAACTGAAATACAAAATGAAGACTTTCAAAGAATTTATCGTTTGTTTTTTTCTAAATAGCATTACATGGTGTATCGTACACAGAAGATGAGTCTTGCTGGAAGTAGACTTGTTAGAAAAGGTGTTTTTTTTTTTTTAAAGTACATATTCAAAGATATTTGAGAAGCCCAGCATTGTACTTCTTTTGTGAACAGCTTTAAACCAGCAACTAGGTCTTATTGGTTTCGTTGAGAGGAGCTGGTAATTGGTAAGAATCATTGCTGGGCTTGATAATGAGCTTGTAACTGGTGATGTGATGGTGATGTTTAAAGTTAACCTGACATGATGAGCAGAAACTAGTTGGAAATTCGGTGGCTAGGACACACTTCAATCTAGTGGTCCACTCAGCAGAATTTTGACAAAGTACTTGGATGTTAAGCTGGCGTGATCAGCAGAAATTCGGTAGAAACTACTTGGAAATGAAGCGGCAACAGCTCACTTCAGTTTAGTGGCCTGTTCTCCTTTCTTAGCATGAAATCATTTAACAATGTTGGGGAAATTTTCAAAAAAAGGTAAGGTAAATTTGGGAGGAAAATTTCTGCTAATTATCACCTCTTTACCATGAAATTCTCAGACCAGTAAAATGAAATGTTACTTGCAAAACTGTTAGGTAATTTGGGAAGAAATTTCCGCTAATCATCACCCATTTACCATGAAATTCTCGGACCTGTAAAATGAAAAAGTGTTACCTGAAAGAACTGCACTGAGTCTGTTAGCTCTGTCAAATAGTGGGGAAAGACTTGGAGGACATTAAAAATAAAACTTGTCGTGCTCTGGTTAAGCACATCAAAGTTTTGTGAACATGACGACTTACTGGAGAGGGAAGACGAGGGCATGTCGGTGCTTTTGGAGCTGAACGATGCACTCGACACTCTGCGGGAGAACCCGTTGGAGACCGACGACGTGGGAGCACCACTGTTCATCCCGTCACCTGCAGCCGTGGAGGGGGAGGTCGAGGCGGCTCGTTCAGCACAGCCCACGTCGGAAGGACAGCGAGAAGACCGTGCACCTCTGCTGGCGGAGACCCACATCTCTCGGGAGACAGCGTGGGAGGACGGGAATCCAGGCAGAGGAGGGAGAAGCTCCCTCGGCAACAGCTGCTGTGCTTCCAGCGGTTTCAGAAAGGACTTCTGGATAAACAGACAAGTCGCTAAGTCCACATCAAGGGACACCCTAAGCTTTAGCAGTCTTGAACACCAGATTGAGGGGGGTTTAAGGAAAGGTTACACGGAAATGGAGATAATGGAGGCTGTGGTTCATGTTGTAAATTATGGCTTGAAACTGCGAAGTTACCTGGAAGGAAAAAGCGATCTCATTTTAGCCACACTCAGAGAAATCTTGAACACATTATGCTGAGAAGGATGCGACTGTACTGTACCCTCAACTGACAAAAGCTGTACAGGGGCCTGGTGAATCTGCACTTGATTTTCTGGTCAGAGTATTTGATCTGCGCCAAAAGGTTCTATTTGCATCTGAGCGAGCCCAGTCTGGCCTGAAATATAACAAGGAGCTTGTTCAAAGCCAGTGTTTCCAGTCCATTATGACAGGCTAATCAAATGACAACATGAGAGCAGAAATGAGGATGTATCTGCAGGATGAGCGCAGTAGTGATGAGTTGCTTTACAGAAAATGCAGATCGCCCAGCACAATGAAAATGAGAGGGTTCAAAAGATTAAATTCACAAATAAAGCCACTCCGAGCAAGTCTGAGTACAGTTGAACAAGTTGGTGATGAAAATGACTCTTTTACAACCACCGTAACAGCTAAACCAAAAGCTAAACCAAGCAAAAATAGAAGAGAGCAACTCAGCAATAAGGGAACTCTCAGGCCAAGTAGCATCTCTCATGCAAAATGTCCAAAGTGGGAGACAAAACAGTGATGTCAATCAGAACAAAGCCCCAGCTAACATTTTTAAGAGACCTAAGAGACAATGTGTAGCATGTCAGCAGGACATAAGGGACTGCAACCATTGCTTTAAGTGCCGTAGTGACACTCATTGGGCTAAAGGCTGTCGAGGGCGGACAGAGCTGAGGGCGGACAGAAACTGTCGGAAAACACAGAGGTTGTGACGGGGACGTGCATGACCTCAGAGTTACAGTCCCAACATGACTCAATACTGAACTCTCAAACAGAAACTGTAAATGTGAGCACCGTGAAGGGGTCAAGAAAGACAATGCCCACTTGTCACACCATAGCATTTTCAAAGTCACATGATGGACGCAAAGGAGACAAATCTTCTGTTTCATTCAATCTCATGACAAAATGTAAGCGAGTTGCAGAGCTTATGGGAAAAAAAATGCCTCGTCTGGTGCAAAATGAACACTGAGGGACACAGGAGCACAAGTGTCCATCATGACTGAGGCGTGGAAATCCCAAAACTTACCTTATGCAGAAATCCGTTCCATCAGTGAACTGTTAAGTGATGATGAACTACTGGACCTGCAAATGGCTCAGAAATCCCATTTCAGGGCTGGGTACCTGTTACTTTCAGTCTGTGTGATCCAAAGGCTAAAGGAGCAATGTCTGATAATATTCTGGTTCCAGTGCTACTGAGTAGGGACATAGCTCAGAGGCCCATCATAGGATTTAATGCCATTGTGGAGATGTTATCAAGCAAACATGATCAGGTTCAGCTTAGTGACAACATTGTGGTGCTCAGAAACTCACTACGGCGAGGATCAGGAAAGGTAGAAGCATTGTTAAATGTCGTTCAGGGGGCTACAACTGAGAATATTCCTTATATTGTCAGAACAGGGTGCACATCTACTGTAGTTCCAGGGGGTCAAACAAAGTGTATCACCTGTTTTTGCAAAACAGATCTGAAAGTGAGAACTGAAATGTTGTTTGAACCCCAGGTAGAGCTGCCATTGGATGAGGGACTTACAATTAACTGACAGCTTTTAAGTGTTTCTTGTCCCACACGTAAAGTTAACATTTTTGTAAGAAATGCCACACAACATGACATCAATAAACCAGGCAAAACTGTGATAGGGAGCATACAGAGAATAAAAGACAGTTAGTGCAGCCAGAGGAACAAAAGGTTAATTCTATAGTTGTTGAAACTCCCCCAGCTCCATCACCCTCCACCACAGATTCATCTCTCGGGGATTCCCATGAAACCCTTTTTGATTCACTTGTCAGTCTGGACCACTTGACCAGTGAGTCAGGAACATTTGCTAGGCACAAAGATGATATTGGATACATTGAAAACTTGAAAATGGACATTAATCTAACTGATGACGTCCCAGTTGCTAAAACATACAATGGTATACCTCGTCCTTTGTATGATGAAGTCAAAAATCACATTTAGGACTTGCTGAATAAAGGCTTCATCCGCAAATCCACCTCCCTATATGCAGCTGCAGTGGTTTGTGTGGGAAAGAGAGATGGGAGTCCAAGACTTTGTATTGACTATAGGGAGCTTAATGAAAAGACAATCCCTGACAGACATCCCATACCATGGATCCAAGAGATACTTGATATGGGAGGTAATGCTTGCTTCAGTGTGTTGGACCAAAGCAAAGCTTACCATCAAGGGAGTGTCAGTAAGAACTCAAAGAAATTCACGGCCTTAACTATGCCATGGGGATTGTACCAATGGAACAGGATTCTACTTGGCCTCACAAATGCACCCTTCACGTTTCAGCGCAGTATGGAAGAGAACCTGGAAGGTCTCCGAGACAAAATATGCATTCCATACTTAGATGATGTGCTGGTCTACAGTAAAACTTTAATGCAGCATGTAGAGGATATGAGGTCTGTCCTCAAACAACAGCGGGCTTGTGGAACTAAATTGAGACCAGACAAGTGTGACCAGTTCAAAAATGAAGTTCACTATGTTAGTAAAGTGATCTCAGCTGATGGCTACAGGATGGACAATAAAGAAATAGAAACTGTACAAGCGCTAAAAGCAAAACCCCCCCAACAAACATCAAAGAGCTGCGCAAACTTCTTGGTTTCCTGGGTTATTACAGAAGTTCTGCGCAGGATTTCTCTCGTCATGCTAAATGCTTATACGACCTTCTCTGAGGATGTAGAACCCAGAACACTGACTCAAAACTCACCTGTGGTCAGCAGGGGCGGGACAGCTCCCCCCCCCCATCAGGAAATAGCATGCACTGACACCCACCGGACAGCCCTGAACTATTTAATTGATGTTTTGACTAACCCACCTGTTCTGGCTTATCTAAGGTTTGAAGATCCCTTCATTCCTTACATTCATGCATCGGAGCAGGGACTGGGGGTGCTTTTTGTGTCACCTGCGACAGCAGGAGACACTTAGGTGTTGCTTTTCGGCGGCGTCCAAGAATTGGTTTCCGTGCTCTATCTTCTGTTGGGGTTGACAGATTTTGATCAAATTTGAGTTGTAGGCCTATGGTGTGGATACCACGCTCAAGTTCGATTTCGGAGCGATTCCATCCATAACTAATTTGCATACTGCAATCTGATTGGTCATTAGGTTTCCAAGCTCTATCTTTTGTTGTAGTTGGTGGATTTTTCGCAGATTTGGGATGAAGGCTTTCTCTATGGATACCATGCTCGAGTTTGATTCAGATATATCCATCAGTGACCCGACACTGGACAGAGGGGCACCTGGCGTTTGGTTTCAGAGCCTCATCAGGAGCCACAATCAGAACCGCAACAGGGGGCTCAACTGCAGGCATGTGTCCCAGGCCGACAGCCTCTGGATTCTCCATTGCGGCCAAAATCCGGTCATTAGAAGTTGGCTTGGTGAGGGCTGTAGTATCTCTCCAACAGGAATGCAGCTCCTTCAAGAAATCCAGCGAATGCGGGATGGCAATTTTAGCTGGAAAAGGATTGCGCCTGTGGAAGGTGCTAGGGGCCACATTTCCTTGGGGGGGGGTCGAGCTGCACGCGCGCCAAAGCGGTGCGGATAATGGTCTCCATGGAGGAGGCATCTGACCCCCAGTGAGAACTCTGGGGTGATGAGCGCAAAGAATGCTTTGAGGTCTGAGAGGTAAGGTCACCTGACGAAGCATTAAACTGAGTCGCAGAGGCTGCAATGGAAATGGCATCCTCTGGCAGGGGTGGCTGCAGTGCATGTCCCAATCCAACTGGTTCCCCAACATGCGCAGGCTGCAGACTCCAGAGAAGTGTTTTCATCTGCTCCATGTCAGCAGCCAAGCGATCCACTTTAGTTGAGAGCTGGCTGTTCGACTTCCTCCGCTTGGGGGCACCCACAGCGCTCTGTGTTGAGGGCCTCTTTAGAGTCCCCCCATTACTGAAATCAACCCTCACTGGTTGGGATGAAGGGAGGCTGGCCAGTGGATCTAGCTGCGCTAACCTGGCTAGTCTCACTGACCGCAGCATTATGCTGCAATTCATGCAAGCACCTTCAGTGAGGGCTTCTTGTAAATGCTCAATGCCCAGGCAGGAGGGACAGAGATCATGGCTATCTGCTAGATCCAGGAGGACCTGACATCCAGTGCAGGACTGCTCCATTACAGCAAAGGCCAGGGCAGAATAAATGTGTGACAGTGCTGGGAGAGGGCAGCGAGCACACCACCTTTGCCAACAGGGTAACACAGATAAAGATAGAGATAACAGAGCTGTGAGAGGGGAGCGGAAACGCTGCCTTCACCAACAAAGTTAACACAATGGTTAAACAAAAGAATAGGTTGTGACAATGCTGGGAGAGGGCGGCGAACACACCACCTTCACCAACAAAGCAACACGAAAAAAACAAAACAAAAAGCAGACTGAGATTGTGCTGGGAGAGAGCGGCGAGCACACAACCTTCACCAACACAGAAATAGAGCAGATAATTGCAGCAGACAAAAGCGCTACAAAACAGCTCTCCAGCTGCTGTGAGCAATGCCTGGAGGGAGGGGCAAACGCCGCTATCTCCAGCAAAACTCAAGAAACTAACCAAATAACGCGCCAGCCACAACCTCTCAGAGGACGATAAAATCGTTGCTCCTACCGTAAGGCACGAGGTTGCACAGGACAAGCGACAATAACTGAAAAGGGATAGTAGCTTGTAAGTTTTAAGCGTGTACTCTTAACGCGATCGTGAGAAGAAAAAAGGAACCGAACCCTGCGCACACCGGAAGATATAGCCTTCCAGGAGTCACGCAGGGGTCACGGGTGACATTGTATTCATAGATATATATAAACACTAGATGGCTCAAGGCAGAGTCGGCAGCGTCGTCACTGGTCGGCCATCTTAGGACAGGGGACTGCTCTGGTGCGCTGTGTAGTAGTCGGAGGTAAGGTGGATGATTCACTTGCTTAAATACTGGTAACTCGCTGAATTCTTGACGGATTTACAAACGGATTGGGTTATTACAAACCTTAATGTACTTTTTATATCGAATTCAATAGTTTTAATTATTCTTAAGTATGCAGTTTAATAACTAGTCCATGGGCCAAGACCAGATTTTGCGGTTATCGGCACCACTCACAGGGACAAATTCTAGCAATGCAGTTTGGAATAGTCTATACCTGTAGATAATATTAGGCCATGATAGCCTTTCCAAAGTAGTAGCTTAGTCATAGAAATCAGGCATTGAAAATCATACCCGAAATATCACAAAATCTGATTATACGAATGTATGGAATGATGATACCATCACATTTACCTATAAATGAGCAGTAACATGTCAACAAATATTATCTGAGATACAAATGAATCACACTTAACAGTTTAGACAGTAGCTTGATGCATACTTTAGCATTACAAAGCAGTTCGGTAGCACAATCATAGTACTAGTATTCATCCAGGTCGGAATCTGCTGCTGCCACTGCTTCCTCACAGACTTCCTCATCTTCATCTTCTTCCTTCTGGTTTGTACAGGTCTGCAGGTTGCACATGTAAGTGCATTTTAGCTGATTCACATGGCACACACAGTCAGGAAGTTTACAACTACGAACACATTTGCACGACAGCAACTGCAATACTGCCTCTGGAGCTGGCGACCCACGCGTCCACTCAATGGTCAAGTTACCTTTTTCATCTAATGTCCATCCACAGCTTTTTGGGTCTGGAACAACAGGCTGACTCTCTAGGCAACACCGCCATATTGCTGCTTGGTAGTTAGCTCGAAGGACATGCATGTGCAAACAGTCTTTGCATGGACGCAACTGGCTGGATTCTACATCTCCCCGTTTTGCATAGAAGAGGTGGTAGCGAAGCTCATTGACATCAGTGATGGTGGAGGTCAATGCATACATGCGGCATACAAACTCCTGCATGCTGTTGAATAAGTCTGTGGACACATCCCATTCTTCACCGAGTTGCTTGAAGGCCTGCATATAGGTTGCGCTCTCTTTCTGGAGCTTCACCGCACCCAGCTTTCCCCGACCTGCAAACGAACTGACTGTATCACAGCCTGTGAAGGCATGTAATCCAATAAGTGCACAACAAAAGTCTTCGCCCAAAGATTTTGCGAGCTTGCAAACATTGATGTAGCGGGTCCGATTCTGTGTACCAGACTTCTGATAAAGTGGGCAGGCCAGCTTTGTACTGAAGCAGACACTAAGTATAAGCACATCCGAGTCTTCAGCATTGATGATTATGGATCTGCATCCATCCTGTGAAGCATGCCAGGCATGAAGAAGCATTCGGGCGTCAGCCTCCTCCTGTGTTGTCTTCAGGGCTGGGATTTCAGCCCAGTGGTCCTTGGTCAATAGGTAGCATATTGCTCCACATGTCTCATAAATAGACTTGTCCTGCAAATTCTCTCTCTTTGCAGGCTGCTTCCAAAGGTTGACCATGAAATTGATGAGGCTTCTCTTGTTGTCTGCAGTTCTGAGAAATTCCTTCCATTGCAAAATGTTGTGGCCAGGGACAATGTTCTTCCACTGTGTGCCAGTGTTTGAGCCTCTGTTACATCTCTCAGCGTTCTTGATGGATGTTTCTCTGTAGACATCAAACACAAGACCGATTCTGGTACTATCAGCACCATCATGCAGAACATGCTTCAGTGCAGAATCCGCTAGCTGTTCAAAAGTCTTTCCATCCCCTTTGAGTTTGTGGATTAGGCTCATTCCATCAATGATGCATGCTGAAGGCTTTGGAATGTCATCTGCTGGTGAAACGTTCTTTTCAAACGTTCTCTTGCCAGAGCAGCTTTGTTAGTTTTGCGTAGAGAACCATCACTGTTTGCCAGTGACTATGGTAGTGGTCCTAGTGGGTGCGATAAAACGTCTGATTGGTAGCTCCCTGCTCTGAGCAATGATAATCATGTGTCCAAAGAGGTTTCTGTCTGCCTTCAAGATGATTTGCTGCCCGTGTGCTTTGCTAAGCTGCTTTCTGTTGATGTTGGTGAATGTCTTCTGATTCTGTTTCTTCATCTTGTCATAGAATTTCACTTTGGGTGGCTCTTGTTCCAAGCGATCTTCCCTGAATGCCTTGTATGCTTCTTCTCCCACTTGGTGAGCCTTCAGTAAGTCACTGGCAACGTCTGACCGGGCCAGGATCCCTGTGGACAAGTTGACCAACTCCATTTGATCATGGCTCAGCAGATTGATCCAGATGTTTTCCAGTAATTCCTCAAATGCACAGACATCAGCCTCATCTTTTTTTTATCCTGGGAAGTTGGAGATCTGGATGATTGAAGTGCTGAGAACTGTTTCTGCCAACCATATCTCTGAGCTTCCACAAGTATGAACTCCTGTACTCTGAAGTCAAGTAGAACATGCTAACTGCTCCTGGGTTTAGGCTGAATCCTTTTGTTCCACCAGGGGTCTGTGTGTCCTTTTTGATCGTTTCCTCTATAGTCTGGTCAACAGGGATTCTGGCAAAGGGATTGCTACTTCCAAGCTGCACTGAGAACCCCAGGCCCTTCATGAACTGTTCATGAACATCTGGGTGGTCAATGGCTAGGCGGGACATTTGTGCATAGTAGTATTGAAGGTAGCGTGCATAGTTCAGCTTGTCATATGCGTAGCATCTGGGAATCATCTCACGTATGGATGTAAGGTGTAGGTTCCAATCACCCTCTCTAGATGCCCGAATCAGCCCCAGCATCACTTCTACCATATCTACATATGACATCCAGAAGGCTGAGAGGGCCCCATTCTCATTCCGCGGGTCATCCAGGTAGATTTCGAACAACTTGAAGATGTGCTTGCAGGACTGATTAGCCATCATCTCACGGACAGCAGCTTGGGAGACATCTTCAAAGAGGCTGTTCACAACTCCGAGAGTATCCTCCAGATGAACCAGATCAGTGGGGTGCTTAGTTTCAAGCTAAGGGTAGAAGCCTTTCCATGCCAGCCGCATGAATGCCTCATACAGCAACTTGTGTAGCCTGACTGCACGGTTGTACTTCTGTCCATCCATCACTCCAGCAACCGAACCATCGGCAATGACGCCTGCCTCTACACAAAGGTCCCTTAGACCACCATCCCGGAATCTCTTTCCAATGGTTGACAACAGAGTGCATATAGTGTGAAAGACTCCCAACCGAAGAATGATGCCCTTGAATTTCTCTGGGTGCTTCCAAACTACTTCAGCAGCTTTGGCATACAGTGCTTGGTCAAATACACAGACAATTTTATTCAACTCAAGTGACCGCATGATGTTGTTGGACTGGTTGAGCACTTTGTTCACGGTAGACATTTGGGTTGCTGGTGCATTAATTGTTGGTAGGTAGCTCACACTGTCTTTGGCAATGCTAACTTCATCACGACTGCGGATATTGAAGCCAGTCCAGCTGCAAATGGTCTGTTCTTCTGGGCTAGACATGCGGGCCAGTAGCCATACCAGGTTACAATTCTTTGCCAACTGTATCACATCTCTGGTACATCCCTCTATACTTTGGATCTCAGGTGGACCTGCACGCACACCAGCATTGTATGTTGGGAGCATCAGTGTTTCAGTCGAGCCTTCTCTTCTTTTTCTTTGGAAGAGCAGGCACTGGATTCATTGCCTCAGTGCTTTGGGATTTTGGCTGCACTGCAATCCCATTTACCCTGTGAGAAGCTAATGATTTCTATTAGCATTTTTTACAGAAATTTGGGGAATAACACAGAAATATCACTATATACCAAGATGCGTTATGGTAATTTCATAAATATATCCTGACTAAGCTACTCATTTGGAAAGGCTATCATGCTTTAATAGACATATTTAGGTCCTACCAACAAAATGGGACCACTGAGGTTTTGTCCCTTTAGGTGGTACCAATATCTTGCTTGGCCCATGGACTAAACTACATTTCTGATGTTTACCCGACAAACCAAGCCGT
The DNA here is from genome assembly GCA_029721435.1 of Gymnothorax reevesii. Taxonomy (NCBI): domain Eukaryota; kingdom Metazoa; phylum Chordata; class Actinopteri; order Anguilliformes; family Muraenidae; genus Gymnothorax; species Gymnothorax reevesii. Next base: position 44,226,763 of record CM056592.1, read on the forward strand.
TTGATGAAAATCAGTCGAGAATTTGGGAGAGTTGAGCAATGTACAGTTATTTCAAGGTCCGTGCTCCATTGGCTATAATGTTATGAGTGATCGAGCAGCCCTGTCCCAAGATGGCCGCCCTGTGACGACGTTATTTCACATTGGCTCGCAGCGTACTTGAGCCATCTAGAGTTTATGTATATCTATGATTCTTGTTATTTGTACTTGACATGCGCTTGCGCGAGCGGTGATATCCAGTGCTTTAAGCACCGCCTGGCGGTCTGAGAGGGACGAAATAGAACTGAGAATTATGAAAGCGAAAAAAGGAAGGCGCACTCAAAGGCTGATGTTTTAGTATTTTTTATTCAAAAACCACTCCTGGTCAGATGCCTGGCTCCAGGAATTTCATTTTGGTTTGCAATTTTACAGAAAGTTTTTCAAATGCTGCACAATGTAGAATTGTGAAAATGTAAATACTGTAGAAGTACTAGTATTTTTTTTTTTTACTGTTTGTATTGTTGCAGAAATGTTTACAGTTTTACTGAAGTAAATCTGCTCGATTTGGAATCAACATTCAGTTGCTATGTGTGGTCATTTTTGGAATGGGAATTAAATGGAGGTCTGGTTGAATTTTCAAAAAATTGCCAAAAACAGTTGTATTTGGATGTATTGATCACTATTAAAGAAATGAAAATGAAATATAAAGTGTTGTACAGGAGAAAATTCAAATGGCACAGATTGTGCCAAACTGTGCCACAATGACCATTTTTGAGACGTCGCCTGAACAGTCTGTCCTAAGACCTTTCTAATTCTGTTATACTTCACTTTATCAGAGTCAACCTGCAGAGATAATGTTCAGGTGTTGTACTATGGTCTGATAAAGGTTTAGAGCTGACGCTGCATGATTTTCAAAGGGATATTCATCCTGAAAATGCTGTTTTATTTAGCCGATTCTACATTTTTTTATTTTTTTCTGTGTGCCATCTTCATTTACTCTTCACCAGTATCACATATACTCATATGAACACATCTAAACCAATCTCACTAGTGTCCCAATTACTATGACACCAAAACTATTCAAATAGACCTTGTGGTCGCAGAGATATAGCCATTTTATTATGGGGTTGCAATATTCGAGCAGAAACCTAAAAAAATAGGCTGTGGGTCTAATGGGTTAAGGGTCCCTTTCCAATTTCGGGCAATCGTAGCTTTTCAATCCATTACTATACCTCCACTACTAAAGCTGGCATTAAATTGCCACGCAGCTGGTTGTGTTTTTCCCCCAAGCTTGACTGCGCATATTGCGAGCCATGCTGGTTCTGCAAATTGCCAAAGCCCCTCTTATAATAATGCCTGGGTAAATGGAGTGCGAGATTGGAAGCACGTCTCCTCCAAAATAGCGCTCCATGAAACAACACAGGTTCATCTCGGAGCGTGCGTTGTATACGAGCAATGGAAACTAAATGGCACAGTAGATGCTGATATGGAGAGAGATGTTCGTAATGCGGCTAACTTTTGGAGGCAAGTGTTCGAGCGCATTGTGAACGTCACTCTTGCATTAGCCTCATGTAACATGGCATTTAGGGGACATCGAGAGACCATTGGGCAGGGAAATTCAGGGAATTTTCTGTCCATAATACAAAACCCAAAACCAGTGAAGTTGGCACGTTATGTAAATCGTAGATAAAAACAGAATTCAATGAATTGCAAATCCTTTTCAACTTATATTCAATTGAATACACTGCAAAGACAAGATGTTTAATGTTCAAACTGAGAAACTTTATTTTTTTTTTTTTGCAAATGATCATTAACTTAGAATTTAAAGGCAGCAACACATTGCAAAAAAGTTGGCACAGGGGCCTTTTTACAACTGTGTCACATCGCCTTTCCTTTTAAAGACACTCAGTAAACGTTTGGGAACTGAGGAGACCAATTTTTGAAGCTTTTCAGGTGGAACTCTTTCCCATTCTTGCTTGATGTACAACTTAAGTTGTTCAACAGTCCGGGGTCTCCGTTTTCGTATTTTACGCTTCATAATGCGCCCCACATTTTCAATGGGAGACAGGTCTGGACTACAGGCAGGCCGGTCTAGTACCCGCACTCTTTTACTATGGAGCCATGCTGTTGTAACACGTGCAGAATGTGGCTTGGCATTGTCTTGCTGAAATAAGCAGGGGTGTCCATGAAAAAGATGTTGCTTGGATGGCAACATATGTTGCTCCAAAACCTGTATGTACCTTTCAGCATTAATGGTGCCTTCACATATGTGTAAGTTGCCCATGCCTTGGGCACTAATACTCCCCCATACCATCACAGATGCTGGCTTTTGAACTTTGCGCCTATAACAGTCCGGATGGTTCTTTTCCTCTTTGGTCCGGAGGACACGACGTCCACAGTTTCCAAAAACAATTTGAAATGCGGACTCGTCAGACCACAGAACACTTTTCCACTTTGCATCAGTCCATCTTAGATGAGCTTGGGCCCAGCGATTCTGGGTGCTGTTGATAAATGGCTTTCGCTTTGCATTGTAGAGTTTTAACTTGCAGATGTAGCGATGAACTGTAGTTACTGACAGTGGTTTTCTGAAGTGTTCCTGAGCCCATGTGGTGATGTCCTTTACACACTGATGTCGGTTTTTGATGAAGTACCGCCTGAGGGATCGAAGGTCACGGGCATTCAATGTTGGTTTTCGGCCTTGTCGCTTACGTGCAGTGATTTCTCCAGATTCTCTGAACTTTTGACGATATTACGGACCGTAGATGATGAAATCCTTAAATTTCTTGCAATAGCTCGTTGAGGAATGTTGTTTTTAAACTGTTCGACAATCAGCTCACGCATTTGTTCACTAAGTGGTGACCCTCGCCCCATCCTTGTTTGTGAATTTCAGGGAAGCTGCTTTTATACCCAATCATAGCACCCACCTGTTCCCAATTAGCCCGTTTACCAGTGGGATGTTCCAAATAAGTGTTTGATTAGCATTCCTCAACTCTCTGTCTTTTTTGCCACTTGTGCCAGCTTTTTTGAAACATTTTATAAAGTACCGGTCAGGAACCAGTCGCGAGAACCAGGAAATGCAGTAGAGCTTGATTTATTGGCAAAGGGGGAGAACCCCTGCAGGGCAGAAAGCAAGAGTACAGAGTCCACAAAAGTCAAAATCCAGTTGGGCAAAAATATTACCAAAAACCAGGGCAGCAATCACAGTAATCGTAGTCGGACAGAAATGGGTCTGGTACACAGGAATAGTTTTATCAGAGAAGCAAGCCAGAATCCACCGGACGTAATCCGAATAGCTACTAGGGCAGCAAACAGATCTCGTAGTCAGGCAGAAAAATGGTCAAAACACACAGATGGAACAATAATCCAAAATCACAAAGGCAAAAATCGAAAGTCGGGCAATCCAGTTAGAAAGATAAACACTGAGAAATCAAGGCGAGAAACGTGGCACAAGAAAACTAGGGAAAACGATCTGACAATGGAAGTGCTAGAAAAGACATCTTAAATACACATTCGGGGTGAACACATGACAAAGGAGAACAGGTGCGATCAATGATACAATAATTTGGTGTGACACATGAGGAATAACCTAATTACATGAATTTGGCAAATGCCAAAACGCAGACAGGGATCACATGACAATCCTATGAACAAAACAACAGCTCCGGTTAAGGAGTACTAAAGTGCATAGTTTAAAATTAGGAAAGCCTAAAGTGTAAGTGGAGATCCACAGAAGCTGCAGCAGAGATAATCAGGGACAGGCAAGGAGGCGGAGACTAGAATTGGGCGACTGTTGAGAGATCGTTAGTCAATTAGTATGTGCAGCTATACAATCTCGAGTGCATGTTAATAAGTTAGTAAAAATATACAATGTTAATAAGTGTTAGTAATTATTGAAAACAATAAACTGCTAGTACAGTTAGTAGATAGCAAAAGGAGAGAGGAAGGAAGAACACGAGATAATGAAAGAAGGTTGAAACCCAGAAGCCAATATATCACCCGAATGAGTGGCATACAAGACTAGGGACCGTGAGCAAAGACCTACACAAGACAAGACAGGGTAGACGTAGTGCAAAGCATGGAAATGAAAACATGGCATGATAACTAAGGCATGAAAAAATTATAAAACCTGAAAACCAAATTACCAAAAACAGAATACACAAACCAAAGAGTAGTCAGACATTGCAGTGGTCACTAAACACAGAAATCAAAACATGGCATAGCCAGGCACAAAACTTAAACATGGCATGACAGAAATCACAGATCACAACACGTTGCAGGCATCAAATTCAAAATGAGCTAATATTTGCAAAAAATTACAAAGTTTACCTGTTTGAACATTAAGTAACTTGTCTTTGCAGTGTATTCAATTGAATATAGGTTGAAAAGGATTTGCAAATCATTGTATTCTGTTTTTATTTACGATTTACACAACGTGCCAACTTCACTGGTTTTGGGTTTTGTGGAACTGTTGGCCCGTTACGACCCTATCTTAAAAGAACTTATGCCCTGTTTACACCAAAATACGACTGAAATGGCGACTGCTGCAACTTGTGAGATCACAAGGATTTGATGAACTCGCACAAGTCTTGTATACTCTTGTATACTCTTGTATACTCTCCAATCTAATCACTAACTTGCGTTCACACCAAGCTTCCAGTGAGACCACATTTGAGATATATTAATAAAAATTAGGCGATCTATGCAACATAATTTACGATGACTCTCCTTCCTCTTGTTTGGTCTCTCTTGGTGTTGTTGTGTTGTTGATGCGATGGTTGCAGCAAGTGTTGAACCGAGTAAAACAATGACTTTATATAGGAAACCCACTCTCAGAAAGAGTTGCATGGAAGCTCGCCATTGGTCGCAGTTTCACTCTCACTGATCGCCATTGATCAAATTTCGATCCCATCCATCACTGATGCTCTCGAAATTTCACTCACCATGACTATTTGCACTTAAAGGCATTGCAAGGGGCTCTTGTTCAGCTCGCAAAAACGAGCGCCATAGTCGCATAATGAAAAATATTCCGATATTTGGAGATCATTTATGCAACCTGTTTGAGAGTCCATCAAGAGTCCATCAAGACCTGTGAGACCGAGTTAAGAGTGACTTGAGAATTATGACAGCTCATTACGATTGTTTTTGAGATCTGCATTTATTTCTGACCACTCGCACACACTCGCAAAAGTTATGCTATTTTTTTTAACAGCTCAAAACAATCGTAAACCCCTTAAAGATCGATAGAGAGTGAAAGAGATCAGAGAGATTGAATTTGAGACCATTGAGAGTTTATTGAAAGTTACTTGCAACCTCATCAAGAGTCAGTGAGAGTGATGGCGATTTTTGTCCTTTTTTCGGTCGCAACCTGCTCACAAGTCTGGTGTAAACAGGGTTTTATAAGTCGGCCTGAGGAATCTGTAAAATATCTGAGCCGTGCGATTCAGGATGAGATCATTTACATTTTATCTCAGAGAGTTAAGAGCGACATAGTGAGTGAAATAAATGCAGCCCCGTTTTATTTGGTTATTATGGACACCACTCAAGATGTAGCCAAGCGTGATCATCTGAGCCAGGTCTACGGATATGTTGCTATGGACCGAGATGAAATGGGTTTTGCTACAGATATTACGCTAGTTGAGGCTTTTCTTGGATTTGAGCTTATGGTAGCTTAATCTGCTTTTGAAATGGAGAGCAAAATTGTGAGTTCGACTGAAGGAAATGGATTGGAAATCTCCAGATGCCGTGGACAGGGTTATGACGGCGAAGCAAGCATACTACAAGTTAAGTTAGAATGAGCATTGATAATTATTGCCCTGTTTTCAATTTATTTAAATTACCATTGCAGAAACTCCGAAAACTCTCAACATTATCAGGTGTGGCCAGTTTTCATTAATGACGCATATCTGTCAACTCTCACGCATTCGGATCGCTTTTCTTTACCGATGGGATGGAAAATTCTGCGCTCAGCAGCTCGTGGGGCGCGTATGGATTGGTCTGCGAGGCTCATGTAGCTGTAAGTCACGAGACTCCATTCTTTTCTACATTCTTAATTGCTGAATGTAGAAGGAAATGTCCGGCATGTTTCACAGCTTGTTGCTTAGTGAGCCTCGTGGGCTGTCCTGCGCCTTTCGCAAGCCACGCGACCACAGAATTTACGAAGACATGCTGACATTTTACGTCGTCATTTATGTGCGAAAGAAACGCCTCAATTTTGTGAAGCAATGTATAACAACGGTATCAAAAATAAATTTGATTGTCGTTTTACCAATTAGTCTGAGAAACTTTCTAATTAAGAAAAGTAAACCGCGTCAGGTTTAGGTCATTCAGCACTGAAGGGTGAGGATTGAGCGTCCCTATGCAGCAGCCGACGCATCGCCTGTGGTACCCTCTGCCCACTACTGTCAGTTATGCTCGAGTGGCGTTTATGAATAGCAATTGGCGAGGGGTAGGACCGCTCTCTCAGTTAGTGGTCGGTCGATCTCTTTCTCACACTCCAGTTACATTTCAATTGTACTCACTATATGGTGAGTGTGAGTGTCGTTTCTGAATATGGGCCTTAGCCTCTCTAAGACATCCCTTTTATAGCCAATCATGTTACACAGCTGATGCCAGTTAACTTAATTACTTGCTAAATGTTCTTTCCACTGATTCTCTTATATATTACTGCCTTTTTTTTCCTGTGTCCCAACTTTTTTGAGACCTTTTGCAGCCAGAAAATTTGAAATAAGCTCATTTTGTGGATAAAAAAGCAAAATGTCTCAGTTTCATGATTTGAAATGTTATCTGTGTTCTGTTGTTAATGCAGTAATACAGTATATTGGCTCATGTCATCTGAAAGTCATTGCATTATGATTTTATTCACAATTTACACTTCGTCCCAACCATTCCGGAATTGGGTTGTATTTAAAATCGTTCTGGCAAATACAAAGCTGTAAAACATGGGGGATGGGTACGGAATTCTTTGTGAATATGGCCTAAATTTACCCAAAGATGCATATAGGTCAATGAAACCGTGATTTGCACACAACGTGCTAATCATCCTTCTTTTTTGCCCTCTCTTTCTCCTCTACCACAAAAATTGGGTCACATAAAACATATGAAACTTGCATTTTTTGTGCAAATACCTCACTAGTAATGCATTATTTGACATTAAGGCAAGACATGATTAGTGACTTGAAAAAGCATGCGACGAGGTGGAGGAAAGCTGCAATATTTAATGATATTTAAATATTTAAGTATATTTATAACAATGATGTCCCCTTACTTTCCCAGCTGAACACTGTCTGCATAAACCACATAAAAGTGTCAATTTACTGCACACAAATATATCCAACATATAAAAATCGACTCTGGACTAAAAGAAAAGTCACTTGTAGGCTTTCATGCAATAGGGGGCCGCCAAGCCAATGTTGGCATGGAGATGAAAAAAATTTTTTGAAGTATGTATTATGATTGGTCATTATAAGTGGAAAACTCATTGAAATATTTTGCTAAACTGTTAAAATGTGAATAATTATGTATACATGTATAATATATTGAAATAAATACATTGAAACTAATTAATACTATTGTTGTCATTCCGTGACAATTTGCCTCTTGTAATTCCGTGACATTGACTTCTTGAAATTTCTTGCCCATAAAGCAGGGTTAGTCAATATTTGTTTCTATAACTTACGGCATTAACAAAAAACACCTTAAATATGAACATATTGAAGTTTCATAACTTAACTATGATAGGAACATCACTTTCTGGATAGTTAAACAAAACATTAAAAAAACCACGTCAATTTTGTGTAATTCCGTGACGGAGTAGTTTTTGCTCGTTTCTTCTATGAAAATTTCTCAAAAAATACATTTTCACTTAATAATATTAAAGAATAAGTTAATACCTTCAATATGACTGTAGTGGTTTAAAACAGGTTTCCTTTTTTGAATCCTATGTTTCTTGTATGTCTGTTTTAATCCCTTGGAGAAAGCGGGTAATGCATTGTCCTGACTCGCAACTCAGGCCGAAGAAATCCAAGAGAGTGAGAGTTGACTGAATGTTGCCGGTAATTTATTGCAAATGAACAAAAGTACAAAATAAATATGCAATGGTATGCAAAGAGAGTCCAATTTTGTTTAACAGAGTTAATTAGGCTGCAAATCAAAGATCAAAATATCAAAAGAAGTTTGCAGCGTTGTCCACGAGCAGAGCCGAGCTGAGTTGAGGTCAAAGAACTGTATCCGCTGGCCCGCCTTCCTCGCGTCATGTGGTAGCAGCCTATTTAAGCAGTTACACCATCACCACCTATAGAGGGTGCAGACTTGCAGAATCCAAAGAAAACATAAATCATTATAAAACATAAAAACTTAAATGCGGCTCCTACAATGACATATCATACTTGATTTTATCTTACTTAGTTGTAGAGTTACAACCCAAAATGTAATGGGACTGTAATTCCGTGACAGCTTGGCGGCCCCTGTGAAAATTATAAGGGCCATTCCACCGAATCGGTGCCATTTGCATGTTGTAATTTTTCAAAAATAAACTTCATTTTTCAAATTTTTTCAGGATTGTATCTGATACCATACATGTTTAACTATTCAAAATATGTAATGGTCAATCTCAGGTACATTTATTTTTATTTTTACAAGGTTGTGAAATGGAAGATGGTAGCATTTTTTTCAGTCCTGTTACCGATACTATTATAACTATTAATATATCATTTAAAAGTCATTCCAAGTATTTTATTCGTTTTTCACTCAATAAAGTGGGTATGTATGAGAAATAATTTAATACATGTTCAAAATATATATAACTACGGTAAAAGAGTCAGAAGTATACAGGCGAAATGCATTTCTTTTAAAAATACAAAGCCATTTTTAATTTTTAATGGGGACCTTAACCTCAATTTGATCAACAATCTATTATGTGATCTATCCAACAAGCGCTCAAATAATGGACAAAAAAAAATTGGGGGAAAAAAGTTTTATCTTTATTTTTTCAATTAAAACAATTAGGTAACAGGAATGAGAACCGAGTAACAGGATTGAGTGTCTCTGAACAGAACAGAATGGAGAAGAGGTGTGTGTGTGTGTGTATGACAGTATGTGGGTGTGTGTCTTTGTGTAAGTGTGTGTGTGTGTGTACAGAATGTGAGAGTGTGTAATTGCATGTGCGTGTATATATGCATTTATGAATATGTGTATAGACTCTATACACATATTCATACAAACACACACACAAACCACACTACTATGCAGTGTATGTGCATGAGAGCGTGGGTGTGTGTAGTATGCTTGTGTGTATGGATGTGTATATGGTATGTATTTGAGTGCAAATGTTAAGGAGTGGGGCAGTGGAGACAGAGAGAGGTGTGAGTTTCCCCGGCAGCACGTGTGTCTCACTCCTCAGGTACAGTATGGGCTCTGTATCTTTCTCCGAAAAAGGTAAAAAGAAGAAAGACAACAGATATAACTGATATAAGTTGAGCATATTGCGTTAAACAGGCATTTCTGCATAGAATTGCATGATTACAAAATGTATTTTTATAGAATTGCAATGAATTAATGAGGAAAAATCTAACTTTCTTTTTTAAGAATAAGATTTTATTTTAGCCCAAACATCTTTTTTTATTGCCATGTAATGGCTTGTGACCTGCCTCGCTGGTGGGATTATGCACAAGATATCTTGGAAGAGGTACCACAAGGTATCCTCAGGGGCTGGCCAGTAGAATCTGTTGGCTCCCTGACAATAATATGTTCACATTGTAAAACACCATAGTAATTCCAACTGTAATACTTAAAATCAATGAATTCATTTTATATCATATAATACAAACTGCTCTTCCCGCCCCTCTCTATCTTACCCCACCCCTCCCTGGATCTATCTCTTCCCCTACCTACCTCCCCTTCCTTTCCTTACTTCTCCACTCCTGTCCCTCCTCTCCCTACACCCCCCCTCTCTAACCCCTCCCTACTCAGCCCCACCCCTCTCTACCTCAACCCCACTCCCCTTCAATTTGTCACTTTCAATGAAAATTCTCACTCCTGTTACTCTTATTCAGTCTTGTTACCCTTTCTATGGGTAACAGGACTGAGGGTAACAGGACTGAGTTTTTAGCACAGAATTAGCTATGTTGCTAAAGCTAACACATGGAAAACCATGCTAGTAGCATGAGGCCCCTAAGCACCTTTAAGTGATTAACCAAAACTCAAAAAATAAAAATAAAATCATGAGAGCATAAAAAATAATTTAGGTAACAGGACTGCATGTTATGATTTACGATGCCAGTCATATTCACAATATGATCAAAAATAAACAAAAGAGAGCGAGAGAACTTACTTTTGGTCTTCCCAGTTCCTTCACGGGACTGAAATGATGCAATATCCAGTTGATCCTGTCACATGTGGAATGTTCCAAAATCTTTAGGGTGGTTAATGTATCAGGGTAACAGGACTGAGAAAAAACCTGGGGACACCACTAAAATTGTGTTTTTTAACTAATGTTTTATGATTTTTTGAGTATAAAACGTATTTTATGTTTAAATTACAAATTGGGCCACAAAATAATGCAAAAATAAATACTTTTATAAAGGATTCTGGTGACTATATTTAATAGTTAAATTTAGTGTTAGAGAGTGGGGACAAGCGAAAATCCCATTTGTTCAGTATTCTACGTAGCTTTTATAAAATTTTTAGACCGTGCATCTTCAAACTGCAACCAGGACAATAAGAAGGACACTTTGATTGATAATATAATGTATTTTACAGATACTTTTCATGCATATTCATGCATATTTCTGAATGTAATGTCTTGGGGACAGAAAAGGCACCGATTCGGTGGAATGGCCCATAATTGTTTATGTCAAACGTCTGATTAGCTTGATCTAGTTTGATTTGTTACCTGCTGGCTGTATTATGGCTTGAGAGAGGGTTGCCTGTCTAGCAACAGCCGGTAAGAAAGCCATGAGCTTAGGCTACCTTCTCTCTCTTACTGTTCTTTCTTTTCTTTTTTGACGGCTGCTTTTATTTTTAAATGGAAGGAATGCTAGTTTGCAAATTTGCTATTCACTCTGATCTTAAGATTTTGCACTTGAGCTGTCAGACGATACAGACATCAACAGGGTCACATGATCAAATAAAATACAGACTTGACTTTGGACAACACATTATCCAGCAATCACCTTGACATATTTGAATAACAGTCTGAAAGAAAAAAATCAAATAAAAAAAAGAAAAACGTTAATTTCATCAATATTCTGTAAATGATTATTTCATCATCAATTCTGTAAAAACTGCGTAGAATAAGCATGTAACTTTGTAACAAAATGCTCTGAATTATTGTCAGAAAAAGACCTATGATATCATGAGTTTTTGCTTCATGAGGGTCTATATAAAGAATTTCATTTCACCTTTGAAACGGAGGTGTCAGTATCACTAACCGAACAGTGAACATCAGTCTATTTGCTGTTATGAGTAATCTGTGGAAGAATTTTGTGAGAGTTTATGAGGTGTGCGTGTTGTTTGGACCTTTCTTTGCAGCTCTTGTCACGGGACGATATTGAATTCCTGGGCTATTGAATTCTTTACCCAGCTGGTTGATTGAGCTGGGGCGGTGCTTTCCCAGAATCTATATAAGCAGTAATTTCGGCACGCCTCCTTCGCTAGAGTGTCTGTGTTTAGCTTCGCTCTATAGCTGAAGATATCTGTAGTCAGGTTTTGTATGACTCTCTATCTTCTAATTGTTTGGAGTTTCTTCTATTTCTATCTCGCTTTGCTTCCGTGGTTCGGACTATTATATGTCTTTTGGAAGCGCAAGTACTTGCGTTCGGTCTATATTATTCGCTTTGTTTGTACAGTGTCCGAGCTACGCTCTCTCTCTGGCCATTGTGCTTGGCCTCCGTATACTCCTGGCCATTACAGAATTGTTCAAAGTCTGGGTGTGTCTCCCTAGTCCTCCGATCTGTGGAACTTTATTTGGTGACTCTTTTCTCTACTTGCGCAAACACCCAGGAAGCCATATGTGCAGAAAGAAATGTACAGTCCATCACGCAAATGTGGATAATTTTCAGAGCTCCCCCTAAACACCCCAAGGAAGGCTTTCAGGGGACCTCACGTCCTCTTCGAGAGAGCAAAGCGCCCCTTCGTTCCCCCATAATTTGAATCATGACTATGCCAGAGTTTTAAGATTGTCAGGGAATCCTTTTTGTTTTGTAAGACTACATGAGGCGAAAGCATTATGCCCACTCACAGATGCAGGGAATCGTGTTGATTATAATGATGGCACATGTCCAGGTCTGCAGACAGGTCAGCCAGCGGTCGGTTTTCTTTTCTTTTTTTCCCCTCCACCTTCTCCCCTCTTTGGAGGTCAGCTTTATTTCATTGCTGTAAATGATTATGACACATAGTGAAGCACCTCTGCTGAGGAGGGGTACAACAAAACAACGCTGTACAAAAGAAAACATACAAATTAACATAGATAGACATAATGAGGAGGCCCTGACAAGACAAAACTTGTCTTGAATTCATTCAGGCTAAACCATTTCACCACCCCCGCCCCCACCTCCATGTAATCCCGCCCTCCCCTGATCTTCAGACTACATCAAGATTTTGCGAAGTAAGTAATCATGTTTGAGAAAGAAGGGAAAAAAGATTTAAAAAATTGAGAGAAGAATGAAAAGAAAGAAAGCAAAATAGCACAATAAAATAAAAAAAATAAATAAGAAATGCAAATAAGCACATACACTGCTTAAAAGTCACTTGGACATTTTCTTGTTTTCCATGGAAACACACATGAAATTAGTCAGTTCAGAACGGTTCAGAATTAGACGGTTCAGAATTTTAAATAGTCTCAATTTGTTCTTTGAAGAGCGAAATTAATATCTTGCATTTTTCCAGACATCGGTCCAGGAAATTTCATCCTCTTGCTTACCAACATCTCTAGCCCGTGTTAAGGCACAATGTTTGGTTTTGGTTTGCTTATTAAACATGTTGGATGTGGGAAAAATGGGAACTGAATGACTTTGATGAGGGCAAAATTGTTTTGGCCTGATCACTGGGTTAGAAAATCTGAAGTGGCAAGACATTTGGGGTGGCCCCTGTTAGCAGATGTCAGTGCCTACAGACAGTGGTCAAAAGAGGGACAAACCATGAATCAGCAACGGGGTTTTCAGAGCACAGCGCTCATTGTATCATGGTTGGTTTTTCGAGATGCCAAATGCTGTGGTCGGAACGAAAGGAAGTATAGCAAAATAAGAGACAAACACAAAATAAGGGAGGGAGACTCTTCCAAAGGACCTAGATCCAGTCCAAATGACAATAAGGAAGGAACGCGAGCTCGATGAACGAAATGAAAGGGAAAATTATCGGAAACCGAGATAACAAGATTTAGCACCAGACGGTGCCCAAAAAGAGGAAAAAAGAGAGAAAGATTCCCTTGGGAACTAGCACTTTCCTCTGCAGCTAATTCCTCAACAGTTCTCTTACAAGAGACCTTACCAGCTATAGTGCAAACAAAACTCTGACACTAACAAGGATAGCGAGGCAGCACTTGGGTTAAAATAGAGTCCGGGCACCGCCCCCAATTAATGCCAGCTGGCCCAAGAATCCGATTGTGGGCAAAACGATATCGTCCCAGACGAGAGCGACAAAGAAAGCTCCCAAAGCCACTGCCAACCTCCAAAACCATGACATATTGATGCAATAGGGCTAAGAAGGTGTGTTGTGGCTGGGTATGTGAGCATCATTTATCTGGGAAGAGGTGGCATCAGGATGTAATGCAGGAAGAAGACTAGCTGGTGGAGGGAGAGTGATACTCTTGGAAATGTTCTGCTGGGAAACCCTGAGTTTGGGAATTCAAGTGATATCAGTTTGATTGAGCTATTTTGCAGCACAAGGGGGGCCTTTAGAATATCAGGCAGCTGTTTTAAATTTGTGGCTGATCGGTGTTTACGTCACTCATCACTGATTAGTCTGAGTGCTGTGAGCTGTCAGTAAGCTTTAACATATCCTCTGCTGCAGCAGGTTAGCTTCACTGCCTTATTTACCTTGGCACTGGAACTCGTTCCACCCTCATGCTACAGGAAATCCACAATTGTTTCCAACTAAGCTCTCAGCTATCCAGCTAGGCAACCAATTCCGTGAGGTGCAACAGACCTCAGATTGCATCATGCTGGTCATAATGCTGCGGGCGGCTGTGGTTCATAGTTGTTGGGAAACAGCAGAGGAGAGGTTGCTAGCCACTGCAGGTGCAGAGTTCAGCGATCCATCAGACTTTGCTGAGTAGCATCAGCACAGACCTGACTGAGTAACAGGATGAGTCAAGGAGACACACTGCCTTAACAGAGAGGAAACAGAGTGGGGGTTGAGAGGGGGTTGGGAGTGGGGAGTGGGCAGTGGGTGGGCCTTCTCACCCCACATTGTTGCACGTGGGGTGCTGGAAGCGAGACAGTTTTTAGTTTCCCAGGGATGTGCTGATGAGAACTGATAACAGGGACTGCCCCCAGAATCACAAATATCTGTGTAGCTCTATCCCACCACTCACTTGAGGCTGACTGCAGAAAGGAGTCAATCCACATCATGGGCGTCAGTTTGTTTTGAAAAGTGGGGGGGACGATAACTATCAGAATGAGTGCGTTTTGAGAAGTGGTGGGGACAATGACATTAATTAATGCTTTCACTTTTGGTGAAACACTACCATCACATGCATGAGCGTATTTTATGTTTTATGTCAATATTCGAGTTTCCATTTCATATCAAGCGATTTTTTGTTTTTTTTGTGTGTGTAAATTTTAGACAATTCACTTCAAAGGAAAGGACCTGCGTTTCCATCAACCGGCTTGGAGCAAGTAAACTCCAATGTATTAAGCCAGGTTTTCCACAAGATAGCGATAAATCACTTGTAACCTGTGTACCATATATAGGCCCTTCAATAGCCTACATCAGTAGAAGTCGCAATTTGATCCCAAAAAAAAATGCATATTAAAATAGTGCAATGGAAACCTGACATTATGTACTGAATTAGAAGATAAACCTAGTTTTTTTTTTTTTCAACCGCGAGGAATTCGATCGTAGGATTGATACCTGGAAATTACATTTCATTCCATTGTTAAAATAAACTAAGCGATGCCAGCGATGGTGAATGATTACCAGCAAGACTAGTGAAGTAATTTGCAGAAATTGGCGTTTATCAACGAACGTAGCAGAAATGGTAAACCGCAAGGCGCCAACTGAACACCGAAATGCCAGAGTAATGAGAAGTAATGGTGTTATGGCCCCCAATTTGTTATTACATTTACAGCAACAGCAACAGCAAGGGATGACAGACACAGTTTTAAAAACTTAACCACATTTAATTAACAAAGACAATAACAAATAACTACTCTACTATCTACAACTAAATGACCAAGATTGATTAGAAAACAAAAAGAAACAGAAATATTTACAGTCCTTGTGGGTTTGCTGGTGATGTGCTGGGTGAGGAAAAGGCCCTTATACAGGCAAAAATCCACAAAAGAAACTTCACAGGTCTTGAACAGAATGACAGGTCTGGTCACATGTATCCTTCTTCTTCCAATTTCTCCTACTACTTTACTGTCTCAATTGTTTTCCTTATGTACTCTTTTGCAGATCCCACCCACATTTAGACCTCTTTTTTTTTATTTTCGGGGACTTGCCCCAGACATGTCCAGAACATGTCTAAACCTAGCTCCAGTCTGAGCTCAATAAAAGAAAGGTAAATGCTGCCATCTAGTGGCCTCTATTCACATCACACCTCCATTCCAAAAGGGAAAAATTTTGACTCATAAAAGGCAAAATTTTTCTTTTCAATACAAAATGGTTAAGTGGACACTTGTCGAAATATACATATCATACAATATTCAAATAAACACGTGATACATATATACATATTCAAACACGGGATAAGCAATCAGCAATTACATTGTCCGTACCCTTTACATGCTTAATTTCCAAGTCAAACTCCTGTAAAATCAAACTCCAATTCAACAATCTCCGATTCTTGTTTTTCATCTTACTCAAAAACATTAACGGATTGTGGTCTGTGTACACAACCATTGGCTTTTGCCCTGTACAAACATAAACATCAAAGTGTTGTAAAGATAGAACCAGAGCCAACAGCTCCTTCTCTATTGTGGAATAGTTCCTTTGGTGGCGATTGAACTTCCTGGAGAAGTATGCCACGGGATGGTCAATGTCATCAGAGTCACTTCTCTGTAGGCGCACAGATCCACAAGCCTGGTCGCTACCATCGTCCGCGATGGAGAACGGTTTGTTGAAGTCAGGAGATTTGAGCACGGGGAAGTGACACAGCAGAGACTTCTTGCGATCGAAAGCTCTTTGGCATGATTCATCCCAAGTGAACTTTACGCCTTCCTTCAGTTGGTTAGTGAGACTGAGAGCAATCTCAGCAAAGTTCTTGCAGAACTTGCGGTAGTACTCGATCATTCCAAGGAAGCGGCGCAAAGCTTTTTTGTTGTCAGGAACTGGAAAGTCCATGATGGCTTGGACTTTAGCATTTATGGGTGCCACCTTACCCTAGCCTATGACGTAGCCAAGATAGGTGACAGTAGCACAACCAAAGTCACTCTTGCTCAGGTTAACAGTCAGGTTAGCCTGGGTCAGGCGCTGGAACAACGTCTCTACATCTTTTAGATGTTCATCCCAGGAGTCACTCCATGTGATCAGGTCATCGATGTACGCACCCGTGTGTGGCAATCCAGCGATTGTAGACTGTGTCATCCTTTGGAACGTGGCTGGGGCATTTTTCATGCCAAAGGGTAGGACTTCATACTGGTACAACCCAGCTGGTGTGGCAAAAGCAGAGGTGCTCTTGGCCCTCTCAGTTAAAGGCACACACTAATAACCCTTCAATAAATCAATCTTGGTCAGAAACTTTGCTTGCCCTACTCTATCAATTCAATCATCAATCCTAGGTATTGGAAACACATCAGTTCTAGTTACAGCATTGACTTTGCGATAATCTGTACAGAATCTAGTACTTCCATCAGGTTTTGGAACTAGCACACAGGGTGAACTCCAATCTGAGTTGGAGGGTCTGATAATATCATGTTCTAACATGTACTCAACCTCTTTCTCAGCAATCTTTCTCTTTTCAGGATTCATCCGATACGGATGCTGTTTTATTGGTTTGGCATCACCAACATCTAAATCATGAGAATCTATAGAAACTCTCTTTGGAACATCAGGAAAAGGATCCTCATATTTCTTGATCAACCTCTCAAACTGATCTTTTTGGGGGTTCTAAGTGCTGGAGTTTTACATCAAGATTTTGCAACACTTCAGAATTTGACAATTTACATGAAAGAACTTCAGCTTTAATTCTAGGTTCATCATCTTGAAACTCCCCCTCATCTTCACAAATCTCGGCCATAGGAGAATCTGAAGTGACAGCTGTAACCCTAGCATTTCTGTGATGATAAGGCTTCAGCATGTTAATGTGACACAACTGTTTTGGCTTTCTCCTATCTGGAGTCTTCACAATGTAATGGAGATCATTGAGTTTTGTCAGAATTTCATAAGGACCATGAAATCTAGCCTGCAATGGATTGGACTGCAAGGGAAACAACACAAGGACCTTATCTCCTGGTTTAAACTCACGGCTTCTAGCCTTATGATGATACCAAGTTTTCATTTTTCCCTGACTTGATTTCAAGTTCTCTTTGGCTAGGTCACAAGCTGCACACAATCTTTCCTTGAACTTGCTAACATAGTCTAACAGACTGATATGCGGCTCTTTCTCTTGCCAGTGTTCACTCAATAATAGCAAAGGTCCTCTCACTTCATGACTAAACACTAGCTCAAATGGACTGAATCCAGTAGACTCCTGCACTGCTTCTCTAGCTGCATCCATCCATCCATTTTCTATACCCGCTTATTCCTCACTAGAGTCACGGGGCGAGCTGGAGCCTATCCCAGCTGACTACAGGCAAAGGCAGGGACCCACCCTGAACAGCTTGCCAATCCATCGCAGGGCGCACACACCATTCACACACCATTCGCTCTCACACTCATACCTTTGGGCAATTTGGTGTCTCCAATTAGCCTGACATGCATGACTTTGGACTGAGGGAGGAAACCGGAGTACCCAGCGAAAACCCAGGCAACACGGGGAGAACATGCAAACTCCACACAGAAAGGCCCCAGGCGAGATTCGAACCTACAACCTTCTTGCTGGGAGGCACCAATGCTAACCACTGTGCCACCGTGCACACAGGCAAATGAACACCTTCATCCCAGTCTTTCTCATGGTCATAACAATAAGTCCTCATCATTGTCTTGAGAGTGGAATGAAACCGCTCTAAGGCACCCTGACTTTCTGGATGATAGGCACTAGAAAGAATCTGCTTTGCACCTAGTTCATACACAACCTGCTGAAACAATCCGGAAGTGAAATTGCTACCTTGGTCTGACTGAATTTCCCTGGGAAGGCCAAACAACGTGAAGAACTTTATCAAAGCCTTTGAGATTGCAGTTGCCTTGATGTTACGTAGAGGTATGGCTTCAGGGAATCTGGTAGATCCACACATGATTGTCAACAAGTACTGATTTCCAGATCTAGTCTTAGGTAATGGACCAACACAATCAACAATGACCTTAGAGAAGGGCTCTCCAAATGCTGGGATAGGCTGCAATGGAGCTACAGGTGGGTCTAACTGGTGTTTTCCAACTACTTGACAAGTGTGACACGTTTTGCAAAAGTTGGAAACGTCTTTCCAAAGCCCAGGCTAAAAGAAGTGTTTCATGATTTTATCAACAGTCTTGTTAACACCAAGATGACCTCCTAAAGGTAAACTATGAGCCATTGTTAAGATCTCATTCCTGTAGACCTTCAGAACAACAATTTGCCTAACCACTGCCCAATCTGCATTGGCAGGGATATCAGGAGGGCGCCACTTCCGCATCACCACACCATCCTTGAGATAATACCCAACTGGAACTGCGTCTATTTCTTTATCAGGAGGGGCTCTCCTCTTTAGTACACATATTTCAGGATCATTAGTTTGCTCCTCAATCAATCGCTTTCTGGACAGAGACAAATTTCCAGACACATCAGAATCACCAGACCCATCTGGCTGGCTGAACAAAGAACTGATAAAAGTATCTGATAAGTCCTCAAACGGAGAAACCATAGGTGGCCGAACAGAGTCATGAGGCTAACCACCTGAGTCCTGACTGTTCAATGTGCTGGACGGCACCACATCTTCTTCTTTAGCCTTCTTGGCCATAGCACGAGTCACTGCACAGGAAGGATACAGAGATGGGTCTCCATCGCCATCTTCAGTGCTCGGCTGTAAAGTAAGATGAACAGGGGGAACTACATTGCTCCCAGCTTGGTCATTGCCTAGCAACCGAGAAACACCCTTGATAGGTAGACTTGACATAAGTCCCACCTTTACCTGTCCTGTAACTAAATCTGACTTCAAGAATACAGAGCGCAGGGGTACAGATACAGTTCCTCCTTCAATGCCTTGTACAAGTATGAAATCTCCAGAAGCGGTCTCATCACGTAACTCAAAGGGGTCAATTAACAAAAGTGACTGAGAAGCTCCGGTATCCCTTAGGATATATATGGGGACAGGAGTAGAATGCTCACTCAGAGCCACAAATCCCTGTTACACAAATGGAAGAAATTCCTCCCTCACAAAGTCAGCAGTATCAGGCTTTTTAGCCCCACAAGAAGCAGGCTATTTAGCAGATCGGTTATCTAATACTGGGGTTTCTAACCTTGTCTTCACAAAGACATTTGGTAACCTTTTCTTTTTCTTTCTTAGTTTTAAGGAACCAACTGTTAGTTGTAACATGACCAGATTTCTTGCAATAACTGCAAACTAGACCACTTTTGTCACTGTCAGCTTCCAGACCTGTTACTGGATTTCTGAGCATCATCACCAGATTTTTCTTTGTCTTTGGGTGAGGAATCTTGGGTATCACCGTTACCTTTTTTCTGAAATTGGAACCATCTATTGTTACTGCTAGACTGAAATTTAGACTTATGTGTGAGAACATATTCATCTGCAAATTTGGCAGCTGATTGCAAATTCAGTGCTTGCTTCTCATTAAGGTAGGTCTTAATATCATTCTTATCATAGTTCTTGAATTCTTCAACTAACACCATCAATTTTAGTGAGCTAAAATCATCCTTGACCTCCACAGAAGTACACCAGCGCTCAAAGCAAACCTGCTTCTCGTTAGCAAATTCCACATAAGTGTGATTGTCAGATTTCTTCAGACCTCTGAATTTCTGTCGGTAAGCCTCTGGAACCGACTCTTAAGCTCTCAAAATAACCTTTTTGACCACCTCATAATCTGCTGACAAAGCCGAATAGGCTTGTTGAGCTTTACCCCTGAGGACAGTTTGAAACATCAGTGGCCAGTGTTCCTTTGGTCACTGGCAACTCTTTGCTACCTTTTCAAAACACTGGAAATAGTTGTCAACATCCTTTTCCGAAAATGGGGGCACCAGTTTTACCTCCTGGCTAGCCCGAAATTTATTTTCCGTTGCTATTTTAATCTTTAGTTGCTCCATTTGGAGTCTTTCTTCTCTATCCAACTTCTCTAATTCAAAATCTCTATGTCTTTGTCTCTCTCTTTCTGCTCTTTCCTCTTTCTCTCAAATTCTCTTTGTTTTTCTTTTTCCTTCCTTTCTTTCTCTCTTCCTCCCTTTCTCTCTTTCTTCCCGCCCAAATTCTCTTTCCTCCCTTTCAATCTCTAGCAGTTTTAATTTCAGTTCAATTTCTACATTTGGATTTTCCACTGGAAACCGTTCCAGATCTCCTGGTGCAAACACATTTTCATCAATGTAATAATCAACAATCTCTAGCCAGTCTTGCTTTTCGCATGGCTGGCTTCACCTCTGTCAGGTCTAAATGTCTGCATATTTCTAGCAGTTCTGTCTTTTTAAAAGACTTCAAAATCTCAACGGTTGGTGATGCCAAGAAATCATCTATTGCTGTTGATCTGTCAATATCTTTCTTTCTGGGAAAGATTGGGGACCCCTGACTGAGAACTTTAGCACATGCAAAATCTTTTTGCTGGTGCTAAACCAGATACCTTGCCACTGATTAGTGCAAGGCAAGTACCCTGACCAATCATGGGCAATGTTTTTGGTTTTGCCCAAGCAAATAGATTTTGCATGTGCTTAAGGTCTTCGTAAATCAGAGCATTAATTTTTCTGATAGACATTTAAGCTACTAAAGTTTCTAGATAAACATTTTAGATACTAAAGTTTCCAAGAGAAATTTTAGATACTAAATTTTCTGTGAAGGGAAATTTTGGATAATAAAGTTTCTTACGAGACATTTTAGATTAAAATTTCTTGAGAGAATTTTTTGACACTGCCATCTCTGGAAACATTTTTGGCTCTGAAGTTTCAGGATTGACATTTTAGTTACTGATCTTTATGAAGACATACTTAAAAAATACCTAAGGACAGGACTCCTGCCATCCAGCTCATTGGTCTACAAATCACGGATCGCTCATTGCTCATTATTCAATTATCACTTGCACCTGTTGTTTCCTCTGAGTGGTAGCAGAGTTGTATTAAATAAATACTAGATCCTTTCTGAATATCTCTGTGTTATCTCATAGTGCCACACTCTAATTGTGCTGCAAGTATTGTAACTTGATCCGTATCTTGCCTGTTTAACTCAAATTCCAAAGCTAAGTGCTGCAACCTTTTATGCAGCGCTTTCATAAACTTATTTAAAGGAACCTTGCTTCCTTTTTCTTTTGTGTAATACATAGCTATACTCTTATAGGCATTGTGTGTATCACTCATTGTTTTTGTGGAACCTCTGTTCCCTACATTTTTGCCTGATCTTCAACAATTATGTCCAGTGCTTTGCGGTGTGGTGGTAATAATAAACACACCAAAACCTATTCCTGCGCCTCAGTCCAGTTCTCCTCCTCCATGCTTTTGGCACGAGGCTCCAGACGTGACAAAATTAGTTTCTTGAGATGTTTTTGATACTAAAGTTTCAGGAGAGACATTTTGTCTACTAAAGTTTTTGGAAAGGCAATTTAGAAACAAAAGTTCTGGAAGGCTTTCTCAGGTTTATGGGCCAAAAAAGAAAATTGTAATGTAACTTGTCCTGCAAGCATCCTTATGCCTCCACAGTTTTTACATTTGATATTATTCAGTATGATCTGTACTACTATTTCTCATTGCCTCGGTTCTGTATCAGCACAATAACATGAGCATTTCTGCATCGCAGGGCCTGCAGTGCTTATGAAGCCAAAAGGAACAAAGTGCTGGGAAAAGTATATATTTGTTTTTATCAGCACTTGTGAATAGATTCTATAAAATTATTCGGTCCGTATAAAAATCTGACATTGCTGTACTATATTTTATAGAGTTGCACGAGTCCTCAATCCCCTGAATGCTGTGATGTTAGTCCCCGTTAGGCCAGCAAGTTCACAGGAAAAAAGGAAGCTTAAATGTTTTTCCTCATTCAGACAAAAACTCTAATCAACTAGTGCCTACAAAATCGCAAAAGTGAACTTCCCTTTCACAACAATAAGTACCATATTTGAGAAATAGAATGCATAATACTATTTGGAAGTTTGAACTGCAACAGGTGTTCATGCTTGATAAATTTTATCGCTTTCTAACTTACAAAGCAACAGTTTCTGCTTTGCACCTGTTAGTAGTTTACTTTGGGGGCTAAAGTAGCCCCTGCGTAGGAACCAAGCAACTGTTTTTCACTCTGCGTCTACAGAGACCTACAAGTGCCCAAAATAAAGCAAACAGAAACAGTCAAATCAGCTAAGAAAAGAGCTGAAAACAAAAATAGGGGACGTCAAGGCAGATCATCAACCACACTGCAACCCAGTCCTGTTCCTGGAAATCTACTGTAAAGCAGGGTTTAATTTCATCTGTCAATTAGAGCACCTGTCAACTTATCACCAGCTTAACATCCAGTAGTAGTTACATTGTATCGACAAGCAGAGGCATATTGTCGTTACATATTAAAGTGCTGCAAGTGTAAGACGGCATGAATTTTAAAAATCTGCCAACATGTTTTATTTGGGTCCTCCTTGATCCACATGAAAAAGACGTGGGGTGCTGTCCATGAACCATCCACATACTGTATGTATGTTCTTGCGGGCACATCTCTGTTGTTTATTCTGTTTACAGTAATGTTATATATTTCCTCAACTGAACTGGAGCTCTATGACCCCTTTGACAGTGAAAGTATCTTGAGCTGATTAGATAAGTAAAAGGGCTGGTGTAAATGGGTCAAACAGGCAATTGGACTAAATCAAAATTGGCTTTGGGTCATTCCATACTGAACTGTACAATTCACTGTGTTGCATAAGAATGGTTAATAAAATTTTTTTGAAGAGAATTAAATGACTTGCATTGTTCATATGTATTCACACCCGGATTGAAGATATACATAAGAAAAAAAACGAAAAGAGTCATCAGTCCAACAACACAGCAGAAAAAGTGGTGTCCTGTTGTCAGCCAAGGCATTTTGAAAGCCATATTTTGTTACCAAATTTGGCAGCCA
The DNA here is from genome assembly GCA_029721435.1 of Gymnothorax reevesii. NCBI lineage: Eukaryota > Metazoa > Chordata > Actinopteri > Anguilliformes > Muraenidae > Gymnothorax > Gymnothorax reevesii. The sequence continues at coordinate 44,250,276 of CM056592.1, forward strand.
ACTTTGTGAAATGCTCATAACATGTCTGTTGATACTTCGAAACAAAGTAAAATGAAATATTGCCGAGAAATACCCATAATAATGGTTTCTATTGTCTGCACTAAATTACCTGGACTCGTCTGATCAGAAATGTGATTTGAAATGACCGTCGTGGGCGTAACCATTCGCGTCCTCACGTGTTACATCCAGACCTGTGGGTTTATTTGCATAATATATGCAAATGGCATAAAGATGACCACGGAAAACTAAGGTACTCACTTCCTCCATCAAAATTTCACAAGGCGTCAGACAACCATATATATCATGTTTTTAAAAATAATGATTGAAAGAAGAAAAATTTTCCTTGTCCTAATATCGTGTTACGTCCATAATAAAATCAAGAAATGTGCGTAGATCCTGTCCTGCGCATAGACTGTATAAAAAGATGGATGCAGCACCCTGATCTAAAAAGTGAGGCTGATGCGGAAATCTCAAAATTTGCATTATATTTAATAGCCAGCCGAAGTTCAATGTTACTGACGTCTATGAGAAAATGACCCTACTTTGCCACCTGATTTATCATTTCATTCTTATTCTTTGAAATGCCTTCTTGTGAATAAAATAACATATTCCTTTGGTGATTTAGAGCAACAGGTGACCAGTTACAAAATGTTTACAATACTTTGTGCTGAAACCGGGTGAACGGAATACAAACATTGAGGACAATAGACATGAAAAACATTGACTGATAGACTGAGGCCATTTATCATCCAAAAAGATTTGACATGTAGAAATGTATCTGATTTTCAGGAATTCAATATCTGTTTTGTGTCCTAGTTACACCCACAATGCCTGCCACCTTAGAACATTATGGGGTCACTGAAATGAAGTGATCACTCGGTTTATCTTCTTGCTTGCTACATTGTGATTCCCTTGGATGAGATTTCACCACTGCAATGAAAAACTTAGGAAAAAGTGTATTTGAATTTTCATCACCTTTATAACACATTTGTACAGTTTATTATGGAATGACCCATTTCTCAAACCACGTCAGGTGGTGTCTTACGATGCTTTGTGGCCCATGGATCCGTCTATAGACGCTTCATGCATCAGTGCTATGCTCCAGCTTAAATAAAATGTTGCCAGCTACACCAACAGGCCCGAAGCCTTTCTACACTGAAGTAAGAGCTTCACCATCTGGCGCCGGCGCCTGCGTTTAAGAATTTACTATAACAGCTCACACTTCCTGTTCTTCACGCCAAGTTAACAATCTTGCTATACCCCCCTCCCCCTTCCAAAAAAAAAAAAAAAACATTTCAAACAAATGAAATTGCATTTTGTGCAGAAAGCTGAATATTGGATTTGTGTCTATTTGATAAAGACACACTGATTTGGTCAGCTGTGAATGAATATAATGTGGAAGAATCATCCAGATAGACACAAAAAATATTCACGGGCTATCTTAACGCAGGGATACTCACTCTTCTCCAGAATGAGCCAGTGGGAGTGGAAACTTTCACTGTAACCATGCATTCAACACCTGATTCTACTGATCTAGGGTCTATGGCAAAACCCTTAAGGGTTTATTAGTAGAATCAGGTGTGTGACAGGTTTATTAGTGTGAAAGCCTGAACGCATGCTGACTCATTCTGGAAAAGAGTGAGTCTCCCGTGCTTAACGCTCTTAAGCTCTTCTGTGTACAGATTTATTTTGACATGGCCTTTTTTCTTGGCTTTATGCATTTTCAGGTCTTCATTTAAAAATGGTAAAGTCTTCAAATTTAACACGAGTGCATGTTAAGCATGCACTTATATGACACTGATAAAGGCAACAGATGAGTTTTTTGGTTCAAGACTTATTAATTGCAACAAAAGTCGGAGTTTGCAGGTTGGTGGCAAGACCCCCAGTGGCTGAAATAACTCGCAATAACAATCCTTGAATAAAGCTTACACCCTTCTGCATCAGGACTTAATTACCTCTGCCAAGGAGGTTATGTTTTAGACAGCGTTTGACTGTTTGTTTGTTTGTTAGTTGGCAAGATAACTCAAAAAGTAATTCACAGATTTTGATGAAATTTTCAGAGAAGCTGGGTATTAAGTTAAGGAACAGGTGATTACACTTTGGCATATCTAGGCCAAATACAGCTGAGATATACGTCAAAGTTCAAGATTTCAAGTCTTTCCCATGGGCCGGAGTTCCAATCGCCGTGTTTTTCTGCCCCCTGGCGGAGGTCTGCGCTCTCTGAGTGCTTTTCTAGTTTAGGGAAATTGGGTTCCTCTGAAAACCCAGCAGAACCACTTCCTATATGTAGAAACAGAGACGCGCCAATACAACCCAGTCTCACAGCAGATCGTGAAATAGTCACGGCATTTAATCTATTGAATGGAACACGAACACGAATTTCCAGTTTTTTTCGTGACCCCGAGCACGACTTTAAAACCAATGTATTTCAACTAGATGTATCGGTCGTGCCTGCAACACGTATTTCTCTCTGTTAGTGTGGACCGCATTTATTCTCTATAAAACTATTTATACTGTGTAAATGGGAGCACGGAAGCTGCAATGCTTTCATTCGCTTTTCGTTTATTACCGCTAAGTTACATTACTGAGCATTTAATCACGACGGCTCTTTATTTTCTGCCCTGTTGTTAACGAGCAATTTTCGTCAGCGATTCCTTCGAGTCAAAATACAGTGAGTTAATAAAACGAGACTGCAGAGAAATGTTGCGGTCGCGAGTTGTTGTTTATCTTCTGATTAACACCGTTTCCCCGTTGATTTTGGTGCTTCAAATCTAACAGGAAATACAACAATACCCATGAGCAGTATCGGCCGTTACCATGGTGAGGACGCCGCAGAAGACGCCATGACGCAAGACCCTCTGCCCCGTAGCCACTGGACCGCATTGATGCTCCATAGGACTATTTATACTGCATAAAAATGCGATCACATAAACTGTATTGCTTTCATTCACAGGGTCCTGCACCTGTGATATCTGATTTTGGATGTGCGTGCATTTATTCTATTTTTGCAAATTTATGTATTTTAAATGTTTGAATATGCTTAAACCTATGACAATTGAAATGTTATAGAATTATATGTGATGTGAGACATAATGGTTTGTGCCACTACAAATCACAACAAGTCTTGTAATTTTTATTTTAAGGTCATTATTAGTTAGAGTTTTTGACTCTCAGACTCTCAGATCTTTTCTCACACCAGTGCTACAACATACTTGTCAAATCACCAGCAGATGTGGGACAAATTTTATATATATGTATATAAATAAAATATAAGCTAATTTAAAATGGACTGAGGCAAAGTGGAAAACTGTTCTGTGGTCAGATAAATCTAAAATTGATTTTTTTTTTTTTTTTTTTTTAGGAACCGATGGACGTAATGTCCTCTGGACTAAAGAGGAAAGTGATCAGCCGGCTTGTTATTAGCGCTCAGTACAAAAGCCGGCATCTCTGATGGGATGGGGGTGTATTAGCGCCTATGGAATGGGCAGCTTGCACATCTGGAAGGGCTCCTTCAATGCTGAAAGGTATATAGAGGTTTTAGAGCAACATATGCTCCCATCTAGACAAAGTCTTTTTCAGGGAAGGCCTTGCATATTCCATCAAGACAATGCAAAATCACATACTCCATCAATTACAACAGTATGACTTCATAGTAGAAGCTTCTCCAGCTCGCTTCCTGGGGGAGATAGCAGCAAATTCACTCTAAGTCAGTTATAAAGTCACTTTTCGCTCACGTTTGTCACTTTCCCACTGAGTTAGACACAGAATGAAAAGTTTTGACGAGCAGACCTACAAAAAGCAAGTTTTAAAAAAAGTGCATATCTTCTCTTCAGAAGCTCATATACACTTCCAAATGGCTATACATGCACATTGGACTGTGCAATATTTGCATTGCACAGTGATCTGAAGCACTACCCAGGCCAAATACACACACAGATTCAAGGTACGAGCTAAAAACCTCAAGAAAGCGTGTTTCTATGAAAGTGCGTATAGCCACAGTTTCAGCGCTCTAGCTCGCTTCCTGACGGAGATAGCAGCAAATTCACTCTAATTCAATCGTGTAGTCACTTTTCTTCCATGTTTGTCACTTTCCGACTGAGTTAGACACAGAATGAAAAGTTTTGACAAGCACACCTAAAAAAAACAAGTTTTTTAAAACGCGCATATCTTCACTTTAGAAGCTCATATACACTTCCAAATGGCCATTAACGCAAATCGGACAAATCTCTGCAATACTTGCATTGCACAGTGATCTGAAGCACTACCAAGGCCAAATACACGCATAGATTCAAGGTATGCGCTTAAAACCTCAAAAAAGCGTGTTTCTATGAAAGTGCGAATAGCCACAGTTTCAGCGCTCTAGCTCGCTTCCTGACGGAGAGAGCAGGAAATTCACTCTAATTCGGTCATGTAGTCACTTTTCTTCCATGTTTGACACTTTCCGACTGAGTTAGACACAGAATGAAAAGTTTTGACGAGTGCACCTCAAAAAAGCAAGTTTTTTAAAAAGTGTATATCGTCACTTTAGAAGCTCCTATGCACTTCCAAATGGCCATGAATGCAAATTGGACAAATCTATGCAATATTTCCATTACACAGTAATCTGATGCACTCCCAAGGCCAAATACACTCCCAAATTCAAGGTATGAGCTTAAAACCTCAAAAAAGCTTCTTCTCATGAACGTGCGTATAGCCACAGGAACAGCACTCAAGCTTGCTTCCTGACGGAGAGAGCAGCAAATTCACTGAATTCAGTCATGTAGTCTCTTTTTTTGTTCATATTTGTCACTTTCCCACAGATTTTGGCACAGAATGCAAAGTTTTGACGAGCTGACCTAAAAAAGCAAGTTTTTAAAAAAGTGCACATCTGCACTTCCAAATGACCATACAAGCACATCGTGTGAAAAAAAACCATATATGCATTGCACTGTGATCTGAAGCTGTTACCTGGCCAGAAACACGCACAGATTCAAACTCTGAGCTTAAAACCTCAAAGAAGCGTGTTTTCATGAAAGTGCGTATAACCACAGTTTCAGCACTCTACCTCGCATCCTTACAGAGATAAACAAATATTCACTCAAATTCAGTCGTTTAGTCACTATTCACTCTAGTTTGTCACCTTCCCACTGAGTTAAACACAGAGTGAAAATTTTTGACGAGCAGTACTAAAAAAAAAGAAAGTTTTTGAAAAAGTGCATATCTTCACTACAGAAGCTTTAATTCGCTTCCAAATGACCATACAAGCACATTGGTCGAAAGGATACCATATATGCATTGCCCTGTGATCTGAAGCTGTTACCAGGCCAGAAACACGCACAGATTCAAGTTCTGAGCTTAAAACCTCAAAGAAGTGTTTTTTTAATGAAAGTTCGTATAGCCACAGTTTCAGCGCTCTTGCTCGCTTCCTGACAGAGATTGGGGCATGTTCACTCCAATTCAGTCATACAGTCACAATTCCCTCACGTTTGTCACCTTCCCACTGAGTTACACACAGAATGATCATTTTTGCCAAGCAGAACTAAAAAAAAGTTTTTGAAAAAGTGCATATCTTCACTTCAGAAGCTTTTATTCAATTCCAAATGACCATACAAGCACATTGTGCCAAACAAAACCATATATGCATTGCACTGTGATCTGAAGCTGTTACCTGGCCAGAAACATGCACAGATTCAAGTTCTGAGCTTAAAACCTCAAAGAAGCGTGTTTTCATGAAAGTGCGTTTTGCCACAGTTTCATCGCTCTTGCTCGCTTCCTGACAGAGATTGGGCCATACTCACTACAATTCAGTCATACAGTCACAATTCCCTCAAGTTTGTCACCTTCCCACTGAGTTACACACAGAATGATCATTTTTGCCAAGCAGAACTAAAAAAAAGAAAGTTTTTGAAAAAGTGCATATCTTCACTACAGAAGCTTTTATTCACTTCCAAATTACCATACAAGCACATTGTGCGAAACAAAACCATATATGCATTGCACTGTGATCTGAAGCTGTTACCTGGCCAGAAACATGCACAGATTCAAGTTCTGAGCTTAAAACCTCAAAGAAGCGTGTTTTCATGAAAGTGCGTATAGCCACAGTTTCAGCACTCTACCTCGCATCCTTACAGAGATAAACGCATATTCACTCAAATTCAGTCATATAGTCACTATTCACTCTAGTTTGTCACTTTCCCACTGAGTTACACACAGAATGAAAATTTTTGACGAACAGAACTAAAAAAAAAAAAGTTTTTGAAAAATGCATATCTTCACTTCAGAAGCTTATATTCACTTCCAAATGACCATACAGGCACATTGGACCAAACAAGACCATATATTTATTGCTCTGTGATCTGAAGCTGTTCCCAGCCAAAAAAACACGCACAGATTCACGTTTAAAGCTTAAAACCTCAAAGAAGTGTGTTTTCATGAAAGTGTGTATAGCCACAGTTTCATCGCTCTTTCTCGCTTCCTGACAGAGATTGGTCCATATTCACTACAATTCAGTCATACAGTAACAATTCCCTCAAGTTTGTCACCTTCCCAGTCAGTTTCACCCAGAATAACATTTTTGCTAAACAGAACTAAAAAAAAGAAGGTTTTTGAAAAAGTGCATGTCTTCACTACAGAACTTTTATTCACTTCCAAATGACCATACCAGCACATTGTGCGAAACAAAACCATATATGCATTGCACTGTGATCTGAAGCTGTTACCTGGCCAGAAACACGCATAGATTCAAGTTCTGAGCTTAAAACCTCAAAGAAGCGTGTTTTCATGAAAGTGCGTATAGCCACAGTTTCATCGCTCTTTCTCGCTTCCTGACAGATTTGTCCATATTCACTCCAATTCAGTCATACAGTCACAATTCCCTTAAGTTTGTCACCTTCCCAGTCAGTTCCACCCAGAATAACATTTTTGCTAAACACAACAAAAAAAAAGAAGGTTTTTGAAAAAGTCCATGTCTTCACTACAGAACTTTTATTCACTTCCAATTGACCATACAAGCACATTGTGCGAAACAAAACCATATATGCATTGCCCTGTGATCTGAAGCTGTTCCCAGCCCAGAAACACACACAGATTCACGTTCAGAGCTTTAAACCTCAAGGAAGCGTGTTTTCATGAAAGTGCGCATAGCCACAGTTTCATCGCTCTTGCTCGCTTCCTGACAGAGATTGGGCCATTTTCACTACAATTCAGTCATACAGACACAATTCCCTCAAGTTTGTCACCTTCCCAGTCAGTTCCACCCAGAATAACATTTTTGCTAAACAGAACTAAAAAAAAGAAGGTTTTTGAAAAAGTGCATGTCTTCACAATAGAAGCATTTATTCACTTCCAAATGACCATACAAGCACATTGTGCGAAACAAAACCATATATGCATTGCACTGTGATCTGAAGCTGTTACCTGACCAGAAACACGCACCGATTCAAGTTCTGAGCTTAAAACCTCGAAGAAGCGTGTTTTCATTGTTATGGCCCCAATTTGTTATTACATTTATAACACAACAGCAACAGCAAGGGATGACAAACACAGTTTTAACAACTAAAACACATTTAATTTTTAACAAAGACAAAGACTAATAACAACCTACAACTAAAGACCAAGATTGATAAATAAGAAAAAACAGAAATAAATACAGTCCCTTTTTAGTGGGGTGGCTTGGTGATGTCCTGGATGAAGAAAATGCTCAAACACAGGCAAAGAAATCCACAAAAGAAATGTCATAGGTCTTGAACAGAATGGCAGGTCTGGTCATCTTCTTGCAATTTCTCCTACTACTTTACTGTCTCAATTCTTTTCCTTATATACTCTCTTTCAGACCCCACCCACATTTAGACCTCTTTTTTTTTTAACTTTCTGAGACTTGCCCCAGACATGTTCAGGACATGTCTAAACATGACTCCAGTCTGAGCTTAACAAAAAAAGGTAAATGCTGCCATCTAGTGGCCTATATTCACATTACACCTCCATTCCAAAAGGGAAAAATTTTGACTCATAAAGGCAAAATTTTTCTTTTCAATACAAAATGGTTAAGTGAACACTTGTCTATATATACATATCATACAATATTCAAACACATGATATATATATACACATTCAAACATGGGATAAGCAATCAGCAATTACATTGTCTGTACCCTTCACATGCTTAATTTCCAAGTCAAACTCCTGTAAAATCAAACTCCAATTCAACAATCTCCGATTCTTGTTTTTCATCTTACTCAAAAACATTAACGGATTGTGGTCAGTGTACACAATCATTGGCTTTTGTCCTGTACAAACATAAACCTCAAAGTGTTGTAAAGAAAGGACCAGAGCCAACAGTTCCTTCTCTATTGTGGAATAGTTCCTTTGGTGGCGATTGAACTTCCTGGAGAAGTATGCCACGGGATGCTCAATGTCATCAGAGTCACCTCTCTGCAGGAGCACAGATCCACAAGCTTGGTCGCTAGCATCGACCGCGATGGAGAACGGTTTGTTGAAGTCAGGAGATTTGAGCACGGGGAAGTGACACAGCAGAGACTTCAGGTGATTGAAGGCTCTCTGGCATGCATCATCCCAGGTGAACTTTATGCCTTTCTTCAGTTGGTTAGTTAGACTGAGAGCAATCTCAGCAAAGTTCTTGCAGAACTCGCGGTAGTACCCGATCATTCCAAGGAAGCGGCGCAAAGTTTTTTTGTTGTCAGGAACTGGAAAGTCCATGATGGCTTGGACTTTAGCATTTATGGGTGCCACCTTACCCTGGCCTATGACGTAGCCAAGATAGGTGACAGTAGCACAACCAAAGTCACTCTTGCTCAGGTTAACAGTCAGGTTAGCCTGGGTCAGGCGCTGGAACAACGTCTCTACATCTTTTAGATGTTCTTCCCAGGAGTCACTCCATGTGATCAGGTCATCGATGTACGCACCCGTGTGTGGCAATCCGGCGATTGTAGACTGTATCATCCTTTGGAACGTGGCTGGGGCATTTTTCATGCCAAAGGGTAGGACTTCATACTGGTACAATCCAGATGGTGTGGCAAAAGCAGAGATGCTCTTGGCCCTCTCAGTTAAAGGCACACACCAATAACCCTTCAATAAATCAATCTTGGTCAGAAACTTTGCTTGCCCTACACTATCAATACAATCATCAATCCTAGGTATTGGAAACACATCAGTTCTAGTTACAGCATTGACTTTGCGATAATCTGTACAGAATCTAGTACTTCCATCAGGTTTTGGAACTAGCACACAGGGTGAACTCCAATCGGAGTTGGAGGGTCTGATAAAATCATGTTCTAACATGTACTCAACCTCTTTCTCAGCAATCTTTTGCTTTTCAGGATTCATCCGGTATGGATGCTGTTTTATTGGTTTGGCATCACCAACATCTACATCATGAGAGGCTATAGTAACTCTCTTTGGAACATCAGGAAACAAATCCTCATATTTCTTGATCAACCTTTCAAACTGATCTCTCTGTGAGGGTTCTAAGTGCTGGAGTTTTACATCAAGATTTTGCAACACTTCAGTGTTTGACAATTTACATGAAAGAACTTCAGCTTTAATTCTTGGTTCATCATCTTGAAACTCCCCCTCATCTTCACACGTTTCGACCATTGGAGAATCTGAAGTGACAGCTGCAACCCTAGCATTTCTGTCATGATAAGGCTTTAGCATGTTAATATGACACAATTGTTTTGGTTTTCTCCTATCTGGAGTCTTCACAATGTAATTGAAGATCATTGAGTTTTGTCAGAATTTCATAAGGACCATGAAATCTAGCCTGCAATGGATTGGACTGCAAGGGAAACAACACAAGGACCTTGTCTCCTGGTTTAAACTCACGGCTTCTAGCCTTATGATCATACCAAGTTTTCATTTTTCCCTGACTTGATTTCAAGTTCTCTTTGGCAAGGTCACAAGCTGCACGCAATCTTTCCTTGAACTTGCTAACATAGTCTAACAGACTGATTTGCGGCTCTTCCTCTTGCCATTGTTCACTCAATAATAGCAAAGGTCCTCTCACTTCATGACCAAACACTAGCTCAAATGGACTGAATCCATTTAGACTCCTGCACTGCTTCTCTAGCTGCAAACAACAGCAAATGAACCCCTTCATCCCAGTCTTTCTCATGGTCATAGCAATAAGTCCTCATCATTGTCTTGAGAGTGGAATGAAACCGCTCTAAGGCACCCTGACTTTCTGGATGATAGGCACTAGAAAGAATCTGTTTTGCACCTAGTTCATACACAACCTGCTGAAACAATCCTGAAGTGAAATTGCTACCTTGGTCTAACTGAATTTCCCTGGGAAGACCAAACAACGTGAAGAACTTTATCAAAGCCTTCGAGATTGCAGTTGCCTTGATGTTACGTAGAGGTATGGCTTCGGGGAATCTGGTAGATGCACACATGATTGTCAACAAGTACTGATTTCCAGATCTAGTCTTGGGTAATGGACCAACGCAATCAACAATGACCCTAGAGAATGGCTCCCCAAATGCTGGGATAGGCTGCAATGGAGCTACAGGTGGGTCTAACTGGTGTTTTCCAACTACCTGACAAGTGTGACAGGTTTTGCAAAAGTTGGAAACGTCTTTCCGAAGCCCAGGCCAAAAGAAGTGTTTCATGATCTTATCAACAGTCTTGTTAACACCAAGATGACCTCCTAAAGGTAAACTATGAGCCATTGTTAAGATCTCATTCCTATAGACCTTCGGAACAACAATTTGCCTGACCACTGCCCAATCTGCATTGGCAGGGATATCAGGAGGGCGCCACTTCCGCATCAACACACCATCCTTGAGATAATACCCAACTGGAACTGCATCTATTTCTTTTTCAGGAAGGGCTCTCCTCTTTAGTACACAAATTTCAGGATCATTAGTTTGCTCCTCAATCAGCCGCTTTCTGGACAGAGACAAGTCTCCAGACACATCAGAATCACCAGACCCATCCGGCTGGCTGAATAGAGAACTGATAAAAGTATCTGATAAGTCCTCAAACGGAGAAACCATAGTAGGCCAATCAGAGTCATGAGGCGAACCACCTGAGTCCTGACTATTCAATGTACTGGACGGCACCACATCATCTTCTTCTTTAGCCTTCTTGGCCATAGCACGAGTCACTGCGCAAGAAGGATACAGAGATGGGTCCTCATCCCCATCTTCAGTGCTCGGCTGTGAAGTAAGATGTACAGGGGGAACTACTTTGCCCCCAGCCAGGTCATTGCCTAGCAACAGAGAAACACCCTTTATAGGTAGACTTGACATAAGTCCCACCTTTACCTGTCCTGTAACTAAATCTGACTTCAAGAATATAGAGCGCAGGGGTACAGATACAGTCCTCCCTTCAATACCTTGTACAAGTATGAAATCCCCTGAAGCGGTCTCATCACGTAACTCCAAGGAGTCCATCAACAAAAGTGACTGAGAAGCTCCGGTATCCCTTAGGATATATATGGGGACAGGAGTAGTATGCTCATTCAGAGCCACAAATCCCTCTGACACAAATGGAAGAAATTCCTCCCTCACAAAGTCAGCTGTATTAGGCTTTTTAGCCCCACAAGAAGCAGGCAATTTAGCAGATTGGTTATCTACTACAGGGGTTTCTAACCTTGTTTTCACAAAGGCATTTGGTTTGGTATCCTTTTCTTTTTCTTTCTTAGCTTTAAGGAACCAACAGTTAGTTGTAACATGACCAGATTTCTTGCAATAACTGCAAACTAGACCACTTTTGTCACTGTCAGCTTTCACACTTTGATCAGACCTGTTACTGGATTTCTGAGCACCATCACCAGATTTGTCTTTGTCTTTGGGTGAGGAATCTTGGGTATCACCGTAACCCTTTTTCTGAAATTGGGACCATTTATTGTTACTGCTAGACTGAAATTTGGACTTATGAGTGAGAACATATTCATCTGCAAATTTGGCAGCTGATTGCAAGTTCAGTGCTTGCTTCTCATTAAGGTAGGTCTTAACATCATCTTTAACACAGTTCTTGAATTCTTCAACTAACACCATCTCTTTTAGTGAGTTGAAATCATCCTTGACCTCCATAGAAGTACACCAGCGCTCAAAGCAAACCTGCTTTTCATTAGCAAATTCAACATAAGTCTGATTTTCAGATTTCTTCAGACCTCTGAATTTCTGTCGGTAAGCCTCTGGAACCAACTCATAAGCTCTCAGAATAACCTTTTTGACAACCTCATAATCAGAGGAATCATCTGCAGACAAAGCCGAATAGGCTTGTTGAGCTTTACCCTTGAGGACAGTTTGCAACATCAGAGGCCAGTGTTCCTTTGGCCACTGGCAACTCTTTGCTACCTTTTCAAAACACTGGAAATAGTTGTCAACATCCTTTTCCGAAAATGGAGGCACCAGTTTTACCTCCTGGCTAGCACGAAATTTATTTTTAGTTTGAATTTTAATTTTTAGTTGCTCCATTTGGAGTCTTTCTTCTCTATCGAATTTCTCTAATTCAAAATCTCTCTGTCTCTGTCTCTCTCTTTCTGCTCTTTCCTCTTTCTCTCTCTCAAATTCTCTTTGTTTTTCTTCTCTTGCTAATTTTTCTAACTCAAACTGCCTTTGTTTTTCTTTTTCTTCCCTCTCAAATTCTCTTTGTTTCTCTTTTTCCTCCCTTTCTTTTTCTCTTTCTTCCCTTTCTTTCTCTTTTTCCTCCCTTTCTTTTTCTCTTTCCTCCCTTTCAATCTCTAGCATTTTTAATTTAAGTTCCATTTCTATATTTGGATTTTCCACTGGAAACTGTTCCAGATCTCCTGGTGCAAACACATTTTCATCAATGTAATATTCAACTATCTCTCTAGCCAGTCTTGCTTTTCGCATGGCTGGTTTTACCTCTGTCAGCTCCAACTGTCTGCAAATTTCTAGCAGTTCTGTCTTTTTAAAAGACTTCAAAACCCCTACGGTTGGTGATGCCAAGAAATCATCCATTGCTGTTGTCAATATATATCTAGGAAAATTCACAAAACAATTTCACAATTTGGAATGTTAGATTTTCAATAAATTACTCACACAATGGTCTCTCCCGGACGAGCCCCCAATTTGTTATGGCCCCAATTTGTTATTACATTTATAACACAACAGCAACAGCAAGGGATGACAAACACAGTTTTAACAACTAAAACACATTTAATTTTTAACAAAGACAAAGACTAATAACAACCTACAACTAAAGACCAAGATTGATAAATAAGAAAAAACAGAAATAATTACAGTCCCTTTTTAGTGGGGTGGCTTGGTGATGTCCTGGATGAAGAAAATGCTCAAACACAGGCAAAGAAATCCACGAAAGAAATGTCACAGGTCTTGAACAGAATGGCAGGTCTGGTCATCTTCTTGCAATTTCTCCTACTACTTTACTGTCTCAATTCTTTTCCTTATATACTCTCTTTCAGACCCCACCCACATTTAGACCTCTTTTTTTTTTTAACTTTCTGAGACTTGCCCCAGACATGTTCAGGACATGTCTAAACATGACTCCAGTCTGAGCTAAACAAAAAAAGGTAAATGCTGCCATCTAGTGGCCTATATTCACATTACATCATGAAAGTGCGTATAGCCACAGTTTCATCGCTCTTTCTCGCTTCCTGACAGAGATTGGTCCATATTCACTACAATTCAGTCATACAGTCACAATTCCCTCAAGTTTGTCACCTTCCCAGTCAGTTCCACCCAAAATAACATTTTTGCTAAACAGAACTAAAAAAAAGAAGGTTTTTGAAAAAGTGCATGTCTTCACTACAGAACTTTTATTCACTTCCAATTGACCATACAAGCACATTGTGCGAAACAAAACCATATATGCATTGCCCTGTGATTTGAAGCTGTTCCCAGCCCAGAAACACACAGATTCACGTTCTGAGCTTTAAACCTCAAGGAAGCGTGTTTTCATGAAAGTGCGCATAGCCACAGTTTCATCGCTCTTGCTCGCTTCCTGACAGAGATTTGTCCATATTCACTATGTAATGTGAATATAGGCCACTAGATGGCAGTATTTACCTTTTTTTTTGTTAAGCTCAGACTGGAGTCATGTTTAGACATGTCCTGGACATGTCTGGGGCAAGTCTCAGAAAATAAAAAAAAAGAGGTCTAAATGTGGGTGGGGTCTGCAAAAGAGTATATAAGGAAAAGAATTCAGACAGTAAAGTAGTAGGAGAAATTGCAAGAAGAGGACCAGAGCTGCCATTCTGTTCAAGACCTGTGACGTTTCTTTTGTGGATTTCTTTGCCTGTGTTTGAGCATTTTCATCATCCAGGACATCACCAAGCCACCCCCACGAAAAGGGATTGTAAATATTTATGTTTTGTACATAATTCAATCTTGGTCAGTAGCATAGTTAGTTTTTTTAGTTGTCTTTGTTCATTAAATGTGTTCAAGTTTTTAAAAACTGTGTGTCATCCCTTGCTGTTGCTGTTGCTGTTGTGTTATAAATGTAATAACAAATTGGGGCCATAACAAATTGGGGGCTCAAGTCTGGCATAGACCATTTTGTGAGTCATTTATTAAAAATCTAACTTTTCAAATTGTGAAATTGTTTTTGTGAATTTTCCTAGATATATATTGACAACAGCAATGGATGATTTCTTGGCATCACCAACCGTTGGGGTTTTGAAGTCTTTTAAAAAGACAGAACTGCTAGAAATTTGCAGACAGTTGGAGCTGACAGAGGTAAAACCAGCCATGCGAAAAGCAAGACTGGCTAGAGAGATAGTTGAAAATTACATTGATGAAAATGTGTTTGCACCAGGAGATCTGGAACAGTTTCCAGTGGAAAATCCAAATATAGAAATGGAACTTAAATTAAAAATGCTAGAGATTGAAAGGGAGGAAAGAGAAAAAGAAAGGGAGGAAAGAGAAAAAGAAAGGGAGGAAAAAGAAAAGCAAAGAGAATTTGAAAGGGAAGAAAAAGAAAAACAAAGGCAGTTTGAGTTAGAAAAATTAGCAAGAGAAGAGAAAATAGAAAGGGAGGAAAAAGAAAAACAAAGAGAATTTGAGTTAGAAAAATTTGCAAGACAGAGAGATTTTGAATTAGAGAAATTCGATAGAGAAGAAAGACTCCAAATGGAGCAACTAAAAATTAAAATTGAAACTAAAAATAAATATTGTGCCAGTCAGGAGGTAAAACTGGTGCCTCCATTTTCGGAAAAGGATGTTGACAACTATTTCCAGTGTTTTGAAAAGGTAGCAAAGAGTTGCCAGTGGCCAAAGGAACACTGGCCTCTGATGTTGCAAACTGTCCTCAAGGGTAAAGCTCAACAAGCCTATTCGGCTTTGTCTGCAGATGATTCCTCTGATTATGAGGTTGTCAAATAGGTTATTTTGAGAGCTTATGAGTTGGTTCCAGAGGCTTACCGACAGAAATTCAGAGGTCTGAAGAAATCTGAAAATCAGACTTATGTTGAATTTGCTAATGAAAAGCAGGTTTGCTTTGAGCGCTGGTGTACTTCTATGGAGGTCAAGGATGATTTCAACTCACTAAAAGAGATGGTGTTAGTTGAAGAATTCAAGAACTGTGTTAAAGATGATGTTAAGACCTACCTTAATGAGAAGCAAGCACTGAATTTGCAATCAGCTGCCAAATTTGCAGATGAATATCTTCTCACACATAAGTCCAAATTTCAGTCTAGCAGTAATAATTGATGGTCCCAATTTCAGAAAAAGGGTTATGGTGATACCCAAGATTCCTCACCCAAAGACAAAGACAAATCTGGTGATGGTGCTCAGAAATCCAGTAACAGGTCTGATCAAAGTGTGAAAGCTGACAGTGACAAAAGTGGTCTAGTTTGCAGTTATTGCAAGAAATCTGGTCTTGTTACAACTAACTGTTGGTTCTTTAAAGCTAAGAAAGAAGAAGAAAAGGATACCAAACCACATGCCTTTGTGAAAACAAGGTTAGAAACCCCTGTAGTAGATAACCAATCTGCTAAATAGCCTGCTTCTTGTGGGGCTAAAAAGCCTGATACAGCTGACTTCGTGAGGGAGGAATTTCTTCCATTTGTGTCAGAGGGATTTGTGGCTCTGAATGAGCATACTACTCCTGTCCCCATATATATCCTAAGGGATACCGGAGCTTCTCAGTCACTTTTGTTGATGGACTCCTTGGAGTTACGTGATGAGACCGCTTCAGGGGATTTCATACTTGTACAAGGTATTGAAGGGAGGACTGTATCTGTACCCCTGCGCTCTATATTCTTGAAGTCAGATTTAGTTACAGGACAGGTAAAGGTGGGACTTATGTCAAGTCTACCTATAAAGGGTGTTTCTCTGTTGCTAGGCAATGACCTGGCTGGGGGCAAAGTAGTTCCCCCTGTACATCTTACTTCACAGCCGAGCACTGAAGATGGGGATGAGGACCCATCTCTGTATCCTTCGTGCGCAGTGACTCGTGCCATGGCCAAGAAGGCTAAAGAAGAAGATGATGTGGTGCCGTCCAGTACATTGAATAGTCAGGACTCAGGTGGTTTGCCTCATGACTCTGATTGGCCTACTATGGTTTCTCCGTTTGAAGACTTATCAGATACTTTTATCAGTTCTCTATTCAGCCAGCCGGATGGGTCTGGTGATTCTGATGTGTCTGGAGACTTGTCTCTGTCCAGAAAGCGGTTGATTAAGGAGCAAACTAATGATCCTGAAATTTGTGTACTAAAGAGGAGAGCCCTTCCTGATAAAGAAATAGATGCAGTTCTAGTTGGGTATTATCTCAAGGATGGTGTGTTGATGCGGAAGTGGCGCCCTCCTGATATCCCTGCCAATGCAGATTGGGCAGTGGTCAGGCAAACTGTTGTTCCGAAGGTCTATAGGAATGAGATCTTAACAATGGCTCATAGTTTACCTTTAGGAGGTCATCTTGGTGTTAACAAGACTGTTGATAAGATCATGAAACAGTTCTTTTGGCCTGGGCTTCGGAAAGACGTTTCCAACTTTTGCAAAACCTGTCACACTTGTCAGGTAGTTGGAAAACACCAGTTAGACCCACCTGTAGCTCCATTGCAGCCTATCCCAGCATTTGGGGAGCCATTCTCTAGGGTCATTGTTGATTGCGTTGGTCCATTACCCAAGACTAGATCTGGAAATCAGTACTTGTTGACAATCATGTGTGCATCTACCAGATTCCCCGAAGCCATACCTCTACGTAACATCAAGGCAACTGCAATCTCGAAGACTTTGATAAAGTTCTTCACGTTGTTTGGCCTTCCCAGGGAAATTCAGTCAGACCAGGGTAGCAATTTCACTTCAGGATTGTTTCAGCAGGTTGTGTATGAACTAGGTGCAAAGCAGATTCTTTCTAGTGCCTATCATCCAGAAAGTCAGGGTGCCTTAGAGCGGTTTCATTCCACTCTCAAGACAATGATGAGGACTTATTGTTATGACCAGGAGAAAGACTGGGATGAAGGGGTTCATTTGCTGTTGTTTGCAGCTAGAGAAGCAGTGCAGGAGTCTACTGGATTCAGTCCATTTGAGCTAGTGTTTGGTCATGAAGTGAGAGGACCTTTGCTATTATTGAGTGAACAATGGCAAGAGAAAGAGCCGCATATCAGTCTGTTAGACTATGTTAGCAAGTTCAAGGAAAGATTGCGTGCAGCTTGTGACCTTGCCAAAGAGAACTTGAAATCAAGTCAGGGAAAAATGAAAACTTGGTATGATCATAAGGTTAGAAGCCGTGAGTTTAAACCAGGAGAAAAGGTCCTTGTGTTGTTTCCCTTGCAGTCCAATCCATTGCAGGCTAGATTTCATGGTCCTTATGAAATTCTGACAAAACTCAATGATCTAAATTACATTGTGAAGACTCCAGATAGGAGAAAACCAAAACAATTGTGTCATATTAACATGCTAAAGCCTTATCATGACAGAAATGCTAGGGTTGCAGCTGTCACTTCAGATTCTCCAATGGTCGAAACGTGTGAAGATGAGGGGGAGTTTCAAGATGATGAACCAAGAATTAAAGCTGAAGTTCTTTCATGTAAATTGTCAAACACTGAAGTTTTGCAAAATCTTGATGTAAAACTCCAGCACTTAGAACCCTCACAGAGAGATCAGTTTGAAAGGTTGATCAAGAAATATGAGGATTTGTTTCCTGATGTTCCAAAGAGAGTTACTATAGCCTCTCATGATGTAGATGTTGGCGATGCCAAACCAATAAAACAGCATCCATACCGGATGAATCCTGAAAAGAGAAAGATTGCTGAGAAAGAGGTTGAGTACATGTTAAAACATGATATTATCAGACCCTCCAACTCCGATTGGAGTTCACCCTGTGTGCTAGTTTCAAAACTTGATGGAAGTACTAGATTCTGTACAGATTATCGCAAAGTCAATGCTGTAACTAGAACTGATGTGTTTCCAATACCTAGGATTGATGATTGTATTTATAGTGTAGGGCAAGCAAAGTTTCTGACCAAGATTGATTTATTGAAGGGTTATTGGTGTGTGCCTTTAACTGAGAGGGCCAAGAGTATCTCTGCTTTTGCCACTCCATCTGGATTGTACCAGTATGAAGTCCTACCCTTTGGCATGAAAAATGCCCCAGCCACGTTCCAAAGGATGATACAGACTACAATCGCCGGATTGCCACACACGGGTGCGTACATCGATGACCTGATCACATGGAGTGACTCCTGGGAAGAACATCTAAAAGATGTAGAGACGTTGTTCCAGCGCCTGACCCAGGCTAACATGACTGTTAACCTGAGCAAGAGTGACTTTGATTGTGCTACTGTCACCTATCTTGGCTACGTCATAGGCCAGGGTAAGGTGGCACCCATAAATGCTAAAGTCCAAGCCATCATGGACTTTCCAGTTCCTGACAACAAAAAAGCTTTGCGCCGCTTCCTTGGAATGATCGGGTACTACCGCAAGTTCTGCAAGAACTTTGCTGAGATTGCTGTCAGTCTGACTAACCAACTGAAGAATGGCGTAAAGTTCACTTGGGATGATGCATGCCAGAGAGCCTTCGATCGCCTGAAGTCTCTTCTGTGTCACTTCCCCGTGCTCAAATCTCCTGACTTCAACAAACCGTTCTCCATCGCGGTCGATGCTAGCGACCAAGCTTGTGGATCTGTGCTCCTACAGAGAAGTGACTCTGATGACATTGAGCATCCCGTGGCATACTTCTCCAGGAAATTCAATCGCCACCAAAGGAACTATTCCACAATAGAGAAGGAACTGTTGGCTCTGGTCCTTTCTTTACAACACTTTGAGGTTTATGTTTGTACAGGACAAAAGCCAATGATTGTGTACACTGACCAGAATCCGTTAATGTTTTTGAGTAAGATGAAAAACAAGAATCGGAGATTGTTGAATTGGAGTTTGATTTTACAGGAGTTTGACTTGGAAATTAAGCATGTGAAGGGTACAGACAATGTAATTGCTGATTGCTTATCCCGTGTTTGAATGTGTATATATATCATGTGTTTGAATATTATATGATATGTATATATAGACAAGTGTTCACTTAACCATTTTGTATTGAAAAGAAAAATTTTGCCTTTATGAGTCAAAATTTTTCCCTTTTGGAATGGAGGTGTAATGTGAATATAGGCCACTAAATGGCAGTATTTACCTTTTTTTTGTTAAGCTCAGACTGGAGTCATGTTTAGACATGTCCTGGACATGTCTGGGGCAAGTCTCAGAAAATTAAAAAAAAAGAGGTCTAAATGTGGGTGGGATCTGCAAAAGAGTATATAAGGAAAAGAATTCAGACAGTAAAGTGGTAGGAGAGTTTGCAAGAAGAGGACCAGACCTGCCATTCTGTTCAAGACCTGTGACGTTTCTTTTGTGGATTCCTTTGCCTGTGTTTGAGCATTTTCATCATCCAGGACATCACCAAGCCACCCCCACGAAAAGGGATTGTAAATATTTATGTTTTGTACATAATTCAATCTTGGTCAGTAGCATAGTTAGTTTTTTTAGTTGTCTTTGTTCATTAAATGTGTTCAAGTTTTTAAAAACTGTGTGTCATCCCTTGCTGTTGCTGTTGCTGTTGTGTAATAAATGTAATAACAAATTGGGGCCATAACAAATACAATTCAGTCATACAGTCACAATTCCCTCAAGTTTGTCACCTTCCCACTCAGTTATACATAGAATGAAAATTTTAGACGAGCAGAACTAAAAAAAAGGAAGTTTTTGAAAAAGTACATATCTTCACTTCAGAAGCTTTTATTCACTTCCAAATGACCATACAAGCACATTGTGCGAAACAAAACCATATATGCATTGCACTGTGATCTGAAGCTGTTACCTGGCCAGAAACAAGCACAGATTCAAGCTCTGAGCTTAAAACCTCAAGGAAGCGTGTTTTCATGAAAGTGCGTATAGCCACAGTTTCAACGCTCTAGCTCGCTTCCTGACAGAGATTGGGCCATATTCACTACAATTCAGACATACAGTCACAATTCCCTCAAGTTTGTCACCTTCCCACTGATTTACACACAGAATGATCATTTATGCCAAGCAGAACTAAAAAAAAAGAAAGTTTTTGAAAAAGTGCATATCTTCACAACAGTAGCTTTTATTCAGTTCCAAATGACCATACAAGCACATTGTGCGAAACAAAACCATATATGCATTGCACTGTGATCTGAAGCTGTTACCTGGCCTGAAACACACAGATTCAAGTTCTGAGCTTAAAACCTCAAAGAAGCGTGTTTTCATGAAAGTGCATATAGCCACCGTTTCAGCACTCTACCTCGCATCCTTACAGAGATAAAAGCATATTCACTCAAATTTAGTCGTATGCTCACTATTCAGTCTAGTTTGTCACCTTCCCACTGAGTTACACACAGAATGATCATTTTTGCCAAGCAGAACTAAAAAAAAGAAAGTTTTTGAAAAAGTGCATATCTTCACAACAGAGGCTTTTATTCACTTCAAAATGACCATACAAGCACATTGTGCGAAACAAAACCATATATGCATTGCACTGTGATCTGAAGCTGTTACCTGGCCAGAAACACGCACAGATTCAAACTCTGAGCTTAAAACCTCAAAGAAGCGTGTTTTCATGAAAGTGCGTATAGGCGCAGTTTCAGCGCTCTGATCCGCTTCCTGACAGAGATAAATAAATATTCACTCCAATTCAGTCGCATAATCACAATTTACTCAAGTTTGTCACTTTCCCACTGAGTTACACACAGAATGAAATTTTTTGACGAGCAGAACTTAAAAAAAAAGAAAGTTTTTGAAAAAGTGCATATCTTCACTTCAGAAGCTTATATTCACTTCCAAATGACCATACAAACACATTGGACCACACGAGACCATATATGTACTGCCCTGTGATCTGAAGCTGTTCCCGGCCCAGAAACACACACAGATTCACGTTCTGAACTTAAAACCACAAAGAAGTGTGTTTTCATGAAAGTGTGTATAACCACAGTTTCAACGCTCTAGCTCGCTTCCTGACAGAGATTGGGGCATATTCACTCCAATTCAGTCATACAGCCACAATTCCCTCAAGTTTGTCAACTTCCTAGTCAGTTCCACCCAGAATAACATTTTTGTTAAACAGAACTAAAAAAAAGAAGGTGTTTGAAAAAGTGCATGTCTTCACTTCAGAAGCTTTTATTCACTTCCAAATGACCATACAAGCACGTTGGGCGAAAAAAAAACATATATGCATTGCCCTGTGATCTGAAGCTGATCCCTGGCCAGAAACACGCAAAGATTCAAGCTCTGAGCTTAAAACCTCAAAGAAGCGTGTTTTCATGAAAGTGCGTATAACCACAGTTTCAGCACTCTACCTCGCATCCTTACAGAGATAAACACATTTTCACTCAAATTCAGTCGTATAGTCACTATTCACTCTAATCTGTCACTTTCCCACTGAGTTACACACAGAATGAAAATTTTTGACGAACAGAACTAAAAAAAGAAAGTTTTTGAAAAATGCATATCTTCACTTCAGAAGCTTATATTCACTTCCAAATGACCATACAGGCACATTGGACCAAACAAGACCATATATGCATTGCACTGTGATCTGAAGCTGTTCCCTGGCCAGAAAAACGCACAGATTCAAGCTCTGAGCTTAAAACCTCAAAGAAGCGTGTTTTCATGAAAGTGCGTATAGCCAGAGTATCAGCACTCTACCTCGCATCTTGACAGAGATAAACGCATATTAACTCAAATTCAGTCGTATAGTCACTATTCACTCTAGTTTGTCACCTTCCCACTGAGTTACACACAGAATGATCATTTTTGCCAAGCAGAACTAAAAAAAAGAAAGTTTTTGAAAAAGTGCATATCTTCACTACAGAAGCTTTCATTCACTTCCAAATGACCATACAGGCACATTGGACCAAACAAGACCATATATGCATTGCACTGTGATCTGAAGCTGTTACCTGGCCAAAAACACGCACAGATTCAATCTCTGAGCTTAAAACCTCAAAGAAGCGTGTTTTCATGAAAGTGCGTATAGTTGCAGTTTCAGCGCTCTGACCCGCTTCCTTACAGAGATAAACACATATTCACTCAAATTCAGTCGTATAATCACAATTTACTCAAGTTTGTCACTTTCCCACTGAGTTACACACAGAATGAAATTTTTTGACGAGCAGAACTTAAAAAAAAAGAAAGTTTTGAAAAAGTGCATATCTTCACTTCAGAAGCTTATATTCACTTCCAAATGACCATACAAACACATTGGACCACACGAGACCATATATGTATTGCCCTGTGTTCTGAAGCTGTTCCCGGCCCAGAAACAAACACAGATTCACGTTCTGAACTTAAAACCACAGTGTGTTTTCATGAAAGTGTGTATAACCACAGTTTCAACACTCTCGCTCGCTTCCTGACAGAGATTGGGGCATATTCACACCATTTCAGTCATACAGCCACAATTCTCTCAAGTTTGTCACCTTCCCAGTCAGTTCCACCCAGAAAAACATTTTTGCTAAACACAACTAAAAAAAAGAAGGTTTTTGAAAAAGTGCATGTCTTCACTTCCGAAGCTTTTATTCACTTCCAAATGACCATACAAGCACATTGGGTGAAAAAAAAACATATATGCATTGCCCTGTGATCTGAAGCTGTTCCCTGGCCAGAAACACGCACAGATTCAAGCTCTGAGCTTAAAACCTCAAAAAAGCGTGTTTTCATGAAAGTGCGTATAGCCACAGTTTCAGCTCTCTACCTCGCATCCTTATAGAGATAAAGGCATATTCACTCAAATTCAGTCGTATAGTCACTATTCACTCTAGTTTGTCACTTTCCCACTGAGTTACACACAGAATGAAAATTTTTGACGAACAAAACTAAAAAAAAAAGAAAGTTTTTGAAAAAGTTCATATCTTCACTTCAGAAGCTTATATTCACTTCCAAATGACCATACAGGCACATTGGACCAAACAAGACCATTTAGGTATTGCCCTGTGATCTGAAGCTGTTCCCAGCCGAAAAACACGCTCAGATTCACGTTTAAAGCTTAAAACCTCAAAGAAGTGTGTTTTCATGAAAGTGTGTATAGCCACAGTTTCATCGCTCTAGCTCGCTTCCTGACAGAGATTGGGGCATATTCCCTCCAATTCAGTCATACAGCCACAATTCCCTCAAGTTTGTCACCTTCCCACTGAGTGACACACAAAATGATCATTTTTGCCAAGCAGAACGACAAAAAAGAAAGTTTTTGAAAAAGTGAATATCTTCACTTCAGAAGCTTTTATTCACTTCCAAATGACAATACAAACACATTGGGCGAAAAGAAACCATATATGCATTGCCGAGTGATCTGAAGCTGTTCCCTGGCCAGAAAAACGCACAGATTCAAGCTCTGAGCTTAAAACCTCAAAGAAGCGTGTTTTCATGAAAGTGCGTATAGCCACAGTTTCATCGCTCTTGCTCGCTTCCTGACAGAGATTGCGTCATATTCACTACAATTCAGTCATACAGTCACAATTCCCTCAAGTTTGTCACCTTCCCACTGAGTTACACACAGAATGATCATTTTTGCCAAGCAGAACTAAAAAAAAGAAAGTTTTTGAAAAAGTGCATATCTTCACTACAGAAGCTTTTATTCACTTCCAAATGACCATACAAGCACATTGTGTGAAACAAAACCATATATGCATTGCACTGTGATCTGAAGCTGTTACCTGGCCAAAAACACGCACAGATTCAAGCTCTGAGCTTAAAACCTCAAAGAAGCGTGTTTTCATGAAAGTGCGTATAGTCGCAGTTTCAGCGCTCTGATCCGCTTCCTGACAGAGATAAATAAATATTCACTCCAAGTCAGTCGTATAATCACAATTTACTCAAGTTTGTCACCTTCCCACTCAGTTATACATAGAATGAAATTTTTTGACGAGCAGAACTAAAAAAAAGGAAGTTTTTGAAAAATTACATATCTTCACTTCAGAAGCTTTTATTCACTTCCAAATGACCATACAAGCACATTGTGCGAAACAAAACCATATATGCATTGCCCTGTGATCTGAAGCTGTTACCTGGCCAGAAACACGCACAGATTCAAGCTCTGAGCTTAAAACCTCAAGGAAGCGTGTTTTCATGAAAGTGCGCATAGCCACAGTTTCATCGCTCTTGCTCGCTTCCTGACAGAGATTGGGCCATATTCACTACAATTCAGACATACAGTCACAATTCCCTCAAGTTTGTCACCTTCCCACTGATTTACACACAGAATGATCATTTATGCCAAGCAGAACTAAAAAAAAAGAAAGTTTTTGAAAAAGTGCATATCTTCACAACAGTAGCTTTTATTCAGTTCCAAATGACCATACAAGCACATTGTGCGAAACAAAACCATATATGCATTGCACTGTGATCTGAAGCTGTTACCTGGCCTGAAACACACAGATTCAAGTTCTGAGCTTAAAACCTCAAAGAAGCGTGTTTTCATGAAAGTGCATATAGCCACAGTTTCAGCACTCTACCTCGCATCCTTACAGAGATAAAAGCATATTCACTCAAATTTAGTCGTATGCTCACTATTCAGTCTAGTTTGTCACCTTCCCACTGAGTTACACACAGAATGATCATTTTTGCCAAGCAGAACTAAAAAAAAGAAAGTTTTTGAAAAAGTGCATATCTTCACAACAGAGGCTTTTATTCACTTCAAAATGACCATACAAGCACATTGTGCGAAACAAAACCATATATGCATTGCACTGTGATCTGAAGCTGTTACCTGGCCAGAAACACGCACAGATTCAAACTCTGAGCTTAAAACCTCAAAGAAGCGTGTTTTCATGAAAGTGCGTATAGGCGCAGTTTCAGGGCTCTGATCCGCTTCCTGACAGAGATAAATAAATATTCACTCCAATTCAGTCGTATAATCACAATTTACTCAAGTTTGTCACTTTCCCACTGAGTTACACACAGAATGAAATTTTTTGACGAGCAGAACTTAAAAAAAAAAGAAAGTTTTTGAAAAAGTGCCTATCTTCACTTCAGAAGCTTATATTCACTTCCAAATGACCATACAAACACATTGGACCACACGAGACCATATATGTACTGCCCTGTGATCTGAAGCTGTTCCCGGCCCAGAAACACACACAGATTCACGTTCTGAACTTAAAACCACAAAGAAGTGTGTTTTCATGAAAGTGTGTATAACCACAGTTTCAACGCTCTAGCTCGCTTCCTGACAGAGATTGGGGCATATTCACTCCAATTCAGTCATACAGCCACAATTCCCTCAAGTTTGTCAACTTCCTAGTCAGTTCCACCCAGAATAACATTTTTGTTAAACAGAACTAAAAAAAAGAAGGTGTTTGAAAAAGTGCATGTCTTCACTTCAGAAGCTTTTATTCACTTCCAAATGACCATACAAGCACGTTGGGCGAAAAAAAAACATTTATGCATTGCCCTGTGATCTGAAGCTGATCCCTGGCCAGAAACACGCACAGATTCAAGCTCTGAGCTTAAAACCTCAAAGAAGCGTGTTTTCATGAAAGTGCGTATAACCACAGTTTCAGCACTCTACCTCGCATCCTTACAGAGATAAACACATTTTCACTCAAATTCAGTCGTATAGTCACTATTCACTCTAGTCTGTCACTTTCCCACTGAGTTACACACAGAATGAAAATTTTTGACGAACAGAACTAAAAAAAGAAAGTTTTTGAAAAATGCATATCTTCACTTCAGAAGCTTATATTCACTTCCAAATGACCATACAGGCACATTGGACCAAACAAGACCATATATGCATTGCACTGTGATCTGAAGCTGTTCCCTGGCCAGAAAAACGCACAGATTCAAGCTCTGAGCTTAAAACCTCAAAGAAGCGTGTTTTCATGAAAGTGCGTATAGCCAGAGTATCAGCACTCTACCTCGCATCCTGACAGAGATAAACGCATATTCACTCAAATTCAGTCGTATAGTCACTATTCACTCTAGTTTGTCACCTTCCCACTGAGTTACACACAGAATGATCATTTTTGCCAAGCAGAACTAAAAAAAAGAAAGTTTTTGAAAAAGTGCATATCTTCACTACAGAAGCTTTCATTCACTTCCAAATGACCATACAAGCACATTGTGCGAAACAAAACCATATATGCATTGCACTGTGATCTGAAGCTGTTACCTGGCCAAAAACACGCACAGATTCAATCTCTGAGCTTAAAACCTCAAAGAAGCGTGGTTTCATGAAAGTGCGTATAGTTGCAGTTTCAGCGCTCTGACCCGCTTCCTTACAGAGATAAATAAATATTCACTCCAATTCAGTCGTATAATCACAATTTACTCAAGTTTCTCACTTTCCCACTGAGTTACACACAGAATGAAATTTTTTGACGAGCAGAACTTAAAAAAAAAGAAAGTTTTTGAAAAAGTGCATATCTTCACTTCAGAAGCTTATATTCACTTCCAAATGACCATACAAACACATTGGACCACACGAGACCATATATGTATTGCCCTGTGTTCTGAAGCTGTTCCCGGCCCAGAAACAAACACAGATTCACGTTCTGAACTTAAAACCACAGTGTGTTTTCATGAAAGTGTGTATAACCACAGTTTCAACACTCTCGCTCGCTTCCTGACAGAGATTGGGGCATATTCACACCATTTCAGTCATACAGCCACAATTCTCTCAAGTTTGTCGCCTTCCCAGTCAGTTCCACCCAGAAAAACATTTTTGCTAAACACAACTAAAAAAAAGAAGGTTTTTGAAATAGTGCATGTCTTCACTTCCGAAGCTTTTATTCACTTCCAAATGACCATACAAGCACATTGGGTGAAAAAAAAACATATATGCATTGCCCTGTGATCTGAAGCTGTTACCTGGCCAGAAACACGCACAGATTCAAGCTCTGAGCTTAAAACCTCAAAAAAGCGTGTTTTCATGAAAGTGCGTATAGCCACAGTTTCAGCTCTCTACCTCGCATCCTTATAGAGATAAAGGCATATTCACTCAAATTCAGTCGTATAGTCACTATTCACTCTAGTTTGTCACTTTCCCACTGAGTTACACACAGAATGAAAATTTTTGACGAACAAAACTAAAAAAAAAGAAAGTTTTTGAAAAAGTTCATATTTACTTCAGAAGCTTATATTCACTTCCAAATGACCATACAGGCAGATTGGACCAAACAAGACCATTTAGGTATTGCCCTGTGATCTGAAGCTGTTCCCTGCCGAAAAACACGCTCAGATTCACGTTTAAAGCTTAAAACCTCAAAGAAGTGTGTTTTCATGAAAGTGTGTATAGCCACAGTTTCATCGCTCTAGCTCGCTTCCTGACAGAGATTGGGGCATATTCCCTCCAATTCAGTCATACAGCCACAATTCCCTCAAGATTGTCACCTTCCCACTGAGTGACACACAAAATGATCATTTTTGCCAAGCAGGACGACAAAAAAGAAAGTTTTTGAAAAAGTGAATATCTTCACTTCAGAAGCTTTTATTCACTTCCAAATGACAATACAAACACATTGGGCGAAAAGAAACCATATATGCATTGCCGAGTGATCTGAAGCTGTTCCCTGGCCAGAAAAATGCACAGATTCAAGCTCTGAGCTGAAAACCTCAAAGAAGCGTGTTTTCATGAAAGTGCGTATAGCCACAGTTTCATCGCTCTTGCTGGCTTCCTGACAGAGATTGCGTCATATTCACTACAATTCAGTCATACAGTCACAATTCCCTCAAGTTTGTCACCTTCCCACTGAGTTACACACAGAATGATCATTTTTGCCAAGCAGAACTAAAAAAAAGAAAGTTTTTGAAAAAGTGCATATCTTCACTACAGAAGCTTTTATTCACTTCCAAATGACCATACAAGCACATTGTGTGAAACAAAACCATATATGCATTGCACTGTGATCTGAAGCTGTTACCTGGCCAAAAACACGCACAGATTCAAGCTCTGAGCTTAAAACCTCAAAGAAGCGTGTTTTCATGAAAGTGCGTATAGTCGCAGTTTCAGCGCTCTGATCCGCTTCCTGACAGAGATAAATAAATATTCACTCCAAGTCAGTCGTATAATCACAATTTACTCAAGTTTGTCACTTTCCCACTGAGTTACACACAGAATGAAATTTTTTGACGAGCAGAACTAAAAAAAAGAAAGTTTTTGAAAAAGTGCATATTTTCACTTCAGAAGCTTATATTCACTTCCAAATGACCATACAAACACATTGGACCACACAAGACCATATATGTACTGCCCTGTGATCTGAAGCTGTTCCCGGCCCAGAAACACACACAGATTCACGTTCTGAACTTAAAACCACAAAGAAGTGTGTTTTCATGAAAGTGTGTATAACCACACTTTCAACGCACTAGCTTGCTTCCTGACAGAGATTGGGGCATATTCACTCCAATTCAGTCATACAGCCACAATTCCCTAAAGTTTGTCACCTTCCCACTGAGTTACACACAGAATGAAAATTTTTGACGATCAGAACTAAAAAAAAGAAAGTTTTTGAAAAATGCATATCTTCACTTCAGAAGCTTATATTCACTTCCAAATGACCATACAAACACATTGGACCACACCAGACCATATATGTACTGCCCTGTGATCTGAAGCTGTTCCCGGCCCAGAAACACACACAGATTCACGTTCTGAACTTAAAACCACAAAGAAGTGTGTTTTCATGAAAGTGTGTATAACCACAGTTTCAACGCTCTAGCTCGCTTCCTGACAGAGATTGGGGCATATTCAATCCAATTCAGTCATACAGCCACAATTCCCTAAAGTTTGTCACCTTCCCACTGAGTTACACACAGAATTACTATTTTTGACAAGCAGAACTAAAAAAAAGAAAGTTTTTGAAAAAGTGGATATCATCACTTCAGAAGCCTTTATTCACTTCCAAATGACAATACAAGCACATTGGGCGAAAAGAAACCATATATGCATTGCACTGTGATCTGAAGCTGTTACCTGGCCAGAAACACGCACAGATTCAAGCTCTGAGCTTAAAACCTCAAAGAAGCGTGTTTTCATGAAAGTGCGTATAGCCACAGTATCAGCACTCTACCTCGCATCCTTACAGAGATAAATGCATATTCACTCAAATTCAGTCGTATAGTCACTATTCACTCTAGTTTGTCACCTTCCCACTGAGTTACAGCACAGAATGAAATTTTTTGACGAGTCGAACTTAAAAAAAAGAAAGTTTTTGAAAAAGTGCATATCTTCACTACAGAAGCTTATATTCACTTCCAAATGACCATTCAAACACATTGGACCACACGAGACCATTTATGTACTGCCCTGTGATCTGAAGCTGTTCCCGGCCCAGAAACACACACAGATTCACGTTCTGAACTTAAAACCACAAAGAAGTGTGTTTTCATGAAAGTGTGTATAACCACAGTTTCAACGCTCTTGCTCGCTTCCTGACAGAGATTGGGGCATGTTCACTCCAATTCAGTCATACAGCCACAATTCCCTAAAGTTTGTCACCTTCCCACTGAGTTACACACAGAATGAACATTTTTGACAAGCAGAACTAAAAAAAAGAAAGTTTTTGAAAAAGTGGATATCATCACTTCACAAGCTTTTATTCACTTCCAAGTCACAATAAAAGCACATTGTGTGAAACAAAACCATATATGCATTGCACTGTGATCTGAAGCTGTTACCTGGCAAGAAACACGCACAGATTCAAACTCTGAGCTTAAAACCTCAAAGAAGCGTGTTTTCATGAAAGTGCGTATAACCACAGTTTCAGCACTCTACCTCGCATCCTGACAAAGATAAACGCATATTCACTCAAATTCTGTCGTATAGTCACTATTCACTCTAGTTTGTCACTTTCCCACTGAGTTACACACAGAATGAAAAGTTTTGACGAACAGAACTAAAAAAAAGAAAGTTTTTGAAAAAGTGCATATCTTCACTTCAGAAGCTTATATTCACTTCCAAATGACCATACAGGCACATTGGACCAAACAAGACCATATATGTATTGCCCTGTGATCTGAAGCTGTTCCCAGCCGAAAAACACGCACAGATTCACCTTTAAAGCTTAAAACCACAAAGAAGTGTGTTTTCATGAAAGTGTGTATAGCAACAGTTTCATCGCTCTAGCTCGCTTCCTGACAGAGATTGGGGCATATTCCCTCCAATTCAGTCATACAGCCACAATTCCCTAAAGTTTGTCACCTACCCAATGAGTTACACACAGAATGAAAATTCTTGACGAGCAGAACTAAAAAAAAAAAGTTTTTGAAAAAGGGGATATCTTCACTACAGAAGCTTTTATTCACATCCAAATGACAATACAAGCACATTAAGCGAAAAGAAACCATATATGCATTGCCGAGTTATCTGAAGCTGTTCCCTGGCCAGAAAATCGCACAGATTCAAGCTCTGAGCTTAAAACCACAAAGAAGCGTGTTTTCATGAAAGTGCGTATAGCCACAGTATCAGCACTCTACCTCGCATCCTCAAAGAGATAAACGCATATTCACTCAAATTCAGTCGTATAGTCACTATTCACTCTAGTTTGTCACCTTCCCACTGAGTTAAACACAGAATGATCATTTTTGCCAAGCATAACAAAAAAAAAGAAAGTTTTTGAAAAAGTGCATATCTTCACTACAGAAGCTTTTATTCACTTCCAAATGACAATACAAGCACATTGGGCGAAAAGAAACCATATATGCATTGCCGAGTTATCTGAAGCTGTTCCCTGGCCAGAAAAACGCACAGATTCAAGCTCTGAGCTTAAAACTTCAAAGAAGCGTGTTTTCATGAAAGTGCGTATAACCACAGTTTCAGCAATCTACCTCGCATCCTGACAGAGATAAACAAATATTCAATCAAATTCAGTCGTATAGTCACTATTCACTCTAGTTGGTCACCTTCCCACTGAGTTAAACACAGAGTGAAAATTTTTGACGAGCAGTACTAAAAAAAAGAAAGTTTTTGAAAAAGTGCATATCTTCACTACAGAAGCTTTTATTCACTTCCAAATGACCATACAAGCACATTGGGCGAAAGGATACCATATATGCACTGCCCTGTGATCTGAAGCTGTTACCAGGCCAGAAACATGCACAGATTCAAGTTCTGAGCTTAAAACCTCAAAGAAGCGTGTTTTCATGAAAGTGCGTATCGCCACAGTTACAACGCTCTAGCTCGCATCCTGACAGAGATTGGGGCATGTTCACTCCAATTCAGTCATACAGCCACAATTCCCTAAAGTTTGTCACCTTCCCACTGAGTTACACACAGAATGAAAATTTTTGACAAGCAGAACTAAAAAAAAGAAAGTTTTTGAAAAAGTGGATATCATCACTTCACAAGCTTTTATTCACTTCCAAATGACAATACAAGAACATTGTGTGAAACAAAACCATATATGCATTGCACTGTGATCTGAAGCTGTTACCTGGCCAGAAACACGCACAGATTCAAACTCTGAGCTTAAATTTCAAAGAAGCGTGTTTTCATGAAAGTGCGTATAACCACAGTTTCAGCACTCTACCTTGCATCCTTAAAGAGATAAACGCATATTCACTCAAATTCAGTCGTATAGTCACTATTCACTCTAGTTTGTCACTTTCCCACTGAGTTAAACACAGAATGAACATTTTTGCCAAGCAGAACTAAAAAAAAGAAAGTTTTTGAAAAAGTGCATATCTTCACTACAGAAGCTTATATTCACTTCCAAATGACCATTCAAACACATTGGACCACACGAGACCATTTATGTACTGCCCTGTGATCTGAAGCTGTTCCCGGCCCAGAAACACACACAGATTCACGTTCTGAACTTAAAACCACAAAGAAGTGTGTTTTCATGAAAGTGTGTATAACCACAGTTTCAACGCTCTTGCTCGCTTCCTGACAGAGATTGGGGCATGTTCACTCCAATTCAGTCATACAGCCACAATTCCCTAAAGTTTGTCACCTTCCCACTGAGTTACACACAGAATGAAAATTTTTGACAAGCAGAACTAAAAAAAAGAAAGTTTTTGAAAAAGTGGATATCATCACTTCACAAGCTTTTCTTCACTTCCAAGTCACAATACAAGCACATTGTGTGAAACAAAACCATATATGCATTGCACTGTGATCTGAAGCTGTTACCTGGCAAGAAACACGCACAGATTCAAACTCTGAGCTTAAAACCTCAAAGAAGCGTGTTTTCATGAAAGTGCGTATAACCACAGTTTCAGCACTCTACCTCGCATCCTGACAAAGATAAACGCATATTCACTCAAATTCAGTCGTATAGTCACTATTCACTCTAGTTTGTCACTTTCCCACTGAGTTACACACAGAATGAAAATTTTTGACGAACAGAACTAAAAAAAAGAAAGTTTTTGAAAAAGTGCATATCTTCACTTCAGAAGCTTATATTCACTTCCAAATGACCATACAGGCACATTGGACCAAACAAGACCATATATGTATTGCCCTGTGATCTGAAGCTGTTCCCAGCCGAAAAACACGCACAGATTCACCTTTAAAGCTTAAAACCACAAAGAAGTGTGTTTTCATGAAATTGTGTATAACCACAGTTTCAACT
Organism: Gymnothorax reevesii; assembly: GCA_029721435.1. Lineage (NCBI taxonomy): Eukaryota > Metazoa > Chordata > Actinopteri > Anguilliformes > Muraenidae > Gymnothorax > Gymnothorax reevesii. Next base: position 44,283,226 of record CM056592.1, read on the forward strand.
CTCTAGCTCGCTTCCTGACAGAGATTGGGGCATATTCACTCCAATTCAGTCAGACAGCCACAATTCCCTAAAGTTTGTCACCTTCCCAATGAGTTACACACAGAATGAAAATTCTTGACGAGCAGAACTAAAAAAAAGAAAGTTTTTGAAAAAGTGGATATCATCACTTCAGAAGCTTTTATTCACTTCCAAATGACAATACAAGCACATTGGGCGAAAAGAAACCATATATGCATTGCCGAGTGATCTGAAGCTGTTCCCTGGCCAGAGAAACGCACAGATTCAAGCTCTGAGCTTAAAACCTCAAAGAAGCGTGTTTTCATGAAAGTGCGTATAGCCACAGTATCAGCACTCTACCTCGCATCCTTACAGAGATAAACGCATATTCACTCAAATTCAGTCGTATAGTCACTATTCACTCTAGTTTGTCACCTTCCCACTGAGTTAAACACAGAATGATCATTTTTGCCAAGCAGAACTAAAAAAAAAGAAAGTTTTTGAAAAAGTGCATATCTTCACTACAGAGGCTTTAATTCACTTCCAAATGACCATACAAGCACATTGTGTGAAACAAAACCATATATGCATTGCACTGTGATCTGAAGCTGTTACCTGGCCAGAAAAACGCACAGATTCAAGCTCTGAGCTTAAAACCTCAAAGAAGCGTGTTTTCATGAAAGTGCGTATAGCCACAGTATCAGCACTCTACCTCGCATCCTTACGGAGATAAACGCATATTCACTCAAATTCAGTCGTTTAGTCACTATTCACTCTAGTTTGTCACCTTCCCACTGAGTTACAGCACAGAATGAAATTTTTTGACGAGTAGTACTTAAAAAAAAGAAAGTTTTTGAAAAAGTGCATATCTTCACTACAGAAGCTTATATTCACTTCCAAATGACCATACAAACACATTGGACCACACGAGACCATATATGTACTGCCCTGTGATCTGAAGCTGTTCCCGGCCCAGAAACACACACAGATTCACGTTCTGAACTTAAAACCACAAAGAAGTGTGTTTTCATGAAAGTGTGTATAACCACAGTTTCAACGCTCTAGCTCGCTTCCTGACAGAGATTGGGGCATATTCACTCCAATTCAGTCAGACAGCCACAATTCCCTAAAGTTTGTCACCTTCCCACTGAGTTACACACAGAATGAAAATTTTTGACAAGCAGAACTAAAAAAAAGAAAGTTTTTGAAAAAGTGGATATCATCACGTCAGAAGCTTTATTCACTTCCAAATGACAATACAAGCACATTGGGCGAAAAGAAACCATATATGCATTGCCGAGTGATCTGAAGCTGTTCCCTGGCCAGAGAAACGCACAGATTCTAGCTCTGAGCTTAAAACCTCAAAGAAGCGTGTTTTCATGAAAGTGCGTATAGCCACAGTATCAGCACTCTACCTCGCATCCTTACAGAGATAAACGCATATTCACTCAAATTCAGTCGTATAGTCACTATTCACTCTAGTTTGTCACCTTCCCACTGATTTAAACACAGAATGATCATTTTTGCCAAGCAGAACTAAAAAAAAAGAAAGTTTTTGAAAAAGTGCATATCTTCACTACAGAGGCTTTAATTCACTTCCAAATGACCATACAAGCACATTGTGTGAAACAAAACCATATATGCATTGCACTGTGATCTGAAGCTGTTAGCCGGCCAGAAACACGCACAGATTCAAACTCTGAGCTTAAAACCTCAAAGAAGCGTGTTTTCATGAAAGTGCGTATAGGCGCAGTTTCAGCGCTCTGATCCGCTTCCTTACAGAGATAAACACATATTCACTCAAATTCAGTCGTATAGTCACTATTCACTCTAGTTTGTCAAATTACCACTGAGTTACACACAGAATGAAATTTTTTGACGAGCAGAACTTAAAAAAAAGAAAGTTTTTGAAAAAGTGCATATCATCACTTCAGAAGCTTATATTCACTTCCAAATGACCATACAAGCACATTGTGTGAAACAAAACCATATATGCATTGCCCTGTGATCCGAAGCTTTTCCCTGGCCAGAAACACGCACAGATTCCAGCTCTGGGCTTAAAACCTCAAAAAAGCGTGTTTTCATGAAAGTGCGTATCACCACAGTTTCAGCTTCTACCTCGCATCCTTCCAGAGATATACGCATATTCACTCAAATTCAGTCGTATAGTCACTATTCACTCTAGTTTGTCACTTTCTCACTGAGTTACACACAGAATGAAAATTTTTGACAAGCAGAACTAAAAAAAAGAAAGTTTTTGAAAAAGTGCATATCTTCACTACAGAGGCTTTTATTCACTTCCAAATGACCATACAAGCACATTGTGTGAAACAAAACCATATATGCATTGCACTGTGATCTGAAGCTGTTACCTGGGCAGAAACACGCACAGATTCAAACTCTGAGCTTAAAACCTCGAAGAAGCGTGTTTTCATGAAAGTGCGTATAACCACAGTTTCAGCACTCTACCTCGCATCCTTACAGAGATAAACACATATTCACTCAAATTCAGTCGTATAGTCACTATTCACTCTAGTTTGTCACCTTCCCACTGATTTAAACACAGAATGATCATTTTTGCCAAGCAGAACTAAAAAAAAAGAAAGTTTTTGAAAAAGTGCATATCTTCACTACAGAGGCTTTAATTCACTTCCAAATGACCATACAAGCACATTGTGTAAAACAAAACCATATATGCATTGCACTGTGATCTGAAGCTTTTAGCCGGCCAGAAACACGCACAGATTCAAAATCTGAGCTTAAAACCTCAAAGAAGCGTGTTTTCATGAAAGTGCGTATCACCACAGTTTCAGCTTCTACCTCGCATCCTTACAGAGATAAACGCATATTCACTCAAACTCAGTCGTATAGTCACTATTCACTCTAGTTTGTCACTTTCTCACTGAGTTACACACAGAATGAAAATTTTTGACGATCAGAACTAAAAAAAAGAAAGTTTTTGAAAAATGCATATCTTCACTTCAGAAGCTTATATTCACTTCCAAATGACCATACAAACACATTGGACCACACGAGACCATATATGTACTGCCCTGTGATCTGAAGCTGTTCCCGGCCCAGAAACACACACAGATTCACGTTCTGAACTTAAAACCACAAAGAAGTGTGTTTTCATGAAAGTGTGTATAACCACAGTTTCAACGCTCCAGCTCGCTTCCTGACAGAGATTGGGGCATATTCAATCCAATTCAGTCATACAGCCACAATTCCCTAAAGTTTGTCACCTTCCCACTGAGTTACACACAGAATTAAAATTCTTGACAAGCAGAACAAAAAAAAAGAAAGTTTTTGAAAAAGTGGATATCATCACTTCAGAAGCTTTTATTCACTTCCAAATGACAATTCAAGCACATTGGGCGAAAAGAAACCATATATGCATTGCCGAGTGATCTGAAGCTGTTCCCTGGCCAGAAAAACGCAGAGATTCAAGCGCTGAGCTTAAAACCTCAAAGAAGCGTGTTTTCATGAAAGTGCGTATAGCCACAGTATCAGCACTCTACCTCGCATCCTTACAAAGATAAACGCATATTCACTCAAATTCAGTCGTATAGTCACTATTCACTCTAGTTTGTCACCTTCCCACTGAGTTAAACACAGAATGATCATTTTTGCCAAGCAGAACTAAAAAAAAAGAAAGTTTTTGAAAAAGTGCATATCTTCACTACAGAGGCTTTAATTCACTTCCAAATGACCATACAAGCACATTGTGTGAAACAAAACCATATATGCATTGCACTGTGATCTGAAGCTGTTACCTGGCCAGAAAAACGCACAGATTCAAGCTATGAGCTTAAAACCTCAAAGAAGCGTGTTTTCATGAAAGTGCGTATAGCCACAGTATCAGCACTCTACCTCGCATCCTTACGGAGATAAACGCATATTCACTCAAATTCAGTCGTTTAGTCACTATTCACTCTAGTTTGTCACCTTCCCACTGAGTTACAGCACAGAATGAAATTTTTTGACGAGTAGTACTTAAAAAAAAGAAAGTTTTTGAAAAAGTGCATATCTTCACTACAGAAGCTTATATTCACTTCCAAATGACCATACAAACACATTGGACCACACGAGACCATATATGTACTGCCCTGTGATCTGAAGCTGTTCCCGGCCCAGAAACACACACAGATTCACGTTCTGAACTTAAAACCACAAAGAAGTGTGTTTTCATGAAAGTGTGTATAACCACAGTTTCAACGCTCTAGCTCGCTTCCTGACAGAGATTGGGGCATATTCACTCCAATTCAGTCAGACAGCCACAATTCCCTAAAGTTTGTCACCTTCCCACTGAGTTACACACAGAATGAAAATTTTTGACAAGCAGAACTAAAAAAAAGAAAGTTTTTGAAAAAGTGGATATCATCACGTCAGAAGCTTTATTCACTTCCAAATGACAATACAAGCACATTGGGCGAAAAGAAACCATATATGCATTGCCGAGTGATCTGAAGCTGTTCCCTGGCCAGAGAAACGCACAGATTCTAGCTCTGAGCTTAAAACCTCAAAGAAGCGTGTTTTCATGAAAGTGCGTATAGCCACAGTATCAGCACTCTACCTCGCATCCTTACAGAGATAAACGCATATTCACTCAAATTCAGTCGTATAGTCACTATTCACTCTAGTTTGTCACCTTCCCACTGATTTAAACACAGAATGATCATTTTTGCCAAGCAGAACTAAAAAAAAAGAAAGTTTTTGAAAAAGTGCATATCTTCACTACAGAGGCTTTAATTCACTTCCAAATGACCATACAAGCACATTGTGTGAAACAAAACCATATATGCATTGCACTGTGATCTGAAGCTGTTAGCCGGCCAGAAACACGCACAGATTCAAACTCTGAGCTTAAAACCTCAAAGAAGCGTGTTTTCATGAAAGTGCGTATAGGCGCAGTTTCAGCGTTCTGATCCGCTTCCTTACAGAGATAAACACATATTCACTCAAATTCAGTCGTATAGTCACTATTCACTCTAGTTTGTCAATTTACCACTGAGTTACACACAGAATGAAATTTTTTGACGAGCAGAACTTAAAAAAAAGAAAGTTTTTGAAAAAGTGCATATCATCACTTCAGAAGCTTATATTCACTTCCAAATGACCATACAAGCACATTGTGTGAAACAAAACCATATATGCATTGCCCTGTGATCCGAAGCTTTTCCCTGGCCAGAAACACGCACAGATTCCAGCTCTGGGCTTAAAACCTCAAAAAAGCGTGTTTTCATGAAAGTGCGTATCACCACAGTTTCAGCTTCTACCTCGCATCCTTCCAGAGATATACGCATATTCACTCAAATTCAGTCGTATAGTCACTATTCACTCTAGTTTGTCACTTTCTCACTGAGTTACACACAGAATGAAAATTTTTGACAAGCAGAACTAAAAAAAAGAAAGTTTTTGAAAAAGTGCATATCTTCACTACAGAGGCTTTTATTCACTTCCAAATGACCATACAAGCACATTGTGTGAAACAAAACCATATATGCATTGCACTGTGATCTGAAGCTGTTACCTGGGCAGAAACACGCACAGATTCAAACTCTGAGCTTAAAACCTCGAAGAAGCGTGTTTTCATGAAAGTGCGTATAACCACAGTTTCAGCACTCTACCTCGCATCCTAACAGAGATAAACACATATTCACTCAAATTCAGTCGTATAGTCACTATTCACTCTAGTTTGTCACCTTCCCACTGATTTAAACACAGAATGATCATTTTTGCCAAGCAGAACTAAAAAAAAAGAAAGTTTTTGAAAAAGTGCATATCTTCACTACATAGGCTTTAATTCACTTCCAAATGACCATACAAGCACATTGTGTGAAACAAAACCATATATGCATTGCACTGTGATCTGAAGCTGTTAGCCGGCCAGAAACACGCACAGATTCAAAATCTGAGCTTAAAACCTCAAAGAAGCGTGTTTTCATGAAAGTGCGTATCACCACAGTTTCAGCTTCTACCTCGCATCCTTACAGAGATAAACGCATATTCACTCAAACTCAGTCGTATAGTCACTATTCACTCTAGTTTGTCACTTTCTCACTGAGTTACACACAGAATGAAAATTTTTGACAAGCAGAACTAAAAAAAAGAAAGTTTTTGAAAAATGCATTTCTTCACTTCAGAAGCTTATATTCACTTCCAAATGACCATACAAACACATTGGACCACACGAGACCATATATGTACTGCCATGTGATCTGAAGCTGTTCCCGGCCCAGAAACACACACAGATTCACGTTCTGAACTTAAAACCACAAAGAAGTGTGTTTTCATGAAAGTGTGTATAACCACAGTTTCAACGCTCCAGCTCGCTTCCTGACAGAGATTGGGGCATATTCAATCCAATTCAGTCACACAGCCACAATTCCCTAAAGTTTGTCACCTTCCCACTGAGTTACACACAGAATTAAAATTCTTGACAAGCAGAACAAAAAAAAAGAAAGTTTTTGAAAAAGTGGATATCATCACTTCAGAAGCTTTTATTCACTTCCAAATGACAATTCAAGCACATTGGGCGAAAAGAAACCATATATGCATTGCCGAGTGATCTGAAGCTGTTCCCTGGCCAGAAAAAAGCAGAGATTCAAGCGCTGAGCTTAAAACCTCAAAGAAGCGTGTTTTCATGAAAGTGCGTATAGCCACAGTATCAGCACTCTACCTCGCATACTTACAAAGATAAACGCATATTCACTCAAATTCAGTCGTATAGTCACTATTCACTCTAGTTTGTCACCTTCCCACTGAGTTAAACACAGAATGATCATTTTTGCCAAGCAGAACTAAAAAAAAAAAAGTTTTTGAAAAAGTGCATATCTTCACTACAGAGGCTTTAATTCACTTCCAAATGACCATACAAGCACATTGTGTGAAACAAAACCATATATGCATTGCACTGTGATCTGAAGCTGTTACCTGGCCAGAAAAAGGCACAGATTCAAGCTCTGAGCTTAAAACCTCAAAGAAGCGTGTTTTCATGAAAGTGCGTATAGCCACAGTATCAGCAGTCTACCTCGCATCCTTACGGAGATAAACGCATATTCACTCAAATTCAGTCGTATAGTCACTATTCATTCTAGTTTGTCACTTTCCCACTGAGTTACAGCACAGAATGAAATTTTTTGACGAGTAGTACTTAAAAAAAAAAAGTTTTTGAAAAAGTGCATATCTTCACTACAGAAGCTTATATTCACTTCCAAATGACCATACAAACACATTGGACCACAAGAGACCATATATGTACTGCCCTGTGATCTGAAGCTGTTCCCGGCCCAGAAACACACACAGATTCACGTTCTGAACTTAAAACCACAAAGAAGTGTGTTTTCATGAAAGTGTGTATAACCACAGTTTCAACGCTCTAGCTCGCTTCCTGACAGAGATTGGGGCATATTCACTCCAATTCAGTCAGACAGCCACAATTCCCTAAAGTTTGTCACCTTCCCACTGAGTTACACACAGAATGAAAATTTTTGACAAGCAGAACTAAAAAAAAGAAAGTTTTTGAAAAAGTGGATATCATCACTTCAGAAGCTTTATTCACTTCCAAATGACAATACAAGCACATTGGGCGAAAAGAAACCATATATGCATTGCCGAGTGATCTGAAGCTGTTCCCTGGCCAGAGAAACGCACAGATTCTAGCTCTGAGCTTAAAACCTCAAAGAAGCGTGTTTTCATGAAAGTGCGTATAGCCACAGTATCAGCACTCTACCTCGCATCCTTACAGAGATAAAAGCATATTCACTCAAATTCAGTCGTATAGTCACTATTCACTCTAGTTTGTCACCTTCCCACTGATTTAAACACAGAATGATCATTTTTGCCAAGCAGAACTAAAAAAAAAGAAAGTTTTTGAAAAAGTGCATATCTTCACTACAGAGGCTTTAATTCACTTCCAAATGACCATACAAGCACATTGTGTGAAACAAAACCATATATGCATTGCACTGTGATCTGAAGCTGTTAGCCGGCCAGAAACACGCTCAGATTCAAACTCTGAGCTTAAAACCTCAAAGAAGCGTGTTTTCATGAAAGTGCGTATAGGCGCAGTTTCAGCGCTCTGATCCGCTTCCTTACAGAGATAAACACATATTCACTCAAATTCAGTCGTATAGTCACTATTCACTCTAGTTTGTCACTTTACCACTGAGTTACACACAGAATGAAATTTTTTGACGAGCAGAACTTAAAAAAAAGAAAGTTTTTGAAAAATGCATATCTTCACTTCAGAAGCTTATATTCACTTCCAAATGACCATACAAACACATTGGACCACACGAGACCATATATGTACTTCCCTGTGATCTGAAGCTGTTCCCGGCCCAGAAACACACACAGATTCACGTTCTGAACTTAAAACCACAAAGAAGTGTGTTTTCATGAAAGTGTGTAAAACCACAGTTTCAACGCTCCAGCTCGCTTCCTGACAGAGATTGGGGCATATTCAATCCAATTCAGTCAAACAGCCACAATTCCCTAAAGTTTGTCACCTTCCCACTGAGTTACACACAGAATTAAAATTCTTGACAAGCAGAACAAAAAAAAAGAAAGTTTTTGAAAAAGTGGATATCATCACTTCAGAAGCTTTTATTCACTTCCAAATGACAATTCAAGCACATTGGGCGAAAAGAAACCATATATGCATTGCCGAGTGATCTGAAGCTGTTCCCTGGCCAGAAAAACGCAGAGATTCAAGCGCTGAGCTTAAAACCTCAAAGAAGCGTGTTTTCATGAAAGTGCGTATAGCCACAGTATCAGCACTCTACCTCGCATCCTTAAAAAGATAAACACATATTCAATCAAATTCAGTCGTATAGTCACTATTCACTCTAGTTTGTCACCTTCCCACTGAGTTAAACACAGAATGATCATTTTTGCCAAGCAGAACTAAAAAAAAAAAAGTTTTTGAAAAAGTGCATATCTTCACTACAGAGGCTTTAATTCACTTCCAAATGACCATACAAGCACATTGTGTGAAACAAAACCATATATGCATTGCACTGTTATCTGAAGCTGTTACCTGGCCAGAAAAACGCACAGATTCAAGCTCTGAGCTTAAAACCTCAAAGAAGCGTGTTTTCATGAAAGTGCGTATAGCCACAGTATCAGCACTCTACCTCGCATCCTTACGGAGATAAACGCATATTCACTCAAATTCAGTCGTATAGTCACTATTCACTCTAGTTTGTCACTTTCCCACTGAGTTACAGCACAGAATGAAATTTTTTGACGAGTAGTACTTAAAAAAAAGAAAGTTTTTGAAAAAGTGCATATCTTCACTACAGAAGCTTATATTCACTTCCAAATGACCAAACAAACACATTGGACCACACGAGACCATATATGTACTGCCCTGTGATCTGAAGCTGTTCCCGGCCCAGAAACACACACAGATTCACGTTCTGAACTTAAAACCACAAAGAAGTGTGTTTTCATGAAAGTGTGTATAACCACAGTTTCAACGCTCTAGCTCGCTTCCTGACAGAGATTGGGGCATATTCACTCCAATTCAGTCAGACAGCCACAATTCCCTAAAGTTTGTCACCTTCCCACTGAGTTACACACAGAATGAAAATTTTTGACAAGCAGAACTAAAAAAAAGAAAGTTTTTGAAAAAGTGGATATCATCACTTCAGAAGCTTTATTCACTTCCAAATGACAATACAAGCACATTGGGCGAAAAGAAACCATATATGCATTGCCGAGTGATCTGAAGCTGTTCCCTGGCCAGAGAAACGCACAGATTCTAGCTCTGAGCTTAAAACCTCAAAGAAGCGTGTTTTCATGAAAGTGCGTATAGCCACAGTATCAGCACTCTACCTCGCATCCTTACAGAGATAAAAGCATATTAACTCAAATTCAGTCGTATAGTCACTATTCACTCTAGTTTGTCACCTTCCCACTGATTTAAACACAGAATGATCATTTTTGCCAAGCAGAACTAAAAAAAAAGAAAGTTTTTGAAAAAGTGCATATCTTCACTACAGAGGCTTTAATTCACTTCCAAATGACCATACAAGCACATTGTGTGAAACAAAACCATATATGCATTGCACTGTGATCTGAAGCTGTTAGCCGGCCAGAAACACGCACAGATTCAAACTCTGAGCTTAAAACCTCAAAGAAGCGTGTTTTCATGAAAGTGCGTATAGGCGCAGTTTCAGCGCTCTGATCCGCTTCCTTACAGAGATAAACACATATTCACTCAAATTCAGTCGTATAGTCACTATTCACTCTAGTTTGTCACTTTACCACTGAGTTACACACAGAATGAAATTTTTTGACGAGCAGAACTTAAAAAAAAGAAAGTTTTTGAAAAATGCATATCTTCACTTCAGAAGCTTATATTCACTTCCAAATGACCATACAAACACATTGGACCACACGAGACCATATATGTACTTCCCTGTGATCTGAAGCTGTTCCCGGCCCAGAAACACACACAGATTCACGTTCTGAACTTAAAACCACAAAGAAGTGTGTTTTCATGAAAGTGTGTATAACCACAGTTTCAACGCTCCAGCTCGCTTCCTGACAGAGATTGGGGCATATTCAATCCAATTCAGTCAAACAGCCACAATTCCCTAAAGTTTGTCACCTTCCCACTGAGTTACACACAGAATTAAAATTATTGACAAGCAGAACAAAAAAAAAGAAAGTTTTTGAAAAAGTGGATATCATCACTTCAGAAGCTTTTATTCACTTCCAAATGACAATTCAAGCACATTGGGCAAAAAGAAACCATATATGCATTGCCGAGTGATCTGAAGCTGTTCCCTGGCCAGAAAAACGCAGAGATTCAAGCGCTGAGCTTAAAACCTCAAAGAAGCGTGTTTTCATCAAAGTGCGTATAACCACAGTTTCAGCACTCTACCTCGCATCCTTACAGAGATAAACACATATTCACTCAAATTCAGTCGTATAGTCACTATTCACTCTAGTTTGTCACTTTCTCACTGAGTTACACACAGAATGAAAATTTTTGACGAACAGAACTAAAAAAAAGAAAGTTTTTGAAAAATGCATATCTTCACTTCAGAAGCTTATATTCACTTCCAAATGACCATACAAACACATTGGACCACACGAGACCATATATGTACTTCCCTGTGATCTGAAGCTGTTCCCGGCCCAGAAACACACACAGATTCACGTTCTGAACTTAAAACCACAAAGAAGTGTGTTTTCATGAAAGTGTGTATAACCACAGTTTCAACGCTCCAGCTCGCTTCCTGACAGAGATTGGGGCATATTCACTCCAATTCAGTCAGACAGCCACAATTCCCTAAAGTTTGTCACCTTCCCACTGAGTTACACACAGAATGGAAATTTTTGACAAGCAGAACTAAAAAAAAGAAAGTTTTTGAAAAAGTGGATATCATCACTTCAGAAGCTTTATTCACTTCCAAATGACAATACAAGCACATTGGGCGAAAAGAAACCATATATGCATTGCCGAGTGATCTGAAGCTGTTCCCTGGCCAGAGAAACGCACAGATTCTAGCTCTGAGCTTAAAACCTCAAAGAAGCGTGTTTTCATGAAAGTGCGTATAGCCACAGTATCAGCACTCTACCTCGCATCCTTACAGAGATAAAAGCATATTCACTCAAATTCAGTCGTATAGTCACTATTCACTCTAGTTTGTCACCTTCCCACTGATTTAAACACAGAATGATCATTTTTGCCAAGCAGAACTAAAAAAAAAGAAAGTTTTTGAAAAAGTGCATATCTTCACTACAGAGGCTTTAATTCACTTCCAAATGACCATACAAGCACATTGTGTGAAACAAAACCATATATGCATTGCACTGTGATCTGAAGCTGTTAGCCGGCCAGAAACACGCACAGATTCAAACTCTGAGCTTAAAACCTCAAAGAAGCGTGTTTTCATGAAAGTGCGTATAGGCGCAGTTTCAGCGCTCTGATCCGCTTCCTTACAGAGATAAACACATATTCACTCAAATTCAGTCGTATAGTCACTATTCACTCTAGTTTGTCACTTTCCCACTGAGTTACACACAGAATGAAATTTTTTGACGAGCAGAACTTAAAAAAAAGAAAGTTTTTGAAAAAGTGCATATCTTCACTTCAGAAGCTTTTATTCACTTCCAAATGACCATACAAGCACATTGGGCGAAAAAAAAACATAAATGCATTGCCCTGTGATCCGAAGCTTTTCCCTGGCCAGAAACACGCACAGATTCCAGCTCTGGGCTTAAAACCTCAAAAAAGCGTGTTTTCATGAAAGTGCGTATCACCACAGTTTCAGCTTCTACCTCGCATCCTTACAGAGATATACGCATATTCACTCAAACTCAGTCGTATAGTCACTATTCACTCTAGTTTGTCACTTTCTCACTGAGTTACACACAGAATGAAAATTTTTGACAAGCAGAACTAAAAAAAAGAAAGTTTTTGAAAAAGTGCATATCTTCACTACAGAGGCTTTAATTCACTTCCAAATGACCATACAAGCACATTGTGTGAAACAAAACCATATATGCATTGCACTGTGATCTGAAGCTGTTACCTGGCCAGAAACACGTACCGATTCAAACTCTGAGCTTAAATTCTCAAAGAAGCGTGTTTTCATCAAAGTGCGTATAACCACAGTTTCAGCACTCTCCCTCGCATCCTTACAGAGATAAACACATATTCAATCAAATTCAGTCGTATAGTCACTATTCACTCTAGTTTGTCACTTTCTCACTGAGTGACACACAGAATGAAAATTTTTGACGATCAGAACTAAAAAAAAGAAAGTTTTTGAAAAATGCATATCTTCACTTCAGAAGCTTATATTCACTTCCAAATGACCATACAAACACATTGGACCACACGAGACCATATATGTACTTCCCTGTGATCTGAAGCTGTTCCCGGCCCAGAAACACACACAGATTCACGTTCTGAACTTAAAACCACAAAGAAGTGTGTTTTCATGAAAGTGTGTATAACCACAGTTTCAACACTCCAGCTCGCTTCCTGACAGAGATTGGGGCATATTCAATCCAATTCAGTCATACAGCCACAATTCCCTAAAGTTTGTCACCTTCCCACTGAGTTACACACAGAATTAAAATTCTTGACAAGCAGAACAAAAAAAAAGAAAGTTTTTGAAAAAGTGGATATCATCACTTCAGAAGCTTTTATTCACTTCCAAATGACAATTCAAGCACATTGGGCAAAAAGAAACCATATATGCATTGCCGAGTGATCTGAAGCTGTTCCCTGGCCAGAAAAAAGCAGAGATTCAAGCGCTGAGCTTAAAACCTCAAAGAAGCGTGTTTTCATGAAAGTGCGTATAGCCACAGTATCAGCACTCTACCTCGCATCCTTACAAAGATAAACGCATATTCACTCAAATTCAGTCGTATAGTCACTATTCACTCTAGTTTGTCACTTTCCCACTGAGTTAAACACAGAATGATCATTTTTGCCAAGCAGAACTAAAAAAAAAAAAGTTTTTGAAAAAGTGCATATCTTCACTACAGAGGCTTTAATTCACTTCCAAATGACCATACAAGCACATTGTGTGAAACAAAACCATATATGCATTGCACTGTGATCTGAAGCTGTTACCTGGCCAGAAAAACGCACAGATTCAAGCTCTGAGCTTAAAACCTCAAAGAAGCGTGTTTTCATGAAATGCGTATAGCCACAGTATCAGCACTCTACCTCGCATCCTTACGGAGATAAACGCATATTCACTCAAATTCAGTCGTATAGTCACTATTCACTCTAGTTTGTCACCTTCCCACTGAGTTACAGCACAGAATGAAATTTTTTGACGAGTAGTACTTAAAAAAAAGAAAGTTTTTGAAAAAGTGCATATCTTCACTACAGAAGCTTATATTCACTTCCAAATGACCATACAAACACATTGGACCACACGAGACCATATATGTACTGCCCTGTGATCTGAAGCTGTTCCCGGCCCAGAAACACACACGGATTCACGTTCTGAACTTAAAACCACAAAGAAGTGTGTTTTCATGAAAGTGTGTATAACCACAGTTTCAACGCTCTAGCTCGCTTCCTGACAGAGATTGGGGCATATTCACTCCAATTCAGTCAGACAGCCACAATTCCCTAAAGTTTGTCACCTTCCCACTGAGTTACACACAGAATGAAAATTTTTGACAAGCAGAACTAAAAAAAAGAAAGTTTTTGAAAAAGTGGATATCATCACTTCAGAAGCTTTATTCACTTCCAAATGACAATACAAGCACATTGGGCGAAAAGAAACCATATATGCATTGCCGAGTGATCTGAAGCTGTTCCCTGGCCAGAGAAACGCACAGATTCTAGCTCTGAGCTTAAAACCTCAAAGAAGCGTGTTTTCATGAAAGTGCGTATAGCCACAGTATCAGCACTCTACCTCGCATCCTTACAGAGATAAACGCATATTCACTCCAATTCAGTCGTATAGTCACTATTCACTCTAGTTTGTCACCTTCCCACTGATTTAAACACAGAATGATCATTTTTGCCAAGCAGAACTAAAAAAAAAGAAACTTTTTGAAAAAGTGCATATCTTCACTACAGAGGCTTTAATTCACTTCCAAATGACCATACAAGCACATTGTGTGAAACAAAACCATATATGCATTGCACTGTGATCTGAAGCTGTTAGCCGGCCAGAAACACGCACAGATTCAAACTCTGAGCTTAAAACCTCAAAGAAGCGTGTTTACATGAAAGTGCGTATAGGCGCAGTTTCAGCGCTCTGATCCGCTTCCTTACAGAGATAAACAAATATTCACTCAAATTCAGTCGTATAGTCACTATTCACTCTAGTTTGTCACTTTACCACTGAGTTACACACAGAATGAAATTTCTTGACGAGCAGAACTTAAAAAAAAGAAAGTTTTTGAAAAAGTGCATATCTTCACTTCAGAAGCTTTTATTCACTTCCAAATGACCATACAAGCACATTGGGCGAAAAAAAAACATAAATGCATTGCCCTGTGATCCGAAGCTTTTCCCTGGCAAGAAACACGCACAGATTCCAGCTCTGGGCTGAAAACCTCAAAAAAGCGTGTTTTCATGAAAGTGCGTATCACCACAGTTTCAGCTTCTACCTCGCATCCTTACAGAGATATACGCATATTCACTCAAACTCAGTCGTATAGTCACTATTCACTCTAGTTTGTCACTTTCTCACTGAGTTACACACAGAATGAAAATTTTTGACGATCAGAACTAAAAAAAAGAAAGTTTTTGAAAATTGCATATCTTCACTTCAGAAGCTTATATTCACTTCCAAATGACCATACAAACACATTGGACCACACGAGACCATATATGTACTGCCCTGTGATCTGAAGCTGTTCCCGGCCCAGAAACACACACAGATTCACGCTCTGAACTTAAAACCACAAAGAAGCGTGTTTTCATGAAAGTGTGTATAACCACAGTTTCAACGCTCTAGCTCGCTTCCTGACAGAGATTATGGCATATTCAATCCAATTCAGTCATACAGCCACAATTCCCTAAAGTTTGTCACCTTCCCACTGAGTTAAACACAGAATGATCATTTTTGACAAGCAGAACTAAAAAAAAGAAAGTTTTTGAAAAAGTGCATATCTTCACTACAGAGGCTTTAATTCACTTCCAAATGACCATACAAGCACATTGTGTGAAACAAAACCATATATGCATTGCACTGTGATCTGAAGCTGTTAGCCGGCCAGAAACACGCACAGATTCAAACTCTGAGCTTTAAACCTCAAAGAAGCGTGTTTTCATGAAAGTGCGTATAGCCACAGTATCAGCACTCTACCTCGCATCCTTACAGAGATAAACAAATATTCACTCAAATTCAGTCGTATAGTCACTACTCACTCTAGTTTGTCACCTTCCCACTGAGTTAAACACAGAATGAAAATTTTTGACGAGCAGTACTAAAAAAAAAGAAAGTTTTTGAAAAAGTGCATATCTTCACTACAGAAGCTTTTATTCACTTCCAAATGACCATACAAGCACATTGGGCGAAAGGATACCATATATGCACTGCCCTGTGATCTGAAGCTGTTACCAGGCCAGAAACACGCACAGATTCAAGTTCTGAGCTTAAAACCTCAAAGAAGCGTGTTTTCATGAAAGTCCGTATAGCCACAGTTTCAACGCTCTAGCTCGCTTCCTGACAGAGATTGGGGGATGTTCACTCCAATTCAGTCATACAGCCACAATTCCCTAGGGTTTGTCACCTTCCCACTGAGTTACACACAGAATGAAAATTTTTGACGAACAGAACTAAAAAAAAGAAAGTTTTTGAAAAATGCATATCTTCACTTCAGAAGCTTATATTCACTTCCAAATGACCATACAAACACATTGGACCACACGAGACCATATATGTACTTCCCTGTGATCTGAAGCTGTTCCCGGCCCAGAAACACACACAGATTCACGTTCTGAACTTAAAACCACAAAGAAGTGTGTTTTCATGAAAGTGTGTATAACCACAGTTTCAACGCTCCAGCTCGCTTCCTGACAGAGATTGGGGCATATTCACTCCAATTCAGTCAGACAGCCACAATTCCCTAAAGTTTGTCACCTTCCCACTGAGTTACACACAGAATGGAAATTTTTGACAAGCAGAACTAAAAAAAAGAAAGTTTTTGAAAAAGTGGATATCATCACTTCAGAAGCTTTATTCACTTCCAAATGACAATACAAGCACATTGGGCGAAAAGAAACCATATATGCATTGCCGAGTGATCTGAAGCTGTTCCCTGGCCAGAGAAACGCACAGATTCTAGCTCTGAGCTTAAAACCTCAAAGAAGCGTGTTTTCATGAAAGTGCGTATAGCCACAGTATCAGCACTCTACCTCGCATCCTTACAGAGATAAAAGCATATTCACTCAAATTCAGTCGTATAGTCACTATTCACTCTAGTTTGTCACCTTCCCACTGATTTAAACACAGAATGATCATTTTTGCCAAGCAGGACTAAAAAAAAAGAAAGTTTTTGAAAAAGTGCATATCTTCACTACAGAGGCTTTAATTCACTTCCAAATGACCATACAAGCACATTGTGTGAAACAAAACCATATATGCATTGCACTGTGATCTGAAGCTGTTAGCCGGCCAGAAACACGCACAGATTCAAACTCTGAGCTTAAAACCTCAAAGAAGCGTGTTTTCATGAAAGTGCGTATAGGCGCAGTTTCAGCGCTCTGATCCGCTTCCTTACAGAGATAAACACATATTCACTCAAATTCAGTCGTATAGTCACTATTCACTCTAGTTTGTCACTTTACCACTGAGTTACACACAGAATGAAATTTTTTGACGAGCAGAACTTAAAAAAAAGAAAGTTTTTGAAAAAGTGCATATCTTCACTTCAGAAGCTTTTATTCACTTCCAAATGACCATACAAGCACATTGGGCGAAAAAAAAACATAAATGCATTGCCCTGTGATCCGAAGCTTTTCCCTGGCCAGAAACACGCACAGATTCCAGCTCTGGGCTTAAAACCTCAAAAAAGCGTGTTTTCATGAAAGTGCGTATCACCACAGTTTCAGCTTCTACCTCGCATCCTTACAGAGATATACGCATATTCACTCAAACTCAGTCGTATAGTCACTATTCACTCTAGTTTGTCACTTTCTCACTGAGTTACACACAGAATGAAAATTTTTGACAAGCAGAACTAAAAAAAAGAAAGTTTTTGAAAAAGTGCATATCTTCACTACAGAGGCTTTAATTCACTTCCAAATGACCATACAAGCACATTGTGTGAAACAAAACCATATATGCATTGCACTGTGATCTGAAGCTGTTACCTGGCCAGAAACACGTACCGATTCAAACTCTGAGCTTAAATTCTCAAAGAAGCGTGTTTTCATCAAAGTGCGTATAACCACAGTTTCAGCACTCTACCTCGCATCCTTACAGAGATAAACACATATTCAATCAAATTCAGTCGTATAGTCACTATTCACTCTAGTTTGTCACTTTCTCACTGAGTTACACACAGAATGAAAATTTTTGACGATCAGAACTAAAAAAAAGAAAGTTTTTGAAAAATGCATATCTTCACTTCAGAAGCTTATATTCACTTCCAAATGACCATACAAACACATTGGACCACACGAGACCATATATGTACTTCCCTGTGATCTGAAGCTGTTCCCGGCCCAGAAACACACACAGATTCACGTTCTGAACTTAAAACCACAAAGAAGTGTGTTTTCATGAAAGTGTGTATAACCACAGTTTCAACGCTCCAGCTCGCTTCCTGACAGAGATTGGGGCATATTCAATCCAATTCAGTCATACAGCCACAATTCCCTAAAGTTTGTCACCTTCCCACTGAGTTACACACAGAATTAAAATTCTTGACAAGCAGAACAAAAAAAAAGAAAGTTTTTGAAAAAGTGGATATCATCACTTCAGAAGCTTTTATTCACTTCCAAATGACAATTCAAGCACATTGGGCAAAAAGAAACCATATATGCATTGCCGAGTGATCTGAAGCTGTTCCCTGGCCAGAAAAAAGCAGAGATTCAAGCGCTGAGCTTAAAACCTCAAAGAAGCGTGTTTTCATGAAAGTGCGTATAGCCACAGTATCAGCACTCTACCTCGCATCCTTACAAAGATAAACGCATATTCACTCAAATTCAGTCGTATAGTCACTATTCACTCTAGTTTGTCACTTTCCCACTGAGTTAAACACAGAATGATCATTTTTGCCAAGCAGATCGAAAAAAAAAAAAGTTTTTGAAAAAGTGCATATCTTCACTACAGAGGCTTTAATTCACTTCCAAATGACCATACAAGCACATTGTGTGAAACAAAACCATATATGCATTGCACTGTGATCTGAAGCTGTTACCTGGCCAGAAAAACGCACAGATTCAAGCTCTGAGCTTAAAACCTCAAAGAAGCGTGTTTTCATGAAATGCGTATAGCCACAGTATCAGCACTCTACCTCGCATCCTTACGGAGATAAACGCATATTCACTCAAATTCAGTCGTATAGTCACTATTCACTCTAGTTTGTCACCTTCCCACTGAGTTACAGCACAGAATGAAATTTTTTGACGAGTAGTACTTAAAAAAAAGAAAGTTTTTGAAAAAGTGCATATCTTCACTACAGAAGCTTATATTCACTTCCAAATGACCATACAAACACATTGGACCACACGAGACCATATATGTACTGCCCTGTGATCTGAAGCTGTTCCCGGCCCAGAAACACACACAGATTCACGTTCTGAACTTAAAACCACAAAGAAGTGTGTTTTCATGAAAGTGTGTATAACCACAGTTTCAACGCTCTAGCTCGCTTCCTGACAGAGATTGGGGCATATTCACTCCAATTCAGTCAGACAGCCACAATTCCCTAAAGTTTGTCACCTTCCCACTGAGTTACACACAGAATGAAAATTTTTGACAAGCAGAACTAAAAAAAAGAAAGTTTTTGAAAAAGTGGATATCATCACTTCAGAAGCTTTATTCACTTCCAAATGACAATACAAGCACATTGGGCGAAAAGAAACCATATATGCATTGCCGAGTGATCTGAAGCTGTTCCCTGGCCAGAGAAACGCACAGATTCTAGCTCTGAGCTTAAAACCTCAAAGAAGCGTGTTTTCATGAAAGTGCGTATAGCCACAGTATCAGCACTCTACCTCGCATCCTTACAGAGATAAACGCATATTCACTCCAATTCAGTCGTATAGTCACTATTCACTCTAGTTTGTCACCTTCCCACTGATTTAAACACAGAATGATCATTTTTGCCAAGCAGAACTAAAAAAAAAGAAAGTTTTTGAAAAAGTGCATATCTTCACTACAGAGGCTTTAATTCACTTCCAAATGACCATACAAGCACATTGTGTGAAACAAAACCATATATGCATTGCACTGTGATCTGAAGCTGTTAGCCGGCCAGAAACACGCACAGATTCAAACTCTGAGCTTAAAACCTCAAAGAAGCGTGTTTACATGAAAGTGCGTATAGGCGCAGTTTCAGCGCTCTGATCCGCTTCCTTACAGAGATAAACAAATATTCACTCAAATTCAGTCGTATAGTCACTATTCACTCTAGTTTGTCACTTTACCACTGAGTTACACACAGAATGAAATTTCTTGACGAGCAGAACTTAAAAAAAAGAAAGTTTTTGAAAAAGTGCATATCTTCACTTCAGAAGCTTTTATTCACTTCCAAATGACCATACAAGCACATTGGGCGAAAAAAAAACATAAATGCATTGCCCTGTGATCCGAAGCTTTTCCCTGGCAAGAAACACGCACAGATTCCAGCTCTGGGCTGAAAACCTCAAAAAAGCGTGTTTTCATGAAAGTGCGTATCACCACAGTTTCAGCTTCTACCTCGCATCCTTACAGAGATATACGCATATTCACTCAAACTCAGTCGTATAGTCACTATTCACTCTAGTTTGTCACTTTCTCACTGAGTTACACACAGAATGAAAATTTTTGACGATCAGAACTAAAAAAAAGAAAGTTTTTGAAAATTGCATATCTTCACTTCAGAAGCTTATATTCACTTCCAAATGACCATACAAACACATTGGACCACACGAGACCATATATGTACTGCCCTGTGATCTGAAGCTGTTCCCGGCCCAGAAACACACACAGATTCACGCTCTGAACTTAAAACCACAAAGAAGCGTGTTTTCATGAAAGTGTGTATAACCACAGTTTCAACGCTCTAGCTCGCTTCCTGACAGAGATTATGGCATATTCAATCCAATTCAGTCATACAGCCACAATTCCCTAAAGTTTGTCACCTTCCCACTGAGTTAAACACAGAATGATCATTTTTGACAAGCAGAACTAAAAAAAAGAAAGTTTTTGAAAAAGTGCATATCTTCACTACAGAGGCTTTAATTCACTTCCAAATGACCATACAAGCACATTGTGTGAAACAAAACCATATATGCATTGCACTGTGATCTGAAGCTGTTAGCCGGCCAGAAACACGCACAGATTCAAACTCTGAGCTTTAAACCTCAAAGAAGCGTGTTTTCATGAAAGTGCGTATAGCCACAGTATCAGCACTCTACCTCGCATCCTTACAGAGATAAACAAATATTCACTCAAATTCAGTCGTATAGTCACTACTCACTCTAGTTTGTCACCTTCCCACTGAGTTAAACACAGAATGAAAATTTTTGACGAGCAGTACTAAAAAAAAAGAAAGTTTTTGAAAAAGTGCATATCTTCACTACAGAAGCTTTTATTCACTTCCAAATGACCATACAAGCACATTGGGCGAAAGGATACCATATATGCACTGCCCTGTGATCTGAAGCTATTACCAGGCCAGAAACACGCACAGATTCAAGTTCTGAGCTTAAAACCTCAAAGAAGCGTGTTTTCATGAAAGTCCGTATAGCCACAGTTTCAACGCTCTAGCTCGCTTCCTGACAGAGATTGGGGGATGTTCACTCCAATTCAGTCATACAGCCACAATTCCCTAGGGTTTGTCACCTTCCCACTGAGTTACACACAGAATGAAAATTTTTGACAAGCAGAACTAAAAAAAAGAAAGTTTTTGAGAAAGTGGATATCATCACTTCAGAAGCTTTTATTCACTTCCAAATGACAATACAAGCACATTGTGTGAAACAAAACCATATATGCATTGCACTGTGATCTGAAGCTGTTACCTGGCCAGAAACACGCACAAATTCAAACTCTGAGCTTAAAACCTCAAAGAAGCGTGTTTTCATGAAAGTGCGTATAACCACAGTTTCAGCACTCGACCTCGCATCCTTAAAGAGATAAACGCATATTCAGTCAAATACCGTCTTATAGTCACTATTCACTCTAGCTTGTCACCTTCCCACTGAGTTAAACACAGAATGATCATTTTTGACAAGCAGAACTAAAAAAAAGAAAGTTTTTGAAAAAGTGCCTATCTTCACTACAGAGGCTTTAATTCACTTCCAAATGACCATACAAGCACATTGTGTGAAACAAAACCATATATGCATTGCACTGTGATCTGAAGCTGTTACCTGGCCAGAAACACGCACAGATTTAAGCTCTGAGCTTAAAACCTCAAAGAAGCGTGTTTTCATGAAAGTGCGTATAACCACAGTTTCAGCACTCTACCTCGCATCCTCACAGAGATAAACACATATTCACTCAAATTCAGTCGTATAGTCACTATTCACTCTAGTTTGTCACTTTCCCACTGAGTTACACACAGAATGAAAATTTTTGACGAACAGAAATAAAAAAAAGAAAGTTTTTGAAAAATGCATATCTTCACTTCAGAAGCTTATACTCACTTCCAAATGACCATACAAACACATTGGACCACACGAGACCATATATGTACTGCCCTGTGATCTGAAGCTGTTCTCGGCCCAGAAACACACACAGATTCACGTTCTGAACTTAAAACCACAAAGAAGTGTGTTTTCATGAAAGTGTGTATAGCCACAGTTTCATCGCTCTAGCTCGCTTCCTGACAGAGATTGGGGCATATTCCCTCCAATTCAGTCATACAGCCACAATTCCCTAAAGTTTGTCACCTTCCCAATGAGTTACACATAGAATGAAAATTCTTGACGAGCAGAACTAAAAAAAAAAAGTTTTTGAAAAAGGGGATATCTTCACTTCAGAAGCTTTTATTCACTTCCAAATGACAATACAAGCACATTGGGCGAAAAGAAACCATATATGCATTGCACTGTTATCTGAAGCTGTTCCCTGGCCAGAAAATCGCACAGATTCAAGCTCTGAGCTTAATACCTCAAAGAAGCGTGTTTTCATGAAAGTGCGTATAACCACAGTTTCAGCACTCTACCTCGCATCCTTAAAGAGATAAACGCATATTCACTCAAATTCAGTCGTATAGTCACTATTCACTCTAGTTTGTCACCTTCCCACTGAGTTAAACACAGAATGATCATTTTTGCCAAGCAGAACTAAAAAAAAGAAAGTTTTTGAAAAAGTGCATATCTTCACTACAGAGGCTTTAATTCACTTCCAAATGACCATACAAGCACATTGGGCCAAAGGATACCATATATGCACTGCCCTGTGATCTGAAGCTGTTACCAGGCCAGAAACATGCACAGATTCAAGTTCTGAGCTTAAAACCTCAAAGAAGCGTGTTTTCATGAAAGTGCGTATCGCCACAGTTTCAACGCTCTAGCTCGCTTCCTGACAGAGATTGGGGCATGTTCACTCCAATTCAGTCATACAGCCACAATTCCCTAAAGTTTGTCACCTTCCCACTGAGTTACACACAGAATGAAAATTTTTGACAAGCAGAACTAAAAAAAAGAAAGTTTTTGAAAAAGTGAATATCATCACTTCAGAAGCTTTTATTCACTTCCAAATGACAATACAAGCACATTGAGTGAAACAAAACCATATATGCATTGCACTGTGATCTGAAGCTGTTACCTGGCCAGAAACACGCACAGATTCAAACTCTGAGCTTAAAACCTCAAAGAAGCGTGTTTTCATGAAAGTGCGTATAACCACAGTTTCAGCACTCTACCTCGCATCCTTAAAGAGATAAACGCATATTCACTCAAATTCAGTCATATAGTCACTATTCACTCTAGTTTGTCACTTTCCCACTGAGTTAAACACAGAATGATCATTTTTGCCAAGCAGAACTAAAAAAAAGAAAGTTTTTGAAAAATGCATATCTTCACTTCAGAAGCTTATATTCACTTCCAAATGACCATACAAACACATTGGACCACACCAGACCATATATGTACTGCCCTGTGATCTGAAGCTGTTCCCAGCCGAAAAACACGCACAGATTCACGTTTAAAGCTTAAAACCACAAAGAAGTGTGTTTTCATGAAAGTGTGTTTAGCCACACTTTCATCGCTCTAGCTCGCTTCCTGACAGAGATTGGGGCATATTCACTCCAATTCAGTCATACAGCCACAATTCCCTAAAGTTTGTCACCTTCCCACTGAGTTACACACAGAATGAAAATTTTTGACAAGCAGAACTAAAAAAAAGAAAGTTTTTGAAAAAGTGGATATCATCACTTCAGAAGCTTTTATTCACTTCCAAATGACAATTCAAGCACATTGGGCGAAAGGATACCATATATGCACTTCCCTGTGATCTGAAGCTGTTACCTGGCCAGAAACACGCACAGATTCAAACTCTGAGCTTAAAACCTCAAAGAAGCGTGTTTTCATGAAAGTGCGTATAACCACAGTTTCAGCACTCTACCTCGCATCCTTAAAGAGATAAACGCATATTCACTCAAATTCAGTCGTATAGTCACTATTCACTCTAGTTTGTCACCTTCCCACTGAGTTAAACACAGAATGATCATTTTTGCCAAGCAGAACTAAAAAAAAGAAAGTTTTTGAAAAAGTGCATATCTTCACTACAGAGGCTTTAATTCACTTCCAAATGACCATACAAGCACATTGTGTGAAACAAAACCATATATGCATTGCACTGTGATCTGAAGCTGTTACCTGGCCAGAAACACGCACAGATTCAAACTCTGAGCTTAAAACCTCAAAGAAGCGTGTTTTCATGAAAGTGCGTATAACCACAGTTTCAGCACTCTACCTCGCATCTTCAAAGAGATAAACGCATATTCACTCAAATTCAGTCGTATAGTCACTATTCACTCTAGTTTGTCACTTTCCCACTGAGTTACACACAGAATGAAATTTTTTGACGAACAGAACTAAAAAAAAGAAAGTTTTTGAAAAATGCATATCTTCACTTCAGAAGCTTATATTCACTTCCAAATGACCATACAAACACATTCGACCACACGAGACCATATATGTACTGCCCTGTGATCTGAAGCTGTTCCCGGCCCAGAAACACACACAGATTCACGTTCTGAACTTAAAACCACAAAGAAGTGTGTTTTCATGAAAGTGTGTATAACCACAGTTTCAACGCTCTAGCTCGCTTCCTGACAGAGATTGGGGCATATTCACTCCAATTCAGTCATACAGCCACAATTCCCTAAAGTTTGTCACCTTCCCACTGAGTTACACACAGAATGAAAATTTTTGACAAGCAGAACTAAAAAAAAGAAAGTTTTTGAAAAAGTGGATATCATCACTTCAGAAGCTTTTATTCACTTCCAAATGACAATTCAAGCACATTGGGCGAAAAGAAACCATATATGCATTGCCGAGTGATCTGAAGCTGTTCCCGGCCCAGAAACACACACAGATTCACGTTCTGAACTTAAAACCACAAAGATGTGTGTTTTCATGAAAGTGTGTATAACCACAGTTTCAACGCTCTAGCTCGCTTCCTGACAGAGATTGGGGCATATTCACTCCAATTCAGTCATACAGCCACAATTCCCTAAAGTTTGTCACCTTCCCACTGAGTTCCACACAGAATGAAAATTTTTGACAAGCAGAACTAAAAAAAAAGAAAGTTTTTGAAAAAGTGGATATCATCACTTCAGAAGCTTTTATTCACTTCCAAATGACCATACAAGCACATTGTGTGAAACAAAACCATATATGCATTGCACTGTGATCTGAAGCTGTTACCTGTCCAGAAACACGCACAGATTCAAGTTCTGAGCTTAAAACCTCAAAGAAGCGTGTTTTCATGAAAGTGTGTATAGCCACAGTTTCAACGCTCTAGCTCGCTTCCTGACAGTTATTGGTGCATGTTCACTCCAATTCAGTCATGCAGCCACAATTCCCTAAAGTTTGTCACCTTCCCACTGATTTACACACAGAATGAACATTTTTGACAAGCAGAACTAAAAAAAAGAAAGTTTTTGAAAAAGTGGATATCATCACTTCAGAAGCTTTTATTCACTTCCAAATGACAATACAAGCACATTGCGTGAAACAAAACCATATATGCATTGCACTGTGATCTGAAGCTGTTACCTGGCCAGAAACACGCACAGATTCAAACTCTGAGCTTAAAACCTCAAAGAAGCGTGTTTTCATGAAAGTGCGTATAACCACAGTTTCAGCACTCTACCTCGCATCCTTAAAGAGATAAACGCATATTCACTCAAATTCAGTCGTATAGTCACTATTCACTCTAGTTTGTCACCTTCCCACTGAGTTAAACACAGAATGATCATTTTTGCCAAGCAGAACTAAAAAAAAGAAAGTTTTTGAAAAAGTGCATATCTTCACTACAGAGGCTTTAATTCACTTCCAAATGACCATACAAGCACATTGTGTGAAACAAAACCATATATGCATTGCACTGTGATCTGAAGCTGTTAGCCGGCCAGAAACACGCACAGATTCAAACTCTGAGCTTTAAACCTCAAAGAAGCGTGTTTTCATGAAAGTGCGTATAGCCACAGTATCAGCACTCTACCTCGCATCCTTACAGAGATAAACAAATATTCACTCAAATTCAGTCGTATAGTCACTACTCACTCTAGTTTGTCACCTTCCCACTGAGTTAAACACAGAATGAAAATTTTTGACGAGCAGTACTAAAAAAAAAGAAAGTTTTTGAAAAAGTGCATATCTTCACTACAGAAGCTTTTATTCACTTCCAAATGACCATACAAGCACATTGGGCGAAAGGATACCATATATGCACTGCCCTGTGATCTGAAGCTGTTACCAGGCCAGAAACACGCACAGATTCAAGTTCTGAGCTTAAAACCTCAAAGAAGCGTGTTTTCATGAAAGTCCGTATAGCCACAGTTTCAACGCTCTAGCTCGCTTCCTGACAGAGATTGGGGGATGTTCACTCCAATTCAGTCATACAGCCACAATTCCCTAGGGTTTGTCACCTTCCCACTGAGTTACACACAGAATGAAAATTTTTGACAAGCAGAACTAAAAAAAAGAAAGTTTTTGAGAAAGTGGATATCATCACTTCAGAAGCTTTTATTCACTTCCAAATGACAATACAAGCACATTGTGTGAAACAAAACCATATATGCATTGCACTGTGATCTGAAGCTGTTACCTGGCCAGAAACACGCACAAATTCAAACTCTGAGCTTAAAACCTCAAAGAAGCGTGTTTTCATGAAAGTGCGTATAACCACAGTTTCAGCACTCGACCTCGCATCCTTAAAGAGATAAACGCATATTCAGTCAAATACCGTCTTATAGTCACTATTCACTCTAGTTTGTCACCTTCCCACTGAGTTAAACACAGAATGATCATTTTTGACAAGCAGAACTAAAAAAAAGAAAGTTTTTGAAAAAGTGCCTATCTTCACTACAGAGGCTTTAATTCACTTCCAAATGACCATACAAGCACATTGTGTGAAACAAAACCATATATGCATTGCACTGTGATCTGAAGCTGTTACCTGGCCAGAAACACGCACAGATTTAAGCTCTGAGCTTAAAACCTCAAAGAAGCGTGTTTTCATGAAAGTGCGTATAACCACAGTTTCAGCACTCTACCTCGCATCCTCACAGAGATAAACACATATTCACTCAAATTCAGTCGTATAGTCACTATTCACTCTAGTTTGTCACTTTCCCACTGAGTTACACACAGAATGAAAATTTTTGACGAACAGAAATAAAAAAAAGAAAGTTTTTGAAAAATGCATATCTTCACTTCAGAAGCATATACTCACTTCCAAATGACCATACAAACACATTGGACCACACGAGACCATATATGTACTGCCCTGTGATCTGAAGCTGTTCTCGGCCCAGAAACACACACAGATTCACGTTCTGAACTTAAAACCACAAAGAAGTGTGTTTTCATGAAAGTGTGTATAGCCACAGTTTCATCGCTCTAGCTCGCTTCCTGACAGAGATTGGGGCATATTCCCTCCAATTCAGTCATACAGCCACAATTCCCTAAAGTTTGTCACCTTCCCAATGAATTACACATAGAATGAAAATTCTTGACGAGCAGAACTAAAAAAAAAAAGTTTTTGAAAAAGGGGATATCTTCACTTCAGAAGCTTTTATTCACTTCCAAATGACAATACAAGCACATTGGGCGAAAAGAAACCATATATGCATTGCACTGTTATCTGAAGCTGTTCCCTGGCCAGAAAATCGCACAGATTCAAGCTCTGAGCTTAAAACCTCAAAGAAGCGTGTTTTCATGAAAGTGCGTATAACCACAGTTTCAGCACTCTACCTCGCATCCTTAAAGAGATAAACGCATATTCACTCAAATTCAGTCGTATAGTCACTATTCACTCTAGTTTGTCACCTTCCCACTGAGTTAAACACAGAATGATCATTTTTGCCAAGCAGAACTAAAAAAAAGAAAGTTTTTGAAAAAGTGCATATCTTCACTACAGAGGCTTTAATTCACTTCCAAATGACCATACAAGCACATTGGGCCAAAGGATACCATATATGCACTGCCCTGTGATCTGAAGCTGTTACCAGGCCAGAAACATGCACAGATTCAAGTTCTGAGCTTAAAACCTCAAAGAAGCGTGTTTTCATGAAAGTGCGTATCGCCACAGTTTCAACGCTCTAGCTCGCTTCCTGACAGAGATTGGGGCATGTTCACTCCAATTCAGTCATACAGCCACAATTCCCTAAAGTTTGTCACCTTCCCACTGAGTTACACACAGAATGAAAATTTTTGACAAGCAGAACTAAAAAAAAGAAAGTTTTTGAAAAAGTGAATATCATCACTTCAGAAGCTTTTATTCACTTCCAAATGACAATACAAGCACATTGAGTGAAACAAAACCATATATGCATTGCACTGTGATCTGAAGCTGTTACCTGGCCAGAAACACGCACAGATTCAAACTCTGAGCTTAAAACCTCAAAGATGCGTGTTTTCATGAAAGTGCGTATAACCACAGTTTCAGCACTCTACCTCGCATCCTTAAAGAGATAAACGCATATTCACTCAAATTCAGTCGTATAGTCACTATTCACTCTAGTTTGTCACTTTCCCACTGAGTTAAACACAGAATGATCATTTTTGCCAAGCAGAACTAAAAAAAAGAAAGTTTTTGAAAAATGCATATCTTCACTTCAGAAGCTTATATTCACTTCCAAATGACCATAAAAACACATTGGACCACACCAGACCATATATGTACTGCCCTGTGATCTGAAGCTGTTCCCAGCCGAAAAACACGCACAGATTCACGTTTAAAGCTTAAAACCACAAAGAAGTGTGTTTTCATGAAAGTGTGTTTAGCCACACTTTCATCGCTCTAGCTCGCTTCCTGACAGAGATTGGGGCATATTCACTCCAATTCAGTCATACAGCCACAATTCCCTAAAGTTTGTCACCTTCCCACTGAGTTACACACAGAATGAAAATTTTTGACAAGCAGAACTAAAAAAAAGAAAGTTTTTGAAAAAGTGGATATCATCACTTCAGAAGCTTTTATTCACTTCCAAATGACAATTCAAGCACATTGGGCGAAAGGATACCATATATGCACTTCCCTGTGATCTGAAGCTGTTACCTGGCCAGAAACACGCACAGATTCAAACTCTGAGCTTAAAACCTCAAAGAAGCGTGTTTTCATGAAAGTGCGTATAACCACAGTTTCAGCACTCTACCTCGCATCCTTAAAGAGATAAACGCATATTCACTCAAATTCAGTCGTATAGTCACTATTCACTCTAGTTTGTCACCTTCCCACTGAGTTAAACACAGAATGATCATTTTTGCCAAGCAGAACTAAAAAAAAGAAAGTTTTTGAAAAAGTGCATATCTTCACTACAGAGGCTTTAATTCACTTCCAAATGACCATATAAGCACATTGTGTGAAACAAAACCATATATGCATTGCACTGTGATCTGAAGCTGTTACCTGGCCAGAAACACGCACAGATTCAAACTCTGAGCTTAAAACCTCAAAGAAGCGTGTTTTCATGAAAGTGCGTATAACCACAGTTTCAGCACTCTACCTCGCATCTTCAAAGAGATAAACGCATATTCACTCAAATTCAGTCGTATAGTCACTATTCACTCTAGTTTGTCACTTTCCCACTGAGTTACACACAGAATGAAATTTTTTGACGAACAGAACTAAAAAAAAGAAAGTTTTTGAAAAATGCATATCTTCACTTCAGAAGCTTATATTCACTTCCAAATGACCATACAAACACATTCGACCACACGAGACCATATATGTACTGCCCTGTGATCTGAAGCTGTTCCCGGCCCAGAAACACACACAGATTCACGTTCTGAACTTAAAACCACAAAGAAGTGTGTTTTCATGAAAGTGTGTATAACCACAGTTTCAACGCTCTAGCTCGCTTCCTGACAGAGATTGGGGCATATTCACTCCAATTCAGTCATACAGCCACAATTCCCTAAAGTTTGTCACCTTCCCACTGAGTTACACACAGAATGAAAATTTTTGACAAGCAGAACTAAAAAAAAGAAAGTTTTTGAAAAAGTGGATATCATCACTTCAGAAGCTTTTATTCACTTCCAAATGACAATTCAAGCACATTGGGCGAAAAGAAACCATATATGCATTGCCGAGTGATCTGAAGCTGTTCCCGGCCCAGAAACACACACAGATTCACGTTCTGAACTTAAAACCACAAAGATGTGTGTTTTCATGAAAGTGTGTATAACCACAGTTTCAACGCTCTAGCTCGCTTCCTGACAGAGATTGGGGCATATTCACTCCAATTCAGTCATACAGCCACAATTCCCTAAAGTTTGTCACCTTCCCACTGAGTTCCACACAGAATGAAAATTTTTGACAAGCAGAACTAAAAAAAAAGAAAGTTTTTGAAAAAGTGGATATCATCACTTCAGAAGCTTTTATTCACTTCCAAATGACCATACAAGCACATTGTGTGAAACAAAACCATATATGCATTGCACTGTGATCTGAAGCTGTTACCTGTCCAGAAACACGCACAGATTCAAGTTCTGAGCTTAAAACCTCAAAGAAGCGTGTTTTCATGAAAGTGTGTATAGCCACAGTTTCAACGCTCTAGCTCGCTTCCTGACAGTTATTGGTGCATGTTCACTCCAATTCAGTCATGCAGCCACAATTCCCTAAAGTTTGTCACCTTCCCACTGATTTACACACAGAATGAACATTTTTGACAAGCAGAACTAAAAAAAAGAAAGTTTTTGAAAAAGTGGATATCATCACTTCAGAAGCTTTTTTTCACTTCCAAATGACAATACAAGCACATTGCGTGAAACAAAACCATATATGCATTGCACTGTGATCTGAAGCTGTTACCTGGCCAGAAACACGCACAGATTCAAACTCTGAGCTTAAAACCTCAAAGAAGCGTGTTTTCATGAAAGTGCGTATAACCACAGTTTCAGCACTCTACCTCGCATCCTTAAAGAGATAAACGCATATTCACTCAAATTCAGTCGTATAGTCACTATTCACTCTAGTTTGTCACCTTCCCACTGAGTTAAACACAGAATGATCATTTTTGCCAAGCAGAACTAAAAAAAAGAAAGTTTTTGAAAAAGTGCATATCTTCACTACAGAGGCTTTAATTCACTTCCAAATGACCATACAAGCACATTGTTTGAAACAAAACCATATATGCATTGCACTGTGATCTGACGCTGTTACCTGGCCAGAAACACGCACAGATTCAAACTCTGAGCTTAAAACCTCAAAGATGCGTGATTTCATGAAAGTGCGTATAACCACAGTTTCAGCACTCTACCTCGCATCCTTACAGAGATAAACACATATTTACTCAAATTCAGTCGTATAGTCACTATTCACTCTAGTTTGTCACTTTCCCACTGAGTTACACACAGAATGAAAAGTTTTGACGAACAGAACTAAAAAAAAGAAAGTTTTTGAAAAATGCATATCTTCACTTCAGAAGCTTATATTCACTTCCAAATGACCATACAAACACATTGGACCACACGAGACCATATATGTACTGCCCTGTGATCTGAAGCTGTTCCCGGCCCAGAAACACACACAGATTCACGTTCTGAACTTAAAACCACAAAGATGTGTGTTTTCATGAAAGTGTGTATAACCACAGTTTCAACGCTCTAGCTCGCTTCCTGACAGAGATTGGGGCATATTCACTCCAATTCAGTCATACAGCCACAATTCCCTAAAGTTTGTCAGCTTCCCACTGAGTTCCACACAGAATGAAAATTTTTGACAAGCAGAACTAAAAACAAAGTTTTTGAAAAAGTGGATATCATCACCTCAGTAGCTTTTATTCACTTCCAAATGACCATACAAGCACATTGTGTGAAACAAAACCATATATGCATTGCACTGTGATCTGAAGCTGGTACCTGTCCAGGAACACGCACAGATTCAAACTCTGAGCTTAAAACCTCAAAGAAGCGTGTTTTCATGAAAGTGCGTATAACCACAGTTTCAGCACTCTACCTCGCATCTTCAAAGAGATATACGCATATTCACTCAAATTCAGTCGTATAGTCACTATTCACTCTAGTTTGTCACTTTCCCACTGAGTTACACACAGAATGAAATTTTTTGACGAACAGAACTAAAAAAAAGAAAGTTTTTGAAAAATGCATATCTTCACTTCAGAAGCTTATATTCACTTCCAAATGACCATACAAACACATTCGACCACACGAGACCATATATGTACTGCCCTGTGATCTGAAGCTGTTCCCGGCCCAGAAACACACACAGATTCACGTTCTGAACTTAAAACCACAAAGAAGTGTGTTTTCATGAAAGTGTGTATAACCACAGTTTCAACGCTCTAGCTCGCTTCCTGACAGAGATTGGGGCATATTCACTCCAATTCAGTCATACAGCCACAATTCCCTAAAGTTTGTCACCTTCCCACTGAGTTACACACAGAATGAAAATTTTTGACAAGCAGAACTAAAAAAAAGAAAGTTTTTGAAAAAGTGGATATCATCACTTCAGAAGCTTTTATTCACTTCCAAATGACAATACAAGCACATTGTGTGAAACAAAACCATATATGCATTGCACTGTGATCTGAAGCTGTTACCTGGCCAGAAACACGCACAGATTCAAACTCTGAGCTTAAAACCTCAAAGAAGCGTGTTTTCATGAAAGTGCGTATAACCACAGTTTCAGCACTCTACCTCGCATCCTTAAAGAGATAAACGCATATTCACTCAAATTCAGTCGTATAGTCACTATTCACTCTAGTTTGTCACCTTCCCACTGAGTTAAACACAGAATGATCATTTTTGCCAAGCAGAACTAAAAAAAAGAAAGTTTTTGAAAAAGTGCATATCTTCACTACAGAGGCTTTAATTCACTTCCAAATGACCATACAAGCACATTGTGTGAAACATAACCATATATGCATTGCACTTGATCTGAAGCTGTTACCTGGCCAGAAACACGCACAGATTCAAACTCTGAGCTTAAAACCTCAAAGATGCGTGATTTCATGAAAGTGCGTATAACCACAGTTTCAGCACTCTACCTCGCATCCTTAAAGAGATAAACGCATATTCACTCAAATTCAGTCGTATAGTCACTATTCACTCTAGTTTGTCACCTTCCCACTGAGTTAAACACAGAATGATCATTTTTGCCAAGCAGAACTAAAAAAAAGAAAGTTTTTGAAAAAGTGCATATCTTCACTACAGAGGCTTTAATTCACTTCCAAATGACCATACAAGCACATTGTTTGAAACAAAACCATATATGCATTGCACTGTGATCTGACGCTGTTACCTGGCCAGAGACACGCACAGATTCAAACTCTGAGCTTAAAACCTCAAAGATGCGTGATTTCATGAAAGTGCGTATAACCACAGTTTCAGCACTCTACCTCGCATCCTTACAGAGATAAACACATATTTACTCAAATTCAGTCGTATAGTCACTATTCACTCTAGTTTGTCACTTTCCCACTGAGTTACACACAGAATGAAAAGTTTTGACGAACAGAACTAAAAAAAAGAAAGTTTTTGAAAAATGCATATCTTCACTTCAGAAGCTTATATTCACTTCCAAATGACCATACAAACACATTCGACCACACGAGACCATATATGTACTGCCCTGTGATCTGAAGCTGTTCCCGGCCCAGAAACACACACAGAGTCACGTTCTGAACTTAAAACCACAAAGAAGTGTGTTTTCATGAAAGTGTGTATAACCACAGTTTCAACGCTCTAGCTCGCTTCCTGACAGAGATTGGGGCATATTCACTCCAATTCAGTCATACAGCCACAATTCCCTAAAGTTTGTCACCTTCCCACTGAGTTACACACAGAATGAAAATTTTTGACAAGCAGAACTAAAAAAAAGAAAGTTTTTGAAAAAGTGAATATCATCACTTCAGAAGCTTTTATTCACTTCCAAATGACAATACAAGCACATTGTGTGAAACAAAACCATATATGCATTGCACTGTGATCTGAAGCTGTTACCTGGCCAGAAACACGCACAGATTCAAACTCTGAGCTTAAAACCTCAAAGAAGCGTGTTTTCATGAAAGTGCGTATAACCACAGTTTCAGCACTCTACCTCGCATCCTTAAAGAGATAAACGCATATTCACTCAAATTCAGTCGTATAGTCACTATTCACTCTAGTTTGTCACCTTCCCACTGAGTTAAACACAGAATGATCATTTTTGCCAAGCAGAACTAAAAAAAAGAAAGTTTTTGAAAAAGTGCATATCTTCACTACAGAGGCTTTAATTCACTTCCAAATGACCATACAAGCACATTGTGTGAAACATAACCATATATGCATTGCAATTGATCTGAAGCGGTTACCTGGCCAGAAACACGCACAGATTCAAACTCTGAGCTTAAAACCTCAAAGATGCGTGATTTCATGAAAGTGCGTATAACCACAGTTTCAGCACTCTACCTCGCATCCTAACAGAGATAAACACATATTCACTCAAATTCAGTCGTATAGTCACTATTCACTCTAGTTTGTCACTTTCCCACTGAGTTACACACAGAATGAAAAGTTTTGACGAACAGAACTAAAAAAAAGAAAGTTTTTGAAAAATGCATATCTTCACTTCAGAAGCTTATATTCACTTTCAAATGACCATACAAACACATTCGACCACACGAGACCATATATGTACTGCCCTGTGATCTGAAGCTGTTCCCGGCCCAGAAACACACACAGATTCACGTTCTGAACTTAAAACCTCAAAGAAGCGTGTTTTCATGAAAATGCGTATAGCCACAGTTTCAACGCTCTAGCTCGCTTACTGACAGATATTGGGGCATGTTCACTCCAGTTCAGTCATACAGCCACAATTCCCTAAAGTTTGTCACCTTCCCACTGAGTTACACACAGAATGAACATTTTTGACAAGCAGAACTAAAAAAAAGAAAGTTTTTGAAAAAGTGGATATCATCACTTCAGAAGCTTTTATTCACTTCCAAATGACAATACAAGCACATTGTGTGAAACAAAACCATATATGCATTGCACTGTGATCTGAAGCTGTTACCTGGCCAGAAACACGCACAGATTCAAGTTCTGAGCTTAAAACCTCAAAGAAGCGTGTTTTCATGAAAGTGCGTATAGACACAGTTTCAACGCTCTAGCTCGCTTCCTGACAGATATTGGAGCATGTTCACTCCAATTCAGTCATACAGCCACAATTCCCTAAAGTTTGTCACCTTCCCACTGATTTACACACAGAATGAACATTTTTGACAAGCAGAACTAAAAAAAAGAAAGTTTTTGAAAAAGTGGATATCATCACTTCAGAAGCTTTTATTCACTTCCAAATGACAATACAAGCACATTGTGTGAAACAAAACCATATATGCATTGCACTGTGATCTGAAGCTGTTACCTGGCCAGAAACACGCACAGATTCAAACTCTGAGCTTAAAACCTCAAAGAAGCGTGTTTTCATGAAAGTGCGTATAACCACAGTTTCAGCACTCTACCTCGCATCCTTACAGAGATAAACACATATTCACTCAAATTGAGTCGTATAGTCACTATTCACTCTAGTTTGTCACTTTCCCACTGAGTTACACAGAATGAAAATTTTTGACGAACAGAACCAAAAAAAAGAAAGTTTTTGAAAAATGCATATCTTCACTTCAGAAGCTTATATTCACTTCCAAATGACCATACAAACACATTGGACCACACGAGTCCATATATGTACTGCCTTGTGATCTGAAGCTGTTCCCGGCCCAGAAACACACACAGATTCACGTTCTGAACTTAAAACCACAAAGATGTGTGTTTTCATGAAAGTGTGTATAACCACAGTTTCAACGCTCTAGCTCGCTTCCTGACAGAGATTGGGGCATATTCACTCCAATTCAGTCATACAGCCACAATTCCCTAAAGTTTGTCACCTTCCCACTGAGTTCCACACAGAATGAATATTTTTGACAAGCAGAACTAAAAAAAAGAATGTTTTTGAAAAAGTGGATATCATCACTTCAGAAGTTTATATTCACTTCCAAATGACCATACAAGCACATTGTGTGAAACAAAACCATATATGCATTGCACTGTGATCTGAAGCTGTTACCTGTCCAGAAACACGCACAGATTCAAACTCTGAGCTTAAAACCTCAAAGAAGCGTGTTTTCATGAAAGTGCGTATAGCCACAGTTTCAACGCTCTAGCTCGCTTCCTGACAGTTATTGGGGCATGTTCACTCCAATTCAGTCATACAGCCACAATTCCCTAAAGTTTGTCACCTTCCCACTGATTTACACACAGAATGAACATTTTTGACAAGCAGAACTAAAAAAAGAAAGTTTTTGAAAAAGTGGATATCATCACTTCAGAAGCTTTTATTCACTTCCAAATGACAATACAAGCACATTGTGTGAAACAAAACCATATATGCATTGCACTGTGATCTGAAGCTGTTACCTGGCCAGAAACACGCACAGATTCAAACTCTGAGCTTAAAACCTCAAAGAAGCGTGTTTTCATGAAAGTGCGTATAACCACAGTTTCAGCACTCTACCTCGCATCCTTACAGAGATAAACACATATTCACTCAAATTCAGTCGTATAGTCACTATTCACTCTAGTTTGTCACTTCCCACTGAGTTACACAGAATGAAAATTTTTGACGAACAGAACCAAAAAAAAGAAAGTTTTGGAAAAATGCATATCTTCACTTCAGAAGCTTATATTCACTTCCAAATGACCATACAAACACATTGGACCACACGAGACCATATATGTACTGCCCTGTGATCTGAAGCTGTTCCCGGCCCAGAAACACACACAGATTCACGTTCTGAACTTAAAACCACAAAGATGTGTGTTTTCATGAAAGTGTGTATAACCACAGTTTCAACGCTCTAGCTCGCTTCCTGACAGAGATTGGGGCATATTCACTCCAATTCAGTCATACAGCCACAATTCCCTAAAGTTTGTCACCTTCCCACTGAGTTCCACACAGAATGAAAATTTTTGACAAGCAGAACTAAAAAAAAGAAAGTTTTTGAAAAAGTGGATATAATCACTTCAGAAGCTTTTATTCACTTCCAAATGACAATACAAGAACATTGGGCGAAACGATACCATATATGCACTGCCCTGTGATCTGAAGCTGTTACCTGGCCAGAAACACGCACAGATTCAAGTTCTGAGCTTAAAACCTCAAAGAAGCGTGTTTTCATGAAAGTGCGTATAGCCACAGTTTCAACGCTCTAGCTCGCTTCCTGACAGTTATTGGGGCATGTTCACTCCAAGTCAGTCATGCAGCCACAATTCCCTAAAGTTTGTCACCTTCCCACTGATTTACACACAGAATGAACATTTTTGACAAGCAGAACTAAAAAAAAGAAAGTTTTTGAAAAAGTGGATATCATCACTTCAGAAGCTTTTATTCACTTCCAAATGACAATACAAGCACATTGCGTGAAACAAAACCATATATGCATTGCACTGTGATCTGAAGCTGTTACCTGGCCAGAAACACGCACAGATTCAAACTCTGAGCTTAAAACCTCAAAGAAGCGTGTTTTCATGAAAGTGCGTATAACCACAGTTTCAGCACTCTACCTCGCATCCTTAAAGAGATAAACGCATATTCACTCAAATTCAGTCGTATAGTCACTATTCACTCTAGTTTGTCACCTTCCCACTGAGTTAAACACAGAATGATCATTTTTGCCAAGCAGAACTAAAAAAAAGAAAGTTTTTGAAAAAGTGCATATCTTCACTACAGAGGCTTTAATTCACTTCCAAATGACCATACAAGCACATTGTTTGAAACAAAACCATATATGCATTGCACTGTGATCTGAAGCTGTTACCTGGCCAGAAACACGCACAGATTCAAACTCTGAGCTTAAAACCTCAAAGATGCGTGATTTCATGAAAGTGCGTATAACCACAGTTTCAGCACTCTACCTCGCATCCTTACAGAGATAAACACATATTTACTCAAATTCAGTCGTATAGTCACTATTCACTCTAGTTTGTCACTTTCCCACTGAGTTACACACAGAATGAAAAGTTTTGACGAACAGAACTAAAAAAAAGAAAGTTTTTGAAAAATGCATATCTTCACTTCAGAAGCTTATATTCACTTCCAAATGACCATACAAACACATTGGACCACACGAGACCATATATGTACTGCCCTGTGATCTGAAGCTGTTCCCGGCCCAGAAACACACACAGATTCACGTTCTGAACTTAAAACCACAAAGATGTGTGTTTTCATGAAAGTGTGTATAACCACAGTTTCAACGCTCTAGCTCGCTTCCTGACAGAGATTGGGGCATATTCACTCCAATTCAGTCATACAGCCACAATTCCCTAAAGTTTGTCAGCTTCCCACTGAGTTCCACACAGAATGAAAATTTTTGACAAGCAGAACTAAAAAAAGAAAGTTTTTGAAAAAGTGGATATCATCACTTCAGAAGCTTTTATTCACTTCCAAATGACAATACAAGCACATTGTGTGAAACAAAACCATATATGCATTGCACTGTGATCTGAAGCTGTTACCTGGCCAGAAACACGCACAGATTCAAACTCTGAGCTTAAAACCTCAAAGAAGCGTGTTTTCATGAAAGTGCGTATAACCACAGTTTCAGCACTCTACCTCGCATCCTTACAGAGATAAACACATATTCACTCAAATTCAGTCGTATAGTCACTATTCACTCTAGTTTGTCACTTCCCACTGAGTTACACAGAATGAAAATTTTTGACGAACAGAACCAAAAAAAAGAAAGTTTTTGAAAAATGCATATCTTCACTTCAGAAGCTTATATTCACTTCCAAATGACCATACAAACACATTGGACCACACGAGACCATATATGTACTGCCCTGTGATCTGAAGCTGTTCCCGGCCCAGAAACACACACAGATTCACGTTCTGAACTTAAAACCACAAAGATGTGTGTTTTCATGAAAGTGTGTATAACCACAGTTTCAACGCTCTAGCTCGCTTCCTGACAGAGATTGGGGCATATTCACTCCAATTCAGTCATACAGCCACAATTCCCTAAAGTTTGTCACCTTCCCACTGAGTTCCACACAGAATGAAAATTTTTGACAAGCAGAACTAAAAAAAAGAAAGTTTTTGAAAAAGTGGATATCATCACTTCAGAAGCTTTTATTCACTTCCAAATGACAATACAAGAACATTGGGCGAAACGATACCATATATGCACTGCCCTGTGATCTGAAGCTGTTACCTGGCCAGAAACACGCACAGATTCAAGTTCTGAGCTTAAAACCTCAAAGAAGCGTGTTTTCATGAAAGTGCGTATAGCCACAGTTTCAACGCTCTAGCTCGCTTCCTGACAGTTATTGGGGCATGTTCACTCCAATTCAGTCATGCAGCCACAATTCCCTAAAGTTTGTCACCTTCCCACTGATTTACACACAGAATGAACATTTTTGACAAGCAGAACTAAAAAAAAGAAAGTTTTTGAAAAAGTGGATATCATCACTTCAGAAGCTTTTATTCACTTCCAAATGACAATACAAGCACATTGCGTGAAACAAAACCATATATGCATTGCACTGTGATCTGAAGCTGTTACCTGGCCAGAAACACGCACAGATTCAAACTCTGAGCTTAAAACCTCAAAGAAGCGTGTTTTCATGAAAGTGCGTATAACCACAGTTTCAGCACTCTACCTCGCATCCTTAAAGAGATAAACGCATATTCACTCAAATTCAGTCGTATAGTCACTATTCACTCTAGTTTGTCACCTTCCCACTGAGTTAAACACAGAATGATCATTTTTGCCAAGCAGAACTAAAAAAAAGAAAGTTTTTGAAAAAGTGCATATCTTCACTACAGAGGCTTTAATTCACTTCCAAATGACCATACAAGCACATTGTGTGAAACATAACCATATATGCATTGCACTTGATCTGAAGCTGTTACCTGGCCAGAAACACGCACAGATTCAAACTCTGAGCTTAAAACCTCAAAGATGCGTGATTTCATGAAAGTGCGTATAACCACAGTTTCAGCACTCTACCTCGCATCCTTACAGAGATAAACACATATTCACTCAAATTCAGTCGTATAGTCACTATTCACTCTAGTTTGTCACTTTCCCACTGAGTTACACACAGAATGAAAAGTTTTGACGAACAGAACTAAAAAAAAGAAAGTTTTTGAAAAATGCATATCTTCACTTCAGAAGCTTATATTCACTTCCAAATGACCATACAAACACATTGGACCACACGAGACCATATATGTACTGCCCTGTGATCTGAAGCTGTTCCCGGCCCAGAAACACACACAGATTCACGTTCTGAACTTAAAACCTCAAAGAAGCGTGTTTTCATGAAAATGCGTATAGCCACAGTTTCATCGCTCTAGCTAGCTTCCTGACAGATATTGGGGCATGTTCACTCCAATTCAGTCATACAGCCACAATTCCCTAAAGTTTGTCACCTTCCCACTGAGTTACACACAGAATGAACATTTTTGACAAGCAGAACTAAAAAAAAGAAAGTTTTTGAAAAAGTGGATATCATCACTTCAGAAGCTTTTATTCACTTCCAAATGACAATACAAGCACATTTTGTGAAACAAAACCATATATGCATTGCACTGTGATCTGAAGCTGTTACCTGGCCAGAAACACGCACAGATTCAAGTTCTGAGCTTAAAACCTCAAAGAAGCGTGTTTTCATGAAAGTGCGTATAGACACAGTTTCAACGCTCTAGCTCGCTTCCTGACAGATATTGGGGCATGTTCACTCCAATTCAGTCATACAGCCACAATTCCCTAAAGTTTGTCACCTTCCCACTGATTTACACACAGAATGAACATTTTTGACAAGCAGAACTAAAAAAAAGAAAGTTTTTGAAAAAGTGGATATCATCACTTCAGAAGCTTTTATTCACTTCCAAATGACAATACAAGCACATTGTGTGAAACAAAACCATATATGCATTGCACTGTGATCTGAAGCTGTTACCTGGCCAGAAACACGCACAGATTCAAACTCTGAGCTTAAAACCTCAAAGAAGCGTGTTTTCATGAAAGTGCGTATAACCACAGTGTCAGCACTCTACCTCGCATCCTTACAGAGATAAACACATATTCACTCAAATTGAGTCGTATAGTCACTATTCACTCTAGTTTGTCACTTTCCCACTGAGTTACACAGAATGAAAATTTTTGACGAACAGAACCAAAAAAAAGAAAGTTTTTGAAAAATGCATATCTTCACTTCAGAAGCTTATATTCACTTCCAAATGACCATACAAACACATTGGACCACACGAGTCCATATATGTACTGCCTTGTGATCTGAAGCTGTTCCCGGCCCAGAAACACACACAGATTCACGTTCTGAACTTAAAACCACAAAGATGTGTGTTTTCATGAAAGTGTGTATAACCACAGTTTCAACGCTCTAGCTCGCTTCCTGACAGAGATTGGGGCATATTCACTCCAATTCAGTCATACAGCCACAATTCCCTAAAGTTTGTCACCTTCCCACTGAGTTCCACACAGAATGAATATTTTTGACAAGCAGAACTAAAAAAAAGAATGTTTTTGAAAAAGTGGATATCATCACTTCAGAAGCTTATATTCACTTCCAAATGACCATACAAGCACATTGTGTGAAACAAAACCATATATGCATTGCACTGTGATCTGAAGCTGTTACCTGTCCAGAAACACGCACAGATTCAAACTCTGAGCTTAAAACCTCAAAGAAGCGTGTTTTCATGAAAGTGCGTATAGCCACAGTTTCAACGCTCTAGCTCGCTTCCTGACAGTTATTGGGGCATGTTCACTCCAATTCAGTCATACAGCCACAATTCCCTAAAGTTTGTCACCTTCCCACTGATTTACACACAGAATGAACATTTTTGACAAGCAGAACTAAAAAAAGAAAGTTTTTGAAAAAGTGGATATCATCACTTCAGAAGCTTTTATTCACTTCCAAATGACAATACAAGCACATTGTGTGAAACAAAACCATATATGCATTGCACTGTGATCTGAAGCTGTTACCTGGCCAGAAACACGCACAGATTCAAACTCTGAGCTTAAAACCTCAAAGAAGCGTGTTTTCATGAAAGTGCGTATAACCACAGTTTCAGCACTCTACCTCGCATCCTTACAGAGATAAACACATATTCACTCAAATTCAGTCGTATAGTCACTATTCACTCTAGTTTGTCACTTTCCCACTGAGTTACACAGAATGAAAATTTTTGACGAACAGAACCAAAAAAAAGAAAGTTTTGGAAAAATGCATATCTTCACTTCAGAAGCTTATATTCACTTCCAAATGACCATACAAACACATTGGACCACACGAGACCATATATGTACTGCCCTGTGATCTGAAGCTGTTCCCGGCCCAGAAACACACACAGATTCACGTTCTGAACTTAAAACCACAAAGATGTGTGTTTTCATGAAAGTGTGTATAACCACAGTTTCAACGCTCTAGCTCGCTTCCTGACAGAGATTGGGGCATATTCACTCCAATTCAGTCATACAGCCACAATTCCCTAAAGTTTGTCACCTTCCCACTGAGTTCCACACAGAATGAAAATTTTTGACAAGCAGAACTAAAAAAAAGAAAGTTTTTGAAAAAGTGGATATCATCACTTCAGAAGCTTTTATTCACTTCCAAATGACAATACAAGAACATTGGGCGAAACGATACCATATATGCACTGCCCTGTGATCTGAAGCTGTTACCTGGCCAGAAACACGCACAGATTCAAGTTCTGAGCTTAAAACCTCAAAGAAGCGTGTTTTCATGAAAGTGCGTATAGCCACAGTTTCAACGCTCTAGCTCGCTTCCTGACAGTAATTGGGGCATGTTCACTCCAATTCAGTCATGCAGCCACAATTCCCTAAAGTTTGTCACCTTCCCACTGATTTACACACAGAATGAACATTTTTGACAAGCAGAACTAAAAAAAAGAAAGTTTTTGAAAAAGTGGATATCATCACTTCAGAAGCTTTTATTCACTTCCAAATGACAATACAAGCACATTGCGTGAAACAAAACCATATATGCATTGCACTGTGATCTGAAGCTGTTACCTGGCCAGAAACACGCACAGATTCAAACTCTGAGCTTAAAACCTCAAAGAAGCGTGTTTTCATGAAAGTGCGTATAACCACAGTTTCAGCACTCTACCTCGCATCCTTAAAGAGATAAACGCATATTCACTCAAATTCAGTCGTATAGTCACTATTCACTCTAGTTTGTCACCTTCCCACTGAGTTAAACACAGAATGATCATTTTTGCCAAGCAGAACTAAAAAAAAGAAAGTTTTTGAAAAAGTGCATATCTGCACTACAGAGGCTTTAATTCACTTCCAAATGACCATACAAGCACATTGTTTGAAACAAAACCATATATGCATTGCACTGTGATCTGAAGCTGTTACCTGGCCAGAAACACGCACAGATTCAAACTCTGAGCTTAAAACCTCAAAGATGCGTGATTTCATGAAAGTGCGTATAACCACAGTTTCAGCACTCTACCTCGCATCCTTACAGAGAAAAACACATATTTACTCAAATTCAGTCGTATAGTCACTATTCACTCTAGTTTGTCACTTTCCCACTGAGTTACACGCAGAATGAAAAGTTTTGACGAACAGAACTAAAAAAAAGAAAGTTTTTGAAAAATGCATATCTTCACTTCAGAAGCTTATATTCACTTCCAAATGACCATACAAACACATTGGACCACACGAGACCATATATGTACTGCCCTGTGATCTGAAGCTGTTCCCGGCCCAGAAACACACACAGATTCACGTTCTGAACTTAAAACCACAAAGATGTGTGTTTTCATGAAAGTGTGTATAACCACAGTTTCAACGCTCTAGCTCGCTTCCTGACAGAGATTGGGGCATATTCACTCCAATTCAGTCATACAGCCACAATTCCCTAAAGTTTGTCAGCTTCCCACTGAGTTCCACACAGAATGAAAATTTTTGACAAGCAGAACTAAAAAAAAAGTTTTTGAAAAAG
The DNA here is from genome assembly GCA_029721435.1 of Gymnothorax reevesii. NCBI lineage: Eukaryota > Metazoa > Chordata > Actinopteri > Anguilliformes > Muraenidae > Gymnothorax > Gymnothorax reevesii. The sequence continues at coordinate 44,327,570 of CM056592.1, forward strand.
TGGATATCATCACTTCAGAAGCTTTTATTCACTTCCAAATGACCATACAAGCACATTGTGTGAAACAAAACCATATATGCATTGCACTGTGATCTGAAGCTGTTACCTGTCCAGGAACACGCACAGATTCAAACTCTGAGCTTAAAACCTCAAAGAAGCGTGTTTTCATGAAAGTGCGTATAACCACAGTTTCAGCACTCTACTTCGCATCTTCAAAGAGATAAACGCATATTCACTCAAATTCAGTCGTATAGTCACTATTCACTCTAGTTTGTCACTTTCCCACTGAGTTACACACAGAATGAAATTTTTTGACGAACAGAACTAAAAAAAAGAAAGTTTTTGAAAAATGCATATCTTCACTTCAGAAGCTTATATTCACTTCCAAATGACCATACAAACACATTCGACCACACGAGACCATATATGTACTGCCCTGTGATCTGAAGCTGTTCCCGGCCCAGAAACACACACAGATTCACGTTCTGAACTTAAAACCACAAAGAAGTGTGTTTTCATGAAAGTGTGTATAACCACAGTTTCAACGCTCTAGCTCGCTTCCTGACAGAGATTGGGGCATATTCACTCCAATTCAGTCATACAGCCACAATTCCCTAAAGTTTGTCACCTTCCCACTGAGTTACACACAGAATGAAAATTTTTGACAAGCAGAACTAAAAAAAAGAAAGTTTTTGAAAAAGTGGATATCATCACTTCAGAAGCTTTTATTCACTTCCAAATGACAATACAAGCACATTGTGTGAAACAAAACCATATATGCATAGCACTGTGATCTGAAGCTGTTACCTGGCCAGAAACACGCACAGATTCAAACTCTGAGCTTAAAACCTCAAAGAAGCGTGTTTTCATGAAAGTGCGTATAACCACAGTTTCAGCACTCTACCTCGCATCCTTAAAGAGATAAACGCATATTCACTCAAATTCAGTCGTATAGTCACTATTCACTCTAGTTTGTCACCTTCCCACTGAGTTAAACACAGAATGATCATTTTTGCCAAGCAGAACTAAAAAAAAGAAAGTTTTTGAAAAAGTGCATATCTTCACTACAGAGGCTTTAATTCACTTCCAAATGACCATACAAGCACATTGTGTGAAACATAACCATATATGCATTGCACTTGATCTGAAGATGTTACCTGGCCAGAAACACGCACAGATTCAAACTCTGAGCTTAAAACCTCAAAGATGCGTGATTTCATGAAAGTTCGTATAACCACAGTTTCAGCACTCTACCTCGCATCCTTACAGAGATAAACACATATTCACTCAAATTCAGTCGTATAGTCACTATTCACTCTAGTTTGTCACTTTCCCACTGAGTTACACACAGAATGAAAAGTTTTGACGAACAGAACTAAAAAAAAGAAAGTTTTTGAAAAATGCATATCTTCACTTCAGAAGCTTATATTCACTTCCAAATGACCATACAAACACATTGGACCACACGAGACCATATATGTACTGCCCTGTGATCTGAAGCTGTTCCCGGCCCAGAAACACACACAGATTCACGTTCTGAACTTGAAACCTCAAAGAAGCGTGTTTTCATGAAAGTGCGTATAGCCACAGTTTCATCGCTCTAGCTAGCTTCCTGACAGATATTGGGGCATGTTCACTCCAATTCAGTCATACAGCCACAATTCCCTAAAGTTTGTCACCTTCCCACTGAGTTACACACAGAATGAACATTTTTGACAAGCAGAACTAAAAAAAAGAAAGTTTTTGAAAAAGTGGATATCATCACTTCAGAAGCTTTTATTCACTTCCAAATGACAATACAAGCACATTTTGTGAAACAAAACCATATATGCATTGCACTGTGATCTGAAGCTGTTACCTGGCCAGAAACACGCACAGATTCAAGTTCTGAGCTTAAAACCTCAAAGAAGCGTGTTTTCATGAAAGTGCGTATAGACACAGTTTCAACGCTCTAGCTCGCTTCCTGACAGATATTGGGGCATGTTCACTCCAATTCAGTCATACAGCCACAATTCCCTAAAGTTTGTCACCTTCCCACTGATTTACACACAGAATGAACATTTTTTACAAGCAGAACTAAAAAAAAGAAAGTTTTTGAAAAAGTGGATATCATCACTTCAGAAGCTTTTATTCACTTCCAAATGACAATACAAGCACATTGTGTGAAACAAAACCATATATGCATTGCACTGTGATCTGAAGCTGTTACCTGGCCAGAAACACGCACAGATTCAAACTCTGAGCTTAAAACCTCAAAGAAGCGTGTTTTCATGAAAGTGCGTATAACCACAGTTTCAGCACTCTACCTCGCATCCTTACAGAGATAAACACATATTCACTCAAATTGAGTCGTATAGTCACTCTTCACTCTAGTTTGTCACTTTCCCACTGAGTTACACAGAATGAAAATTTTTGACGAACAGAACCAAAAAAAAGAAAGTTTTTGAAAAATGCATATCTTCACTTCAGAAGCTTATATTCACTTCCAAATGACCATACAAACACATTGGACCACACGAGTCCATATATGTACTGCCTTGTGATCTGAAGCTGTTCCCGGCCCAGAAACACACACAGATTCACGTTCTGAACTTAAAACCACAAAGATGTGTGTTTTCATGAAAGTGTGTATAACCACAGTTTCAACGCTCTAGCTCGCTTCCTGACAGAGATTGGGGCATATTCACTCCAATTCAGTCATACAGCCACAATTCCCTAAAGTTTGTCACCTTCCCACTGAGTTTCACACAGAATGAATATTTTTGACAAGCAGAACTAAAAAAAAGAATGTTTTTGAAAAAGTGGATATCATCACTTCAGAAGCTTATATTCACTTCCAAATGACCATACAAGCACATTGTGTGAAACAAAACCATATATGCATTGCACTGTGATCTGAAGCTGTTACCTGTCCAGAAACACGCACAGATTCAAACTCTGAGCTTAAAACCTCAAAGAAGCGTGTTTTCATGAAAGTGCGTATAGCCACAGTTTCAACGCTCTAGCTCGCTTCCTGACAGTTATTGGGGCATGTTCACTCCAATTCAGTCATACAGCCACAATTCCCTAAAGTTTGTCACCTTCCCACTGATTTACACACAGAATGAACATTTTTGACAAGCAGAACTAAAAAAAGAAAGTTTTTGAAAAAGTGGATATCATCACTTCAGAAGCTTTTATTCACTTCCAAATGACAATACAAGCACATTGTGTGAAACAAAACCATATATGCATTGCACTGTGATCTGAAGCTGTTACCTGGCCAGAAACACGCACAGATTCAAACTCTGAGCTTAAAACCTCAAAGAAGCGTGTTTTCATGAAAGTGCGTATAACCACAGTTTCAGCACTCTACCTCGCATCCTTACAGAGATAAACACATATTCACTCAAATTCAGTCGTATAGTCACTATTCACTCTAGTTTGTCACTTTCCCACTGAGTTACACAGAATGAAAATTTTTGACGAACAGAACCAAAAAAAAGAAAGTTTTTGAAAAATGCATATCTTCACTTCAGAAGCTTATATTCACTTCCAAATGACCATACAAACACATTGGACCACACGAGACCATATATGTACTGCCCTGTGATCTGAAGCTGTTCCCGGCCCAGAAACACACACAGATTCACGTTCTGAACTTAAAACCACAAAGATGTGTGTTTTCATGAAAGTGTGTATAACCACAGTTTCAACGCTCTAGCTCGCTTCCTGACAGAGATTGGGGCATATTCACTCCAATTCAGTCATACAGCCACAATTCCCTAAAGTTTGTCACCTTCCCACTGAGTTCCACACAGAATGAAAATTTTTGACAAGCAGAACTAAAAAAAAGAAAGTTTTTGAAAAAGTGGATATCATCACTTCAGAAGCTTTTATTCACTTCCAAATGACAATACAAGAACATTGGGCGAAACGATACCATATATGCACTGCCCTGTGATCTGGAGCTGTTACCTGGCCAGAAACACGCACAGATTCAAGTTCTGAGCTTAAAACCTCAAAGAAGCGTGTTTTCATGAAAGTGCGTATAGCCACAGTTTCAACGCTCTAGCTCGCTTCCTGACAGTTATTGGGGCATGTTCACTCCAATTCAGTCATGCAGCCACAATTCCCTAAAGTTTGTCACCTTCCCACTGATTTACACACAGAATGAACATTTTTGACAAGCAGAACTAAAAAAAAGAAAGTTTTTGAAAAAGTGGATATCATCACTTCAGAAGCTTTTATTCACTTCCAAATGACAATACAAGCACATTGCGTGAAACAAAACCATATATGCATTGCACTGTGATCTGAAGCTGTTACCTGGCCAGAAACACGCACAGATTCAAACTCTGAGCTTAAAACCTCAAAGAAGCGTGTTTAGATGAAAGTGCGTATAACCACAGTTTCAGCACTCTACCTCGCATCCTTAAAGAGATAAACGCATATTCACTCAAATTCAGTCGTATAGTCGCTATTCACTCTAGTTTGTCACCTTCCCACTGAGTTAAACACAGAATGATCATTTTTGCCAAGCAGAACTAAAAAAAAGAAAGTTTTTGAAAAAGTGCATATCTTCACTACAGAGGCTTTAATTCACTTCCAAATGACCATACAAGCACATTGTGTGAAACATAACCATATATGCATTGCACTTGATCTGAAGCTGTTACCTGGCCAGAAACACGCACAGATTCAAACTCTGAGCTTAAAACCTCAAAGATGCGTGATTTCATGAAAGTGCGTATAACCACAGTTTCAGCACTCTACCTCGCATCCTTACAGAGATAAACACATATTCACTCAAATTCAGTCGTATAGTCACTATTCACTCTAGTTTGTCACTTTCCCACTGAGTTACACACAGAATGAAATTTTTTGACGAACAGAACTAAAAAAAAGAAAGTTTTTGAAAAATGCATATCTTCACTTCAGAAGCTTATATTCACTTCCAAATGACCATACAAACACATTGGACCACACGAGACCATATATGTACTGCCCTGTGATCTGAAGCTGTTCCCGGCCCAGAAACACACACAGATTCACGTTCTGAACTTAAAACCACAAAGATGTGTGTTTTCATGAAAGTGTGTATAACCACAGTTTCAACGCTCTAGCTCGCTTCCTGACAGAGATTGGGGCATATTCACTCCAATTCAGTCATACAGCCACAATTCCCTAAAGTTTGTCACCTTCCCACTGAGTTCCACACAGAATGAAAATTTTTGACAAGCAGAACCAAAAAATAGAAAGTTTTTGAAAAAGTGGATATCATCACTTCAGAAGCTTTTATTCACTTCCAAATGACAATACAAGAACATTGGGCGAAACGATACCATATATGCACTGCCCTGTGATCTGAAGCTGTTACCTGGCCAGAAACACGCACAGATTCAAGTTCTGAGCTTAAAACCTCAAAGAAGCGTGTTTTCATGAAAGTGCGTATAGCCACAGTTTCAACGCTCTAGCTCGCTTCCTGACAGTTATTGGGGCATGTTCACTCCAATTCAGTCATGCAGCCACAATTCCCTAAAGTTTGTCACCTTCCCACTGATTTACACACAGAATGAACATTTTTGACAAGCAGAACTAAAAAAAAGAAAGTTTTTGAAAAAGTGGATATCATCACTTCAGAAGCTTTTATTCACTTCCAAATGACAATACAAGCACATTGCGTGAAACAAAACCATATATGCATTGCACTGTGATCTGAAGCTGTTACCTGGCCAGAAACACGCACAGATTCAAACTCTGAGCTTAAAACCTCAAAGAAGCGTGTTTTCATGAAAGTGCGTATAACCACAGTTTCAGCACTCTACCTCGCATCCTTAAAGAGATAAACGCATATTCACTCAAATTCAGTCGTATAGTCACTATTCACTCTAGTTTGTCACCTTCCCACTGAGTTAAACACAGAATGATCATTTTTGCCAAGCAGAACTAAAAAAAAGAAAGTTTTTGAAAAAGTGCATATCTTCACTACAGAGGCTTTAATTCACTTCCAAATGACCATACAAGCACATTGTGTGAAACATAACCATATATGCATTGCACTTGATCTGAAGCTGTTACCTGGCCAGAAACACGCACAGATTCAAACTCTGAGCTTAAAACCTCAAAGATGCGTGATTTCATGAAAGTGCGTATAACCACAGTTTCAGCACTCTACCTCGCATCCTTACAGAGATAAACACATATTCACTCAAATTCAGTCGTATAGTCACTATTCACTCTAGTTTGTCACTTTCCCACTGAGTTACACACAGAATGAAATTTTTTGACGAACAGAACTAAAAAAAAGAAAGTTTTTGAAAAATGCATATCTTCACTTCAGAAGCTTATATTCACTTCCAAATGACCATACAAACACATTCGACCACACGCGACCATATATGTACTGCCCTGTGATCTGAAGCTGTTCCCGGCCCAGAAACACACACAGATTCACGTTCTGAACTTAAAACCACAAAGATGTGTGTTTTCATGAAAGTGTGTATAACCACAGTTTCAACGCTCTAGCTCGCTTCCTGACAGAGATTGGGGCATATTCACTCCAAATCAGTCATACAGCCACAATTCCCTAAAGTTTGTCACCTTCCCACTGAGTTCCACACAGAATGAAAATTTTTGACAAGCAGAACTAAAAAAAAGAAAGTTTTTGAAAAAGTGGATATCATCACTTCAGAAGCTTTTATTCACTTCCAAATGACAATACAAGAACATTGGGCGAAACGATACCATATATGCACTGCCCTGTGATCTGAAGCTGTTACCTGGCCAGAAACACGCACAGATTCAAGTTCTGAGCTTAAAACCTCAAAGAAGCGTGTTTTCATGAAAGTGCGCATAGCCACAGTTTCAACGCTCTAGCTCGCTTCCTGACAGTTATTGGGGCATGTTCACTCCAATTCAGTCATGCAGCCACAATTCCCTAAAGTTTGTCACCTTCCCACTGATTTACACACAGAATGAACATTTTTGACAAGCAGAACTAAAAAAAAGAAAGTTTTTGAAAAAGTGGATATCATCACTTCAGAAGCTTTTATTCACTTCCAAATGACAATACAAGAACATTGGGCGAAACGATACCATATATGCACTGCCCTGTGATCTGAAGCTGTTACCTGGCCAGAAACACGCACAGATTCAAGTTCTGAGCTTAAAACCTCAAAGAAGCGTGTTTTCATGAAAGTGCGTATAGCCACAGTTTCAACGCTCTAGCTCGCTTCCTGACAGTTATTGGGGCATGTTCACTCCAATTCAGTCATGCAGCCACAATTCCCTAAAGTTTGTCACCTTCCCACTGATTTACACACAGAATGAACATTTTTGACAAGCAGAACTAAAAAAAAGAAAGTTTTTGAAAAAGTGGATATCATCACTTCAGAAGCTTTTATTCACTTCCAAATGACAATACAAGCACATTGCGTGAAACAAAACCATATATGCATTGCACTGTGATCTGAAGCTGTTACCTGGCCAGAAACACGCACAGATTCAAACTCTGAGCTTAAAACCTCAAAGAAGCGTGTTTTCATGAAAGTGCGTATAACCACAGTTTCAGCACTCTACCTCGCATCCTTAAAGAGATAAACGCATATTCACTCAAATTCAGTCGTATAGTCACTATTCACTCTAGTTTGTCACCTTCCCACTGAGTTAAACACAGAATGATCATTTTTGCCAAGCAGAACTAAAAAAAAGAAAGTTTTTGAAAAAGTGCATATCTTCACTACAGAGGCTTTAATTCACTTCCAAATGACCATACAAGCACATTGTGTGAAACATAACCATATATGCATTGCACTTGATCTGAAGCTGTTACCTGGCCAGAAACACGCACAGATTCAAACTCTGAGCTTAAAACCTCAAAGATGCGTGATTTCATGAAAGTGCGTATAACCACAGTTTCAGCACTCTACCTCGCATCCTTACAGAGATAAACACATATTCACTCAAATTCAGTCGTATAGTCACTATTCACTCTAGTTTGTCACTTTCCCACTGAGTTACACACAGAATGAAATTTTTTGACGAACAGAACTAAAAAAAAGAAAGTTTTTGAAAAATGCATATCTTCACTTCAGAAGCTTATATTCACTTCCAAATGACCATACAAACACATTCGACCACACGAGACCATATATGTACTGCCCTGTGATCTGAAGCTGTTCCCGGCCCAGAAACACACACAGATTCACGTTCTGAACTTAAAACCACAAAGATGTGTGTTTTCATGAAAGTGTGTATAACCACAGTTTCAACGCTCTAGCTCGCTTCCTGACAGAGATTGGGGCATATTCACTCCAAATCAGTCATACAGCCACAATTCCCTAAAGTTTGTCACCTTCCCACTGAGTTCCACACAGAATGAAAATTTTTGACAAGCAGAACTAAAAAAAAGAAAGTTTTTGAAAAAGTGGATATCATCACTTCAGAAGCTTTTATTCACTTCCAAATGACAATACAAGAACATTGGGCGAAACGATACCATATATGCACTGCCCTGTGATCTGAAGCTGTTACCTGGCCAGAAACACGCACAGATTCACGTTCTGAACTTAAAACCACAAAGATGTGTGTTTTCATGAAAGTGCGCATAGCCACAGTTTCAACGCTCTAGCTCGCTTCCTGACAGAGATTGGGGCATGTTCACTCCAATTCAGTCATGCAGCCACAATTCCCTAAAGTTTGTCAGCTTCCCACTGAGTTCCACACAGAATGAAAATTTTTGACAAGCAGAACTAAAAAAAAAGTTTTTGAAAAAGTGGATATCATCACTTCAGAAGCTTTTATTCACTTCCAAATGACAATACAAGCACATTGTGTGAAACAAAACCATATATGCATTGCACTGTGATCTGAAGCTGTTACCTGTCCAGGAACACGCACAGATTCAAACTCTGAGCTTAAAACCTCAAAGAAGCGTGTTTTCATGAAAGTGCGTATAACCACAGTTTCAGCACTCTACCTCGCATCTTCAAAGAGATAAACGCATATTCACTCAAATTCAGTCGTATAGTCACTATTCACTCTAGTTTGTCACTTTCCCACTGAGTTACACACAGAATGAAATTTTTTGACGAACAGAACTAAAAAAAAGAAAGTTTTTGAAAAATGCATATCTTCACTTCAGAAGCTTATATTCACTTCCAAATGACCATACAAACACATTGGACCACACGAGACCATATATGTACTGCCCTGTGATCTGAAGCTGTTCCCGGCCCAGAAACACACACAGATTCACGTTCTGAACTTAAAACCACAAAGAAGTGTGTTTTCATGAAAGTGTGTATAACCACAGTTTCAACGCTCTAGCTCGCTTCCTGACAGAGATTGGGGCATATTCACTCCAATTCAGTCATACAGCCACAATTCCCTAAAGTTTGTCACCTTCCCACTGAGTTACACACAGAATGAAAATTTTTGACAAGCAGAACTAAAAAAAAGAAAGTTTTTGAAAAAGTGGATATCATCACTTCAGAAGCTTTTATTCACTTCCAAATGACAATACAGGCACATTGTGTGAAACAAAACCATATATGCATAGCACTGTGATCTGAAGCTGTTACCTGGCCAGAAACACGCACAGATTCAAACTCTGAGCTTAAAACCTCAAAGAAGCGTGTTTTCATGAAAGTGCGTATAACCACAGTTTCAGCACTCTACCTCGCATCCTTAAAGAGATAAACGCATATTCACTCAAATTCAGTCGTATAGTCACTATTCACTCTAGTTTGTCACCTTCCCACTGAGTTAAACACAGAATGATCATTTTTGCCAAGCAGAACTAAAAAAAAGAAAGTTTTTGAAAAAGTGCATATCTTCACTACAGAGGCTTTAATTCACTTCCAAATGACCATACAAGCACATTGTGTGAAACATAACCATATATGCATTGCACTTGATCTGAAGCTGTTACCTGGCCAGAAACACGCACAGATTCAAACTCTGAGCTTAAAACCTCAAAGATGCGTGATTTCATGAAAGTGCGTATAACCACAGTTTCAGCACTCTACCTCGCATCCTTACAGAGATAAACACATATTCACTCAAATTCAGTCGTATAGTCACTATTCACTCTAGTTTGTCACTTTCCCACTGAGTTACACACAGAATGAAAAGTTTTGACGAACAGAACTTAAAAAAAGAAAGTTTTTGAAAAATGCATATCTTCACTTCAGAAGCTTTTATTCACTTCCAAATGACCATACAAACACATTGGACCACACGAGACCATATATGTACTGCCCTGTGATCTGAAGCTGTTCCCGTCCCAGAAACACACACAGATTCACGTTTTGAACTTAAAACCTCAAAGAAGCGTGTTTTCATGAAAGTGCGTATAGCCACAGTTTCATCGCTCTAGCTCGCTTCCTGACAGATATTGGGGCATGTTCACTCCAATTCAGTCATACAGTCACAATTCCCTAAAGTTTGTCACCTTCCCACTGAGTTACACACAGAATGAACATTTTTGACAAGCAGAACTAAAAAAAAGAAAGTTTTTGAAAAAGTGGATATCATCACTTCAGAAGCTTTTATTCACTTCCAAATGACAATACAAGCACATTTTGTGAAACAAAACCATATGTGCATTGCACTGTGATCTGAAGCTGTTACCTGGCCAGGAACACGCACAGATTCAAGTTCTGAGCTTAAAACCTCAAAGAAGCGTGTTTTCATGAAAGTGCGTATAGACACAGTTTCAACGCTCTAGCTCGCTTCCTGACAGATATTGGGGCATGTTCACTCCAATTCAGTCATACAGCCACAATTCCCTAAAGTTTGTCACCTTCCCACTGATTTACACACAGAATGTACATTTTTGACAAGCAGAACTAAAAAAAAGAAAGTTTTTGAAAAAGTGGATATCATCACTTCAGAAGCTTTTATTCACTTCCAAATGACAATACAAGCACATTGTGTGAAACAAAACCATATATGCATTGCACTGTGATCTGAAGCTGTTACCTGGCCAGAAACACGCACAGATTCAAACTCTGAGCCTAAAACCTCAAAGAAGCGTGTTTTCATGAAAGTGCGTATAACCACAGTTTCAGCACTCTACCTCGCATCCTTACAGAGATAAACACATATTCACTCAAATTGAGTCGTATAGCCACTATTCACTCTAGTTTGTCACTTTCCCACTGAGTTACACAGAATGAAAATTTTTGACGAACAGAACCAAAAAAAAGAAAGTTTTTGAAAAATGCATATCTTCACTTCAGAAGCTTATATTCACTTCCAAATGACCATACAAACACATTGGACCACACGAGTCCATATATGTACTGCCTTGTGATCTGAAGCTGTTCCCGGCCCAGAAACACACACAGATTCACGTTCTGAACTTAAAACCACAAAGATGTGTGTTTTCATGAAAGTGTGTATAACCACAGTTTCAACGCTCTAGCTCGCTTCCTGACAGAGATTGGGGCATATTCACTCCAATTCAGTCATACAGCCACAATTCCCTAAAGTTTGTCACCTTCCCACTGAGTTCCACACAGAATGAATATTTTTGACAAGCAGAACTAAAAAAAAGAATGTTTTTGAAAAAGTGGATATCATCACTTCAGAAGCTTATATTCACTTCCAAATGACCATACAAGCACATTGTGTGAAACAAAACCATATATGCATTGCACTGTGATCTGAAGCTGTTACCTGTCCAGAAACACGCACAGATTCAAACTCTGAGCTTAAAACCTCAAAGAAGCGTGTTTTCATGAAAGTGCGTATAGCCACAGTTTCAACGCTCTAGCTCGCTTCCTGACAGTTATTGGGGCATGTTCACTCCAATTCAGTCATACAGCCACAATTCCCTAAAGTTTGTCACCTTCCCACTGATTTACACACAGAATGAACATTTTTGACAAGCAGAACTAAAAAAAGAAAGTTTTTGAAAAAGTGGATATCATCACTTCAGAAGCTTTTATTCACTTCCAAATGACAATACAAGCACATTGTGTGAAACAAAACCATATATGCATTGCACTGTGATCTGAAGCTGTTACCTGGCCAGAAACACGCACAGATTCAAACTCTGAGCTTAAAACCTCAAAGAAGCGTGTTTTCATGAAAGTGCGTATAACCACAGTTTCAGCACTCTACCTCGCATCATTACAGAGATAAACACATATTCACTCAAATTCAGTCGTATAGTCACTATTCACTCTAGTTTGTCACTTTCCCACTGAGTTACACAGAATGAAAATTTTTGACGAACAGAACCAAAAAAAAGAAAGTTTTGGAAAAATGCATATCTTCACTTCAGAAGCTTATATTCACTTCCAAATGACCATACAAACACATTGGACCACACGAGACCATATATGTACTGCCCTGTGATCTGAAGCTGTTCCCGGCCCAGAAACACACACAGATTCACGTTCTGAACATAAAACCACAAAGATGTGTGTTTTCATGAAAGTGTGTATAACCACAGTTTCAACGCTCTAGCTCGCTTCCTGACAGAGATTGGGGCATATTCACTCCAATTCAGTCATACAGCCACAATTCCCTAAAGTTTGTCACCTTCCCACTGAGTTCCACACAGAATGAAAATTTTTGACAAGCAGAACTAAAAAAAAGAAAGTTTTTGAAAAAGTGGATATCATCACTTCAGAAGCTTTTATTCACTTCCAAATGACAATACAAGAACATTGGGCGAAACGATACCATATATGCACTGCCCTGTGATCTGAAGCTGTTACCTGGCCAGAAACACGCACAGATTCAAGTTCTGAGCTTAAAACCTCAAAGAAGCGTGTTTTCATGAAACTGCGTATAGCCACAGTTTCAACGCTCTAGCTCGCTTCCTGACAGTTATTGGGGCATGTTCACTCCAATTCAGTCATGCAGCCACAATTCCCTAAAGTTTGTCACCTTCCCACTGATTTACACACAGAATGAACATTTTTGACAAGCAGAACTAAAAAAAAGAAAGTTTTTGAAAAAGTGGATATCATCACTTCAGAAGCTTTTATTCACTTCCAAATGACAATACAAGCACATTGCGTGAAACAAAACCATATATGCATTGCACTGTGATCTGAAGCTGTTACCTGGCCAGAAACACGCACAGATTCAAACTCTGAGCTTAAAACCTCAAAGAAGCGTGTTTTCATGAAAGTGCGTATAACCACAGTTTCAGCACTCTACCTCGCATCTTTAAAGATATAAACGCATATTCACTCAAATTCAGTCGTATAGTCACTATTCACTCTAGTTTGTCACCTTCCCACTGAGTTAAACACAGAATGATCATTTTTGCCAAGCAGAACTAAAAAAAAGAAAGTTTTTGAAAAAGTGCATATCTTCACTACAGAGGCTTTAATTCACTTCCAAATGACCATACAAGCACATTGTTTGAAACAAAACCATATATGCATTGCACTGTGATCTGAAGCTGTTACCTGGCCAGAAACACGCACAGATTCAAACTCTGAGCTTAAAACCTCAAAGATGCGTGATTTCATGAAAGTGCGTATAACCACAGTTTCAGCACTCTACCTCGCATCCTTACAGAGATAAACACATATGTACTCAAATTCAGTCGTATAGTCACTATTCACTCTAGTTTGTCACTTTCCCACTGAGTTACACACAGAATGAAAAGTTTTGACGAACAGAACTAAAAAAAAGAAAGTTTTTGAAAAATGCATATCTTCACTTCAGAAGCTTATATTCACTTCCAAATGACCATACAAACACATTGGACCACACGAGACCATATATGTACTGCCCTGTGATCTGAAGCTGTTCCCGGCCCAGAAACACACACAGATTCACGTTCTGAACTTAAAACCACAAAGATGTGTGTTTTCATGAAAGTGTGTATAACCACAGTTTCAACGCTCTAGCTCGCTTCCTGACAGAGATTGGGGCATATTCACTCCAAATCAGTCATACAGCCACAATTCCCTAAAGTTTGTCACCTTCCCACTGAGTTCCACACAGAATGAAAATTTTTGACAAGCAGAACTAAAAAAAAGAAAGTTTTTGAAAAAGTGGATATCATCACTTCAGAAGCTTTTATTCACTTCCAAATGACAATACAAGAACATTGGGCGAAACGATACCATATATGCACTGCCCTGTGATCTGAAGCTGTTACCTGGCCAGAAACACGCACAGATTCAAGTTCTGAGCTTAAAACCTCAAAGAAGCGTGTTTTCATGAAAGTGCGCATAGCCACAGTTTCAACGCTCTAGCTCGCTTCCTGACAGTTATTGGGGCATGTTCACTCCAATTCAGTCATGCAGCCACAATTCCCTAAAGTTTGTCACCTTCCCACTGATTTACACACAGAATGAACATTTTTGACAAGCAGAACTAAAAAAAAGAAAGTTTTTGAAAAAGTGGATATCATCACTTCAGAAGCTTTTATTCACTTCCAAATGACAATACAAGAACATTGGGCGAAACGATACCATATATGCACTGCCCTGTGATCTGAAGCTGTTACCTGGCCAGAAACACGCACAGATTCAAGTTCTGAGCTTAAAACCTCAAAGAAGCGTGTTTTCATGAAAGTGCGTATAGCCACAGTTTCAACGCTCTAGCTCGCTTCCTGACAGTTATTGGGGCATGTTCACTCCAATTCAGTCATGCAGCCACAATTCCCTAAAGTTTGTCACCTTCCCACTGATTTACACACAGAATGAACATTTTTGACAAGCAGAACTAAAAAAAAGAAAGTTTTTGAAAAAGTGGATATCATCACTTCAGAAGCTTTTATTCACTTCCAAATGACAATACAAGCACATTGCGTGAAACAAAACCATATATGCATTGCACTGTGATCTGAAGCTGTTACCTGGCCAGAAACACGCACAGATTCAAACTCTGAGCTTAAAACCTCAAAGAAGCGTGTTTTCATGAAAGTGCGTATAACCACAGTTTCAGCACTCTACCTCGCATCCTTAAAGAGATAAACGCATATTCACTCAAATTCAGTCGTATAGTCACTATTCACTCTAGTTTGTCACCTTCCCACTGAGTTAAACACAGAATGATCATTTTTGCCAAGCAGAACTAAAAAAAAGAAAGTTTTTGAAAAAGTGCATATCTTCACTACAGAGGCTTTAATTCACTTCCAAATGACCATACAAGCACATTGTGTGAAACATAACCATATATGCATTGCACTTGATCTGAAGCTGTTACCTGGCCAGAAACACGCACAGATTCAAACTCTGAGCTTAAAACCTCAAAGATGCGTGATTTCATGAAAGTGCGTATAACCACAGTTTCAGCACTCTACCTCGCATCCTTACAGAGATAAACACATATTCACTCAAATTCAGTCGTATAGTCACTATTCACTCTAGTTTGTCACTTTCCCACTGAGTTACACACAGAATGAAATTTTTTGACGAACAGAACTAAAAAAAAGAAAGTTTTTGAAAAATGCATATCTTCACTTCAGAAGCTTATATTCACTTCCAAATGACCATACAAACACATTCGACCACACGAGACCATATATGTACTGCCCTGTGATCTGAAGCTGTTCCCGGCCCAGAAACACACACAGATTCACGTTCTGAACTTAAAACCACAAAGATGTGTGTTTTCATGAAAGTGTGTATAACCACAGTTTCAACGCTCTAGCTCGCTTCCTGACAGAGATTGGGGCATATTCACTCCAAATCAGTCATACAGCCACAATTCCCTAAAGTTTGTCACCTTCCCACTGAGTTCCACACAGAATGAAAATTTTTGACAAGCAGAACTAAAAAAAAGAAAGTTTTTGAAAAAGTGGATATCATCACTTCAGAAGCTTTTATTCACTTCCAAATGACAATACAAGAACATTGGGCGAAACGATACCATATATGCACTGCCCTGTGATCTGAAGCTGTTACCTGGCCAGAAACACGCACAGATTCACGTTCTGAACTTAAAACCACAAAGATGTGTGTTTTCATGAAAGTGCGCATAGCCACAGTTTCAACGCTCTAGCTCGCTTCCTGACAGAGATTGGGGCATGTTCACTCCAATTCAGTCATGCAGCCACAATTCCCTAAAGTTTGTCAGCTTCCCACTGAGTTCCACACAGAATGAAAATTTTTGACAAGCAGAACTAAAAAAAAAGTTTTTGAAAAAGTGGATATCATCACTTCAGAAGCTTTTATTCACTTCCAAATGACAATACAAGCACATTGTGTGAAACAAAACCATATATGCATTGCACTGTGATCTGAAGCTGTTACCTGTCCAGGAACACGCACAGATTCAAACTCTGAGCTTAAAACCTCAAAGAAGCGTGTTTTCATGAAAGTGCGTATAACCACAGTTTCAGCACTCTACCTCGCATCTTCAAAGAGATAAACGCATATTCACTCAAATTCAGTCGTATAGTCACTATTCACTCTAGTTTGTCACTTTCCCACTGAGTTACACACAGAATGAAATTTTTTGACGAACAGAACTAAAAAAAAGAAAGTTTTTGAAAAATGCATATCTTCACTTCAGAAGCTTATATTCACTTCCAAATGACCATACAAACACATTGGACCACACGAGACCATATATGTACTGCCCTGTGATCTGAAGCTGTTCCCGGCCCAGAAACACACACAGATTCACGTTCTGAACTTAAAACCACAAAGAAGTGTGTTTTCATGAAAGTGTGTATAACCACAGTTTCAACGCTCTAGCTCGCTTCCTGACAGAGATTGGGGCATATTCACTCCAATTCAGTCATACAGCCACAATTCCCTAAAGTTTGTCACCTTCCCACTGAGTTACACACAGAATGAAAATTTTTGACAAGCAGAACTAAAAAAAAGAAAGTTTTTGAAAAAGTGGATATCATCACTTCAGAAGCTTTTATTCACTTCCAAATGACAATACAGGCACATTGTGTGAAACAAAACCATATATGCATAGCACTGTGATCTGAAGCTGTTACCTGGCCAGAAACACGCACAGATTCAAACTCTGAGCTTAAAACCTCAAAGAAGCGTGTTTTCATGAAAGTGCGTATAACCACAGTTTCAGCACTCTACCTCGCATCCTTAAAGAGATAAACGCATATTCACTCAAATTCAGTCGTATAGTCACTATTCACTCTAGTTTGTCACCTTCCCACTGAGTTAAACACAGAATGATCATTTTTGCCAAGCAGAACTAAAAAAAAGAAAGTTTTTGAAAAAGTGCATATCTTCACTACAGAGGCTTTAATTCACTTCCAAATGACCATACAAGCACATTGTGTGAAACATAACCATATATGCATTGCACTTGATCTGAAGCTGTTACCTGGCCAGAAACACGCACAGATTCAAACTCTGAGCTTAAAACCTCAAAGATGCGTGATTTCATGAAAGTGCGTATAACCACAGTTTCAGCACTCTACCTCGCATCCTTACAGAGATAAACACATATTCACTCAAATTCAGTCGTATAGTCACTATTCACTCTAGTTTGTCACTTTCCCACTGAGTTACACACAGAATGAAAAGTTTTGACGAACAGAACTTAAAAAAAGAAAGTTTTTGAAAAATGCATATCTTCACTTCAGAAGCTTTTATTCACTTCCAAATGACCATACAAACACATTGGACCACACGAGACCATATATGTACTGCCCTGTGATCTGAAGCTGTTCCCGTCCCAGAAACACACACAGATTCACGTTTTGAACTTAAAACCTCAAAGAAGCGTGTTTTCATGAAAGTGCGTATAGCCACAGTTTCATCGCTCTAGCTCGCTTCCTGACAGATATTGGGGCATGTTCACTCCAATTCAGTCATACAGTCACAATTCCCTAAAGTTTGTCACCTTCCCACTGAGTTACACACAGAATGAACATTTTTGACAAGCAGAACTAAAAAAAAGAAAGTTTTTGAAAAAGTGGATATCATCACTTCAGAAGCTTTTATTCACTTCCAAATGACAATACAAGCACATTTTGTGAAACAAAACCATATGTGCATTGCACTGTGATCTGAAGCTGTTACCTGGCCAGGAACACGCACAGATTCAAGTTCTGAGCTTAAAACCTCAAAGAAGCGTGTTTTCATGAAAGTGCGTATAGACACAGTTTCAACGCTCTAGCTCGCTTCCTGACAGATATTGGGGCATGTTCACTCCAATTCAGTCATACAGCCACAATTCCCTAAAGTTTGTCACCTTCCCACTGATTTACACACAGAATGTACATTTTTGACAAGCAGAACTAAAAAAAAGAAAGTTTTTGAAAAAGTGGATATCATCACTTCAGAAGCTTTTATTCACTTCCAAATGACAATACAAGCACATTGTGTGAAACAAAACCATATATGCATTGCACTGTGATCTGAAGCTGTTACCTGGCCAGAAACACGCACAGATTCAAACTCTGAGCCTAAAACCTCAAAGAAGCGTGTTTTCATGAAAGTGCGTATAACCACAGTTTCAGCACTCTACCTCGCATCCTTACAGAGATAAACACATATTCACTCAAATTGAGTCGTATAGCCACTATTCACTCTAGTTTGTCACTTTCCCACTGAGTTACACAGAATGAAAATTTTTGACGAACAGAACCAAAAAAAAGAAAGTTTTTGAAAAATGCATATCTTCACTTCAGAAGCTTATATTCACTTCCAAATGACCATACAAACACATTGGACCACACGAGTCCATATATGTACTGCCTTGTGATCTGAAGCTGTTCCCGGCCCAGAAACACACACAGATTCACGTTCTGAACTTAAAACCACAAAGATGTGTGTTTTCATGAAAGTGTGT
The DNA here is from genome assembly GCA_029721435.1 of Gymnothorax reevesii. Taxonomy (NCBI): domain Eukaryota; kingdom Metazoa; phylum Chordata; class Actinopteri; order Anguilliformes; family Muraenidae; genus Gymnothorax; species Gymnothorax reevesii. The sequence continues at coordinate 44,346,311 of CM056592.1, forward strand.
ATAACCACAGTTTCAACGCTCTAGCTCGCTTCCTGACAGAGATTGGGGCATATTCACTCCAATTCAGTCATACAGCCACAATTCCCTAAAGTTTGTCACCTTCCCACTGAGTTCCACACAGAATGAATATTTTTGACAAGCAGAACTAAAAAAAAGAATGTTTTTGAAAAAGTGGATATCATCACTTCAGAAGCTTATATTCACTTCCAAATGACCATACAAGCACATTGTGTGAAACAAAACCATATATGCATTGCACTGTGATCTGAAGCTGTTACCTGTCCAGAAACACGCACAGATTCAAACTCTGAGCTTAAAACCTCAAAGAAGCGTGTTTTCATGAAAGTGCGTATAGCCACAGTTTCAACGCTCTAGCTCGCTTCCTGACAGTTATTGGGGCATGTTCACTCCAATTCAGTCATACAGCCACAATTCCCTAAAGTTTGTCACCTTCCCACTGATTTACACACAGAATGAACATTTTTGACAAGCAGAACTAAAAAAAGAAAGTTTTTGAAAAAGTGGATATCATCACTTCAGAAGCTTTTATTCACTTCCAAATGACAATACAAGCACATTGTGTGAAACAAAACCATATATGCATTGCACTGTGATCTGAAGCTGTTACCTGGCCAGAAACACGCACAGATTCAAACTCTGAGCTTAAAACCTCAAAGAAGCGTGTTTTCATGAAAGTGCGTATAACCACAGTTTCAGCACTCTACCTCGCATCATTACAGAGATAAACACATATTCACTCAAATTCAGTCGTATAGTCACTATTCACTCTAGTTTGTCACTTTCCCACTGAGTTACACAGAATGAAAATTTTTGACGAACAGAACCAAAAAAAAGAAAGTTTTGGAAAAATGCATATCTTCACTTCAGAAGCTTATATTCACTTCCAAATGACCATACAAACACATTGGACCACACGAGACCATATATGTACTGCCCTGTGATCTGAAGCTGTTCCCGGCCCAGAAACACACACAGATTCACGTTCTGAACATAAAACCACAAAGATGTGTGTTTTCATGAAAGTGTGTATAACCACAGTTTCAACGCTCTAGCTCGCTTCCTGACAGAGATTGGGGCATATTCACTCCAATTCAGTCATACAGCCACAATTCCCTAAAGTTTGTCACCTTCCCACTGAGTTCCACACAGAATGAAAATTTTTGACAAGCAGAACTAAAAAAAAGAAAGTTTTTGAAAAAGTGGATATCATCACTTCAGAAGCTTTTATTCACTTCCAAATGACAATACAAGAACATTGGGCGAAACGATACCATATATGCACTGCCCTGTGATCTGAAGCTGTTACCTGGCCAGAAACACGCACAGATTCAAGTTCTGAGCTTAAAACCTCAAAGAAGCGTGTTTTCATGAAACTGCGTATAGCCACAGTTTCAACGCTCTAGCTCGCTTCCTGACAGTTATTGGGGCATGTTCACTCCAATTCAGTCATGCAGCCACAATTCCCTAAAGTTTGTCACCTTCCCACTGATTTACACACAGAATGAACATTTTTGACAAGCAGAACTAAAAAAAAGAAAGTTTTTGAAAAAGTGGATATCATCACTTCAGAAGCTTTTATTCACTTCCAAATGACAATACAAGCACATTGCGTGAAACAAAACCATATATGCATTGCACTGTGATCTGAAGCTGTTACCTGGCCAGAAACACGCACAGATTCAAACTCTGAGCTTAAAACCTCAAAGAAGCGTGTTTTCATGAAAGTGCGTATAACCACAGTTTCAGCACTCTACCTCGCATCTTTAAAGATATAAACGCATATTCACTCAAATTCAGTCGTATAGTCACTATTCACTCTAGTTTGTCACCTTCCCACTGAGTTAAACACAGAATGATCATTTTTGCCAAGCAGAACTAAAAAAAAGAAAGTTTTTGAAAAAGTGCATATCTTCACTACAGAGGCTTTAATTCACTTCCAAATGACCATACAAGCACATTGTTTGAAACAAAACCATATATGCATTGCACTGTGATCTGAAGCTGTTACCTGGCCAGAAACACGCACAGATTCAAACTCTGAGCTTAAAACCTCAAAGATGCGTGATTTCATGAAAGTGCGTATAACCACAGTTTCAGCACTCTACCTCGCATCCTTACAGAGATAAACACATATGTACTCAAATTCAGTCGTATAGTCACTATTCACTCTAGTTTGTCACTTTCCCACTGAGTTACACACAGAATGAAAAGTTTTGACGAACAGAACTAAAAAAAAGAAAGTTTTTGAAAAATGCATATCTTCACTTCAGAAGCTTATATTCACTTCCAAATGACCATACAAACACATTGGACCACACGAGACCATATATGTACTGCCCTGTGATCTGAAGCTGTTCCCGGCCCAGAAACACACACAGATTCACGTTCTGAACTGAAAACCACAAAGATGTGTGTTTTCATGAAAGTGTGTATAACCACAGTTTCAACGCTCTAGCTCGCTTCCTGACAGAGATTGGGGCATATTCACTCCAATTCAGTCATACAGCCACAATTCCCTAAAGTTTGTCAGCTTCCCACTGAGTTCCACACAGAATGAAAATTTTTGACAAGCAGAACTAAAAAAAAAGTTTTTGAAAAAGTGGATATCATCACTTCAGAAGCTTTTATTCACTTCCAAATGACCATACAAGCACATTGTGTGAAACAAAACCATATATGCATTGCACTGTGATCTGAAGCTGTTACCTGTCCAGGAACACGCACAGATTCAAACTCTGAGCTTAAAACCTCAAAGAAGCGTGTTTTCATGAAAGTGCGTATAACCACAGTTTCAGCACTCTACCTCGCATCTTCAAAGAGATAAACGCATATTCACTCAAATTCAGTCGTATAGTCACTATTCACTCTAGTTTGTCACCTTCCCACTGAGTTAAACACAGAATGATCATTTTTGCCAAGCAGAACTAAAAAAAAGAAAGTTTTTGAAAAAGTGCATATCTTCACTACAGAGGCTTTAATTCACTTCCAAATGACCATACAAGCACATTGTGTGAAACATAACCATATATGCATTGCACTTGATCTGAAGCTGTTACCTGGCCAGAAACACGCACAGATTCAAACTCTGAGCTTAAAACCTCAAAGATGCGTGATTTCATGAAAGTGCGTATAACCACAGTTTCAGCACTCTACCTCGCATCCTTACAGAGATAAACACATATTCACTCAAATTCAGTCGTATAGTCACTATTCACTCTAGTTTGTCACTTTCCCACTGAGTTACACACAGAATGAAAAGTTTTGACGAACAGAACTAAAAAAAAGAAAGTTTTTGAAAAATGCATATCTTCACTTCAGAAGCTTATATTCACTTCCAAATGACCATACAAACACATTGGACCACACGAGACCATATATGTACTGCCCTGTGATCTGAAGCTGTTCCCGGCCCAGAAACACACACAGATTCACGTTCTGAACTGAAAACCTCAAAGAAGCGTGTTTTCATGAAAGTGCGTATAGCCACAGTTTCATCGCTCCAGCTCGCTTCCTGACAGATATTGGGGCATGTTCACTCCAATTCAGTCATACAGCCACAATTCCCTAAAGTTTGTCACCTTCCCACTGAGTTACACACAGAATGAACATTTTTGACAAGCAGAACTAAAAAAAAGAAAGTTTTTGAAAAAGTGGATATCATCACTTCAGAAGCTTTTATTCACTTCCAAATGACAATACAAGCACATTTTGTGAAACAAAACTATATATGCATTGCACTGTGATCTGAAGCTGTTACCTGGCCAGAAACACGCACAGATTCAAGTTCTGAGCTTAAAACCTCAAAGAAGCGTGTTTTCATGAAAGTGCGTATAGACACAGTTTCAACGCTCTAGCTCGCTTCCTGACAGATATTGGGGCATGTTCACTCCAATTCAGTCATACAGCCATAATTCCCTAAAGTTTGTCACCTTCCCACTGATTTACACACAGAATGAACATTTTTGACAAGCAGAACTAAAAAAAAGAAAGTTTTTGAAAAAGTGGATATCATCACTTCAGAAGCTTTTATTCACTTCCAAATGACAATACAAGCACATTGTGTGAAACAAAACCATATATGCATTGCACTGTGATCTGAAGCTGTTACCTGGCCAGAAACACGCACAGATTCAAACTCTGAGCTTAAAACCTCAAAGAAGCGTGTTTTCATGAAAGTGCGTATAACCACAGTTTCAGCACTCTACCTCGCATCCTTACAGAGATAAACACTTATTCACTCAAATTGAGTCGTATAGTCACTATTCACTCTAGTTTGTCACTTTCCCACTGAGTTACACAGAATGAAAATTTTTGACGAACAGAACCAAAAAAAAGAAAGTTTTTGAAAAATGCATATCTTCACTTCAGAAGCTTATATTCACTTCCAAATGGCCATACAAACACATTGGACCACACGAGTCCATATATGAACTGCCTTGTGATCTGAAGCTGTTCCCGGCCCAGAAACACACACAGATTCACGTTCTGAACTTAAAACCACAAAGATGTGTGTTTTCATGAAAGTGTGTATAACCACAGTTTCAACGCTCTAGCTCGCTTCCTGACAGAGATTGGGGCATATTCACTCCAATTCAGTCATACAGCCACAATTCCCTAAAGTTTGTCACCTTCCCACTGAGTTACACACAGAATGAACATTTTTGACAAGCAGAACTAAAAAAAAGAAAGTTTTTGAAAAAGTGGATATCATCACTTCAGAAGCTTATATTCACTTCCAAATGACCATACAAGCACATTGTGTGAAACAAAACCATATATGCATTGCACTGTGATCTGAAGCTGTTACCTGTCCAGAAACACGCACAGATTCAAACTCTGAGCTTAAAACCTCAAAGAAGCGTGTTTTCATGAAAGTGCGTATAGCCACAGTTTCAACGCTCTAGCTCGCTTCCTGACAGTTATTGGGGCATGTTCACTCCAATTCAGTCATACAGCCACAATTCCCTAAAGTTTGTCACCTTCCCACTGATTTACACACAGAATGAACATTTTTGACAAGCAGAACTAAAAAAAAGAAAGTTTTTGAAAAAGTGGATATCATCACTTCAGAAGCTTTTATTCACTTCCAAATGACAATACAAGCACATTGTGTGAAACAAAACCATATATGCATTGCACTGTGACCTGAAGCTGTTACCTGGCCAGAAACACGCACAGATTCAAACTCTGAGCTTAAAACCTCAAAGAAGCGTGTTTTCATGAAAGTGCGTATAACCACAGTTTCAGCACTCTACCTCGCATCCTTACAGAGATAAACACATATTCACTCAAATTCAGTCGTATAGTCACTATTCACTCTAGTTTGTCACTTTCCCACTGAGTTACACAGAATGAAAATTTTTGACGAACAGAACCAAAAAAAAGAAAGTTTTTCAAAAATGCATATCTTCACTTCAGAAGCTTATATTCACTTCCAAATGACCATACAAACACATTGGACCACACGAGACCATATATGTACTGCCCTGTGATCTGAAGCTGTTCCCGGCCCAGAAACACACACAGATTCACGTTCTGAACTTAAAACCACAAAGATGTGTGTCTTCATGAAAGTGTGTATAACCACAGTTTCAACGCTCTAGCTCGCTTCCTGACAGAGATTGGGGCATATTCACTCCAATTCAGTCATACAGCCACAATTCCCTAAAGTTTGTCACCTTCCCACTGAGTTCCACACAGAATGAAAATTTTTGACAAGCAGAACTAAAAAAAAGAATGTTTTTGAAAAAGTGGATATCATCACTTCAGAAGCTTATATTCACTTCCAAATGACCATACAAGCACATTGTGTGAAACAAAACCAAATATGCATTGCACTGTGATCTGAAGCTGTTACCTGTCCAGAAACACGCACAGATTCAAACTCTGAGCTTAAAACCTCAAAGAAGCGTGTTTTCATGAAAGTGCGTATAACCACAGTTTCAGCACTCTACCTCGCATCTTCAAAGAGATAAACGCATATTCACTCAAATTCAGTCGTATAGTCACTATTCACTCTAGTTTGTCACCTTCCCACTGAGTTAAACACAGAATGATCATTTTTGCCAAGCAGAACTAAAAAAAAGAAAGTTTTTGAAAAAGTGCATATCTTCACTACAGAGGCTTTAATTCACTTCCAAATGACCATACAAGCACATTGTGTGAAACATAACCATATATGCATTGCACTTGATCTGAAGCTGTTACCTGGCCAGAAACACGCACAGATTCAAACTCTGAGCTTAAAACCTCAAAGATGCGTGATTTCATGAAAGTGCGTATAACCACAGTTTCAGCACTCTACCTCGCATCCTTACAGAGATAAACACATATTCACTCAAATTCAGTCGTATAGTCACTATTCACTCTAGTTTGTCACTTTCCCACTGAGTTACACACAGAATGAAAAGTTTTGACGAACAGAACTAAAAAAAAGAAAGTTTTTGAAAAATGCATATCTTCACTTCAGAAGCTTATATTCACTTCCAAATGACCATACAAACACATTGGACCACACGAGACCATATATGTACTGCCCTGTGATCTGAAGCTGTTCCCGGCCCAGAAACACACACAGATTCACGTTCTGAACTGAAAACCTCAAAGAAGCGTGTTTTCATGAAAGTGCGTATAGCCACAGTTTCATCGCTCCAGCTCGCTTCCTGACAGATATTGGGGCATGTTCACTCCAATTCAGTCATACAGCCACAATTCCCTAAAGTTTGTCACCTTCCCACTGAGTTACACACAGAATGAACATTTTTGACAAGCAGAACTAAAAAAAAGAAAGTTTTTGAAAAAGTGGATATCATCACTTCAGAAGCTTTTATTCACTTCCAAATGACAATACAAGCACATTTTGTGAAACAAAACTATATATGCATTGCACTGTGATCTGAAGCTGTTACCTGGCCAGAAACACGCACAGATTCAAGTTCTGAGCTTAAAACCTCAAAGAAGCGTGTTTTCATGAAAGTGCGTATAGACACAGTTTCAACGCTCTAGCTCGCTTCCTGACAGATATTGGGGCATGTTCACTCCAATTCAGTCATACAGCCATAATTCCCTAAAGTTTGTCACCTTCCCACTGATTTACACACAGAATGAACATTTTTGACAAGCAGAACTAAAAAAAAGAAAGTTTTTGAAAAAGTGGATATCATCACTTCAGAAGCTTTTATTCACTTCCAAATGACAATACAAGCACATTGTGTGAAACAAAACCATATATGCATTGCACTGTGATCTGAAGCTGTTACCTGGCCAGAAACACGCACAGATTCAAACTCTGAGCTTAAAACCTCAAAGAAGCGTGTTTTCATGAAAGTGCGTATAACCACAGTTTCAGCACTCTACCTCGCATCCTTACAGAGATAAACACTTATTCACTCAAATTGAGTCGTATAGTCACTATTCACTCTAGTTTGTCACTTTCCCACTGAGTTACACAGAATGAAAATTTTTGACGAACAGAACCAAAAAAAAGAAAGTTTTTGAAAAATGCATATCTTCACTTCAGAAGCTTATATTCACTTCCAAATGGCCATACAAACACATTGGACCACACGAGTCCATATATGAACTGCCTTGTGATCTGAAGCTGTTCCCGGCCCAGAAACACACACAGATTCACGTTCTGAACTTAAAACCACAAAGATGTGTGTTTTCATGAAAGTGTGTATAACCACAGTTTCAACGCTCTAGCTCGCTTCCTGACAGAGATTGGGGCATATTCACTCCAATTCAGTCATACAGCCACAATTCCCTAAAGTTTGTCACCTTCCCACTGAGTTACACACAGAATGAACATTTTTGACAAGCAGAACTAAAAAAAAGAAAGTTTTTGAAAAAGTGGATATCATCACTTCAGAAGCTTATATTCACTTCCAAATGACCATACAAGCACATTGTGTGAAACAAAACCATATATGCATTGCACTGTGATCTGAAGCTGTTACCTGTCCAGAAACACGCACAGATTCAAACTCTGAGCTTAAAACCTCAAAGAAGCGTGTTTTCATGAAAGTGCGTATAGCCACAGTTTCAACGCTCTAGCTCGCTTCCTGACAGTTATTGGGGCATGTTCACTCCAATTCAGTCATACAGCCACAATTCCCTAAAGTTTGTCACCTTCCCACTGATTTACACACAGAATGAACATTTTTGACAAGCAGAACTAAAAAAAAGAAAGTTTTTGAAAAAGTGGATATCATCACTTCAGAAGCTTTTATTCACTTCCAAATGACAATACAAGCACATTGTGTGAAACAAAACCATATATGCATTGCACTGTGACCTGAAGCTGTTACCTGGCCAGAAACACGCACAGATTCAAACTCTGAGCTTAAAACCTCAAAGAAGCGTGTTTTCATGAAAGTGCGTATAACCACAGTTTCAGCACTCTACCTCGCATCCTTACAGAGATAAACACATATTCACTCAAATTCAGTCGTATAGTCACTATTCACTCTAGTTTGTCACTTTCCCACTGAGTTACACAGAATGAAAATTTTTGACGAACAGAACCAAAAAAAAGAAAGTTTTTCAAAAATGCATATCTTCACTTCAGAAGCTTATATTCACTTCCAAATGACCATACAAACACATTGGACCACACGAGACCATATATGTACTGCCCTGTGATCTGAAGCTGTTCCCGGCCCAGAAACACACACAGATTCACGTTCTGAACTTAAAACCACAAAGATGTGTGTCTTCATGAAAGTGTGTATAACCACAGTTTCAACGCTCTAGCTCGCTTCCTGACAGAGATTGGGGCATATTCACTCCAATTCAGTCATACAGCCACAATTCCCTAAAGTTTGTCACCTTCCCACTGAGTTCCACACAGAATGAAAATTTTTGACAAGCAGAACTAAAAAAAAGAATGTTTTTGAAAAAGTGGATATCATCACTTCAGAAGCTTATATTCACTTCCAAATGACCATACAAGCACATTGTGTGAAACAAAACCAAATATGCATTGCACTGTGATCTGAAGCTGTTACCTGTCCAGAAACACGCACAGATTCAAACTCTGAGCTTAAAACCTCAAAGAAGCGTGTTTTCATGAAAGTGCGTATAACCACAGTTTCGGCACTCTACCTCGCATCCTCAAAGAGATAAACGCATATTCACTCAAATTCAGTCGTATAGTCACTATTCACTCTAGTTTGTCACCTTCCCACTGAGTTAAACACAGAATGATCATTTTTGCCAAGCAGAACTAAAAAAAAAAAAAGTTTTTGAAAAAGTGCATATCTTCACTACAGAGGCTTTAATTCACTTCCAAATGACCATACAAGCACATTGTGTGAAACAAAACCATATATGCATTGCACTGTGATCTGAAGCTGTTACCTGGCCAGAAACACGCACAGATTCAAACTCTGAGCTTAAAACCTCAAAGAAGCGTGTTTTCATGAAAGTGCGTATAGCCACAGTTTCATCGCTCTAGCTCGCTTCCTGACAGATATTGGGGCATGTTCACTCCAATTCAGTCATACAGCCACAATTCCCTAAAGTTTGTCACCTTCCCACTGAGTTACACACAGAATGAACATTTTTGACAAGCAGAACTAAAAAAAAGAAAGTTTTTGAAAAAGTGGATATCATCACTTCAGAAGCTTTTATTCACTTCCAAATGACAATACAAGAACATTGGGCGAAAGGATACCATATATGCACTGCCCTGTGATCTGAAGCTGTTACCTGGCCAGAAACACGCACAGATTCAAGTTCTGAGCTTAAAACCTCAAAGAAGCGTGTTTTCATGAAAGTGCGTATAGCCACAGTTTCAACGCTCTAGCTCGCTTCCTGACAGTTATTGGGGCATGTTCACTCCAATTCAGTCATACAGCCACAATTCCCTAAAGTTTGTCACCTTCCCACTGATTTACACACAGAATGAACATTTTTGACAAGCAGAACTAAAAAAAAGAAAGTTTTTGAAAAAGTGGATATCATCACTTCAGAAGCTTTTATTCACTTCCAAATGACAATACAAGCACATTGCGTGAAACAAAACCATATATGCATTGCACTGTGATCTGAAGCTGATACCTGGCCAGAAACACGCACAGATTCAAACTCTGAGCTTTAAACCTCAAAGAAGCGTGTTTTCATGAAAGTGCGTATAACCACAGTTTCAGCACTCTACCTCGCATCCTCAAAGAGATAAACGCATATTCACTCAAATTCAGTCGTATAGTCACTATTCACTCTAGTTTGTCACTTTCCCACTGAGTTACACACAGAATGAAAAGTTTTGACGAACAGAACTAAAAAAAAGAAAGTTTTTGAAAAATGCATATCTTCACTTCAGAAGCTTATATTCACTTCCAAATGACCATACAAACACATTGGACCACACGAGACCATATATGTACTGCCCTGTGATCTGAAGCTGTTCCCGGCCCAGAAACACACACAGATTCACGTTCTGAACTTAAAACCACAAAGATGTGTGTTTTCATGAAAGTGTGTATAACCACAGTTTCAACGCTCTAGCTCGCTTCCTGACAGAGATTGGGGCATATTCACTCCAATTCAGTCATACAGCCACAATTCCCTAAAGTTTGTCAGCTTCCCACTGAGTTCCACACAGAATGAAAATTTTTGACAAGCAGAACTAAAAAAAAAGAAAGTTTTTGAAAAAGTGGATATCATCACTTCAGAAGCTTTTATTCACTTCCAAATGACCATACAAGCACATTGTGTGAAACAAAACCATATATGCATTGCACTGTGATCTGAAGCTGTTACCTGTCCAGAAACACGCACAGATTCAAACTCTGAGCTTAAAACCTCAAAGAAGCGTGTTTTCATGAAAGTGCGTATAACCACAGTTTCAGCACTCTACCTCGCATCTTCAAAGAGATAAACGCATATTCACTCAAATTCAGTCGTATAGTCACTATTCACTCTAGTTTGTCACCTTCCCACTGAGTTAAACACAGAATGATCATTTTTGCCAAGCAGAACGAAAAAAAAAAAAGTTTTTGAAAAAGTGCATATCTTCACTACAGAGGCTTTAATTCACTTCCAAATGACCATACAAGCACATTGTGTGAAACAAAACCATATATGCATTGCACTGTGATCTGAAGCTGTTACCTGGCCAGAAACACGCACAGATTCAAACTCTGAGCTTAAAACCTCAAAGAAGCGTGATTTCATGAAAGTGCGTATAACCACAGTTTCAGCACTCTACCTCGCATCCTTACAGAGATAAACACATATTCACTCAAATTCAGTCGTATAGTCACTATTAACTCTAGTTTGTCACCTTCCCACTGAGTTAAACACAGAATGATCATTTTTGCCAAGCAGAACGAAAAAAAAAAAAGTTTTTGAAAAAGTGCATATCTTCACTACAGAGGCTTTAATTCACTTCCAAATGACCATACAAGCACATTGTGTGAAACAAAACCATATATGCATTGCACTGTGATCTGAAGCTGTTACCTGGCCAGAAACACGCACAGATTCAAACCCTGAGCTTAAAACCTCAAAGAAGCGTGTTTTCATGAAAGTGCGTATAGCCACAGTTTCATCGCTCTAGCTCGCTTCCTGACAGATATTGGGGCATGTTCACTCCAATTCAGTCATACAGCCACAATTCCCTAAAGTTTGTCACCTTCCCACTGAGTTACACACAGAATGAACATTTTTGACAAGCAGAACTAAAAAAAAGAAAGTTTTTGAAAAAGTGGATATCATCACTTCAGAAGCTTTTATTCACTTCCAAATGACAATACAAGCACATTGTGTGAAACAAAACAATATATGCATTGCACTGTGATCTGAAGCTGTTACCTGGCCAGAAACACACACAGATTCAAGTTCTGAGCTTAAAACCTCAAAGAAGCGTGTTTTCATGAAAGTGCGTATAGCCATAGTTTCAACGCTCTAGCTCGCTTCCTGACAGTTATTGGGGCATGTTCACTCCAATTCAGTCATACAGCCACAATTCCCTAAAGTTTGTCACCTTCCCACTGATTTACACACAGAATGAACATTTTTGACAAGCAGAACTAAAAAAAAGAAAGTTTTTGAAAAAGTGGATATCATCACTTCAGAAGCTTTTATTCACTTCCAAATGACAATACAAGCACATTGTGTGAAACAAAACCATATATGCATTGCACTGTGATCTGAAGCTGTTACCTGGCCAGAAACACGCACAGATTCAAACTCTGAGCTTTAAACCTCAAAGAAGCGTGTTTTCATGAAAGTGCGTATAACCACAGTTTCAGCACTCTACCTCGCATCCTTAAAGAGATAAACGCATATTCACTCAAATTCAGTCGTATAGTCACTATTCACTCTAGTTTGTCACCTTCCCACTGAGTTAAACACAGAATGATCATTTTTGCCAAGCAGAACTAAAAAAAAGAAAGTTTTTGAAAAAGTGCATATCTTCACTACAGAGGCTTTAATTCACTTCCAAATGACCATACAAGCACATTGTGTGAAACATAACCATATATGCATTGCACTTGATCTGAAGCTGTTACCTGGCCAGAAACACGCACAGATTCAAACTCTGAGCTTAAAACCTCAAAGATGCGTGATTTCATGAAAGTGCGTATAACCACAGTTTCAGCACTCTACCTCGCATCCTTACAGAGATAAACACATATTCACTCAAATTCAGTCGTATAGTCACTATTCACTCTAGTTTGTCACTTTCCCACTGAGTTACACACAGAATGAAAAGTTTTGACGAACAGAACTAAAAAAAAGAAAGTTTTTGAAAAATGCATATCTTCACTTCAGAAGCTTATATTCACTTCCAAATGACCATACAAACACATTGGACCACACGAGACCATATATGTACTGCCCTGTGATCTGAAGCTGTTCCCGGCCCAGAAACACACACAGATTCACGTTCTGAACTGAAAACCTCAAAGAAGCGTGTTTTCATGAAAGTGCGTATAGCCACAGTTTCATCGCTCTAGCTCGCTTCCTGACAGATATTGGGGCATGTTCACTCCAATTCAGTCATACAGCCACAATTCCCTAAAGTTTGTCACCTTCCCACTGAGTTACACACAGAATGAACATTTTTGACAAGCAGAACTAAAAAAAAGGAAGTTTTTGAAAAAGTGGATATCATCACTTCAGAAGCTTTTATTCACTTCCAAATGACAATACAAGCACATTTTGTGAAACAAAACTATATATGCATTGCACTGTGATCTGAAGCTGTTACCTGGCCAGAAACACGCACAGATTCAAGTTCTGAGCTTAAAACCTCAAAGAAGCGTGTTTTCGTGAAAGTGCGTATAGACACAGTTTCAACGCTCTAGCTCGCTTCCTGACAGATATTGGGGCATGTTCACTCCAATTCAGTCATACAGCCATAATTCCCTAAAGTTTGTCACCTTCCCACTGATTTACACACAGAATGAACATTTTTGACAAGCAGAACTAAAAAAAAGAAAGTTTTTGAAAAAGTGGATATCATCACTTCAGAAGCTTTTATTCACTTCCAAATGACAATACAAGCACATTGTGTGAAACAAAACCATATATGCATTGCACTGTGATCTGAAGCTGTTACCTGGCCAGAAACACGCACAGATTCAAACTCTGAGCTTAAAACCTCAAAGAAGCGTGTTTTCATGAAAGTGCGTATAACCACAGTTTCAGCACTCTACCTCGCATCCTTACAGAGATAAACACTTATTCACTCAAATTGAGTCGTATAGTCACTATTCACTCTAGTTTGTCACTTTCCCACTGAGTTACACAGAATGAAAATTTTTGACGAACAGAACCAAAAAAAAGAAAGTTTTTGAAAAATGCATATCTTCACTTCAGAAGCTTATATTCACTTCCAAATGACCATACAAACACATTGGACCACACGAGTCCATATATGTACTGCCTTGTGATCTGAAGCTGTTCCTGGCCCAGAAACACACACAGATTCATGTTCTGAACTTAAAACCACAAAGATGTGTGTTTTCATGAAAGTGTGTATAACCACAGTTTCAACGCTCTAGCTCGCTTCCTGACAGAGATTGGGGCATATTCACTCCAATTCAGTCATACAGCCACAATTCCCTAAAGTTTGTCACCTTCCCACTGAGTTCCACACAGAATGAATATTTTTGACAAGCAGAACTAAAAAAAAGAATGTTTTTGAAAAAGTGGATATCATCACTTCAGAAGCTTATATTCACTTCCAAATGACCATACAAGCACATTGTGTGAAACAAAACCATATATGCATTGCACTGTGATCTGAAGCTGTTACCTGTCCAGAAACACGCACAGATTCAAACTCTGAGCTTAAAACCTCAAAGAAGCGTGTTTTCATGAAAGTGCGTATAGCCACAGTTTCAACGCTCTAGCTCGCTTCCTGACAGTTATTGGGGCATGTTCACTCCAATTCAGTCATACAGCCACAATTCCCTAAAGTTTGTCACCTTCCCACTGAGTTACACACAGAATGAACATTTTTGACAAGCAGAACTAAAAAAAAGAAAGTTTTTGAAAAAGTGGATATCATCACTTCAGAAGCTTTTATTCACTTCCAAATGACAATACAAGCACATTGTGTGAAACAAAACCATATATGCATTGCACTGTGACCTGAAGCTGTTACCTGGCCAGAAACACGCACAGATTCAAACTCTGAGCTTAAAACCTCAAAGAAGCGTGTTTTCATGAAAGTGCGTATAACCACAGTTTCAGCACTCTACCTCGCATCCTTACAGAGATAAACACATATTCACTCAAATTCAGTCGTTTAGTCACTATTCACTCTAGTTTGTCACTTTCCCACTGAGTTACACAGAATGAAAATTTTTGACGAACAGAACCAAAAAAAAGAAAGTTTTTCAAAAATGCATATCTTCACTTCAGAAGCTTATATTCACTTCCAAATGACCATACAAACACATTGGACCACACGAGACCATATATGTACTGCCCTGTGATCTGAAGCTGTTCCCGGCCCAGAAACACACACAGATTCACGTTCTGAACTTAAAACCACAAAATGTGTGTCTTCATGAAAGTGTGTATAACCACAGTTTCAACGCTCTAGCTCGCTTCCTGACAGAGATTGGGGCATATTCACTCCAATTCAGTCATACAGCCACAATTCCCTAAAGTTTGTCACCTTCCCACTGAGTTCCACACAGAATGAAAATTTTTGACAAGCAGAACTAAAAAAAAGAATGCTTTTGAAAAAGTGGATATCATCACTTCAGAAGCTTATATTCACTTCCAAATGACCATACAAGCACATTGTGTGAAACAAAACCAAATATGCATTGCACTGTGATCTGAAGCTGTTACCTGTCCAGAAACACGCACAGATTCAAACTCTGAGCTTAAAACCTCAAAGAAGCGTGTTTTCATGAAAGTGCGTATAACCACAGTTTCAGCACTCTACCTCGCATCCTCAAAGAGATAAACGCATATTCACTCAAATTCAGTCGTATAGTCACTATTCACTCTAGTTTGTCACCTTCCCACTGAGTTAAACACAGAATGATCATTTTTGCCAAGCAGAACTAAAAAAAAAAAAAAGTTTTTGAAAAAGTGCATATCTTCACTACAGAGGCTTTAATTCACTTCCAAATGACCATACAAGCACATTGTGTGAAACAAAACCATATATGCATTGCACTGTGATCTGAAGCTGTTACCTGGCCAGAAACACGCACAGATTCAAACTCTGAGCTTAAAACCTCAAAGAAGCGTGTTTTCATGAAAGTGCGTATAGCCACAGTTTCATCGCTCTAGCTCGCTTCCTGACAGATATTGGGGCATGTTCACTCCAATTCAGTCATACAGCCACAATTCCCTAAAGTTTGTCACCTTCCCACTGAGTTACACACAGAATGAACATTTTTGACAAGCAGAACTAAAAAAAAGAAAGTTTTTGAAAAAGTGGATATCATCACTTCAGAAGCTTTTATTCACTTCCAAATGACAATACAAGAACATTGGGCGAAAAATACCATATATGCACTGCCATGTGATCTGAAGCTGTTACCTGGCCAGAAACACGCACAGATTCAAGTTCTGAGCTTAAAACCTCAAAGAAGCGTGTTTTCATGAAAGTGCGTATAGCCACAGTTTCAACGCTCTAGCTCGCTTCCTGACAGTTATTGGGGCATGTTCACTCCAATTCAGTCATACAGCCACAATTCCCTAAAGTTTGTCACCTTCCCACTGATTTACACACAGAATGAACATTTTTGACAAGCAGAACTAAAAAAAAGAAAGTTTTTGAAAAAGTGGATATCATCACTTCAGAAGCTTTTATTCACTTCCAAATGACAATACAAGCACATTGCGTGAAACAAAACCATATATGCATTGCACTGTGATCTGAAGCTGATACCTGGCCAGAAACACGCACAGATTCAAACTCTGAGCTTAAAACCTCAAAGAAGCGTGTTTTCATGAAAGTGCGTATAACCACAGTTTCAGCACTCTACCTCGCATCCTCAAAGAGATAAACGCATATTCACTCAAATTCAGTCGTATAGTCACTATTCACTCTAGTTTGTCACTTTCCCACTGAGTTACACACAGAATGAAAAGTTTTGACGAACAGAACTAAAAAAAAGAAAGTTTTTGAAAAATACATATCTTCACTTCAGAAGCTTATATTCACTTCCAAATGACCATACAAACACATTGGACCACACGAGACCATATATGTACTGCCCTGTGATCTGAAGCTGTTCCCGGCCCAGAAACACACACAGATTCACGTTCTGAACTTAAAACCACAAAGATGTGTGTTTTCATGAAAGTGTGTATAACCACAGTTTCAACGCTCTAGCTCGCTTCCTGACAGAGATTGGGGCATATTCACTCCAATTCAGTCATACAGCCACAATTCCCTAAAGTTTGTCAGCTTCCCACTGAGTTCCACACAGAATGAAAATTTTTGACAAGCAGAACTAAAAAAAAAGAAAGTTTTTGAAAAAGTGGATATCATCACTTCAGAAGCTTTTATTCACTTCCAAATGACCATACAAGCACATTGTGTGAAACAAAACCATATATGCATTGCACTGTGATCTGAAGCTGTTACCTGTCCAGAAACACGCACAGATTCAAACTCTGAGCTTAAAACCTCAAAGAAGCGTGTTTTCATGAAAGTGCGTATAACCACAGTTTCAGCACTCTACCTCGCATCTTCAAAGAGATAAACGCATATTCACTCAAATTCAGTCGTATAGTCACTATTCACTCTAGTTTGTCACCTTCCCACTGAGTTAAACACAGAATGATCATTTTTGCCAAGCAGAACGAAAAAAAAAAAAGTTTTTGAAAAAGTGCATATCTTCACTACAGAGGCTTTAATTCACTTCCAAATGACCATACAAGCACATTCTGTGAAACAAAACCATATATGCATTGCACTGTGATCTGAAGCTGTTACCTGGCCAGAAACACGCACAGATTCAAACTCTGAGCTTAAAACCTCAAAGAAGCGTGATTTCATGAAAGTGCGTATAACCACAGTTTCAGCACTCTACCTCGCATCCTTACAGAGATAAACACATATTCACTCAAATTCAGTCGTATAGTCACTATTAACTCTAGTTTGTCACCTTCCCACTGAGTTAAACACAGAATGATCATTTTTGCCAAGCAGAACGAAAAAAAAAAAAGTTTTTGAAAAAGTGCATATCTTCACTACAGAGGCTTTAATTCACTTCCAAATGACCATACAAGCACATTGTGTGAAACAAAACCATATATGCATTGCACTGTGATCTGAAGCTGTTACCTGGCCAGAAACACGCACAGATTCAAACTCTGAGCTTAAAACCTCAAAGAAGCGTGTTTTCATGAAAGTGCGTATAGCCACAGTTTCATCGCTCTAGCTCGCTTCCTGACAGATATTGGGGCATGTTCACTCCAATTCAGTCATACAGCCACAATTCCCTAAAGTTTGTCACCTTCCCACTGAGTTACACACAGAATGAACATTTTTGACAAGCAGAACTAAAAAAAAGAAAGTTTTTGAAAAAGTGGATATCATCACTTCAGAAGCTTTTATTCACTTCCAAATGACAATACAAGCACATTGTGTGAAACAAAACCATATATGCATTGCACTGTGATCTGAAGCTGTTACCTGGCCAGAAACACACACAGATTCAAGTTCTGAGCTTAAAACCTCAAAGAAGCGTGTTTTCATGAAAGTGCGTATAGCCATAGTTTCAACGCTCTAGCTCGCTTCCTGACAGTTATTGGGGCATGTTCACTCCAATTCAGTCATACAGCCACAATTCCCTAAAGTTTGTCACCTTCCCACTGATTTACACAAAGAATGAACATTTTTGACAAGCAGAACTAAAAAAAAGAAAGTTTTTGAAAAAGTGGATATCATCACTTCAGAAGCTTTTATTCACTTCCAAATAACAATACAAGCACATTGTGTGAAACAAAACCATATATGCATTGCACTGTGATCTGAAGCTGTTACCTGGCCAGAAACACGCACAGATTCAAACTCTGAGCTTAAAACCTCAAAGAAGCGTGTTTTCATGAAAGTGCGTATAACCACAGTTTCAGCACTCTACCTCGCATCCTTACAGAGATAAACACATATTCACTCAAATTCAGTCGTATAGTCACTATTCACTCTAGTTTGTCACTTTCCCACTGAGTTACACAGAATGAAAATTTTTGACGAACAGAACCAAAAAAAAGAAAGTTTTTGAAAAATGCATATCTTCACTTCAGAAGCTTATATTCACTTCCAAATGACCATACAAGCACATTCTGTGAAACAAAACCATATATGCATTGCACTGCGATCTGAAGCTGTTACCTGTCCAGAAACACGCACAGATTCAAACTCTGAGCTTAAAACCTCAAAGAAGCGTGTTTTCATGAAAGTGCGTATAACCACAGTTTCAGCACTCTACCTCGCATCCTCAAAGAGATAAACGCATATTCACTCAAATTCAGTCGTATAGTCACTATTCACTCTAGTTTGTCACCTTCCCACTGAGTTAAACACAGAATGATCATTTTTGCCAAGAAGAACTAAAAAAAAAAAAAAGTTTTTGAAAAAGTGCATATCTTCACGACAGAGGCTTTAATTCACTTCCAAATGACCATACAAGCACATTGTGTGAAACAAAACCATATATGCATTGCACTGTGATCTGAAGCTGTTACCTGGCCAGAAACACACACAGATTCAAACTCTGAGCTTAAAACCTCAAAGAAGCGTGTTTTCATGAAAGTGCGTATAGCCACAGTTTCATCGCTCTAGCTCGCTTCCTGACAGATATTGGGGCATGTTCACTCCAATTCAGTCATACAGCCACAATTCCCTAAAGTTTGTCACCTTCCCACTGATTTACACACAGAATGAACATTTTTGACAAGCAGAACTAAAAAAAAGAAAGTTTTTGAAAAAGTGGATATCATCACTTCAGAAGCTTTTATTCACTGCCAAATGACAATACAAGCACATTGTGTGAAACAAAACCATATATGCATTGCACTGTGATCTGAAGCTGTTACCTGGCCAGAAACACGCACAGATTCAAACTCTGAGCTTAAAACCTCAAAGAAGCGTGTTTTCATGAAAGTGCGTATAACCACAGTTTCAGCACTCTACCTCGCATCCTTACAGAGATAAACACATATTCACTCAAATTGAGTCGTATAGTCACTATTCACTCTAGTTTGTCACTTTCCCACTGAGTTACACAGAATGAAAATTTTTGACGAACAGAACCAAAAAAAAGAAAGTTTTGGAAAAATGCATATCTTCACTTCAGAAGCTTATATTCACTTCCAAATGACCATACAAACACATTGGACCACACGAGACCATATATGTACTGCCTTGTGATCTGAAGCTGTTCCCGGCCCAGAAACACACACAGATTCACGTTCTGAACTTAAAACCACAAAGATGTGTGTTTTCATGAAAGTGTGTATAACCACAGTTTCAACGCTCTAGCTCGCTTCCTGACAGAGATTGGGGCATATTCACTCCAATTCAGTCATACAGCCACAATTCCATAAAGTTTGTCACCTTCCCACTGAGTTCCACACAGAATGAAAATTTTTGACAAGCAGAACTAAAAAAAAGAATGTTTTTGAAAAAGTGGATATCATCACTTCAGAAGCTTATATTCACTTCCAAATGACCATACAAGCACATTGTGTGAAACAAAACCATATATGCATTGCACTGTGATCTGAAGCTGTTACCTGTCCAGAAACACGCACAGATTCAAACTCTGAGCTTAAAACCTCAAAGAAGCGTGTTTTCATGAAAGTGCGTATAACCACAGTTTCAGCACTCTACCTCGCATCCTCAAAGAGATAAACGCATATTCACTCAAATTCAGTCGTATAGTCACTATTCACTCTAGTTTGTCACCTTCCCACTGAGTTAAACACAGAATGATCATTTTTGCCAAGCAGAACTAAAAAAAAAAAAAAGTTTTTGAAAAAGTGCATATCTTCACTACAGAGGCTTTAATTCACTTCCAAATGACCATAGAAGCACATTGTGTGAAACAAAACCATATATGCATTGCACTGTGATCTGAAGCTGTTACCTGGCCAGAAACACGCACAGATTCAAACTCTGAGCTTAAAACCTCAAAGAAGCGTGTTTTCATGAAAGTGCGTATTGCCACAGTTTCATCGCTCTAGCTCGCTTCCTGACAGATATTGGGGCATGTTCACTCCAATTCCGTCATACAGCCACAATTCCCTAAAGTTTGTCACCTTCCCACTGAGTTACACACAGAATGAACATTTTTGACAAGCAGAACTAAAAAAAAGAAAGTTTTTGAAAAAGTGGATATCATCACTTCAGAAGCTTTTATTCACTTCCAAATGACAATGCAAGAACATTGGGCGAAAGGATACCATATATGCACTGCCCTGTGATCTGAAGCTGTTACCTGGCCAGAAACACGCACAGATTCAAGTTCTGAGCTTAAAACCTCAAAGAAGCGTGTTTTCATGAAAGTGCGTATAGCCACAGTTTCATCGCTCTAGCTCGCTTCCTGACTGATATTGGGGCATGTTCACTCCAATTCAGTCATACAGCCACAATTCCCTAAAGTTTGTCACCTTCCCACTGATTTACACACAGAATGAACATTTTTGACAAGCAGAACTAAAAAAAAGAAAGTTTTTGAAAAAGTGGATATCATCACTTCAGAAGCTTTTATTCACTTCCAAATGACAATACAAGCACATTGCGTGAAACAAAACCATATATGCATTGCACTGTGATCTGAAGCTGATACCTGGCCAGAAACACGCACAGATTCAAACTCTGAGCTTAAAACCTCAAAGAAGCGTGTTTTCATGAAATGCGTATAGCCACAGTTTCATCGCTCTAGCTCGCTTCCTGACAGAGATTGGGGCATATTCACTCCAATTCAGTCATACAGCCACAATTCCCTAAAGTTTGTCACCTTCCCACTGAGTTCCACACAGAATGAAAATTTTTGACAAGCAGAACTAAAAAAAAGAATGTTTTTGAAAAAGTGGATATCATCACTTCAGAAGCTTTTATTCACTTCCAAATGACAATGCAAGAACATTGGGCGAAAGGATACCATATATGCACTGCCCTGTGATCTGAAGCTGTTACCTGGCCAGAAACACGCACAGATTCAAGTTCTGAGCTTAAAACCTCAAAGAAGCGTGTTTTCATGAAAGTGCTTATAGCCACAGTTTCAACGCTCTAGCTCGCTTCCTGACATTTATTGGGGCATGATCACTCCAACTCAGTCATACAGCCACAATTCCCTAAAGTTCGTCACCTTCCCACTGATTTACACACAGAATGAACATTTTTGACAAGCAGAACTAAAAAAAAGAAAGTTTTTGAAAAAGTGGATATCATCACTTCAGAAGCTTTTATTCACTTCCAAATGACAATACAAGCACATTGTGTGAAACAAAACCATATATGCATTGCACTGTGATCTGAAGCTGTTACCTGGCCAGAAACACGCACAGATTCAAACTCTGAGCTTAAAACCTCAAAGAAGCGTGTTTTCATGAAAGTGCGTATAACCACAGTTTCAGCACTCTACCTCGCATCCTTACAGAGATAAACACATATTCACTCAAATTCAGTCGTATAGTCACTATTCACTCTAGTTTGTCACTTTCCCACTGAGTTACACAGAATGAAAATTTTTGACGAACAGAACCAAAAAAAAGAAAGTTTTTGAAAAATGCATATCTTCACTTCAGAAGCTTATATTCACTTCCAAATGACCATACAAACACATTGGACCACACGAGACCATATATGTACTGCCCTGTGATCTGAAGCTGTTCCCGGCCCAGAAACACACACAGATTCACGTTCTGAACTTAAAACCACAAAGATGTGTGTCTTCATGAAAGTGTGTATAACCACAGTTTCAACGCTCTAGCTCGCTTCCTGACAGAGATTGGGGCATATTCACTCCAATTCAGTCATACAGCCACAATTCCCTAAAGTTTGTCACCTTCCCACTGAGTTACACACAGAATGAACATTTTTGACAAGCAGAACTAAAAAAAAGAATGTTTTTGAAAAAGTGGATATCATCACTTCAGAAGCTTATATTCACTTCCAAATGACCATACAAGCACATTGTGTGAAACAAAACCATATATGCATTGCACTGTGATCTGAAGCTGTTACCTGTCCAGAAACACGCACAGATTCAAACTCTGAGCTTAAAACCTCAAAGAAGCGTGTTTTCATGAAAGTGCGTATAACCACAGTTTCAGCACTCTACCTCGCATCCTCAAAGAGATAAACGCATATTCACTCAAATTCAGTCGTATAGTCACTATTCACTCTAGTTTGTCACCTTCCCACTGAGTTAAACACAGAATGATCATTTTTGCCAAGCAGAACTAAAAAAAAAAAAAAGTTTTTGAAAAAGTGCATATCTTCACTACAGAGGCTTTAATTCACTTCCAAATGACCATACAAGCACATTGTGTGAAACAAAACCATATATGCATTGCACTGTGATCTGAAGCTGTTACCTGGCCAGAAACACGCACAGATTCAAACTCTGAGCTTAAAACCTCAAAGAAGCGTGTTTTCATGAAAGTGCGTATAGCCACAGTTTCAACGCTCTAGCTCGCTTCCTGACAGTTATTGGGGCATGTTCACTCCAATTCAGTCATACAGCCACAATTCCCTAAAGTTTGTCACCTTCCCACTGAGTTACACACAGAATGAACATTTTTGACAAGCAGAACTAAAAAAAAGAAAGTTTTTGAAAAAGTGGATATCATCACTTCAGAAGCTTTTATTCACTTCCAAATGACAATACAAGAACATTGGGCGAAAGGATACCATATATGCACTGCCCTGTGATCTGAAGCTGTTACCTGGCCAGAAACACGCACAGATTCAAGTTCTGAGCTTAAAACCTCAAAGAAGCGTGTTTTCATGAAAGTGCGTATAGCCACAGTTTCAACGCTCTCGCTCGCTTCCTGACAGTTATTGGGGCATGTTCACTCCAATT
The DNA here is from genome assembly GCA_029721435.1 of Gymnothorax reevesii. Classification (NCBI taxonomy): domain Eukaryota; kingdom Metazoa; phylum Chordata; class Actinopteri; order Anguilliformes; family Muraenidae; genus Gymnothorax; species Gymnothorax reevesii. Next base: position 44,369,857 of record CM056592.1, read on the forward strand.
CAGTCATACAGCCACAATTCCCTAAAGTTTGTCACCTTCCCACTGATTTACACACAGAATGAACATTTTTGACAAGCAGAACTAAAAAAAAGAAAGTTTTTGAAAAAGTGGATATCATCACTTCAGAAGCTTTTATTCACTTCCAAATGACAATACAAGAACATTGGGCGAAAGGATACCATATATGCACTGCCCTGTGATCTGAAGCTGTTACCTGGCCAGAAACACGCACAGATTCAAACTCTGAGCTTAAAACCTCAAAGAAGCGTGTTTTCATGAAAGTGCGTATAACCACAGTTTCAGCACTCTACCTCGCATCCTTACAGAGATAAACACATATTCACTCAAATTCAGTTGTATAGTCACTATTCACTCTAGTTTGTCACTTTCCCACTGAGTTACACAGAATGAAATTTTTTGACGAACAGAACCAAAAAAAAGAAAGTTTTTGAAAAATGCATATCTTCACTTCAGAAGCTTATATTCACTTACAAATGACCATACAAACACATTGGACCACACGAGACCATATATGTACTGCCCTGTGATCTGAAGCTGTTCCCGGCCCAGAAACACACACAGATTCACGTTCTGAACTTAAAACCACAAAGATGTGTGTCTTCATGAAAGTGTGTATAACCACAGTTTCAACGCTCTAGCTCGCTTCCTGACAGAGATTGGGGCATATTCACTCCAATTCAGTCATACAGCCACAATTCCCTAAAGTTTGTCACCTTCCCACTGAGTTCCACACAGAATGAAAATTTTTGACAAGCAGAACTAAAAAAAAGAATGTTTTTGAAAAAGTGGATATCATCACTTCAGAAGCTTATATTCACTTCCAAATGACCATACAAGCACATTGTGTGAAACAAAACCATATATGCATTGCACTGTGATCTGAAGCTGTTACCTGTCCAGAAACACGCACAGATTCAAACTCTGAGCTTAAAACCTCAAAGAAGCGTGTTTTCATGAAAGTGCGTATAACCACAGTTTCAGCACTCTACCTCGCATCCTCAAAGAGATAAACGCATATTCACTCAAATTCAGTCGTATAGTCACTATTCACTCTAGTTTGTCACCTTCCCACTGAGTTAAACACAGAATGATCATTTTTGCCAAGCAGAACTAAAAAAAAAAAAAAAAGTTTTTGAAAAAGTGCATATCTTCACTACAGAGGCTTTAATTCACTTCCAAATGACCATACAAGCACATTGTGTGAAACAAAACCATATATGCATTGCGCTGTGATCTGAAGCTGTTACCTGGCCAGAAACACGCACAGATTCAAACTCTGAGCTTAAAACCTCAAAGAAGCGTGTTTTCATGAAAGTGCGTATAGCCACAGTTTCATCGCTCTAGCTCGCTTCCTGACAGATATTGGGGCATGTTCACTCCAATTCAGTCATACAGCCACAATTCCCTAAAGTTTGTCACCTTCCCACTGAGTTACACACAGAATGAACATTTTTGACAAGCAGAACTAAAAAAAAGAAAGTTTTTGAAAAAGTGGATATCATCACTTCAGAAGCTTTTATTCACTTCCAAATGACAATACAAGAACATTGGGCGAAAGGATACCATATATGCACTGCCCTGTGATCTGAAGCTGTTACCTGGCCAGAAACACGCACAGATTCAAGTTCTGAGCTTAAAACCTCAAAGAAGCGTGTTTTCATGAAAGTGCGTATAGCCACAGTTTCAACGCTCTAGCTCGCTTCCTGACAGTTATTGGGGCATGTTCACTCCAATTCAGTCATACAGCCACAATTCCCTAAAGTTTGTCACCTTCCCACTGATTTACACACAGAATGAACATTTTTGACAAGCAGAACTAAAAAAAAGAAAGTTTTTGAAAAAGTGGATATCATCACTTCAGAAGCTTTTATTCACTTCCAAATGACAATACAAGCACATTGTGTGAAACAAAACCATATATGCATTGCACTGTGATCTGAAGCTGATACCTGGCCAGAAACACGCACAGATTCAAACTCTGAGCTTAAAACCTCAAAGAAGCGTGTTTTCATGAAAGTGCGTATAACCACAGTTTCAGCACTCTACCTCGCATCCTTAAAGAGATAAACGCATATTCACTGAAATTCAGTCGTATAGTCACTATTCACTCTAGTTTGTCACCTTCCCACTGAGTTAAACACAGAATGATCATTTTTGCCAAGCAGAACTAAAAAAAAGAAAGTTTTTGAAAAAGTGCATATCTTCACTACAGAGGCTTTAATTCACTTCCAAATGACCATACAAGCACATTGTGTGAAACAAAACCATATATGCATTGCACTGTGATCTGAAGCTGTTACCTGGCCAGAAACACGCACAGATTCAAACTCTGAGCTTAAAACCTCAAAGATGCGTGATTTCATTAAAGGGCGTATAACCACAGTTTCAGCACTCTACCTCGCATCCTTACAGAGATAAACACATATTCACTCAAATTCAGTCGTATAGTCACTATTCACTCTAGTTTGTCACTTTCACACTGAGTTACACAGAATGAAAACTTTTGACGAACAGAACTAAAAAAAAGAAAGTTTTTGAAAAATGCATATCTTCACTTCAGAAGCTTATATTCACTTCCAAATGACCATACAAACACATTGGACCACACGAGACCATATATGTACTGCCCTGTGATCTGAAGCTGTTCCCGGCCCAGAAACACACACAGATTCACGTTCTGAACTTAAAACCACAAAGATGTGTGTTTTCATGAAAGTGTGTATAACCACAGTTTCAACGCTCTAGCTCGCTTCCTGACAGAGATTGGGGCATATTCACTCCAATTCAGTCATACAGCCACAATTCCCTAAAGTTTGTCACCTTCCCACTGAGTTCCACACAGAATGAAAATTTTTGACAAGCAGAACTAAAAAAAAGAATGTTTTTGAAAAAGTGGATATCATCACTTTAGAAGCTTATATTCACTTCCAAATGACCATACAAGCACATTGTGTGAAACAAAACCATATATGCATTGCACTGTGATCTGAAGCTGTTACCTGTCAAGAAACACGCACAGATTCAAACTCTGAGCTTAAAACCTCAAAGAAGCGTGTTTTCATGAAAGTGCGTATAACCACAGTTTCAGCACTCTACCTCGCATCCTCAAAGAGATAAACGCATATTCACTCAAATTCAGTCGTATAGTCACTATTCACTCTAGTTTGTCACCTTCCCACTGAGTTAAACACAGAATGATCATTTTTGCCAAGCAGAACTAAAAAAAAAAAAAAAGTTTTTGAAAAAGTGCATATCTTCACTACAGAGGCTTTAATTCACTTCCAAATGACCATACAAGCACATTGTGTGAAACAAAACCATATATGCATTGCACTGTGATCTGAAGCTGTTCCCTGGCCAGAAACACGCACAGATTCAAACTCTGAGCTTAAAACCTCAAAGAAGCGTGTTTTCATGAAAGTGCGTATAGCCACAGTTTCATCGCTCTAGCTCGCTTCCTGACAGAGATTGGGGCATATTCACTCCAATTCAGTCATACAGCCACAATTCCCTAAAGTTTGTCACCTTCCCACTGAGTTACACACAGAATGAACATTTTTGACAAGCAGAACTAAAAAAAAGAAAGTTTTTGAAAAAGTGGATATCATCACTTCAGAAGCTTTTATTCACTTCCAAATGACAATACAAGAACATTGGGCGAAAGGATACCATATATGCACTTCCCTGTGATCTGAAGCTGTTACCTGGCCAGAAACATGCACAGATTCAAGTTCTGAGCTTAGAACCTCAAAGAAGCGTGTTTTCATGGAAGTGCGTATAGCCACAGTTTCAACGCTCTAGCTCGCTTCCTGACAGTTATTGGGGCATGTTCACTCCAATTCAGTCATACAGCCACAATTCCCTAAAGTTTGTCACCTTCCCACTGATTTACACACAGAATGAACATTTTTGACAAGCAGAACTAAAAAAAAGAAAGTTTTTGAAAAAGTGGATATCATCACTTCAGAAGCTTATATTCACTTCCAAATGACCATACAAGCACATTGTGTGAAACAAAACCATATATGCATTGCACTGTGATCTGAAGCTGTTACCTGTCCAGAAACACGCACAGATTCAAACTCTGAGCTTAAAACCTCAAAGAAGCGTGTTTTCATGAAAGTGCGTATAACCACAGTTTCAGCACTCTACCTCGCATCCTCAAAGAGATAAACGCATATTCACTCAAATTCAGTCGTATAGTCACTATTCACTCTAGTTTGTCACTTTCCCACTGAGTTACACACAGAATGAAAAGTTTTGACGAACAGAACTAAAAAAAAGAAAGTTTTTGAAAAATGCATATCTTCACTTCAGAAGCTTATATTCACTTCCAAATGACCATACAAACACATTGGACCACACGAGACCATATATGTACTGCCCTGTGATCTGAAGCTGTTCCCGGCCCAGAAACACACACAGATTCACGTTCTGAACTTAAAACCACAAAGATGTGTGTTTTCATGAAAGTGTGTATAACCACAGTTTCAACGCTCTAGCTCGCTTCCTGACAGAGATTGGGGCATATTCACTCCAATTCAGTCATACAGCCACAATTCCCTAAAGTTTGTCAGCTTCCCACTGAGTTCCACACAGAATGAAAATTTTTGACAAGCAGAACTAAAAAAAAGAAAGTTTTTGAAAAAGTGGATATCATCACTTCAGAAGCTTATATTCACTTCCAAATGACCATACAAGCACATTGTGTGAAACAAAACCATATATGCATTGCACTGTGATCTGAAGCTGTTACCTGTCCAGAAACACGCACAGATTCAAACTCTGAGCTTAAAACCTCAAAGAAGCGTGTTTTCATGAAAGTGCGTATAACCACAGTTTCAGCACTCTACCTCGCATCTTCAAAGAGATAAACGCATATTCACTCAAATTCAGTCGTATAGTCACTATTCACTCTAGTTTGTCACCTTCCCACTGAGTTAAACACAGAATGATCATTTTTGCCAAGCAGAACGAAAAAAAAAAAAAGTTTTTGAAAAAGTGCATATCTTCACTACAGAGGCTTTAATTCACTTCCAAATGACCATACAAGCACATTGTGTGAAACAAAACCATATATGCATTGCACTGTGATCTGAAGCTGTTACCTGGCCAGAAACACGCACAGATTCAAACTCTGAGCTTAAAACCTCAAAGAAGCGTGTTTTCATGAAAGTGCGTATAACCACAGTTTCAGCACTCTACCTCGCATCCTTACAGAGATAAACACATATTCACTCAAATTCAGTCGTATAGTCACTATTAACTCTAGTTTGTCACTTTCCCACTGAGTTACACAGAATGAAAATTTTTGACGAACAGAACCAAAAAAAAGAAAGTTTTTGAAAAATGCATATCTTCACTTCAGAAGCTTATATTCACTTCCAAATGACCATACAAACACATTGGACCACACGAGACCATATATGTACTGCCCTGTGATCTGAAGCTGTTCCCGGCCCAGAAACACACACAGATTCACGTTCTGAACTTAAAACCACAAAGATGTGTGTTTTCATGAAAGTGTGTATAACCACAGTTTCAACGCTCTAGCTCGCTTCCTGACAGAGATTGGGGCATATTCACTCCAATTCAGTCATACAGCCACAATTCCCTAAAGTTTGTCACCTTCCCACTGAGTTCCACACAGAATGAAAATTTTTGACAAGCAGAACTAAAAAAAAGAATGTTTTTGAAAAAGTGGATATCATCACTTCAGAAGCTTATATTCACTTCCAAATGACCATACAAGCACATTGTGTGAAACAAAACCATATATGCATTGCACTGCGATCTGAAGCTGTTACCTGTCCAGAAACACGCACAGATTCAAACTCTGAGCTTAAAACCTCCAAGAAGCGTGTTTTCATGAAAGTGCGTATAACCACAGTTTCAGCACTCTACCTCGCATCCTCAAAGAGATAAACGCATATTCACTCAAATTCAGTCGTATAGTCACTATTCACTCTAGTTTGTCACCTTCCCACTGAGTTAAACACAGAATGATCATTTTTGCCAAGCAGAACTAAAAAAAAAAAAAAGTTTTTGAAAAAGTGCATATCTTCACTACAGAGGCTTTAATTCACTTCCAAATGACCATACAAGCACATTGTGTGAAACAAAACCATATATGCATTGCACTGTGATCTGAAGCTGTAACCTGGCCAGAAACATGCACAGATTCAAACTCTGAGCTTAAAACCTCAAAGAAGCGTGTTTTCATGAAAGTGCGTATAGCCACAGTTTCATCGCTCTAGCTCGCTTCCTGACAGATATTGGGGCATGTTCACTCCAATACAGTCATACAGCCACAATTCCCTAAAGTTTGTCACCTTCCCACTGAGTTACACACAGAATGAACATTTTTGACAAGCAGAACTAAAAAAAAGAAAGTTTTTGAAAAAGTGGATATCATCACTTCAGAAGCTTTTATTCACTTCCAAATGACAAAACAAGAACATTGGGCGAAAGGATACCATATATGCACTGCCCTGTGATCTGAAGCTGTTACCTGGCCAGAAACATGCACAGATTCAAGTTCTGAGCTTAAAACCTCAAAGAAGTGTGTTTTCATGAAAGTGCGTATAGCCACAGTTTCAACGCTCTAGCTCGCTTCCTGACAGTTATTGGGGCATGTTCACTCCAATTCAGTCATACAGCCACAATTCCCTAAAGTTTGTCACCTTCCCACTGATTTACACACAGAATGAACATTTTTGACAAGCAGAACTAAAAAAAAGAAAGTTTTTGAAAAAGTGGATATCATCACTTCAGAAGCTTATATTCACTTCCAAATGACCATACAAGCACATTGTGTGAAACAAAACCATATATGCATTGCACTGTGATCTGAAGCTGTTACCTGTCCAGAAACACGCACAGATTCAAACTCTGAGCTTAAAACCTCAAAGAAGCGTGTTTTCATGAAAGTGCGTATAACCACAGTTTCAGCACTCTACCTCGCATCCTCAAAGAGATAAACGCATATTCACTCAAATTCAGTCGTATAGTCACTATTCACTCTAGTTTGTCACTTTCCCACTGAGTTACACACAGAATGAAAAGTTTTGACGAACAGAACTAAAAAAAAGAAAGTTTTTGAAAAATGCATATCTTCACTTCAGAAGCTTATATTCACTTCCAAATGACCATACAAACACATTGGACCACACGAGACCAAATATGTACTGCCCTGTGATCTGAAGCTGTTCCCGGCCCAGAAACATACACAGATTCACGTTCTGAACTTAAAACCACAAAGATGTGTGTTTTCATGAAAGTGTGTATAACCACAGTTTCAACGCTCTAGCTCGCTTCCTGACAGAGATTGGGGCATATTCACTCCAATTCAGTCATACAGCCACAATTCCCTAAAGTTTGTCAGCTTCCCACTGAGTTCCACACAGAATGAAAATTTTTGACAAGCAGAACTAAAAAAAAAGAAAGTTTTTGAAAAAGTGGATATCATCACTTCAGAAGCTTATATTCACTTCCAAATGACCATACAAGCACATTGTGTGAAACAAAACCATATATGCATTGCACTGTGATCTGAAGCTGTTACCTGTCCAGAAACACGCACAGATTCAAACTCTGAGCTTAAAACCTCAAAGAAGCGTGTTTTCATGAAAGTGCGTATAACCACAGTTTCAGCACTCTACCTCGCATCCTCAAAGAGATAAACGCATATTCACTCAAATTCAGTCGTATAGTCACTATTCACTCTAGTTTGTCACCTTCCCACTGAGTTAAACACAGAATGATCATTTTTGCCAAGCAGAACTAAAAAAAAAAAAAAGTTTTTGAAAAAGTGCATATCTTCACTACAGAGGCTTTAATTCACTTCCAAATGACCATACAAGCACATTGTGTGAAACAAAACCATATATGCATTGCGCTGTGATCTGAAGCTGTTACCTGGCCAGAAACACGCACAGATTCAAACTCTGAGCTTAAAACCTCAAAGAAGCGTGTTTTCATGAAAGTGCGTATAGCCACAGTTTCATCGCTCTAGCTCGCTTCCTGACAGATATTGGGGCATGTTCACTCCAATTCAGTCATACAGCCACAATTCCCTAAAGTTTGTCACCTTCCCACTGAGTTACACACAGAATGAACATTTTTGACAAGCAGAACTAAAAAAAAGAAAGTTTTTGAAAAAGTGGATATCATCACTTCAGAAGCTTTTATTCACTTCCAAATGACAATACAAGAACATTGGGCGAAAGGATACCATATATGCACTGCCCTGTGATCTGAAGCTGTTACCTGGCCAGAAACACGCACAGATTCAAGTTCTGAGCTTAAAACCTCAAAGAAGCGTGTTTTCATGAAAGTGCGTATAGCCACAGTTTCATCGCTCTAGCTCGCTTCCTGACAGATATTGGGGCATGTTCACTCCAATTCAGTCATACAGCCACAATTCCCTAAAGTTTGTCACCTTCCCACTGAGTTACACACAGAATGAACATTTTTGACAAGCAGAACTAAAAAAAAGAAAGTTTTTGAAAAAGTGGATATCATCACTTCAGAAGCTTTTATTCACTTCCAAATGACAATACAAGCACATTGCGTGAAACAAAACCATATATGCATTGCACTGTGATCTGAAGCTGATACCTGGCCAGAAACACGCACAGATTCAAACTCTGAGCTTAAAACCTCAAAGAAGCGTGTTTTCATGAAAGTGCGTATAACCACAGTTTCAGCACTCTACCTCGCATCCTTAAAGAGATAAACGCATATTCACTGAAATTCAGTCGTATAGTCACTATTCACTCTAGTTTGTCACCTTCCCACTGAGTTAAACACAGAATGATCATTTTTGCCAAGCAGAACTAAAAAAAAGAAAGTTTTTGAAAAAGTGCATATCTTCACTACAGAGGCTTTAATTCACTTCCAAATGACAATACAAGCACATTGCGTGAAACAAAACCATATATGCATTGCACTGTGATCTGAAGCTGTTACCTGGCCAGAAACACGCACAGATTCAAACTCTGAGCTTAAAACCTCAAAGATGCGTGATTTCATGAAAGTGCGTATAACCACAGTTTCAGCACTCTACCTCGCATCCTTACAGAGATAAACACATATTCACTCAAATTCAGTCGTCTAGTCACTATTCACTCTAGTTTGTCACTTTCCCACTGAGTTACACAGAATGAAAATTTTTGACGAACAGAACTAAAAAAAAGAAAGTTTTTGAAAAATGCATATCTTCACTTCAGAAGCTTATATTCACTTCCAAATGACCATACAAACACATTGGACCACACGAGACCATATATGTACTGCCCTGTGATCTGAAGCTGTTCCCGGCCCAGAAACACACACAGATTCACGTTCTGAACTTAAAACCACAAAGATGTGTGTTTTCATGAAAGTGTGTATAACCACAGTTTCAACGCTCTAGCTCGCTTCCTGACAGAGATTGGGGCATATTCACTCCAATTCAGTCATACAGCCACAATTCCCTAAAGTTTGTCACCGTCCCACTGAGTTCCACACAGAATGAAAATTTTTGACAAGCAGAACTAAAAAAAAGAATGTTTTTGAAAAAGTGGATATCATCACTTCAGAAGCTTATATTCACTTCCAAATGACCATACAAGCAAATTGTGTGAAACAAAACCATATATGCATTGCACTGTGATCTGAAGCTGTTACCTGTCAAGAAACACGCACAGATTCAAACTCTGAGCTTAAAACCTCAAAGAAGCGTGTTTTCATGAAAGTGCGTATAACCACAGTTTCAGCACTCTACCTCGCATCCTCAAAGAGATAAACGCATATTCACTCAAATTCAGTCGTATAGTCACTATTCACTCTAGTTTGTCACCTTCCCACTGAGTTAAACACAGAATGATCATTTTTGCCAAGCAGAACTAAAAAAAAAAAAAAAGTTTTTGAAAAAGTGCATATCTTCACTACAGAGGCTTTAATTCACTTCCAAATGACCATACAAGCACATTGTGTGAAACAAAACCATATATGCATTGCACTGTGATCTGAAGCTGTAACCTGGCCAGAAACATGCACAGATTCAAACTCTGAGCTTAAAACCTCAAAGAAGCGTGTTTTCATGAAAGTGCGTATAGCCACAGTTTCATCGCTCTAGCTCGCTTCCTGACAGATATTGGGGCATGTTCACTCCAATACAGTCATACAGCCACAATTCCCTAAAGTTTGTCACCTTCCCACTGAGTTACACACAGAATGAACATTTTTGACAAGCAGAACTAAAAAAAAGAAAGTTTTTGAAAAAGTGGATATCATCACTTCAGAAGCTTTTATTCACTTCCAAATGACAAAACAAGAACATTGGGCGAAAGGATACCATATATGCACTGCCCTGTGATCTGAAGCTGTTACCTGGCCAGAAACATGCACAGATTCAAGTTCTGAGCTTAAAACCTCAAAGAAGTGTGTTTTCATGAAAGTGCGTATAGCCACAGTTTCAACGCTCTAGCTCGCTTCCTGACAGTTATTGGGGCATGTTCACTCCAATTCAGTCATACAGCCACAATTCCCTAAAGTTTGTCACCTTCCCACTGATTTACACACAGAATGAACATTTTTGACAAGCAGAACTAAAAAAAAGAAAGTTTTTGAAAAAGTGGATATCATCACTTCAGAAGCTTATATTCACTTCCAAATGACCATACAAGCACATTGTGTGAAACAAAACCATATATGCATTGCACTGTGATCTGAAGCTGTTACCTGTCCAGAAACACGCACAGATTCAAACTCTGAGCTTAAAACCTCAAAGAAGCGTGTTTTCATGAAAGTGCGTATAACCACAGTTTCAGCACTCTACCTCGCATCCTCAAAGAGATAAACGCATATTCACTCAAATTCAGTCGTATAGTCACTATTCACTCTAGTTTGTCACTTTCCCACTGAGTTACACACAGAATGAAAAGTTTTGACGAACAGAACTAAAAAAAAGAAAGTTTTTGAAAAATGCATATCTTCACTTCAGAAGCTTATATTCACTTCCAAATGACCATACAAACACATTGGACCACACGAGACCAAATATGTACTGCCCTGTGATCTGAAGCTGTTCCCGGCCCAGAAACATACACAGATTCACGTTCTGAACTTAAAACCACAAAGATGTGTGTTTTCATGAAAGTGTGTATAACCACAGTTTCAACGCTCTAGCTCGCTTCCTGACAGAGATTGGGGCATATTCACTCCAATTCAGTCATACAGCCACAATTCCCTAAAGTTTGTCAGCTTCCCACTGAGTTCCACACAGAATGAAAATTTTTGACAAGCAGAACTAAAAAAAAAGAAAGTTTTTGAAAAAGTGGATATCATCACTTCAGAAGCTTATATTCACTTCCAAATGACCATACAAGCACATTGTGTGAAACAAAACCATATATGCATTGCACTGTGATCTGAAGCTGTTACCTGTCCAGAAACACGCACAGATTCAAACTCTGAGCTTAAAACCTCAAAGAAGCGTGTTTTCATGAAAGTGCGTATAACCACAGTTTCAGCACTCTACCTCGCATCCTCAAAGAGATAAACGCATATTCACTCAAATTCAGTCGTATAGTCACTATTCACTCTAGTTTGTCACCTTCCCACTGAGTTAAACACAGAATGATCATTTTTGCCAAGCAGAACTAAAAAAAAAAAAAAGTTTTTGAAAAAGTGCATATCTTCACTACAGAGGCTTTAATTCACTTCCAAATGACCATACAAGCACATTGTGTGAAACAAAACCATATATGCATTGCGCTGTGATCTGAAGCTGTTACCTGGCCAGAAACACGCACAGATTCAAACTCTGAGCTTAAAACCTCAAAGAAGCGTGTTTTCATGAAAGTGCGTATAGCCACAGTTTCATCGCTCTAGCTCGCTTCCTGACAGATATTGGGGCATGTTCACTCCAATTCAGTCATACAGCCACAATTCCCTAAAGTTTGTCACCTTCCCACTGAGTTACACACAGAATGAACATTTTTGACAAGCAGAACTAAAAAAAAGAAAGTTTTTGAAAAAGTGGATATCATCACTTCAGAAGCTTTTATTCACTTCCAAATGACAATACAAGAACATTGGGCGAAAGGATACCATATATGCACTGCCCTGTGATCTGAAGCTGTTACCTGTCCAGAAACACGCACAGATTCAAGTTCTGAGCTTAAAACCTCAAAGAAGCGTGTTTTCATGAAAGTGCGTATAGCCACAGTTTCATCGCTCTAGCTCGCTTCCTGACAGATATTGGGGCATGTTCACTCCAATTCAGTCATACAGCCACAATTCCCTAAAGTTTGTCACCTTCCCACTGAGTTACACACAGAATGAACATTTTTGACAAGCAGAACTAAAAAAAAGAAAGTTTTTGAAAAAGTGGATATCATCACTTCAGAAGCTTTTATTCACTTCCAAATGACAATACAAGCACATTGCGTGAAACAAAACCATATATGCATTGCACTGTGATCTGAAGCTGATACCTGGCCAGAAACACGCACAGATTCAAACTCTGAGCTTAAAACCTCAAAGAAGCGTGTTTTCATGAAAGTGCGTATAACCACAGTTTCAGCACTCTACCTCGCATCCTTAAAGAGATAAACGCATATTCACTGAAATTCAGTCGTATAGTCACTATTCACTCTAGTTTGTCACCTTCCCACTGAGTTAAACACAGAATGATCATTTTTGCCAAGCAGAACTAAAAAAAAGAAAGTTTTTGAAAAAGTGCATATCTTCACTACAGAGGCTTTAATTCACTTCCAAATGACAATACAAGCACATTGCGTGAAACAAAACCATATATGCATTGCACTGTGATCTGAAGCTGTTACCTGGCCAGAAACACGCACAGATTCAAACTCTGAGCTTAAAACCTCAAAGATGCGTGATTTCATGAAAGTGCGTATAACCACAGTTTCAGCACTCTACCTCGCATCCTTACAGAGATAAACACATATTCACTCAAATTCAGTCGTCTAGTCACTATTCACTCTAGTTTGTCACTTTCCCACTGAGTTACACAGAATGAAAATTTTTGACGAACAGAACTAAAAAAAAGAAAGTTTTTGAAAAATGCATATCTTCACTTCAGAAGCTTATATTCACTTCCAAATGACCATACAAACACATTGGACCACACGAGACCATATATGTACTGCCCTGTGATCTGAAGCTGTTCCCGGCCCAGAAACACACACAGATTCACGTTCTGAACTTAAAACCACAAAGATGTGTGTTTTCATGAAAGTGTGTATAACCACAGTTTCAACGCTCTAGCTCGCTTCCTGACAGAGATTGGGGCATATTCACTCCAATTCAGTCATACAGCCACAATTCCCTAAAGTTTGTCACCGTCCCACTGAGTTCCACACAGAATGAAAATTTTTGACAAGCAGAACTAAAAAAAAGAATGTTTTTGAAAAAGTGGATATCATCACTTCAGAAGCTTATATTCACTTCCAAATGACCATACAAGCAAATTGTGTGAAACAAAACCATATATGCATTGCACTGTGATCTGAAGCTGTTACCTGTCAAGAAACACGCACAGATTCAAACTCTGAGCTTAAAACCTCAAAGAAGCGTGTTTTCATGAAAGTGCGTATAACCACAGTTTCAGCACTCTACCTCGCATCCTCAAAGAGATAAACGCATATTCACTCAAATTCAGTCGTATAGTCACTATTCACTCTAGTTTGTCACCTTCCCACTGAGTTAAACACAGAATGATCATTTTTGCCAAGCAGAACTAAAAAAAAAAAAAAAGTTTTTGAAAAAGTGCATATCTTCACTACAGAGGCTTTAATTCACTTCCAAATGACCATACAAGCACATTGTGTGAAACAAAACCATATATGCATTGCACTGTGATCTGAAGCTGTTCCCTGGCCAGAAACACGCACAGATTCAAACTCTGAGCTTAAAACCTCAAAGAAGCGTGTTTTCATGAAAGTGCGTATAGCCACAGTTTCATCGCTCTAGCTCGCTTCCTGACAGAGATTGGGGCATATTCACTCCAATTCAGTCATACAGCCACAATTCCCTAAAGTTTGTCACCTTCCCACTGAGTTACACACAGAATGAACATTTTTGACAAGCAGAACTAAAAAAAAGAAAGTTTTTGAAAAAGTGGATATCATCACTTCAGAAGCTTTTATTCACTTCCAAATGACAATACAAGAACATTGGGCGAAAGGATACCATATATGCACTTCCCTGTGATCTGAAGCTGTTACCTGGCCAGAAACATGCACAGATTCAAGTTCTGAGCTTAGAACCTCAAAGAAGCGTGTTTTCATGAAAGTGCGTATAGCCACAGTTTCAACGCTCTAGCTCGCTTCCTGACAGTTATTGGGGCATGTTCACTCCAATTCAGTCATACAGCCACAATTCCCTAAAGTTTGTCACCTTCCCACTGATTTACACACAGAATGAACATTTTTGACAAGCAGAACTAAAAAAAAGAAAGTTTTTGAAAAAGTGGATATCATCACTTCAGAAGCTTATATTCACTTCCAAATGACCATACAAGCACATTGTGTGAAACAAAACCATATATGCATTGCACTGTGATCTGAAGCTGTTACCTGTCCAGAAACACGCACAGATTCAAACTCTGAGCTTAAAACCTCAAAGAAGCGTGTTTTCATGAAAGTGCGTATAACCACAGTTTCAGCACTCTACCTCGCATCCTCAAAGAGATAAACGCATATTCACTCAAATTCAGTCGTATAGTCACTATTCACTCTAGTTTGTCACTTTCCCACTGAGTTACACACAGAATGAAAAGTTTTGACGAACAGAACTAAAAAAAAAAAAAAAGTTTTTGAAAAAGTGCATATCTTCACTACAGAGGCTTTAATTCACTTCCAAATGACCATACAAGCACATTGTGTGAAACAAAACCATATATGCATTGCACTGTGATCTGAAGCTGTTCCCTGGCCAGAAACACGCACAGATTCAAACTCTGAGCTTAAAACCTCAAAGAAGCGTGTTTTCATGAAAGTGCGTATAGCCACAGTTTCATCGCTCTAGCTCGCTTCCTGACAGAGATTGGGGCATATTCACTCCAATTCAGTCATACAGCCACAATTCCCTAAAGTTTGTCACCTTCCCACTGAGTTACACACAGAATGAACATTTTTGACAAGCAGAACTAAAAAAAAGAAAGTTTTTGAAAAAGTGGATATCATCACTTCAGAAGCTTTTATTCACTTCCAAATGACAATACAAGAACATTGGGCGAAAGGATACCATATATGCACTTCCCTGTGATCTGAAGCTGTTACCTGGCCAGAAACATGCACAGATTCAAGTTCTGAGCTTAGAACCTCAAAGAAGCGTGTTTTCATGAAAGTGCGTATAGCCACAGTTTCAACGCTCTAGCTCGCTTCCTGACAGTTATTGGGGCATGTTCACTCCAATTCAGTCATACAGCCACAATTCCCTAAAGTTTGTCACCTTCCCACTGATTTACACACAGAATGAACATTTTTGACAAGCAGAACTAAAAAAAAGAAAGTTTTTGAAAAAGTGGATATCATCACTTCAGAAGCTTATATTCACTTCCAAATGACCATACAAGCACATTGTGTGAAACAAAACCATATATGCATTGCACTGTGATCTGAAGCTGTTACCTGTCCAGAAACACGCACAGATTCAAACTCTGAGCTTAAAACCTCAAAGAAGCGTGTTTTCATGAAAGTGCGTATAACCACAGTTTCAGCACTCTACCTCGCATCCTCAAAGAGATAAACGCATATTCACTCAAATTCAGTCGTATAGTCACTATTCACTCTAGTTTGTCACTTTCCCACTGAGTTACACACAGAATGAAAAGTTTTGACGAACAGAACTAAAAAAAAGAAAGTTTTTGAAAAATGCATATCTTCACTTCAGAAGCTTATATTCACTTCCAAATGACCATACAAACACATTGGACCACACGAGACCATATATGTACTGCCCTGTGATCTGAAGCTGTTCCCGGCCCAGAAACACACACAGATTCACGTTCTGAACTTAAAACCACAAAGATGTGTGTTTTCATGAAAGTGTGTATAACCACAGTTTCAACGCTCTAGCTCGCTTCCTGACAGAGATTGGGGCATATTCACTCCAATTCAGTCATACAGCCACAATTCCCTAAAGTTTGTCAGCTTCCCACTGAGTTCCACACAGAATGAAAATTTTTGACAAGCAGAACTAAAAAAAAGAAAGTTTTTGAAAAAGTGGATATCATCACTTCAGAAGCTTATATTCACTTCCAAATGACCATACAAGCACATTGTGTGAAACAAAACCATATATGCATTGCACTGTGATCTGAAGCTGTTACCTGTCCAGAAACACGCACAGATTCAAACTCTGAGCTTAAAACCTCAAAGAAGCGTGTTTTCATGAAAGTGCGTATAACCACAGTTTCAGCACTCTACCTCGCATCTTCAAAGAGATAAACGCATATTCACTCAAATTCAGTCGTATAGTCACTATTCACTCTAGTTTGTCACCTTCCCACTGAGTTAAACACAGAATGATCATTTTTGCCAAGCAGAACGAAAAAAAAAAAAAGTTTTTGAAAAAGTGCATATCTTCACTACAGAGGCTTTAATTCACTTCCAAATGACCATACAAGCACATTGTGTGAAACAAAACCATATATGCATTGCACTGTGATCTGAAGCTGTTACCTGG
This sequence comes from Gymnothorax reevesii, assembly GCA_029721435.1. NCBI lineage: Eukaryota > Metazoa > Chordata > Actinopteri > Anguilliformes > Muraenidae > Gymnothorax > Gymnothorax reevesii. Next base: position 44,386,579 of record CM056592.1, read on the forward strand.
CCAGAAACACGCACAGATTCAAACTCTGAGCTTAAAACCTCAAAGAAGCGTGTTTTCATGAAAGTGCGTATAACCACAGTTTCAGCACTCTACCTCGCATCCTTACAGAGATAAACACATATTCACTCAAATTCAGTCGTATAGTCACTATTAACTCTAGTTTGTCACTTTCCCACTGAGTTACACAGAATGAAAATTTTTGACGAACAGAACCAAAAAAAAGAAAGTTTTTGAAAAATGCATATCTTCACTTCAGAAGCTTATATTCACTTCCAAATGACCATACAAACACATTGGACCACACGAGACCATATATGTACTGCCCTGTGATCTGAAGCTGTTCCCGGCCCAGAAACACACACAGATTCACGTTCTGAACTTAAAACCACAAAGATGTGTGTTTTCATGAAAGTGTGTATAACCACAGTTTCAACGCTCTAGCTCGCTTCCTGACAGAGATTGGGGCATATTCACTCCAATTCAGTCATACAGCCACAATTCCCTAAAGTTTGTCACCTTCCCACTGAGTTCCACACAGAATGAAAATTTTTGACAAGCAGAACTAAAAAAAAGAATGTTTTTGAAAAAGTGGATATCATCACTTCAGAAGCTTATATTCACTTCCAAATGACCATATAAGCACATTGTGTGAAACAAAACCATATATGCATTGCACTGCGATCTGAAGCTGTTACCTGTCCAGAAACACGCACAGATTCAAACTCTGAGCTTAAAACCTCAAAGAAGCGTGTTTTCATGAAAGTGCGTATAACCACAGTTTCAGCACTCTACCTCGCATCCTCAAAGAGATAAACGCATATTCACTCAAATTCAGTCGTATAGTCACTATTCACTCTAGTTTGTCACCTTCCCACTGAGTTAAACACAGAATGATCATTTTTGCCAAGCAGAACTAAAAAAAAAAAAAAGTTTTTGAAAAAGTGCATATCTTCACTACAGAGGCTTTAATTCACTTCCAAATGACCATACAAGCACATTGTGTGAAACAAAACCATATATGCATTGCACTGTGATCTGAAGCTGTTACCTGGCCAGAAACATGCACAGATTCAAACTCTGAGCTTAAAACCTCAAAGAAGCGTGTTTTCATGAAAGTGCGTATAGCCACAGTTTCATCGCTCTAGCTCGCTTCCTGACAGATATTGGGGCATGTTCACTCCAATACAGTCATACAGCCACAATTCCCTAAAGTTTGTCACCTTCCCACTGAGTTACACACAGAATGAACATTTTTGACAAGCAGAACTAAAAAAAAGAAAGTTTTTGAAAAAGTGGATATCATCACTTCAGAAGCTTTTATTCACTTCCAAATGACAATACAAGAACATTGGGCGAAAGGATACCATATATGCACTGCCCTGTGATCTGAAGCTGTTACCTGGCCAGAAACATGCACAGATTCAAGTTCTGAGCTTAAAACCTCAAAGAAGCGTGTTTTCATGAAAGTGCGTATAGCCACAGTTTCAACGCTCTAACTCGCTTCCTGACAGTTATTGGGGCATGTTCACTCCAATTCAGTCATACAGCCACAATTCCCTAAAGTTTGTCACCTTCCCACTGATTTACACACAGAATGAACATTTTTGACAAGCAGAACTAAAAAAAAGAAAGTTTTTGAAAAAGTGGATATCATCACTTCAGAAGCTTATATTCACTTCCAAATGACCATACAAGCACATTGTGTGAAACAAAACCATATATGCATTGCACTGTGATCTGAAGCTGTTACCTGTCCAGAAACACGCACAGATTCAAACTCTGAGCTTAAAACCTCAAAGAAGCGTGTTTTCATGAAAGTGCGTATAACCACAGTTTCAGCACTCTACCTCGCATCCTCAAAGAGATAAACGCATATTCACTCAAATTCAGTCGTATAGTCACTATTCACTCTAGTTTGTCACTTTCCCACTGAGTTACACACAGAATGAAAAGTTTTGACGAACAGAACTAAAAAAAAGAAAGTTTTTGAAAAATGCATATCTTCACTTCAGAAGCTTATATTCACTTCCAAATGACCATACAAACACATTGGACCACACGAGACCAAATATGTACTGCCCTGTGATCTGAAGCTGTTCCCGGCCCAGAAACATACACAGATTCACGTTCTGAACTTAAAACCACAAAGATGTGTGTTTTCATGAAAGTGTGTATAACCACAGTTTCAACGCTCTAGCTCGCTTCCTGACAGAGATTGGGGCATATTCACTCCAATTCAGTCATACAGCCACAATTCCCTAAAGTTTGTCAGCTTCCCACTGAGTTCCACACAGAATGAAAATTTTTGACAAGCAGAACTAAAAAAAAAGAAAGTTTTTGAAAAAGTGGATATCATCACTTCAGAAGCTTATATTCACTTCCAAATGACCATACAAGCACATTGTGTGAAACAAAACCATATATGCATTGCACTGTGATCTGAAGATGTTACCTGTCCAGAAACACGCACAGATTCAAACTCTGAGCTTAAAACCTCAAAGAAGCGTGTTTTCATGAAAGTGCGTATAACCACAGTTTCAGCACTCTACCTCGCATCTTCAAAGAGATCAACGCATATTCACTCAAATTCAGTCGTATAGTCACTATTCACTCTAGTTTGTCACCTTCCCACTGAGTTAAACACAGAATGATCATTTTTGCCAAGCAGAACGAAAAAAAAAAAAAGTTTTTGAAAAAGTGCATATCTTCACTACAGAGGCTTTAATTCACTTCCAAATGACCATACAAGCACATTGTGTGAAACAAAACCATATATGCATTGCACTGTGATCTGAAGCTGTTACCTGGCCAGAAACACGCACAGATTCAAACTCTGAGCTTAAAACCTCAAAGAAGCGTGATTTCATGAAAGTGCGTATAACCACAGTTTCAGCACTCTACCTCGCATCCTTACAGAGATAAACACATATTCACTCAAATTCAGTCGTATAGTCACTATTAACTCTAGTTTGTCACTTTCCCACTGAGTTACACAGAATGAAAATTTTTGACGAACAGAACCAAAAAAAAGAAAGTTTTTGAAAAATGCATATCTTCACTTCAGAAGCTTATATTCACTTCCAAATGACCATACAAACACATTGGACCACACGAGACCATATATGTACTGCCCTGTGATCTGAAGCTGTTCCCGGCCCAGAAACACACACAGATTCACGTTCTGAACTTAAAACCACAAAGATGTGTGTTTTCATGAAAGTGTGTATAACCACAGTTTCAACGCTCTAGCTCGCTTCCTGACAGAGATTGGGGCATATTCACTCCAATTCAGTCAAACAGCCACAATTCCCTAAAGTTTGTCACCTTCCCACTGAGTTCCACACAGAATGAAATTTTTTGACAAGCAGAACTAAAAAAAAGAATGTTTTTGAAAAAGTGGATATCATCACTTCAGAAGCTTATATTCACTTCCAAATGACCATACAAGCACATTGTGTGAAACAAAACCATATATGCAGTGCACTGTGATCTGAAGCTGTTACCTGTCCAGAAACACGCACAGATTCAAACTCTGAGCTTAAAACCTCAAAGAAGCGTGTTTTCATGAAAGTGCGTATAACCACAGTTTCAGCACTCTACCTCGCATCCTCAAAGAGATAAACGCATATTCACTCAAATTCAGTCGTATAGTCACTATTCACTCTAGTTTGTCACCTTCCCACTGAGTTAAACACAGAATGACTTTTTTTGCCAAGCAGAACTAAAAAAAAGAAAGTTTTTGAAAAAGTGCATATCTTCACTACAGAGGCTTTAATTCACTTCCAAATGACCATACAAGCACATTGTGTGAAACAAAACCATATATGCATTGCACTGTGATCTGAAGCTGTTACCTGGCCAGAAATACGCACAGATTCAAACTCTGAGCTTAAAACCTCAAAGAAGCGTGTTTTCATGAAAGTGCGTATAGCCACAGTTTCATCGCTCTAGCTCGCTTCCTGACAGATATTGGGGCATGTTCACTCCAATTCAGTCATACAGCCACAATTCCCTAAAGTTTGTCACCTTCCCACTGATTTACACACAGAATGAACATTTTTGACAAGCAGAACTAAAAAAAAGAAAGTTTTTGAAAAAGTGGATCTCATCACTTCAGAAGCTTTTATTCACTTCCAAATGACAATACAAGCACATTGCGTGAAACAAAACCATATATGCATTGCACTGTGATCTGAAGCTGATACCTGGCCAGAAACACGCACAGATTCAAACTCTGAGCTTAAAACCTCAAAGAAGCGTGTTTTCATGAAAGTGCGTATAACCACAGTTTCAGCACTCTACCTCGCATCCTTAAAGAGATAAACGCATATTCACTGAAATTCAGTCGTATAGTCACTATTCACTCTAGTTTGTCACCTTCCCACTGAGTTAAACACAGAATGATCATTTTTGCCAAGCAGAACTAAAAAAAAGAAAGTTTTTGAAAAAGTGCATATCTTCACTACAGAGGCTTTAATTCACTTCCAAATGACCATACAAGCACATTGTGTGAAACAAAACCATATATGCATTGCACTGTGATCTGAAGCTGTTACCTGGCCAGAAACACACACAGATTCAAACTCTGAGCTTAAAACCTCAAAGAAGCGTGATTTCATGAAAGTGCGTATAACCACAGTTTCAGCACTCTACCTCGCATCCTTACAGAGATAAACACATATTCACTCAAATTCAGTCGTATAGTCACTATTAACTCTAGTTTGTCACTTTCCCACTGAGTTACACAGAATGAAAATTTTTGACGAACAGAACCAAAAAAAAGAAAGTTTTTGAAAAATGCATATCTTCACTTCAGAAGCTTATATTCACTTCCAAATGACCATACAAACACATTGGACCACACGAGACCATATATGTACTGCCCTGTGATCTGAAGCTGTTCCCGGCCCAGAAACACACACAGATTCACGTTCTGAACTTAAAACCACAAAGATGTGTGTTTTCATGAAAGTGTGTATAACCACAGTTTCAACGCTCTAGCTCGCTTCCTGACAGAGATTGGGGCATATTCACTCCAATTCAGTCATACAGCCACAATTCCCTAAAGTTTGTCACCTTCCCACTGAGTTCCACACAGAATGAAATTTTTTGTCAAGCAGAACTAAAAAAAAGAATGTTTTTGAAAAAGTGGATATCATCACTTCAGAAGCTTATATTCACTTCCAAATGACCATACAAGCACATTGTGTGAAATAAAACCATATATGCATTGCACTGCGATCTGAAGCTGTTACCTGTCCAGAAACACGCACAGATTCAAACTCTGAGCTTAAAACCTCAAAGAAGCGTGTTTTCATGAAAGTCCGTATAACCACAGTTTCAGCACTCTACCTCGCATCCTCAAAGAGATAAACGCATATTCACTCAAATTCAGTCGTATAGTCACTATTCACTCTAGTTTGTCACCTTCCCACTGAGTTAAACACAGAATGATCATTTTTGCCAAGCAGAACTAAAAAAAAAAAAAAGTTTTTGAAAAAGTGCATATCTTCACTACAGAGGCTTTAATTCACTTCCAAATGACCATACAAGCACATTGTGTGAAACAAAACCATATATGCATTGCACTGTGATCTGAAGCTGTTACCTGGCCAGAAACACGCACAGATTCAAACTCTGAGCTTAAAACCTCAAAGAAGCGTGTTTTCATGAAAGTGCGTATAACCACAGTTTCAGCACTCTACCTCGCATCCTCAAAGAGATAAACGCATATTCACTTAAATTCAGTCGTATAGTCACTATTCACTCTAGTTTGTCACCTTCCCACTGAGTTAAACACAGAATGACTTTTTTTGCCAAGCAGAACTAAAAAAAAGAAAGTTTTTGAAAAAGTGCATATCTTCACTACAGAGGCTTTAATTCACTTCCAAATGACCATACAAGCACATTGTGTGAAACAAAACCATATATGCATTGCACTGTGATCTGAAGCTGTTACCTGGCCAGAAACACGCACAGATTCAAACTCTGAGCTTAAAACCTCAAAGAAGCGTGTTTTCATGAAAGTGCGTATAGCCACAGTTTCATCGCTCTAGCTCGCTTCCTGACAGATATTGGGGCATGTTCACTCCAATTCAGTCATACAGCCACAATTCCCTAAAGTTTGTCACCTTCCCACTGATTTACACACAGAATGAACATTTTTGACAAGCAGAACTAAAAAAAAGAAAGTTTTTGAAAAAGTGGATCTCATCACTTCAGAAGCTTATATTCACTTCCAAATGACAATACAAGCACATTGCGTGAAACAAAACCATATATGCATTGCACTGTGATCTGAAGCTGATACCTGGCCAGAAACACGCACAGATTCAAACTCTGAGCTTAAAACCTCAAAGAAGCGTGTTTTCATGAAAGTGCGTATAACCACAGTTTCAGCACTCTACCTCGCATCCTTAAAGAGATAAACGCATATTCACTGAAATTCAGTCGTATAGTCACTATTCACTCTAGTTTGTCACCTTCCCACTGAGTTAAACACAGAATGATCATTTTTGCCAAGCAGAACTAAAAAAAAGAAAGTTTTTGAAAAAGTGCATATCTTCACTACAGAGGCTTTAATTCACTTCCAAATGACCATACAAGCACATTGTGTGAAACAAAACCATATATGCATTGCACTGTGATCTGAAGCTGTTACCTGGCCAGAAACACGCACAGATTCAAACTCTGAGCTTAAAACCTTAAAGAAGCGTGATTTCATGAAAGTGCGTATAACCACAGTTTCAGCACTCTACCTCGCATCCTTACAGAGATAAACACATATTCACTCAAATTCAGTCGTATAGTCACTATTAACTCTAGTTTGTCACTTTCCCACTGAGTTACACAGAATGAAAATTTTTGACGAACAGAACCAAAAAAAAGAAAGTTTTTGAAAATGGATATCTTCACTTCAGAAGCTTATATTCACTTCCAAATGACCATACGAACACATTGGACCACACGAGACCATATATGTACTGCCCTGTGATCTGAAGCTGTTCCCGGCCCAGAAACACACACAGATTCACGTTCTGAACTTAAAACCACAAAGATGTGTGTTTTCATGAAAGTGTGTATAACCACAGTTTCAACGCTCTAGCTCGCTTCCTGACAGAGATTGGGGCATATTCACTCCAATTCAGTCATACAGCCACAATTCCCTAAAGTTTGTCTCCTTCCCACTGAGTTCCACACAGAATGAAATTTTTTGTCAGGCAGAACTAAAAAGAAGAATGTTTTTGAAAAAGTGGATATCATCACTTCAGAAGCTTATATTCACTTCCAAATGACCATACAAGCACATTGTGTGAAATAAAACCATATATGCATTGCACTGCGATCTGAAGCTGTTACCTGTCCAGAAACACGCATAGATTCAAACTCTGAGCTTAAAACCTCAAAGAAGCGTGTTTTCATGAAAGTCCGTATAACCACAGTTTCAGCACTCTACCTCGCATCCTCAAAGAGATAAACGCATATTCACTGAAATTCAGTCGTATAGTCACTATTCACTCTAGTTTGTCACCTTCCCACTGAGTTAAACACAGAATGATCATTTTTGCCAAGCAGAACTAAAAAAAAAAAAAAGTTTTTGAAAAAGTGCATATCTTCACTACAGAGGCTTTAATTCACTTCCAAATGACCATACAAGCACATTGTGTGAAACAAAACCATATATGCATTGCACTGTGATCTGAAGCTGTTACCTGGCCAGAAACACGCACAGATTCAAACTCTGAGCTTAAAACCTCAAAGAAGCGTGTTTTCATGAAAGTGCGTATAGCCACAGTTTCATCGCTCTAGCACGCTTCCTGACAGATATTGGGGCATGTTCACTCCAATTCAGTCATACAGCCACAATTCCCTAAAGTTTGTCACCTTCCCACTGAGTTACACACAGAATGAACATTTTTTACAAGCAGAACTAAGAAATAGAAAGTTTTTGAAAAAGTGGATATCATCACTTCAGAAGCTTTTATTCACTTCCAAATGACAATACAAGAACATTGGGCGAAAGGATACCATATATGCACTTCCCTGTGATCTGAAGCTGTTACCTGGCCAGAAACACGCACAGATTCAAGTTCTGAGCTTAAAACCTCAAAGAAGCGTGTTTTCATGAAAGTGCGTATAGCCACAGTTTCAACGCTCTAGCTCGCATCCTGACAGTTATTGGGGCATGTTCACTCCAATTCAGTCATACAGCCACAAATCCCTAAAGTTTGTCACCTTCCCACTGATTTACACACAGAATGAACATTTTTGACAAGCAGAACTAAAAAAAAGAAAGTTTTTGAAAAAGTGCATATCTTCACTACAGAGGCTTTAATTCACTTCCAAATGACCATACAAGCACATTGTGTGAAACAAAACCATATATGCATTGCACTGTGATCTGAAGCTGTTACCTGTCCAGAAACACGCACAGATTCAAACTCTGAGCTTAAAACCTCAAAGAAGCGTGTTTTCATGAAAGTGCGTCTAACCACAGTTTCAGCACTCTACCTCGCATCCTCAAAGAGATAAACGCATATTCACTCAAATTCAGTCGTATAGTCACTATTCACTCTAGTTTGTCACCTTCCCACTGAGTTAAACACAGAATGATCATTTTTGCCAAGCAGAACTAAAAAAAAAAAAAGTTTTTGAAAAAGTGCATATCTTCACTACAGAGGCTTTAATTCACTTCCAAATGACCATACAAGCACATTGTGTGAAACAAAACCATATATGCATTGCACTGTGATCTGAAGCTGTTTCCTGGCCAGAAACACGCACAGATTCAAACTCTGAGCTTAAAACCTCAAAGAAGCGTGATTTCATGAAAGTGCGTATAACCACAGTTTCAGCACTCTACCTCGCATCCTTACAGAGATAAACACATATTCACTCAAATTCAGTCGTATAGTCACTATTCACTCTAGTTTGTCACTTTCCCACTGAGTTACACACAGAATGAAATTTTTTGACGAACAGAACTAAAAAAAAGAAAGTTTTTGAAAAATGCATATCTTCACTTCAGAAGCTTATATTCACTTCCAAATGACCATACAAACACATTGGACCACACGAGACCATATATGTACTGCCCTGTGATCTGAAGCTGTTCCCGGCCCAGAAACACACACAGATTCACGTTCTGAACTTAAAACCACAAAGAAGTGTGTTTTCATGAAAGTGTGTATAACCTCAGTTTCAACGCTCTAGCTCGCTTCCTGACAGAGATTGGGGCATATTCACTCCAATTCAGTCATACAGCCACAATTCCCTAAAGTTTGTCACCTTCCCACTGAGTTACACACAGAATGAAAATTTTTGACAAGCAGAACTAAAAAAAGAAAGTTTTTGAAAAAGTGGATATCATCACTTCAGAAGCTTTTATTCACTTCCAAATGACAATACAAGAACATTGGGCGAAAGGATACCATATATGCACTGCCCTGTGATCTGAAGTTGTTACCTGGCCAGAAACACGCACAGATTCAAGTTCTGAGCTTAAAACCTCAAAGAAGCGTGTTTTCATGAAAATGCGTATAGCCACAGTTTCAACGCTCTAGCTCGCTTCCTGACAGATATTGGGGCATGTTCACTCCAATTCAGTCATACAGCCACAATTCCCTAAAGTTTGTCACCTTCCCACTGAGTTACACACAGAATGAACATTTTTGACAAGCAGAACTAAAAAAAAGAAAGTTTTTGAAAAAGTGGATATCATCACTTCAGAAGCTTTTATTCACTTCCAAATGACAATACAAGCACATTGTGTGAAACAAAACCATATATGCATTGCACTGTGATCTGAAGCTGTTACCTGGCCAGAAACACGCACAGATTCAAACTCTGAGCTTAAAACCTCAAAGAAGCGTGTTTTCATGAAAGTGCGTATAACCACAGTTTCAGCACTCTACCTCGCATCCTTAAAGAGATAAACGCATATTCACTGAAATTCAGTCGTATAGTCACTATTCACTCTAGTTTGTCACCTTCCCACTGAGTTAAACACAGAATGATCATTTTTGCCAAGCAGAACTAAAAAAAAGAAAGTTTTTGAAAAAGTGCATATCTTCACTACAGAGGCTTTAATTCACTTCCAAATGACCATACAAGCACATTGTGTGAAACAAAACCATATATGCATTGCACTGTGATCTGAAGCTGTTACGTGGCCAGAAACACGCACAGATTCAAACTCTGAGCTTAAAACCTCAAAGAAGCGTGATTTCATGAAAGTGCGTATAACCACAGTTTCAGCACTCTACCTCGCATCCTTACAGAGATAAACACATATTCACTCAAATTCAGTCGTATAGTCACTATTCACTCTAGTTTGTCACTTTCCCACTGAGTTACACACAGAATGAAATTTTTTGACGAACAGAACTAAAAAAAAGAAAGTTTTTGAAAAATGCATATCTTCACTTCAGAAGCTTATATTCACTTCCAAATGACCATACAAACACATTGGACCACACGAGACCATATATGTACTGCCCTGTGATCTGAAGCTGTTCCCGGCCCAGAAACACACACAGATTCACGTTCTGAGCTTAAAACCACAAAGAAGTGTGTTTTCATGAAAGTGTGTATAACCACAGTTTCAAAGCTCTAGCTCGCTTCCTGACAGAGATTGGGGCATATTCACTCCAATTCAGTCATACAGCCACAATTCCCTAAAGTTTGTCACCTTCCCACTGAGTTACACACAGAATGAAAATTTTTGACAAGCAGAACTAAAAAAAAGAAAGTTTTTGAAAAAGTGCATATCTTCACTACAGAGGCTTTAATTCACTTCCAAATGACCATACAAGCACATTGTGTGAAACAAAACCATATATGCATTGCACTGTGATCTGAAGCTGTTACCTGTCCAGAAGCACGCACAGATTCAAACTCTGAGCTTAAAACCTCAAAGAAGCGTGTTTTCATGAAAGTGCGTCGAACCACAGTTTCAGCACTCTACCTCGCATCCTCAAAGAGATAAACGCATATTCACTCAAATTCAGTCGTATAGTCACTATTCACTCTAGTTTGTCACCTTCCCATTGAGTTAAACACAGAATGATCATTTTTGCCAAGCAGAACTAAAAAAAAAAAAAGTTTTTGAAAAAGTGCATATCTTCACTACAGAGGCTTTAATTCACTTCAAAATGACCATACAAGCACATTGTGTGAAAGAAAACCATATATGCATTGCACTGTGATCTGAAGCTGTTACCTGGCCAGAAACACGCACAGATTCAAACTCTGAGCTTAAAACCTCAAAGAAGCGTGATTTCATGAAAGTGCGTATAACCACAGTTTCAGCACTCTACCTCACATCCTTACAGAGATAAACACATATTCACTCAAATTCAGTCGTATAGTCACTATTCACTCTAGTTTGTCACTTTCCCACTGAGTTACACACAGAATGAAATTTTTTGACGAACAGAACTAAAAAAAAGAAAGTTTTTGAAAAATGCATATCTTCACTTCAGAAGCTTATATTCACTTCCAAATGACCATACAAACACATTGGACCACACGAGACCATATATGTACTGCCCTGTGATCTGAAGCTGTTCCCGGCCCAGAAACACACACAGATTCACGTTCTGAACTTAAAACCACAAAGATGTGTGTTTTCATGAAAGTGTCTATTACCACAGTTTCAACGCTCTAGCTCGCTTCCTGACAGAGATTGGGGCATATTCACTCCAATTCAGTCATACAGCCACAATTCCCTAAAGTTTGTCACCTTCCCACTGAGTTACACACAGAATGAAAATTTTTGACAAGCAGAACTAAAAAAAAGAAAGTTTTTGAAAAAGTGGATATCATCACTTCAGAAGCTTTTATTCACTTCCAAATGACAATACAAGAACATTGGGCGAAAGGATACCATATATGCACTGCCCTGTGATCTGAAGCTGTTACCTGGCCAGAAACACGCACAGATTCAAGTTCTGAGCTTAAAACCTCAAAGAAGCGTGTTTTCATGAAAATGCGTATAGCCACAGTTTCAACGCTCTAGCTCGCTTCCTGACAGATATTGGGGCATGTTCACTCCAGTTCAGTCATACAGCCACAATTCCCTAAAGTTTGTCACCTTCCCACTGAGTTACACACAGAATGAACATTTTTGACAAGCAGAACTAAAAAAAAGAAAGTTTTTGAAAAAGTGGATATCATCACTTCAGAAGCTTTTATTCACTTCCAAATGACAATACAAGCACATTGTGTGAAACAAAACCATATATGCATTGCACTGTGATCTGAAGCTGTTACCTGGCCAGAAACACGCACAGATTCAAACTCTGAGCTTAAAACCTCAAAGAAGCGTGTTTTCATGAAAGTGCGTATAACCACAGTTTCAGCACTCTACCTCGCATCCTTAAAGAGATAAACGCATATTCACTGAAATTCAGTCGTATAGTCACTATTCACTCTAGTTTGTCACCTTCCCACTGAGTTAAACACAGAATGATCATTTTTGCCAAGCAGAACTAAAAAAAAGAAAGTTTTTGAAAAAGTGCATATCTTCACTACAGAGGCTTTAATTCACTTCCAAATGACCATACAAGCACATTGTGTGAAACAAAACCATATATGCATTGCACTGTGATCTGAAGCTGTTACGTGGCCAGAAACACGCACAGATTCAAACTCTGAGCTTAAAACCTCAAAGAAGCGTGATTTCATGAAAGTGCGTATAACCACAGTTTCAGCACTCTACCTCGCATCCTGACAGAGATAAACACATATTCACTCAAATTCAGTCGTATAGTCACTATTCACTCTAGTTTGTCACTTTCCCACTGAGTTACACACAGAATGAAATTTTTTGACGAACAGAACTAAAAAAAAGAAAGTTTTTGAAAAATGCATATCTTCACTTCAGAAGCTTATATTCACTTCCAAATGACCATACAAACACATTGGACCACACGAGACCATATATGTACTGCCCTGTGATCTGAAGCTGTTCCCGGCCCAGAAACACACACAGATTCACGTTCTGAGCTTAAAACCACAAAGAAGTGTGTTTTCATGAAAGTGTGTATAACCACAGTTTCAATGCTCTAGCTCGCTTCCTGACAGAGATTGGGGCATATTCACTCCAATTCAGTCATACAGCCACAATTCCCTAAAGTTTGTCACCTTCCCACTGAGTTACACACAGAATGAAAATTTTTGACAAGCAGAACTAAAAAAAAGAAAGTTTTTGAAAAAGTGGATATCATCACTTCAGAAGCTTTTATTCACTTCCAAATGACAATACAAGAACATTGGGCGAAAGGATACCATATATGCACTGCCCTGTGATCTGAAGCTGTTACCTGGCCAGAAACACGCACAGATTCAAGTTCTGAGCTTAAAACCTCAAAGAAGCGTGTTTTCATTGAAAATGCGTATAGCCACAGTTTCAACGCTCTAGCTCGCTTCCTGACAGATATTGGGGCATGTTCACTCCAGTTCAGTCATACAGCCACAATTCCCTAAAGTTTGTCACCTTCCCACTGAGTTAAACACAGAATGATCATTTTTGCCAAGTGGAACTAAAAAAAAGAAAGTTTTTGAAAAAATGCATATCTTCACTACAGAGGCTTTAATTCACTTCCAAATGACCATACAAGCACATTGTGTGAAACAAAACCATATATGCATTGCACTGTGATCTGAAGCTGTTACCTGGCCAGAAACACGCACAGATTCAAACTCTGAGCTTAAAACCTCAAAGAAGCGTGATTTCATGAAAGTGCGTATAACCACAGTTTCAGCACTCTACCTCGCATCCTGACAGAGATAAACACATATTCACTCAAATTCAGTCGTATAGTCACTATTCACTCTAGTTTGTCACTTTCCCACTGAGTTACACACAGAATGAAATTTTTTGACGGACAGAACTAAAAAAAAGAAAGTTTTTGAAAAATGCATATCTTCACTTCAGAAGCTTATATTCACTTCCAAATGACCATACAAACACATTGGACCACACGAGACCATATATGTACTGCCCTGTGATCTGAAGCTGTTCCCGACCCAGAAACACACACAGATTCACGTTCTGAACTTAAAACCACAAAGAAGTGTGTTTTCATGAAAGTGTGTATAACCACAGTTTCAACGCTCTAGCTCGCTTCCTAAAAGAGATTGGGGCATATTCACTCCAATTCAGTCATACAGCCACAATTCCCTAAAGTTTGTCAGCTTCCCACTGAGTTCCACACAGAATGAACATTTTTTGACAAGCAGAACTAAAAAAAAGAAAGTTTTTGAAAAAGTGGATATCATCACTTCAGAAGCTTTTATTCACTTCCAAATGACAATACAAGCACATTGTGTGAAACAAAACCATATATGCATTGCACTGTGATCTGAAGCTGTTACCTGGCCAGAAACACGCACAGATTCAAACTCTGAGCTTAAAACCTCAAAGAAGCGTGTTTTCATGAAAGTGCGTATAACCACAGTTTCAGCACTCTACCTCGCATCCTTAAAGAGATAAACGCATATTCACTGAAATTCAGTCGTATAGTCACTATTCACTCTAGTTTGTCACCTTCCCACTGAGTTAAACACAGAATGATCATTTTTGCCAAGCAGAACTAAAAAAAGAAAGTTTTTGAAAAAGTGCATATCTTCACTACAGAGGCTTTAATTCACTTCCAAATGACCATACAAGCACATTGTGTGAAACAAAACCATATATGCATCGCACTGTGATCTGAAGCTGTTACGTGGCCAGAAACACGCACAGATTCAAACTCTGAGCTTAAAACCTCAAAGAAGCGTGATTTCATGAAAGTGCGTATAACCACAGTTTCAGCACTCTACCTCGCATCCTGACAGAGATAAACACATATTCACTCAAATTCAGTCGTATAGTCACTATTCACTCTAGTTTGTCACTTTCCCACTGAGTTACACACAGAATGAAATTTTTTGACGAACAGAACTAAAAAAAAGAAAGTTTTTGAAAAATGCATATCTTCACTTCAGAAGCTTATATTCACTTCCAAATGACCATACAAACACATTGGACCACACGAGACCATATATGTACTGCCCTGTGATCTGAAGCTGTTCCCGGCCCAGAAACACACACAGATTCACGTTCTGAACTTAAAACCACAAAGAAGTGTGTTTTCATGAAAGTGTGTATAACCACAGTTTCAACGCTCTAGCTCGCTTCCTGACAGAGATTGGGGCATATTCACTCCAATTCAGTCATACAGCCACAATTCCCTAAAGTTTGTCACCTTCCCACTGAGTTACACACAGAATGAAAATTTTTGACAAGCAGAACTAAAAAAAAGAAAGTTTTTGAAAAAGTGGATATCATCACTTCAGAAGCTTTTATTCACTTCCAAATGACAATACAAGAACATTGGGCGAAAGGATACCATATATGCACTACCCTGTGATCTGAAGCTGTTACCTGGCCAGAAACACGCACAGATTCAAGTTCTGAGCTTAAAACCTCAAAGAAGCGTGTTTTCATGAAAATGCGTATAGCCACAGTTTCAACGCTCTAGCTCGCTTCCTGACAGATATTGGGGCATGTTCACTCCAGTTCAGTCATACAGCCACAATTCCCTAAAGTTTGTCACCTTCCCACTGAGTTACACACAGAATGAACATTTTTGACGAACAGAACCAAAAAAAAGAATGTTTTTGAAAAAGTGCATATCTTCACTACAGAGGCTTTAATTCACTTCCAAATGACCATACAAGCACATTGTGTGAAACAAAACCATATATGCATTGCACTGTGATCTGAAGCTGTTACGTGGCCAGAAACACGCACAGATTCAAACTCTGAGCTTAAAACCTCAAAGAAGCGTGATTTCATGAAAGTGCGTATAACCACAGTTTCAGCACTCTACCTCGCATCCTGACAGAGATAAACACATATTCACTCAAATTCAGTCGTATAGTCACTATTCACTCTAGTTTGTCACTTTCCCACTGAGTTACACACAGAATGAAATTTTTTGACGAACAGAACTAAAAAAAAGAAAGTTTTTGAAAAATGCATATCTTCACTTCAGAAGCTTATATTCACTTCCAAATGACCATACAAACACATTGGACCACACGAGACCATATATCTACTGCCCTGTGATCTGAAGCTGTTCCCGGCCCAGAAACACACACAGATTCACGTTCTGAACTTAAAACCACAAAGAAGTGTGTTTTCATGAAAGTGTGTATAACCACAGTTTCAACGCTCTAGCTCGCTTCCTGACAGAGATTGGGGCATATTCACTCCAATTCAGTCATACAGCCACAATTCCCTAAAGTTTGTCACCTTCCCACTGAGTTACACACAGAATGAAAATTTTTGACAAGCAGAACTAAAAAAAAGAAAGTTTTTGAAAAAGTGGATATCATCACTTCAGAAGCTTTTATTCACTTCCAAATGACAATACAAGAACATTGGGCGAAAGGATACCATATATGCACTACCCTGTGATCTGAAGCTGTTACCTGGCCAGAAACACGCACAGATTCAAGTTCTGAGCTTAAAACCTCAAAGAAGCGTGTTTTCATGAAAATGCGTATAGCCACAGTTTCAACGCTCTAGCTCGCTTCCTGACAGATATTGGGGCATGTTCACTCCAGTTCAGTCATACAGCCACAATTCCCTAAAGTTTGTCACCTTCCCACTGAGTTACACACAGAATGAACATTTTTGACAAGCAGAACTAAAAAAAAGAAAGTTTTTGAAAAAGTGGATATCATCACTTCAGAAGCTTTTATTCACTTCCAAATGACAATACAAGCACATTGTGTGAAACAAAACCATATATGCATTGCACTGTGATCTGAAGCTGTTACCTGGCCAGAAACACGCACAGATTCAAACTCTGAGCTTAAAACCTCAAAGAAGCGTGTTTTCATGAAAGTGCGTATAACCACAGTTTCAGCACTCTACCTCGCATCCTTACAGAGATAAACACATATTCACTCAAATTCAGTCGTATAGTCACTATTCACTCTAGTTTGTCACTTTCCCACTGAGTTACACACAGAATGAAAAGTTTTGACGAACAGAACTAAAAAAAAGAAAGTTTTTGAAAAATGCATATCTTCACTTCAGAAGCTTATATTCACTTCCAAATGACCATACAAACACATTGGACCACACGAGACCATATATGTACTGCCGTGTGATCTGAAGCTGTTCCCGGCCCAGGAAAACACACAGATTCACGTTCTGAACTTAAAACCACAAAGATGTGTGTTTTCATGAAAGTGTGTATAACCACAGTTTCAACGCTCTAGCTCGCTTCCTGACAGAGATTGGGGCATATTCACTCCAATTCAGTCATACAGCCACAATTCCCTAAAGTTTGTCACCTTCCCACTGAGTTCCACACAGAATGAAAATTTTTGACAAGCAGAACTAAAAAAAAGAATGTTTTTGAAAAAGTGGATATCATCACTTCAGAAGCTTTTATTCACTTCCAAATGACCATACAAGCACATTGTGTGAAACAAAACCATATATGCATTGCACTGTGATCTGAAGCTGTTACCTGTCCAGAAACACGCACAGATTCAAACTCTGAGCTTAAAACCTCAAAGAAGCGTGTTTTCATGAAAGTGCGTATAACCACAGTTTCAGCACTCTACCTCGCATCCTCAAAGAGATAAACGCATATTCACTCAAATTCAGTCGTAAAGTCACTATTCACTCTAGTTTGTCACTTTCCCACTGAGTTACACACAGAATGAAAAGTTTTGACGAACAGAACTAAAAAAAAGAAAGTTTTTGAAAAATGCATATCTTCACTTCAGAAGCTTATATTCACTTCCAAATGACCATACAAACACATTGGACCACACGAGACCATATATGTACTGCCCTGTGATCTGAAGCTGTTCCCGGCCCAGAAACACACACAGATTCACGTTCTGAACTTAAAACCACAAAGATGTGTGTTTTCATGAAAGTGTGTATAACCACAGTTTCAACGCTCTAGCTCGCCTCCTGACAGAGATTGGGGCATATTCACTCCAATTCAGTCATACAGCCACAATTCCCTAAAGTTTGTCAGCTTCCCACTGAGTTCCACACAGAATGAAAATTTTTGACAAGCAGAACTAAAAAAAAAAAAGTTTTTGAAAAAGTGGATATCATCACTTCAGAAGCTTTTATTCACTTCCAAATGACCATACAAGCACATTGTGTGAAACAAAACCATATATGCATTGCACTGTGATCTGAAGCTGTTACCTGTCCAGAATCACGCACAGATTCAAACTCTGAGCTTAAAACCTCAAAGAAGCGTGTTTTCATGAAAGTGCGTATAACCACAGTTTCAGCACTCTACCTCGCATCTTCAAAGAGATAAACGCATATTCACTCAAATTCAGTCGTTTGTCACTATTCACTCTTGTTTGTCACCTTCCCACTGAGTTAAACACAGAATGATCATTTTTGCCAAGCAGAACTAAAAAAAAAAAAAGTTTTTGAAAAAGTGCATATCTTCACAACAGAGGCTTTAATTCACTTCCAAATGACCATACAAGCACATTGTGTGAAACAAAACCATATATGCATTGCACTGTGATCTGAAGCTGTTACCTGGCCAGAAACACGCACAGATTCAAACTCTGAGCTTAAAACCTCAAAGAAGCGTGTTTTCATGAAAGTGCTTATAACCACAGTTTCAGCACTCTACCTCGCATCCTCAAAGAGATAAACGCATATTCACTCAAATTCAGTCGTATAGTCACTATTCACTCTAGTTTGTCACTTTCCCACTGAGTTACACACAAAATGAACATTTTTGACAAGCAGAACTAAGAAAAAGAAAGTTTTTGAAAAAGTGGATATCATCACTTCAGAAGCTTTAATTCACTTCCAAATGACCATACAAGCACATTGTGTGAAACAAAACCATATATGCACTTCCCTGTGATCTGAAGCTGTTACCTGGCCAGAAACACGCACAGATTCAAACTCTGAGCTTAAAACCTCAAAGAAGCGTGATTTCATGAAAGTGCGTATAACCACAGTTTCAGCACTCTACCTCGCATCCTTACAGAGATAAACACATATTCACTCAAATTCAGTCGTATAGTCACTATTCACTCTAGTTTGTCACTTTCCCACTGAGTTACACACAGAATGAAATTTTTTGACGAACAGAACTAAAAAAAAGAAAGTTTTTGAAAAATGCATATCTTCACTTCAGAAGCTTATATTCACTTCCAAATGACCATACAAACACATTGGACCACACGAGACCATATATGTACTGCCCTGTGATCTGAAGCTGTTCCCGGCCCAGAAACACACACAGATTCACGTTCTGAACTTAAAACCACAAAGAAGTGTGTTTTCATGAAAGTGTGTATAACCACAGTTTCAACGCTCTAGCTCGCTTCCTGACAGAGATTGGGGCATATTCACTCCAATTCAGTCATACAGCCACAATTCCCTAAAGTTTGTCACCTTCCCACTGAGTTACACACAGAATGAAAATTTTTGACAAGCAGAACTAAAAAAAAGAAAGTTTTTGAAAAAGTGGATATCATCACTTCAGAAGCTTTTATTCACTTCCAAATGACAATACAAGAACATTGGGCGAAAGGATACCATATATGCACTACCCTGTGATCTGAAGCTGTTACCTGGCCAGAAACACGCACAGATTCAAGTTCTGAGCTTAAAACCTCAAAGAAGCGTGTTTTCATGAAAATGCGTATAGCCACAGTTTCAACGCTCTAGCTCGCTTCCTGACAGATATTGGGGCATGTTCACTCCAGTTCAGTCATACAGCCACAATTCCCTAAAGTTTGTCACCTTCCCACTGAGTTACACACAGAATGAACATTTTTGACAAGCAGAACTAAAAAAAAGAAAGTTTTTGAAAAAGTGGATATCATCACTTCAGAAGCTTTTATTCACTTCCAAATGACAATACAAGCACATTGTGTGAAACAAAACCATATATGCATTGCACTGTGATCTGAAGCTGTTACCTGGCCAGAAACACGCACAGATTCAAACTCTGAGCTTAAAACCTCAAAGAAGCGTGATTTCATGAAAGTGCGTATAACCACAGTTTCAGCACTCTACCTCGCATCCTTACAGAGATAAACACATATTCACTCAAATTCAGTCGTATAGTCACTATTCACTCTAGTTTGTCACTTTCCCACTGAGTTACACACAGAATGAAATTTTTTGACGAACAGAACTAAAAAAAAGAAAGTTTTTGAAAAATGCATATCTTCACTTCAGAAGCTTATATTCACTTCCAAATGACCATACAAACACATTGGACCACACGAGACCATATATGTACTGCCCTGTGATCTGAAGCTGTTCCCGGCCCAGAAACACACACAGATTCACGTTCTGAACTTAAAACCACAAAGAAGTGTGTTTTCATGAAAGTGTGTATAACCACAGTTTCAACGCTCTAGCTCGCTTCCTGACAGAGATTGGGGCATATTCACTCCAATTCAGTCATACAGCCACAATTCCCTAAAGTTTGTCACCTTCCCACTGAGTTACACACAGAATGAAAATTTTTGACAAGCAGAACTAAAAAAAAGAAAGTTTTTGAAAAAGTGGATATCATCACTTCAGAAGCTTTTATTCACTTCCAAATGACAATACAAGAACATTGGGCGAAAGGATACCATATATGCACTACCCTGTGATCTGAAGCTGTTACCTGGCCAGAAACACGCACAGATTCAAGTTCTGAGCTTAAAACCTCAAAGAAGCGTGTTTTCATGAAAATGCGTATAGCCACAGTTTCAACGCTCTAGCTCGCTTCCTGACAGATATTGGGGCATGTTCACTCCAGTTCAGTCATACAGCCACAATTCCCTAAAGTTTGTCACCTTCCCACTGAGTTACACACAGAATGAACATTTTTGACAAGCAGAACTAAAAAAAAGAAAGTTTTTGAAAAAGTGGATATCATCACTTCAGAAGCTTTTATTCACTTCCAAATGACAATACAAGCACATTGTGTGAAACAAAACCATATATGCATTGCACTGTGATCTGAAGCTGTTACCTGGCCAGAAACACGCACAGATTCAAACTCTGAGCTTAAAACCTCAAAGAAGCGTGTTTTCATGAAAGTGCGTATAACCACAGTTTCAGCACTCTACCTCGCATCCTTACAGAGATAAACACATATTCACTCAAATTCAGTCGTATAGTCACTATTCACTCTAGTTTGTCACTTTCCCACTGAGTTACACACAGAATGAAAAGTTTTGACGAACAGAACTAAAAAAAAGAAAGTTTTTGAAAAATGCATATCTTCACTTCAGAAGCTTATATTCACTTCCAAATGACCATACAAACACATTGGACCACACGAGACCATATATGTACTGCCGTGTGATCTGAAGCTGTTCCCGGCCCAGGAACACACACAGATTCACGTTCTGAACTTAAAACCACAAAGATGTGTGTTTTCATGAAAGTGTGTATAACCACAGTTTCAACGCTCTAGCTCGCTTCCTGACAGAGATTGGGGCATATTCACTCCAATTCAGTCATACAGCCACAATTCCCTAAAGTTTGTCACCTTCCCACTGAGTTCCACACAGAATGAAAATTTTTGACAAGCAGAACTAAAAAAAAGAATGTTTTTGAAAAAGTGGATATCATCACTTCAGAAGCTTATATTCACTTCCAAATGACCATACAAGCACATTGTGTGAAACAAAACCATATATGCATTGCACTGTGATCTGAAGCTGTTACCTGTCCAGAAACACGCACAGATTCAAACTCTGAGCTTAAAACCTCAAAGAAGCGTGTTTTCATGAAAGTGCGTATAACCACAGTTTCAGCACTCTACCTCGCATCCTCAAAGAGATAAACGCATATTCACTCAAATTCAGTCGTAAAGTCACTATTCACTCTAGTTTGTCACTTTCCCACTGAGTTACACACAGAATGAAAAGTTTTGACGAACAGAACTAAAAAAAAGAAAGTTTTTGAAAAATGCATATCTTCACTTCAGAAGCTTATATTCACTTCCAAATGACCATACAAACACATTGGACCACACGAGACCATATATGTACTGCCCTGTGATCTGAAGCTGTTCCCGGCCCAGAAACACACACAGATTCACGTTCTGAACTTAAAACCACAAAGATGTGTGTTTTCATGAAAGTGTGTATAACCACAGTTTCAACGCTCTAGCTCGCCTCCTGACAGAGATTGGGGCATATTCACTCCAATTCAGTCATACAGCCACAATTCCCTAAAGTTTGTCAGCTTCCCACTGAGTTCCACACAGAATGAAAATTTTTGACAAGCAGAACTAAAAAAAAAAAAGTTTTTGAAAAAGTGGATATCATCACTTCAGAAGCTTTTATTCACTTCCAAATGACCATACAAGCACATTGTGTGAAACAAAACCATATATGCATTGCACTGTGATCTGAAGCTGTTACCTGTCCAGAATCACGCACAGATTCAAACTCTGAGCTTAAAACCTCAAAGAAGCGTGTTTTCATGAAAGTGCGTATAACCACAGTTTCAGCACTCTACCTCGCATCTTCAAAGAGATAAACGCATATTCACTCAAATTCAGTCGTTTGTCACTATTCACTCTTGTTTGTCACCTTCCCACTGAGTTAAACACAGAATGATCATTTTTGCCAAGCAGAACTAAAAAAAAAAAAAGTTTTTGAAAAAGTGCATATCTTCACAACAGAGGCTTTAATTCACTTCCAAATGACCATACAAGCACATTGTGTGAAACAAAACCATATATGCATTGCACTGTGATCTGAAGCTGTTACCTGGCCAGAAACACGCACAGATTCAAACTCTGAGCTTAAAACCTCAAAGAAGCGTGTTTTCATGAAAGTGCTTATAACCACAGTTTCAGCACTCTACCTCGCATCCTCAAAGAGATAAACGCATATTCACTCAAATTCAGTCGTATAGTCACTATTCACTCTAGTTTGTCACTTTCCCACTGAGTTACACACAAAATGAACATTTTTGACAAGCAGAACTAAGAAAAAGAAAGTTTTTGAAAAAGTGGATATCATCACTTCAGAAGCTTTAATTCACTTCCAAATGACCATACAAGCACATTGTGTGAAACAAAACCATATATGCACTTCCCTGTGATCTGAAGCTGTTACCTGGCCAGAAACACGCACAGATTCAAACTCTGAGCTTAAAACCTCAAAGAAGCGTGATTTCATGAAAGTGCGTATAACCACAGTTTCAGCACTCTACCTCGCATCCTTACAGAGATAAACACATATTCACTCAAATTCAGTCGTATAGTCACTATTCACTCTAGTTTGTCACTTTCCCACTGAGTTACACACAGAATGAAATTTTTTGACGAACAGAACTAAAAAAAAGAAAGTTTTTGAAAAATGCATATCTTCACTTCAGAAGCTTATATTCACTTCCAAATGACCATACAAACACATTGGACCACACGAGACCATATATGTACTGCCCTGTGATCTGAAGCTGTTCCCGGCCCAGAAACACACACAGATTCACGTTCTGAACTTAAAACCACAAAGAAGTGTGTTTTCATGAAAGTGTGTATAACCACAGTTTCAACGCTCTAGCTCGCTTCCTGACAGAGATTGGGGCATATTCACTCCAATTCAGTCATACAGCCACAATTCCCTAAAGTTTGTCACCTTCCCACTGAGTTACACACAGAATGAAAATTTTTGACAAGCAGAACTAAAAAAAAGAAAGTTTTTGAAAAAGTGGATATCATCACTTCAGAAGCTTTTATTCACTTCCAAATGACAATACAAGAACATTGGGCGAAAGGATACCATATATGCACTGCCCTGTGATCTGAAGCTGTTACCTTGCCAGAAACACGCACAGATTCAAGTTCTGAGCTTAAAACCTCAAAGAAGCGTGTTTTCATGAAAATGCGTATAGCCACAGTTTCAACGCTGTAGCTCGCTTCCTGACAGATATTGGGGCATGTTCACTCCAATTCAGTCATACAGCCACAATTCCCTAAAGTTTGTCACCTTCCCACTGAGATACACACAGAATGAACATTTTTGACAAGCAGAACTAAAAAAAAGAAAGTTTTTGAAAAAGTGGATATCATCACTTCAGAAGCTTTTATTCACTTCCAAATGACAATACAAGCACATTGTGTGAAACAAAACCATATATGCATTGCACTGTGATCTGAAGCTGTTACCTGGCCAGAAACACGCACAGATTCAAACTCTGAGCTTAAAACCTCAAAGAAGCGTGTTTTCATGAAAGTGCGTATAACCACAGTTTCAGCACTCTACCTCGCATCCTTAAAGAGATAAACGCATATTCACTGAAATTCAGTCGTATAGTCACTATTCACTCTAGTTTGTCACCTTCCCACTGAGTTAAACACAGAATGATCATTTTTTCCAAGCAGAACTAAAAAAAAGAAAGTTTTTGAAAAAGTGCATATCTTCACTACAGAGGCTTTAATTCACTTCCAAATGACCATACAAGCACATTGTGTGAAACAAAACCATATATGCATTGCACTGTGATCTGAAGCTGTTACGTGGCCAGAAACACGCACAGATTCAAACTCTGAGCTTAAAACCTCAAAGAAGCGTGATTTCATGAAAGTGCGTATAACCACAGTTTCAGCACTCTACCTCGCATCCTGACAGAGATAAACACATATTCACTCAAATTCAGTCGTATAGTCACTATTCACTCTAGTTTGTCACTTTCCCACTGAGTTACACACAGAATGAAATTTTTTGACGAACAGAACTAAAAAAAAGAAAGTTTTTGAAAAATGCATATCTTCACTTCAGAAGCTTATATTCACTGCCAAATGACCAAACAAACACATTGGACCACACGAGACCATATATGTACTGCCCTGTGATCTGAAGCCGTTCCCGGCCCAGAAACACACACAGATTCACGTTCTGAGCTTAAAACCACAAAGAAGTGTGTTTTCATGAAAGTGTGTATAACCACAGTTTCAACGCTCTAGCTCGCTTCCTGACAGAGATTGGGGCATATTCACTCCAATTCAGTCATACAGCCACAATTCCCTAAAGTTTGTCACCTTCCCACTGAGTTACACACAGAATGAAAATTTTTGACAAGCAGAACTAAAAAAAAGAAAGTTTTTGAAAAAGTGGATATCATCACTTCAGAAGCTTTTATTCACTTCCAAATGACAATACAAGAACATTGGGCGAAAGGATACCATATATGCACTGCCCTGTGATCTGAAGCTGTTACCTGGCCAGAAACACGCACAGATTCAAGTTCTGAGCTTAAAACCTCAAAGAAGCGTGTTTTCATGAAAATGCGTATAGCCACAGTTTCAACGCTCTAGCTCGCTTCCTGACAGATATTGGGGCATGTTCACTCCAGTTCAGTCATACAGCCACAATTCCCTAAAGTTTGTCACCTTCCCACTGAGTTACACACAGAATGAACATTTTTGACAAGCGGAACTAAAAAAAAGAAAGTTTTTGAAAAAGTGGATATCATCACTTCAGAAGCTTTTATTCACTTCCAAATGACAATACAAGCACATTGGGTGAAACAAAGCCATATATGCATTGCACTGTGATCTGAAGCTGTTACCTGGCCAGAAACACGCACAGATTCAAACTCTGAGCTTAAAACCTCAAAGAAGCGTGTTTTCATGAAAGTGCGTATAACCACAGTTTCAGCACTCTACCTCGCATCCTTAAAGAGATAAACGCATATTCACTGAAATTCAGTCGTATAGTCACTATTCACTCTAGTTTGTCACCTTCCCACTGAGTTAAACACAGAATGATCATTTTTGCCAAGTGGAACTAAAAAAAAGAAAGTTTTTGAAAAAGTGCATATCTTCACTACAGAGGCTTTAATTCACTTCCAAATGACCATACAAGCACATTGTGTGAAACAAAACCATATATGCATTGCACTGTGATCTGAAGCTGTTACCTGGCCAGAAACACGCACAGATTCAAACTCTGAGCTTAAAACCTCAAAGATGCGTGATTTCATAAAAGTGCGTATAACCACAGTTTCAGCACTCTACCTCGCATCCTTACAGAGATAAACACATATTCACTCGAATTCAGTCGTATAGTCACTATTCACTCTAGTTTGTCACTTCCCCACTGAGTTACACACAGAATGAAAATTTTTGACGAACAGAACCAAAAAAAAGAAAGTTTTTGAAAAATGCATATCTTCACTTCAGAAGCTTATATTCACTACCAAATGACCATACAAACACATTGGACCACACGAGACCATATATGTACTGCCCTGTGATCTGAAGCTGTTCCCGGCCCAGAAACACACACAGATTCACGTTCTGAACTTAAAACCACAAAGATGTGTGTTTTCATGAAAGTGTGTATAACCACAGTTTCAACGCTCTAGCTCGCTTCCTGACAGAGATTGGGGCATATTCACTCCAATTCAGTCATACAGCCACAATTCCCTAAAGTTTGTCACCTTCCCACTGAGTTCCACACAGAATGAAATTTTTTGACAAGCAGAACTAAAAAAAAGAATGTTTTTGAAAAAGTGGATATCATCACTTCAGAAGCTTATATTCACTTCCAAATGACCATACAAGCACATTGTGTGAAATAAAACCATATATGCATTGCACTGCGATCTGAAGCTGTTACCTGTCCAGAAACACGCACAGATTCAAACTCTGAGCTTAAAACCTCAAAGAAGCGTGTTTTCATGAAAGTGCGTATAACCACAGTTTCAGCACTCTACCACGCATCCTCAAAGAGATAAACGCATTTTCACTCAAATTCAGTCGTATAGTCACTATTCACTCTAGTTTGTCACCTTCCCACTGAGTTAAACACAGAATGATCATTTTTGCCAAGCAGAACTAAAAAAAAGAAAGTTTTTGAAAAAGTGCATATCTTCACTACAGAGGCTTTAATTCACTTCCAAATGACCATACAAGCACATTGTGTGAAACAAAACCATATATGCATTGCACTGTGATCTGAAGCTGTTACCTGGCCAGAAACACGCACAGATTCAAACTCTGGGCTTAAAACCTCAAAGAAGCGTGTTTTCATGAAAGTGCGTATAGCCACAGTTTCATCGCTCTAGCTCGCTTCCTGACGGATATTGGGGCATGTTCACTCCAATTCAGTCATACAGCCACAATTCCCTAAAGTTTGTCACCTTCCCACTGAGTTACACACAGAATGAACATTTTTGACAAGTGGAACTAAAAAAAAGAAAGTTTTTGAAAAAGTGCATATCTTCACTACAGAGGCTTTAATTCACTTCCAAATGACCATACAAGCACATTGTGTGAAACAAAACCATATATGCATTGCACTGTGATCTGAAGCTGTTACCTGGCCAGAAACAAGCACAGATTCAAACTCTGAGCTTAAAACCTCAAAGATGCGTGATTTCATAAAAGTGCGTATAACCACAGTTTCAGCACTCTACCTCGCATCCTTACAGACATAAACACATATTCACTCGAATTCAGTCGTATAGTCACTATTCACTCTAGTTTGTCACTTCCCCACTGAGTTACACACAGAATGAAAATTTTTGACGAACAGAACCAAAAAAAAGAAAGTTTTTGAAAAATGCATATCTTCACTTCAGAAGCTTATATTCACTACCAAATGACCATACAAACACATTAGACCACACGAGACCATATATGTACTGCCCTGTGATCTGAAGCTGTTCCCGGCCCAGAAACACACACAGATTCACGTTCTGAACTTAAAACCACAAAGATGTGTGTTTTCATGAAAGTGTGTATAACCACAGTTTCAACGCTCTAGCTCGCTTCCTGAAAGAGATTGGGGCATATTCACTCCAATTCAGTCATACAGCCACAATTCCCTAAAGTTTGTCACCTTCCCACTGAGTTCCACACAGAATGAAATTTTTTGACAAGCAGGACTAAAAAAAAGAATGTTTTTGAAAAAGTGGATATCATCACTTCAGAAGCTTATATTCACTTCCAAATGACCATACAAGCACATTGTGTGAAATAAAACCATATATGCATTGCACTGCGATCTGAAGCTGTTACCTGTCCAGAAACACGCACAGATTCAAACTCTGAGCTTAAAACCTCAAAGAAGCGTGTTTTCATGAAAGTGCGTATAACCACAGTTTCAGCACTCTACCTCGCATCCTCAAAGAGATAAACGCATATTCACTCAAATTCAGTCGTATAGTCACTATTCACTCTAGTTTGTCACCTTCCCACTGAGTTAAACACAGAATGATCATTTTTGCCAAGCAGAACTAAAAAAAAGAAAGTTTTTGAAAAAGTGCATATCTTCACTACAGAGGCTTTAATTCACTTCCAAATGACCATACAAGCACATTGTGTGAAACAAAACCATATATGCATTGCACTGTGATCTGAAGCTGTTACCTGGCCAGAAACACGCACAGATTCAAACTCTGGGCTTAAAACCTCAAAGAAGCGTGTTTTCATGAAAGTGCGTATAGCCACAGTTTAATCGCTCTAGCTCGCTTCCTGACAGATATTGGGGCATGTTCACTCCAATTCAGTCATACAGCCACAATTCCCTAAAGTTTGTCACCTTCCCACTGAGTTACACACAGAATGAACATTTTTGACAAGCAGAACTAAGAAAAAGAAAGTTTTTGAAAAAGTGGATATCATCACTTCAGAAGCTTTTATTCACTTCCAAATGACAATACAAGAACATTGGGCGAAAGGATACCATATATGCACTTCCCTGTGATCTGAAGCTGTTTCCTGGCCAGAAACACGCACAGATTCAAGTTCTGAGCTTAAAACCTCAAAGAAGCGTGTTTTCATGAAAGTGCGTATAGCCACAGTTTCAACGCTCTAGCTCGCTTCCTGACAGAGATTGGGGCATATTCACTCCAATTCAGTCATACAGCCACAATTCCCTAAAGTTTGTCACCTTCCCACTGAGTTACACACAGAATGAAAATTTTTGACAAGCAGAACTAAAAAAAAGAAAGTTTTTGAAAAAGTGGATATCATCACTTCAGAAGCTTTTATTCACTTCCAAATGACAATACAAGAACATTGGGCGAAAGGATACCATATATGCACTGCCCTGTGATCTGAAGCTGTTACCTGGCCAGAAACACGCACAGATTCAAGTTCTGAGCTTAAAACCTCAAAGAAGCGTGTTTTCATGAAAATGCGTATAGCCACAGTTTCAACGCTGTAGCTCGCTTCCTGACAGATATTGGGGCATGTTCACTCCAATTCAGTCATACAGCCACAATTCCCTAAAGTTTGTCACCTTCCCACTGAGATACACACAGAATGAACATTTTTGACAAGCAGAACTAAAAAAAAGAAAGTTTTTGAAAAAGTGGATATCATCACTTCAGAAGCTTTTATTCACTTCCAAATGACAATACAAGCACATTGTGTGAAACAAAACCATATATGCATTGCACTGTGATCTGAAGCTGTTACCTGGCCAGAAACACGCACAGATTCAAACTCTGAGCTTAAAACCTCAAAGAAGCGTGTTTTCATGAAAGTGCGTATAACCACAGTTTCAGCACTCTACCTCGCATCCTTAAAGAGATAAACGCATATTCACTGAAATTCAGTCGTATAGTCACTATTCACTCTAGTTTGTCACCTTCCCACTGAGTTAAACACAGAATGATCATTTTTGCCAAGCAGAACTAAAAAAAAGAAAGTTTTTGAAAAAGTGCATATCTTCACTACAGAGGCTTTAATTCACTTCCAAATGACCATACAAGCACATTGTGTTAAACAAAACCATACATGCATTGCACTGTGATCTGAAGCTGTTACGTGGCCAGAAACACGCACAGATTCAAACTCTGAGCTTAAAACCTCAAAGAAGCGTGATTTCATGAAAGTGCGTATAACCACAGTTTCAGCACTCTACCTCGCATCCTGACAGAGATAAACACATATTCACTCAAATTCAGTCGTATAGTCACTATTCACTCTAGTTTGTCACTTTCCCACTGAGTTACACACAGAATGAAATTTTTTGACGAACAGAACTAAAAAAAAGAAAGTTTTTGAAAAATGCATATCTTCACTTCAGAAGCTTATATTCACTTCCAAATGACCAAACAAACACATTGGACCACACGAGACCATATATGTACTGCCCTGTGATCTGAAGCTGTTCCCGGCCCAGAAACACACACAGATTCACGTTCTGAGCTTAAAACCACAAAGAAGTGTGTTTTCATGAAAGTGTGTATAACCACAGTTTCAACGCTCTAGCTCGCTTCCTGACAGAGATTGGGGCATATTCACTCCAATTCAGTCATACAGCCACAATTCCCTAAAGTTTGTCACCTTCCCACTGAGTTACACAGAGAATGAAAATTTTTGACAAGCAGAACTAAAAAAAAGAAAGTTTTTGAAAAAGTGGATATCATCACTTCAGAAGCTTTTATTCACTTCCAAATGACAATACAAGAACATTGGGCGAAAGGATACCATATATGCACTGCCCTGTGATCTGAAGCTGTTACCTGGCCAGAAACACGCACAGATTCAAGTTCTGAGCTTAAAACCTCAAAGAAGCGTGTTTTCATGAAAATGCGTATAGCCACAGTTTCAACGCTCTAGCTCGCTTCCTGACAGATATTGGGGCATGTTCACTCCAGTTCAGTCATACAGCCACAATTCCCTAAAGTTTGTCACCTTCCCACTGAGTTACACACAGAATGAACATTTTTGACAAGCAGAACTAAAAAAAAGAATGTTTTTGAAAAAGTGGATATCATCACTTCAGAAGCTTTTATTCACTTCCAAATGACAATACAAGCACATTGTGTGAAACAAAACCATATATGCATTGCACTGTGATCTGAAGCTGTTACCTGGCCAGAAACACGCACAGATTCAAACTCTTAGCTTAAAACCTCAAAGAAGCGTGTTTTCATGAAAGTGCGTATAACCACAGTTTCAGCACTCTACCTCGCATCCTTAAAGAGATAAACGCATATTCACTGAAATTCAGTCGTATAGTCACTATTCACTCTAGTTTGTCACCTTCCCACTGAGTTAAACACAGAATGATCATTTTTGCCAAGTGGAACTAAAAAAAAGAAAGTTTTTGAAAAAGTGCATATCTTCACTACAGAGGCTTTAATTCACTTCCAAATGACCATACAAGCACATTGTGTGAAACAAAACCATATATGCATTGCACTGTGATCTGAAGCTGTTACCTGGCCAGAAACACGCACAGATTCAAACTCTGAGCTTAAAACCTCAAAGATGCGTGATTTCATAAAAGTGCGTACAACCACAGTTTCAGCACTCTACCTCGCATCCTTACAGAGATAAACACATATTCACTCAAATTCAGTCGTATAGTCACTATTCACTCTAGTTTGTCACCTTCCCACTGAGTTAAACACAGAATGATCATTTTTGCCAAGCAGAACTAAAAAAAAAAAAAAGTTTTTGAAAAAGTGCATATCTTCACTACAGAGGCTTTAATTCACTTCCAAATGACCATACAAGCACATTGTGTGAAACAAAACCATATATGCATTGCACTGTGATCTGAAGCTGTTACCTGGCCAGAAACACGCACAGATTCAAACTCTGAGCTTAAAACCTCAAAGATGCGTGATTTCATAAAAGTGCGTACAACCACAGTTTCAGCACTCTACCTCGCATCCTTACAGAGATAAACACATATTCACGCGAATTCAGTCGTATAGTCACTATTCACTCTAGTTTGTCACTTCCCCACTGAGTTACACACAGAATGAAAATTTTTGACGAACAGAACCAAAAAAAAGAAAGTTTTTGAAAAATGCATATCTTCACTTCAGAAGCTTATATTCTCTACCAAATGACCATACAAACACATTGGACCACACGAGACCATATATGTACTGCCCTGTGATCTGAAGCTGTTCCCGGCCCAGAAACACACACAGATTCACGTTCTGAACTTAAAACCACAAAGATGTGTGTTTTCATGAAAGTGTGTATAACCACAGTTTCAACGCTCTAGCTCGCTTCCTGACAGAGATTGGGGCATATTCACTCCAATTCAGTCATACAGCCACAATTCCCTAAAGTTTGTCACCTTCCCACTGAGTTCCACACAGAATGAAATTTTTTGACAAGCAGAACTAAAAAAAAGAATGTTTTTGAAAAAGTGGATATCATCACTTCAGAAGCTTATATTCACTTCCAAATGACCATACAAGCACATTGTGTGAAATAAAACCATATATGCATTGCACTGCGATCTGAAGCTGTTACCTGTCCAGAAACAAGCACAGATTCAAACTCTGAGCTTAAAACCTCAAAGAAGCGTGTTTTCATGAAAGTGCGTATAACCACAGTTTCAGCACTCTACCTCGCATCCTCAAAGAGATAAACGCATATTCACTCAAATTCAGTCGTATAGTCACTATTCACTCTAGTTTGTCACCTTCCCACTGAGTTAAACACAGAATGATCATTTTTGCCAAGCAGAACTAAAAAAAAGAAAGTTTTTGAAAAAGTGCATATCTTCACTACAGAGGCTTTAATTCACTTCCAAATGACCATACAAGCACATTGTGTGAAACAAAACCATATATGCATTGCACTGTGATCTGAAGCTGTTACCTGGCCAGAAACACGCACAGATTCAAACTCTGGGCTTAAAACCTCAAAGAAGCGTGTTTTCATGAAAGTGCGTATAGCCACAGTTTCATCGCTCTAGCTCGCTTCCTGACAGATATTGGGGCATGTTCACTCCAATTCAGTCAAACAGCCACAATTCCCTAAAGTTTGTCACCTTCCCACTGAGTTACACACAGAATGAACATTTTTGACAAGCAGAACTAAGAAAAAGAAAGTTTTTGAAAAAGTGGATATCATCACTTCAGAAGCTTTTATTCACTTCCAAATGACAATACAAGAACATTGGGCGAACGGATACCATATATGCACTTCCATGTGATCTGAAGCTGTTTCCTGGCCAGAAACACGCACAGATTCAAGTTCTGAGCTTAAAACCTCAAAGAAGCGTGTTTTCATGAAAGTGCGTATAGCCACAGTTTCAACGCTCTAGCTCGCATCCTGACAGTTATTGGGGCATGTTCACTCCAATTCAGTCATACAGCCACAAATCCCTAAAGTTTGTCACCTTCCCACTGATTTACACACAGAATGAACATTTTTGACAAGCAGAACTAAAAAAAAGAAAGTTTTTGAAAAAGTGCATATCTTCACTACAGAGGCTTTAATTCACTTCCAAATGACCATACAAGCACATTGTGTGAAACAAAACCATATATGCATTGCACTGTGATCTGAAGCTGTTACCTGGCCAGAAACACGCACAGATTCAAACTCTGAGCTTAAAACCTCAAAGAAGCGTGTTTTCATGAAAGTGCGTCTAACCACAGTTTCAGCACTCTACCTCTCATCCTCAAAGAGATAAACGCATATTCACTCAAATTCAGTCGTATAGTCACTATTCACTCTAGTTTGTCACCTTCCCACTGAGTTAAACACAGAATGATCATTTTTGCCAAGCAGAACTAAAAAAAAAAAAAGTTTTTGAAAAAGTGCATATCTTCACTACAGAGGCTTTAATTCACTTCCAAATGACCATACAAGCACATTGTGTGAAACAAAACCATATATGCATTGCACTGTGATCTGAAGCTGTTACCTGGCCAGAAACACGCACAGATTCAAACTCTGAGCTTAAAACCTCAAAGAAGCGTGATTTCATGAAAGTGGGTATAACCACAGTTTCAGCACTCCACCTCGCATCCTTACAGAGATAAACACATATTCACTCAAATTCAGTCGTATAGTCACTATTCACTCTAGTTTGTCACTTTCCCACTGAGTTACACACAGAATGAAATTTTTTGACGAACAGAACTAAAAAAAAGAAAGTTTTTGAAAAATGCATGTCTTCACTTCAGAAGCTAATATTCAGTTCCAAATGACCATACAAACACATTGGGCCACACGAGACCATATATGTACTGCCCTGTGATCTGAAGCTGTTCCCGGCCCAGAAACACACACAGATTCACGTTCTGAACTTAAAACCACAAAGATGTGTGTTTTCATGAAAGTGTGTATAACCACAGTTTCAACGCTCTAGCTCGCTTCCTGACAGATATTGGGGCATGTTCACTCCAATTCAGTCATACAGCCACAATTCCCTAAAGTTTGTCACCTTCCCACTGAGTTAAACACAGAATGAACATTTTTGACAAGCAGAACTAAAAAAAAAGAAAGTTTTTGAAAAAGTGGATATCATCACTTCAGAAGCTTTTATTCACTTCCAAATGACAATACAAGCACATTGTGTGAAACAAAACCATATATGCATTGCACTGTGATCTGAAGCTGTTACCTGGCCAGAAACACGCACAGATTCAAACTCTGAGCTTAAAACCTCAAAGAAGCGTGTTTTCATGAAAGTGCGTATAACCACAGTTTCAGCACACTACCTCGCATCCTTAAAGAGATAAACGCATATTCACTGAAATTCAGTCGTATAGTCACTATTCACTCTAGTTTGTCACTTTCCCACTGAGTTAAACACAGAATGATCATTTTTGCCAAGCAGAACTAAAAAAAAGAAAGTTTTTGAAAAAGTGCATATCTTCACTACAGAGGCTTTAATTCACTTCCAAATGACCATACAAGCACATTGTGTGAAACAAAACCATATATGCATTGCACTGTGATCTGAAGCTGTTACGTGGCCAGAAACACGCACAGATTCAAACTCTGAGCTTAAAACCTCAAAGAAGCGTGATTTCATGAAAGTGCGTATAACCACAGTTTCAGCACTCTACCTCGCATCCTGACAGAGATAAACACATATTCACTCAAATTCAGTCGTATAGTCACTATTCACTCTAGTTTGTCACTTTCCCACTGAGTTACACACAGAATGAAATTTTTTGACGAACAGAACTAAAAAAAAGAAAGTTTTTGAAAAATGCATATCTTCACTTCAGAAGCTTATATTCACTTCCAAATGACCATACAAACACATTGGACCACACGAGACCATATATGTACTGCCCTGTGATCTGAAGCTGTTCCCGGCCCAGAAACACACACAGATTCACGTTCTGAGCTTAAAACCACAAAGAAGTGTGTTTTCATGAAAGTGTGTATAACCACAGTTTCAACGCCCTAGCTCGCTTCCTGACAGAGATTGGGGCATATTCACTCCAATTCAGTCATACAGCCACAATTCCCTAAAGTTTGTCACCTTCCCACTGAGTTACACACAGAATGAAAATTTTTGACAAGCAGAACTAAAAAAAAGAAAGTTTTTGAAAAAGTGGATATCATCACTTCAGAAGCTTTTATTCACTTCCAAATGACAATACAAGAACATTGGGCGAAAGGATACCATATATGCACTGCCCTGTGATCTGAAGCTGTTACCTGGCCAGAAACACGCACAGATTCAAGTTCTGAGCTTAAAACCTCAAAGAAGCGTGTTTTCTTGAAAATGCGTATAGCCACAGTTTCAACGCTCTAGCTCGCTTCCTGACAGATATTGGGGCATGTTCACTCCAGTTCAGTCATACAGCCACAATTCCCTAAAGTTTGTCACCTTCCCACTGAGTTACACACAGAATGAACATTTTTGACAAGCAGAACTAAAAAAAAGAATGTTTTTGAAAAAGTGGATATCATCACTTCAGAAGCTTTTATTCACTTCCAAATGACAATACAAGCACATTGTGTGAAACAAAACCATATATGCATTGCACTGTGATCTGAAGCTGTTACCTGGCCAGAAACACGCACAGATTCAAACTCTTAGCTTAAAACCTCAAAGAAGCGTGTTTTCATGAAAGTGCGTCTAACCACAGTTTCAGCACTCTACCTCGCATCCTCAAAGAGATAAACGCATATTCACTCAAATTCAGTCGTATAGTCACTATTCACTCTAGTTTGTCACCTTCCCACTGAGTTAAACACAGAATGATCATTTTTGCCAAGCAGAACTAAAAAAAAAAAAAGTTTTTGAAAAAGTGCATATCTTCACTACAGAGGCTTTAATTCACTTCCAAATGACCATACAAGCACATTGTGTGAAACAAAACCATATATGCATTGCACTGTGATCTGAAGCTGTTACCTGGCCAGAAACACGCACAGATTCAAACTCTGAGCTTAAAACCTCAAAGAAGCGTGATTTCATGAAAGTGGGTATAACCACAGTTTCAGCACTCCACCTCGCATCCTTACAGAGATAAACACATATTCACTCAAATTCAGTCGTATAGTCACTATTCACTCTAGTTTGTCACTTTCCCACTGAGTTACACACAGAATGAAATTTTTTGACGAACAGAACTAAAAAAAAGAAAGTTTTTGAAAAATGCATGTCTTCACTTCAGAAGCTTATATTCAGTTCCAAATGACCATACAAACACATTGGGCCACACGAGACCATATATGTACTGCCCTGTGATCTGAAGCTGTTCCCGGCCCAGAAACACACACAGATTCACGTTCTGAACTTAAAACCACAAAGATGTGTGTTTTCATGAAAGTGTGTATAACCACAGTTTCAACGCTCTAGCTCGCTTCCTGACAGATATTGGGGCATGTTCACTCCAATTCAGTCATACAGCCACAATTCCCTAAAGTTTGTCACCTTCCCACTGAGTTAAACACAGAATGAACATTTTTGACAAGCAGAACTAAAAAAAAAGAAAGTTTTTGAAAAAGTGGATATCATCACTTCAGAAGCTTTTATTCACTTCCAAATGACAATACAAGCACATTGTGTGAAACAAAACCATATATGCATTGCACTGTGATCTGAAGCTGTTACCTGGCCAGAAACACGCACAGATTCAAACTCTGAGCTTAAAACCTCAAAGAAGCGTGTTTTCATGAAAGTGCGTATAACCACAGTTTCAGCACACTACCTCGCATCCTTAAAGAGATAAACGCATATTCACTGAAATTCAGTCGTATAGTCACTATTCACTCTAGTTTGTCACCTTCCCAGTGAGTTAAACACAGAATGATCATTTTTGCCAAGCAGAACTAAAAAAAAGAAAGTTTTTGAAAAAGTGCATATCTTCACTACAGAGGCTTTAATTCACTTCCAAATGACCATAGAAGCACATTGTGTGAAACAAAACCATATATGCATTGCACTGTGATCTGAAGCTGTTACGTGGCCAGAAACACGCACAGATTCAAACTCTGAGCTTAAAACCTCAAAGAAGCGTGATTTCATGAAAGTGCGTATAACCACAGTTTCAGCACTCTACCTCGCATCCTGACAGAGATAAACACATATTCACTCAAATTCAGTCGTATAGTCACTATTCACTCTAGTTTGTCACTTTCCCACTGAGTTACACACAGAATGAAATTTTTTGACGAACAGAACTAAAAAAAAGAAAGTTTTTGAAAAATGCATATCTTCACTTCAGAAGCTTATATTCACTTCCAAATGACCATACAAACACATTGGACCACACGAGACCATATATGTACTGCCCTGTGATCTGAAGCTGTTCCCGGCCCAGAAACACACACAGATTCACGTTCTGAGCTTAAAACCACAAAGAAGTGTGTTTTCATGAAAGTGTGTATAACCACAGTTTCAACGCTCTAGCTCGCTTCCTGACAGAGATTGGGGCATATTCACTCCAATTCAGTCATACAGCCACAATTCCCTAAAGTTTGTCACCTTCCCACTGAGTTACACACAGAATGAAAATTTTTGACAAGCAGAACTAAAAAAAAGAAAGTTTTTGAAAAAGTGGATATCATCACTTCAGAAGCTTTTATTCACTTCCAAATGACAATACAAGCACATTGTGTGAAACAAAACCATATATGCATTGCACTGTGATCTGAAGCTGTTACCTGGCCAGAAACACGAACAGATTCAAACTCTTAGCTTAAAACCTCAAAGAAGCGTGTTTTCATGAAAGTGCGTATAACCACAGTTTCAGCACTCGACCTCGCATCCTCAAAGAGATAAACGCATATTCACTCAAATTCAGTCGTATAGTCACTATTCACTCTAGTTTGTCACCTTCCCACTGAGTTAAACACAGAATGATCATTTTTGCCAAGCAGAACTAAAAAAAAAAAAAAGTTTTTGAAAAAGTGCATATCTTCACTACAGAGGCTTTAATTCACTTCCAAATGACCATACAAGCACATTGTGTGAAACAAAACCATATATGCATTGCACTGTGATCTGAAGCTGTTACCTGGCCAGAAACACGCACAGATTCAAACTCTGAGCTTAAAACCTCAAAGATGCGTGATTTCATGAAAGTGCGTATAACCACAGTTTCAGCACTCTACCTCGCATCCTGACAGAGATAAACACATATTCACTCAAATTCAGTCGTATAGTCACTATTCACTCTAGTTTGTCACTTCCCCACTGAGTTACACACAGAATGAAAATTTTTGACGAACAGAACCAAAAAAAAGAAAGTTTTTGAAAAAGTGGATATCATCACTTCAGAAGCTTTTATTCACTTCCAAATGACAATACAAGAACATTGGGCGAAAGGATACCATATATGCACTGCCCTGTGATCTGAAGCTGTTACCTGGCCAGAAACACGCACAGATTCAAGTTCTGAGCTTAAAACCTCAAAGAAGCGTGTTTTCATGAAAGTGCGTATAGCCACAGTTTCAACGCTCTAGCTCGCTTCCTGACAGATATTGGGGCATGTTCACTCCAATTCAGTCATACAGCCACAATTCCCTAAAGTTTGTCACCTTCCCACTGATTTACACACAGAATGAACATTTTTGACAAGCAGAAC
The DNA here is from genome assembly GCA_029721435.1 of Gymnothorax reevesii. NCBI lineage: Eukaryota > Metazoa > Chordata > Actinopteri > Anguilliformes > Muraenidae > Gymnothorax > Gymnothorax reevesii. The sequence continues at coordinate 44,425,385 of CM056592.1, forward strand.
TAAAAAAAAGAAAGTTTTTGAAAAAGTGGATATCATCACTTCAGAAGCTTTTATTCACTTCCAAATGACAATACAAGCACATTGTGTGAAACAAAACCATATATGCATTGCACTGTGATCTGAAGCTGTTACCTGGCCAGAAACACGCACAGATTCAAACTCTGAGCTTAAAACCTCAAAGAAGCGTGTTTTCATGAAAGTGCGTATAACCACAGTTTCAGCACTCTACCTCGCATTCTTAAAGAGATAAACGCATATTCACTGAAATTCTGTCGTATAGTCACTATTCACTCTAGTTTGTCACCTTCCCAGTGAGTTAAACACAGAATGATCATTTTTGCCAAGCAGAACTAAAAAAAAGAAAGTTTTTGAAAAAGTGCATATCTTCACTACAGAGGCTTTAATTCACTTCCAAATGACCATACAAGCACATTGTGTGAAACAAAACCATATATGCATTGCACTGTGATCTGAAGCTGTTATGTGGCCAGAAACACGCACAGATTCAAACTCTGAGCTTAAAACCTCAAAGAAGCGTGATTTCATGAAAGTGCGTATAACCACAGTTTCAGCACTCTACCTCGCATCCTGACAGAGATAAACACATATTCACTCAAATTCAGTCGTATAGTCACTATTCACTCTAGTTTGTCACTTTCCCACTGAGTTACACACAGAATGAAATTTTTTGACGAACAGAACTAAAAAAAAGAAAGTTTTTGAAAAATGCATATCTTCACTTCAGAAGCTTATATTCACTTCCAAATGACCATACAAACACATTGGACCACACGAGACCATATATGTACTGCCCTGTGATCTGAAGCTGTTCCCGGCCCAGAAACACACACAGATTCACGTTCTGAACTTAAAACCACAAAGAAGTGTGTTTTCATGAAAGTGTGTATAACCACAGTTTCAACGCTCTAGCTCGCTTCCTGACAGAGATTGGGGCATATTCACTCCAATTCAGTCATACAGCCACAATTCCCTAAAGTTTGTCACCTTCCCACTGAGTTACACACAGAATGAAAATTTTTGACAAGCAGAACTAAAAAAAAAGAAAGTTTTTGAAAAAGTGGATATCATCACTTCAGAAGCTTTTATTCACTTCCAAATGACAATACAAGAACATTGGGCGAAAGGATACCATATATGCACTGCCCTGTGATCTGAAGCTGTTACCTGGCCAGAAACACGCACAGATTCAAGTTCTGAGCTTAAAACCTCAAAGAAGCGTGTTTTCATGAAAATGCGTATAGCCACAGTTTCAACGCTCTAGCTCGCTTCCTGACAGATATTGGGGCATGTTCACTCCAGTTCAGTCATACAGCCACAATTCCCTAAAGTTTGTCACCTTCCCACTGAGTTACACACAGAATGAACATTTTTGACAAGCAGAACTAAAAAAAAGAAAGTTTTTGAAAAAGTGGATATCATCACTTCAGAAGCTTTTATTCACTTCCAAATGACAATACAAGCACATTGTGTGAAACAAAACCATATATGCATTGCACTGTGATCTGAAGCTGTTACCTGGCCAGAAACAGGCACAGATTCAAACTCTTAGCTTAAAACCTCAAAGAAGCGTGTTTTCATGAAAGTGCGTATAACCACAGTTTCAGCACTCTACCTCGCATCCTTAAAGAGATAAACGCATATTCACTGAAATTCAGTCGTATAGTCACTATTCACTCTAGTTTGTCACCTTCCCACTGAGTTAAACACAGAATGATCATTTTTGCCAAGTGGAACTAAAAAAAAGAAAGTTTTTGAAAAAGTGCATATCTTCACTACAGAGGCTTTAATTCACTTCCAAATGACGATACAAGCACATTGTGTGAAACAAAACCATATATGCATTGCACTGTGATCTGAAGCTGTTACCTGGCCAGAAACACGCACAGATTCAAACTCTGAGCTGAAAACCTCAAAGATGCGTGATTTCGTGAAAGTGCGTATAACCACAGTTTCAGCACTCTACCTCGCATCCTTACAGAGATAAACACATATTCACTCGAATTCAGTCGAATAGTCACTATTCACTCTAGTTTGTCACTTCCCCACTGAGTTACACACTGAATGAAAATTTTTGACGAACAGAACCAAAAAAAAGAAAGTTTTTGAAAAACGCATATCTTCACTTCAGAAGCTTATATTCACTACCAAATGACCATACAAACACATTGGACCACACGACACCATATATGTACTGCCCTGTGATCTGAAGCTGTTCCCGGCCCAGAAACACACACAGATTCATGTTCTGAACTTAAAACCACAAAGATGTGTGTTTTCAAGAAAGTGTGTATAACCACAGTTTCAACGCTCTAGCTCGCTTCCTGACAGAGATTGGGGCATATTCACTCCAATTCAGTCATACAGCCACAATTCCCTAAAGTTTGTCACCTTCCCACTGAGATACACACAGAATGAACATTTTTGACAAGCAGAACTAAAAAAAAGAAAGTTTTTGAAAAAGTGGATATCATCACTTCAGAAGCTTTTATTCACTTCCAAATGACAATACAAGCACATTGTGTGAAACAAAACCATATATGCATTGCACTGTGATCTGAAGCTGTTACCTGGCCAGAAACACGCACAGATTCAAACTCTTAGCTTAAAACCTCAAAGAAGCGTGTTTTCATGAAAGTGCGTATAACCACAGTTTCAGCACTCTACCTCGCATCCTTAAAGAGATAAACGCATATTCACTGAAATTCAGTCGTATAGTCACTATTCACTCTAGTTTGTCACCTTCCCACTGAGTTAAACACAGAATGATCATTTTTGCCAAGTGGAACTAAAAAAAAGAAAGTTTTTGAAAAAGTGCATATCTTCACTACAGAGGCTTTAATTCACTTCCAAATGACCATACAAGCACATTGTGTGAAACAAAACCATATATGCATTGCACTGTGATCTGAAGCTGTTACCTGGCCAGAAACACGCACAGATTCAAACTCTGAGCTTAAAACCTCAAAGAAGCGTGATTTCATGAAAGTGCGTATAACCACAGTTTCAGCACTCTACCTCGCATCCTTACAGAGATAAACACATATTCACTCGAATTCAGTCGTATAGTCACTATTCACTCTAGTTTGTCACTTCCCCACTGAGTTCCACACAGAATGAAAATTTTTGACAAGCAGAACTAAAAAAAAGAAAGTTTTTGAAAAAGTGGATATCATCACTTCAGAAGCTTTTATTCTCTTCCAAATGACCATAAAAGCACAATGTGTGAAACAAAACCATATATGCATTGCACTGTGATCTGAAGCTGTTACCTGTCCAGAAATACGCACAAATTCAAGTTCTGAGCTTAAAACCTCAAAGAAGCGTGTTTTCATGAAAGTGCGTATAGCCACAGTTTCATCGCTCTAGCTCGCTTGCTGACAGATATTGGGGCATGTTCACTCCAATTCAGTCATACAGCCACAATTCCCTAAAGTTTGTCACCTTCCCACTGAGTTACACACAGAATGAACATTTTTGACAAGCAGAACTAAAAAAAAGAAAGTTTTTGAAAAAGTGGATATCATCACTTCAGAAGCTTTTATTCACTTCCAAATGACAATACAAGAACATTGGGCGAAAGGATACCATATATGCACCACCCTGTGATCTGAAGCTGTTACCTGGCCAGAAACACGCACAGATTCAAGTTCTGAGCTTAAAACCTCAAAGAAGCGTGTTTTCATGAAAGTGCGTATAGCCACAGTTTCAACGCTCTAGCTCGCTTCCTGACAGATATTGGGGCATGTTCACTCCAATTCAGTCATACAGCCACAATTCCCTAAAGTTTGTCACCTTCCCACTGAGTTACACACAGAATGAACATTTTTGACAAGCAGAACTAAAAAAAAAAGAAAGTTTTTGAAAAAGTGGATATCATCACTTCAGAAGCTTTTATTCACTTCCAAATGACCATACAAGCACATTGTGTGAAACAAAACCATATATGCATTGTACTGTGATCTGAAGCTGTTACCTGTCCAGAAATACGCACAGATTCAAGTTCTGGGCTTAAAACCTCAAAGAAGCGTGTTTTCATGAAAGTGCGTATAGCCACAGTTTCATCGCTCTAGCTCGCTTGCTGACAGATATTGGGGCATGTTCACTCCAATTCAGTCATACAGCCACAATTCCCTAAAGTTTGTCACCTTCCCACTGAGTTACACACAGAATGAACATTTTTGACAAGCAGAACTAAAAAAAAGAAAGTTTTTGAAAAAGTGGATATCATCACTTCAGAAGCTTTTATTCACTTCCAAATGACAATACAAGAACATTAGGCGAAAGGATACCATATATGCACTGCCCTGTGATCTGAAGCTGTTACCTGGCCAGAAACACGCACAGATTCAAGTTCTGAGCTTAAAACCTCAAAGAAGCGTGTTTTCATGAAAGTGCGTATAGCCACAGTTTCAACGCTCTAGCTCGCTTCCTGACAGATATTGGGGCATGTTCACTCCAATTCAGTCATACAGCCACAATTCCCTAAAGTTTGTCACCTTCCCACTGATTTACACACAGAATGAACATTTTTGACAAGCAGAACTAAAAAAAAGAAAGTTTTTGAAAAAGTGGATATCATCACTTCAGAAGCTTTTATTCACTTCCAAATGACAATACAAGCACATTGTGTGAAACAAAACCATATATGCATTGCACTGTGATCTGAAGCTGTTACCTGGCCAGAAACACGCACAGATTCAAACTCTGAGCTTAAAACCTCAGAAAGCGTGTTTTCATGAAAGTGCGTATAACCACAGTTTCAGCACTCTACCTCGCATCCTTAAAGAGATAAACGCATATTCACTGAAATTCAGTCGTATAGTCACTATTCACTCTAGTTTGTCACCTTCCCACTGAGTTAAACACAGAATGATCATTTTTGCCAAGCAGAACTAAAAAAAAGAAAGTTTTTGAAAAAGTGCATATCTTCACTACACAGGCTTTAATTCACTTCCAAATGACCATACAAGCACATTGTGTGAAACAAAACCATATATGCATTGCACTGTGATCTGAAGCTGTTACCTGGCCAGAAACACGCACAGATTCAAACTCTGAGCTTAAAACCTCAAAGAAGCGTGATTTCATGAAAGTGCGTATAACCACAGTTTCAGCACTCTACCTCGCATCCTGACAGAGATAAACACATATTCACTCAAATTCAGTCGTATAGTCACTATTCACTCTAGTTTGTCACTTTCCCACTGAGTTACACACAGAATGAAATTTTTTGACGAACAGAACTAAAAAAAAGAAAGTTTTTGAAAAATGCATATCTTCACTTCAGAAGCTTATATTCACTTCCAAATGACCATACAAACACATTGGACCACACGAGACCATATATGTACTGCTCTGTGATCTGAAGCTGTTCCCGGCCCAGAAACACACAGAGATTCACGTTCTGAACTTAAAACCACAAAAAAGTGTGTTTTCATGAAAGTGTGTATAACCACAGTTTCAACGCTCTAGCTCGCTTCCTGACAGAGATTGGGGCATATTCACTCCAATTCAGTCATACAGCCACAATTCCCTAAAGTTTGTCACCTTCCCACTGAGTTACACACAGAATGAAAATTTTTGACAAGCAGAACTAAAAAAAAGAAAGTTTTTGAAAAAGTGCATATCTTCACTACAGAGGCTTTAATTCACTTCCAAATGACCATACAAGCACATTGTGTGAAACAAAACCATATATGCATTGCACTGTGATCTGAAGCTGTTACCTGGCCAGAAACACGCACAGATTCAAACTCTGAGCTTAAAACCTCAAAGAAGCGTGTTTTCATGAAAGTGCGTATAACCACAGTTTCAGCACTCTACCTCGCATCCTTAAAGAGATAAACGCATATTCACTGAAATTCAGTCGTATAGTCACTATTCACTCTAGTTTGTCACCTTCCCACTGAGTTAAACACAGAATGATCATTTTTGCCAAGCAGAACTAAAAAAAAGAAAGTTTTTGAAAAAGTGCATATCTTCACTACACAGGCTTTAATTCACTTCCAAATGACCATACAAGCACATTGTGTGAAACAAAACCATATATGCATTGCACTGTGATCTGAAGCTGTTACCTGGCCAGAAACACGCACAGATTCAAACTCTGAGCTTAAAACCTCAAAGAAGCGTGATTTCATGAAAGTGCGTATAACCACAGTTTCAGCACTCTACCTCGCATCCTGACAGAGATAAACACATATTCACTCAAATTCAGTCGTATAGTCACTATTCACTCTAGTTTGTCACTTTCCCACTGAGTTACACAAAAAATGAAATTTTTTGACGAACAGAACTAAAAAAAAGAAAGTTTTTGAAAAATGCATATCTTCACTTCAGAAGCTTATATTCACTTCCAAATGACCATACAAACACATTGGACCACACGAGACCATATATGTACTGCCCTGTGATCTGAAGCTGTTCCCGGCCCAGAAACACACACAGATTCACGTTCTGAACTTAAAACCACAAAGAAGTGTGTTTTCATGAAAGTGTGTATAACCACAGTTTCAACGCTATTGCTCGCTTCGTGACAGAGATTGGGGCATATTCACTCCAATTCAGTCATACAGCCACAATTCCCTAAAGTTTGTCACCTTCCCACTGAGTTACACACAGAATGAACATTTTTGACAAGCAGAACTAAAAAAAAGAAAGTTTTTGAAAAAGTGGATATCATCACTTCAGAAGCTTTTATTCACTTCCAAATGACAATACAAGAACATTGGGCGAAAGGATACCATATATGCACTCCCCTGTGATCTGAAGCTGTTACCTGGCCAGAAACACGCACAGATTCAAGTTCTGAGCTTAAAACCTCAAAGAAGCATGTTTTCATGAAAATGCGTATAGCCACAGTTTCAACGCTCTAGCTCGCTTCCTGACAGATATTGGGGCTTGTTCACTCCAGTTCAGTCATACAGCCACAATTCCCTAAAGTTTGTCACCTTCCCATGAGTTACACACAGAATGAACATTTTTGACAAGCAGAACTAAAAAAAAGAAAGTTTTTGAAAAAGTGGATATCATCGCTTCAGAAGCTTTTATTCACTTCCAAATGACAATACAAGAACATTGGGCGAAAGGATACCATATATGCACTTCCCTGTGATCTGAAGCTGTTACCTGGCCAGAAACACGCACAGATTCAAGTTCTGAGCTTAAAACCTCAAAGAAGCGTGTTTTCATGAAAGTGCGTATAGCCACAGTTTCAACGCTCTAGCTCGCATCCTGACAGTTATTGGGGCATGTTCACTCCAATTCAGTCATACAGCCACAAATCCCTAAAGTTTGTCACCTTCCCACTGATTTACACACAGAATGAACATTTTTGACAAGCAGAACTAAAAAAAAGAAAGTTTTTGAAAAAGTGCATATCTTCACTACAGAGGCTTTAATTCACTTCCAAATGACCATACAAGCACATTGTGTGAAACAAAACCATATATGCATTGCACTGTGATCTGAAACTGTTACCTGGCCAGAAACACGCACAGATTCAAACTCTGAGCTTAAAACCTCAAAGATGCGTGATTTCATGAAAGTGCGTATAACCACAGTTTCAGCACTCCACCTCGCATCCTTACAGAGATAAACACATATTCACTCAAATTCAGTCGTATAGTCACTATTCACTCTAGTTTGTCACTTTCCCACTGAGTTACACACAGAGTGAAAAGTTTTGACGAACAGAACTAAAAAAAAGAAAGTTTCTGAAAAATGCAAATCTTCACTTCAGAAGCTTATATTCACTTCCAAATGACCATACAAACACATTGGACCACACGAGACCATATATGTACTGCCCTGTGATCTGAAGCTGTTCCCGGCCCAGAAACACACACAGATTCACCTTCTGAACTTAAAACCACAAAGATGTGTGTTTTCATGAAAGTGTTTATAACCACAGTTTCAACGCTCTAGCTCGCTTCCTGACAGAGATTGGGGCATATTCACTCCAATTCAGTCATACAGCCACAATTCCCTAAAGTTTGTCAGCTTCCCACTGAGTTCCACACAGAATGAAAATTTTTGACAAGCAGAACTAAAAAAAAAAGAAAGTTTTTGAAAAAGTGGATATCATCACATCAGAAGCTTTTATTCACTTCCAAATGACCATACAAGCACATTCTGTGAAACAAAACCATATATGCATTGCACTGTGATCTGAAGCTGTTACCTGTCCAGAAACACGCACAGATTCAAACTCTGAGCTTAAAACCTCAAAGAAGCGTGTTTTCATGAAAGTGCGTCTAACCACAGTTTCAGCACTCTACCTCGCATCCTCAAAGAGATAAACGCATATTCACTCAAATTCAGTCGTATAGTCACTATTCACTCTAGTTTGTCACCTTCCCACTGAGTTCCACACAGAATGATCATTTTTGCCAAGCAGAACTAAAAAAAAAAAAAGTTTTTGAAAAAGTGCATATCTTCACTACAGAGGCTTTAATTCACTTCCAAATGACCATACAAGCACATTGTGTGAAACAAAACCATATATGCATTGCACTGTGATCTGAAGCTGTTACCTGGCCAGAAACACGCACAGATTCAAACTCTGAGCTTAAAACCTCAAAGAAGCGTGATTTCATGAAAGTGCGTATAACCACAGTTTCAGCACTCTACCTCGCATCCTTACAGAGATAAACACATATTCACTCAAATTCAGTCGTATAGTCACTATTCACTCTAGTTTGTCACTTTCCCACTGAGTTACACACAGAATGAAATTTTTTGACGAACAGAACTAAAAAAAAGAAAGTTTTTGAAAAATGCATATCTTCATTTCAGAAGCTTATATTCACTTCCAAATGACCATACAAACACATTGGACCACACGAGACCATATATGTACTGCCCTGTGATCTGAAGCTGTTCCCGGCCCAGAAACACACACAGATTCACGTTCTGAACTTAAAACCACAAAGAAGTGTGTTTTCATGAAAGTGTGTATAACCACAGTTTCAACGCTCTAGCTCGCTTCCTGACAGAGATTGCGGCATATTCACTCCAATTCAGTCATACAGCCACAATTCCCTAAAGTTTGTCACCTTCCCACTGAGTTACACACAGAATGAAAATTTTTGACAAGCAGAACTAAAAAAAAGAAAGTTTTTGAAAAAGTGGATATCATCACTTCAGAAGCTTTTATTCACTTCCAAATGACAATACAAGAACATTGGGCGAAAGGATACCATATATGCACTGCCCTGTGATCTGAAGCTGTTACCTGGCCAGAAACACGCACAGATTCAAGTTCTGAGCTTAAAACCTCAAAGAAGCATGTTTTCCTGAAAATGCGTATAGCCACAGTTTCAACGCTCTAGCTCGCTTCCTGACAGATATTGGGGCATGTTCACTCCAGTTCAGTCATACATCCACAATTCCCTAAAGTTTGTCACCTTCCCATTGAGTTACACACAGAATGAACATTTTTGACAAGCAGAACTAAAAAAAAGAAAGTTTTTGAAAAAGTGGATATCATCCCTTCAGAAGCTTTTATTCACTTCCAAATGACAATACAAGCACATTGTGTGAAACAAAACCATATATGCATTGCACTGTGATCTGAAGCTGTTACCTGGCCAGAAACACGCACAGATTCAAACTCTGAGCTTAAAACCTCAAAGAAGCGTGTTTTCATGAAAGTGCGTATAACCACAGTTTCAGCACTCTACCTCGCATCCTTAAAGAGATAAACGCATATTCACGGAAATTCAGTCGTATAGTCACTATTCACTCTAGTTTGTCACCTTCCCACTGAGTTAAACACAGAATGATCATTTTTGCCAAGCAGAACTAAAAAAAAGAAAGTTTTTGAAAAAGTGCATATCTTCACTACAGAGGCTTTAATTCACTTCCAAATGACCATACAAGCACATTGTGTGAAACAAAACCATATATGCATTGCACTGTGATCTGAAGCTGTTCCCGGCCCAGAAACACACACAGATTCACGTTCTGAACTTAAAACCACAAAGAAGTGTGTTTTCATGAAAGTGTGTATAACCACAGTTTCAACGCTCTAGCTCGCTTCCTGACAGAGATTGGGGCATATTCACTCCAATTCAGTCATACAGCCACAATTCCCTAAAGTTTGTCACCTTCCCAATGAGTTACACACAGAATGAAAATTTTTGACAAGCAGAACTAAAAAAAAGAAAGTTTTTGAAAAAGTGGATATCATCACTTCAGAAGCTTTTATTCACTTCCAAATGAAAATACAAGAACATTGGGCGAAAGGATACCATATATGCACTGCCCTGTGATCTGAAGCTGTTACCTGGCCAGAAACACGCACAGATTCAAGTTCTGAGCTTAAAACCTCAAAGAAGCGTGTTTTCATGAAAATGCGTATAGCCACAGTTTCAACGCTCTAGCTCGCTTCCTGACAGATATTGGGGCATGTTCACTCCAGTTCAGTCATACAGCCACAATTCCCTAAAGTTTGTCACCTTCCCATTGAGTTACACACAGAATGAACATTTTTGACAAGCAGAACTAAAAAAAAGAAAGTTTTTGAAAAAGTGGATATCATCGCTTCAGAAGCTTTTATTCACTTCCAAATGACAATACAAGAACATTGGGCGAAAGGATACCATATATGCACTGCCCTGTGATCTGAAGCTGTTACCTGGCCAGAAACACGCACAGATTCAAGTTCTGAGCTTAAAACCTCAAAGAAGCGTGTTTTCATGAAAGTGCGTATAGCCACAGTTTCAACGCTCAAGCTCGCATCCTGACAGTTATTGGGGCATGTTCACTCCAATTCAGTCATACAGCCAAAAATCCCTAAAGTTTGTCACCTTCCCACTGAGTTAAACACAGAATGATCATTTTTGCCAAGTGGACCTAAAAAAAAGAAAGTTTTTGAAAAAGTGCATATCTTCACTACAGAGGCTTTAATTCACTTCCAAATGACCATACAAGCACATTCTGTGAAACAAAACCATATATGCATTGCACTGTGATCTGAAGCTGTTACCTGGCCAGAAACACGCACAGATTCAACCTCTGAGCTTAAAACCTCAAAGATGCGTGATTTCATGAAAGTGCGTATAACCACAGTTTCAGCACTCCACCTCGCATCCTTACAGAGATAAACACATATTCACTCAAATTCAGTCGTATAGTCACTATTCACTCTAGTTTGTCACTTTCCCACTGAGTTACACACAGAGTGAAAAGTTTTGACGAACAGAACTAAAAAAAAGAAAGTTTTTGAAAAATGCATATCTTCACTTCAGAAGCTTATATTCACTTCCAAATGACCATACAAACACATTGGACCACACGAGACCATATATGTACTGCCCTGTGATCTGAAGCTGTTCCCGGCCCAGAAACACACACAGATTCACGTTCTGAACTTAAAACCACAAAGATGTGTGTTTTCATGAAAGTGTTTATAACCACAGTTTCAACGCTCTAGCTCGCTTCCTGACAGAGATTGGGGCATATTCATTCCAATTCAGTCATACAGCCACAATTCCCTAAAGTTTGTCAGCTTCCCACTGAGTTCCACACAGAATGAAAATTTTTGACAAGCAGAACTAAAAAAAAAGAAAGTTTTTGAAAAAGTGGATATCATCACTTCAGAAGCTTTTATTCACTTCCAAATGACCATACAAGCACATTGTGTGAAACAAAATCATATATGCATTGCACTGTGATCTGAAGCTGTTACCTGTCCAGAAACACGCACAGATTCAAACTCTGAGCTTAAAACCTCAAAGAAGCGTGTTTTCATGAAAGTGCGTCTAACCACAGTTTCAGCACTCTACCTCGCATCCTCAAAGAGATAAACGCATATTCACTCAAATTCAGTCGTATAGTCACTATTCACTCTAGTTTGTCACCTTCCCACTGAGTTAAACACAGAATGATCATTTTTGCCAAGCAGAACTAAAAAAAAAAAAAGTTTTTGAAAAAGTGCATATCTTCACTACAGAGGCTTTAATTCACTTCCAAATGACCATACAAGCACATTGTGTGAAACAAAACCATATATGCATTGCACTGTGATCTGAAGCTGTTACGTGGCCAGAAACACGCACAGATTCAAACTCTTAGCTTAAAACCTCAAAGAAGCGTGTTTTCATGAAAGTGCGTATAGCCACAGTTTCAACGCTCTAGCTCGCTTCCTGACAGATATTGGGGCATGTTCACTCCAATTCAGTCATACAGCCACAATTCCCTAAAGTTTGTCACCTTCCCACTGAGTTACACACAGAATGAACATTTTTGACAAGCAGAACTAAAAAAAAAAGAAAGTTTTTGAAAAAGTGGATATCATCACTTCAGAAGCTTTTATTCACTTCCAAATGACAATACAAGCACATTGTGTGAAACAAAACCATATATGCATTGCACTGTGATCTGAAGCTGTTACCTGTCCAGAAATACGCACAGATTCAAGTTCTGGGCTTAAAACCTCAAAGAAGCGTGTTTTCATGAAAGTGCGTATAGCCACAGTTTCATCGCTCTAGCTCGCTTGCTGACAGATATTGGGGCATGTTCACTCCAATTCAGTCATACAGCCACAATTCCCTAAAGTTTGTCACCTTCCCACTGAGTTACACACAGAATGAACATTTTTGACAAGCAGAACTAAAAAAAAGAAAGTTTTTGAAAAAGTGGATATCATCACTTCAGAAGCTTTTATTCACTTCCAAATGACAATACAAGAACATTAGGCGAAAGGATACCATATATGCACTGCCCTGTGATCTGAAGCTGTTACCTGGCCAGAAACACGCACAGATTCAAGTTCTGAGCTTAAAACCTCAAAGAAGCGTGTTTTCATGAAAGTGCGTATAGCCACAGTTTCAACGCTCTAGCTCGCTTCCTGACAGATATTGGGGCATGTTCACTCCAATTCAGTCATACAGCCACAATTCCCTAAAGTTTGTCACCTTCCCACTGATTTACACACAGAATGAACATTTTTGACAAGCAGAACTAAAAAAAAGAAAGTTTTTGAAAAAGTGGATATCATCACTTCAGAAGCTTTTATTCACTTCCAAATGACAATACAAGCACATTGTGTGAAACAAAACCATATATGCATTGCACTGTGATCTGAAGCTGTTACCTGGCCAGAAACACGCACAGATTCAAACTCTGAGCTTAAAACCTCAAAGAAGCGTGTTTTCATGAAAGTGCGTATAACCACAGTTTCAGCACTCTACCTCGCATCCTTAAAGAGATAAACGCATATTCACTGAAATTCAGTCGTATAGTCACTATTCACTCTAGTTTGTCACCTTCCCACTGAGTTAAACACAGAATGATCATTTTTGCCAAGCAGAACTAAAAAAAAGAAAGTTTTTGAAAAAGTGCATATCTTCACTACACAGGCTTTAATTCACTTCCAAATGACCATACAAGCACATTGTGTGAAACAAAACCATATATGCATTGCACTGTGATCTGAAGCTGTTACCTGGCCAGAAACACGCACAGATTCAAACTCTGAGCTTAAAACCTCAAAGAAGCGTGATTTCATGAAAGTGCGTATAACCACAGTTTCAGCACTCTACCTCGCATCCTGACAGAGATAAACACATATTCACTCAAATTCAGTCGTATAGTCACTATTCACTCTAGTTTGTCACTTTCCCACTGAGTTACACACAGAATGAAATTTTTTGACAAGCAGAACTAAAAAAAAGAAAGTTTTTGAAAAATGCATATCTTCACTTCAGAAGCTTATATTCACTTCCAAATGACCATACAAACACATTGGACCACACGAGACCATATATGTACTGCTCTGTGATCTGAAGCTGTTCCCGGCCCAGAAACACACACAGATTCACGTTCTGAACTTAAAACCACAAAGAAGTGTGTTTTCATGAAAGTGTGTATAACCACAGTTTCAACGCTCTAGCTCGCTTCCTGACAGAGATTGGGGCATATTCACTCCAATTCAGTCATACAGCCACAATTCCCTAAAGTTTGTCACCTTCCCACTGAGTTACACACAGAATGAAAATTTTTGACAAGCAGAACTAAAAAAAAGAAAGTTTTTGAAAAAGTGCATATCTTCACTACAGAGGCTTTACTTCACTTCCAAATGACCATACAAGCACATTGTGTGAAACAAAACCATATATGCATTGCACTGTGATCTGAAGCTGTTACCTGGCCAGAAACACGCACAGATTCAAACTCTGAGCTTAAAACCTCAAAGAAGCGTGTTTTCATGAAAGTGCGTATAACCACAGTTTCAGCACTCTACCTCGCATCCTTAAAGAGATAAACGCATATTCACTGAAATTCAGTCGTATAGTCACTATTCACTCTAGTTTGTCACCTTCCCACTGAGTTAAACACAGAATGAACATTTTTGCCAAGCAGAACTAAAAAAAAGAAAGTTTTTGAAAAAGTGCATATCTTCACTACACAGGCTTTAATTCACTTCCAAATGACAATACAAACACATTGGACCACACGAGACCATATATGTACTGCCCTGTGATCTGAAGCTGCTCCCGGCCCAGAAACACACACAGATTCACGTTCTGAACTTAAAACCACAAAGATGTGTGTTTTCATGAAAGTGTTTATAACCACAGTTTCAACGCTCTAGCTCGCTTCCTGACAGAGATTGGGGCATATTCACTCCAATTCAGTCATACAGCCACAATTCCCTAAAGTTTGTCAGCTTCCCACTGAGTTCCACACAGAATGAAAATTTTTGACAAGCAGAACTAAAAAAAAGAAAGTTTTTGAAAAAGTGGATATCATCGCTTCAGAAGCTTTTATTCACTTCCAAATGACAATACAAGAACATTGTGTGAAACAAAACCATATATGCATTGCACTGTGATCTGAAGCTGTTACCTGTCCAGAAACACGCACAGATTCAAACTCTGAGCTTAAAACCTCAAAGAAGCGTGTTTTCATGAAAGTGCGTCTAACCACAGTTTCAGCACTCTACCTCGCATCCTCAAAGAGATAAACGCATATTCACTCAAATTCAGTCGTATAGTCACTATTCACTCTAGTTTGTCACCTTCCCACTGAGTTAAACACAGAATGATCATTTTTGCCAAGCAGAACTAAAAAAAAAAAAAGTTTTTGAAAAAGTGCATATCTTCACTACAGAGGCTTTAATTCACTTCCAAATGACCATACAAGCACATTGTGTGAAACAAAACAATATATGCATTGCACTGTGATCTGAAGCTGTTACCTGTCCAGAAATACGCACAGATTCAAGTTCTGAGCTTAAAACCTCAAAGAAGCGTGTTTTCATGAAAGTGCGTATAGCCACAGTTTCATCGCTCTAGCTCGCTTGCTGACAGATATTGGGGCATGTTCACTCCAATTCAGTCATACAGCCACAATTCCCGAAAGTTTGTCACCTTCCCACTGATTTACACACAGAATGAAAACTTTTGACAAGCAGAACTAAAAAAAAGAAAGTTTTTGAAAAAGTGGATATCATCACTTCAGAAGCTTTTATTCACTTCCAAATGACAATACAAGCACATTGTGTGAAACAAAACCATATATGCATTGCACTGTGATCTGAAGCTGTTACCTGGCCAGAAACACGCACAGATTCAAACTCTGAGCTTAAAACCTCAAAGAAGCGTGTTTTCATGAAAGTGCGTCTAACCACAGTTTCAGCACTCTACCTCGCATCCTTAAAGAGATAAACGCATATTCACTGAAATTCAGTCGTATAGTCACTATTCACTCTAGTTTGTCACCTTCCCACTGAGTTAAACACAGAATGATCATTTTTGCCAAGCAGAACTAAAAAAAAGAAAGTTTTTGAAAAAGTGCATATCTTCACTACAGAGGCTTTAATTCACTTCCAAATGACCATACAAGCACATTGTGTGAAACAAAACCATATATGCATTGCACTGTGATCTGAAGCTGTTACGTGGCCAGAAACACGCACAGATTCAAACTCTGAGCTTAAAACCTCAAAGAAGCGTGATTTCATGAAAGTGCGGATCACCACAGTTTCAGCACTCTACCTCGCATCCTGACAGAGATAAACACATATTCACTCAAATTCAGTCGTTTAGTCACTATTCACTCTAGTTTGTCACTTTCCCACTGAGTTACACACAAAATGAAATTTTTTGACGAACAGAACTAAAAAAAAAAAAGTTTTTGAAAAATGCATATCTTCACTTCAGAAGCTTATATTCACTTCCAAATGACCATACAAACACATTGGACCACACGAGACCATATATGTACTGCCCTGTGATCTGAAGCTGTTCCCGGCCCAGAAACACAAACAGATTCACGTTCTGAACTTAAAACCACAAAGAAGTGTGTTTTCATGAAAGTGTGTATAACCACAGTTTCAACGCTATTGCTCGCTTCGTGACAGAGATTGGGGCATATTCACTCCAATTCAGTCATACAGCCACAATTCCCTAAAGTTTGTCACCTTCCCACTGAGTTACACACAGAATGAACATTTTTGACAAGCAGAACTAAAAAAAAGAAAGTTTTTGAAAAAGTGGATATCATCACTTCAGAAGCTTTTATTCACTTCCAAATGACAATACAAGCACATTGTGTGAAACAAAACCATATATGCATTGCACTGTGATCTGAAGCTGTTACCTGGCCAGAAACAGGCACAGATTCAAACTCTTAGCTTAAAACCTCAAAGAAGCGTGTTTTCATGAAAGTGCGTATAACCACAGTTTCAGCACTCTACCTCGCATCCTTAAAGAGATAAACGCATATTCACTGAAATTCAGTCGTATAGTCACTATTCACTCTAGTTTGTCACCTTCCCACTGAGTTAAACACAGAATGATCATTTTTGCCAAGTGGAACTAAAAAAAAGAAAGTTTTTGAAAAAGTGCATATCTTCAGTACAGAGGCTTTAATTCACTTCCAAATGACCATACAAGCACATTGTGTGAAACAAAACCATATATGCATTGCACTGTGATCTGAAGCTGTTACCTGGCCAGAAACACGCACAGATTCAAACTCTGAGCTTAAAACCTCAAAGATGCGTGATTTCATGAAAGTGCGTATAACCACAGTTTCAGCACTCTACCTCGCATCCTTACAGAGATAAACACATATTCACTCGAATTCAGTCGTATAGTCGCTATTCACTCTAGTTTGTCACTTCCCCACTGAGTTACACACAGAATGAAATTTTTTGACGAACAGAACTAAAAAAAAGAAAGTTTTTGAAAAATGCATATCTTCACTTCAGAAGCTTATATTCACTACCAAATGACCATACAAACACATTGGACCACACGAGACCATATATGTACTGCCCTGTGATCTGAAGCTGTTCCCGGCCCAGAAACACACACAAATTCACGTTCTGAACTTAAAACCACAAAGAAGTGTGTTTTCATGAAAGTGTGTATAACCACAGTTTCAACGCTCTAGCTCGCTTCCTGACAGAGATTGGGGCATATTCACTCCAATTCAGTCATACAGCCACAATTCCCTAAAGTTTGTCACCTTCCCAATGAGTTACACACAGAATGAAAATTTTTGACAAGCAGAACTAAAAAAAAAGAAAGTTTTTGAAAAAGTGGATATCATCGCTTCAGAAGCTTTTATTCACTTCCAAATGACAATACAAGAACATTGGGCGAAAGGATACCATATATGCACTGCCCTGTGATCTGAAGCTGTTACCTGGCCAGAAACACGCACAGATTCAAGTTCTGAGCTTAAAACCTCAAAGAAGCGTGTTTTCATGAAAATGCGTGTAGCCACAGTTTCAACGCTCTAGCTCGCTTCCTGACAGATATTGGGGCATGTTCACTCCAGTTCAGTCATACAGCCACAATTCCCTAAAGTTTGTCACCTTCCCATTGAGTTACACACAGAATGAACATTTTTGACAAGCAGAACTAAAAAAAAGAAAGTTTTTGAAAAAGGCATATCTTCACTTCAGAAGCTTTTATTCACTTCCAAATGACAATACAAACACATTGGACCACACGAGACCATATATGTACTGCCCTGTGATCTGAAGCTGCTCCCGGCCCAGAAACACACACAGATTCACGTTCTGAACTTAAAACCACAAAGATGTGTGTTTTCATGAAAGTGTTCATAACCACAGTTTCAACGCTCTAGCTCGCTTCCTGACAGAGATTGGGGCATATTCACTCCAATTCAGTCATACAGCCACAATTCCCTAAAGTTTGTCAGCTTCCCACTGAGTTCCACACAGAATGAAAATTTTTGACAAGCAGAACTAAAAAAAAGAAAGTTTTTGAAAAAGTGGATATCATCGCTTCAGAAGCTTTTATTCACTTCCAAATGACAATACAAGAACATTGTGTGAAACAAAACCATATATGCATTGCACTGTGATCTGAAGCTGTTACCTGTCCAGAAACACGCACAGATTCAAACTCTGAGCTTAAAACCTCAAAGAAGCGTGTTTTCATGAAAGTGCGTCTAACCACAGTTTCAGCACTCTACCTCGCATCCTCAAAGAGATAAACGCATATTCACTCAAATTCAGTCGTATAGTCACTATTCACTCTAGTTTGTCACCTTCCCACTGAGTTAAACACAGAATGATCATTTTTGCCAAGCAGAACTAAAAAAAAAAAAAGTTTTTGAAAAAGTGCATATCTTCACTACAGAGGCTTTAATTCACTTCCAAATGACCATACAAGCACATTGTGTGAAACAAAACAATATATGCATTGCACTGTGATCTGAAGCTGTTACCTGTCCAGAAATACGCACAGATTCAAGTTCTGAGCTTAAAACCTCAAAGAAGCGTGTTTTCATGAAAGTGCGTATAGCCACAGTTTCATCGCTCTAGCTCGCTTGCTGACAGATATTGGGGCATGTTCACTCCAATTCAGTCATACAGCCACAATTCCCGAAAGTTTGTCACCTTCCCACTGATTTACACACAGAATGAAAACTTTTGACAAGCAGAACTAAAAAAAAGAAAGTTTTTGAAAAAGTGGATATCATCACTTCAGAAGCTTTTATTCACTTCCAAATGACAATACAAGCACATTGTGTGAAACAAAACCATATATGCATTGCACTGTGATCTGAAGCTGTTACCTGGCCAGAAACACGCACAGATTCAAACTCTGAGCTTAAAACCTCAAAGAAGCGTGTTTTCATGAAAGTGCGTCTAACCACAGTTTCAGCACTCTACCTCGCATCCTTAAAGAGATAAACGCATATTCACTGAAATTCAGTCGTATAGTCACTATTCACTCTAGTTTGTCACTTTCCCACTGAGTTACACACAGAATGAAATTTTTTGACGAACAGAACTAAAAAAAAGAAAGTTTTAGAAAAATGCATATCTTCACTTCAGAAGCTTATATTCACTTCCAAATGACCATACAAACACATTGGACCACACGAGACCATATATGTACTGCCCTGTGATCTGAAGCTGTTCCCGGCCCAGAAACACACACAGATTCACGTTCTGAACTTAAAACCACAAAGAAGTGTGTTTTCATGAAAGTGTGTATAACCACAGTTTCAACGCTCTAGCTCGCTTCCTGACAGAGATTGGGGCATATTCACTCCAATTCAGTCATACAGCCACAATTCCCTAAAGTTTGTAACCTTCCCACTGAGTTACACACAGAATGAAAATTTTTGACAAGCAGAACTAAAAAAAAGAAAGTTTTTGAAAAAGTGGATATCATCACTTCAGAAGCTTTTATTCACTTCCAAATGACAATACAAGAACATTGGGCGAAAGGATACCATATATGCACTGCCCTGTGATCTGAAGCTGTTACCTGGCCAGAAACACGCACAGATTCAAGTTCTGAGCTTAAAACCTCAAAGAAGCGTGTTTTCATGAAAGTGCGTATAGCCACAGTTTCAACGCTCTAGCTCGCATCCTGACAGTTATTGGGGCATGTTCACTCCAATTCAGTCATACAGCCACAAATCCCTAAAGTTTGTCACCTTCCCACTGATTTACACACAGAATGAACATTTTTGACAAGCAGAACTAAAAAAAAGAAAGTTTTTGAAAAAGTGAATATCTTCACTACAGAGGCTTTAATTCACTTCCAAATGACCATACAAGCACATTGTGTGAAACAAAACCATATATGCATTGCATTGTGATCTGAAGCTGTTACCTGGCCAGAAACACGCACAGATTCAAACTCTGAGCTTAAAACCTCAAAGATGCGTGATTTCATGAAAGTGCGTATAACCACAGTTTCAGCACTCCACCTCGCATCCTTACAGAGATAAACACATATTCACTCAAATTCAGTCGTATAGTCACTATTCACTCTAGTTTGTCACTTTCCCACTGAGTTACACACAGAGTGAAAAGTTTTGACGAACAGAACTAAAAAAAAGAAAGTTTTTGAAAAATGCATATCTTCACTTCAGAAGCTTATATTCACTTCCAAATGACCATACAAACACATTGGACCACACGAGACCATATATGTACTGCCCTGTGATCTGAAGCTGTTCCCGGCCCAGAAACACACACAGATTCACGTTCTGAACTTAAAACCACAAAGATGTGTGTTTTCATGAAAGTGTTTATAACCACAGTTTCAACGCTCTAGCTCGCTTCCTGACAGAGATTGGGGCATATTCACTCCAATTCAGTCATACAGCCACAATTCCCTAAAGTTTGTCAGCTTCCCACTGAGTTCCACACAGAATGAACATTTTTGACAAGCAGAACTAAAAAAAAAGAAAGTTTTTGAAAAAGTGGATATCATCACTTCAGAAGCTTTTATTCACTTCCAAATGACCATACAAGCACATTCTGTGAAACAAAACCATATATGCATTGCACTGTGATCTGAAGCTGTTACCTGTCCAGAAACACGCACAGATTCAAACTCTGAGCTTAAAACCTCAAAGAAGCGTGTTTTCATGAAAGTGCGTCTAACCACAGTTTCAGCACTCTACCTCGCATCCTCAAAGAGATAAACGCATATTCACTGAAATTCAGTCGTATAGTCACTATTCACTCTAGTTTGTCACCTTCCCACTGAGTTAAACACAGAATGATCATTTTTGCCAAGTGGAACTAAAAAAAAGAAAGTTTTTGAAAAAGTGCATATCTTCAGTACAGAGGCTTTAATTCACTTCCAAATGACCATACAAGCACATTGTGTGAAACAAAACCATATATGCATTGCACTGTGATCTGAAGCTGTTACCTGGCCAGAAACACGCACAGATTCAAACTCTGAGCTTAAAACCTCAAAGATGCGTGATTTCATGAAAGTGCGTATAACCACAGTTTCAGCACTCTACCTCGCATCCTTACAGAGATAAACACATATTCACTCGAATTCAGTCGTATAGTCACTATTCACTCTAGTTTGTCACTTCCCCACTGAGTTACACACAGAATGAAATTTTTTGACGAACAGAACTAAAAAAAAGAAAGTTTTTGAAAAATGCATATCTTCACTTCAGAAGCTTATATTCACTACCAAATGACCATACAAACACATTGGACCACGTGAGACCATATATGTACTGCCCTGTGATCTGAAGCTGTTCCCGGCCCAGAAACACACACAGATTCACGTTCTGAACTTAAAACCACAAAGAAGTGTGTTTTCATGAAAGTGTGTATAACCACAGTTTCAACGCTCTAGCTCGCTTCCTGACAGAGATTGGGGCATATTCACTCCAATTCAGTCATACAGCCACAATTCCCTAAAGTTTGTCACCTTCCCAATGAGTTACACACAGAATGAAAATTTTTGACAAGCAGAACTAAAAAAAAGAAAGTTTTTGAAAAAGTGGATATCATCGCTTCAGAAGCTTTTATTCACTTCCAAATGACAATACAAGAACATTGGGCGAAAGGATACCATATATGCACTGCCCTGTGATCTGAAGCTGTTACCTGGCCAGAAACACGCACAGATTCAAGTTCTGAGCTTAAAACCTCAAAGAAGCGTGTTTTCATGAAAATGCGTGTAGCCACAGTTTCAACGCTCTAGCTCGCTTCCTGACAGATATTGGGGCATGTTCACTCCAGTTCAGTCATACAGCCACAATTCCCTAAAGTTTGTCACCTTCCCATTGAGTTACACACAGAATGAACATTTTTGACAAGCAGAACTAAAAAAAAGAAAGTTTTTGAAAAAGGCATATCTTCACTTCAGAAGCTTATATTCACTTCCAAATGACCATACAAACACATTGGACCACACGAGACCATATATGTACTGCCCTGTGATCTGAAGCTGCTCCCGGCCCAGAAACACACACAGATTCACGTTCTGAACTTAAAACCACAAAGATGTGTGTTTTCATGAAAGTGTTTATAACCACAGTTTCAACGCTCTAGCTCGCTTCCTGACAGAGATTGGGGCATATTCACTCCAATTCAGTCATACAGCCACAATTCCCTAAAGTTTGTCAGCTTCCCACTGAGTTCCACACAGAATGAAAATTTTTGACAAGCAGAACTAAAAAAAAGAAAGTTTTTGAAAAAGTGGATATCATCGCTTCAGAAGCTTTTATTCACTTCCAAATGACAATACAAGAACATTGTGTGAAACAAAACCATATATGCATTGCACTGTGATCTGAAGCTGTTACCTGTCCAGAAACACGCACAGATTCAAACTCTGAGCTTAAAAGCTCAAAGAAGCGTGTTTTCATGAAAGTGCGTCTAACCACAGTTTCAGCACTCTACCTCGCATCCTCAAAGAGATAAACGCATATTCACTCAAATTCAGTCGTATAGTCACTATTCACTCTAGTTTGTCACCTTCCCACTGAGTTAAACACAGAATGATCATTTTTGCCAAGCAGAACTAAAAAAAAAAAAAGTTTTTGAAAAAGTGCATATCTTCACTACAGAGGCTTTAATTCACTTCCAAATGACCATACAAGCACATTGTGTGAAACAAAACAATATATGCATTGCACTGTGATCTGAAGCTGTTACCTGTCCAGAAATACGCACAGATTCAAGTTCTGAGCTTAAAACCTCAAAGAAGCGTGTTTTCATGAAAGTGCGTATAGCCACAGTTTCATCGCTCTAGCTCGCTTGCTGACAGATATTGGGGCATGTTCACTCCAATTCAGTCATACAGCCACAATTCCCGAAAGTTTGTCACCTTCCCACTGATTTACACACAGAATGAAAACTTTTGACAAGCAGAACTAAAAAAAAGAAAGTTTTTGAAAAAGTGGATATCATCACTTCAGAAGCTTTTATTCACTTCCAAATGACAATACAAGCACATTGTGTGAAACAAAACCATATATGCATTGCACTGTGATCTGAAGCTGTTACCTGGCCAGAAACACACACAGATTCAAACTCTGAGCTTAAAACCTCAAAGAAGCGTGTTTTCATGAAAGTGCGTCTAACCACAGTTTCAGCACTCTACCTCGCATCCTTAAAGAGATAAACGCATATTCACTGAAATTCAGTCGTATAGTCACTATTCACTCTAGTTTGTCACCTTCCCACTGAGTTAAACACAGAATGATCATTTTTGCCAAGCAGAACTAAAAAAAAGAAAGTTTTTGAAAAAGTGCATATCTTCACTACAGAGGCTTTAATTCACTTCCAAATGACCATACAAGCACATTTTGTGAAACAAAACCATATATGCATTGCACTGTGATCTGAAGCTGTTACGTGGCCAGAAACACGCACAGATTCAAACTCTGAGCTTAAAACCTCAAAGAAGCGTGATTTCATGAAAGTGCGGATCACCACAGTTTCAGCACTCTACCTCGCATCCTGACAGAGATAAACACATATTCACTCAAATTCAGTCGTTTAGTCACTATTCACTCTAGTTTGTCACTTTCCCACTGAGTTACACACAGAATGAAATTTTTTGACGAACAGAACTAAAAAAAAGAAAGTTTTTGAAAAATGCATATCTTCACTTCAGAAGCTTATATTCACTTCCAAATGACCATACAAACACATTGGACCACACGAGACCATATATGTACTGCCCTGTGATCTGAAGCTGTTCCCGGCCCAGAAACACACACAGATTCACGTTCTGAACTTAAAACCACAAAGAAGTGTGTTTTCATGAAAGTGTGTATAACCACAGTTTCAACGCTCTAGCTCGCTTCCTGACAGAGATTGGGGCATATTCACTCCAATTCAGTCATACAGCCACAATTCCCTAAAGTTTGTAACCTTCCCACTGAGTTACACACAGAATGAAAATTTTTGACAAGCAGAACTAAAAAAAAGAAAGTTTTTGAAAAAGTGGATATCATCACTTCAGAAGCTTTTATTCACTTCCAAATGACAATACAAGAACATTGGGCGAAAGGATACCATATATGCACTGCCCTGTGATCTGAAGCTGTTACCTGGCCAGAAACACGCACAGATTCAAGTTCTGAGCTTAAAACCTCAAAGAAGCGTGTTTTCATGAAAGTGCGTATAGCCACAGTTTCAACGCTCTAGCTCGCATCCTGACAGTTATTGGGGCATGTTCACTCCAATTCAGTCATACAGCCACAAATCCCTAAAGTTTGTCACCTTCCCACTGATTTACACACAGAATGAACATTTTTGACAAGCAGAACTAAAAAAAAGAAAGTTTTTGAAAAAGTGAATATCTTCACTACAGAGGCTTTAATTCACTTCCAAATGACCATACAAGCACATTGTGTGAAACAAAACCATATATGCATTGCATTGTGATCTGAAGCTGTTACCTGGCCAGAAACACGCACAGATTCAAACTCTGAGCTTAAAACCTCAAAGATGCGTGATTTCATGAAAGTGCGTATAACCACAGTTTCAGCACTCCACCTCGCATCCTTACAGAGATAAACACATATTCACTCAAATTCAGTCGTATAGTCACTATTCACTCTAGTTTGTCACTTTCCCACTGAGTTACACACAGAGTGAAAAGTTTTGACGAACAGAACTAAAAAAAAGAAAGTTTTTGAAAAATGCATATCTTCACTTCAGAAGCTTATATTCACTTCCAAATGACCATACAAACACATTGGACCACACGAGACCATATATGTACTGCCCTGTGATCTGAAGCTGTTCCCGGCCCAGAAACACACACAGATTCACGTTCTGAACTTAAAACCACAAAGATGTGTGTTTTCATGAAAGTGTTTATAACCACAGTTTCAACGCTCTAGCTCGCTTCCTGACAGAGATTGGGGCATATTCACTCCAATTCAGTCATACAGCCACAATTCCCTAAAGTTTGTCAGCTTCCCACTGAGTTCCACACAGAATGAACATTTTTGACAAGCAGAACTAAAAAAAAAGAAAGTTTTTGAAAAAGTGGATATCATCACTTCAGAAGCTTTTATTCACTTCCAAATGACCATACAAGCACATTCTGTGAAACAAAACCATATATGCATTGCACTGTGATCTGAAGCTGTTACCTGTCCAGAAACACGCACAGATTCAAACTCTGAGCTTAAAACCTCAAAGAAGCGTGTTTTCATGAAAGTGCGTCTAACCACAGTTTCATCACTCTACCTCGCATCCTCAAAGAGATAAACGCATATTCACTCAAATTCAGTCGTATAGTCACTATTCACTCTAGTTTGTCACCTTCCCACTGAGTTAAACACAGAATGATCATTTTTGCCAAGCAGAACTAAAAAAAAAAAAAGTTTTTGAAAAAGTGCATATCTTCACTACAGAGGCTTTAATTCACTTCCAAATGACCATACAAGCACATTGTGTGAAACAAAACCATATATGCATTGCACTGTGATCTGAAGCTGTTACCTGGCCAGAAACACGCACAGATTCAAACTCTGAGCTTAAAACCTCAAAGAAGCGTGATTTCATGAAAGTGCGTATAACCACAGTTTCAGCACTCTACCTCGCATCCTGACAGAGATAAACACATATTCACTCAAATTCAGTCGTATAGTCACTATTCACTCTAGTTTGTCACTTTCCCACTGAGTTACACACAGAATGAAATTTTTCGACGAACAGAAGTAAAAAAAAGAAAGTTTTTGAAAAATGCATATCTTCACCTCAGAAGCTTATATTCACTTCCAAATGACCATACAAACACATTGGACCACACGAGACCATATATGTACTGCCCTGTGATCTGAAGCTGTTCCCGGCCCAGAAACACACACAGATTCACGTTCTGAACTTAAAACCACAAAGAAGTGTGTTTTCATGAAAGTGTGTATAACCACAGTTTCAACGCTCTAGCTCGCTTCCTGACAGAGATTGGGGCATATTCACTCCAATTCAGTCATACAGCCACAATTCCCTAAAGTTTGTCACCTTCCCACTGAGTTACACACAGAATGAAAATTTTTGACAAGCAGAACTAAAAAAAAGAAAGTTTTTGAAAAAGTGGATATCATCACTTCAGAAGCTTTTATTCTCTTCCAAATGACCATACAAGCACATTGTGTGAAACAAAACCATATATGCATTGCACTGTGATCTGAAGCTGTTACCTGTCCAGAAATACGCACAGATTCAAGTTCTGAGCTTAAAACCTCAAAGAAGCGTGTTTTCATGAAAGTGCGTATAGCCACAGTTTCATCGCTCTAGCTCGCTTGCTGACAGATATTGGGGCAGGTTCACTCCAATTCAGTCATACAGCCACAATTCCCTAAAGTTTGTCACCTTCCCACTGATTTACACACAGAATGAAAACTTTTGACAAGCAGAACTAAAAAAAAGAAAGTTTTTGAAAAAGTGGATATCATCACTTCAGAAGCTTTTATTCACTTCCAAATGACAATACAAGCACATTGTGTGAAACAAAACCATATATGCATTGCACTGTGATCTGAAGCTGTTACCTGGCCAGAAACACGCACAGATTCAAACTCTGAGCTTAAAACCTCAAAGAAGCGTGTTTTCATGAAAGTGCGTCTAACCACAGTTTCAGCACTCTACCTCGCATCCTGAAAGAGATAAACGCATATTCACTGAAATTCAGTCGTATAGTCACTATTCACTCTAGTTTGTCACCTTCCCACTGAGTTAAACACAGAGTGATCATTTTTGCCAAGCAGAACTAAAAAAAAGAAAGTTTTTGAAAAAGTGCATATCTTCACTACAGAGGCTTTAATTCACTTCCAAATGACCATACAAGCACATTGTTTGAAACAAAACCATATATGCATTGCACTGTGATCTGAAGCTGTTACCTGGCCAGAAACACGCACAGATTCAAACTCTGAGCTTAAAACCTCAAAGAAGCGTGATTTCATGAAAGTGCGTATCACCACAGTTTCAGCACTCTACCTCGCATCCTGACAGAGATAAACACATATTCACTCAAATTCAGTCGTTTAGTCACTATTCACTCTAGTTTGTCACTTTCCCACTGAGTTACACACAGAATGAAATTTTTTGACGAACAGAACTAAAAAAAAGAAAGTTTTTGAAAAATGCATATCTTCACTTCAGAAGCTTATATTCACTTCCAAATGACCATACAAACACATTGGACCACACGAGACCATATATGTACTGCCCTGTGATCTGAAGCTGTTTCCGGCCCAGAAACACACACAGATTCACGTTCTGAACTTAAAACCACAAAGAAGTGTGTTTTCATGAAAGTGTGTATAACCACAGTTTCAAAACTCTAGCTCGCTTCCTGACAGAGATTGGGGCATATTCACTCCAATTCAGTCATACAGCCACAATTCCCTAAAGTTTGTCACCTTCCCACTGAGTTACACACAGAATGAAAATTTTTGACAAGCAGAACTAAAAAAAAGAAAGTTTTTGAAAAAGTGGATATCATCACTTCAGAAGCTTTTATTCACTTCCAAATGACAATACAAGAACATTGGGCGAAAGGATACCATATATGCACTGCCCTGTGATCTGAAGCTGTTACCTGGCCAGAAACACGCACAGATTCAAGTTCTGAGCTTAAAACCTCAAAGAAGCGTGTTTTCATGAAAGTGCGTATAGCCACAGTTTCAACGCTCTAGCTCGCATCCTGACAGTTACTGGGGCATATTCACTCCAATTCAGTCATACAGCCACAATTCCCTAAAGTTTGTCAGCTTCCCACTGAGTTCCACACAGAATGAAAATTTTTGACAAGCAGAACTAAAAAAAAAGAAAGTTTTTGAAAAAGTGGATATCATCACTTCAGAAGCTTTTATTCACTTCCAAATGACCATACAAGCACATTGTGTGAAACAAAACCATATATGCATTGCACTGTGATCTGAAGCTGTTACCTGGCCAGAAACACGCACAGATTCAAGTTCTGAGCTTAAAACCTCAAAGAAGCGTGTTTTCATGAAAGTGCGTCTAACCACAGTTTCAGCACTCTACCTCGCATCCTCAAAGAGATAAACGCATATTCACTCAAATTCAGTCGTATAGTCACTATTCACTCTAGTTTGTCACTTTCCCACTGAGTTACACACAGAATGAAATTTTTTGACGAACAGAACTAAAAAAAAGAAAGTTTTTGAAAAATGCATATCTTCACTTCAGAAGCTTATATTCACTTCCAAATGACCATACAAACACATTGGACCACACGAGACCATATATGTACTGCCCTGTGATCTGAAGCTGTTCCCGGCCCAGAAACACACACAGATTCACGTTCTGAACTTAAAACCACAAAGAAGTGTGTTTTCATGAAAGTGTGTATAACCACAGTTTCAACGCTCTAGCTCGCTTCCTGACAGAGATTGGGGCATATTCACTCCAATTCAGTCATACAGCCACAATTCCCTAAAGTTTGTCACCTTCCCACTGAGTTACACACAGAATGAAAATTTTTGACAAGCAGAACTAAAAAAAAGAAAGTTTTTGAAAAAGTGGATATCATCACTTCAGAAGCTTTTATTCTCTTCCAAATGACCATACAAGCACATTGTGTGAAACAAAACCATATATGCATTGCACTGTGATCTGAAGCTGTTACCTCTCCAGAAATAAGCACAGATTCAAGTTCTGAGCTTAAAACCTCAAAGAAGCGTGTTTTCATGAAAGTGCGTATAGCCACAGTTTCATCGCTCTAGCTCGCTTGCTGACAGATATTGGGGCATGTTTACTCCAATTCAGTCATACAGCCACAATTCCCGAAAGTTTGTCACCTTCCCACTGATTTACACACAGAATGAAAACTTTTGACAAGCAGAACTAAAAAAAAGAAAGTTTTTGAAAAAGTGGATATCATCACTTCAGAAGCTTTTATTCACTTCCAAATGACCATACAAGCACATTGTGTGAAACAAAACCATATATGCATTGCACTGTGATCTGAAGCTGTTACGTGGCCAGAAACACGCACAGATTCAAACTCTGAGCTTAAAACCTCAAAGAAGCGTGATTTCATGAAAGTGCGTATCACCACAGTTTCAGCACTCTACCTCGCATCCTGACAGAGATAAACACATATTCACTCAAATTCAGTCGTTTAGTCACTATTCACTCTAGTTTGTCACTTTCCCACTGAGTTACACACAGAATGAAATGTTTTGACGAACAGAACTAAAAAAAAAGAAAGTTTTTGAAAAATGCATATCTTCACTTCAGAAGCTTATATTCACTTCCAAATGACCATACAAACACATTGGAGCACACGAGACCATATATGTACTGCCCTGTGATCTGAAGCTGTTCCCGGCCCAGAAACACACACAGATTCACTTTCTGAACTTAAAACCACAAAGAAGTGTGTTTTCATGAAAGTGTGTATAACCATAGTTTCAACGCTCTAACTCGCTTCCTGACAGAGATTGGGGCATATTCACTCCAATTCAGTCATACAGCCACAATTCCCTAAAGTTTGTCACCTTCCCACTGAGTTACACACAGAATGAAAATTTTTGACAAGCAGAACTAAAAAAAAGAAAGTTTTTGAAAAAGTGGATATCATCACTTCAGAAGCTTTTATTCACTTCCAAATGACAATACAAGAACATTGGGCGAAAGGATACCATATATGCACTGCCCTGTGATCTGAAGCTGTTACCTGGCCAGAAACACGCACAGATTCAAGTTCTGAGCTTAAAACCTCAAAGAAGCGTGTTTTCATGAAAATGCGTATAGCCACAGTTTCAACGCTCTAGCTCGCTTCCTGACAGATATTGGGGCATGTTCACTCCAGTTCAGTCATACAGCCACAATTCCCTAAAGTTTGTCACCTTCCCATTGAGATACACACAGAATGAACATTTTTGACAAGCAGAACTAAAAAAAAGAAAGTTTTTGAAAAAGTGGATATCATCGCTTCAGAAGCTTTTATTCACTTCCAAATGACAATACAAGAACATTGGGCGAAAGGATACCATATATGCACTTCCCTGTGATCTGAAGCTGTTACCTGGCCAGAAACACGCACAGATTCAAGTTCTGAGCTTAAAACCTCAAAGAAGCGTGTTTTCATGAAAGTGCGTATAGCCACAGTTTCAACGCTCTAGCTCGCATCCTGACAGTTATTGGGGCATGTTCACTCCAATTCAGTCATACAGCCACAAATCCCTAAAGTTTGTCACCTTCCCACTGATTTACACACAGAATGAACATTTTTGACAAGCAGAACTAAAAAAAAGAAAGTTTTTGAAAAAGTGCATATCTTCACTACAGAGGCTTTAATTCACTTCCAAATGACCATACAAGCACATTGTGTGAAACAAAACTCTATATGCATTGCACTGTGATCTGAAGCTGTTACCTGGCCAGAAACACGCACAGATTCAAACTCTGAGCTTAAAACCTCAAAGATGCGTGACTTCATGAAAGTGCGTATAACCACAGCTTCAGCACTCCACCTCGCATCCTTACAGAGATAAACACATATTCACACAAATTCAGTCGTATAGTCACTATTCACTCTAGTTTGTCACTTTCCCACTGAGTTACACACAGAGTGAAAAGTTTTGACGAACAGAACTAAAAAAAAGAAAGTTTTTGAAAAATGCATATCTTCACTTCAGAAGCTTATATTCACTTCCAAATGACCATACAAACACATTGGACCACACGAGACCATATATGTACTGCCCTGTGATCTGAAGCTGTTCCCGGCCCAGAAACACACACAGATTCACGTTCTGAACTTAAAACCACAAAGATGTGTGTTTTCATGAAAGTGTTTATAACCACAGTTTCAACGCTCTAGCTCGCTTCCTGACAGAGATTGGGGCATATTCACTCCAATTAAGTCATACAGCCACAATTCCCTAAAGTTTGTCAGCTTCCCACTGAGTTCCACACAGAATGAAAATTTTTGACAAGCAGAACTTAAAAAAAAAGAAAGTTTTTGAAAAAGTGGATATCATCACTTCAGAAGCTTTTATTCACTTCCAAATGACCATACAAGCACATTCTGTGAAACAAAACCATATATGCATTGCACTGTGATCTGAAGCTGTTACCTGTCCAGAAACACGCACAGATTCAAACTCTGAGCTTAAAACCTCAAAGAAGCGTGTTTTCATGAAAGTGCGTCTAACCACAGTTTCAGCACTCTACCTCGCATCCTCAAAGAGATAAACGCATATTCACTCAAATTCAGTCGTATAGTCACTATTCACTCTAGTTTGTCACCTTCCCACTGAGTTAAACACAGAATGATCATTTTTGCCAAGCAGAACTAAAAAAAAAAAAAGTTTTTGAAAAAGTGCATATCTTCACTACAGAGGCTTTAATTCACTTCCAAATGACCATACAAGCACATTGTGTGAAACAAAACCATATATGCATTGCACTGTGATCTGAAGCTGTTACCTGGCCAGAAACACGCACAGATTCAAACTCTGAGCTTAAAACCTCAAAGAAGCGTGTTTTCATGAAAGTGCGTATAGCCACAGTTTCATCGCTCTAGCTCGCTTGCTGACAGATATTGGGGCATGTTCACTCCAATTCAGTCATACAGCCACAATTCCCTAAAGTTTGTCACCTTCCCACTGATTTACACACAGAATGAAAACTTTTGACAAGCAGAACTAAAAAAAAGAAAGTTTTTGAAAAAGTGGATATCATCACTTCAGAAGCTTTTATTCACTTCCAAATGACAATACAAGCACATTGTGTGAAACAAAACCATATATGCATTGCACTGTGATCTGAAGCTGTTACGTGGCCAGAAACACGCACAGATTCAAACTCTGAGCTTAAAACCTCAAAGAAGCGTGATTTCTCGAAAGTGCGTATCACCACAGTTTCAGCACTCTACCTCGCATCCTGACAGAGATAAACACATATTCACTCAAATTCAGTCGTTTAGTCACTATTCACTCTAGTTTGTCACTTTCCCACTGAGTTACACACAGAATGAAATTTTTTGACGAACAGAACTAAAAAAAAGAAAGTTTTTGAAAAATGCATATCTTCACTTCAGAAGCTTATATTCACTTCCAAATGACCATACAAACACATTGGACCACACGAGACCATATATGTACTGCCCTGTGATCTGAAGCTGTTCCCGGCCCAGAAACACACACAGATTCACGTTCTGAACTTAAAACCTCAAAGAAGCGTGTTTTCATGAAAATGCGTATAGCCACAGTTTCAACGCTCTAGCTCGCTTACTGACAGATATTGGGGCATGTTCACTCCAGTTCAGTCATACAGCCACAATTCCCTAAAGTTTGTCACCTTCCCACTGAGTTACACACAGAATGAACATTTTTGACAAGCAGAACTAAAAAAAAGAAAGTTTTTGAAAAAGTGGATATCATCGCTTCAGAAGCTTTTATTCACTACCAAATGACCATACAAGCACATTGTGTGAAACAAAACCATATATGCATTGCACTGTGATCTGAAGCTGTTACCTGTCCAGAAATACGCACAGATTCAAGTTCTGAGCTTAAAACCTCAAAGAAGCGTGTATTCATGAAAGTGCATATAGCCACAGTTTCATCGCTCTAGCTCGCTTGCTGACAGATATTGGGGCATGTTCACTCCAATTCAGTCATACAGCCACAATTCCCTAAAGTTTGTCACCTTCCCACTGATTTACACACAGAATGAAAACTTTTGACAAGCAGAACTAAAAAAAAGAAAGTTTTTGAAAAAGTGGATATCATCACTTCAGAAGCTTTTATTCACTTCCAAATGACAATACAAGCACATTGTGTGAAACAAAACCATATATGCATTGCACTGTGATCTGAAGCTGTTACCTGGCCAGAAACACGCACAGATTCAAACTCTGAGCTTAAAACCTCAAAGAAGCGTGTTTTCATGAAAGTGCGTATAGCCACTGTTTCAACGCTCTAGCTCGCATCCTGACAGTTATTGGGGCATGTTCACTCCAATTCAGTCATACAGCCACAAATCCCTAAAGTTTGTCACCTTCCCACTGATTTACACACAGAATGAACATTTTTGACAAGCAGAACTAAAAAAAAGAAAGTTTTTGAAAAAGTGCATATCTTCACTACAGAGGCTTTAATTCACTTCCAAATGACAATACAAGAACATTGGGCGAAAGCATACCATATATGCACTTCCCTGTGATCTGAAGCTGTTACCTGGCCAGAAACACGCACAGATTCAAGTTCTGAGCTTAAAACCTCAAAGAAGCGTGTTTTCATGAAAGTGCGTATAGCCACAGTTTCAACGCTCTAGCTCGCATCCTGACAGTTATTGGGGCATGTTCACTCCAATTCAGTCATACAGCCACAAATCCCTAAAGTTTGTCACCTTCCCACTGATTTACACACAGAATGAACATTTTTGACAAGCAGAACTAAAAAAAAGAAAGTTTTTGAAAAAGTGAATATCTTCACTACAGAGGCTTTAATTCACTTCCAAATGACCATACAAGCACATTGTGTGAAACAAAACCATATATGCATTGCACGGTGATCTGAAGCTGTTACCTGGCCAGAAACACGCACAGATTCAAACTCTGAGCTTAAAACCTCAAAGATGCGTGATTTCATGAAAGTGCGTATAACCACAGTTTCAGCACTCCACCTCGCATCCTTACAGAGATAAACACATATTCACTCAAATTCAGTCGTATAGTCACTATTCACTCTAGTTTGTCACTTTCCCACTGAGTTACACACAGAGTGAAAAGTTTTGACGAACAGAACTAAAAAAAAGAAAGTTTTTGAAAAATGCATATCTTCACTTCAGAAGCTTATATTCACTTCCAAATGACCATACAAACACATTGGACCACACGAGACCATATATGTACTGCCCTGTGATCTGAAGCTGTTCCCGGCCCAGAAACACACACAGATTCACGTTCTGAACTTAAAACCACAAAGAAGTGTGTTTTCATGAAAGTGTGTATAACCACAGTTTCAACGCTCTAGCTCGCTTCCTGACAGAGATTGGGGCATATTCACTCCAATTCAGTCATACAGCCACAATTCCCTAAAGTTTGTCACCTTCCCACTGATTTACACACAGAATGAAAACTTTTGACAAGCAGAACTAAAAAAAAGAAAGTTTTTGAAAAAGTGGATATCATCACTTCAGAAGCTTTTATTCACTTCCAAATGACAATACAAGCACATTGTGTGAAACAAAACCATATATGCATTGCACTGTGATCTGAAGCTGTTACCTGTCCAGAAATACGCACAGATTCAAGTTCTGAGCTTAAAACCTCAAAGAAGCGTGTTTTCATGAAAGTGCGTATAGCCACAGTTTCATCGCTCTAGCTCGCTTGCTGACAGATATTGGGGCATGTTCACTCCAATTCAGTCATACAGCCACAATTCCCTAAAGTTTGTCACCTTCCCACTGATTTACACACAGAATGAAAACTTTTGACAAGCAGAACTAAAAAAAGAAAGTTTTTGAAAAAGTGGATATCATCACTTCAGAAGCTTTTATTCACTTCCAAATGACAATACAAGCACATTGTGTGAAACAAAACCATATATGCATTGCACTGTGATCTGAAGCTGTTACCTGGCCAGAAACACGCACAGATTCAAACTCTGAGCTTAAAACCTCAAAGAAGCGTGTTTTCATGAAAGTGCGTATAACCACAGTTTCAGCACTCTACCTCGCATCCTTAAAGAGATAAACGCATATTCACTGAAATTCAGTCGTATAGTCACTATTCACTCTAGTTTGTCACCTTCCCACTGAGTTAAACACAGAATGATCATTTTTGCCAAGCAGAACTAAAAAAAAGAAAGTTTTTGAAAAAGTGAATATCTTCACTACAGAGGCTTTAATTCACTTCCAAATGACCATACAAGCACATTGTGTGAAACAAAACCATATATGCATTGCACTGTGATCTGAAGCTGTTACCTGTCCAGAAACACGCACAGATTCAAACTCTGAGCTTAAAACCTCAAAGATGCGTGATTTCATGAAAGTGCGTATAACCACAGTTTCAGCACTCCACCTCGCATCCTTACAGAGATAAACACATATTCACTCAAATTCAGTCGTATAGTCACTATTCACTCTTGTTTGTCACTTTCCCACTGAGTTACACACAGAGTGAAAAGTTTTGACGAACAGAACTAAAAAAAAGAAAGTTTTTGAAAAATGCATATCTTCACTTCAGAAGCTTATATTCACTTCCAAATGACCATACAAACACATTGGACCACACGAGACCATATATGTACTGCCCTGTGATCTGAAGCTGTTCCCGGCCCAGAAACACACACAGATTCACGTTCTGAACTTAAAACCACAAAGATGTGTGTTTTCATGAAAGTGTTTATAACCACAGTTTCAACGCTCTAGCTCGCTTCCTGACAGAGATTGGGGCATATTCACTCCAATTCAGTCATACAGCCACAATTCCCTAAAGTTTGTCAGCTTCCCACTGAGTTCCACACAGAATGAAAATTTTTGACAAGCAGAACTAAAAAAAAAGAAAGTTTTTGAAAAAGTGAATATCTTCACTACAGAGGCTTTAATTCACTTCCAAATGACAATACAAGAACATTGGGCGAAAGCATACCATATATGCACTTCCCTGTGATCTGAAGCTGTTACCTGGCCAGAAACACGCACAGATTCAAGTTCTGAGCTTAAAACCTCAAAGAAGCGTGTTTTCATGAAAGTGCGTATAGCCACTGTTTCAACGCTCTAGCTCGCATCCTGACAGTTATTGGGGCATGTTCACTCCAATTCAGTCATACAGCCACAAATCCCTAAAGTTTGTCACCTTCCCACTGATTTACACACAGAATGAACATTTTTGACAAGCAGAACTAAAAAAAAGAAAGTTTTTGAAAAAGTGAATATCTTCACTACAGAGGCTTTAATTCACTTCCAAATGACAATACAAGAACATTGGGCGAAAGCATACCATATATGCACTTCCCTGTGATCTGAAGCTGTTACCTGGCCAGAAACACGCACAGATTCAAGTTCTGAGCTTAAAACCTCAAAGAAGCGTGTTTTCATGAAAGTGCGTATAGCCACAGTTTCAACGCTCTAGCTCGCATCCTGACAGTTATTGGGGCATGTTCACTCCAATTCAGTCATACAGCCACAAATCCCTAAAGTTTGTCACCTTCCCACTGATTTACACACAGAATGAACATTTTTGACAAGCAGAACTAAAAAAAAGAAAGTTTTTGAAAAAGTGAATATCTTCACTACAGAGGCTTTAATTCACTTCCAAATGACCATACAAGCACATTGTGTGAAACAAAACCATATATGCATTGCACGGTGATCTGAAGCTGTTACCTGGCCAGAAACACGCACAGATTCAAACTCTGAGCTTAAAACCTCAAAGATGCGTGATTTCATGAAAGTGCGTAAAACCACAGTTTCAGCACTCCACCTCGCATCCTTACAGAGATAAACACATATTCACTCAAATTCAGTCGTATAGTCACTATTCACTCTAGTTTGTCACTTTCCCACTGAGTTACACACAGAGTGAAAAGTTTTGACGAACAGAACTAAAAAAAAGAAAGTTTTTGAAAAATGCATATCTTCACTTCAGAAGCTTATATTCACTTCCAAATGACCATACAAACACATTGGACCACACGAGACCATATATGTACTGCCCTGTGATCTGAAGCTGTTCCCGGCCCAGAAACACACACAGATTCACGTTCTGAACTTAAAACCACAAAGATGTGTGTTTTCATGAAAGTGTTTATAACCACAGTTTCAACGCTCTAGCTCGCTTCCTGACAGAGATTGGGGCATATTCACTCCAATTCAGTCATACAGCCACAATTCCCTAAAGTTTGTCAGCTTCCCACTGAGTTCCACACAGAATGAAAATTTTTGACAAGCAGAACTAAAAAAAAAGAAAGTTTTTGAAAAAGTGGATATCATCACTTCAGAAGCTTTTCTTCACTTCCAAATGACCATACAAGCACATTGCGTGAAACAAAACCATATATGCATTGCACTGTGATCTGAAGCTGTTACCTGTCCAGAAACACGCACAGATTCAAACTCTGAGCTTAAAACCTCAAAGAAGCGTGTTTTCATGAAAGTGCGTCTAACAACAGTTTCAGCACTCTACCTCGCATCCTCAAAGAGATAAACGCATATTCACTCAAATTCAGTCGTATAGTCACTATTCACTCTAGTTTGTCACTTTCCCACTGAGTTACACACAGAATGAAATTTTTTGACGAACAGAACTAAAAAAAAGAAAGTTTTTGAAAAATGAATATCTTCACTTCAGAAGCTTATATTCACTTCCAAATGACCATACAAACACATTGGACCACACGAGACCATATATGTACTGCCCTGTGATCTGAAGCTGTTCCCGGCCCAGAAACACACACAGATTCACGTTCTGAACTTAAAACCACAAAGAAGTGTGTTTTCATGAAAGTGTGTATAACCACAGTTTCAACGCTCTAGCTCGCTTCCTGACAGAGATTGGGGCATATTCACTCCAATTCAGTCATACAGCCACAATTCCCTAAAGTTTGTCAGCTTCCCACTGAGTTCCACACAGAATGAAAATTTTTGACAAGCAGAACTAAAAAAAAAGAAAGTTTTTGAAAAAGTGGATATCATCACTTCAGAAGCTTTTATTCACTTCCAAATGACCATACAAGCACATTGTGTGAAACAAAACCATATATGCATTGCACTGTGATCTGAAGCTGTTACCTGTCCAGAAATACGCACAGATTCAAGTTCTGAGCTTAAAACCTCAAAGAAGCGTGTTTTCATGAAAGTGCGTACAGCCACAGTTTCATCGCTCTAGCTCGCTTGCTGACAGATATTGGGGCATGTTCACTCCAATTCAGTCATACAGCCACAATTCCCTAAAGTTTGTCACCTTCCCACTGATTTACACACAGAATGAAAACTTTTGACAAGCAGAACTAAAAAAAAGAAGGTTTTTGAAAAAGTGGATATCATCACTTCAGAAGCTTTTATTCACTTCCAAATGACAATACAAGCACATTGTGTGAAACAAAACCATATATGCATTGCACTGTGATCTGAAGCTGTTACCTGGCCAGAAACACGCACAGATTCAAACTCTGAGCTTAAAACCTCAAAGAAGCGTGTTTTCATGAAAGTGCGTATAACCACAGTTTCAGCACTCTACCTCGCATCCTTAAAGAGATAAACGCATATTCACTGAAATTCAGTTGTATAGTCACTATTCACTCTAGTTTGTCACCTTCCCACTGAGTTAAACACAGAATGATCATTTTTGCCAAGCAGAACTAAAAAAAAGAAAGTTTTTGAAAAAGTGCATATCTTCACTACAGAGGCTTTAATTCACTTCCAAATGACCATACAAGCACATTGTGTGAAACAAAACCATATATGCATTGCACTGTGATCTGAAGCTGTTACGTGGCCAGAAACACGCACAGATTCAAACTCTGAGCTTAAAACCTCAAAGAAGCGTGTTTTCATGAAAGTGCGTATAACCACAGTTTCAGCACTCTACCTCGCATCCTTAAAGAGATAAACGCATATTCACTGAAATTCAGTTGTATAGTCACTATTCACTCTAGTTTGTCACCTTCCCACTGAGTTAAACACAGAATGATCATTTTTGCCAAGCAGAACTAAAAAAAAGAAAGTTTTTGAAAAAGTGCATATCTTCACTACAGAGGCTTTAATTCACTTCCAAATGACCATACAAGCACATTGTGTGAAACAAAACCATATATGCATTGCACTGTGATCTGAAGCTGTTACGTGGCCAGAAACACGCACAGATTCAAACTCTGAGCTTAAAACCTCAAAGAAGCGTGTTTTCATGAAAGTGCGTATAACCACAGTTTCAGCACTCTACCTCGCATCCTTAAAGAGATAAACGCATTGTTATGACTTGGAAAAATCACAACAAAGAAAACTGGCAAGTACAACTAAAACAAATTTATTCCAAAAAAAAAGTTGTACAAAAAAAATGATCCACTACTTAATTCTCTAATAACACTGCCACTATTTGACTGTTGCCAAAACAAAACTCTGGTCTGCTCTCTTCTGCTGTCTGCTCTCTCTGTTGTCAGTCTCTCCCTCGTGCTTAAAATCACAGCCTTTTTATAGTCTAGCAACCTTCCAGAAAGATCCACAGGATTCTAGGGAAATCCCGCCCCCTCCTAGCAGGAAAGTGCCAGAAGCTTCGAGAAATTACTAGACTTTTCTTAATGATTTTACAAGTACGCCACCAGATGGTGCCAATGAACAAAATAAATATAGCTGACCAGCAGGGCAGCAAAACAGCATGTAACAAATCTTCATTTACAAATGGAATATATAGCTGTACAAAAAATTATCATACATAACACCTCCCCTCTTTAAGAAAAGAAAGGTTTGCTAAAAGCTTTCTTTTGTTAAAATTAACACAGTTTTATAATCAGAACAATATTGAACTTTACACAAACGTATTATTGATCATGATAACAATCATATACATAACAAACAGTGTAAGTCTCACAATCAAATAGAAAAGTAAAATTACGTTTTTCACAATCAAGAAAAGAAATAAAATTACATGCGTGAAAGTGTATCTGGGATTACATTATCTTTTCCCCTGATGTGAAAAATGTCCAAATCATACTCTTGCAAAAGTAAACTCCATCTCAGTAATCTTTGATTCTTGTTTTTGATCTTGTGCAAGAATGTGAGGGGATTGTGATCACTGAAGACCTTGATGGAAGTAGCTGAACAAGTCAAATAGACTTCAAAATGTTGTAAAGCCAAAACAAGTGCCAAACATTCTTTTTCAATTGTTGAGTAGTTTTTCTGATGTTTATCAAACTTTTTGGAAAAGTAACAAACAGGATGATCTACTCCATCAGTGTCTTCTTGCAGTAAAACTGCACCTGCACCAATGTCACTGGCATCAACTGCCAACTTGAACTCCTTTTTGAAATTGGGAGATAAGAGAACTGGTGCATTTTTGAGAATCGCTTTCAGCTGGTCAAATGAATTTTGACATTTTTCATCCCAAACAAATTTTGCATTTTTCTTCAGTAAATTTGTCAAAGGTTCAGAGATGATAGAGAAATTTTTACAGAATTTTCTGTAGTAGCCAGCCATCCCTAGAAATCTCATGAGCTGTCTTTTAGTTGTTGGCTCAGGAAATTCAGTGATAACTTTGACTTTTGCATCAACTGGTTTGACTTGACCCTGTCCTACAACATGACCTAAGTAAACAACTGAAGCTTTACAAAAGTCACTTTTAACAAGGTTGATAGTCAGCTTGGCATCACTCACTCTCTGAAAGAAGTTTCTGATGTAGGTGAGGTGCTCTTGGAAGCTGTCACTGGTGATGATAATATCATCGATATAGGCCTCACATCCTGGCAGTCCAGCAATCACTCTGTTTACCAGACGTTGGAAGGTGGCTGGAGAATTTTTCATTCCAAATGGCATGACCTTGTATTGGTATAATCCATCTGGCGTGACGAAGGCAGAGATCTCCTTTGCTCTCTCTGTTAGAGGGATCTGCCAGAAGCCCTTGAGGAGATCAAATTTTGTGACATACTTTGACTGTCCAACTTTGTCAATGCAGTCATCAATCCTGGGAATAGGATATGAGTCCGTTTTTGATAAAGCATTCGCTTTTCTGTAGTCTGTCACCATTCTATATGTTCCATTGGGTTTGGGAACTAGGATGCATGGAGAACTCCAGTCACTGTAACTTGGTTCAACAAAGTCATTTTCAAGCAGATATTTGACTTCTTGTTTAAGGTATTCCTGCTTCTCTGGATTCATTCTGTAGGGATGCTGTTTTACAGGCTTGGCATCGTCTTGTAGGATGACATCATGGTAAACCAAATCAGTCCTTGATGGAACGTCAGGGAATATGTGACTATTTTCAAATATGAGCTGCTTTAGCTGCTGTTGTTGAAAAGGGTCCAGGTGGGACAACTTGCTGTCAATATTTTCAAGAATGTCTGAATTTTCAAGTTTGACTGGACCAGGTTCATTTTCTAAGGGGCAGTCACAATCTTCGGAATTTTCCAGTTCAACTGTATTTACCACATTGACTGGCTTTTGCTGTGTGTCTCTATCAATGTATTCTTTCAGCATGTTGATGTGACACATTTGTTTTTGTTTCCTCCTTCCAGGAGTTGAAATTACATAATTTAGATCACTGACCTTTTTGAGGACAGTGTAAGGGCCGAAATATCGGGCTCTTAGAGGGTTTCCAGGAACTGGCAAAAGTGCAAGAACTTTGTCACCAGTTTTAAAACATCTATCTTTTGAATGAAGGTCATATCTGGCTTTCATTTTGCCCTGAGCTTCTTTGAGATTAGACTTAGCAAAGTCACAGGCTTTAGAGAGACGATTACGGAAGTCAGAGACATACTGAAGCAAGTTCATTGGGACATCATCTTCGGCCAGAAACTTTTCCTTCAGAAGCTTCAAAGGTCCACGGACTGTATGCCCAAAAACGATTTCAAAAGGACTGAACCCAAGAGACTCCTGAACAGCTTCATGGGCAGCAAACAGAAGAAGATGGACACCTTCATCCCAATCTTTCTCTGTGTCAAGGCAGTAGGTCCTTATCATGTTCTTCAGGGTTTGATGGAACCTCTCCAAAGCACCTTGACTCTCAGGATGGTAAGCTGATGACCTGTATTGTTTAATACCAAGCTCATGCATAACTTGTTGAAATATGCCAGACATGAAATTTGATCCTTGATCAGACTGAATAGACTTAGGAAGACCAACTAAGCAGAAAAACTTGGTTAGAGCCTTGATGATAGTCTTCGCCTTGATATTACGAAGTGGAATTGCCTCAGGAAACCGGGTGGAAGCACACATGATAGTCAGTAAGTACTCACAACCAGACCCAGTCTTCGGCAATGGTCCAACACAGTCAATGATGATCCGACTGAAAGGTTCTTCAAAAGCGGGAATGGGCTTAAGTCGAGCCTTTGGAATATTTTGGTTCGGCTTCCCTACCATTTGACAAGTATGACAGGATTTGCAGTACTCCTGTACATCAGACCTCATGGAAGGCCAGAAGAAGTGGTGTCTGACACGTTGAAGGGTCTTTTTGATACCCAAATGACCTGACATAGGATTGTCATGGGCCAGACTAAGAGTTTCTTGACGGTACGGCTTTGGAAGAACAATTTGATGGGTGATCATCCACTCTTCATCTGCAGGACCATCGGGTGGACGCCACTTTCTCATAAGCACACCATTTTTGTAGTAAAAACAGACAGGAACTTGAGTAGCCTCTTGTTCACTTGCAGCCTGTGGTAGAAGATGCGCTAGATCACGAGCTTGTTGTTGCTCATGAATAAGTTGTTTACGAGACAAAATGTCATTAGAATGACCTGACAAGGACAAGTCTGAAGATTTCCCAGACATCTCAGGACTGGAAGGTTCCTGATGAAAAGACTGCCCAATGAAGGTGTCAGCCAGGTTAAAGTCCAGATCAGCATCATCTTGAATAGCCTTTTTGGCCATAGAACGAGTAACTGCACATGAAGGATAGAGGTCTGGAATTTCCTCCTCTATAGAGTCAGATTCTTGATGAATCAAAGGAGTGTCAGTTACAATAGGGTAGGGTACAACCTTATCCCCAGCAAGATCATTACCAAGAAGCAAATGAATGCCTTTGAAAGGAAGAGAAGACCTAACACCAACAGTAACAGGTCCAGAGACCAAGTCTGATTTGAGATGAACATTATGGAGAGGTACACTTGTAAAACCACATTCTACTCCTTGAATAAGGACATTAGCCTGAGTAGACGATTTGTCCGAGAAAGGCAGAATATCTGCAAGAATAAGAGATTGGGAAGACCCAGTATCCCTTAGAATTCGAACAGGAGCAGATGAGGAAAAATCATGTGAAAGTGAGACAGAACCATCAGTGATGAATGGCTCAAAACCCTCCATAACCGGATCAGACACGGAAGGTAGAAGATCAGGTGAACTGACCATTGATACAAGAGATTCTCTCGTTGTCAAAGCAGTTGGCTTGGTTTCTTCTCGTTGTTGTTTTTTCTTGAGAGCATAACACTCAGAAATAAGGTGACCTTGCTTTTTGCAGTAATGGCAAGACACAGAGGGTAAAAAATCAGAGGATTGCTTCTCACTGGAAGGTTTCCTTTCAGAAGTGGCCTTAGAATCATTAGAAGTGTTATTAGAAGAAGTCTTGGACTGAAACTTGCTTTGAAATTTAGAAAAAGTAGATTTTTGGACAAAAGAAGTCTTGTGAGTCAATGCATAACTATCAGCTAGCGTAGAAACATCTTGCAAATTAATGGCTTGTTTTTCTTCAAGGAAAGTCTTAATATCAGGCTGGACACACCTTTTGAATTCCTCAACCAGAATAAGTTGCCTCATTCTATCAAAATCTTTTTCAACATTCATGGAATTACACCACTGATCAAACAACTGTTCCTTTAACCTGCCAAATTCAACATGAGTTTGACTGGCTTCCTTGCAAGAATTCCTAAATTTTTGCCTGTAAGCCTCAGGGACTAATTCATAACCCTTCAGAATGGCAGATTTGACAAAATCATAATCAGCACACTGTTGGACAGATAACTGGTTATAGATTTTTCTAGCTTTACCAGTAAGAACACTTTGTAACATCATTGTCCAATGCTCTTTTGGCCATTTCAAATTTTCAGCAATTTTTTCAAAATGGGTAAAGTATTGGTCAACATCATTTTCTAAGAAAGGAGGAACAAGTCTGATATGTTTAACCACATCAAAATGATCAGAAAGTCCAAATGATTTTGGAACAGTACCTGCTTCTATTTTCTTCATTTCCAATTCGAACTGCATCCTTTTTTCTTCTATTTCGAGTTGTTTCTCCAACCTTCTTTCTTCCATTTCTTTCTCCATCCTTCTTTCCTCCATTTCTCTTTCCTTCTCCCTCTCCAACCTTCTCTCTTCCAGCTCTAGTTGTTTTTGGCGCAGCTGGAATTCAAGCCTTTGCAGCTCCGTTGCAGGCACTTCCACAGCTTTAATTAATTCTGCTGCTTCTTCCCCAAAGATATCTTCATCGATGAAATGTTGCACCAAAATGTTGAATATTTCTTGTTTCTTCATTGATGACTTCACATCAGATAATCCAAGGGTTGAGGCTATTTGTAGCAAGTCCTTCTTCTTTGCCAACAAAATTAATTCCTGGGTTGGAGTTTTCAAAAAACTTTCCAGATCAAATGTCATGATTGCTGGTTTTTAAACTAGTCAAAAGATTTAAAATAATACTCTTCGGTGAATCCAATCTCGGTGGAACCTCCAATTTGTTATGACTTGGAAAAAT
This sequence comes from Gymnothorax reevesii, assembly GCA_029721435.1. Lineage (NCBI taxonomy): Eukaryota > Metazoa > Chordata > Actinopteri > Anguilliformes > Muraenidae > Gymnothorax > Gymnothorax reevesii. The sequence continues at coordinate 44,470,021 of CM056592.1, forward strand.
CACAACAAAGAAAACTGGCAAGTACAACTAAAACAAATTTATTCCAAAAAAAAAGTTGTACAAAAAAAATGATCCACTACTTAATTCTCTAATAACACTGCCACTATTTGACTGTTGCCAAAACAAAACTCTGGTCTGCTCTCTTCTGCTGTCTGCTCTCTCTGTTGTCAGTCTCTCCCTCGTGCTTAAAATCACAGCCTTTTTATAGTCTAGCAACCTTCCAGAAAGATCCACAGGATTCTAGGGAAATCCCGCCCCCTCCTAGCAGGAAAGTGCCAGAAGCTTCGAGAAATTACTAGACTTTTCTTAATGATTTTACAAGTACGCCACCAGATGGTGCCAATGAACAAAATAAATATAGCTGACCAGCAGGGCAGCAAAACAGCATGTAACAAATCTTCATTTACAAATGGAATATATAGCTGTACAAAAAATTATCATACATAACAGCATATTCACTGAAATTCAGTCGTATAGTCACTATTCACTCTAGTTTGTCACCTTCCCACTGAGTTAAACACAGAATGATCATTTTTGCCAAGCAGAACTAAAAAAAAGAAAGTTTTTGAAAAAGTGAATATCTTCACTACAGAGGCTTTAATTCACTTCCAAATGACCATACAAGCACATTGTGTGAAACAAAACCATATATGCATTGCACTGTGATCTGAAGCTGTTACCTGTCCAGAAACACGCACAGATTCAAACTCTGAGCTTAAAACCTCAAAGATGCGTGATTTCATGAAAGTGCGTATAGCCACTGTTTCAACGCTCTAGCTCGCATCCTGACAGTTATTGGGGCATGTTCACTCCAATTCAGTCATACAGCCACAAATCCCTAAAGTTTGTCACCTTCCCACTGATTTACACACAGAATGAACATTTTTGACAAGCAGAACTAAAAAAAAGAAAGTTTTTGAAAAAGTGAATATCTTCACTACAGAGGCTTTAATTCACTTCCAAATGACAATACAAGAACATTGGGCGAAAGCATACCATATATGCACTTCCCTGTGATCTGAAGCTGTTACCTGGCCAGAAACACGCACAGATTCAAGTTCTGAGCTTAAAACCTCAAAGAAGCGTGTTTTCATGAAAGTGCGTATAGCCACAGCTTCAACGCTCTAGCTCGCATCCTGACAGTTATTGGGGCATGTTCACTCCAATTCAGTCATACAGCCACAAATCCCTAAAGTTTGTCACCTTCCCACTGATTTACACACAGAATGAACATTTTTGACAAGCAGAACTAAAAAAAAGAAAGTTTTTGAAAAAGTGAATATCTTCACTACAGAGGCTTTAATTCACTTCCAAATGACCATACAAGCACATTGTGTGAAACAAAACCATATATGCATTGCACGGTGATCTGAAGCTGTTACCTGGCCAGAAACACGCACAGATTCAAACTCTGAGCTTAAAACCTCAAAGATGCGTGATTTCATGAAAGTGCGTATAACCACAGTTTCAGCACTCCACCTCGCATCCTTACAGAGATAAACACATATTCACTCAAATTCAGTCGTATAGTCACTATTCACTCTAGTTTGTCACTTTCCCACTGAGTTACACACAGAGTGAAAAGTTTTGACGAACAGAACTAAAAAAAAGAAAGTTTTTGAAAAATGCATATCTTCACTTCAGAAGCTTACATTCACTTCCAAATGACCATACAAACACATTGGACCACACGAGACCATATATGTACTGCCCTGTGATCTGAAGCTGTTCCCGGCCCAGAAACACACACAGATTCACGTTCTGAACTTAAAACCACAAAGATGTGTGTTTTCATGAAAGTGTTTATAACCACAGTTTCAACGCTCTAGCTCGCTTCCTGACAGAGATTGGGGCATATTCACTCCAATTCAGTCATACAGCCACAATTCCCTAAAGTTTGTCAGCTTCCCACTGAGTTCCACACAGAATGAAAATTTTTGACAAGCAGAACTAAAAAAAAAGAAAGTTTTTGAAAAAGTGGATATCATCACTTCAGAAGCTTTTCTTCACTTCCAAATGACCATACAAGCACATTGCGTGAAACAAAACCATATATGCATTGCACTGTGATCTGAAGCTGTTACCTGTCCAGAAACACGCACAGATTCAAACTCTGAGCTTAAAACCTCAAAGAAGCGTGTTTTCATGAAAGTGCGTCTAACAACAGTTTCAGCACTCTACCTCGCATCCTCAAAGAGATAAACGCATATTCACTCAAATTCAGTCGTATAGTCACTATTCACTCTAGTTTGTCACTTTCCCACTGAGTTACACACAGAATGAAATTTTTTGACGAACAGAACTAAAAAAAAGAAAGTTTTTGAAAAATGAATATCTTCACTTCAGAAGCTTATATTCACTTCCAAATGACCATACAAACACATTGGACCACACGAGACCATATATGTACTGCCCTGTGATCTGAAGCTGTTCCCGGCCCAGAAACACACACAGATTCACGTTCTGAACTTAAAACCACAAAGAAGTGTGTTTTCATGAAAGTGTGTATAACCACAGTTTCAACGCTCTAGCTCGCTTCCTGACAGAGATTGGGGCATATTCACTCCAATTCAGTCATACAGCCACAATTCCCTAAAGTTTGTCAGCTTCCCACTGAGTTCCACACAGAATGAAAATTTTTGACAAGCAGAACTAAAAAAAAAGAAAGTTTTTGAAAAAGTGGATATCATCACTTCAGAAGCTTTTATTCACTTCCAAACGACCATACAAGCACATTCTGTGAAACAAAACCATATATGCATTGCACTGTGATCTGAAGCTGTTACCTGTCCAGAAACACGCACAGATTCAAACTCTGAGCTTAAAACCTCAAAGAAGCGTGTTTTCATGAAAGTGCGTCTAACCACAGTTTCAGCACTCTACCTCGCATCCTCAAAGAGATAAACGCATATTCACTCAAATTCAGTCGTATAGTCACTATTCACTCTAGTTTGTCACTTTCCCACTGAGTTACACACAGAATGAAATTTTTTGACGAACAGAACTAAAAAAAAGAAAGTTTTTGAAAAATGCATATCTTCACTTCAGAAGCTTATATTCACTTCCAAATGACCATACAAACACATTGGACCACACGAGACCATATATGTACTGCCCTGTGATCTGAAGCTGTTCCCGGCCCAGAAACACACACAGATTCACGTTCTGAACTTAAAACCACAAAGAAGTGTGTTTTCATGAAAGTGTGTATAACCACAGTTTCAACGCTCTAGCTCGCTTCCTGACAGAGATTGGGGCATATTCACTCCAATTCAGTCATACAGCCACTATTCCCTAAAGTTTGTCACCTTCCCACTGAGTTACACACAGAATGAAAATTTTTGACAAGCAGAACTAAAAAAAAGAAAGTTTTTGAAAAAGTGGATATCACTTCAGAAGCTTTTATTCTCTTCCAAATGACCATACAAGCACATTGTGTGAAACAAAACCATATATGCATTGCACTGTGATCTGAAGCTGTTACCTGTCCAGAAATACGCACAGATTCAAGTTCTGAGCTTAAAACCTCAAAGAAGCGTGTTTTCATGAAAGTGCGTACAGCCACAGTTTCATCGCTCTAGCTCGCTTGCTGACAGATATTGGGGCATGTTCACTCCAATTCAGTCATACAGCCACAATTCCCTAAAGTTTGTCACCTTCCCACTGATTTACACACAGAATGAAAACTTTTGACAAGCAGAACTAAAAAAAAGAAGGTTTTTGAAAAAGTGGATATCATCACTTCAGAAGCTTTTATTCACTTCCAAATGACAATACAAGCACATTGTGTGAAACAAAACCATATATGCATTGCACTGTGATCTGAAGCTGTTACCTGGCCAGAAACACGCACAGATTCAAACTCTGAGCTTAAAACCTCAAAGAAGCGTGTTTTCATGAAAGTGCGTATAACCACAGTTTCAGCACTCTACCTCGCATCCTTAAAGAGATAAACGCATATTCACTGAAATTCAGTTGTATAGTCACTATTCACTCTAGTTCGTCACCTTCCCACTGAGTTAAACACAGAATGATCATTTTTGCCAAGCAGAACTAAAAAAAAGAAAGTTTTTGAAAAAGTGCATATCTTCACTACAGAGGCTTTAATTCACTTCCAAATGACCATACAAGCACATTGTGTGAAACAAAACCATATATGCATTGCACTGTGATCTGAAGCTGTTACGTGGCCAGAAACACGCACAGATTCAAACTCTGAGCTTAAAACCTCAAAGAAGCGTGTTTTCATGAAAGTGCGTCTAACCACAGTTTCAGCACTCTACCTCGCATCCTCAAAGAGATAAACGCATATTCACTCAAATTCAGTCGTATAGTCACTATTCACTCTAGTTTGTCACTTTCCCACTGAGTTACACACAGAATGAAATTTTTTGACGAACAGAACTAAAAAAAAGAAAGTTTTTGAAAAATGAATATCTTCACTTCAGAAGCTTATATTCACTTCCAAATGACCATACAAACACATTGGACCACACGAGACCATATATGTACTGCCCTGTGATCTGAAGCTGTTCCCGGCCCAGAAACACACACAGATTCACGTTCTGAACTTAAAACCACAAAGAAGTGTGTTTTCATGAAAGTGTGTATAACCACAGTTTCAACGCTCTAGCTCGCTTCCTGACAGAGATTGGGGCATATTCACTCCAATTCAGTCATACAGCCACAATTCCCTAAAGTTTGTCAGCTTCCCACTGAGTTCCACACAGAATGAAAATTTTTGACAAGCAGAACTAAAAAAAAAGAAAGTTTTTGAAAAAGTGGATATCATCACTTCAGAAGCTTTTATTCACTTCCAAACGACCATACAAGCACATTCTGTGAAACAAAACCATATATGCATTGCACTGTGATCTGAAGCTGTTACCTGTCCAGAAACACGCACAGATTCAAACTCTGAGCTTAAAACCTCAAAGAAGCGTGTTTTCATGAAAGTGCGTCTAACCACAGTTTCAGCACTCTACCTCGCATCCTCAAAGAGATAAACGCATATTCACTCAAATTCAGTCGTATAGTCACTATTCACTCTAGTTTGTCACTTTCCCACTGAGTTACACACAGAATGAAATTTTTTGACGAACAGAACTAAAAAAAAGAAAGTTTTTGAAAAATGCATATCTTCACTTCAGAAGCTTATATTCACTTCCAAATGACCATACAAACACATTGGACCACACGAGACCATATATGTACTGCCCTGTGATCTGAAGCTGTTCCCGGCCCAGAAACACACACAGATTCACGTTCTGAACTTAAAACCACAAAGAAGTGTGTTTTCATGAAAGTGTGTATAACCACAGTTTCAACGCTCTAGCTCGCTTCCTGACAGAGATTGGGGCATATTCACTCCAATTCAGTCATACAGCCACTATTCCCTAAAGTTTGTCACCTTCCCACTGAGTTACACACAGAATGAAAATTTTTGACAAGCAGAACTAAAAAAAAGAAAGTTTTTGAAAAAGTGGATATCATCACTTCAGAAGCTTTTATTCTCTTCCAAATGACCATACAAGCACATTGTGTGAAACAAAACCATATATGCATTGCACTGTGATCTGAAGCTGTTACCTCTCCAGAAATACGCACAGATTCAAGTTCTGAGCTTAAAACCTCAAAGAAGCGTGTTTTCATGAAAGTGCGTATAGCCACAGTTTCATCGCTCTAGCTCGCTTGCTGACAGATATTGGGGCATGTTCACTCCAATTCAGTCATACAGCCACAATTCCCTAAAGTTTGTCACCTTCCCACTGATTTACACACAGAATGAAAACTTTTGACAAGCAGAACTAAAAAAAAGAAAGTTTTTGAAAAAGTGAATATCTTCACTACAGAGGCTTTAATTCACTTCCAAATGACAATACAAGAACATTGGGCGAAAGCATACCATATATGCACTTCCCTGTGATCTGAAGCTGTTACCTGGCCAGAAACACGCACAGATTCAAGTTCTGAGCTTAAAACCTCAAAGAAGCGTGTTTTCATGAAAGTGCGTATAGCCACTGTTTCAACGCTCTAGCTCGCATCCTGACAGTTATTGGGGCATGTTCACTCCAATTCAGTCATACAGCCACAAATCCCTAAAGTTTGTCACCTTCCCACTGATTTACACACAGAATGAACATTTTTGACAAGCAGAACTAAAAAAAAGAAAGTTTTTGAAAAAGTGAATATCTTCACTACAGAGGCTTTAATTCACTTCCAAATGACAATACAAGAACATTGGGCGAAAGCATACCATATATGCACTTCCCTGTGATCTGAAGCTGTTACCTGGCCAGAAACACGCACAGATTCAAGTTCTGAGCTTAAAACCTCAAAGAAGCGTGTTTTCATGAAAGTGCGTATAGCCACAGTTTCTACGCTCTAGCTCGCATCCTGACAGTTATTGGGGCATGTTCACTCCAATTCAGTCATACAGCCACAAATCCCTAAAGTTTGTCACCTTCCCACTGATTTACACACAGAATGAACATTTTTGACAAGCAGAACTAAAAAAAAGAAAGTTTTTGAAAAAGTGAATATCTTCACTACAGAGGCTTTAATTCACTTCCAAATGACCATACAAGCACATTGTGTGAAACAAAACCATATATGCATTGCACGGTGATCTGAAGCTGTTACCTGGCCAGAAACACGCACAGATTCAAACTCTGAGCTTAAAACCTCAAAGATGCGTGATTTCATGAAAGTGCGTATAACCACAGTTTCAGCACTCCACCTCGCATCCTTACAGAGATAAACACATATTCACTCAAATTCAGTCGTATAGTCACTATTCACTCTAGTTTGTCACTTTCCCACTGAGTTACACACAGAGTGAAAAGTTTTGACGAACAGAACTAAAAAAAAGAAAGTTTTTGAAAAATGCATATCTTCACTTCAGAAGCTTATATTCACTTCCAAATGACCATACAAACACATTGGACCACACGAGACCATATATGTACTGCCCTGTGATCTGAAGCTGTTCCCGGCCCAGAAACACACACAGATTCACGTTCTGAACTTAAAACCACAAAGATGTGTGTTTTCATGAAAGTGTTTATAACCACAGTTTCAACGCTCTAGCTCGCTTCCTGACAGAGATTGGGGCATATTCACTCCAATTCAGTCATACAGCCACAATTCCCTAAAGTTTGTCAGCTTCCCACTGAGTTCCACACAGAATGAAAATTTTTGACAAGCAGAACTAAAAAAAAAGAAAGTTTTTGAAAAAGTGGATATCATCACTTCAGAAGCTTTTCTTCACTTCCAAATGACCATACAAGCACATTGCGTGAAACAAAACCATATATGCATTGCACTGTGATCTGAAGCTGTTACCTGTCCAGAAACACGCACAGATTCAAACTCTGAGCTTAAAACCTCAAAGAAGCGTGTTTTCATGAAAGTGCGTCTAACAACAGTTTCAGCACTCTACCTCGCATCCTCAAAGAGATAAACGCATATTCACTCAAATTCAGTCGTATAGTCACTATTCACTCTAGTTTGTCACTTTCCCACTGAGTTACACACAGAATGAAATTTTTTGACGAACAGAACTAAAAAAAAGAAAGTTTTTGAAAAATGAATATCTTCACTTCAGAAGCTTATATTCACTTCCAAATGACCATACAAACACATTGGACCACACGAGACCATATATGTACTGCCCTGTGATCTGAAGCTGTTCCCGGCCCAGAAACACACACAGATTCACGTTCTGAACTTAAAACCACAAAGAAGTGTGTTTTCATGAAAGTGTGTATAACCACAGTTTCAACGCTCTAGCTCGCTTCCTGACAGAGATTGGGGCATATTCACTCCAATTCAGTCATACAGCCACAATTCCCTAAAGTTTGTCAGCTTCCCACTGAGTTCCACACAGAATGAAAATTTTTGACAAGCAGAACTAAAAAAAAAGAAAGTTTTTGAAAAAGTGGATATCATCACTTCAGAAGCTTTTATTCACTTCCAAACGACCATACAAGCACATTCTGTGAAACAAAACCATATATGCATTGCACTGTGATCTGAAGCTGTTACCTGTCCAGAAACACGCACAGATTCAAACTCTGAGCTTAAAACCTCAAAGAAGCGTGTTTTCATGAAAGTGCGTCTAACCACAGTTTCAGCACTCTACCTCGCATCCTCAAAGAGATAAACGCATATTCACTCAAATTCAGTCGTATAGTCACTATTCACTCTAGTTTGTCACTTTCCCACTGAGTTACACACAGAATGAAATTTTTTGACGAACAGAACTAAAAAAAAGAAAGTTTTTGAAAAATGCATATCTTCACTTCAGAAGCTTATATTCACTTCCAAATGACCATACAAACACATTGGACCACACGAGACCATATATGTACTGCCCTGTGATCTGAAGCTGTTCCCGGCCCAGAAACACACACAGATTCACGTTCTGAACTTAAAACCACAAAGAAGTGTGTTTTCATGAAAGTGTGTATAACCACAGTTTCAACGCTCTAGCTCGCTTCCTGACAGAGATTGGGGCATATTCACTCCAATTCAGTCATACAGCCACTATTCCCTAAAGTTTGTCACCTTCCCACTGAGTTACACACAGAATGAAAATTTTTGACAAGCAGAACTAAAAAAAAGAAAGTTTTTGAAAAAGTGGATATCATCACTTCAGAAGCTTTTATTCTCTTCCAAATGACCATACAAGCACATTGTGTGAAACAAAACCATATATGCATTGCACTGTGATCTGAAGCTGTTACCTGTCCAGAAATACGCACAGATTCAAGTTCTGAGCTTAAAACCTCAAAGAAGCGTGTTTTCATGAAAGTGCGTACAGCCACAGTTTCATCGCTCTAGCTCGCTTGCTGACAGATATTGGGGCATGTTCACTCCAATTCAGTCATACAGCCACAATTCCCTAAAGTTTGTCACCTTCCCACTGATTTACACACAGAATGAAAACTTTTGACAAGCAGAACTAAAAAAAAGAAGGTTTTTGAAAAAGTGGATATCATCACTTCAGAAGCTTTTATTCACTTCCAAATGACAATACAAGCACATTGTGTGAAACAAAACCATATATGCATTGCACTGTGATCTGAAGCTGTTACCTGGCCAGAAACACGCACAGATTCAAACTCTGAGCTTAAAACCTCAAAGAAGCGTGTTTTCATGAAAGTGCGTATAACCACAGTTTCAGCACTCTACCTCGCATCCTTAAAGAGATAAACGCATATTCACTGAAATTCAGTTGTATAGTCACTATTCACTCTAGTTTGTCACCTTCCCACTGAGTTAAACACAGAATGATCATTTTTGCCAAGCAGAACTAAAAAAAAGAAAGTTTTTGAAAAAGTGCATATCTTCACTACAGAGGCTTTAATTCACTTCCAAATGACCATACAAGCACATTGTGTGAAACAAAACCATATATGCATTGCACTGTGATCTGAAGCTGTTACGTGGCCAGAAACACGCACAGATTCAAACTCTGAGCTTAAAACCTCAAAGAAGCGTGTTTTCATGAAAGTGCGTCTAACCACAGTTTCAGCACTCTACCTCGCATCCTCAAAGAGATAAACGCATATTCACTCAAATTCAGTCGTATAGTCACTATTCACTCTAGTTTGTCACTTTCCCACTGAGTTACACACAGAATGAAATTTTTTGACGAACAGAACTAAAAAAAAGAAAGTTTTTGAAAAATGAATATCTTCACTTCAGAAGCTTATATTCACTTCCAAATGACCATACAAACACATTGGACCACACGAGACCATATATGTACTGCCCTGTGATCTGAAGCTGTTCCCGGCCCAGAAACACACACAGATTCACGTTCTGAACTTAAAACCACAAAGAAGTGTGTTTTCATGAAAGTGTGTATAACCACAGTTTCAACGCTCTAGCTCGCTTCCTGACAGAGATTGGGGCATATTCACTCCAATTCAGTCATACAGCCACAATTCCCTAAAGTTTGTCAGCTTCCCACTGAGTTCCACACAGAATGAAAATTTTTGACAAGCAGAACTAAAAAAAAAGAAAGTTTTTGAAAAAGTGGATATCATCACTTCAGAAGCTTTTATTCACTTCCAAACGACCATACAAGCACATTCTGTGAAACAAAACCATATATGCATTGCACTGTGATCTGAAGCTGTTACCTGTCCAGAAACACGCACAGATTCAAACTCTGAGCTTAAAACCTCAAAGAAGCGTGTTTTCATGAAAGTGCGTCTAACCACAGTTTCAGCACTCTACCTCGCATCCTCAAAGAGATAAACGCATATTCACTCAAATTCAGTCGTATAGTCACTATTCACTCTAGTTTGTCACTTTCCCACTGAGTTACACACAGAATGAAATTTTTTGACGAACAGAACTAAAAAAAAGAAAGTTTTTGAAAAATGCATATCTTCACTTCAGAAGCTTATATTCACTTCCAAATGACCATACAAACACATTGGACCACACGAGACCATATATGTACTGCCCTGTGATCTGAAGCTGTTCCCGGCCCAGATACACACACAGATTCACGTTCTGAACTTAAAACCACAAAGAAGTGTGTTTTCATGAAAGTGTGTATAACCACAGTTTCAACGCTCTAGCTCGCTTCCTGACAGAGATTGGGGCATATTCACTCCAATTCAGTCATACAGCCACTATTCCCTAAAGTTTGTCACCTTCCCACTGAGTTACACACAGAATGAAAATTTTTGACAAGCAGAACTAAAAAAAAAGAAAGTTTTTGAAAAATGCATATCTTCACTTCAGAAGCTTTTATTCTCTTCCAAATGACCATACAAGCACATTGTGTGAAACAAAACCATATATGCATTGCACTGTGATCTGAAGCTGTTACCTGGCCAGAAACACGCACAGATTCAAACTCTGAGCTTAAAACCTCAAAGAAGCGTGTTTTCATGAAAGTGCGTATAACCACAGTTTCAGCACTCTACCTCGCATCCTTAAAGAGATAAACGCATATTCACTGAAATTCAGTCGTATAGTCACTATTCACTCTAGTTTGTCACCTTCCCACTGAGTTAAACACAGAATGATCATTTTTGCCAAGCAGAACTAAAAAAAAGAAAGTTTTTGAAAAAGTGCATATCTTCACTACAGAGGCTTTAATTCACTTCCAAATGACCATACAAGCACATTGTGTGAAACAAAACCATATATGCATTGCACTGTGATCTGAAGCTGTTACGTGGCCAGAAACACGCACAGATTCAAACTCTGAGCTTAAAACCTCAAAGAAGCGTGATTTCATGAAAGTGCGTATCACCACAGTTTCAGCACTCTACCTCGCATCCTGACAGAGATAAACACATATTCACTCAAATTCAGTCGTTTAGTCACTATTCACTCTAGTTTGTCACTTTCCCACTGAGTTACACACAGAATGAAATTTTTTGACGAACAGAACTAAAAAAAAGAAAGTTTTTGAAAAATGCATATCTTCACTTCAGAAGCTTATATTCACTTCCAAATGACCATACAAACACATTGGACCACACAAGACCATATATGTACTGCCCTGTGATCTGAAGCTGTTCCCGGCCCAGAAACACACACAGATTCACGTTCTGAACTTAAAACCACAAAGAAGTGTGTTTTCATGAAAGTGTGTATAACCACAGTTTCAACGCTCTAGCTCGCTTCCTGACAGAGATTGGGGCATGTTCACTCCAGTTCAGTCATACAGCCACAAATCCCTAAAGTTTGTCACCTTCCCACTGATTTACACACAGAATGAACATTTTTGACAAGCAGAACTAAAAAAAAGAAAGTTTTTGAAAAAGTGCATATCTTCACTACAGAGGCTTTAATTCACTTCCAAATGACCATACAAGCACATTGTGTGAAACAAAACCATATATGCATTGCACTGTGATCTGAAGCTGTTACCTGGCCAGAAACACGCACAGATTCAAACTCTGAGCTTAAAACCTCAAAGATGCGTGATTTCATGAAAGTGCGTATAACCACAGTTTCAGCACTCCACCTCGCATCCTTACAGAGATAAACACATATTCACTCAAATTCAGTCGTATAGTCACTATTCACTCTAGTTTGTCACTTTCCCACTGAGTTACACACAGAGTGAAAAGTTTTGACGAACAGAACTAAAAAAAAGAAAGTTTTTGAAAAATGCATATCTTCACTTCAGAAGCTTATATTCACTTCCAAATGACCATACAAACACATTGGACCACACGAGACCATATATGTACTGCCCTGTGATCTGAAGCTGTTCCCGGCCCAGAAACACACACAGATTCACGTTCTGAACTTAAAACCACAAAGAAGTGTGTTTTCATGAAAGTGTGTATAACCACAGTTTCAACGCTCTAGCTCGCTTCCTGACAGAGATTGGGGCATATTCACTCCAATTCAGTCATACAGCCACAATTCCCTAAAGTTTGTCACCTTCCCACTGAGTTACACACAGAATGAAAATTTTTGACAAGCAGAACTAAAAAAAAGAAAGTTTTGAAAAAGTGGATATCATCACTTCAGAAGCTTTTATTCACTTCCAAATGACAATACAAGAACATTGGGCGAAAGGATACCATATATGCACTGCCCTGTGATCTGAAGCTGTTACCTGGCCAGAAACACGCACAGATTCAAGTTCTGAGCTTAAAACCTCAAAGAAGCGTGTTTTCATGAAAGTGTGTATAACCACAGTTTCAACGCTCTAGCTCGCTTCCTGACAGATATTGGGGCATGTTCACTCCAGTTCAGTCATACAGCCACAATTCCCTAAAGTTTGTCACCTTCCCATTGAGTTACACACAGAATGAACATTTTTGACAATCAGAACTAAAAAAAAGAAAGTTTTTGAAAAAGTGCATATCATCACTTCAGAAGCTTTTATTCACTTCCAAATGACAAGACAAGAACATTGGGCGAAAGGATACCATATATGCACTTCCCTGTGATCTGAAGCTGTTACCTGGCCAGAAACACGCACAGATTCAAGTTCTGAGCTTAAAACCTCAAAGAAGCGTGTTTTCATGAAAGTGCGTATAGCCACAGTTTCAACGCTCTAGCTCGCATCCTGACAGTTATTGGGGCATGTTCACTCCAATTCAGTCATACAGCCACAAATCCCTAAAGTTTGTCACCTTCCCACTGATTTACACACAGAATGAACATTTTTGACAAGCAGAACTAAAAAAAAGAAAGTTTTTGAAAAAGTGCATATCTTCACTACAGAGGCTTTAATTCACTTCCAAATGACCATACAAGCACACTGTGTGAAACAAAACCATATATGCATTGCACTGTGATCTGAAGCTGTTACCTGGCCAGAAACACGCACAGATTCAAACTCTGAGCTTAAAACCTCAAAGAAGCGTGTTTTCATGAAAGTGCGTATAACCACAGTTTCAGCACTCTACCTCGCATCCTGACAGAGATAAACACATATTCACTCAAATTCAGTCGTATAGTCACTATTCACTCTAGTTTGTCACTTTCCCACTGAGTTACACACAGAATGAAATTTTTTGACGAACAGAACTAAAAAAAAGAAAGTTTTTGAAAAATGCATATCTTCACTTCAGAAGCTTATATTCACTTCCAAATGACCATACAAACACATTGGACCACACGAGACCATATATGTACTGCCCTGTGATCTGAAGCTGTTCCCGGCCCAGAAACACACACAGATTCACGTTCTGAACTGAAAACCACAAAGAAGTGTGTTTTCATGAAAGTGTGTATAACCACAGTTTCAACGCTCTAGCTCGCTTCCTGACAGAGATTGGGGCATATTCACTCCAATTCAGTCATACAGCCACAATTCCCTAAAGTTTGTCACCTTCCCACTGAGTTACACACAGAATGAAAATTTTTGACAAGCAGAACTAAAAAAAAGAAAGTTTTTGAAAAAGTGGATATCATCACTTCAGAAGCTTTTATTCACTTCCAAATGACAATACAAGAACATTGGGCGAAAGGATACCATATATGCACTGCCCTGTGATCTGAAGCTGTTACCTGGCCAGAAACACGCACAGATTCAAGTTCTGAGCTTAAAACCTCAAAGAAGCGTGTTTTCATGAAAATGCGTATTGCCACAGTTTCAACGCTCTAGCTCGCTTCCTGACAGATATTGGGGCATGTTCACTCCAGTTCAGTCATACAGCCACAATTCCCTAAAGTTTGTCACCTTCCCATTGAGTTACACACAGAATGAACATTTTTGACAAGCAGAACTAAAAAAAAGAAAGTTTTTGAAAAAGTGGATATCATCACTTCAGAAGCTTTTATTCACTTCCAAATGACAATACAAGAACATTGGGCGAAAGGATACCATATATGCACTTCCCTGTGATCTGAAGCTGTTACCTGGCCAGAAATACGCACAGATTCAAGTTCTGAGCTTAAAACCTCAAAGAAGCGTGTTTTCATGAAAGTGCGTATCGCCACTGTTTCAACGCTCTAGCTCGCATCCTGACAGTTATTGGGGCATGTTCACTCCAATTCAGTCATACAGCCACAAATCCCTAAAGTTTGTCACCTTCCCACTGATTTACACACAGAATGAACATTTTTGACAAGCAGAACTAAAAAAAAGAAAGTTTTTGAAAAAGTGCATATCTTCACTACAGAGGCTTTAATTCACTTCCAAATGACAATACAAGAACATTGGGCGAAAGGATATCATATATGCACTTCCCTGTGATCTGAAGCTGTTACCTGGCCAGAAACACGCACAGATTCAAGTTCTGAGCTGAAAACCTCAAAGAAGCGTGTTTTCATGAAAGTGCGTATAGCCACAGTTTCAACGCTCTAGCTCGCATCCTGACAGAGATTGGGGCATGTTCACTCCAATTCAGTCATACAGCCACAAATCCCTAAAGTTTGTCACCTTCCCACTGATTTACACACAGAATGAACATTTTTGACAAGCAGAACTAAAAAAAAAGAAAGTTTTTGAAAAAGTGGATATCATCACTTCAGAAGCTTTTATTCACTTCCAAATGACCATACAAGCACATTGTGTGAAACAAAACCATATATGCATTGCACTGTGATCTGAAGCTGTTACCTGGCCAGAAACACGCACAGATTCAAACTCTGAGCTTAAAACCTCAAAGAAGCGTGATTTCATGAAAGTGCGTATAACCACAGTTTCAGCACTCTACCTCGCATCCTCACAGAGATAAACACATATTCACTCAAATTCAGTCGTATAGTCACTATTCACTCTAGTTTGTCACTTTCCCACTGAGTTACACACAGAATGAAATTTTTTGACGAACAGAACTAAAAAAAAGAAAGTTTTTGAAAAATGCATATCTTCACTTCAGAAGCTTATATTCACTTCCAAATGACCATACAAACACATTGGACCACACGAGACCATATATGTACTGCCCTGTGATCTGAAGCTGTTCCCGGCCCAGAAACACACACAGATTCAAGTTCTGAACTTAAAACCACAAAGAAGTGTGTTTTCATGAAAGTGTGTATAACCACAGTTTCAACGCTCTAGCTCGCTTCCTGACAGAGATTGGGGCATATTCACTCCAATTCAGTCATACAGCCACAATTCCCTAAAATTTGTCACCTTCCCACTGAGTTACAAACAGAATGAAAATTTTTGACAAGCAGAACTAAAAAAAAGAAAGTTTTTGAAAAAGTGGATATCATCACTTCAGAAGCTTTTATTCACTTCCAAATGACAATACAAGAACATTGGGCGAAAGGATACCATATTTGCACTTCCCTGTGATCTGAAGCTGTTACCTGGCCAGAAACACGCACAGATTCAAGTTCTGAGCTTAAAACCTCAAAGAAGCGTGTTTTCATGAAAGTGCGTATAGCCACTGTTTCAACGCTCTAGCTCGCATCCTGACAGTTATTGGGGCATGTTCACTCCAATTCAGGCATACAGCCACAAATCCCTAAAGTTTGTCACCTTCCCACTGATTTACACACAGAATGAACATTTTTGACAAGCAGAACTAAAAAAAAGAAAGTTTTTGAAAAAGTGCATATCTTCACTACAGAGGCTTTAATTCACTTCCAAATGACAATACAAGAACATTGGGCGAAAGGATACCATATATGCACTTCCCTGTGATCTGAAGCTGTTACCTGGCCAGAAACACGCACAGATTCAAGTTCTGAGCTTAAAACCTCAAAGAAGCGTGTTTTCATGAAAGTGCGTATAGCCACAGTTTCAACGCTCTAGCTCGCATCCTGACAGTTATTGGGGCATGTTCACTCCAATTCAGTCATACAGCCACAAATCCCTAAAGTTTGTCACCTTCCCACTGATTTACACACAGAATGAACATTTTTGACAAGCAGAACTAAAAAAAAGAAAGTTTTTGAAAAAGTGAATATCTTCACTACAGAGGCTTTAATTCACTTCCAAATGACCATACAAGCACATTGTGTGAAACAAAACCATATATGCATTGCACTGTGATCTGAAGCTGTTACCTGGCCAGAAACACGCACAGATTCAAACTCTGAGCTTAAAACCTCAAAGATGCGTGATTTCATGAAAGTGCGTATAACCACAGTTTCAGCACTCCACCTCGCATCCTTACAGAGATAAACACATATTCACTCAAATTCAGTCGTATAGTCACTATTCACTCTAGTTTGTCACTTTCCCACTGAGTTACACACAGAGTGAAAAGTTTTGACGAACAGAACTAAAAAAAAAGAAAGTTTTTGAAAAATGCATATCTTCACTTCAGAAGCTTATATTCACTTCCAAATGACCATACAAACACATTGGACCACACGAGACCATATATGTACTGCCCTGTGATCTGAAGCTGTTCCCGGCCCAGAAACACACACAGATTCACGTTCTGAACTTAAAACCACAAAGATGTGTGTTTTCATGAAAGTGTTTATAACCACAGTTTCAACGCTCTAGCTCGCTTCCTGACAGAGATTGGGGCATATTCACTCCAATTCAGTCATACAGCCACAATTCCCTAAAGTTTGTCAGCTTCCCACTGAGTTCCACACAGAATGAAAATTTTTGACAAGCAGAACTAAAAAAAAAGAAAGTTTTTGAAAAAGTGGATATCATCACTTCAGAAGCCTTTATTCACTTCCAAATGACCATACAAGCACATTCTGTGAAACAAAACCATATATGCATTGCACTGTGATCTGAAGCTGTTACCTGTCCAGAAACACGCACAGATTCAAACTCTGAGCTTAAAACCTCAAAGAAGCGTGTTTTCATGAAAGTGCGTCTAACCACAGTTTCAGCACTCTACCTCGCATCCTCAAAGAGATAAACGCATATTCAGTCGTATAGTCACTATTCACTCTAGTTTGTCACCTTCCCACTGAGTTAAACACAGAATGATCATTTTTGCCAAGCAGAACTAAAAAAAAAAAAAGTTTTTGAAAAAGTGCATATCTTCACTACAGAGGCTTTAATTCACTTCCAAATGACCATACAAGCACATTGTGTGAAACAAAACCATATATGCATTGCACTGTGATCTGAAGCTGTTACCTGGCCAGAAACACGCACAGATTCAAACTCTGAGCTTAAAACCTCAAAGAAGCGTGATTTCATGAAAGTGCGTATAACCACAGTTTCAGCACTCTACCTCGCATCCTTACAGAGATAAACACATATTCACTCAAATTCAGTCGTATAGTCACTATTCACTCTAGTTTGTCACTTTCCCACTGAGTTACACACAGAATGAAATTTTTTGACGAACAGAACTAAAAAAAAGAAAGTTTTTGAAAAATGCATATCTTCACTTCAGAAGCTTATATTCACTTCCAAATGACCATACAAACACATTGGACCACACGAGACCATATATGTACTGCCCTGTGATCTGAAGCTGTTCCCGGCCAAGAAACACACACAGATTCACGTTCTGAACTTAAAACCACAAAGAAGTGTGTTTTCATGAAAGTGTGTATAACCACAGTTTCAACGCTCTAGCTCGCTTCCTGACAGAGATTGGGGCATATTCACTCCAGTTCAGTCATACAGCCACAATTCCCTAAAGTTTGTCACCTTCCCACTGAGTTACACACAGAATGAAAATTTTTGACAAGCAGAACTAAAAAAAAGAAAGTTTTTGAAAAAGTGGATATCATCACTTCAGAAGCTTTTATTCACTTCCAAATGACAATACAAGAACATTGGGCGAAAGGATACCATATATGCACTGCCCTGTGATCTGAAGCTGTTACCTGGCCAGAAACACGCACAGATTCAAGTTCTGAGCTTAAAACCTCAAAGAAGCGTGTTTTCATGAAAGTGCGTCTAACCACAGTTTCAGCACTCTACCTCGCATCCTCAAAGAGATAAACGCATATTCACTCAAATTCAGTCGTATAGTCACTATTCACTCTAGTTTGTCACCTTCCCACTGAGTTAAACACAGAATGATCATTTTTGCCAAGCAGAACTAAAAAAAAAAAAAGTTTTTGAAAAAGTGCATATCTTGACTACAGAGGCTTTAATTCACTTCCAAATGACCATACAAGCACATTGTGTGAAACAAAACCATATATGCATTGCACTGTGATCTGAAGCTGTTACCTGGCCAGAAACACGCACAGATTCAAACTCTGAGCTTAAAACCTCAAAGAAGCGTGATTTCATGAAAGTGCGTATAACCACAGTTTCAGCACTCTACCTCGCATCCTCACAGAGATAAACACATATTCACTCAAATTCAGTCGTATAGTCACTATTCACTCTAGTTTGTCACTTTCCCACTGAGTTACACACAGAATGAAATTTTTTGACGAACAGAACTAAAAAAAAGAAAGTTTTTGAAAAATGCATATCTTCACTTCAGAAGCTTATATTCACTTCCAAATGACCATACAAACACATTGGACCACACGAGACCATATATGTACTGCCCTGTGATCTGAAGCTGTTCCCGGCCCAGAAACACACACAGATTCAAGTTCTGAACTTAAAACCACAAAGAAGTGTGTTTTCATGAAAGTGTGTATAACCACAGTTTCAACGCTCTAGCTCGCTTCCTGACAGAGATTGGGGCATATTCACTCCAATTCAGTCATACAGCCACAATTCCCTAAAATTTGTCACCTTCCCACTGAGTTACACACAGAATGAAAATTTTTGACAAGCAGAACTAAAAAAAAGAAAGTTTTTGAAAAAGTGGATATCATCACTTCAGAAGCTTTTATTCACTTCCAAATGACCATACAAGCACATTCTGTGAAACAAAACCATATATGCATTGCACTGTGATCTGAAGCTGTTACCTGTCCAGAAACACGGACAGATTCAAACTCTGAGCTTAAAACCTCAAAGAAACGTGTTTTCATGAAAGTGCGTCTAACCACAGTTTCAGCACTCTACCTCGCATCCTCAAAGAGATAAACGCATATTCAGTCGTATAGTCACTATTCACTCTAGTTTGTCACCTTCCCACTGAGTTAAACACAGAATGATCATTTTTGCCAAGCAGAACTAAAAAAAAAAAAAGTTTTTGAAAAAGTGCATATCTTCACTACAGAGGCTTTAATTCACTTCCAAATGACCATACAAGCACATTGTGTGAAACAAAACCATATATGCATTGCACTGTGATCTGAAGCTGTTACCTGGCCAGAAACACGCACAGATTCAAACTCTGAGCTTAAAACCTCAAAGAAGCGTGATTTCATGAAAGTGCGTATAACCACAGTTTCAGCACTCTACCTCGCATCCTTACAGAGATAAACACATATTCACTCAAATTCAGTCGTATAGTCACTATTCACTCTAGTTTGTCACTTTCCCACTGAGTTACACACAGAATGAAATTTTTTGACGAACAGAACTAAAAAAAAGAAAGTTTTTGAAAAATGCATATCTTCACTTCAGAAGCTTATATTCACTTCCAAATGACCATACAAACACATTGGACCACACGAGACCATATATGTACTGCCCTGTGATCTGAAGCTGTTCCCGGCCCAGAAACACACACAGATTCACGTTCTGAACTTAAAACCACAAAGAAGTGTGTTTTCATGAAAGTGTGTATAACCACAGTTTCAACGCTCTAGCTCGCTTCCTGACAGAGATTGGGGCATATTCACTCCAATTCAGTCATACAGCCACAATTCCCTAAAGTTTGTCACCTTCCCACTGAGTTACACACAGAATGAACATTTTTGACAAGCAGAACTAAAAAAAAGAAAGTTTTTGAAAAAGTGGATATCATCACTTCAGAAGCTTTTATTCACTTCCAAATGACAATACAAGAACATTGGGCGAAAGGATACCATATATGCACTGCCCTGTGATCTGAAGCTGTTACCTGGCCAGAAACACGCACAGATTCAAGTTCTGAGCTTAAAACCTCAAAGAAGCGTGTTTTCATGAAAATGCGTATAGCCACAGTTTCAACGCTCTAGCTCGCTTCCTGACAGATATAGGGGCATGTTCACTCCAGTTCAGTCATACAGCCACAATTCCCTAAAGTTTGTCACCTTCCCATTGAGTTACACACAGAATGAACATTTTTGACAAGCAGAACTAAAAAAAAGAAAGTTTTTGAAAAAGTGCATATCTTCACTACAGAGGCTTTAATTCACTTCCAAATGACCATACAAGCACATTGTGTGAAACAAAACCATATATGCATTGCGCTGTGATCTGAAGCTGTTACCTGGCCAGAAACACGCACAGATTCAAACTCTGAGCTTAAAACCTCAAAGATGCGTGATTTCATGAAAGTGCGTATAACCACAGTTTCAGCACTCCACCTCGCATCCTTACAGAGATAAACACATATTCACTCAAATTCAGTCGTATAGTCACTATTCACTCTAGTTTGTCACTTTCCCACTGAGTTACACACAGAGTGAAAAGTTTTGACGAATAGAACTAAAAAAAAGAAAGTTTTTGAAAAATGCATATCTTCACTTCAGAAGCTTATATTCACTTCCAAATGACCATACAAACACATTGGACCACACGAGACCATATATGTACTGCCCTGTGATCTGAAGCTGTTCCCGGCCCAGAAACACACACAGATTCACGTTCTGAACTTAAAACCACAAAGATGTGTGTTTTCATGAAAGTGTTTATAACCACAGTTTCAACGCTCTAGCTCGCTTCCTGACAGAGATTGGGGCATATTCACTCCAATTCAGTCATACAGCCACAATTCCCTAAAGTTTGTCAGCTTCCCACTGAGTTCCAAACAGAATGAAAATTTTTGACAAGCAGAACTAAAAAAAAAGAAAGTTTTTGAAAAAGTGGATATCATCACTTCAGAAGCTTTTATTCACTTCCAAATGACCATACAAGCACATTCTGTGAAACAAAACCATATATGCATTGCACTGTGATCTGAAGCTGTTACCTGTCCAGAAACACGCACAGATTCAAACTCTGAGCTTAAAACCTCAAAGAAGCGTGTTTTCATGAAAGTGCGTCTAACCACAGTTTCAGCACTCTACCTCGCATCCTCAAAGAGATAAACGCATATTCACTCAAATTCAGTCGTATAGTCACTATTCACTCTAGTTTGTCACCTTCCCACTGAGTTAAACACAGAATGATCATTTTTGCCAAGCAGAACTAAAAAAAAAAAAAAGTTTTTGAAAAAGTGCATATCTTCACTACAGAGGCTTTAATTCACTTCCAAATGACCATACAAGCACATTCTGTGAAACAAAACCATATATGCATTGCACTGTGATCTGAAGCTGTTACCTGGCCAGAAACACGCACAGATTCAAACTCTGAGCTTTAAACCTCAAAGAAGCGTGATTTCATGAAAGTGCATATAACCACAGTTTCAGCACTCCACCTCGCATCCTTACAGAGATAAACACATATTCACTCAAATTCAGTCGTATAGTCACTATTCACTCTAGTTTGTCACTTTCCCACTGAGTTACACACAGAGTGAAAAGTTTTGACGAACAGAACTAAAAAAAAGAAAGTTTTTGAAAAATGCATATCTTCACTTCAGAAGCTTATATTCACTTCCAAATGACCATACAAACACATTGGACCACACGAGACCATATATGTACTGCCCTGTGATCTGAAGCTGTTCCCGGCCCAGAAACACACACAGATTCACGTTCTGAACTTAAAACCACAAAGATGTGTGTTTTCATGAAAGTGTTTATAACCACAGTTTCAACGCTCTAGCTCGCTTCCTGACAGATATTGGGGCATGTTCACTCCAGTTCAGTCATACAGCCACAATTCCCTAAAGTTTGTCACCTTCCCATTGAGTTACACACAGAATGAACATTTTTGACAAGCAGAACTAAAAAAAAGAAAGTTTTTGAAAAAGTGGATATCATCACTTCAGAAGCTTTTATTCACTTCCAAATGACAATACAAGAACATTGGGCGAAAGGATACCATATATGCACTTCCCTGTGATCTGAAGCTGTTACCTGGCCAGAAACACGCACAGATTCAAGTTCTGAGCTTAAAACCTCAAAGAAGCGTGTTTTCATGAAAGTGCGTATAGCCACTGTTTCAACGCTCTAGCTCGCATCCTGACAGTTATTGGGGCATGTTCACTCCAATTCAGTCATACAGCCACAAATCCCTAAAGTTTGTCACCTTCCCACTGATTTACACACAGAATGAACATTTTTGACAAGCAGAACTAAAAAAAAGAAAGTTTTTGAAAAAGTGCATATCTTCACTACAGAGGCTTTAATTCACTTCCAAATGACAATACAAGAACATTGGGCGAAAGGACATCATATATGCACTTCCCTGTGATCTGAAGCTGTTACCTGGCCAGAAACACGCACAGATTCAAGTTCTGAGCTTAAAACCTCAAAGAAGCGTGTTTTCATGAAAGTGCGTATAGCCACAGTTTCAACGCTCTAGCTCGCATCCTAACAGTTATTGGGGCATGTTCACTCCAATTCAGTCATACAGCCACAAATCCCTAAAGTTTGTCACCTTCCCACTGATTTACACACAGAATGAACATTTTTGACAAGCAGAACTAAAAAAAAGAAAGTTTTTGAAAAAGTGAATATCTTCACTACAGAGGCTTTAATTCACTTCCAAATGACCATACAAGCACATTGTGTGAAACAAAACCATATATGCATTGCACTGTGATCTGAAGCTGTTACCTGGCCAGAAACACGCACAGATTCAAACTCTGAGCTTAAAACCTCAAAGATGCGTGATTTCATGAAAGTGCGTATAACCACAGTTTCAGCACTCCACCTCGCATCCTTACAGAGATAAACACATATTCACTCAAATTCAGTCGTATAGTCACTATTCACTCTAGTTTGTCACTTTCCCACTGAGTTACACACAGAGTGAAAAGTTTTGACGAACAGAACTAAAAAAAAGAAAGTTTTTGAAAAATGCATATCTTCACTTCAGAAGCTTATATTCACTTCCAAATGACCATACAAACACATTGGACCACACGAGACCATATATGTACTGCCCTGTGATCTGAAGCTGTTCCCGGCCCAGAAACACACACAGATTCACGTTCTGAGCTTAAAACCACAAAGATGTGTGTTTTCATGAAAGTGTTTATAACCACAGTTTCAACGCTCTAGCTCGCTTCCTGACAGAGATTGGGGCATATTCACTCCAATTCAGTCATACAGCCACAATTCCCTAAAGTTTGTCAGCTTCCCACTGAGTTCCACACAGAATGAAAATTTTTGACAAGCAGAACTAAAAAAAAAGAAAGTTTTTGAAAAAGTGGATATCATCACTTCAGAAGCTTTTATTCACTTCCAAATGACCATACAAGCACATTCTGTGAAACAAAACCATATATGCATTGCACTGTGATCTGAAGCTGTTACCTGTCCAGAAACACGCACAGATTCAAACTCAGAGCTTAAAACCTCAAAGAAGCGTGTTTTCATGAAAGTGCGTCTAACCACAGTTTCAGCACTCTACCTCGCATCCTGACAGAAATAAACACATATTCACTCAAATTCAGTCGTATAGTCACTATTCACTCTAGTTTGTCACTTTCCCACTGAGTTACACACAGAATGAAATTTTTTGACGAACAGAACTAAAAAAAAGAAAGTTTCTGAAAAATGGAGCGTCAGTGTTAGTTCAGACAGGCACGGAAGTCAGTCTTTGCTCCACCCCTTGTCCAATCGCATTGGACTTCAGCGTCGCGTACCTAATTGAGCGTCTTTTTAAATAAGCAGGTGCTCCATCTCAACTAGCCAAGCTCTACCATTCCCACAAAGACCCATTACAGATCTACACAAACATCCACGCCTGCAGATCTCTCAGGTATGAGAATCAGTTCTTGGGTATTTTCTTACCTCGTGCATCATCTTATGTCTGGGCATCCTAATCCTTTCCCGGAGAAGGAATTCGTCCTATTTCAGCTGCCATCTCTCCCATCTTCGCAGTCAGATCATGGCAGGTAATGACGAAAACTTGGTTAAAAAATGTTAAGATCGTCCGAATCTGGTTTAGGCGAGAAACGCCTAATGGACTACGGGGACATTTCCGTTATTCTGAAGGACAATGATCCGAGACTGTGAAATCTTACCATGACAGAGTTTACTATGGCATGCGGTGTATTAAAGGATGTGATTGGTGAAATGTACCTTGGACGCAGGGTCGATTTGGCTACCACTTCTGATCTCGCTCTGTCTTAAGGTGACACTTGTTTACTAGTATCATAAGTACTTTTTCAGAAATCAAAAATCATTGCCGAGTCCGAACCCCCTGCGACAGCCCTCACCGTACCTCTGCCACCGAGCCAAGGTTTTACGGAAACTGCCATCTAAAGTTTGTGTGCCCTCGCAGCAAGCCGCGTCTGCCGGCTAAGAGAAAAAAAAAAAAAAAAATTAAAGCATCTGCCCCCATCAGTCCCAGAACTCTCGAAGACGCCGAAGGACCACTCGGATCGCTGTTTTGTCTCGTGCTTGTTGTTTGGTTTGATTTATGACATTTGTGCTGGTTTATACGATATTCACTCCAGCGTGAAGAGCAATAACCTGCAGTCTGCCCAGCAGGAACTGATATGGTTGATAAAATCCCGGCGAGAGAAGTTTAAGTGGTACATGATTGGTCCGATTCCCAAATTCCATTAGCTTCATACCGTATTAGCTCTACAGGTGTTGCTATTCCTAAGTAATCTGGGGGAAGAAGAGAAAGCGTTATCATTGATTTGTCCGCCCATTATGACTTTAGGATTAAAAGCGTCAATGATCTCATCCCCATTCTCGCTTTTACTTTACTGTCGCTCACGCATGAAACCCATTAAAAATTGCTGGATCAGGTGCTTGGTTGGGTAACGTTGACATTACCGATGCTTTTTAACATTATGCCTCTGCACCCCTCACAGTGAAATCTCTTTGGAGTTAACTGGAAAGAAAACGTATTTCGCAGTACGTCTGACCTTTGAATGCCGTAGCAGCCCCCGCAATTTCGATACTCTATCCGAGGCTTTTGCTGGATACTTCTGAATGTTAACCAACTGCCGTTCGTTCTTCATTTATTAGTCGACTTTTGGATAATGGACTTTGCCATAGTGATGGCCAAACGAGGCCTTATGAAGTTTCAACCCCTTTTTGGACCATTGTATTGAAAAATTAGTTCACTACCTGAAGCTTCATTCATTGAGCACGTGGGTGACATCTGCTGGCACAGATTGTTGTACAGCTTAGCAAGCGTGACGCTGACGCACATTGCGTGTGCTCTTTGAGTTTTATTGTATTGTTTAACAAAAAAAAAAAAAAAAATGTTTTTGATTGTGCTTGGCGTATGCTAGGTGCGCTTGTGCCACTTAGGCATTTTATTCAGAAATATAATAACAGAGCGCTGTTCCGGCGATCTTGAATATATTTGAATTGCGCCAATGTTTCAAAGCTCCATAACCGGTCAGCTGATTCAGTCTGAAGCAGGAAGTAGTTTGAACGTCATCAGTCACGTGGTTTTTCCCGATATGAAGCAAGCTACGACACAGTGCTTCAAAAAAAATACCCTGTCGAGTTTGAAGCGTGCTTCGGAGCCTCGGTATCAGAGGTAACATCACTACTTTCCCAATTTCGTACCAAGTCTTTACACTGAAAAACGTTTTCAAGAAACTGGAGTTTTGGGTATGTTTTTCTTGGCTCAGTTAAAATGCAAGCGTCTCTACCCCAGGATAAATGGCGCAGAATCAAGGAAGTTATGGAGAGTGCACGTCGGCTTCGTCTATGACAAAGCGCGAATTGCTATCCCTGTTGAGGCACCTGAACTTCCTTCGTGTACCGGCTTCTCGACCTCTCTCAATCTCTAATCAATTTGTGGAAATAAAAAAAAAAAAAAAAAGAGAAACTGTCAAATTAGACGAAGGCTAAAAAATCTGATTTGCGCTTTGGTCACGGTTGCGCAAGCACTGGAATGGCACTTCGTTCTTTCATAAGGATTGGCCGGAGTCATCGGTCGCCCTAGAGTCTTCACTGATGCGGCTCCCTCAATTGGTTTTGGGGGTTAGTTGGCTTCTGGAGGTTTGGATTGTCAAATCGCATAAAAAGCTTATGAAGCAGCTGGTCGTACTTCTCTCTTGTGCAGGTTTTTTAATCCCAGTTCTGCCGGATATCATTTCCATGATCTGTACCTTTTATAATGCATTGTTCAGAGTTTCATAAATTCATCCCTGTTCTACTAAAGCATGAATTGCTGGGGTCGAGTTTCACTTAAGATGTTTAGATCCTTCAGTCACTAGCTTGCTTGGAAATCCCTCCATTCGCCTAATAACGGATTAAAGAAGGTTCATCCAGAAGATAAGCGTTTTTCCCTCACGCTTTAATTGGTGAAAAGTTGGTACCACACTTAAGAGCTGGGTGTTTTTAGTCCTTATGTAGATGTATTGTTGGAAAGTAGTCTGTCTTACAGCTTTCTTCGGGGTTCTTGGATATGTGGAATTAACTACACCTTCAGAGAAATTTAATCCTTTACATGACTTCACCATTTCTGATTTCTCCTCTGATAACTGTATGTTCACTAGCAACCTCAAACATTCCAAAAACTGAATGTGGTTAAGGCACTTCTGTGGTCACTGCCAGAACTAATACTGCATTTGTCCTTTTTCTTCTATTTCTCGGTTCCTGAAATGGCGAGCCAATGCAAGAGGAGATGAGCCCCTGTTCATGACTGATTCTGGGAAGGCGATGTACACAGTTTGGTTGCTGTTCATCTCCGCATACCCTTTAGTGCTGCGGTCTGCCCCCAATC
This sequence comes from Gymnothorax reevesii, assembly GCA_029721435.1. Classification (NCBI taxonomy): domain Eukaryota; kingdom Metazoa; phylum Chordata; class Actinopteri; order Anguilliformes; family Muraenidae; genus Gymnothorax; species Gymnothorax reevesii. The sequence goes on from CM056592.1 coordinate 44,497,226, forward strand.
CTATGCACCACACATTCCTTTCGCATCGGCACTGCAACTACGGTTGCCTCTGTAGTTCCAGCATCTGTTATCCTAACCCTGTGTCGCTGGTCCTCAGGAGTATACCAGAATTAAGTGTCTTAATACTAGTGAATAATTAATGTCATTGGTAAATTGTAGTTATTGCAATGTTAATTCTATGCTCACACGAAGTGTTGCCACCTCAAATTTAATGTCGGTCAACTGTAATGGGCCTTAGGAAAATCAACGCATGCAAAATTCATGGGTATTGTCCAATCCGTTCAACTTGGGGAAACTGGCATTTCATTCACATCGATTGCATCCGCCTTCGGTCTATCCAAAATTTAAAATGTCAATGTATTTACCACATGTAAACTCATCTCGTAGCATATTTCCTTTGCATCAAGTCTCATGAGGGACTTGCCAAATGTTCTTCTGCTTGCATTCAGCCTGCCGCTGATGTCCTGCATGCAGAAGAGAAGGTCATGCATGCTTGCATGAATTCAAGGAAATGCGACATGCTTGTCGCTACACATATCCTCATTTTCACATAGTATATTTCCTTTGTATCAAGTCACTCAACGTGTCTTGCCGAATGTTCTTCTGCTTGCATTCAGCAGGCCGCTGATGTCCTGCATGCAGAAGAGAAGGTCATGCATGCTTGCATGAATTCAAGGAAATGCGACATGCTTGTCGCTACACATATCCTCATTTTCACATGGTATATTTCCTTTGTATCAAGTCACTCAACGTGTCTTGCCGAATGTTCTTCTGCTTGCATTCAGCAGGCCGCTGATGTCCTGCATGCAGAAGAGAAGGTCATGCATGCTTGCATGAATTCAAAGGAAATGCGACATGCTTCGCATTCACATTGTTTATCCCCACATAACACACTTACCGCTTATCAATTTTTGCCTAATGTTCCAGTCAATGTTGTCATCTATTCCTTGATCATAGAATGAGCTTGTTATTCGTATCCAAAATTTAATGGATCAAAACGTATTTTCAGATCCCCGCGGGTGACTCTGCTCATCTGCTCCCTGCAGGAGCGCGAGTTTGGGGGTTGTGATCTCCTGGGATGTCTGTGTCATGCTTGCTCAGATTGTTCCAGAGTATCACTTGAGCAGAGTCACCGCCAAATCCAAATGTATGTCATTCCAAATAAATGGTTAAATCTGACGTGAGTGTCCTGTCTGAAATGGAGCGTCAGTGTTAGTTCAGACAGGCACGGAAGTCAGTCTTTGCTCCACCCCTTGTCCAATCGCATTGGACTTCAGCGTCGCGTACCTAATTGAGCGTCTTTTTAAATAAGCCGGTGCTCCATCTCAACTAGCCAAGCTCTACCATTCCCACAAAGACCCATTACAGATCTACACAAACATCCCCTCCACCTCCCCAGCCTCCTCCTTTCCAATGGCAGTCTTTGGCAGTACTTGTGTCATACTCTTGTCTTTATATGGTATTGGCATTGTTTTGTACGGTATCTGCGTTGTTTGTAAACTGTATTGTCTTTCATTTCATTTTGAGCGCTGGTTGCTGCTGTCCTGCTGTCTTGATCCGGTCCTGATCCAGTTCTGCACCATCCTCGACATGCCACTTCCTGGAGCTACCAATGCCACTGTTCTGATGGACTTAAATGGCAAAAAGAGTTCCATTTTACCCTGACTTATCTTGTTATTATTTAGCTAGCCCACGGAGGATGGGCTTCCCCACTATAGCCAGGTTCCTCCTGAGATTTCTTCCCACTGGGGAGTTTTTTCTCACCACTGTTTGAGGATTTTTCTCCCTACTGGGAGTTTTTTTTGCCTCATTTGCTGTAGGGGGAATAGGCTGGGCACTGCCCTTCCAGTAACTTCATCTCTCGCTGTAAAGTGTCTTTGTGACCGTCTCTGTGAAAAGCGCAATACAAATCTAATGAATTGAAATTTTAAACACTGTGAACCAGGCTCTGCTGGGGGGGGTTGTGATCTCCTGGGATGTCTGTGTCATGCTTGCTCAGATTGTTCCAGAGTATCACTTGAGCAGAGTCACCGCCAAATCCAAATGTATGTCATTCCAAATAAATGGTTAAATCTGACGTGAGTGTCCTGTCTGAAATGCATATCTTCACTTCAGAAGCTTATATTCACTTCCAAATGACCATACAAACACATTGGACCACACGAGACCATATATGTACTGCCCTGTGATCTGAAGCTGTTCCCGGCCCAGAAACACACACAGATTCACGTTCTGAACTTAAAACCACAAAGAAGTGTGTTTTCATGAAAGTGTGTATAACCAGAGTTTCAACGCTCTAGCTCGCTTCCTGACAGAGATTGGGGCATATTCACTCCAATTCAGTCATACAGCCACAATTCCCTAAAGTTTGTCACCTTCCCACTCAGTTACACACAGAATGAAAATTTTTGACAAGCAGAACTAAAAAAAAGAAAGTTTTTGAAAAAGTGGATATCAATACTTCAGAAGCTTTTATTCACTTCCAAATGACAATACAAGAACATTGGGCGAAAGGATACCATATATGCACTGCCCTGTGATCTGAAGCTGTTACCTGGCCAGAAACACGCACAGATTCAAGTTCTGAGCTTAAAACCTCAAAGAGGCGTGTTTTCATGAAAATGCGTATAGCCACAGTTTCAACGCTCTAGCTCGCTTCCTGACAGATATTGGGGCATGTTCACTCCAGTTCAGTCATACAGCCACAATTCCCTAAAGTTTGTCACCTTCCCATTGAGTTACACACAGAATGAACATTTTTGACAAGCAGAACTAAAAAAAAGAAAGTTTTTGAAAAAGTGGATATCATCACTTCAGAAGCTTTTATTCACTTCCAAATGACAATACAAGAACATTGGGCGAAAGGATACCATATATGCACTTCCCTGTGATCTGAAGCTGTTACCTGGCCAGAAACACGCACAGATTCAAGTTCTGAGCTTAAAACCTCAAAGAAGCGTGTTTTCATGAAAGTGCGTATAGCCACTGTTTCAACGCTCTAGCTCGCATCCTGACAGTTATTGGGGCATGTTCACTCCAATTCAGTCATACAGCCACAAATCCCTAAAGTTTGTCACCTTCCCACTGATTTACACACAGAATGAACATTTTTGACAAGCAGAACTAAAAAAAAGAAAGTTTTTGAAAAAGTGGATATCATCACTTCAGAAGCTTTTATTCACTTCCAAATGACAATACAAGAACATTGGGCGAAAGGATACCATATATGCACTTCCCTGTGATCTGAAGCTGTTACCTGGCCAGAAACACGCACAGATTCAAGTTCTGAGCTTAAAACCTCAAAGAAGCGTGTTTTCATGAAAGTGCGTATAGCCACAGTTTCAACGCTCTAGCTCGCATCCTGACAGTTATTGGGGCATGTTCACTCCAATTCAGTCATACAGCCACAAATCCCTAAAGTTTGTCACCTTCCCACTGATTTACACACAGAATGAACATTTTTGACAAGCAGAACTAAAAAAAAGAAAGTTTTTGAAAAAGTGCATATCTTCACTACAGAGGTTTTAATTCACTTCCAAATGACCATACAAGCACATTGTGTGAAACAAAACCATATATGCATTGCACTGTGATCTGAAGCTGTTACCTGGCCAGAAACACGCACAGATTCAAACTCTGAGCTTAAAACCTCAAAGATGCGTGATTTCATGAAAGTGCGTATAACCACAGTTTCAGCACTCCACCTCGCATCCTTACAGAGATAAACACATATTCACTCAAATTCAGTCGTATAGTCACTATTCACTCTAGTTTGTCACTTTCCCACTGAGTTACACACAGAGTGAAAAGTTTTGACGAACAGAACTAAAAAAAAGAAAGTTTTTGAAAAATGCATATCTTCACTTCAGAAGCTTATATTCACTTCCAAATGACCATACAAACACATTGGACCACACGAGACCATATATGTACTGCCCTGTGATCTGAAGCTGTTCCCGGCCCAGAAACACACACAGATTCACGTTCTGAACTTAAAACCACAAAGATGTGTGTTTTCATGAAAGTGTTTATAACCACAGTTTCAACGCTCTAGCTAGCTTCCTGACAGAGATTGGGGCATATTCACTCCAATTCAGTCATACAGCCACAATTCCCTAAAGTTTGTCAGCTTCCCACTGAGTTCCACACAGAATGAAAATTTTTGACAAGCAGAACTAAAAAAAAAGAAAGTTTTTGAAAAAGTGGATATCATCACTTCAGAAGCTTTTATTCACTTCCAAATGACCATACAAGCACATTCTGTGAAACAAAACCATATATGCATTGCACTGTGATCTGAAGCTGTTACCTGTCCGGAAACACGCACAGATTCAAACTCTGAGCTTAAAACCTCAAAGAAGCGTGTTTTCATGAAAGTGCGTCTAACCACAGTTTCAGCACTCTACCTCGCATCCTCAAAGAGATAAACGCATATTCACTCAAATTCAGTCGTATAGTCACTATTCACTCTAGTTTGTCACCTTCCCACTGAGTTAAACACAGAATGATCATTTTTGCCAAGCAGAACTAAAAAAAAAAAAAGTTTTTGAAAAAGTGCATATCTTCACTACAGAGGCTTAAATTCACTTCCAAATGACCATACAAGCACATTGTGTGAAACAAAACCATATATGCATTGCACTGTGATCTGAAGCTGTTACCTGGCCAGAAACACGCACAGATTCAAACTCTGAGCTTAAAACCTCAAAGAAGCGTGTTTTCATGAAAGTGCGTATAACCACAGTTTCAGCACTCTACCTCGCATCCTGACAGAAATAAACACATATTCACTCAAATTCAGTCGTATAGTCACTATTCACTCTAGTTTGTCACTTTCCCACTGAGTTACACACAGAATGAAATTTTTTGACGAACAGAACTAAAAAAAAGAAAGTTTCTGAAAAATGCATATCTTCACTTCAGAAGCTTATATTCACTTCCAAATGACCATACAAACACATTGGACCACACGAGACCATATATGTACTGCCCTGTGATCTGAAGCTGTTCCCGGCCCAGAAACACACAGAGATTCACGTTCTGAACTTAAAACCACAAAGAAGTGTGTTTTCATGAAAGTGTGTATAACCACAGTTTCAACGCTCTAGCTCGCTTCCTGACAGAGATTGGGGCATATTCACTCCAATTCAGTCATACAGCCACAATTCCCTAAAGTTTGTCACCTTCCCACTGAGTTACACACAGAATGAAAATTTTTGACAAGCAGAACTAAAAAAAAGAAAGTTTTTGAAAAAGTGGATATCATCACTTCAGAAGCTTTTATTCACTTCCAAATGACAATACAAGAACATTGGGCGAAAGGATACCATATATGCACTGCCCTGTGATCTGAAGCTGTTACCTGGCCAGAAACACGCACAGATTCAAGTTCTGAGCTTAAAACCTCAAAGAAGCGTGTTTTCATGAAAATGCGTATAGCCACAGTTTCAACGCTCTAGCTCGCTTCCTGACAGATATTGGGGCATGTTCACTCCAGTTCAGTCATACAGCCACAATTCCCTAAAGTTTGTCACCTTCCCATTGAGTTACACACAGAATGAACATTTTTGACAAGCAGAACTAAAAAAAAGAAAGTTTTTGAAAAAGTGGATATCATCACTTCAGAAGCTTTTATTCACTTCCAAATGACAATACAAGAACATTGGGCGAAAGGATACCATATATGCACTTCCCTGTGATCTGAAGCTGTTACCTGGCCAGAAACACGCACAGATTCAAGTTCTGAGCTTAAAACCTCAAAGAAGCGTGTTTTCATGAAAGTGCGTATAGCCACTGTTTCAACGCTCTAGCTCGCATCCTGACAGTTATTGGGGCATGTTCACTCCAATTCAGTCATACAGCCACAAATCCCTAAAGTTTGTCACCTTCCCACTGATTTACACACAGAATGAACATTTTTGACAAGCAGAACTAAAAAAAAGAAAGTTTTTGAAAAAGTGGATATCATCACTTCAGAAGCTTTTATTCACTTCCAAATGACAATACAAGAACATTGGGCGAAAGGATACCATATATGCACTTCCCTGTGATCTGAAGCTGTTACCTGGCCAGAAACACGCACAGATTCAAGTTCTGAGCTTAAAACCTCAAAGAAGCGTGTTTTCATGAAAGTGCGTATAGCCACAGTTTCAACGCTCTAGCTCGCATCCTGACAGTTATTGGGGCATGTTCACTCCAATTCAGTCATACAGCCACAAATCCCTAAAGTTTGTCACCTTCCCACTGATTTACACACAGAATGAACATTTTTGACAAGCAGAACTAAAAAAAAGAAAGTTTTTGAAAAAGTGCATATCTTCACTACAGAGGTTTTAATTCACTTCCAAATGACCATACAAGCACATTGTGTGAAACAAAACCATATATGCATTGCACTGTGATCTGAAGCTGTTACCTGGCCAGAAACACGCACAGATTCAAACTCTGAGCTTAAAACCTCAAAGATGCGTGATTTCATGAAAGTGCGTATAACCACAGTTTCAGCACTCCACCTCGCATCCTTACAGAGATAAACACATATTCACTCAAATTCAGTCGTATAGTCACTATTCACTCTAGTTTGTCACTTTCCCACTGAGTTACACACAGAGTGAAAAGTTTTGACGAACAGAACTAAAAAAAAGAAAGTTTTTGAAAAATGCATATCTTCACTTCAGAAGCTTATATTCACTTCCAAATGACCATACAAACACATTGGACCACACGAGACCATATATGTACTGCCCTGTGATCTGAAGCTGTTCCCGGCCCAGAAACACACACAGTTTCACGTTCTGAACTTAAAACCACAAAGATGTGTGTTTTCATGAAAGTGTTTATAACCACAGTTTCAACGCTCTAGCTAGCTTCCTGACAGAGATTGGGGCATATTCACTCCAATTCAGTCATACAGCCACAATTCCCTAAAGTTTGTCAGCTTCCCACTGAGTTCCACACAGAATGAAAATTTTTGACAAGCAGAACTAAAAAAAAAGAAAGTTTTTGAAAAAGTGGATATCATCACTTCAGAAGCTTTTATTCACTTCCAAATGACCATACAAGCACATTCTGTGAAACAAAACCATATATGCATTGCACTGTGATCTGAAGCTGTTACCTGTCCGGAAACACGCACAGATTCAAACTCTGAGCTTAAAACCTCAAAGAAGCGTGTTTTCATGAAAGTGCGTCTAACCACAGTTTCAGCACTCTACCTCGCATCCTCAAAGAGATAAACGCATATTCACTCAAATTCAGTCGTATAGTCAATATTCACTCTAGTTTGTCACCTTCCCACTGAGTTAAACACAGAATGATCATTTTTGCCAAGCAGAACTAAAAAAAAAAAAAGTTTTTGAAAAAGTGCATATCTTCACTACAGAGGCTTAAATTCACTTCCAAATGACCATACAAGCACATTGTGTGAAACAAAACCATATATGCATTGCACTGTGATCTGAAGCTGTTACCTGGCCAGAAACACGCACAGATTCAAACTCTGAGCTTAAAACCTCAAAGAAGCGTGTTTTCATGAAAGTGCGTATAACCACAGTTTCAGCACTCTACCTCGCATCCTGACAGAAATAAACACATATTCACTCAAATTCAGTCGTATAGTCACTATTCACTCTAGTTTGTCACTTTCCCACTGAGTTACACACAGAATGAAATTTTTTGACGAACAGAACTAAAAAAAAGAAAGTTTCTGAAAAATGCATATCTTCACTTCAGAAGCTTATATTCACTTCCAAATGACCATACAAACACATTGGACCACACGAGACCATATATGTACTGCCCTGTGATCTGAAGCTGTTCCCGGCCCAGAAACACACAGAGATTCACGTTCTGAACTTAAAACCACAAAGAAGTGTGTTTTCATGAAAGTGTGTATAACCACAGTTTCAACGCTCTAGCTCGCTTCCTGACAGAGATTGGGGCATATTCACTCCAATTCAGTCATACAGCCACAATTCCCTAAAGTTTGTCACCTTCCCACTGAGTTACACACAGAATGAAAATTTTTGACAAGCAGAACTAAAAAAAAGAAAGTTTTTGAAAAAGTGGATATCATCACTTCAGAAGCTTTTATTCACTTCCAAATGACAATACAAGAACATTGGGCGAAAGGATACCATATATGCACTGCCCTGTGATCTGAAGCTGTTACCTGGCCAGAAACACGCACAGATTCAAGTTCTGAGCTTAAAACCTCAAAGAAGCGTGTTTTCATGAAAATGCGTATAGCCACAGTTTCAACGCTCTAGCTCGCTTCCTGACAGATATTGGGGCATGTTCACTCCAGTTCAGTCATACAGCCACAATTCCCTAAAGTTTGTCACCTTCCCACTGAGTTACACACAGAATGAAAATTTTTGACAAGCAGAACTAAAAAAAAGAAAGTTTTTGAAAAAGTGCATATCATCACTTCAGAAGCTTTTATTCACTTCCAAATGACAATACAAGAACATTGGGCGAAAGGATACCATATATGCACTTCCCTGTGATCTGAAGCTGTTACCTGGCCAGAAACACGCACAGATTCAAGTTCTGAGCTTAAAACCTCAAAGAAGCGTGATTTCATGAAAGTGCGTATAACCACAGTTTCAGCACTCTACCTCGCATCCTTACAGAGATAAACACATATTCACTCAAATTCAGTCGTATAGTCACTATTCACTCTAGTTTGTAACTTTCCCACTGAGTTACACACAGAATGAAATTTTTTGACGAACAGAACTAAAAAAAAGAAAGTTTTTGAAAAATGCATATCTTCACTTCAGAAGCTTATATTCACTTCCAAATGACCATACAAACACATTGGACCACACGAGACCATATATGTACTGCCCTGTGATCTGAAGCTGTTCCCGTCCCAGAAACACACACAGATTCACGTTCTGAACTTAAAACCACAAAGAAGTGTGTTTTCATGAAAGTGTGTATAACCACAGTTTCAACGCTCGAGCTCGCTTCCTGACAGAGATTGGGGCATATTCACTCCAATTCAGTCATACAGCCACAATTCCCTAAAGTTTGTCAGCTTCCCACTGAGTTCCACACAGAATGAAAATTTTTGACAAGCAGAACTAAAAAAAAGAAAGTTTTTGAAAAATGCATATCTTCACTTCAGAAGCTTATATTCACTTCCAAATGACCATACAAGCACATTGTGTGAAACAAAACCATATATGCATTGCACTGTGATCTGAAGCTGTTACCTGGCCAGAAACACGCACAGATTCAAACTCTGAGCTTAAAACCTCAAAGAAGCGTGATTTCATGAAAGTGCGTATAACCACAGTTTCAGCACTCTACCTCGCATCCTTACAGAGATAAACACATATTCACTCAAATTCAGTCGTATAGTCACTATTCACTCTAGTTTGTCACTTTCCCACTGAGTTACACACAGAATGAAATTTTTTGACGAACAGAACTAAAAAAAAGAAAGTTTTTGAAAAATGCATATCTTCACTTCAGAAGCTTATATTCACTTCCAAATGACCATACAAGCACATTGTGTGAAACAAAACCATATATGCATTGCACTGTGATCTGAAGCTGTTACCTGGCCAGAAACACGCACAGATTCAAACTCTGAGCTTAAAACCTCAAAGAAGCCTGATTTCATGAAAGTGCGTATAACCACAGTTTCAGCACTCTACCTCGCATCCTTACAGAGATAAACACATATTCACTCAAATTCAGTCGTATAGTCACTATTCACTCTAGTTTGTCACTTTCCCACTGAGTTACACACAGAATGAAATTTTTTGACGAACAGAACTAAAAAAAAGAAAGTTTTTGAAAAATGCATATCTTCACTTCAGAAGCTTATTGTTGTGTTCCAGGGTTCTGGCCTTTAGCCAGAACAGTATTATTTATGGTTTTAACAGTCATGTTTCAAGATTCCATAGTTCAAGTTTCATAGTTCATGCCATAGTTTTAACAGTTTCTTGTATTAGGATTTTACATTTCATTATTCATGTTCCATGTCCATGTTTTTACTTTTCCATGTTTTTGTTTTTGCCAGGTCTGCCATGCCACTCCACCGCTTGTCTGCGTTCCGCCCCGTGCCTTCGTTGTTGCACATTTCTGAGCTCTGGTTGGCTTTGGTATTTCCCCTTCCTTCCATGCTGTGCTGGATTCGGGCCTCTCTAAGCTTAATTGGCAATTAACTGTTTTTAAGTTACTAACATTTACTAACACTCACTGGGTGGTGTAATTCTTAGATAGGCACATTACTAATATTACTAATTTAGACAGGGAGTTTATTGTCATGATTCCTGCTTTGCTATTTCAAGATCTTGCTGTGCTTTTCTGTTCTTAACATTCATGCTTGCTTCCAAACTGCATACTTAATTGGTACTTAAGCTGAGCACGCTCATTCTCTTAATGAGCAGGTCATGTCATCCAATCTCTGTCCATGTCTTGATCTTGCCATGCCTCTTGTTTCTCTCTCTCCAGGTGTTACCCCTCATGTCATGATTTCCAAGCCTTTATCTGGATGCGGTGGAAGTTGGCTGGCAGACAGTGTCTCAAGTTTGTTTCTAGTCGCGTCTCGTTTAGCCAAGTTCTTGTCAAGTTCCCTAGTATTTGTCCTAGCCTCTCGTCTTGTGTTTATATATATTTAGTATTGTTATTTATTTTTCTGGAGTATCTTGCCTGGAGTTTCCAGTGCCTTTTGTTTTTTGCCTTTTTGCATTTATTGTTTATAGCTCTGTGTAGCGTACTTTAGTTTGTTTTTTGCAACCCTTTGGGCCAAGTTTTTTGTTGGCCCTCGTGCCTGTTTTGTTTTGTTATAATAAAATCCTCATTCCCTTTTCCCGCATCTGGTGTCAACTGATTCCATATCAGTAGACACTGTCTCCCTGACACCAGCGGGATGGAGTGCAGGATCGCCCAGCGAGAGGCTGAGCTGCTGCATCAACGGCAGCAGATCCAGGAGCTGACAGCTGCGCTGGCCACACTGAAGGCCAGCCTTCCCCGGGCAGGTCCCAGCCAGGGCCCCATCATGCCAGCTGTCCAGCCCCGGGCTCCTGCAGCACACCAGCCACCCATCACCCCTGTGCGCCAGCCCGGCGCAGAAGCACCTCAGCTGCAGCCAGCTGTCCACCCTGGTCCTGAGCCCTGCCTTCCGCCGCCCGAAAGGTACGGTGGAGAACCAGGGTTCTGCAGGGCTTTTCTCACCTCCTGTGAGATGTGTTTCGCTCTGCAGCCCTCCACCTTCGCCTCAGAGCCGGCCCGAGTCGCCTTCGTCCTCTCCCAGCTGACGGGGCGGGCTCGCTTGTGGGGAACTGCCGCATGGCAGGCTCGGCAGCCCTGCACTACCACCTACCGGGCCTTGGCGGAGGAGCTACTGCGTGTCTTCGACCGCTCCAGGCAGGGGAGAGCCGCAGGACGGGAGCTGCTGAGGATGAGGCAGGGGAGGAGATCGGTGGCGGACTACGCCATCGATTTTCAGACGGTGGCAGCCACGTCGGGCTGGAGCAGGGAGGCGCTGTGTGACGTGTTCCTCCAGGGGCTGTCCGAACCAGTCAAAGACCGACTGCTCTTCTGTGAGATCCCTGAGTCTCCAGAGGCCCTTATAGACCTGGCCCTGCGCATCGACAGCCGCCTGGAGGAGAGGGCGCTCACCCTTGGCCCTGGCCGACGCTCTACCCCCTCTGGCCAGATCCAACCCCCGTGCCCTGATCGCGCGTCGCCTCAGGACCAGCCGAGGGGGGACGCCACCACACTCTCTCCTGGAGAGGCATCTCCCCTGGAGATCGGGAGGTCCCGGCTCACCCAGGAGGAGCGCCAACGGAGAAGGTCGGGGGCGTGTTTTTACTGCGGCCAGCAGGGTCATGCGGTCCGAGGCTGTCCAAGACAACGCCCACTAGCGTCTGGAGGAGTACTAGTGGGTGCTTCAGCCAAGGAAACCTCCTCCTACCGCCGGACCTGCATCCCGGTGACCCTGACCTGGGAGGGCCGCTCCCGCAAGACCACCGCCCTCATTGACTCAGGAGCTGAGGAGAGCTTCATTGACGCCAGAGCTGCCGCCGAGTGGGGGGTTCCCCTCTCCCAACTTCCCAGCCCATTGTCCATCTCAGGGCTGGGTGGGCAACCCCTTGCTAAGGTGTGCTACCAGACCATTGCCATCCAGCTGCTGGCGTCAGGCAATCACCACGAACAGGTCCGGCTGTTCGTGACCGAGACACCCCGCTCTCCCATTGTCCTGGGTCATCCGTGGTTGGCATTACATGGGCCGGTGATCGACTGGGCCCGCCATGAGGTGCGGGAGTGGAGTCCCTCCTGTTCGGCCAGCTGCCTCCTCGACTCCCGACCCTCCTGTTCGGCGGGTGGACCAGCTTCCGAGGGGAAGCCAGACGTCTCCAGAGTGCCCCCTGAATACCATGACCTGGCGGCTGTCTTTAGCAAGTCCCGTGCGGTGTCTCTGCCCCCGCACCGCCCTTATGACTGTGCTATTGACCTCCAGCCTGGTACAGCACCCCCTAGGGGGCGTGTCTTCGCCTTGTCTGAGCCAGAGAGGGGGGCCATGGACAAGTACATCCGGGAGTCCCTTGCAGCTGGCATCATCCGTCCATCCTCCTCTCCCGCGGGGGCAGGCTTCTTCTTTGTCAAGAAGAAGGATGGCTCCCTGCGCCCCTGCATCGATTACCGAGGGCTCAATAAGATCACGGTCAGGAACCGCTACCCGCTTCCACTGATGTCCTCGGCGTTTGATGTCATCCAGGGGGCGGCCATATTCACCAAGCTGGACCTGCGGAATGCCTACCACCTCCTGCGCATCAGGGAGGGCGACGAATGGAAGACCGCTTTCAACACCCCTAGCGGCCACTGGGAGTACCTGGTGGTTCCATTCGGCCTGACCAACGCGCCCGCAGTGTTCCAGAACTTGGTGAATGATGTGCTCGGCGACATGATCGGGAGGTTCGTCTATGTCTACCTTGACGACATCCTGATCTTCTCCCGGGACAAGACGGAGCACACAAACCATGTTCGCCAGGTGCTCCGCCGCCTCCTCGAGAACCGCCTCTTTGTCAAGGCTGAGAAATGCGAGTTCAGCACCACCACTACCTCCTTCCTGGGGCACGTCATCTCCCCTAACCACCTGGGCATGGACGAGGAGAAGGTCAAGGCTGTGGTGGACTGGCCCGCACCCAAGGACCGCAAGGCCCTACAGAGCTTCCTGGGATTCGCCAATTTCTATAGGCGATTCGTCAGGAACTACAGCACCGTGGCAGCTCCCCTAACGGCCCTTACCTCCATCAAGGTGCCATTCCGTTGGACTCCGCAAGCCGAGGTGACCTTCTGTGAGCTGAAGAGGCGCTTCACCACCGCGCCCATCCTCACCACCCCCGACCCCGCCAAGCAGTTCATTGTGGAGGTGGATGCCTCCAATGTCGGGGTTGGTGCGGTCCTATCGCAAAGATCCAGCAATGATCAGAAGGTACACCCATGCGCGTTCTTCTCCCACCGGTTGACGCCTGCGGAGTCCAACTACGACGTCGGGAACCGGGAGCTGCTGGCGGTGAAGCTGGCCCTGGAGGAGTGGAGGCACTGGCTTGAGGGGGCAAGGATTCCGTTCTTGGTCTGGACGGACCATAAAAACCTGGAGTACCTCCGCTCTGCCAAGAGGCTGACGCCCAGACAAGCCAGATGGGCCCTCTTCTTCGACCGGTTTAACTTCTCCCTGGCCTACAGACCAGGGTCCAAGAATACTAAGGCTGACGCGCTCTCCAGGCGTTTCGACGCTTCCTCGGCCAAGGGAGAGCCCAGCTCCATTCTGCCCAGAACATGTTTTGTAAACAACGTGTGCCTCCGGATCGAGGAGCTGGTCCGCAACGCTCAGAACGGCGCAGCTACGCCCAGTGCCTGCCCTGCCAACTGCCTGTACGTCCCTGCAGCTGCCCGGTCTGACGTTCTCCAGTGGGGCCACTCCTCCAACCTGTCGTGCCATCCTGGGGTCGGCCGGACCCTGCGGTTTATCCAGCGCCGTTTCTGGTGGCCCAAGATGGCAGCAGAAGTCCGGGGGTTCGTTTCTGCCTGCTCAGTCTGTTCCCGCGCCAAGTCCTCCCACGCACCTCCCTCTGGTCTGCTCCAACCACTGCCCATTCCTCACCGTCCCTGGTCCCACATAGCTCTGGACTTCGTCACTGGCCTGCCCGTCTCCCATGGAAACACCACTGTCCTCACCATAGTTGACCGGTTCTCCAAATCTGCCCACTTCGTGCCCCTTCCCAAGCTCCCCTCTGCTAAAACCACAGCTGACCTATTAATCCAGCATGTTGTCCGTCTCCATGGCATTCCTGTGGATATAGTGTCAGATCGTGGTCCCCAATTCACCTCCCAGTTCTGGAAAGCATTCTGCACATCCCTTGGCACCTCCTTCAGCCTCAGTTCAGGTTACCACCCACAGACCAATGGACAGACTGAGCGGGCCAACCAAACCCTGGAGACGGTCCTCCGATGCGTGTGCTCGACCAACCCAAGATCCTGGTCCACCATGCTACCCTGGGTCGAGTACGCCGTAAACTCCCACGCCGCCTCTGCCTCCGGCCTCTCCCCCTTCGAGTGCTGTATGGGCTACCAGCCTCCATTGTTCCCCAGCCAGGAGGAGGAAGTCGGGGTGCCTTCAGCCGGGGCATTCATCCGGCGGTGTCGCCGTGTGTGGCTGTCTGCTCGCCGCGCCTTAGTTCGGGCGGGCAAGACGATGAAGACCACGGCAGACAAGCGTCGGCGCCCAGCCCCTCACTATCGGGTCGGCCAGAAGGTCTGGTTAGCGGCGCAGGACATCCCACTCCGGGTGGAAAGCCGAAAGCTGGCCCCTCGCTTCCTGGGTCCTTTTCCCATTCAAAGGATCATCAGCCCCACGGCTGTCCGGCTCAAGCTCCCGTCCACCATGCGACGGCTCCACCCTGTGTTCCACGTCTCACGCCTGAGGCCTGTTGCCACCTCCCCCCTCATGCCCCCACCTGAGCCTCCGCCTCCTCCTCGGCTCATCGACGGAGGGGAGGCCTACACAGTCAAAGCTCTGCTGGATTGCCGACGGAGGGGCCGGGGCCTCCAGTACCTTGTGGATTGGGAGGGGTACGGCCCAGAGGAGCGTTCCTGGGTCCCGGCCAGGCACATCCTCGACAAATCCCTCATCCGTGATTACCACCAGTCACACCCCAAGCCATAGCCCATAGCCACAGCCCCAAGTCCAAGCCCAAGCCATCCCCAAGCCATAGTCTCAAGCCAAGCCAAGCCATAGCCACAGCCCCAACCCCATAGCCCATTACCATAGCCTCTAGCCATAGCCGTTACCATCACTCCTTGCCATAGCCCAAGCCTTAGCCCCAGCTTGCTGGAGACCAAGTAATCTTGTTTATGTTTAATGTTTCTTGGTTAGGTGTTTTGTGTCTCAGGGTTTTTGTCCTTAGTATTCTCGTTAGTTATTTGTCTTGTGGGATTCGTATTTAGTATTGTGCGGCTTCTTGTATTTTAGTTATTGGTGTTTTTTGTCAGCGTCAGGTGCCGCTTTTGTAAGGGGGGGGTACTGTTGTGTTCCAGGGTTCTGGCCTTTAGCCAGAACAGTATTATTTATGGTTTTAACAGTCATGTTTCAAGATTCCATAGTTCAAGTTTCATAGTTCATGCCATAGTTTTAACAGTTTCTTGTATTAGGATTTTACATTTCATTATTCATGTTCCATGTCCATGTTTTTACTTTTCCATGTTTTTGTTTTTGCCAGGTCTGCCATGCCACTCCACCGCTTGTCTGCGTTCCGCCCCGTGCCTTCGTTGTTGCACATTTCTGAGCTCTGGTTGGCTTTGGTATTTCCCCTTCCTTCCATGCTGTGCTGGATTCGGGCCTCTCTAAGCTTAATTGGCAATTAACTGTTTTTAAGTTACTAACATTTACTAACACTCACTGGGTGGTGTAATTCTTAGATAGGCACATTACTAATATTACTAATTTAGACAGGGAGTTTATTGTCATGATTCCTGCTTTGCTATTTCAAGATCTTGCTGTGCTTTTCTGTTCTTAACATTCATGCTTGCTTCCAAACTGCATACTTAATTGGTACTTAAGCTGAGCACGCTCATTCTCTTAATGAGCAGGTCATGTCATCCAATCTCTGTCCATGTCTTGATCTTGCCATGCCTCTTGTTTCTCTCTCTCCAGGTGTTACCCCTCATGTCATGATTTCCAAGCCTTTATCTGGATGCGGTGGAAGTTGGCTGGCAGACAGTGTCTCAAGTTTGTTTCTAGTCGCGTCTCGTTTAGCCAAGTTCTTGTCAAGTTCCCTAGTATTTGTCCTAGCCTCTCGTCTTGTGTTTATATATATTTAGTATTGTTATTTATTTTTCTGGAGTATCTTGCCTGGAGTTTCCAGTGCCTTTTGTTTTTTGCCTTTTTGCATTTATTGTTTATAGCTCTGTGTAGCGTACTTTAGTTTGTTTTTTGCAACCCTTTGGGCCAAGTTTTTTGTTGGCCCTCGTGCCTGTTTTGTTTTGTTATAATAAAATCCTCATTCCCTTTTCCCGCATCTGGTGTCAACTGATTCCATATCACTTATATTCACTTCCAAATGACCATACAAACACATTGGACCACACGAGACCATATATGTACTGCCCTGTGATCTGAAGCTGTTCCCGGCCCAGAAACACACACAGATTCACGTTCTGAACTTAAAACCACAAAGAAGTGTGTTTTCATGAAAGTGTGTATAACCACAGTTTCAACGCTCGAGCTCGCTTCCTGACAGAGATTGGGGCATATTCACTCCAATTCAGTCATACAGCCACAATTCCCTAAAGTTTGTCAGCTTCCCACTGAGTTCCACACAGAATGAGAATTTTTGACAAGCAGAACTAAAAAAAAAGAAAGTTTTTGAAAAAGTGGATATCATCACTTCAGAAGCTTTTATTCACTTCCAAATGACCATACAAGCACATTCTGTGAAACAAAACCATATATGCATTGCACTGTGATCTGAAGCTGTTTCCTGTCCAGAAACACGCACAGATTCAAACTCTGAGCTTAAAACCTCAAAGAAGCATGTTTTCATGAAAGTGCGTCTAACCACAGTTTCAGCACTCTACCTCGCATCCTCAAAGAGAAACGCATATTCACTCAAATTCAGTCGTATAGTCACTATTCACTCTAGTTTGTCACCTTCCCACTGAGTTAAACACAGAGTGAAAAGTTTTGACGAACAGAACTAAAAAAAAGAAAGTTTTTGAAAAATGCATATCTTCACTTCAGAAGCTTATATTCACTTCCAAATGACCATACAAACACATTGGACCACACGAGACCATATATGTACTGCCCTGTGATCTGAAGCTGTTCCCGGCCCAGAAACACACACAGATTCACGTTCTGAACTTAAAACCACAAAGATGTGTGTTTTCATGAAAGTGTTTATAACCACAGTTTCAACGCTCTAGCTCGCTTCCTGACAGAGATTGGGGCATATTCACTCCAATTCAGTCATACAGCCACAATTCCCTAAAGTTTGTCAGCTTCCCACTGAGTTCCACACAGAATGAACATTTTTGAGAAGCAGAACTAAAAAAAAAGAAAGTTTTTGAAAAAGTGGATATCATCACTTTAGAAGCTTTTATTCACTTCCAAATGACAATACAAGAACATTGGGCGAAAGGATACCATATATGCACTTCCCTGTGATCTGAAGCTGTTACCTGGCCAGAAACACGCACAGATTCAAGTTCTGAGCTTAAAACCTCAAAGAAGCGTGTTTTCATGAAAGTGCGTTTAGCCACAGTTTCAACGCTCTAGCTCGCATCCTGACAGTTATTGGGGCATGTTCACTCCAATTCAGTCATACAGCCAAAAATCCCTAAAGTTTGTCACCTTCCCACTGATTTACACACAGAATGAACATTTTTGACAAGCAGAACTAAAAAAAAGAAAGTTTTTGAAAAAGTGCATATCTTCACTTCAGAAGCTTTTATTCACTTCCAAATGACCATACAAGCACATTCTGTGAAACAAAACCATATATGCATTGCACTGTGATTTGAAGCTGTTACCTGTCCAGAAACACGCACAGATTCAAACTCTGAGCTTAAAACCTCAAAGAAGCGTGTTTTCATGAAAGTGCGTCTTACCACAGTTTCAGCACTCTACCTCGCATCCTCAAAGAGATAAACGCATATTCACTCAAATTCAGTCGTATAGTCACTATTCACTCTAGTTTGTCACCTTCCCACTGAGTTAAACACAGAATGATCATTTTTGCCAAGCAGAACTAAAAAAAAAAAAGTTTTTGAAAAAGTGCATATCTTCACTCCAGAGGCTTTAATTCACTTCCAAATGACCATACAAGCACATTGTGTGAAACAAAACCATATATGCATTGCACTGTGATCTGAAGCTGTTACCTGGCCAGAAACACGCACAGATTCAAACTCTGAGCTTAAAACCTCAAAGAAGCGTGATTTCATGAAAGTGCGTATAACCACAGTTTCAGCACTCTACCTCGCATCCTTACAGAGATAAACACATATTCACTCAAATTCAGTCGTATAGTCACTATTCACTCTAGTTTGTCACTTTCCCACTGAGTTACACACAGAATGAAATTTTTTGACGAACAGAACTAAAAAAAAGAAAGTTTTTGAAAAATGCATATCTTCACTTCAGAAGCTTATATTCACTTCCAAATGACTATACAAACACATTGGACCACACGAGACCATATATGTACTGCCCTGTGATCTGAAGCTGTCCCCGGCCCAGAAACACACACAGATTCACGTTCTGAACTTAAAACCACAAAGAAGTGTGTTTTCATGAAAGTGTGTATAACCACAGTTTCAACGCTCTAGCTCGCTTCCTGACAGAGATTGGGGCATATTCACTCCAATTCAGTCATACAGCCACAATTCCCTAAAGTTTGTCACCTTCCCACTGAGTTACACACAGAATGAACATTTTTGACAAGCAGAACTAAAAAAAAGAAAGTTTTTGAAAAAGTGGATATCATCACTTCAGAAGCTTTTATTCACTTCCAAATGACAATACAAGAACATTGGGCGAAAGGATACCATATATGCACTTCCCTGTGATCTGAAGCTGTTACCTGGCCAGAAACACGCACAGATTCAAGTTCTGAGCTTAAAACCTCAAAGAAGCGTGTTTTCATGAAAGTGCGTATAGCCACAGTTTCAACGCTCTAGCTCGCATCCTGACCGTTATTGGGGCATGTTCACTCCAATTCAGTCATACAGCCACAAATCCCTAAAGTTTGTCACCTTCCCACTGATTTACACACAGAATGAACATTTTTGACAAGCAGAACTAAAAAAAAGAAAGTTTTTGAAAAAGTGCATATCTTCACTACAGAGGCTTTAATTCACTTCCAAATGACAATACAAGCACATTGTGTGAAACAAAACCATATATGCATTGCACTGTGATCTGAAGCTGTTACCTGGCCAGAAACACGCACAGATTCAAACTCTGAGCTTAAAACCTCAGAGAAGCGTGTTTTCATGAAAGTGCGTATAACCACAGTTTCAGCACTCTACCTCGCATCCTTAAAGAGATAAACGCATATTCACTGAAATTCAGTCGTATAGTCACTATTCACTCTAGTTTGTCACCTTCCCACTGAGTTAAACACAGAATGATCATTTTTGCCAAGCAGAACTAAAAAAAAGAAAGTTTTTGAAAAAGTGCATATCTTCACTACAGAGGCTTTAATTCACTTCCAAATGACCATACAAGCACATTGTGTGAAACAAAACCATATATGCATTGCACTGTGATCTGAAGCTGTTACGTGGCCAGAAACACGCACAGATTCAAACTCTGAGCTTAAAACCTCAAAGAAGCGTGATTTCATGAAAGTGCGTATAACCACAGTTTCAGCACTCTACCTCGCGTCCTGACAGAGATAAACACATATTCACTCAAATTCAGTCGTATAGTCACTATTCACTCTAGTTTGTCACTTTCCCACTGAGTTACACACAGAATGAAATTTTTTGACGAACAGAACTAAAAAAAAGAAAGTTTTTGAAAAATGCATATCTTCACTTCAGAAGCTTATATTCACTTCCAAATGACCATACAAACACATTGGACCACACGAGACCATATATGTACTGCCCTTTGATCTGAAGCTGTTCCCGGCCCAGAAACACACACAGATTCACTTTCTGAACTTAAAACCACAAAGATGTGTGTTTTCATGAAAGTGTGTATAACCACAGTTTCAACGCTATAGCTCGCTTCCTGACAGAGATTGGGGCATATTCACTCCAATTCAGTCATACAGCCACAATTCCCTAAAGTTTGTCAGCTTCCCACTGAGTTCCACACAGAATGAACATTTTTGACAAGCAGAACTAAAAAAAAGAAAGTTTTTGAAAAAGTGGATATCATCACTTCAGAAGCTTTTATTCACTTCCAAATGACCATACAAGCACATTGTGTGAAACAAAACCATATATGCATTGCACTGTGATCTGAAGCTGTTACCTGTCCAGAAATACGCACAGATTCAAGTTCTGAGCTTAAAACCTCAAAGAAGCGTGTTTTCATGAAAGTGCGTCTAACCACAGTTTCAGCACTCTACCTCGCATCCTCAAAGAGATAAACGCATATTCACTCAAATTCAGTCGTATAGTCACTATTCACTCTAGTTTGTCACCTTCCCACTGTGTTAAACACAGAATGATCATTTTTGCCAAGCAGAACTAAAAAAAAAAAAAGTTTTTGAAAAAGTGCATATCTTCACTACAGAGGCTTTAATTCACTTCCAAATGACCATACAAGCACATTGTGTGAAACAAAACCATAGATGCATTGCACTGTGATCTGAAGCTGTTACCTGGCCAGAAACACGCACAGATTCAAACTCTGAGCTTAAAACCTCAAAGAAGCGTGATTTCATGAAAGTGCGTATAACCACAGTTTCAGCACTCTACCTCGCATCCTTACAGAGATAAACACATATTCACTCAAATTCAGTCGTATAGTCACTATTCACTCTAGTTTGTCACTTTCCCACTGAGTTACACACAGAATGAAATTTTTTGACGAACAGAACTAAAAAAAAGAAAGTTTTTGAAAAATGCATATCTTCACTTCAGAAGCTTATATTCACTTCCAAATGACCATACAAACACATTGGACCACACGAGACCATATATGTACTGCCCTGTGATCTGAAGCTGTTCCCGGCCCAGAAACACACACAGATTCACGTTCTGAACTTAAAACCACAAAGATGTGTGTTTTCATGAAAGTGTGTATAACCACAGTTTCAACGCTCTAGCTCGCTTCCTGACAGAGATTGGGGCATATTCACTCCAATTCAGTCATACAGCCACAATTCCCTAAAGTTTGTCACCTTCCCACTGAGTTCCACACAGAATGAAAATTTTTGACAAGCAGAACTAAAAAAAAGAAAGTTTTTGAAAAAGTGGATATCATCACTTCAGAAGCTTTTATTCACTTCCAAATGACAATACAAGAACATTGGTCGAAAGGATACCATATATGCACTGCCCTGTGATCTGAAGCTGTTACCTGGCCAGAAACACGCACAGATTCAAGTTCTGAGCTTAAAACCTCAAAGAAGCGTGTTTTCATGAAAATGCGTATAGCCACAGTTTCAACGCTCTAGCTCGCTTCCTGACAGATATTGGGGCATGTTCACTCCAATTCAGTCATACAGCCACAATTCCCAAAAGTTTGTCACCTTCCCACTGAGTTACACACAGAATGAACATTTTTGTCAAGCAGAACTAAAAAAAAGAAAGTTTTTGAAAAAGTGGATATCATCACTTCAGAAGCTTTTATTCACTTCCAAGTGACAATACAAGCACATTGTGTGAAACAAAACCATATATGCATTGCACTGTGATCTGAAGCTGTTACCTGGCCAGAAACACGCACAGATTCAAACTCTGAGCTTAAAACCTCAAAGAAGCGTGTTTTCATGAAAGTGCGTCTTACCACAGTTTCAGCACTCTACCTCGCATCCTCAAAGAGATAAGCGCATATTCACTCAAATTCAGTCGTATAGTCACTATTCACTCTAGTTTGTCACCTTCCCACTGAGTTAAACACAGAATGATCATTTTTGCCATGCAGAACTAAAAAAAAAAATAGTTTTTGAAAAAGTGCATATCTTCACTACAGAGGCTTTAATTCACTTCCAAATGACCATACAAGCACATTGTGTGAAACAAAACCATATATGCATTGCACTGCGATCTGAAGCTGTTACCTGGCCAGAAACACGCACAGATTCAAACTCTGAGCTTAAAACCTCAAAGAAGCGTGATTTCATGAAAGTGCGTATAACCACAGTTTCAGCACTCTACCTCGCATCCTTACAGAGATAAACACATATTCACTCAAATTCAGTCGTATAGTCACTATTCACTCTAGTTTGTCACTTTCCCACTGAGTTACACACAGAATGAAATTTTTTGACGAACAGAACTAAAAAAAAGAAAGTTTTTGAAAAATGCATATCTTCACTTCAGAAGCTTATATTCACTTCCAAATGACCATACAAACACATTGGACCACACGAGACCATATATGTACTGCCCTTTGATCTGAAGCTGTTCCAGGCCCAGAAACACACACAGATTCACTTTCTGAACTTAAAACCACAAAGATGTGTGTTTTCATGAAAGTGTGTATAACCACAGTTTCAACGCTATAGCTCGCTTCCTGACAGAGATTGGGGCATATTCACTCCAATTCAGTCATACAGCCACAATTCCCTAAAGTTTGTCAGCTTCCCAATGAGTTCCACACAGAATGAACATTTTTGACAAGCAGAACTAAAAAAAAGAAAGTTTTTGAAAAAGTGGATATCATCACTTCAGAAGCTTTTATTCACTTCCAAATGACCATACAAGCACATTGTGTGAAACAAAACCATATATGCATTGCACTGTGATCTGAAGCTGTTACCTGTCCAGAAATACGCACAGATTCAAGTTCTGAGCTTAAAACCTCAAAGAAGCGTGTTTTCATGAAAGTGCGTCTAACCACAGTTTCAGCACTCTACCTCGCATCCTCAAAGAGATAAACGCATATTCACTCAAATTCAGTCGTATAGTCACTATTCACTCTAGTTTGTCACCTTCCCACTGAGTTAAACACAGAATGATCATTTTTGCCAAGCAGAACTAAAAAAAAGAAAGTTTTTGAAAAAGTGCATATCTTCACTACACAGGCTTTAATTCACTTCCAAATGACCATACAAGCACATTGTGTGAAACAAAACCATATATGCATTGCACTGTGATCTGAAGCTGTTACCTGGCCAGAAACACGCACAGATTCAAACTCTGAGCTTAAAACCTCAAAGAAGCGTGATTTCATGAAAGTGCGTATAACCACAGTTTCAGCACTCTACCTCGCATCCTTACAGAGATAAACACATATTCACTCAAATTCAGTCGTATAGTCACTATTCACTCTAGTTTGTCACTTTCCCACTGAGTTACACACAGAATGAAATTTTTTGACGAACAGAACTAAAAAAAAGAAAGTTTTTGAAAAATGCATATCTTCACTTCAGAAGCTTATATTCACTTCCAAATGACCATACAAACACATTGGACCACACGAGACCATATATGTACTGCCCTGTGATCTGAAGCTGTTCCCGGCCCAGAAACACACACAGATTCACGTTCTGAACTTAAAACCACAAAGAAGTGTGTTTTCATGAAAGTGTGTATAACCACAGTTTCAACGCTCTAGCTCGCTTCCTGACAGAGATTGGGGCATATTCACTCCAATTCAGTCATACAGCCACAATTCCCTAAAGTTTGTCACCTTCCCACTGAGTTCCACACAGAATGAAAATTTTTGACAAGCAGAACTAAAAAAAAGAAAGTTTTTGAAAAAGTGGATATCATCACTTCAGAAGCTTTTATTCACTTCCAAATGACAATACAAGAACATTGGGCGAAAGGATACCATATATGCACTGCCCTGTGATCTGAAGCTGTTACCTGGCCAGAAACACGCACAGATTCAAGTTCTGATCTTAAAACCTCAAAGAAGCGTGTTTTCATGAAAATGCGTATAGCCACAGTTTCAACGCTCTAGCTCGCTTCCTGACGGATATTGGGGCATGTTCACTCCAATTCAGTCATACAGCCACAATTCCCAAAAGTTTGTCACCTTCCCACTGAGTTACACACAGAATGAACATTTTTGTCAAGCAGAACTAAAAAAAAGAAAGTTTTTGAAAAAGTGGATATCATCACTTCAGAAGCTTTTATTCACTTCCAAGTGACAATACAAGCACATTGTGTGAAACAAAACCATATATGCATTGCACTGTGATCTGAAGCTGTTACCTGGCCAGAAACACGCACAGATTCAAACTCTGAGCTTAAAACCTCAGAGAAGCGTGTTTTCATGAAAGTGCGTATAACCACAGTTTCAGCACTCTACCTCGCATCCTTAAAGAGATAAACGCATATTCACTGAAATTCAGTCGTATAGTCACTATTCACTCTAGTTTGTCACCTTCCCACTGAGTTAAACACAGAATGATCATTTTTGCCAAGCAGAACTAAAAAAAAGAAAGTTTTTGAAAAAGTGCATATCTTCACTACAGAGGCTTTAACTCACTTCCAAATGACCATACAAGCACATTGTGTGAAACAAAACCATATATGCATTGCACTGTGATCTGAAGCTGTTACGTGGCCAGAAACACGCACAGATTCAAACTCTGAGCTTAAAACCTCAAAGAAGCGTGATTTCATGAAAGTGCGTATAACCACAGTTTCAGCACTCTACCTCGCGTCCTGACAGAGATAAACACATATTCACTCAAATTCAGTCGTAGAGTCACTATTCACTCTAGTTTGTCACTTTCCCACTGAGTTACACACAGAATGAAATTTTTTGACGAACAGAACTAAAAAAAAGAAAGTTTTTGAAAAATGCATATCTTCACTTCAGAAGCTTATATTCACTTCCAAATGACCATACAAACACATTGGACCACACGAGACCAGATATGTACTGCCCTGTGATCTGAAGCTGTTCCCGGCCCAGAAACACACACAGATTCACGTTCTGAACTTAAAACCACAAAGAAGTGTGTTTTGTGGATAACCACAGTTTCAACGCTCTAGCTCGCTTCCTGACAGAGATTGGGGCATATTCACTCCAATTCAGTCATACAGCCACAATTCCCTAAAGTTTGTCACCTTCCCACTGAGTTACACACAGAATGAAAATTTTTGACAAGCAGAACTAAAAAAAAGAAAGTTTTTGAAAAAGTGGATATCATCACTTCAGAAGCTTTTATTCACTTCCAAATGACCATACAAACACATTGGACCACACGAGACCATATATGTACAGCCCTGTGACCTGAAGCTGTTCCCGGCCCAGAAACACACACAGATTCACGTTCTGAACTTAAAACCACAAAGATGTGTGTTTTCATGAAAGTGTGTATAACCACAGTTTCAACGCTCTAGCTCGCTTCCTGACAGAGATTGGGGCATATTCACTCCAATTCAGTCATACAGCCACAATTCCCTAAAGTTTGTCAGCTTCCCACTGAGTTCCACACAGAATGAACATTTTTGACAAGCGGAACTAAAAAAAAGAAAGTTTTTGAAAAAGTGGATATCATCACTTCAGAAGCTTTTATTCACTTCCAAATGACCATACAAGCACATTGTGTGAAACAAAACCATATATGCATTGCACTGTGATCTGAAGCTGTTACCTGTCCAGAAATACGCACAGATTCAAGTTCTGAGCTTAAAACCTCAGAGAAGCGTGTTTTCATGAAAGTGCGTATAGCCACAGTTTCAACGCTCTAGCTCGCTTGCTGACAGATATTGGGGCATGTTCACTCCAATTCAGTCATACAGCCACAATTCCCTAAAGTTTGTCACCTTCCCACTGAGTTACACACAGAATGAACATTTTTGACAAGCAGAACTAATAAAAAAGAAAGTTTTTGAAAAAGTGGATATCATCACTTCAGAAGCTTTTATTCACTTCCAAATGACCATACAAGCACATTGGACCACACGAGACCATATATGTACTGCCCTGTGATCTGAAGCTGTTCCCGGCCCAGAAACACACACAGATTCACGTTCTGAACTTAAAACCACAAAGATGTGTGTTTTCATGAAAGTGTGTATAACCACAGTTTCAACGCTCTAGCTCGCTTCCTGACAGAGATTGGGGCATATTCACTCCAATTCAGTCATACAGCCACAATTCCCTAAAGTTTGTCACCTTCCCACTGAGTTCCACACAGAATGAAAATTTTTGACAAGCAGAACTAAAAAAAAGAATGTTTTTGAAAAAGTGGATATCATCACTTCAGAAGCTTATATTCACTTCCAAATGACCATACAAGCACATTGTGTGAAACAAAACCATATATGCATTGCACTGTGATCTGAAGCTGTTACCTGTCCAGAAACACGCACAGATTCAAACTCTGAGCTTAAAACCTCAAAGAAGCGTGTTTTCATGAAAGTGCGTATAACCACAGTTTCAGCACTCTACCTCGCATCCTCAAAGAGATAAACGCATATTCACTCAAATTCAGTCGTATAGTCACTATTTACTCTAGTTTGGCACCTTCCCATTGAGTTAAACACAGAATGATCATTTTTGCCAAGCAGAACTAAAAAAAAAAAAGTTTTTGAAAAAGTGCATATCTTCACTACAGAGGCTTTAATTCACTTCCAAATGACCATACAAGCACATTGTGTGAAACAAAACCATATATGCATTGCACTGTGATCTGAAGCTGTTACCTAGCCAGAAACACGCACAGATTCAAACTCTGAGCTTAAAACCTCAAAGAAGCGTGATTTCATGAAAGTGCGTATAACCACAGTTTCAGCACTCTACCTCGCATCCTTACAGAGATAAACGCATATTCACTCAAATTCAGTCGTATAGTCACTATTCACTATAGTTTGTCACTTTCCCACTGAGTTACACACAGAATGAAATTTTTTGACGAATAGAACTAAAAAAAAGAAAGTTTTTGAAAAATGCATATCTTCACTTCAGAAGCTTATATTCACTTCCAAATGACCATACAAACACATTGGACCACACGAGACCATATATGTACTGCCCTGTGATCTGAAGCTGTTCCCGGCCCAGAAACACACACAGATTCACGTTCTGAACTTAAAACCACAAAGAAGTGTGTTTTCATGAAAGTGTGTATAACCACAGTTTCAACGCTCTAGCTCGCTTCCTGACAGAGATTGGGGCATATTCACTCCAATTCAGTCATACAGCCACAATTCCCTAAAGTTTGTCACCTTCCCACTGATTTACACACAGAATGAACATTTTTGACAAGCAGAACTAAAAAAAAGAAAGTTTTTGAAAAAGTGGATATCATCACTTCAGAAGCTTTTATTCACTTCCAAATGAAAATACAAGCACATTGTGTGAAACAAAACCATATATGCATTGCACTGTGATCTGAAGCTGTTACCTGGCCAGAAACACGCACAGATTCAAACTCTGAGCTTAAAACCTCAAAGAAGCGTGTTTTCATGAAAGTGCGTATAACCACAGTTTCAGCACTCTACCTCGCATGCTTACAGAGATAAACACATATTCACTCAAATTCAGTCGTATAGTCACTATTCACTCTAGTTTGTCACTTTCCCACTGAGTTACACAGAATGAAAATTTTCGACGAACAGAACCAAAAAAAAGAAAGTTTTTGAAAAATGCATATCTTCACTTCAGAAGCTTATTTTCATTTTCCAAATGACCATACAAACACATTGGACCACACGAGACCATATATGTACTGCCCTGTGATCTGAAGTTGTTCCCGGCCCAGAAACACACACAGATTCACGTTCTGAACTTAAAACCACAAAGATGTGTGTTTTCATGAAAGTGTGTATAACCACAGTTTCAACGCTCTAGCTCGCTTCCTGACAGATATTGGGGCATGTTCACTCCAGTTCAGTCATACAGCCACAATTCCCTAAAGTTTGTCACCTTCCCACTGAGTTCCACACAGAATGAAAATTTTTGACAAGCAGAACTAAAAAAAAGAAAGTTTTTGAAAAAGTGGATATCATCACTTCAGAAGCTTTTATTCACTTCCAAATGACAATACAAGCACATTGTGTGAAACAAAACCATATATGCATTGCACTGTGATCTGAAGCTGTTACCTGGCCAGAAACACGCACAGATTCAAACTCTGAGCTTAAAACCTCAAAGAAGCGTGTTTTCATGAAAGTGCGTATAACCACAGTTTCAGCACTCTACCTCGCATCCTCAAAGAGATAAACGCATATTCACTCAAATTCAGTCGTATAGTCACTATTCACTCTAGTTTGTCACCTTCCCACTGAGTTAAACACAGAATGATCATTTTTGCCAAGCAGAACTAAAAAAAAAAAAAAGTTTTTGAAAAAGTGCATATCTTCACTCCAGAGGCTTTAATTCACTTCCAAATGACCATACAAGCACATTGTGTGAAACAAAACCATATATGCATTGCACTGTGATCTGAAGCTGTTACGTGGCCAGAAACACGCACAGATTCAAACTCTGAGCTTAAAACCTCAAAGAAGCGTGATTTCATGAAAGTGCGTATAACCACAGTTTCAGAACTCTACCTCGCATCCTTACAGAGATAAACACATATTCACTCAAATTCAGTCGTATAGTCACTATTCACTCTAGTTTGTCACTTTCCCACTGAGTTACACAGAATGAAAATTTTCGACGAACAGAACCAAAAAAAAGAAAGTTTTTGAAAAATGCATATCTTCACTTCAGAAGCTTATTTTCATTTTCCAAATGACCATACAAACACATTGGACCACACGAGACCATATATGTACTGCCCTGTGATCTGAAGTTGTTCCCGGCCCAGAAACACACACAGATTCACGTTCTGAACTTAAAACCACAAAGATGTGTGTTTTCATGAAAGTGTGTATAACCACAGTTTCAACGCTCTAGCTCGCTTCCTGACAGATATTGGGGCATGTTCACTCCAGTTCAGTCATACAGCCACAATTCCCTAAAGTTTGTCACCTTCCCACTGAGTTCCACACAGAATGAAAATTTTTGACAAGCAGAACTAAAAAAAAGAAAGTTTTTGAAAAAGTGGATATCATCACTTCAGAAGCTTTTATTCACTTCCAAATGACAATACAAGCACATTGTGTGAAACAAAACCATATATGCATTGCACTGTGATCTGAAGCTGTTACCTGGCCAGAAACACGCACAGATTCAAACTCTGAGCTTAAAACCTCAAAGAAGCGTGTTTTCATGAAAGTGCGTATAACCACAGTTTCAGCACTCTACCTCGCATCCTCAAAGAGATAAACGCATATTCACTCAAATTCAGTCGTATAGTCACTATTCACTCTAGTTTGTCACCTTCCCACTGAGTTAAACACAGAATGATCATTTTTGCCAAGCAGAACTAAAAAAAAAAAAAAGTTTTTGAAAAAGTGCATATCTTCACTCCAGAGGCTTTAATTCACTTCCAAATGACCATACAAGCACATTGTGTGAAACAAAACCATATATGCATTGCACTGTGATCTGAAGCTGTTACGTGGCCAGAAACACGCACAGATTCAAACTCTGAGCTTAAAACCTCAAAGAAGCGTGATTTCATGAAAGTGCGTATAACCACAGTTTCAGAACTCTACCTCGCATCCTTACAGAGATAAACACATATTCACTCAAATTCAGTCGTATAGTCACTATTCACTCTAGTTTGTCACTTTCCCACTGAGTTACACACAGAATGAAATTTTTTGACGAACAGAACTAAAAAAAAGAAAGTTTTTGAAAAATGCATATCTTCACTTCAGAAGCTTATATTCACTTCCAAATGAAAATACAAACACATTGGACCACACGAGACCATATATGTACTGCCCTGTGATCTGAAGCTTTTCCCGGCCCAGAAACACACACAGATTCACGTTCTGAACTTAAAACCACAAAGAAGTGTGTTTTCATGAAAGTGTGTATAACCACAGTTTCAACGCTCTAGCTCGCTTCCTGAAAGAGATTGGGGCATATTCACTCCAATTCAGTCATACAGCCACTATTCCCTAAAGTTTGTCAGCTTCCCACTGAGTTCCACACAGAATGAAAATTTTTGACAAGCAGAACTAAAAAAAAGAAAGTTTTTGAAAAAGTGGATATCATCACTTCAGAAGCTTTTATTCACTTCCAAATGACCATACAAGCACATTGTGTGAAACAAAACCATATATGCATTGCACTGTGATCTGAAGCTGTTACCTGGCCAGAAAAACGCACAGATTCAAACTCTGAGCTTAAAACCTCAAAGAAGCGTGTTTTCATGAAAGTGCGTATAACCACAGTTTCAGCACTCTACCTCGCATCCTTAAAGAGATAAACGCATATTCACTGAAATTCAGTCGTATAGTCACTATTCACTCTAGTTTGTCACCTTCCCACTGAGTTAAACACAGAATGAAAATTTTTGACGAACAGAACCAAAAAAAAGAAAGTTTTTGAAAAATGCATATCTTCACTTCAGAAGCTTATATTCACTACCAAATGACCATACAAACACATTGGACCACACGAGACCATATATGTACTGCCCTGTGATCTGAAGCTGTTCCCGGCCCAGAAACACACACAGATTCACGTTCTGAACTTAAAACCACAAAGATGTGTGTTTTCATGAAAGTGCGTATAACCACAGTTTCAACGCTCTAGCTCGCTTCCTGACAGAGATTGGGGCATATTCACTCCAATTCAGTCATACAGCCACAATTCCCTAAAGTTTGTCACCTTCCCACTGAGTTACACACAGAATGAAAATTTTTGACAAGCAGAACTAAAAAAAAGAAAGTTTTTGAAAAAGTGGATATCATCACTTCAGAAGCTTTTATTCACTTCCAAATGACTATACAAGCACATTGTGTGAAACAAAACCATATATGCATTGCACTGTGATCTGAAGCTGTTACCTGTCCAGAAATACGCACAGATTCAAGTTCTGAGCTTAAAACCTCAAAGAAGCGTGTTTTCATGAAAGTGCGTATAGCCACAGTTTCAACGCTCTAGCTCGCTTGCTGACAGATATTGGGGCATGTTCACTCCAATTCAGTCATACAGCCACAATTCCCTAAAGTTTGTCACCTTCCCACTGAGTTACACACAGAATGAACATTTTTGACAAGCAGAACTAAAAAAAAGAAAGTTTTTGAAAAAGTGGATATCATCACTTCAGAAGCTTTTATTCACTTCCAAATGACAATACAAGAACATTGGGCGAAAGGATACCATATATGCACTGCCCTGTGATCTGAAGCTGTTACCTGGCCAGAAACACGCACAGATTCAAGTTCTGAGCTTAAAACCTCAAAGAAGCGTGTTTTCATGAAAGTGCGTATAGCCACAGTTTCAACGCTCTAGCTCGCTTCCTGACAGATATTGGGGCATGTTCACTCCAATTCAGTCATACAGCCACAATTCCCTAAAGTTTGTCAGCTTCCCACTGAGTTCCACACAGAATGAAAATTTTTGACAAGCAGAACTAAAAAAAAGAAAGTTTTTGAAAAAGTGGATATCATCACTTCAGAAGCTTTTATTCACTTCCAAATGACAATACAAGCACATTGTGTGAAACAAAACCATATATGCATTGCACTGTGATCTGAAGCTGTTACCTGGCCAGAAACACGCACAGATTCAAACTCTGAGCTTAACACCTCAAAGAAGCATGTTTTCATGAAAGTGCGTATAACCACAGTTTCAGCACTCTACCTCGCATCCTTAAAGAGATAAACGCATATTCACTGAAATTCAGTCGTATAGTCACTATTCACTCTAGTTTGTCACCTTCCCACTGAGTTAAACACAGAATGAAAATTTTTGACGAACAGAAAAAAAAAAAAGGAAGTTTTTGAAAAATGCATATCTTCACTTCAGAAGCTTATATTCACTACCAAATGACCATACAAACACATTGGACCACACGAGACCATATATGTACTGCCCTGTGATCTGAAGCTGTTCCCGGCCCAGAAACACACCCAGATTCACGTTCTGAACTTAAAACCACAAAGATGTGTGTTTTCATGAAAGTGTGTATAACCACAGTTTCAACGCTCTAGCTCGCTTCCTGACAGAGATTGGGGCATATTCACTCCAATTCAGTCATACAGACACAATTCCCTAAAGTTTGTCAGCTTCCCACTGAGTTCCACACAGAATGAACATTTTTGACAAGCAGAACTAAAAAAAAGAAAGTTTTTGAAAAAGTGGATATCATCACTTCAGAAGCTTTTATTCACTTCCAAATGACCATACAAGCACATTGTGTGAAACAAAACCATATATGCATTGCACTGTGATCTGAAGCTGTTACCTGTCCAGAAATACGCACAGATTCAAGTTCTGAGCTTAAAACCTCAAAGAAGCATGTTTTCATGAAAGTGCGTATAGCCACAGTTTCATCGCTCTAGCTCGCTTGCTGACAGATATTGGGGCATGTTCACTCCAATTCAGTCATACAGCCACAATTCCCTAAAGTTTGTCACCTTCCCACTGAGTTCCACACAGAATGAACATTTTTGACAAGCAGAACTAAAGAAAAGAAAGTTTTTGAAAAAGTGGATATCATCACTTCAGAAGCTTTTATTCACTTCCAAATGACAATACAAGAACATTGGGCGAAAGGATACCATATATGCACTGCCCTGTGATCTGAAGCTGTTACCTGGCAGGAAACACGCACAGATTCAAGTTCTGAGCTTAAAACCACAAAGAAGCTTGTTTTCATGAAAGTGCGTATCGTCACAGTTTCAAAGCTCTAGCTCGCTTCCTGACAGATATTGGGGCATATTCACTCCAATTCAGTCATACAGCCACAATTCCCTAAAGTTTGACACCTTCCCACTGAGTTCCACACAGAATGAAAATTTTTGACAAGCAGAACTAAAAAAAAGAATGTTTTTGAAAAAGTGGATATCATCACCTCAGAAGCTTATATTCACTTCCAAATGACCATACAAGCAGATTGTGTGAAACAAAACCATATATGCATTGCACTGTGATCTGAAGCTGTTACCTGTCCAGAAACACGCACAGATTCAAACTCTGAGCTTAGAACCTCAAAGAAGCATGTTTTCATGAAAGTGCGTATAACCACAGTTTCAGCACTCTACCTCGCATCCTCAAAGAGATAAACGCATATTCACTCAAATTCAGTCGTATAGTCACTATTCACTCTAGTTTGTCACCTTCCCACTGAGTTAAACACAGAATGAACATTTTTGACAAGCAGAACTAAAAAAAAAGAAAGTTTTTGAAAAAGTGGATATCATCACTTCAGAAGCTTTTATTCACTTCCAAATGACAATACAAGCACATTGTGTGAAACAAAACCATATATGCATTGCACTGTGATCTGAAGCTGTTACCTGGCCAGAAACACGCAGAGATTCAAACTCTGAGCTTAAAACCTCAAAGAAGCGTGTTTTCATGAAAGTGCGTATAACCACAGTTTCAGCACTCTACCTCGCATCCTGAAAGAGATAAACGCATATTCACTCAAATTCAGTCGTATAGTCACTATTCACTCTAGTTTGTCACCTTCCCACTGAGTTAAACACAGAATGATCATTTTTGCCAAGCAAAACAAAAAAAAAGAAAGTTTTTGAAAAAGTGCATATCTTCACTACAGAGGCTTTAATTCACTTCCAAATGACCATACAAGCACATTGTGTGAAACAAAACCATATATGCATTGCACTGTGATCTGAAGCTGTTACCTGGCCAGAAACACGCAGAGATTCAAACTCTGAGCTTAAAACCTCAAAGATGCGTGATTTCATGAAAGTGCGTATAACCACAGTTTCAGCACTCTACCTCGCATCCTTACAGAGATAAACACATATTCACTCAAATTCAGTCGTATAGTCACTATTCACTCTAGTTTGTCACCTTCCCACTATGTGAAACACAGAATGATCATTTTTGCCAAGCAGAACTAAAAAAAAAAAAAGTTTTTGAAAAAGTGCATATCTTCACTACAGAGGCTTTAATTCACTTCCAAATGACCATACAAGCAGATTGTGTGAAACAAAACCATATATGCATTGCACTGTGATCTGAAGCTGTTACCTGTCCAGAAACACGCACAGATTCAAACTCTGAGCTTAAAACCTCAAAGAAGCATGTTTTCATGAAAGTGCGTATAACCACAGTTTCAGCACTCTACCTCGCATCCTCAAAGAGATAAACGCATATTCACTCAAATTCAGTCGTATAGTCACTATTCACTCTAGTTTGTCACCTTCCCACTGAGTTAAACACAGAATGAACATTTTTGACAAGCAGAACTAAAAAAAAAGAAAGTTTTTGAAAAAGTGGATATCATCACTTCAGAAGCTTTTATTCACTTCCAAATGACAATACAAGCACATTGTGTGAAACAAAACCATATATGCATTGCACTGTGATCTGAAGCTGTTACCTGGCCAGAAACACGCACAGATTCAAACTCTGAGCTTAAAACCTCAAAGAAGCGTGTTTTCATGAAAGTGCGTATAACCACAGTTTCAGCCCTCTACCTCGCATCCTGAAAGAGATAAACGCATATTCACTCAAATTCAGTCGTATAGTCACTATTCACTCTAGTTTGTCACCTTCCCACTGAGTTAAACACAGAATGATCATTTTTGCCAAGCAAAACAAAAAAAAAGAAAGTTTTTGAAAAAGTGCATATCTTCACTACAGAGGCTTTAATTCACTTCCAAATGACCATACAAGCACATTGTGTGAAACAAAACCATATATGCATTGCACTGTGATCTGAAGCTGTTACCTGGCCAGAAACACGCAGAGATTCAAACTCTGAGCTTAAAACCTCAAAGATGCGTGATTTCATGAAAGTGCGTATAACCACAGTTTCAGCACTCTACCTCGCATCCTTACAGAGATAAACACATATTCACTCAAATTCAGTCGTATAGTCACTATTCACTCTAGTTTGTCACCTTCCCACTATGTGAAACACAGAATGATCATTTTTGCCAAGCAGAACTAAAAAAAAAAAAAGTTTTTGAAAAAGTGCATATCTTCACTACAGAGGCTTTAATTCACTTCCAAATGACCATACAAGCACATTGTGTGAAACAAAACCATATATGCATTGCACTGTGATCTGAAGCTGTTACCTGGCCAGAAACACGCACAGATTCAAAGTCTAGTTTGTCACTTTCCCACTGAGTTACAAACAGAATGAAAATTTTTGACGAACAGAACCAAAAAAAAGAAAGTTTTTGAAAAATGCATATCTTCACTTCAGAAGCTTATATTCACTTCCAAATGACCATACAAACACATTGGACCACACGAGACCATATATGTACTGCCCTGTGATCTGAAGCTGTTCCCGGCCCAGAAACACACACAGATTCACGTTCTGAACTTAAAACCACAAAGATGTGTGTTTTCATGAAAGTGTGTATAACCACAGTTTCAACGCTCTAGCTCGCTTCCTGACAGAGATTGGGGCATATTCACTCCAATTCAGTCATACAGCCACAATTCCCTAAAGTTTGTCACCTTCCCACTGAGTTCCACACAGAATGAAAATTTTTGACAAGCAGAACTAAAAAAAAAGATAGTTTTTGAAAAAGTGGATATCATCACTTCAGAAGCTGTTATTCACTTCCAAATGACCATACAAGCACATTGTGTGAAACGAAACCATATATGCATTGCACTGTGATCTGAAGCTGTTACCTGTCCAGAAACACGCACAGATTCAAACTCTGAGCTTAAAACCTCAAAGAAGCGTGTTTTCATGAAAGTGCGTATAACCACAGTTTCAGCACTCTACCTCGCATCTTCAAAGAGATAAACGCATATTCACTCAAATTCAGTCGTATAGTCACTATTCACTCTAGTTTGTCACCTTCCCACTGAGTTAAACACAGAATGAAAATTTTTGACGAACAGAACCAAAAAAAAGAAAGTTTTTGAAAAATGCATATCTTCACTTCAGAAGCTCATATTCACTACCAAATGACCATACAAACACATTGGACCATACGAGACCATATATGTACTGCCCTGTGATCTGAAGCTGTTCCCGGCCCAGAAACACACACAGATTCACGTTCTGAACTTAAAACCACAAAGATGTGTGTTTTCATGAAAGTGCGTATAACCACAGTTTCAACGCTCTAGCTCGCTTCCTGACAGAGATTGGGGCATATTCACTCCAATTCAGTCATACAGCCACAATTCCCTAAAGTTTGTCACCTTCCCACTGAGTTACACACAGAATGAAAATTTTTGACAAGCAGAACTAAAAAAAAGAAAGTTTTTGAAAAAGTGGATATCATCACTTCAGAAGCTTTTATTCACTTCCAAATGACCATACAAGCACATTGTGTGAAACAAAACCATATATGCATTGCACTGTGATCTGAAGCTGTTACCTGTCCAGAAATACGCACAGATTCAAGTTCTGAGCTTAAAACCTCAAAGAAGCGTGTTTTCATGAAAGTGCGTATAGCCACAGTTTCAACGCTCTAGCTCGCTTGCTGACAGATATTGGGGCATGTTCACTCCAATTCAGTCATACAGCCACAATTCCCTAAAGTTTGTCACCTTCCCACTGAGTTACACACAGAATGAACATTTTTGACAAGCAGAACTAAAAAGAAGAAAGTTTT
This sequence comes from Gymnothorax reevesii, assembly GCA_029721435.1. NCBI lineage: Eukaryota > Metazoa > Chordata > Actinopteri > Anguilliformes > Muraenidae > Gymnothorax > Gymnothorax reevesii. The sequence goes on from CM056592.1 coordinate 44,533,976, forward strand.
TGAAAAAGTGGATATCATCACTTCAGAAGCTTTTATTCACTTCCAAATGACAATACAAGAACATTGGGCGAAAGGATACCATATATGCACTGCCCTGTGATCTGAAGCTGTTACCTGGCCAGAAACACGCACAGATTCAAGTTCTGAGCTTAAAACCTCAAAGAAGCGTGTTTTCATGAAAGTGCGTATAGCCACAGTTTCAACGCTCTAGCTCGCTTCCTGACAGATATTGGGGCATGTTCACTCCAATTCAGTCATACAGCCACAATTCCCTAAAGTTTGTCAGCTTCCCACTGAGTTCCACACAGAATGAAAATTTTTGACAAGCAGAACTAAAAAAAAGAAAGTTTTTGAAAAAGTGGATATCATCACTTCAGAAGCTTTTATTCACTTCCAAATGACAATACAAGCACATTGTGTGAAACAAAACCATATATGCATTGCACTGTGATCTGAAGCTGTTACCTGGCCAGAAACACGCACAGATTCAAACTCTGAGCTTAAAACCTCAAAGAAGCATGTTTTCATGAAAGTGCGTATAACCACAGTTTCAGCACTCTACCTCGCATCCTTAAAGAGATAAACGCATATTCACTGAAATTCAGTCGTATAGTCACTATTCACTCTAGTTTGTCACCTTCCCACTGAGTTAAACACAGAATGAAAATTTTTGACGAACAGAACCAAAAAAAAGGAAGTTTTTGAAAAATGCATATCTTCACTTCAGAAGCTTATATTCACTACCAAATGACCATACAAACACATTGGACCACACGAGACCATATATGTACTGCCCTGTGATCTGAAGCTGTTCCCGGCCCAGAAACGCACCCAGATTCACGTTCTGAACTTAAAACCACAAAGATGTGTGTTTTCATGAAAGTGTGTATAACCACAGTTTCAACGCTCTAGCTCGCTTCCTGACAGAGATTGGGGCATATTCACTCCAATTCAGTCATACAGCCACAATTCCCTAAAGTTTGTCAGCTTCCCACTGAGTTCCACACAGAATGAACATTTTTGACAAGCAGAACTAAAAAAAAGAAAGTTTTTGAAAAAGTGGATATCATCACTTCAGAAGCTTTTATTCACTTCCAAATGACCATACAAGCACATTGTGTGAAACAAAACCATTTATGCATTGCACTGTGATCTGAAGCTGTTACCTGTCCAGAAATACGCACAGATTCAAGTTCTGAGCTTAAAACCTCAAAGAAGCGTGTTTTCATGAAAGTGCGTATAGCCACAGTTTCATCGCTCTAGCTCGCTTGCTGACAGATATTGGGGCATATTCACTCCAATTCAGTCATACAGCCACAATTCCCTAAAGTTTGACACCTTCCCACTGAGTTCCACACAGAATGAAAATTTTTGACAAGCAGAACTAAAAAAAAGAATGTTTTTGAAAAAGTGGATATCATCACCTCAGAAGCTTATATTCACTTCCAAATGACCATACAAGCAGATTGTGTGAAACAAAACCATATATGCATTGCACTGTGATCTGAAGCTGTTACCTGTCCAGAAACACGCACAGATTCAAACTCTGAGCTTAAAACCTCAAAGAAGCGTGTTTTCATGAAAGTGCGTATAACCACAGTTTCAGCACTCTACCTCGCATCCTGACAGAGATAAACACATATTCACTCGAATTCAGTCGTATAGTCACTATTCACTCTAGTTTGTCACTTTCCCACTGAGTTACACACAGAATTAAAATTTTTTGACGAACAGAACCAAAAAAAGAAAGTTTTTGAAAAATGCATATCTTCACTTCAGAAGCTTATATTCACTACCAAATGACCATACAAACACATTGGACCACACGAGACCATATATGTACTGCCCTGTGATCTGAAGCTGTTCCCGGCCCAGAAACACACACAGATTCACTTTCTGAACTTAAAACCACAAAGATGTGTGTTTTCATGAAAGTGTGTATAACCACAGTTTCAACGCTCTAGCTCGCTTCCTGACAGAGATTGGGGCATATTCACTCCAATTCAGTCATACAGCCACAATTCCCTAAAGTTTGTCACCTTCCCACTAAGTTCCACACAGAATGAAAATTTTTGACAAGCAGAACTAAAAAAAAGAAAGTTTTTGAAAAAGTGGATATCATCACTTCAGAAGCTTATATTCACTTCCAAATGACCATACAAGCACATTGTGTGAAACAAAACCATATATGCATTGCACTGTGATCTGAAGCTGTTACCTGTCCAGAAATACGCACAGATTCAAGTTCTGAGCTTAAAACCTCAAAGAAGCGTGTTTTCATGAAAGTGCGTATAACCACAGTTTCAGCACTCTACCTCGCATCCTTAAAGAGATAAACGCATATTCACTCAAATTCAGTCGTATAGTCACTATTCACTCTAGTTTGTCACCTTCCCACTGAGTTAAACACAGAATGATCATTTTTGCCAAGCAGAACTAAAAAAAAAAAAGTTTTTGAAAAAGTGCATATCTTCACTACAGAGGCTTTAATTCACTTCCAAATGACCATACAAGCACATTGTGTGAAACAAAACCATATATGCATTGCACTGTGATCTGAAGCTGTTACCTGGCCAGAAACACGCACAGATTCAAACTCTGAACTTAAAACCTCAAAGAAGCGTGATTTCATGAAAGTGCGTATAACCACAGTTTCAGCACTCTACCTCGCATCCTTACAGAGATAAACACATATTCACTCAAATTCAGTCGTATAGTCACTATTCACTCTAGTTTGTCACTTTCCCACTGAGTTACACACAGAATGAAATTTTTTGACGAGCAGAACTAAAAAAAAGAAAGTTTTTGAAAAATGCATATCTTCACTTCAGAAGCTTATATTCACTTCCAAATGACCATACAAACACATTGGACCACACGAGACCATATATGTACTGCCCTGTGATCTGAAGCTGTTCCCGGCCCAGAAACACACACAGATTCACGTTCTGAACTTAAAACCACAAAGAAGTGTGTTTTCATGAAAGTGTGTATAACCACAGTTTCAACGCTCTAGCTCGCTTCCTGACAGAGATTGGGGCATATTCACTCCAATTCAGTCATACAGCCACAATTCCCTAAAGTTTGTCACCTTGCCACTGAGTTCCACACAGAATGAAAATTTTTGACAAGCAGAACTAAAAAAAAGAAAGTTTTTGAAAAAGTGGATATCATCACTTCAGAAGCTTTTATTCACTTCCAAATGACAATACAAGAACATTGGGCGAAAGGATACTATATATGCATTGCACTGTGATCTGAAGCTGTTACCTGTCCAGAAACACGCACAGATTCAAGTTCTGAGCTTAAAACCACAAAGAAGCGTGTTTTCATGAAAGTGCGTATCGTCACAGTTTCAAAGCTCTAGCTCGCTTCCTGACAGATATTGGGGCATATTCACTCCAATTCAGTCATACAGCCACAATTCCCTAAAGTTTGAAACCTTCCCACTGAGTTCCACACAGAATGAAAATTTTTGACAAGCAGAACTAAAAAAAAGAATGTTTTTGAAAAAGTGGATATCATCACCTCAGAAGCTTATATTCACTTCCAAATGACCATACAAGCAGATTGTGTGAAACAAAACCATATATGCATTGCACTGTGATCTGAAGCTGTTACCTGTCCAGAAACACGCACAGATTCAAACTCTGAGCTTAAAACCTCAAAGAAGCGTGTTTTCATGAAAGTGCGTATAACCACAGTTTCAGCACTCTACCTCGCATCCTCAAAGAGATAAACGCATATTCACTCAAATTCAGTCGTATAGTCACTATTCACTCTTGTTTGTCACCTTCCCACTGAGTTAAACACAGAATGAACATTTTTGACAAGCAGAACTAAAAAAAAAGAAAGTTTTTGAAAAAGTGGATATCATCACTTCAGAAGCTTTTATTCACTTCCAAATGACAATACAAGCACATTGTGTGAAACAAAACCATATATGCATTGCACTGTGATCTGAAGCTGTTACCTGGCCAGAAACACGCACAGATTCAAACTCTGAGCTGAAAAACCTCAAAGAAGCGTGTTTTCATGAAAGTGCGTATAACCACAGTTTCAGCACTCTACCTCGCATCCTGAAAGAGATAAACGCATATTCACTCAAATTCAGTCGTATAGTCACTATTCACTCTAGTTTGTCACCTTCCCACTGAGTTAAACACAGAATGATCATTTTTGCCAAGCAAAACAAAAAAAAAGAAAGTTTTTGAAAAAGTGCATATCTTCACTACAGAGGCTTTAATTCACTTCCAAATGACCATACAAGCACATTGTGTGAAACAAAACCATATATGCATTGCACTGTGATCTGAAGCTGTTACCTGGCCAGAAACACGCAGAGATTCAAACTCTGAGCTTAAAACCTCAAAGATGCGTGATTTCATGAAAGTGCGTATAACCACAGTTTCAGCACTCTACCTCGCATCCTTACAGAGATAAACACATATTCACTCAAATTCAGTCGTATAGTCACTATTCACTCTAGTTTGTCACCTTCCCACTATGTGAAACACAGAATGATCATTTTTGCCAAGCAGAACTAAAAAAAAAAAAGTTTTTGAAAAAGTGCATATCTTCACTACAGAGGCTTTAATTCACTTCCAAATGACCATACAAGCACATTGTGTGAAACAAAACCATATATGCATTGCACTGTGATCTGAAGCTGTTACCTGGCCAGAAACACGCACAGATTCAAAGTCTAGTTTGTCACTTTCCCACTGAGTTACAAACAGAATGAAAATTTTTGACGAACAGAACCAAAAAAAAGAAAGTTTTTGAAAAATGCATATCTTCACTTCAGAAGCTTATATTCACTTCCAAATGACCATACAAACACATTGGACCACACGAGACCATATATGTACTGCCCTGTGATCTGAAGCTGTTCCCGGCCCAGAAACACACACAGATTCACGTTCTGAACTTAAAACCACAAAGATGTGTGTTTTCATGAAAGTGTGTATAACCACAGTTTCAACGCTCTAGCTCGCTTCCTGACAGAGATTGGGGCATATTCACTCCAATTCAGTCATACAGCCACAATTCCCTAAAGTTTGTCACCTTCCCACTGAGTTCCACACAGAATGAAAATTTTTGACAAGCAGAACTAAAAAAAAAGAAAGTTTTTGAAAAAGTGGATATCATCACTTCAGAAGCTGTTATTCACTTCCAAATGACCATACAAGCACATTGTGTGAAACGAAACCATATATGCATTGCACTGTGATCTGAAGCTGTTACCTGTCCAGAAACACGCACAGATTCAAACTCTGAGCTTAAAACCTCAAAGAAGCGTGTTTTCATGAAAGTGCGTATAACCACAGTTTCAGCACTCTACCTCGCATCATCAAAGAGATAAACGCATATTCACTCAAATTCAGTCGTATAGTCACTATTCACTCTTGTTTGTCACCTTCCCACTGAGTTAAACACAGAATGATCATTTTTGCCAAGCAGAACTAAAAAAAAAAAATGTTTTTGAAAAAGTGCATATCTTCACTACAGAGGCTTTAATTCACTTCCAAATGACCATACAAGCACATTGTGTGAAACAAAACCATATATGCATTGCACTGTGATCTGAAGCTGTTACCTGGCCATAAACACGCACAGATTCAAACTCTGAGCTTAAAACCTCAAAGAAGCGTGTTTTCATGAAAGTGCGTATAGCCACAGTTTCATCGCTCTAGCTCGCTTCCTGACAGATATTGGGGCATGTTCACTCCAATTCAGTCATACAGCCACAATTCCCTAAAGTTTGTCACCTTCCCACTGAGTTACACACAGAATGAACATTTTTGACAAGCAGAACTAAAAAAAAGAAAGTTTTTGAAAAAGTGGATATCATCACTTCAGAAGCTTTTATTCACTTCCAAATGACAATACAAGAACATTGGGCGAAAGGATACCATATATGCACTTCCCTGTGATCTGAAGCTGTTACCTGGCCAGAAATACGCACAGATTCAAGTTCTGAGCTTAAAACCTCAAAGAAGCGTGTTTTCATGAAAGTGCGTATAGCCACAGTTTCAACGCTCTAGCTCGCTTCCTGACAGTTATTGGGGCATGTTCACTCCAATTCAGTCATACAGCCACAATTCCCTAAAGTTTGTCACCTTCCCACTGATTTACACACAGAATATACATTTTTGACAAGCAGAACTAAAAAAAAGAAAGTTTTTGAAAAAGTGGATATCATCACTTCAGAAGCTTTTATTCACTTCCAAATGACAATACAAGCACATTGCGTGAAACAAAACCATATATGCATTGCACTGTGATCTGAAGCTGTTACCTGGCCAGAAACACGCACAGATTCAAACTCTGAGCTTAAAACCTCAAAGAAGCATGTTTTCATGAAAGTGCGTATAACCACAGTTTCAGCACTCTACCTCGCATCCTTAAAGAGATAAACGCATATTCACTCAAATTCAGTCGTATAGTCACTATTCACTCTAGTTTGTCACCTTCCCACTGAGTTAAACACAGAATGATCATTTTTGCCAAGCAGAACTAAAAAAAAGAAAGTTTTTGAAAAAGTGCATATCTTCACTACTGAGGCTTTAATTCACTTCCAAATGACCATACAAGCACATTGTGTGAAACAAAACCATATATGCATTGCACTGTGATCTGAAGCTGTTACCTGGCCAGAAACACGCACAGATTCAAACTCTGAGCTTAAAACCTCAAAGATGCGTGATTTCATGAAAGTGCGTATAACCACAGTTTCAGCACTCCACCTCGCATCCTTACAGAGATAAACACATATTCACTCAAATTCAGTCGTATAGTCACTATTCACTCGAGTTTGTCACTTTCCCACTGAGTTACACACAGAATGAAAAGTTTTGACGAACAGAACTAAAAAAAAGAAAGTTTTTGAAAAATGCATATCTTCACTTCAGAAGCTTATATTCACTTCCAAATGACCATACAAACACATTGGACCACACGAGACCATATATGTACTGCACTGTGATCTGAAGCTGTTCCCGGCCCAGAAACACACACAGATTCAGGTTCTGAACTTAAAACCACAAAGATGTGTGTTTTCATGAAAGTGTGTATAACCACAGTTTCAACGCTCTAGCTCGCTTCCTGACAGAGATTGGAGCATATTCACTCCAATTCAGTCATACAGCCACAATTCCCTAAAGTTTGTCACCTTCCCACTGATTTACACACAGAATGAACATTTTTGACAAGCAGAACTAAAAAAAAGAAAGTTTTTGAAAAAGTGGATATCATCACTTCAGAAGCTTTTATTCACTTCCAAATGACAATACAAGCACATTGTGTGAAACAAAACCATATATGCATTGCACTGTGATCTGAAGCTGTTACCTGGCCAGAAACACGCACAGATTCAAACTCTGAGCTTAAAACCTCAAAGAAGCGTGTTTTCATGAAAGTGCGTATAACCACAGTTTCAGCACTCTACCTCGCATCATTACAGAGATGAACACATATTCACTCAAACTCAGTCGTATAGTCACTATTCACTCTAGTTTGTCACTTTCCCACTGAGTTACACACAGAATGAAAAGTTTTGACGAACAGAACTAAAAAAAAGAAAGTTTTTGAAAAATGCATATCTTCACTTCAGAAGCTTATATTCACTTCCAAATGACCATACAAACACATTGGACCACACGAGACCATATATGTACTGCACTGTGATCTGAAGCTGTTCCCGGCCCAGAAACACACACAGATTCAGGTTCTGAACTTAAAACCACAAAGATGTGTGTTTTCATGAAAGTGTGTATAACCACAGTTTCAACGCTCTAGCTCGCTTCCTGACAGAGATTGGAGCATATTCACTCCAATTCAGTCATACAGCCACAATTCCCTAAAGTTTGTCACCTTCCCACTGATTTACACACAGAATGAACATTTTTGACAAGCAGAACTAAAAAAAAGAAAGTTTTTGAAAAAGTGGATATCATCACTTCAGAAGCTTTTATTCACTTCCAAATGACAATACAAGCACATTGTGTGAAACAAAACCATATATGCATTGCACTGTGATCTGAAGCTGTTACCTGGCCAGAAACACGCACAGATTCAAACTCTGAGCTTAAAACCTCAAAGAAGCGTGTTTTCATGAAAGTGCGTATAACCACAGTTTCAGCACTCTACCTCGCATCATTACAGAGATGAACACATATTCACTCAAACTCAGTCGTATAGTCACTATTCACTCTAGTTTGTCACCTTCCCACTGAGTTAAACACAGAATGATCATTTTTGCCAAGCAGAACTAAAAAAAAAAAAAAGTTTTTGAAAAAGTGCATATCTTCACTCCAGAGGCTTTAATTCACTTCCAAATGACCATACAAGCACATTGTGTGAAACAAAACCATATATGCATTGCACTGTGATCTGAAGCTGTTACGTGGCCAGAAACACGCACAGATTCAAACTCTGAGCTTAAAACCTCAAAGAAGCGTGATTTCATGAAAGTGCGTATAACCACAGTTTCAGAACTCTACCTCGCATCCTTACAGAGATAAACACATATTCACTCAAATTCAGTCGTATAGTCACTATTCACTCTAGTTTGTCACTTTCCCACTGAGTTACACACAGAATGAAATTTTTTGACGAACAGAACTAAAAAAAAGAAAGTTTTTGAAAAATGCATATCTTCACTTCAGAAGCTTATATTCACTTCCAAATGAAAATACAAACACATTGGACCACACGAGACCATATATGTACTGCCCTGTGATCTGAAGCTTTTCCCGGCCCAGAAACACACACAGATTCACGTTCTGAACTTAAAACCACAAAGAAGTGTGTTTTCATGAAAGTGTGTATAACCACAGTTTCAACGCTCTAGCTCGCTTCCTGAAAGAGATTGGGGCATATTCACTCCAATTCAGTCATACAGCCACTATTCCCTAAAGTTTGTCAGCTTCCCACTGAGTTCCACACAGAATGAAAATTTTTGACAAGCAGAACTAAAAAAAAGAAAGTTTTTGAAAAAGTGGATATCATCACTTCAGAAGCTTTTATTCACTTCCAAATGACCATACAAGCACATTGTGTGAAACAAAACCATATATGCATTGCACTGTGATCTGAAGCTGTTACCTGGCCAGAAAAACGCACAGATTCAAACTCTGAGCTTAAAACCTCAAAGAAGCGTGTTTTCATGAAAGTGCGTATAACCACAGTTTCAGCACTCTACCTCGCATCCTTAAAGAGATAAACGCATATTCACTGAAATTCAGTCGTATAGTCACTATTCACTCTAGTTTGTCACCTTCCCACTGAGTTAAACACAGAATGAAAATTTTTGACGAACAGAACCAAAAAAAAGAAAGTTTTTGAAAAATGCATATCTTCACTTCAGAAGCTTATATTCACTACCAAATGACCATACAAACACATTGGACCACACGAGACCATATATGTACTGCCCTGTGATCTGAAGCTGTTCCCGGCCCAGAAACACACACAGATTCACGTTCTGAACTTAAAACCACAAAGATGTGTGTTTTCATGAAAGTGCGTATAACCACAGTTTCAACGCTCTAGCTCGCTTCCTGACAGAGATTGGGGCATATTCACTCCAATTCAGTCATACAGCCACAATTCCCTAAAGTTTGTCACCTTCCCACTGAGTTACACACAGAATGAAAATTTTTGACAAGCAGAACTAAAAAAAAGAAAGTTTTTGAAAAAGTGGATATCATCACTTCAGAAGCTTTTATTCACTTCCAAATGACTATACAAGCACATTGTGTGAAACAAAACCATATATGCATTGCACTGTGATCTGAAGCTGTTACCTGTCCAGAAATACGCACAGATTCAAGTTCTGAGCTTAAAACCTCAAAGAAGCGTGTTTTCATGAAAGTGCGTATAGCCACAGTTTCAACGCTCTAGCTCGCTTGCTGACAGATATTGGGGCATGTTCACTCCAATTCAGTCATACAGCCACAATTCCCTAAAGTTTGTCACCTTCCCACTGAGTTACACACAGAATGAACATTTTTGACAAGCAGAACTAAAAAAAAGAAAGTTTTTGAAAAAGTGGATATCATCACTTCAGAAGCTTTTATTCACTTCCAAATGACAATACAAGAACATTGGGCGAAAGGATACCATATATGCACTGCCCTGTGATCTGAAGCTGTTACCTGGCCAGAAACACGCACAGATTCAAGTTCTGAGCTTAAAACCTCAAAGAAGCGTGTTTTCATGAAAGTGCGTATAGCCACAGTTTCAACGCTCTAGCTCGCTTCCTGACAGATATTGGGGCATGTTCACTCCAATTCAGTCATACAGCCACAATTCCCTAAAGTTTGTCAGCTTCCCACTGAGTTCCACACAGAATGAAAATTTTTGACAAGCAGAACTAAAAAAAAGAAAGTTTTTGAAAAAGTGGATATCATCACTTCAGAAGCTTTTATTCACTTCCAAATGACAATACAAGCACATTGTGTGAAACAAAACCATATATGCATTGCACTGTGATCTGAAGCTGTTACCTGGCCAGAAACACGCACAGATTCAAACTCTGAGCTTAACACCTCAAAGAAGCATGTTTTCATGAAAGTGCGTATAACCACAGTTTCAGCACTCTACCTCGCATCCTTAAAGAGATAAACGCATATTCACTGAAATTCAGTCGTATAGTCACTATTCACTCTAGTTTGTCACCTTCCCACTGAGTTAAACACAGAATGAAAATTTTTGACGAACAGAAAAAAAAAAAAGGAAGTTTTTGAAAAATGCATATCTTCACTTCAGAAGCTTATATTCACTACCAAATGACCATACAAACACATTGGACCACACGAGACCATATATGTACTGCCCTGTGATCTGAAGCTGTTCCCGGCCCAGAAACACACCCAGATTCACGTTCTGAACTTAAAACCACAAAGATGTGTGTTTTCATGAAAGTGTGTATAACCACAGTTTCAACGCTCTAGCTCGCTTCCTGACAGAGATTGGGGCATATTCACTCCAATTCAGTCATACAGACACAATTCCCTAAAGTTTGTCAGCTTCCCACTGAGTTCCACACAGAATGAACATTTTTGACAAGCAGAACTAAAAAAAAGAAAGTTTTTGAAAAAGTGGATATCACCACTTCAGAAGCTTTTATTCACTTCCAAATGACCATACAAGCACATTGTGTGAAACAAAACCATATATGCATTGCACTGTGATCTGAAGCTGTTACCTGTCCAGAAATACGCACAGATTCAAGTTCTGAGCTTAAAACCTCAAAGAAGCATGTTTTCATGAAAGTGCGTATAGCCACAGTTTCATCGCTCTAGCTCGCTTGCTGACAGATATTGGGGCATGTTCACTCCAATTCAGTCATACAGCCACAATTCCCTAAAGTTTGTCACCTTCCCACTGAGTTACACACAGAATGAACATTTTTGACAAGCAGAACTAAAGAAAAGAAAGTTTTTGAAAAAGTGGATATCATCACTTCAGAAGCTTTTATTCACTTCCAAATGACAATACAAGAACATTGGGCGAAAGGATACCATATATGCACTGCCCTGTGATCTGAAGCTGTTACCTGGCAGGAAACACGCACAGATTCAAGTTCTGAGCTTAAAACCACAAAGAAGCTTGTTTTCATGAAAGTGCGTATCGTCACAGTTTCAAAGCTCTAGCTCGCTTCCTGACAGATATTGGGGCATATTCACTCCAATTCAGTCATACAGCCACAATTCCCTAAAGTTTGACACCTTCCCACTGAGTTCCACACAGAATGAAAATTTTTGACAAGCAGAACTAAAAAAAAGAATGTTTTTGAAAAAGTGGATATCATCACCTCAGAAGCTTATATTCACTTCCAAATGACCATACAAGCAGATTGTGTGAAACAAAACCATATATGCATTGCACTGTGATCTGAAGCTGTTACCTGTCCAGAAACACGCACAGATTCAAACTCTGAGCTTAAAACCTCAAAGAAGCATGTTTTCATGAAAGTGCGTATAACCACAGTTTCAGCACTCTACCTCGCATCCTCAAAGAGATAAACGCATATTCACTCAAATTCAGTCGTATAGTCACTATTCACTCTAGTTTGTCACCTTCCCACTGAGTTAAACACAGAATGAACATTTTTGACAGGCAGAACTAAAAAAAAAGAAAGTTTTTGAAAAAGTGGATATCATCACTTCAGAAGCTTTTATTCACTTCCAAATGACAATACAAGCACATTGTGTGAAACAAAACCATATATGCATTGCACTGTGATCTGAAGCTGTTACCTGGCCAGAAACACGCAGAGATTCAAACTCTGAGCTTAAAACCTCAAAGAAGCGTGTTTTCATGAAAGTGCGTATAACCACAGTTTCAGCACTCTACCTCGCATCCTGAAAGAGATAAACGCATATTCACTCAAATTCAGTCGTATAGTCACTATTCACTCTAGTTTGTCACCTTCCCACTGAGTTAAACACAGAATGATCATTTTTGCCAAGCAAAACAAAAAAAAAGAAAGTTTTTGAAAAAGTGCATATCTTCACTACAGAGGCTTTAATTCACTTCCAAATGACCATACAAGCACATTGTGTGAAACAAAACCATATATGCATTGCACTGTGATCTGAAGCTGTTACCTGGCCAGAAACACGCAGAGATTCAAACTCTGAGCTTAAAACCTCAAAGATGCGTGATTTCATGAAAGTGCGTATAACCACAGTTTCAGCACTCTACCTCGCATCCTTACAGAGATAAACACATATTCACTCAAATTCAGTCGTATAGTCACTATTCACTCTAGTTTGTCACCTTCCCACTATGTGAAACACAGAATGATCATTTTTGCCAAGCAGAACTAAAAAAAAAAAAAGTTTTTGAAAAAGTGCATATCTTCACTACAGAGGCTTTAATTCACTTCCAAATGACCATACAAGCAGATTGTGTGAAACAAAACCATATATGCATTGCACTGTGATCTGAAGCTGTTACCTGTCCAGAAACACGCACAGATTCAAACTCTGAGCTTAAAACCTCAAAGAAGCATGTTTTCATGAAAGTGCGTATAACCACAGTTTCAGCACTCTACCTCGCATCCTCAAAGAGATAAACGCATATTCACTCAAATTCAGTCGTATAGTCACTATTCACTCTAGTTTGTCACCTTCCCACTGAGTTAAACACAGAATGAACATTTTTGACAAGCAGAACTAAAAAAAAAGAAAGTTTTTGAAAAAGTGGATATCATCACTTCAGAAGCTTTTATTCACTTCCAAATGACAATACAAGCACATTGTGTGAAACAAAACCATATATGCATTGCACTGTGATCTGAAGCTGTTACCTGGCCAGAAACACGCACAGATTCAAACTCTGAGCTTAAAACCTCAAAGAAGCGTGTTTTCATGAAAGTGCGTATAACCACAGTTTCAGCCCTCTACCTCGCATCCTGAAAGAGATAAACGCATATTCACTCAAATTCAGTCGTATAGTCACTATTCACTCTAGTTTGTCACCTTCCCACTGAGTTAAACACAGAATGATCATTTTTGCCAAGCAAAACAAAAAAAAAGAAAGTTTTTGAAAAAGTGCATATCTTCACTACAGAGGCTTTAATTCACTTCCAAATGACCATACAAGCACATTGTGTGAAACAAAACCATATATGCATTGCACTGTGATCTGAAGCTGTTACCTGGCCAGAAACACGCAGAGATTCAAACTCTGAGCTTAAAACCTCAAAGATGCGTGATTTCATGAAAGTGCGTATAACCACAGTTTCAGCACTCTACCTCGCATCCTTACAGAGATAAACACATATTCACTCAAATTCAGTCGTATAGTCACTATTCACTCTAGTTTGTCACCTTCCCACTATGTGAAACACAGAATGATCATTTTTGCCAAGCAGAACTAAAAAAAAAAAAAGTTTTTGAAAAAGTGCATATCTTCACTACAGAGGCTTTAATTCACTTCCAAATGACCATACAAGCACATTGTGTGAAACAAAACCATATATGCATTGCACTGTGATCTGAAGCTGTTACCTGGCCAGAAACACGCACAGATTCAAAGTCTAGTTTGTCACTTTCCCACTGAGTTACAAACAGAATGAAAATTTTTGACGAACAGAACCAAAAAAAAGAAAGTTTTTGAAAAATGCATATCTTCACTTCAGAAGCTTATATTCACTTCCAAATGACCATACAAACACATTGGACCACACGAGACCATATATGTACTGCCCTGTGATCTGAAGCTGTTCCCGGCCCAGAAACACACACAGATTCACGTTCTGAACTTAAAACCACAAAGATGTGTGTTTTCATGAAAGTGTGTATAACCACAGTTTCAACGCTCTAGCTCGCTTCCTGACAGAGATTGGGGCATATTCACTCCAATTCAGTCATACAGCCACAATTCCCTAAAGTTTGTCACCTTCCCACTGAGTTCCACACAGAATGAAAATTTTTGACAAGCAGAACTAAAAAAAAAGATAGTTTTTGAAAAAGTGGATATCATCACTTCAGAAGCTGTTATTCACTTCCAAATGACCATACAAGCACATTGTGTGAAACGAAACCATATATGCATTGCACTGTGATCTGAAGCTGTTACCTGTCCAGAAACACGCACAGATTCAAACTCTGAGCTTAAAACCTCAAAGAAGCGTGTTTTCACGAAAGTGCGTATAACCACAGTTTCAGCACTCTACCTCGCATCTTCAAAGAGATAAACGCATATTCACTCAAATTCAGTCGTATAGTCACTATTCACTCTAGTTTGTCACCTTCCCACTGAGTTAAACACAGAATGAAAATTTTTGACGAACAGAACCAAAAAAAAGAAAGTTTTTGAAAAATGCATATCTTCACTTCAGAAGCTCATATTCACTACCAAATGACCATACAAACACATTGGACCATACGAGACCATATATGTACTGCCCTGTGATCTGAAGCTGTTCCCGGCCCAGAAACACACACAGATTCACGTTCTGAACTTAAAACCACAAAGATGTGTGTTTTCATGAAAGTGCGTATAACCACAGTTTCAACGCTCTAGCTCGCTTCCTGACAGAGATTGGGGCATATTCACTCCAATTCAGTCATACAGCCACAATTCCCTAAAGTTTGTCACCTTCCCACTGAGTTACACACAGAATGAAAATTTTTGACAAGCAGAACTAAAAAAAAGAAAGTTTTTGAAAAAGTGGATATCATCACTTCAGAAGCTTTTATTCACTTCCAAATGACCATACAAGCACATTGTGTGAAACAAAACCATATATGCATTGCACTGTGATCTGAAGCTGTTACCTGTCCAGAAATACGCACAGATTCAAGTTCTGAGCTTAAAACCTCAAAGAAGCGTGTTTTCATGAAAGTGCGTATAGCCACAGTTTCAACGCTCTAGCTCGCTTGCTGACAGATATTGGGGCATGTTCACTCCAATTCAGTCATACAGCCACAATTCCCTAAAGTTTGTCACCTTCCCACTGAGTTACACACAGAATGAACATTTTTGACAAGCAGAACTAAAAAGAAGAAAGTTTTTGAAAAAGTGGATATCATCACTTCAGAAGCTTTTATTCACTTCCAAATGACAATACAAGAACATTGGGCGAAAGGATACCATATATGCACTGCCCTGTGATCTGAAGCTGTTACCTGGCCAGAAACACGCACAGATTCAAGTTCTGAGCTTAAAACCTCAAAGAAGCGTGTTTTCATGAAAGTGCGTATAGCCACAGTTTCAACGCTCTAGCTCGCTTCCTGACAGATATTGGGGCATGTTCACTCCAATTCAGTCATACAGCCACAATTCCCTAAAGTTTGTCAGCTTCCCACTGAGTTCCACACAGAATGAAAATTTTTGACAAGCAGAACTAAAAAAAAGAAAGTTTTTGAAAAAGTGGATATCATCACTTCAGAAGCTTTTATTCACTTCCAAATGACAATACAAGCACATTGTGTGAAACAAAACCATATATGCATTGCACTGTGATCTGAAGCTGTTACCTGGCCAGAAACACGCACAGATTCAAACTCTGAGCTTAAAACCTCAAAGAAGCATGTTTTCATGAAAGTGCGTATAACCACAGTTTCAGCACTCTACCTCGCATCCTTAAAGAGATAAACGCATATTCACTGAAATTCAGTCGTATAGTCACTATTCACTCTAGTTTGTCACCTTCCCACTGAGTTAAACACAGAATGAAAATTTTTGACGAACAGAACCAAAAAAAAGGAAGTTTTTGAAAAATGCATATCTTCACTTCAGAAGCTTATATTCACTACCAAATGACCATACAAACACATTGGACCACACGAGACCATATATGTACTGCCCTGTGATCTGAAGCTGTTCCCGGCCCAGAAACGCACCCAGATTCACGTTCTGAACTTAAAACCACAAAGATGTGTGTTTTCATGAAAGTGTGTATAACCACAGTTTCAACGCTCTAGCTCGCTTCCTGACAGAGATTGGGGCATATTCACTCCAATTCAGTCATACAGCCACAATTCCCTAAAGTTTGTCAGCTTCCCACTGAGTTCCACACAGAATGAACATTTTTGACAAGCAGAACTAAAAAAAAGAAAGTTTTTGAAAAAGTGGATATCATCACTTCAGAAGCTTTTATTCACTTCCAAATGACCATACAAGCACATTGTGTGAAACAAAACCATTTATGCATTGCACTGTGATCTGAAGCTGTTACCTGTCCAGAAATACGCACAGATTCAAGTTCTGAGCTTAAAACCTCAAAGAAGCGTGTTTTCATGAAAGTGCGTATAGCCACAGTTTCATCGCTCTAGCTCGCTTGCTGACAGATATTGGGGCATATTCACTCCAATTCAGTCATACAGCCACAATTCCCTAAAGTTTGACACCTTCCCACTGAGTTCCACACAGAATGAAAATTTTTGACAAGCAGAACTAAAAAAAAGAATGTTTTTGAAAAAGTGGATATCATCACCTCAGAAGCTTATATTCACTTCCAAATGACCATACAAGCAGATTGTGTGAAACAAAACCATATATGCATTGCACTGTGATCTGAAGCTGTTACCTGTCCAGAAACACGCACAGATTCAAACTCTGAGCTTAAAACCTCAAAGAAGCGTGTTTTCATGAAAGTGCGTATAACCACAGTTTCAGCACTCTACCTCGCATCCTGACAGAGATAAACACATATTCACTCGAATTCAGTCGTATAGTCACTATTCACTCTAGTTTGTCACTTTCCCACTGAGTTACACACAGAATTAAAATTTTTTGACGAACAGAACCAAAAAAAGAAAGTTTTTGAAAAATGCATATCTTCACTTCAGAAGCTTATATTCACTACCAAATGACCATACAAACACATTGGACCACACGAGACCATATATGTACTGCCCTGTGATCTGAAGCTGTTCCCGGCCCAGAAACACACACAGATTCACTTTCTGAACTTAAAACCACAAAGATGTGTGTTTTCATGAAAGTGTGTATAACCACAGTTTCAACGCTCTAGCTCGCTTCCTGACAGAGATTGGGGCATATTCACTCCAATTCAGTCATACAGCCACAATTCCCTAAAGTTTGTCACCTTCCCACTAAGTTCCACACAGAATGAAAATTTTTGACAAGCAGAACTAAAAAAAAGAAAGTTTTTGAAAAAGTGGATATCATCACTTCAGAAGCTTATATTCACTTCCAAATGACCATACAAGCACATTGTGTGAAACAAAACCATATATGCATTGCACTGTGATCTGAAGCTGTTACCTGTCCAGAAATACGCACAGATTCAAGTTCTGAGCTTAAAACCTCAAAGAAGCGTGTTTTCATGAAAGTGCGTATAACCACAGTTTCAGCACTCTACCTCGCATCCTTAAAGAGATAAACGCATATTCACTCAAATTCAGTCGTATAGTCACTATTCACTCTAGTTTGTCACCTTCCCACTGAGTTAAACACAGAATGATCATTTTTGCCAAGCAGAACTAAAAAAAAAAAAGTTTTTGAAAAAGTGCATATCTTCACTACAGAGGCTTTAATTCACTTCCAAATGACCATACAAGCACATTGTGTGAAACAAAACCATATATGCATTGCACTGTGATCTGAAGCTGTTACCTGGCCAGAAACACGCACAGATTCAAACTCTGAACTTAAAACCTCAAAGAAGCGTGATTTCATGAAAGTGCGTATAACCACAGTTTCAGCACTCTACCTCGCATCCTTACAGAGATAAACACATATTCACTCAAATTCAGTCGTATAGTCACTATTCACTCTAGTTTGTCACTTTCCCACTGAGTTACACACAGAATGAAATTTTTTGACGAGCAGAACTAAAAAAAAGAAAGTTTTTGAAAAATGCATATCTTCACTTCAGAAGCTTATATTCACTTCCAAATGACCATACAAACACATTGGACCACACGAGACCATATATGTACTGCCCTGTGATCTGAAGCTGTTCCCGGCCCAGAAACACACACAGATTCACGTTCTGAACTTAAAACCACAAAGAAGTGTGTTTTCATGAAAGTGTGTATAACCACAGTTTCAACGCTCTAGCTCGCTTCCTGACAGAGATTGGGGCATATTCACTCCAATTCAGTCATACAGCCACAATTCCCTAAAGTTTGTCACCTTGCCACTGAGTTCCACACAGAATGAAAATTTTTGACAAGCAGAACTAAAAAAAAGAAAGTTTTTGAAAAAGTGGATATCATCACTTCAGAAGCTTTTATTCACTTCCAAATGACAATACAAGAACATTGGGCGAAAGGATACTATATATGCATTGCACTGTGATCTGAAGCTGTTACCTGTCCAGAAACACGCACAGATTCAAGTTCTGAGCTTAAAACCACAAAGAAGCGTGTTTTCATGAAAGTGCGTATCGTCACAGTTTCAAAGCTCTAGCTCGCTTCCTGACAGATATTGGGGCATATTCACTCCAATTCAGTCATACAGCCACAATTCCCTAAAGTTTGAAACCTTCCCACTGAGTTCCACACAGAATGAAAATTTTTGACAAGCAGAACTAAAAAAAAGAATGTTTTTGAAAAAGTGGATATCATCACCTCAGAAGCTTATATTCACTTCCAAATGACCATACAAGCAGATTGTGTGAAACAAAACCATATATGCATTGCACTGTGATCTGAAGCTGTTACCTGTCCAGAAACACGCACAGATTCAAACTCTGAGCTTAAAACCTCAAAGAAGCGTGTTTTCATGAAAGTGCGTATAACCACAGTTTCAGCACTCTACCTCGCATCCTCAAAGAGATAAACGCATATTCACTCAAATTCAGTCGTATAGTCACTATTCACTCTTGTTTGTCACCTTCCCACTGAGTTAAACACAGAATGAACATTTTTGACAAGCAGAACTAAAAAAAAAGAAAGTTTTTGAAAAAGTGGATATCATCACTTCAGAAGCTTTTATTCACTTCCAAATGACAATACAAGCACATTGTGTGAAACAAAACCATATATGCATTGCACTGTGATCTGAAGCTGTTACCTGGCCAGAAACACGCACAGATTCAAACTCTGAGCTGAAAAACCTCAAAGAAGCGTGTTTTCATGAAAGTGCGTATAACCACAGTTTCAGCACTCTACCTCGCATCCTGAAAGAGATAAACGCATATTCACTCAAATTCAGTCGTATAGTCACTATTCACTCTAGTTTGTCACCTTCCCACTGAGTTAAACACAGAATGATCATTTTTGCCAAGCAAAACAAAAAAAAAGAAAGTTTTTGAAAAAGTGCATATCTTCACTACAGAGGCTTTAATTCACTTCCAAATGACCATACAAGCACATTGTGTGAAACAAAACCATATATGCATTGCACTGTGATCTGAAGCTGTTACCTGGCCAGAAACACGCAGAGATTCAAACTCTGAGCTTAAAACCTCAAAGATGCGTGATTTCATGAAAGTGCGTATAACCACAGTTTCAGCACTCTACCTCGCATCCTTACAGAGATAAACACATATTCACTCAAATTCAGTCGTATAGTCACTATTCACTCTAGTTTGTCACCTTCCCACTATGTGAAACACAGAATGATCATTTTTGCCAAGCAGAACTAAAAAAAAAAAAGTTTTTGAAAAAGTGCATATCTTCACTACAGAGGCTTTAATTCACTTCCAAATGACCATACAAGCACATTGTGTGAAACAAAACCATATATGCATTGCACTGTGATCTGAAGCTGTTACCTGGCCAGAAACACGCACAGATTCAAAGTCTAGTTTGTCACTTTCCCACTGAGTTACAAACAGAATGAAAATTTTTGACGAACAGAACCAAAAAAAAGAAAGTTTTTGAAAAATGCATATCTTCACTTCAGAAGCTTATATTCACTTCCAAATGACCATACAAACACATTGGACCACACGAGACCATATATGTACTGCCCTGTGATCTGAAGCTGTTCCCGGCCCAGAAACACACACAGATTCACGTTCTGAACTTAAAACCACAAAGATGTGTGTTTTCATGAAAGTGTGTATAACCACAGTTTCAACGCTCTAGCTCGCTTCCTGACAGAGATTGGGGCATATTCACTCCAATTCAGTCATACAGCCACAATTCCCTAAAGTTTGTCACCTTCCCACTGAGTTCCACACAGAATGAAAATTTTTGACAAGCAGAACTAAAAAAAAAGAAAGTTTTTGAAAAAGTGGATATCATCACTTCAAAGCTGTTATTCACTTCCAAATGACCATACAAGCACATTGTGTGAAACGAAACCATATATGCATTGCACTGTGATCTGAAGCTGTTACCTGTCCAGAAACACGCACAGATTCAAACTCTGAGCTTAAAACCTCAAAGAAGCGTGTTTTCATGAAAGTGCGTATAACCACAGTTTCAGCACTCTACCTCGCATCATCAAAGAGATAAACGCATATTCACTCAAATTCAGTCGTATAGTCACTATTCACTCTTGTTTGTCACCTTCCCACTGAGTTAAACACAGAATGATCATTTTTGCCAAGCAGAACTAAAAAAAAAAAATGTTTTTGAAAAAGTGCATATCTTCACTACAGAGGCTTTAATTCACTTCCAAATGACCATACAAGCACATTGTGTGAAACAAAACCATATATGCATTGCACTGTGATCTGAAGCTGTTACCTGGCCATAAACACGCACAGATTCAAACTCTGAGCTTAAAACCTCAAAGAAGCGTGTTTTCATGAAAGTGCGTATAGCCACAGTTTCATCGCTCTAGCTCGCTTCCTGACAGATATTGGGGCATGTTCACTCCAATTCAGTCATACAGCCACAATTCCCTAAAGTTTGTCACCTTCCCACTGAGTTACACACAGAATGAACATTTTTGACAAGCAGAACTAAAAAAAAGAAAGTTTTTGAAAAAGTGGATATCATCACTTCAGAAGCTTTTATTCACTTCCAAATGACAATACAAGAACATTGGGCGAAAGGATACCATATATGCACTTCCCTGTGATCTGAAGCTGTTACCTGGCCAGAAATACGCACAGATTCAAGTTCTGAGCTTAAAACCTCAAAGAAGCGTGTTTTCATGAAAGTGCGTATAGCCACAGTTTCAACGCTCTAGCTCGCTTCCTGACAGTTATTGGGGCATGTTCACTCCAATTCAGTCATACAGCCACAATTCCCTAAAGTTTGTCACCTTCCCACTGATTTACACACAGAATATACATTTTTGACAAGCAGAACTAAAAAAAAGAAAGTTTTTGAAAAAGTGGATATCATCACTTCAGAAGCTTTTATTCACTTCCAAATGACAATACAAGCACATTGCGTGAAACAAAACCATATATGCATTGCACTGTGATCTGAAGCTGTTACCTGGCCAGAAACACGCACAGATTCAAACTCTGAGCTTAAAACCTCAAAGAAGCGTGTTTTCATGAAAGTGCGTATAACCACAGTTTCAGCACTCTACCTCGCATCCTTAAAGAGATAAACGCATATTCACTCAAATTCAGTCGTATAGTCACTATTCACTCTAGTTTGTCACCTTCCCACTGAGTTAAACACAGAATGATCATTTTTGCCAAGCAGAACTAAAAAAAAGAAAGTTTTTGAAAAAGTGCATATCTTCACTACTGAGGCTTTAATTCACTTCCAAATGACCATACAAGCACATTGTGTGAAACAAAACCATATATGCATTGCACTGTGATCTGAAGCTGTTACCTGGCCAGAAACACGCACAGATTCAAACTCTGAGCTTAAAACCTCAAAGATGCGTGATTTCATGAAAGTGCGTATAACCACAGTTTCAGCACTCCACCTCGCATCCTTACAGAGATAAACACATATTCACTCAAATTCAGTCGTATAGTCACTATTCACTCGAGTTTGTCACTTTCCCACTGAGTTACACACAGAATGAAAAGTTTTGACGAACAGAACTAAAAAAAAGAAAGTTTTTGAAAAATGCATATCTTCACTTCAGAAGCTTATATTCACTTCCAAATGACCATACAAACACATTGGACCACACGAGACCATATATGTACTGCACTGTGATCTGAAGCTGTTCCCGGCCCAGAAACACACACAGATTCAGGTTCTGAACTTAAAACCACAAAGATGTGTGTTTTCATGAAAGTGTGTATAACCACAGTTTCAACGCTCTAGCTCGCTTCCTGACAGAGATTGGAGCATATTCACTCCAATTCAGTCATACAGCCACAATTCCCTAAAGTTTGTCACCTTCCCACTGATTTACACACAGAATGAACATTTTTGACAAGCAGAACTAAAAAAAAGAAAGTTTTTGAAAAAGTGGATATCATCACTTCAGAAGCTTTTATTCACTTCCAAATGACAATACAAGCACATTGTGTGAAACAAAACCATATATGCATTGCACTGTGATCTGAAGCTGTTACCTGGCCAGAAACACGCACAGATTCAAACTCTGAGCTTAAAACCTCAAAGAAGCGTGTTTTCATGAAAGTGCGTATAACCACAGTTTCAGCACTCTACCTCGCATCATTACAGAGATGAACACATATTCACTCAAACTCAGTCGTATAGTCACTATTCACTCTAGTTTGTCACTTTCCCACTGAGTTACACAGAATGAAAATTTTTGACGAACAGAACCAAAAAAAAGAACGTTTTTGAAAAATGCATATCTTCACTTCAGAAGCTTATTTTCACTTCCAAATGACATTACAAACACATTGGACCACACGAGACCATATATGTACTGCCCTGTGATCTGAAGCTGTTCCCGGCCCAGAAACACACACAGATTCACGTTCTGAACTTAAAACCACAAAGATGTGTGTTTTCATGAAAGTGTGCATAACCACAGTTTCAACGCTCTAGCTCGCTTCCTGACAAATATTGGGGCATATTCACTCCAATTCAGTCATACAGCCACAATTCCCTAAAGTTTGTCACCTTCCCACTGAGTTCCACACAGAATGAAAATTTTTGACAAGCAGAACTAAAAAAAAGAATGTTTTTGAAAAAGTGGATATCATCACTTCAGAAGCTTATATCCACTTCCAAATGACCATACAAGCACATTGTGTGAAACAAAACCATATATGCATTGCACTGTGATCTGAAGCTGTTACCTGTCCAGAAACACGCACAGATTCAAACTCTGAGCTTAAAACCTCAAAGAAGCGTGTTTTCATGAAAGTGCGTATAACCACAGTTTCAGCACTCTACCTCGCATCCTCAAAGAGATAAACGCATATTCACTCAAATTCAGTCGTATAGTCACTATTCACTCTAGTTTGTCACCTTCCCACTGAGTTAAACACAGAATGATCATTTTTGCCAAGCAGAACTAAAAAAAAAAAAAGTTTTTGAAAAAGTGCATATCTTCACTCCTGAGGCTTTAATTCACTTCCAAATGACCATAGAAGCACATTGTGTGAAACAAAACCATATATGCATTGCACTGTGATCTGAAGCTGTTACCTGGCCAGAAACACGCACAGATTCAAACTCTGAGCTTAAAACCTCAAAGAAGCGTGATTGCATGAAAATGCGTATAACCACAGTTTCAGCACTCTACCTCGCATCCTTACAGGGATAAACACATATTCACTCAAATTCAGTCGTATAGTCACTATTCACTCTAGTTTGTCACCTTCCCACTGAGTTAAACACAGAATGATCATTTTTGCCAAACAAAACAAAAAAAAAGAAAGTTTTTGAAAAAGTGCATATCTTCACTACAGAGGCTTTAATTCACTTCCAAATGACCATACAAGGACATTGTGTGAAACAAAACCATATATGCATTGCACTGTGATCTGAAGCTTTTACCTGGCCAGAAACACGCACAGATTCAAACTCTGAGCTTAAAACCTCAAAGATGCGTGATTTCATGAAAGTGCGTATAACCACAGTTTCAGCACTCTACCTCGCATCCTGACAGAGATAAACACATATTCACTCAAATTCAGTCGTATAGTCACTATTCACTCTAGTTTGTCACCTTCCCACTGAGTTAAACACAGAATGATCATTTTTGCCAAGCAGAACTAAAAAAAAAAAAAAGTTTTTGAAAAAGTGCATATCTTCACTACAGAGGCTTTAATTCACTTCCAAATGACCATACAAGCACATTGTGTGAAACAAAACCATATATGCATTGCACTGTCATCTGAAGCTGTTACCTGGCCAGAAACACGCACAGATTCAAACTCTAGTTTGTCACTTTCCCACTGAGTTACACACAGAATGAAAATTTTTGACGAACAGAACCAAAAAAAAGAAAGTTTTTGAAAAATGCATATCTTCACTTCAGAAGCTTATATTCACTTCCAAATGACCATACAAACACATTGGACCACACGGGACCATATATGTACTGACCTGTGATCTGAAGCTGTTCCCGGCCCAGAAACACACACAGATTCACGTTCTGAACTTAAAACCACAAAGATGTGTGTTTTCATGAAAGTGTGTATAACCACAGTTTCAACGCTCTAGCTCGCTTCCTGACAGAGATTGGGGCATATTCACTCCAATTCAGTCATACAGCCACAATTCCCTAAAGTTTGTCAGCTTCCCACTAAGTTCCACACAGAATGAAAATTTTTGACAAGCAGAACTAAAAAAAAAGAAAGTTTTTGAAAAAGTGGATATCATCACTTCAGAAGCTTTTATTCACTTCCAAATGACCATACAAGCACATTGTGTGAAACAAAACCATATATGCATTGCACTGTGATCTGAAGCTGTTACCTGTCCAGAAACACGCACAGATTCAAACTCTGAGCTTAAAACCTCAAAGAAGTGTGTTTTCATGAAAGTGCGTATAACCACAGTTTCAGCACTCTACCTCGCATCTTCAAAGAGATAAACGCATATTCACTCAAATTCAGTCGTATAGTCACTATTCACTCTAGTTTGTCACCTTCCCACTGAGTTAAACACAGAATGATCATTTTTGCCAAGCAGAACTAAAAAAAAAAAAAGTTTTTGAAAAAGTGCATATCTTCACTACAGAGGCTTTAATTCACTTCCAAATGACCATACAAGCATATTGTGTGAAACAAAACCATATATGCATTGCACTGTGATCTGAAGCTGTTACCTGGCCAGAAACACGCACAGATTCATACTCTGAGCTTAAAACCTCAAAGAAGCCTGTTTTCATGAAAGTGCGTATAGCCACAGTTTCATCGCTCTAGCTCGCTTCCTGACAGATATTGGGGCATGTTCACTCCAATTCAGTCATACAGCCACAATTCCCTAAAGTTTGTCACCTTCCCACTGAGTTACACACAGAATGAACATTTTTGACAAGCAGAACTAAAAAAAAGAAAGTTTTTGAAAAAGTGGATATCATCACTTCAGAAGCTTTTATTCACTTCCAAATGACAATACAAGAACATTGGGCGAAAGGATACCATATATGCACTTCCTTGTGATCTGAAGCTGTTACCTGGCCAGAAACACGCACAGATTCAAGTTCTGAGCTTAAAACCTCAAAGAAGCGTGTTTTCATGAAAGTGCGTATAGCCACAGTTTCAACGCTCTAGCTCGCTTCCTGACAGAGATTGGGGCATATTCACTCAAATTCAGTCATACAGCCACAATTCCATAAAGTTTGTCACCTTCCCACTGATTTACACACAGAATGAACATTTTTGACAAGCAGAACTAAAAAAAAGAAAGTTTTTGAAAAAGTGGATATCATCACTTCAGAAGCTTTTATTCACTTCCAAATGACAATACAAGCACATTGCGTGAAACAAAATCATATATGCATTGCACTGTGATCTGAAGCTGTTACCTGGCCAGAAACACGCACAGATTCAAACTCTGAGCTTAAAACCTCAAAGAAGCGTGTTTTCATGAAAGTGCGTATAACCACAGTTTCAGCACTCTACCTCGCATCCTTAAAGAGATAAACGCATATTCACTCAAATTCAGTCGTATAGTCACTATTCACTCTAGTTTGTCACCTTCCCACTGAGTTAAACACAGAATGATCATTTTTGCCAAGCAGAGCTAAAAAAAAGAAAGTTTTTGAAAAAGTGCATATCTTCACTACAGAGGCTTTAATTCACTTCCAAATGACCATACAAGCACATTGTGTGAAACAAAACCATATATGCATTGCACTGTGATCTGAAGCTGTTACCTGGCCAGAAACACGCACAGATTCAAACTCTGAGCTTAAAACCTCAAAGATGCGTGATTTCATGAAAGTGCGTATAACCACAGTTTCAGCACTCCACCTCGCATCCTTACAGAGATAAACACATATTCACTCAAATTCAGTCGTATAGTCACTATTCACTCGAGTTTGTCACTTTCCCACTGAGTTACACACAGAATGAAAAGTTTTGACGAACAGAACTAAAAAAAAGAAAGTTTTTGAAAAATGCATATCTTCACTTCAGAAGCTTATATTCACTTCCAAATGACCATACAAACACATTGGACCACACGAGACCATATATGTACTGCACTGTGATCTGAAGCTGTTCCCGTCCCAGAAACACACACAGATTCAGGTTCTGAACTTAAAACCACAAAGATGTGTGTTTTCATGAAAGTGTGTATAACCACAGTTTCAACGCTCTAGCTCGCTTCCTGACAGAGATTGGAGCATATTCACTCCAATTCAGTCATACAGCCACAATTCCCTAAAGTTTGTCACCTTCCCACTGATTTACACACAGAATGAACATTTTTGACAAGCAGAACTAAAAAAAAGAAAGTTTTTGAAAAAGTGGATATCATCACTTCAGAAGCTTTTATTCACTTCCAAATGACAATACAAGCACATTGTGTGAAACAAAACCATATATGCATTGCACTGTGATCTGAAGCTGTTACCTGGCCAGAAACACGCACAGATTCAAACTCTGAGCTTAAAACCTCAAAGAAGCGTGTTTTCATGAAAGTGCGTATAACCACAGTTTCAGCACTCTACCTCGCATCCTTAAAGAGATAAACACATATTCACTCAAACTCAGTCGTATAGTCACTATTCACTCTAGTTTGTCACTTTCCCACTGAGTTACACAGAATGAAAATTTTTGACGAACAGAACCAAAAAAAAGAACGTTTTTGAAAAATGCATATCTTCACTTCAGAAGCTTATTTTCACTTCCAAATGACCATACAAACACATTGGACCACACGAGACCATATATGTACTGCCCTGTGATCTGAAGCTGTTCCCGGCCCAGAAACACACACAGATTCACGTTCTGAGCTTAAAACCACAAAGAAGTGTGTTTTCATGAAAGTGTGTATAACCACAGTTTCAACGCTCTAGCTCGCTTCCTGACAGAGATTGGGGCATATTCACTCCAATTCAGTCATACAGCCACAATTCCCTAAAGTTTGTCACCTTCCCACTGAGTTCCACACAGAATGAAAATTTTTGACAAGCAGAACTAAAAAAAAGAATGTTTTTGAAAAAGTGGATATCATCACTTCAGAAGCTTATATTCACTTCCAAATGACCATACAAGCACATTGTGTGAAACAAAACCATATATGCATTGCACTGTGATCTGAAGCTGTTACCTGTCCAGAAACACGCACAGATTCAAACTCTGAGCTTAAAACCTCAAAGAAGCGTGTTTTCATGAAAGTGCGTCTAACCACAGTTTCAGCACTCTACCTCGCATCCTCAAAGAGATAAACGCATATTCACTCAAATTCAGTCGTATAGTCACTATTCACTCTAGTTTGTCACCTTCCCACTGAGTTAAACACAGAATGATCATTTTTGCCAAGCAGAACTAAAAAAAAAAAGTTTTTGAAAAAGTGCATATCTTCACTACAGAGGCTTTAATTCACTTCCAAATGACCATACAAGCACATTGTGTGAAACAAAACCATATATGCATTGCACTGTGATCTGAAGCTGTTACCTGGCCAGAAACACGCACAGATTCAAACTCTGAACTTAAAACCTCAAAGAAGCGTGATTTCATGAAAGTGCGTATAACCACAGTTTCAGCACTCTACCTCGCATCCTTACAGAGATAAACACATATTCACTCAAATTCAGTCGTATAGTCACTATTCACTCTAGTTTGTCACTTTCCCACTGAGTTACACACAGAATGAAATTTTTTGACGAACAGAACTAAAAAAAAGAAAGTTTTTGAAAAATGCATATCTTCACTTCAGAAGCTTATATTCACTTCCAAATGACCATACAAACACATTGGACCACACGAGACCATATATGTACTGCCCTGTGATCTGAAGCTGTTCCCGGCCCAGAAACACACACAGATTCACGTTCTGAACTTAAAACCACAAAGAAGTGTGTTTTCATGAAAGTGTGTATAACCACAGTTTCAACGCTCTAGCTCGCTTCCTGACAGAGATTGGGGCATATTCACTCCAATTCAGTCATACAGCCACAATTCCCTAAAGTTTGTCACCTTGCCACTGAGTTCCACACAGAATGAAAATTTTTGACAAGCAGAACTAAAAAAAAGAAAGTTTTTGAAAAAGTGGATATCATCACTTCAGAAGCTTTTATTCACTTCCAAATACGATACAAGAACATTGGGCGAAAGGATACTATATATGCATTGCACTGTGATCTGAAGCTGTTACCTGTCCAGAAACACGCACAGATTCAAGTTCTGAGCTTAAAACCACAAAGAAGCGTGTTTTCATGAAAGTGCGTATAGTCACAGTTTCAACGCTCTAGCTCGCTTCCTGACAGATATTGGGGCATGTTCACTCCAATTCAGTCATACAGCCACAATTCCCTCAAGTTTCTCACTTTCCCACTGAGTTCCACACAGAATGAAAATTTTTGACAAGCAGAACTAAAAAAAAGAAAGTTTTTGAAAAAGTGGATATCATCACTACAGAGGCTTTAATTCACTTCCAAATGACCATACAAGCACATTGTGTGAAACAAAACCATATATGCATTGCACTGTGATCTGAAGCTGTTACCTGGCCAGAAACACGCACAGATTCAAACTCTGAGCTTAAAACCTCAAAGAAGCGTGTTTTCATGAAAGTGCGTATAGCCACAGTTTCAACGCTCTAGCTCGCTTCCTGACAGAGATTGGGGCATATTCACTCAAATTCAGTCATACAGCCACAATTCCATAAAGTTTGTCACCTTCCCACTGATTTACACACAGAATGAACATTTTTGACAAGCAGAACTAAAAAAAAGAAAGTTTTTGAAAAAGTGGATATCATCACTTCAGAAGCTTTTATTCACTTCCAAATGACAATACAAGCACATTGCGTGAAACAAAATCATATATGCATTGCACTGTGATCTGAAGCTGTTACCTGGCCAGAAACACGCACAGATTCAAGTTCTGAGCTTAAAACCTCAAAGAAGCGTGTTTTCATAAAAGTGCGTATAACCACAGTTTCAGCACTCTACCTCGCATCCTTAAAGAGATAAACACATATTCACTCAAACTCAGTCGTATAGTCACTATTCACTCTAGTTTGTCACTTTCCCACTGAGTTACAAAGAATGAAAATTTTTGACGAACAGAACCAAAAAAAAGAACGTTTTTGAAAAATGCATATCTTCACTTCAGAAGCTTATTTTCACTTCCAAATGACCATACAAACACATTGGACCACACGAGACCATATATGTACTGCCCTGTGATCTGAAGCTGTTCCCGGCCCAGAAACACACACAGATTCACGTTCTGAACTTAAAACCACATAGAAGTGTGTTTTCATGAAAGTGTGTATAACCACAGTTTCAACGCTCTAGCTCGCTTCCTGACAGAGACTGGGGCATATTCACTCCAATTCAGTCATACAGCCACAATTCCCAAAAGTTTGTCACCTTCCCACTGAGTTACACACAGAATGAAAATTTTTGACAAGCAGAACTAAAAAAAAGAAAGTTTTTGAAAAAGTGGATATCATCACTTCAGAAGCTTGTATTCACTTCCAAATGACAATACAAGAACATTGGGCGAAAGGATACCATATATGCACTGCCCTGTGATCTGAAGCTGTTACCTGGCCAGAAACACGCACAGATTCAAGTTCTGAGCTTAAAACCTCAAAGAAGCGTGTTTTCATGAAAATGCGTATAGCCACAGTTTCAACGCTCTAGCTCGCATCCTGACAGATATTGGGGCATGTTCACTCCAGTTCAGACATACAGCCACAATTCCCTAAAGTTTGTCACCTTCCCACTGAGTTACACACAGAATGAACATTTTTGACAAGCAGAACTAAAAAAAAAGAAAGTTTTTGAAAAAGTGGATATCATCACTTCAGAAGCTTTTATTCACTTCCAAATGACAATACAAGCACATTGTGTGAAACAAAACCATATATGCATTGCACTGTGATCTGAAGCTGTTACCTGGCCAGAAACACGCACAGATTCAAACTCTGAGCTTAAAACCTCAAAGAAGCGTGTTTTCATGAAAGTGCGTATAACCACAGTTTCAGCACTCTACCTCGCATCCTTAAAGAGATAAACGCATATTCACTCAAATTCAGTCGTATAGTCACTATTCACTCTAGTTTGTCACCTTCCCACTGAGTTAAACACAGAATGATCATTTTTGCCAAGCAAAACAAAAAAAAAGTTTTTGAAAAAGTGCATATCTTCACTACAGAGGCTTTAATTCACTTCCAAATGACCATACAAGCACATTGTGTGAAACAAAACCATATATGCATTGCACTGTGATCTGAAGCTGTTACCTGTCCAGAAACACGCACAGATTCAAACTCTGAGCTTAAAACCTCAAAGAAGCGTGTTTTCATGAAAGTGCGTATAACCACAGTTTCAGCACTCTACCTCGCATCCTCAAAGAGATAAACGCATATTCACTCAAATTCAGTCGTATAGTCACTATTCACTCTAGTTTGTCACCTTCCCACTGAGTTAAACACAGAATGATCATTTTTGCCAAGCAAAAAAAAAAAAAAAGAAAGTTTTTGAAAAAGTGCATATCTTCACTACAGAGGCTTTAATTCACTTCCAAATGACCATACAAGCACATTGTGTGAAACAAAACCATATATGCATTGCACTGCGATCTGAAGCTTTTACCTGGCCAGAAATACGCTCAGATTCAAACTCTGAGCTTAAAACCTCAAAGAAGCGTGATTTCATGAAAGTGCGTATAACCACAGTTTCAGCACTCTACCTCGCATCCTGACAGAGATAAACACATATTCACTCAAATTCAGTCGTATAGTCACTATTCACTCTAGTTTGTCACTTTCCCACTGAGTTACACACAGAATGAAATTTTTTGACGAACAGAACTAAAAAAAAGAAAGTTTTTGAAAAATGCATATCTTCACTTCAGAAGCTTATATTCACTTCCAAATGACCATACAAACACATTGGACCACACGAGACCATATATGTACTGCCCTGTGATCTGAAGCTGTTCCCGGCCCAGAAACACACACAGATTCACGTTCTGAACTTAAAACCACAAAGATGTGTGTTTTCATGAAAGTGTGTATAACCACAGTTTCAACGCTCTAGCTCGCTTCCTGACAGAGATTGGGGCATATTCACTCCAATTCAGTCATACAGCCACAATTCCCTAAAGTTTGTCACCTTCCCACTGAGTTACACACAGAATGAACATTTTTGACAAGCAGAACTAAAAAAAAAGAAAGTTTTTGAAAAAGTGGATATCATCACTTCAGAAGCTTTTATTCACTTCCAAATGACAATACAAGCACATTGTGTGAAACAAAACCATATATGCATTGCACTGTGATCTGAAGCTGTTACCTGGCCAGAAACACGCACATATTCAAACTCTGAGCTTAAAACCTCAAATAAGCGTGTTTTCATGAAAGTGCGTATAACCACAGTTTCAGCACTCTACCTCGCATCCTTAAAGAGATAAACGCATATTCACTCAAATTCAGTCGTATAGTCACTATTCACTCTAGTTTGTCACCTTCCCACTGAGTTAAACACAGAATGATCATTTTTGCCAAGCAAAACAAAAAAAAAGAAAGTTTTTGAAAAAGTGCATATCTTCACTACAGAGGCTTTAATTCACTTCCAAATGACCATACAAGCACATTGTGTGAAACAAAACCATATATGCATTGCACTGTGATCTGAAGCTGTTACCTGTCCAGAAACACGCACAGATTCAAACTCTGAGCTTAAAACCTCAAAGAAGCGTGTTTTCATGAAAGTGCGTATAACCACAGTTTCAGCACTCTACCTCGCATCCTCAAAGAGATAAACGCATATTCACTCAAATTCAGTCGTATAGTCACTATTCACTCTAGTTTGTCACCTTCCCACTGAGTTAAACACAGAATGATCATTTTTGCCAAGCAAAACAAAAAAAAAGAAAGTTTTTGAAAAAGTGCATATCTTCACTACAGAGGCTTTAATTCACTTCCAAATGACCATACAAGCACATTGTGTGAAACAAAACCATATATGCATTGCACTGTGATCTGAAGCTGTTACCTGTCCAGAAACACGCACAGATTCAAACTCTGAGCTTAAAACCTCAAAGAAGCGTGATTTCATGAAAGTGCGTATAACCACAGTTTCAGCACTCTTCCTCGCATCCTGACAGAGATAAACACATATTCACTCAAATTCAGTCGTATAGTCACTATTCACTCTAGTTTGTCACTTTCCCACTGAGTTACACACAGAATGAAATTTTTTGACGAACAGAACAAAAAAAAAGAAAGTTTTTGAAAAATGCATATCTTCACTTCAGAAGCTTATATTCACTTCCAAATGACCATACAAACACTTTGGACCACACGAGACCATATATGTACTGCCCTGTGATCTGAACTGTTCCCGGTGCAGAAACACACACAGATTCACGTTCTGAACTTAAAACCACAAAGAAGTGTGTTTTCATGAAAGTGTGTATAACCACAGTTTCAACGCTCTAGCTCGCTTCCTGACAGAGACTGGGGCATATTCACTCCAATTCAGTCATACAGCCACAATTCCCTAAAGTTTGTCACCTTCCCACTGAGTTACACACAGAATGAAAATTTTTGACAAGCAGAACTAAAAAAAAGAAAGTTTTTGATAAAGTGGATATCATCACTTCAGAAGCTTTTATTCACTTTCAAATGACAATACAAGAACATTGGGCGAAAGGATACCATATATGCACTGCCCTGTGATCTGAAGCTGTTACCTGGCAGGAAACACGCACAGATTCAAGTTCTGAGCTTAAAACCTCAAAGAAGCGTGTTTTCATGAAAGTGCGTATAGTCACAGTTTCAACGCTCTAGCTCGCTTCCTGACAATTATTGGGGCATGTTCACTCAAATTCAGTCATACAGCCACACTTCCCTAAAGTTTGTCACCTTCCCACTGAGTTCCACACAGAATGAAAATATTTGACAAGCAGAACTAAAAAAAAGAATGTTTTTGAAAAAGTGGATATCATCACTTCAGAAGCTTATATTCACTTCCAAATGACCATACAAGCACATTGTGTGAAACAAAACCATATATGCATTGCACTGTGATCTGAAGCTGTTACCTGGCCAGAAACACGCACAGATTCAAACTCTGAGCTTAAAACCTCAAAGAAGCGTGTTTTCATGAAAGTGCGTATAACCACAGTTTCAGCACTCTACCTCGCATCCTCAAAGAGATAAACGCATATTCACTCAAATTCAGTCGTATAGTCACTATTCACTCTAGTTTGTCACTTTCCCACTGAGTTACACACAGAATGAAATTTTTTGACGAACAGAAGTAAAAAAAAGAAAGTTTTTGAAAAATGCATATCTTCACCTCAGAAGCTTATATTCACTTCCAAATGACCATACAAACACATTGGACCACACGAGACCATATATGTACTGCCCTGTGATCTGAAGCTGTTCCCGGCCCAGAAACACACACAGATTCACGTTCTGAACTTAAAACCACAAAGATGTGTGTTTTCATGAAAGTGTCTATAACCACAGTTTCAACGCTCTAGCTCGCTTCCTGACAGAGATTGGGGCATATTCACTCCAATTCAGTCATACAGCCACAATTCCCTAAAGTTTGTCACCTTCCCACTGAGTTACACACAGAATGAAAATTTTTGACAAGCAGAACTAAAAAAAAGAAAGTTTTTGAAAAAGTGGATATCATCACTTCAGAAGCTTGTATTCACTTCCAAATGACAATACAAGAACATTGGGCGAAAGGATACCATATATGCACTGCCCTGTGATCTGAAGCTGTTACCTGGCCAGAAACACGCACAGATTCAAGTTCTGAGCTTAAAACCTCAAAGAAGCGTGTTTTCATGAAAATGCGTATAGCCACAGTTTCAACGCTCTAGCTCGCATCCTGACAGATATTGGGGCATGTTCACTCCAGTTCAGACATACAGCCACAATTCCCTAAAGTTTGTCACCTTCCCACTGAGTTACACACAGAATGAACATTTTTGACAAGCAGAACTAAAAAAAAAGAAAGTTTTTGAAAAAGTGGATACCATCACTTCAGAAGCTTTTATTCACTTGCAAATGACAATACAAGCACATTGTGTGAAACAAAACCATATATGCATTGCACTGTGATCTGAAGCTGTTACCTGGCCAGAAACACGCACAGATTCAAACTCTGAGCTTAAAACCTCAAAGAAGCGTGTTTTCATGAAAGTGCGTATAACCACAGTTTCAGCACTCTACCTCGCATCCTTAAAGAGATAAACGCATATTCACTCAAATTCAGTCGTATAGTCACTATTCACTCTAGTTTGTCACCTTCCCACTGAGTTAAACACAGAATGATCATTTTTGCCAAGCAAAACAAAAAAAAAGTTTTTGAAAAAGTGCATATCTTCACTACAGAGGCTTTAATTCACTTCCAAATGACCATACAAGCACATTGTGTGAAACAAAACCATATATGCATTGCACTGTGATCTGAAGCTGTTACCTGTCCAGAAACACGCACAGATTCAAACTCTGAGCTTAAAACCTCAAAGAAGCGTGTTTTCATGAAAGTGCGTATAACCACAGTTTCAGCACTCTACCTCGCATCCTCAAAGAGATAAACGCATATTCACTCAAATTCAGTCATATAGTCACTATTCACTCTAGTTTGTCACCTTCCCACTGAGTTAAACACAGAATGATCATTTTTGCCAAGCAAAAAAAAAAAAAAAGAAAGTTTTTGAAAAAGTGCATATCTTCACTACAGAGGCTTTAATTCACTTCCAAATGACCATACAAGCACATTGTGTGAAACAAAACCATATATGCATTGCACTGCGATCTGAAGCTTTTACCTGGCCAGAAATACGCTCAGATTCAAACTCTGAGCTTAAAACCTCAAAGAAGCGTGATTTCATGAAAGTGCGTATAACCACAGTTTCAGCACTCTACCTCGCATCCTGACAGAGATAAACACATATTCACTCAAATTCAGTCGTATAGTCACTATTCACTCTAGTTTGTCACTTTCCCACTGAGTTACACACAGAATGAAATTTTTTGACAAACAGAACTAAAAAAAAGAAAGTTTTTGAAAAATGCATATCTTCACTTCAGAAGCTTATATTCACTTCCAAATGACCATACATACACATTGGACCACACGAGACCATATATGTACTGCCCTGTGATCTGAAGCAGTTCCCGGCCCAGAAACACACACAGATTCACGTTCTGAACTTAAAACCACAAAGAAGTGTGTTTTCATGAAAGTGTGTATAACCACAGTTTCAACGCTCTAGCTCGCTTCCTGACAGAGATTGGGGCATATTCACTCCAATTCAGTCATACAGCCACAATTCCCTAAAGTTTGTCACCTTCCCACTGAGTTACACACAGAATGAAAATTTTTGACAAGCAGAACTAAAAAAAAGAAAGTTTTTGAAAAAGTGGATATCATCACTTCATAAGCTTTTGTTCACTTCCAAATGACAATACAAGAACATTGGGCGAAAGGATACCATATATGCACTGCCCTGTGATCTGAAGCTGTTACCTGGCAGGAAACACGCACAGATTCAAGTTCTGAGCTTAAAACCTCAAAGAAGCGTGTTTTCATGAAAGTGCGTATAGTCACAGTTTCAACGCTCTAGCTCGCTTCCTGACAGATATTGGGGCATGTTCACTCCAATTCAGTCATACAGCCACAATTCCCTAAAGTTTGTCACCTTCCCACTGAGTTACACACAGAATGAACATTTTTGACAAGCAGAACTAAAAAAAAGAAAGTTTTTGAAAAAGTGGATATCATCACTTCAGAAGCTTTTATTCACTTGCAAATGACAATACAAGCACATTGTGTGAAACAAAACCATATATGCATTGCACTGTGATCTGAAGCTGTTACCTGGCCAGAAACACGCACAGATTCAAACTCTGAGCTTAAAACCTCAAAGAAGAGTGTTTTCATGAAAGTGCGTATAACCACAGTTTCAGCACTCTACCTCGCATCCTGACAGAGATAAACACATATTCACTCAAATTCAGTCGTATAGTCACTATTCACTCTAGTTTGTCACTTTCCCACTGAGTTACACGCAGAATGAAAATTTTTGACGAACAGAACCAAAAAAAAGAAAGTTTTTGAAAAATGCATATCTTCACCTCAGAAGCTTATATTCACTTCCAAATGACCATACAAACACATTGGACCAAACGAGACCATATATGTACTGCCCTGTGATCTGAAGCTGTTCCCGGCCCAGAAACACACACAGATTCAAACTCTGAGCTTAAAACCTCAAAGAAGCGTGTTTTCATGAAAGTGCGTATAACCACAGTTTCAGCACTCTACCTCGCATCCTTAAAGAGATAAACGCATATTCACTGAAATTCAGTCGTATAGTCACTATTCACTCTAGTTTTTCACCTTCCCACTGAGTTAAACACAGAATGATCATTTTTGCCAAGCAGAACTAAAAAAAAGAAAGTTTTTGAAAAAGTGCATATTTTCACTACAGAGGCTTTAATTCACTTCCAAATGACCATACAAGCACATTGTGTGAAACAAAACCATATATGCATTGCACTGTGATCTGAAGCTGTTACCTGGCCAGAAACACGCACAGATTCAAACTCTGAGCTGAAAACCTCAAAGAAGCGCGATTTCATGAAAGTGCGTATAACCACAGTTTCAGCACTCTACCTCGCATCCTGACAGAGATAAACACATATTCACTCAAATTCAGTCGTATAGTCACTATTCACTCTAGTTTGTCACTTTCCCACTGAGTTACACACAGAATGAAATTTTTTGACGAACAGAACTAAAAAAAGAAAGTTTTTGAAAAATGCATATCTTCACTTCAGAAGCTTATATTCAATTCCAAATGACCATACAAACACATTGGACCACACGAGACCATATATGTACTGCCCTGTGATCTGAAGCAGTTCCCGGCCCAGAATCACACACAGATTCACGTTCTGAACTTAAAACCACAAAGAAGTGTGTTTTCATGAAAGTGTGTGTATAACCACAGTTTCAACGCTCTAGCTCGCTTCCTGACAGAGATTGTTGCATATTCACTCCAATTCAGTCATACAGCCACAATTCCCTAAAGTTTGTCACCTTCCCACTGAGTTACACACAGAATGAAAATTTTTGACAAGCAGAACTAAAAAAAAGAAAGTTTTTGAAAAAGTGGATATCATCACTTCAGAAGCTTTTATTCACTTCCAAATGACAATACAAGAACATTGGGCGAAAGGATACCATATATGCACTGCCCTGTGATCTGAAGCTGTTACCTGGCAGGAAACACGCACAGATTCAAGTTCTGAGCTTAAAACCTCAAAGAAGCGTGTTTTCATGAAAGTGCGTATAGTCACAGTTTCAACGCTCTAGCTCGCTTCCTGACAGATATTGGGGCATGTTCACTCCAATTCAGTCATACAGCCACAATTCCCTAAAGTTTGTCACCTTCCCACTGAGTTACACACAGAATGAACATTTTTGACAAGCAGAACTAAAAAAAAGAAAGTTTTTGAAAAAGTGGATATCATCACTTCAGAAGCTTTTATTCACTTGCAAATGACAATACAAGCACATTGTGTGAAACAAAACCATATATGCATTGCACTGTGATCTGAAGCTGTTACCTGGCCAGAAACACGCACAGATTCAAACTCTGAGCTTAAAACCTCAAAGAAGAGTGTTTTCATGAAAGTGCGTATAACCACAGTTTCAGCACTCTACCTCGCATCCTTAAAGAGATAAACGCATATTCACTCAAATTCAGTCGTATAGTCACTATTCACTCTAGTTTGTCACCTTCCCACTGAGTTAAACACAGAATGATCATTTTTGCCAAGCAAAACAAAAAAAAAGAAAGTTTTTGAAAAAGTGCATATCTTCACTACAGAGGCTTTAATTCACTTCCAAATGACCATACAAGCACATTGTGTGAAACAAAACCATATATGCATTGCACTGTGATCTGAAGCTGTTACCTGGCCAGAAATACGCACAGATTCAAACTCTGAGCTTAAAACCTCAAAGATGCGTGATTTCATGAAAGTGCGTATAACCACAGTTTCAGCACTCTACCTCGCATCCTTACAGAGATAAACAAATATTCACTCAAATTCAGTCGTATAGTCACTATTCACTCTAGTTTGTCACTTTCCCACTGAGTTACACGCAGAATGAAAATTTTTGACCAACAGAACCAATAAAAAGAAAGTTTTTGAAAAATGCATATCTTCACTTCAGAAGCTTATATTCACTTCCAAAAGACCATACAAACACATTGGACCACACGAGACCATATATGTACTGCCCTGTGATCTGAAGCTGTTCCCGGCCCAGAAACACACACAGATTCAAACTCTGAGCTTAAAACCTCAAAGAAGCGTGTTTTCATGAAAGTGCGTATAACCACAGTTTCAGCACTCTACTTCGCATCCTTAAAGAGATAAACGCATATTCACTGAAATTCAGTCGTATAGTCACTATTCACTCTAGTTTGTCACCTTCCCACTGAGTTAAACACAGAATGATCATTTTTGCCAAGCAGAACTAAAAAAAAGAAAGTTTTTGAAAAAGTGCATATCTTCACTACAGAGGCTTTAATTCACTTCCAAATGACCATACAAGCACATTGTGTGAAACAAAACCATATATGCATTGCACTGTGATCTGAAGCTGTTACCTGGCCAGAAACACGCACAGATTCAAACTCTGAGCTTAAAACCTCAAAGAAGCGTGATTTCATGAAAGTGCGTATAACCACAGTTTCAGCACTCTACCTCGCATCCTCACAGAGATAAACACATATTCACTCAAATTCAGTCGTATAGTCACTATTCGCTCTAGTTTGTCACTTTCCCACTGAGTTACACGCAGAATGAAAATTTTTGACGAACAGAACCAAAAAAAAGAAAGTTTTTGAAAAATGCATATCTTCACTTCAGAAGCTTATATTCTCTTCCAAATGACCATACAAACACATTGGACCACACGAGACCATATATGTACTGCCCTGTGATCTGAAGCTGTTCCCGGCCCAGAAAAACACACAGATTCAAACTCTGAGCTTAAAACCTCAAAGAAGCGTGTTTTCATGAAAGTGCGTATAACCACAGTTTCAGCACTCTACCTCGCATCCTTAAAGAGATAAACGCATATTCACTGAAATTCAGTCGTATAGTCACTATTCACTCTAGTTTGTTCTCTTCCAAATGACCATACAAACACATTG
The DNA here is from genome assembly GCA_029721435.1 of Gymnothorax reevesii. Lineage (NCBI taxonomy): Eukaryota > Metazoa > Chordata > Actinopteri > Anguilliformes > Muraenidae > Gymnothorax > Gymnothorax reevesii. The sequence goes on from CM056592.1 coordinate 44,574,108, forward strand.
GACCACACGAGACCATATATGTACTGCCCTGTGATCTGAAGCTGTTCCCGGCCCAGAAACACACACAGATTCACGTTCTGAACTTAAAACCACAAAGAAGTGTGTTTTCATGAAAGTGTGTATAACCACAGTTTCAACGCTCTAGCTCGCTTCCTGACAGAGATTGGGGCATATTCATTCCAATTCAGTCATACAGCCACAATTCCCTAAAGTTTGTCACTTTCCCACTGAGTTACACACAGAATGAAAATTTTTGACAAGCAGAACTAAAAAAAAGAAAGTTTTTGAAAAAGTGGATATCATCACTTCAGAAGCTTGTATTCACTTCAAATGACAATACAAGAACATTGGGCGAAAGGATACCATATATGCACTGCCCTGTGATCTGAAGCTGTTACCTGGCCAGAAACACGCACAGATTCAAGTTCTGAGCTTAAAACCTCAAAGAAGCGTGTTTTCATGAAAATGCGTATAGCCACAGTTTCAACGCTCTAGCTCGCTTCCTGACAGATATTGGGGCATGTTCACTCCAGTTCAGTCATACAGCCACAATTCCCTAAAGTTTGTCACCTTCCCACTGAGTTACACACAGAATGAACATTTTTGACAAGCAGAACTAAAAAAAAGAAAGTTTTTGAAAAAGTGGATATCATCACTTCAGAAGCTTTTATTCACTTCCAAATGACAATACAAGCACATTGTGTGAAACAAAACCATATATGCATTGCACTGTGATCTGAAGCTGTTACCTGGCCAGAAACACGCACAGATTCAATCTCTGAGCTTAAAACCTCAAAGAAGCGTGTTTTCATGAAAGTGCGTATAACCACAGTTTCAGCACTCTACCTCGCATCCTTAAAGAGATAAACGCATATTCACTGAAATTCAGTCGTATAGTCACTATTCACTCTAGTTTGTCACCTTCCCACTGAGTTAAACACAGAATGATCATTTTTGCCAAGCAGAACTAAAAAAAAGACAGTTTTTGAAAAAGTGAATATCTTCACTACAGAGGCTTTAATTCACTTCCAAATGACCATACAAGCACATTGTGTGAAACAAAACCATATATGCATTGCACTGTGATCTGAAGCTTTTACCTGGCCAGAAACACGCACAGATTCAAACTCTGAGCTTAAAACCTCAAAGATGCGTGATTTCATGAAAGTGCGTATAACCACAGTTTCAGCACTCCACCTCGCATCCTTACAGAGATAAACACATATTCACTCAAATTCAGTCGTATAGTCACTATTCACTCTTGTTTGTCACTTTCCCACTGAGTTAAACACAGAATGATCATTTTTGCCAAGCAAAAAAAAAAAAAAGTTTTTGAAAAAGTGCATATCTTCACTACAGAGGCTTTAATTCACTTCCAAATGACCATACAAGCACATTGTGTGAAACAAAACCATATATGCATTGCACTGTGATCTGAAGCTGTTACCTGTCCAGAAACACGCACAGATTCAAACTCTGAGCTTAAAACCTCAAAGAAGCGTGTTTTCATGAAAGTGCGTATAACCACAGTTTCAGCACTCTACCTCGCATCCTCAAAGAGATAAACGCATATTCACTCAAATTCAGTCGTATAGTCACTATTCACTCTAGTTTGTCACCTTCCCACTGAGTTAAACACAGAATGATCATTTTTGCCAAGCAAAAAAAAAAAAAAAGAAAGTTTTTGAAAAGGTGCATATCTTCACTACAGAGGCTTTAATTCACTTCCAAATGACCATACAAGCACATTGTGTGAAACAAAACCATATATGCATTGCACTGCGATCTGAAGCTGTTACCTGGCCAGAAATACGCACAGATTCAAACTCTGAGCTTAAAACCTCAAAGAAGCGTGATTTCATGAAAGTGCGTATAACCACAGTTTCAGCACTCTACCTCGCATCCTGACAGAGATAAACACATATTCACTCAAAATCAGTCGTATAGTCACTATTCACTCTAGTTTGTCACTTTCCCACTGAGTTACACACAGAATGAAATTTTTTGACAAACAGAACTAAGAAAAAGAAAGTTTTTGAAAAATGCATATCTTCACTTCAGAAGCTTATATTCACTTCCAAATGACCATACAAACACATTGGACCATACGAGACCATATATGTACTGCCCTGTGATCTGAAGCAGTTCCCGGCCCAGAAACACACACAGATTCACGTTCTGAACTTAAAACCACAAAGAAGTGTGTTTTCATGAAAGTGTGTATAACCACAGTTTCAACGCTCTAGCTCGCTTCCTGACAGAGATTGGGGCATATTCACTCCAATTCAGTCATACAGCCACAATTCCCTAAAGTTTGTCACCTTCCCACTGAGTTACACACAGAATGAAAATTTTTGACAAGCAGAACTAAAAAAAAGAAAGTTTTTGAAAAAGTGGATATCATCACTTCAGAAGCTTTTGTTCACTTCCAAATGACAATACAAGAACATTGGGCGAAAGGATTCCATATATGCACTGCCCTGTGATCTGAAGCTGTTACCTGGCAGGAAACACGCACAGATTCAAGTTCTGAGCTTAAAACCTCAAAGAAGCGTGTTTTCATGAAAGTGCGTATAGTCACAGTTTCAACGCTCTAGCTCGCTTCCTGACAGATATTGGGGCATGTTCACTCCAATTCAGTCATACAGCCACAATTCCCTAAAGTTTGTCACCTTCCCACTGAGTTACACACAGAATGATCATTTTTGCCAAGCAGAACTAAAAAAAAGACAGTTTTTGAAAAAGTGAATATCTTCACTACAGAGGCTTTAATTCACTTCCAAATGACAATACAAGCACATTGTGTGAAACAAAACCATATATGCATTGCACTGTGATCTGAAGCTGTTACCTGGCCAGAAACACGCACAGATTCAAACTCTGAGCTTAAAACCTCAAAGAAGAGTGTTTTCATGAAAGTGCGTATAACCACAGTTTCAGCACTCTACCTCGCATCCTTAAAGAGATAAACGCATATTCACTCAAATTCAGTCGTATAGTCACTATTCACTCTAGTTTGTCACCTTCCCACTGAGTTAAACACAGAATGATCATTTTTGCCAAGCAAAACAAAAAAAAAAAAGAAAGTTTTTGAAAAAGTGCATATCTTCACTACAGAGGCTTTAATTCACTTCCAAATGACCATACAAGCACATTGTGTGAAACAAAACCATATATGCATTGCACTGTGATCTGAAGCTGTTACCTGGCCAGAAACACGCACAGATTCAAACTCTGAGCTTAAAACCTCAAAGATGCGTGATTCATGAAAGTGCGTATAACCACAGTTTCAGCACTCTACCTCGCATCCTTACAGAGATAAACACATATTCACTCAAATTCAGTCGTATAGTCACTATTCACTCTAGTTTGTCACTTTCCCACTGAGTTACACACAGAATGAAATTTTTTGACGAACAGAACTAAAAAAAAGAAAGTTTTTGAAAAATGCATATCTTCACTTCAGAAGCTTATATTCACTTCCAAATGACCATTCAAACACATTGGACCACACGAGACCATATATGTACTGCCCTGTGATCTGAAGCTGTTCCCGGCCCAGAAACACACACAGATTCACGTTCTGAACTTAAAACCACAAAGTAGTGTGTTTTCATGAAAGTGTGTATAACCACAGTTTCAACGCTCTAGCTCGCTTCCTGACAGAGACTGGGGCATATTCACTCCAATTCAGTCATACAGCCACAATTCCCTAAAGTTTGTCACCTTCCCACTGAGTTACACACAGAATGAAAATTTTTGACAAGCAGAACTAAAAAAAAGAAAGTTTTTGAAAAAGTGGATATCATCACTTCAGAAGCTTTTATTCACTTCCAAATGACAATACAAGAACATTGGGCGAAAGGATACCATATATACACTGCCCTGTGATCTGAAGCTGTTACCTGGCAGGAAACACGCACAGATTCAAGTTCTAAGCTTAAAACCTCAAAGAAGCGTTTCAGCAATCTACCTCGCATCCTTAAAGAGATAAACGCATATTCACTCAAATTCAGTCGTATAGTCACTATTCACTCTAGTTTGTCACTTTCCCACTGAGTTACACACAGAATGAAATTTTTTGACGAACAGAACTAAAAAAAAGAAAGTTTTTGAAAAATGCATATCTTCACTTCAGAAGCTTATATTCACTTCCAAATGACCATACAAACACATTGGACCACACGAGACCATATATGTACTGCCCTGTGATCTGAAGCTGTTACCTGGCCAGAAACACGCACAGATTCAAACTCTGAGCTTAAAACCTCAAAGAAGCGTGTTTTCATGAAAGTGCGTATAACCACAGTTTCAGCACTCTACCTCGCATCCTTAAAGAGATAAACGCATATTCACTCAAATTCAGTCGTATAGTCACTATTCACTCTAGTTTGTCACCTTCCCACTGAGTTAAACACAGAATGATCATTTTTGCCAAGCAAAACAAAAAAAAAGAAAGTTTTTGAAAAAGTGCAAATCTTCACGACAGAGGCTTTAATTCACTTCCAAATGACCATACAAGCACATTGTGTGAAACAAAACCATATATGCATTGCACTGTGATCTGAAGCTGTTCCCGGCCCAGAAACACACACAGATTCAAACTCTGAGCGTAAAACCTCAAAGAAGCGTGTTTTCATGAAAGTGCGTATAACCACAGTTTCAGCACTCTACCTCGCATCCTAAAAGAGATAAACGCATATTCACTGAAATTCAGTCGTATAGTCACTATTCACTCTAGTTTGTCACCTTCCCACTGAGTTAAACACAGAATGATCATTTTTGCCAAGCAGAACTAAAAAAAAAGAAAGTTTTTGAAAAAGTGCATATCTTCACTTCAGAGGCTTTAATTCACTTCCAAATGACCATACAAACACATTGGACCACACGAGACCATATATGAACTGCCCTGTGATCTGAAGCTGTTCCCGGCCCAGAAACACACACAGATTCACGTTCTGAACATAAAACCACAAAGAAGTGTGTTTTCATGAAAGTGTGTATAACCACAGTTTCAACGCTCTAGCTCGCTTCCTGACAGAGACTGGGGCATATTCACTCCAATTCAGTCATACAGCCACAATTCCCAAAAGTTTGTCACCTTCCCACTGAGTTACACACAGAATGAAAATTTTTGACAAGCAGAACTAAAAAAAAGAAAGTTTTTGAAAAAGTGGATATCATCACTTCAGAAGCTTTTATTCACTTCCAAATGACAATACAAGAACATTGGGCGAAAGGATACCATATACGCACTGCCCTGTGATCTGAAGCTGTTACCTGGCCAGAAACACGCACAGATTCATGTTCTGAGCTTAAAACCTCAAAGAAGCGTGTTTTCATGAAAATGCGTATAGCCACAGTTTCAACGCTCTAGCTCGCTTCCTGACAGATATTGGGGCATGTTCACTCCAGTTCAGTCATACAGCCACAATTCCCTAAAGTTTGTCACCTTCCCACTGAGAAACACACAGAATGAACATTTTTGACAAGCAGAACTAAAAAAAAGAAAGTTTTTGAAAAAGTGGATATCATCACTTCAGAAGCTTTTATTCACTTCCAAATGACAATACAAGCACATTGTGTGAAACAAAACCATATATGCATTGCACTGTGATCTGAAGCTGTTACCTGGCCAGAAACACGCACAGATTCAAACTCTGAGCTTAAAACCTCAAAGAAGCGTGTTTTCAAAAAGTGCGTATAACCACAGTTTCAGCACTCTACCTCGCATCCTTAAAGAGATAAACGCATATTCACTGAAATTCAGTCGTATAGTCACTATTCACTCTAGTTTGTCACCTTGCCACTGAGTTAAACACAGAATGATCATTTTTGCCAAGCAGAACTAAAAAAAAGAAAGTTTTTGAAAAAGTGCATATCTTCACTACAGAGGCTTTAATTCACTTCCAAATGACCATACAAGCACATTGTGTGAAACAAAACCATATATGCATTGCACTGTGATCTGAAGCTGTTACCTGGCCAGAAACACGCACAGATTCAAACTCTGAGCTTAAAACCTCAAAGAAGCGTGATTTCATGAAAGTGCGTATAACCACAGTTTCAGCACTCTACCTCGCATCCTGACAGAGATAAACACATATTCACTCAAATTCAGTCGTATAGTCACTATTCACTCTAGTTTGTCACTTTCCCACTGAGTTACACACAGAATGAAATTTTTTGACGAACAGAACTAAAAAAAAGAAAGTTTTTGAAAAATGCATATCTTCACTTCAGATTCTTATATTCACTTCCAAATGACCATACAAACACATTGGACCACACGAGACCATATATGTACTGCCCTGTGATCTGAAGCTGTTCCCGGCCCAGAAACACACACAGATTCACGTTCTGAACTTAAAACCACAAAGAAGCGTGATTTCATGAAAGTGCGTATAACCACAGTTTCAGCACTCTACCTCGCATCCTTAAAGAGATAAACGCATATTCACTCAAATTCAGTCGTATAGTCACTATTCACTCGAGTTTGTCACCTTCCCACTGAGTTAAACACAGAATAATAATTTTTGCCAAGCAAAACAAAAAAAAAGAAAGTTTTTGAAAAAGTGCATATCTTCACTACAGAGGCTTTAATTCACTTCCAAATGACCATACAAGCACATTGTGTGAAACAAAACCATATATGCATTGCACTGTGATCTGAAGCTGTTACCTGGCCAGAAACACGCACAGATTCAAACTCTGAGCTTAAAACCTCAAAGAAGCGTGATTTCATGAAAGTGCGTATAACCACAGTTTCAGCACTCTTCCTCGCATCCTTACAGAGATAAACACATATTCACTCAAATTCAGTCGTATAGTCACTATTCACTCTAGTTTGTCACTTTCCCACTGAGTTACACACAGAATGAAATTTTTTGACGAACAGAACTAAAAAAAAGAAAGTTTTTGAAAAATGCATATCTTCACTTCAAAAGCTTATATTCACTTCCAAATGACCATACAAACACATTGGACCACACGAGACCATATATGTACTGCCCTGTGATCTGAAGCTGTTCCCGGCCTAGAAACACACACAGATTCAAACTCTTAGCTTAAAACCTCAAAGAAGCGTGTTTTCATGAAAGTGCGTATAACCACAGTTTCAGCACTCTACCTCGCATCCTTAAAGAGATAAACGCATATTCACTCAAATTCAGTCGTATAGTCACTATTCACTCTAGTTTGTCACCTTCCCACTGAGTTAAACACAGAATGATCATTTTTGCCAAGCAAAACAAAAAAAAAAAAGAAAGTTTTTGAAAAAGTGCATATCTTCTCTACAGAGGCTTTAATTCACTTCCAAATGACCATACAAGCACATTGTGTGAAACAAAACCATATATGCATTGCACTGTGATCTGAAGCTGTTACCTGGCCAGAAACACGCACAGATTCAAACTCTGAGCTTAAAACCTCAAAGATGCGTGATTTCATGAAAGTGCGTATAACCACAGTTTCAGCACTCTACCTCGCATCCTTAGAGAGATAAACACATATTCACTCAAATTCAGTCGTATAGTCACTATTCACTCTAGTTTGTCACTTTCCCACTGAGTTACCCACAGAATGAAATTTTTTGACGAACAGAACTAAAAAAAAGAAAGTTTTTGAAAAATGCATATCTTCACTTCAGAAGCTTATATTCACTTCCAAATGACCATACAAACACATTGGACCACACGAGACCATATATGTACTGACCTGTGATCTGAAGCTGTTCCCGGCCCAGAAACACACACAGATTCACGTTCTGAACTTAAAACCACAAAGAAGAGTGTTTTCATGAAAGTGTGTATAACCACAGTTTCAACGCTCTAGCTCGCATCCTGACAGAGACTGGGGCATATTCACTCCAATTCAGTCATACAGCCACAATTCCCTAAAGTTTGTCACCTTCCCACTGAGTTACACACAGAATGAAAATTTTTGACAAGCAGAACTAAAAAAAAGAAAGTTTTTGAAAAAGTGGATATCATCACTTCAGAAGCTTTTATTCACTTCCAAATGACAATACAAGAACATTGGGCGAAAGGATACCATATACGCACTGCCCTGTGATCTGAAGCTGTTACCTGGCCAGAAACACGCACAGATTCATGTTCTGAGCTTAAAACCTCAAAGAAGCGTGTTTTCATGAAAATGCGTATAGCCACAGTTTCAACGCTCTAGCTCGCTTCCTGACAGATATTGGGGCATGTTCACTCCAGTTCAGTCATACAGCCACAATTCCCTAAAGTTTGTCACCTTCCCACTGATTTACACACAGAATGAACATTTTTGACAAGCAGAACTAAAAAAAAGAAAGTTTTTGAAAAAGTGGATATCATCACTTCAGAAGCTTTTATTCACTTCCAAATGACAATACAAGCACATTGTGTGAAACAAAACCATATATGCATTGCACTGTGATCTGAAGCTGTTACCTGGCCAGAAACATGCACAGATTCAAACTCTGAGCTTTAAACCTCAAAGAAGCGTGTTTTCATGAAAGTGCGTATAACCACAGTTTCAGCACTCTACCTCGCATCCTTAAAGAGATAAACACATATTCACTGAAATTCAGTCGTATAGTCACTATTCACTCTAGTTTGTCACCTTCCCACTGAGTTAAACACAGAATGATCATTTTTGCCAAGCAAAACAAAAAAAAAGAAAATTTTTGAAAAAGTGCATATCTTCACTACAGAGGCTTTAATTCACTTCCAAATGACATTACAAGCACATTGTGTGAAACAAAACCATATATGCATTGCACTGTGATCTGAAGCTGTTACCTGGCTAGAAACATGCACAGATTCAAACTCTGAGCTTAAAACCTCAAAGAAGCGTGTTTTCATGAAAGTGCGTATAACCACAGTTTCAGCACTCTACCTCGCATCCTGAAAGAGATAAACACATATTCACTCAAATTCAGTCGTATAGTCACTATTCACTCTAGTTTGTCACCTTCCCACTGAGTTACACACAGAATGAAAAGTTTTGACGAACAGAACTAAAAAAAAAAGAAAGTTTTTGAAAAATGCATATCTTCACTTCAGAAGCTTATATTCACTTCCAAATGACCATACAAACACATTGGACCACACGAGACCATATATGTACTGCCCTGTGATCTGAAGCTGTTCCCGGCCCAGAAACACACACAGATTCACGTTCTTAACTTAAAACCACAAAGATGTGTGTTTTCATGAAAGTGTGTATAACCACAGCTTCAACGCTCTAGCTCGCTTCCTGACAGAGATTGGGGCATATTCACTCCAATTCAGTCATACAGCCACAATTCCCTAAAGTTTGTCAGCTTCCCACTGAGTTCCACACAGAATGAAAATTTTTGACAAGCAGAACTAAAAAAAAGAAAGTTTTTGAAAAAGTGGATATCATCACTTCAGAAGCTTTTATTCACTTCCAAATGACAATACAAGAACATTGGGCGAAAGGATACCATATATGCACTGCCCTGTGATCTGAAGCTGTTACCTGGCCAGAAATACGCACAGATTCAAGTTCTGAGCTTAAAACCTCAAAGAAGCGTGTTTTCATGAAAGTGCGTATAGCCACAGTTTCAGCACTCTACCTCGCATCCTTACAGAGATAAACACATATTCACTCAAATTCAGTCGTATAGTCACTATTCACTCTAGTTTGTCACTTTCCCACTGAGTTACACAGAATGAAAATTTTTGACGAACAGAACCAAAAAAAAGAAAGTTTTTGAAAAATGCATATCTTCACTTCAGAAGCTTATTTTCACTTCCAAATGACCATACAAACACATTGGACCACACGAGACCATATATGTACTGCCCTGTGATCTGAAGCTGTTCCCGGCCCAGAAACACACACAGATTCACGTTCTGAACTTAAAACCACAAAGATGTGTGTTTTCATGAAAGTGTGAATAACCACAGTTTCAACGCTCTAACTCGCTTCCTGACAGAGATTGGGGCATATTCACTCCAATTCAGTCATACAGCCACAATTCCCTAAAGTTTGTCACCTTGCCACTGAGTTCCACACAGAATGAAAATTTTTGACAAGCAGAACTAAAAAAAAGAATGTTTTTGAAAAAGTGGATATCATCACTTCAGAAGCTTTTATTCACTTCCAAATGACAATACAAGAACATTGGGCGAAAGGATACCATATATGCACTGCCCTGTGATCTGAAGATGTTACCTGGCAGGAAACACGCACAGATTCAAGTTCTGAGCTTAAAACCTCAAAGAAGCGTGTTTTCATGAAAGTGCGTATAGTCACAGTTACAACGCTCTAGCTCGCTTCCTGACAGATATTGGGGCATGTTCACTCCAATTCAGTCATACAGCCACAATTCCCTTAAGTTTGTCACCTTCCCACTGAGTTCCACACAGAATGAAAATTTTTGACAAGCAGAACTAAAAAAAAGAATGTTTTTGAAAAAGTGGATATCATCACTTCATAAGCTTATATTCACTTCCAAATGACCATACAAGCACATTGTGTGAAACAAAACCATATATGCATTGCACTGTGATCTGAAGCTGTTACCTGTCCAGAAACACGCACAGATTCAAACTCTGAGCTTAAAACCTCAAAGATGCGTGATTTCATGAAAGTGCGTATAACCACAGTTTCAGCGCTCTACCTCGCATCCTTACAGAGATAAACACATATTCACTCAAATTCAGTCGTATAGTCACTATTCACTCTAGTTTGTCACTTTCCCACTGAGTTACACGCAGAATGAAAATTTTTGACGAACAGAACCAAAAAAAAGAAAGTTTTTGAAAAATGCATATCTTCACTTCAGAAGCTTATATTCACTTCCAAATGACCATACAAACACATTGGACCACACGAGACCATATATGTACTGCCCTGTGATCTGAAGCTGTTCCCGGCCCAGAAACACACACAGATTCACGTTCTGAACTTAAAACCACAAAGAAGTGTGTTTTCATGAAAGTGTGTATAACCACAGTTTCAACGCTCTAGCTCGCTTCCTGACAGAGATTGGGGCATATTCACTCCAATTCAGTCATACAGCCACAATTCCCTAAAGTTTGTCACCTTCCCACTGATTTACACACAGAATGAAAATTTTTGACAAGCAGAACTAAAAAAAAGAAAGTTTTTGAAAAAGTGGATATCATCACTTCAGAAGCTTGTATTCACTTCCAAATGACAATACAAGAACATTGGGCGAAAGGATACCATATATGCACTGCCCTGTGATCTGAAGCTGTTACCTGGCCAGAAACACGCACAGATTCAAGTTCTGAGCTTAAAACCTCAAAGAAGCGTGTTTTCATGAAAGTGTGTATAACCACAGTTTCAGCACTCTACCTCGCATCCTTAAAGAGATAAACGCATATTCACTGAAATTCAGTCGTATAGTCACTATTCACTCTAGTTTGTCACCTTCCCACTGAGTTAAACACAGAATGATCATTTTTGCCAAGCAAAACAAAAAAAAAAAAGAAAGTTTTTGAAAAAGTGCATATCTTCACTACAGAGGCTTTAATTCACTTCCAAATGACAATACAAGCACATTGTGTGAAACAAAACCATATATGCATTGCACTGTGATCTGAAGCTGTTACCTGGCCAGAAACACGCACAGATTCAAACTCTGAGCTTAAAACCTCAAAGATGCGTGATTTCATGAAAGTGCGTATAACCACAGTTTCAGCACTCTACCTCGCATCCTTACAGAGATAAACACATATTCACTCGAATTCAGTCGTATAGTCACTATTCACTCTAGTTTGTCACTTTCCCACTGAGTTACACACAGAATGAAATTTTTTGACGAACAGAACTAAAAAAAAGAAAGTTTTTGAAAAATGCATATCTTCACTTCAGAAGCTTATATTCACTTCCAAATGACCATACAAACACATTGGACCACACGAGACCATATATGTACTGCCCTGTGACCTGAAGCTGTTCCCGGCCCAGAAACACACACAGATTCACGTTCTGAACTTAAAACCACAAAGATGTGTGTTTTCATGAAAGTGTGTATAACCACAGTTTCAACGCTCTAGCTCGCTTCCTGACAGAGATTGGGGCATATTCACTCCAATTCAGTCATACAGCCACAATTCCCTAAAGTTTGTCACCTTCCCACTGAGTTACACACAGAATGAACATTTTTGACAAGCAGAACTAAAAAAAAAGAAAGTTTTTGAAAAAGTGGATATCATCACTTAAGAAGCTTTTATTCACTTCCAAATGACAATACAAGCACATTGTGTGAAACAAAACCATATATGCATTGCACTGTGATCTGAAGCTGTTACCTGGCCAGAAACACGCACAGATTCAAACTCTGAGCTTAAAACCTCAAATAAGCGTGTTTTCATGAAAGTGCGTAAAACCACAGTTTCAGCACTCTACCTCGCATCCTTAAAGAGATAAACGCATATTCACTCAAATTCAGTCGTATAGTCACTATTCACTCTAGTTTGTCACCTTCCCACTGAGTTAAACACAGAATGATCATTTTTGCCAAGCAAAACAAAAAAAAGAAAGTTTTTGAAAAAGTGCATATCTTCACTACAGAGGCTTTAATTCACTTCCAAATGACCATACAAGCACATTGTGTGAAACAAAACCATATATGCATTGCACTGTGATCTGAAGCTGTTACCTGTCCAGAAACACGCACAGATTCAAACTCTGAGCTTAAAACCTCAAAGAAGCGTGTTTTCATGAAAGTGCGTATAACCACAGTTTCAGCACTCTACCTCGCATCCTCAAAGAGATAAACGCATATTCACTCAAATTCAGTCGTATAGTCACTATTCACTCTAGTTTGTCACCTTCCCACTGAGTTAAACACAGAATGATCATTTTTGCCAAGCAAAACAAAAAAAAAGAAAGTTTTTGAAAAAGTGCATATCGTCACTACAGAGGCTTTAATTCACTTCCAAATGACCATACAAGCACATTGTGTGAAACAAAACCATATATGCATTGCACTGTGATCTGAAGCTGTTACCTGTCCAGAAACACGCACAGATTCAAACTCTGAGCTTAAAACCTCAAAGAAGCGTGATTTCATGAAAGTGCGTATAACCACAGTTTCAGCACTCTTCCTCGCATCCTGACAGAGATAAACACATATTCACTCAAATTCAGTCGTATAGTCACTATTCACTCTAGTTTGTCACTTTCCCACTGAGTTACACACAGAATGAAATTTTTTGACGAACAGAACTAAAAAAAAGAAAGTTTTTGAAAAATGCATATCTTCACTTTAGAAGCTTATATTCACTTCCAAATGACCATACAAACACATTGGACCACACGAGACCATATATGTACTGCCCTGTGATCTGAAGCTGTTCCCGGCCCAGAAACACACACAGATTCACGTTCTGAACTTAAAACCACAAAGAAGTGTGTTTTCATGAAAGTGTGTATAACCACAGTTTCAACGCTCTAGCTCGCTTCCTGACAGAGACTGGGGCATATTCACTCCAATTCAGTCATACAGCCACAATTCCCAAAAGTTTGTCACCTTCCCACTGAGTTACACACAGAATGAAAATTTTTGACAAGCAGAACTAAAAAAAAGAAAGTTTTTGAAAAAGTGGATATCATCACTTCAGAAGCTTGTATTCACTTCCAAATGACAATACAAGAACATTGGGCGAAAGGATACCATATATGCACTGCCCTGTGATCTGAAGCTGTTACCTGGCCAGAAACACGCACAGATTCAAGTTCTGAGCTTAAAACCTCAAAGAAGCGTGTTTTCATGAAAATGCGTATAGCCACAGTTTCAACGCTCTAGCTCGCATCCTGACAGATATTGGGGCATGTTCACTCCAGTTCAGACATACAGCCACAATTCCCTAAAGTTTGTCACCTTCCCACTGAGTTACACACAGAATGAACATTTTTGACAAGCAGAACTAAAAAAAAAGAAAGTTTTTGAAAAAGTGGATATCATCACTTCAGAAGCTTTTATTCACTTCCAAATGACAATACAAGCACATTGTGTGAAACAAAACCATATATGCATTGCACTGTGATCTGAAGCTGTTACCTGGCCAGAAACACGCACAGATTCAAACTCTGAGCTTAAAACCTCAAAGAAGCGTGTTTTCATGAAAGTGCGTATAACCACAGTTTCAGCACTCTACCTCGCATCCTTAAAGAGATAAACGCATATTCACTCAAATTCAGTCGTATAGTCACTATTCACTCTAGTTTGTCACCTTCCCACTGAGTTAAACACAGAATGATCATTTTTGCCAAGCAAAACAAAAAAAAAGTTTTTGAAAAAGTGCATATCTTCACTACAGAGGCTTTAATTCACTTCCAAATGACCATACAAGCACATTGTGTGAAACAAAACCATATATGCATTGCACTGTGATCTGAAGCTGTTACCTGTCCAGAAACACGCACAGATTCAAACTCTGAGCTTAAAACCTCAAAGAAGCGTGTTTTCATGAAAGTGCGTATAACCACAGTTTCAGCACTCTACCTCGCATCCTCAAAGAGATAAACGCATATTCACTCAAATTCAGTCGTATAGTCACTATTCACTCTAGTTTGTCACCTTCCCACTGAGTTAAACACAGAATGATCATTTTTGCCAAGCAAAAAAAAAAAAAAAGAAAGTTTTTGAAAAAGTGCATATCTTCACTACAGAGGCTTTAATTCACTTCCAAATGACCATACAAGCACATTGTGTGAAACAAAACCATATATGCATTGCACTGCGATCTGAAGCTTTTACCTGGCCAGAAATACGCTCAGATTCAAACTCTGAGCTTAAAACCTCAAAGAAGCGTGATTTCATGAAAGTGCGTATAACCACAGTTTCAGCACTCTACCTCGCATCCTGACAGAGATAAACACATATTCACTCAAATTCAGTCGTATAGTCACTATTCACTCTAGTTTGTCACTTTCCCACTGAGTTACACGCAGAATGAAATTTTTTGACGAACAGAACTAAAAAAAAGAAAGTTTTTGAAAAATGCATATCTTCACTTCAGAAGCTTATATTCACTTCCAAATGACCATACAAACACATTGGACCACACGAGACCATATATGTACTGCCCTGTGATCTGAAGCTGTTCCCGGCCCAGAAACACACACAGATTCACGTTCTGAACTTAAAACCACAAAGATGTGTGTTTTCATGAAAGTGTGTATCACCACAGTTTCAACGCTCTAGCTTGCTTCCTGACAGAGATTGGGGCATATTCACTCCAATTCAGTCATACAGCCACAATTCCCTAAAGTTTGTCACCTTCCCACTGAGTTACACACAGAATGAACATTTTTGACAAGCAGAACTAAAAAAAAAGAAAGTTTTTGAAAAAGTGGATATCATCACTTAAGAAGCTTTTATTCACTTCCAAATGACAATACAAGCACATTGTGTGAAACAAAACCATATATGCATTGCACTGTGATCTGAAGCTGTTACCTGGCCAGAAACACGCACAGATTCAAACTCTGAGCTTAAAACCTCAAATAAGCGTGTTTTCATGAAAGTGCGTATAACCACAGTTTCAGCACTCTACCTCGCATCCTTAAAGAGATAAACGCATATTCACTCAAATTCAGTCGTATAGTCACTATTCACTCTAGTTTGTCACCTTCCCACTGAGTTAAACACAGAATGATCATTTTTGCCAAGCAAAACAAAAAAAAAGAAAGTTTTTGAAAAAGTGCATATCTTCACTACAGAGGCTTTAATTCACTTCCAAATGACCATACAAGCACATTGTGTGAAATAAAACCATATATGCATTGCACTGTGATCTGAAGCTGTTACCTGTCCAGAAACACGCACAGATTCAAACTCTGAGCTTAAAACCTCAAAGAAGCGTGTTTTCATGAAAGTGCGTATAACCACAGTTTCAGCACTCTACCTCGCATCCTCAAAGAGATAAACGCATATTCACTCAAATTCAGTCGTATAGTCACTATTCACTCTAGTTTGTCACCTTCCCACTGAGTTAAACACAGAATGATCATTTTTGCCAAGCAAAACAAAAAAAAAGAAAGTTTTTGAAAAAGTGCATATCTTCACCACAGAGGCTTTAATTCACTTCCAAATGACCATACAAGCACATTGTGTGAAACAAAACCATATATGCATTGCACTGTGATCTGAAGCTGTTACCTGTCCAGAAACACGCACAGATTCAAACTCTGAGCTTAAAACCTCAAAGAAGCGTGATTTCATGAAAGTGCGTATAACCACAGTTTCAGCACTCTTCCTCGCATCCTGACAGAGATAAACACATATTCACTCAAATTCAGTCGTATAGTCACTATTCACTCTAGTTTGTCACTTTCCCACTGAGTTACACACAGAATGAAATTTTTTGACGAACAGAACAAAAAAAAAGAAAGTTTTTGAAAAATGCATATCTTCACTTCAGAAGCTTATATTCACTTCCAAATGACCATACAAACACTTTGGACCACACGAGACCATATATGTACTGCCCTGTGATCTGAAGCTGTTCCCGGCGCAGAAACACACACAGATTCACGTTCTGAACTTAAAACCACAAAGAAGTGTGTTTTCATGAAAGTGTGTATAACCACAGTTTCAACGCTCTAGCTCGCTTCCTGACAGAGACTGGGGCATATTCACTCCAATTCAGTCATACAGCCACAATTCCCTAAAGTTTGTCACCTTCCCACTGAGTTACACACAGAATGAAAATTTTTGACAAGCAGAACTAAAAAAAAGAAAGTTTTTGAAAAAGTGGATATCATCACTTCAGAAGCTTTTATTCACTTCCAAATGACAATACAAGAACATTGGGCGAAAGGATACCATATATGCACTGCCCTGTGATCTGAAGCTGTTACCTGGCAGGAAACACGCACAGATTCAAGTTCTGAGCTTAAAACCTCAAAGAAGCGTGTTTTCATGAAAGTGCGTATAGTCACAGTTTCAACGCTCTAGCTCGCTTCCTGACAGATATTGGGGATGATCACTCCAATTCAGTCATACAGCCACAATTCCCTAAAGTTTGTCACCTTCCCACTGAGTTCCACACAGAATGAAAATTTTTGACAAGCAGAACTAAAAAAAAGAATGTTTTTGAAAAAGTGGATATCATCACTTCAGAAGCTTATATTCACTTCCAAATGACCATACAAGCACATTGTGTGAAACAAAACCATATATGCATTGCACTGTGATCTGAAGCTGTTACCTGGCCAGAAACACGCACAGATTCAAACTCTGAGCTTAAAACCTCAAAGAAGCGTGTTTTCATGAAAGTGCGTATAACCACAGTTTCAGCACTCTACCTCGCATCCTCAAAGAGATAAACGCATATTCACTCAAATTCAGTCGTATAGTCACTATTCACTCTAGTTTGTCACTTTCCCACTGAGTTACACACAGAATGAAATTTTTTGACGAACAGAACTAAAAAAAAGAAAGTTTTTGAAAAATGCATATCTTCACCTCAGAAGCTTATATTCACTTCCAAATGACCATACAAACACATTGGACCACACGAGACCATATATGTACTGCCCTGTGATCTGAAGCTGTTCCCGGCCCAGAAACACACACAGATTCACGTTCTGAACTTAAAACCACAAAGAAGTGTGTTTTCATGAAAGTGTGTATAACCACAGTTTCAACGCTCTAGCTCGCTTCCTGACAGAGACTGGGGCATATTCACTCCAATTCAGTCATACAGCCACAATTCCCAAAAGTTTGTCACCTTCCCACTGAGTTACACACAGAATGAAAATTTTTGACAAGCAGAACTAAAAAAAAGAAAGTTTTTGAAAAAGTGGATATCATCACTTCAGAAGCTTGTATTCACTTCCAAATGACGATACAAGAACATTGGGCGAAAGGATACCATATATGCACTGCCCTGTGATCTGAAGCTGTTACCTGGCCAGAAACACGCACAGATTCAAGTTCTGAGCTTAAAACCTCAAAGAAGCGTGTTTTCATGAAAATGCGTATAGCCACAGTTTCAACGCTCTAGCTCGCATCCTGACAGATATTGGGGCAGGTTCACTCCAGTTCAGACATACAGCCACAATTCCCTAAAGTTTGTCACCTTCCCACTGAGTTACACACAGAATGAACATTTTTGACAAGCAGAACTAAAAAAAAAGAAAGTTTTTGAAAAAGTGGATATCATCACTTCAGAAGCTTTTATTCACTTCCAAATGACAATACAAGCACATTGTGTGAAACAAAACCATATATGCATTGCACTGTGATCTGAAGCTGTTACCTGGCCAGAAACACGCACAGATTCAAACTCTGAGCTTAAAACCTCAAAGAAGCGTGTTTTCATGAAAGTGCGTATAACCACAGTTTCAGCACTCTACCTCGCATCCTTAAAGAGATAAACGCATATTCACTCAAATTCAGTCGTATAGTCACTATTCACTCTAGTTTGTCACCTTCCCACTGAGTTAAACACAGAATGATCATTTTTGCCAAGCAAAACAAAAAAAAAGAAAGTTTTTGAAAAAGTGCATATCTTCACTACAGAGGCTTTAATTCACTTCCAAATGACCATACAAGCACATTGTGTGAAACAAAACCATATATGCATTGCACTGTGATCTGAAGCTGTTACCTGTCCAGAAACACGCACAGATTCAAACTCTGAGCTTAAAACCTCAAAGAAGCGTGATTTCATGAAAGTGCGTATAACCACAGTTTCAGCACTCTTCCTCGCATCCTGACAGAGATAAACACATATTCACTCAAATTCAGTCGTATAGTCACTATTCACTCTAGTTTGTCACTTTCCCACTGAGTTACACACAGAATGAAATTTTTTGACGAACAGAACTAAAAAAAAGAAAGTTTTTGAAAAATGCATATCTTCACTTCAGAAGCTTATATTCACTTCCAAATGACCATACAAACACATTGGACCACACGAGACCATATATGTACTGCCCTGTGATCTGAAGCTGTTCCCGGCGCAGAAACACACACAGATTCACGTTCTGAACTTAAAACCACAAAGAAGTGTGTTTTCATGAAAGTGTGTATAACCACAGTTTCAACGCTCTAGCTCGCTTCCTGACAGAGACTGGGGCATATTCACTCCAATTCAGTCATACAGCCACAATTCCCTAAAGTTTGTCACCTTCCCTCTGAGTTACACACAGAATGAAAATTTTTGACAAGCAGAACTAAAAAAAAGAAAGTTTTTGATAAAGTGGATATCATCACTTCAGAAGCTTTTATTCACTTCCAAATGACAATACAAGAACATTGGGCGAAAGGATACCATATATGCACTGCCCTGTGATCTGAAGCTGTTACCTGGCAGGAAACACGCACAGATTCAAGTTCTGAGCTTAAAACCTCAAAGAAGCGTGTTTTCATGAAAGTGCGTATAGTCACAGTTTCAACGCTCTAGCTCGCTTCCTGACAGATATTGGGGATGATCACTCCAATTCAGTCATACAGCCACAATTCCCTAAAGTTTGTCACCTTCCCACTGAGTTCCACACAGAATGAAAATTTTTGACAAGCAGAACTAAAAAAAAGAATGTTTTTGTAAAAGTGGATATCATCACTTCAGAAGCTTATATTCACTTCCAAATGACCATACAAGCACATTGTGTGAAACAAAACCATATATGCATTGCACTGTGATCTGAAGCTGTTACCTGGCCAGAAACACGCACAGATTCAAACTCTGAGCTTAAAACCTCAAAGAAGCGTGTTTTCATGAAAGTGCGTATAACCACAGTTTCAGCACTCTACCTCGCATCCTCAAAGAGATAAACGCATATTCACTCAAATTCAGTCGTATAGTCACTATTCACTCTAGTTTGTCACTTTCCCACTGAGTTACACACAGAATGAAATTTTTCGACGAACAGAAGTAAAAAAAAGAAAGTTTTTGAAAAATGCATATCTTCACCTCAGAAGCTTATATTCACTTCCAAATGACCATACAAACACATTGGACCACACGAGACCATATATGTACTGCCCTGTGATCTGAAGCTGTTCTAGGCCCAGAAACACACACAGATTCACGTTCTGAACTTAAAACCACAAAGAAGTGTGTTTTCATGAAAGTGTGTATAACCACAGTTTCAACGCTCTAGCTCGCTTCCTGACAGAGACTGGGGCATATTCACTCCAATTCAGTCATACAGCCACAATTCCCAAAAGTTTGTCACCTTCCCACTGAGTTACACACAGAATGAAAATTTTTGACAAGCAGAACTAAAAAAAAGAAAGTTTTTGAAAAAGTGGATATCATCACTTCAGAAGCTTGTATTCACTTCCAAATGACAATACAAGAACATTGGGCGAAAGGATACCATATATGCACTGCCCTGTGATCTGAAGCTGTTACCTGGCCAGAAACACGCACAGATTCAAGTTCTGAGCTTAAAACCTCAAAGAAGCGTGTTTTCATGAAAATGCGTATAGCCACAGTTTCAACGCTCTAGCTCGCATCCTGACAGATATTGGGGCATGTTCACTCCAGTTCAGACATACAGCCACAATTCCCTAAAGTTTGTCACCTTCCCACTGAGTTACACACAGAATGAACATTTTTGACAAGCAGAACTAAAAAAAAAGAAAGTTTTTGAAAAAGTGGATATCATCACTTCAGAAGCTTTTATTCACTTCCAAATGACAATACAAGCACATTGTGTGAAACAAAACCATATATGCATTGCACTGTGATCTGAAGCTGTTACCTGGCCAGAAACACGCACAGATTCAAACTCTGAGCTTAAAACCTCAAAGAAGCGTGTTTTCATGAAAGTGCGTATAACCACAGTTTCAGCACTCTACCTCGCATCCTTAAAGAGATAAACGCATATTCACTCAAATTCAGTCGTATAGTCACTATTCACTCTAGTTTGTCACCTTCCCACTGAGTTAAACACAGAATGATCATTTTTGCCAAGCAAAACAAAAAAAAAGAAAGTTTTTGAAAAAGTGCATATCTTCACTACAGAGGCTTTAATTCACTTCCAAATGACCATACAAGCACATTGTGTGAAACAAAACCATATATGCATTGCACTGTGATCTAAAGCTGTTACCTGGCCAGAAATACGCACAGATTCAAACTCTGAGCTTAAAACCTCAAAGAAGCGTGATTTCATGAAAGTGCGTATAACCACAGTTTCAGCACTCTACCTCGCATCCTCACAGAGATAAACACATATTCACTCAAATTCAGTCGTATAGTCACTATTCGCTCTAATTTGTCACTTTCCCACTGAGTTACACGCAGAATGAAAATTTTTGACCAACAGAACCAATAAAAAGAAAGTTTTTGAAAAATGCATATCTTCACTTCAGAAGCTTATATTCACTTCCAAAAGACCATACAAACACATTGGACCACACGAGACCATATATGTACTGCCCTGTGATCTGAAGCTGTTCCCGGCCCAGAAACACACACAGATTCAAACTCTGAGCTTAAAACCTCAAAGAAGCGTGTTTTCATGAAAGTGCGTATAACCACAGTTTCAGCACTCTACTTCGCATCCTTAAAGAGATAAACGCATATTCACTGAAATTCAGTCGTATAGTCACTATTCACTCTAGTTTGTCACCTTCCCACTGAGTTAAACACAGAATGATCATTTTTGCCAAGCAGAACTAAAAAAAAGAAAGTTTTTGAAAAAGTGCATATCTTCACTACAGAGGCTTTAATTCACTTCCAAATGACCATACAAGCACATTGTGTGAAACAAAACCATATATGCATTGCACTGTGATCTGAAGCTGTTACCTGGCCAGAAACACGCACAGATTCAAACTCTGAGCTTAAAACCTCAAAGAAGCGTGATTTCATGAAAGTGCGTATAACCACAGTTTCAGCACTCTACCTCGCATCCTCACAGAGATAAACACATATTCACTCAAATTCAGTCGTATAGTCACTATTCGCTCTGGTTTGTCACTTTCCCACTGAGTTACACGCAGAATGAAAATTTTTGACGAACAGAACCAAAAAAAAGAATGTTTTTGAAAAATGCATATCTTCACTTCAGAAGCTTATATTCACTTCCAAATGACCATACAAACACATTGGACCACACGAGACCATATATGTACTGCCCTGTGATCTGAAGCTGTTCCCGGCCCAGAAAAACACACAGATTCAAACTCTGAGCTTAAAACCTCAAAGAAGCGTGTTTTCATGAAAGTGCGTATAACCACAGTTTCAGCACTCTACCTCGCATCCTTAAAGAGATAAATGCATATTCACTGAAATTCAGTCGTATAGTCACTATTCACTCTAGTTTGTCACCTTCCCACTGAGTTAAACACAGAATGATCATTTTTGCCAAGCAGAACTAAAAAAAAGAAAGTTTTTGAAAAAGTGCATATCTTCACTACAGAGGCTTTAATTCACTTCCAAATGACCATACAAGCACATTGTGTGAAACAAAACCATATATGCATTGCACTGTGATCTGAAGCTGTTACCTGGCCAGAAACACGCACAGATTCAAACTCTGAGCTTAAAACCTCAAAGAAGCGTGTTTTCATGAAAGTGCGTATAACCACAGTTTCAGCACTCTACCTCACATCCTGACAGAGATAAACACATATTCACTCAAATTCAGTCGTATAGTCACTATTCACTCTAGTTTGTCACTTTCCCACTGAGTTACACACAGAATGAAATTTTTTGACGAACAGAACTAAAAAAAGAAAGTTTTTGAAAAATGCATATCTTCACTTCAGAAGCTTATATTCACTTCCAAATGACCATACAAACACATTGGACCACACGAGACCATATATGTACTGCCCTGTGATCTGAAGCTGTTCCCGGCCCAGAAACACACACAGATTCACGTTCTGAACTTAAAACCACAAAGAAGTGTGTTTTCATGAAAGTGTGTATAACCACAGTTTCAACGCTCTAACTCGCTTCCTGACAGAGATTGGGGCATATTCATTCCAATTCAGTCATACAGCCACAATTCCCTAAAGTTTGTCACCTTCCCACTGAGTTACACACAGAATGAAAATTTTTGACAAGCAGAACTAAAAAAAAGAAAGTTTTTGAAAAAGTGGATATCATCACTTCAGAAGCTTGTATTCACTTCCAAATGACAATACAAGAACATTGGGCGAAAGGATACCATATATGCACTGCCCTGTGATCTGAAGCTGTTACCTGGCCAGAAACACGCACAGATTCAAGTTCTGAGCTTAAAACCTCAAAGAAGCGTGTTTTCATGAAAATGCGTATAGCCACAGTTTCAACGCTCTAGCTCGCTTCCTGACAGATATTGGGGCATGTTCACTCCAGTTCAGTCATACAGCCACAATTCCCTAAAGTTTGTCACCTTCCCACTGAGTTACACACAGAATGAACATTTTTGACAAGCAGAACTAAAAAAAAGAAAGTTTTTGAAAAAGTGGATATCATCACTTCAGAAGCTTATATTCACTTCCAAATGACAATACAAGCACATTGTGTGAAACAAAACCATATATGCATTGCACTGTGATCTGAAGCTGTTACCTGGCCAGAAACACGTACAGATTCAAACTCTGAGCTTAAAACCTCAAAGAAGCGTGTTTTCATGAAAGTGCGTATAACCACAGTTTCAGCACTCTACCTCGCATCCTTAAAGAGATAAACGCATATTCACTGAAATTCAGTCGTATAGTCACTATTCACTCTAGTTTGTCACCTTCCCACTGAGTTAAACACAGAATGATCATTTTTGCCAAGCAGAACTAAAAAAAAGAAAGTTTTTGAAAAAGTGAATATCTTCACTACAGAGGCTTTAATTCACTTCCAAATGACCATACAAGCACATTGTGTGAAACAAAACCATATATGCATTGCACTGTGATCTGAAGCTGTTACCTGGCCAGAAACACGCACAGATTCAAACTCTGAGCTTAAAACCTCAAAGATGCGTGATTTCATGAAAGTGCGTATAACCACAGTTTCAGCACTCCACCTCGCATCCTTACAGAGATAAACACATATTCACTCAAATTCAGTCGTATAGTCACTATTCACTCTTGTTTGTCACTTTCCCACTGAGTTAAACACAGAATGATCATTTTTGCCAAGCAAAACAAAAAAAAAGTTTTTGAAAAAGTGCATATCTTCACTACAGAGGCTTTAATTCACTTCCAAATGACCATACAAGCACATTGTGTGAAACAAAACCATATATGCATTGCACTGTGATCTGAAGCTGTTACCTGTCCAGAAACACGCACAGATTCAAACTCTGAGCTTAAAACCTCAAAGAAGCGTGTTTTCATGAAAGTGCGTATAACCACAGTTTCAGCACTCTACCTCGCATCCTCAAAGAGATAAACGCATATTCACTCAAATTCAGTCGTATAGTCACTATTCACTCTAGTTTGTCACCTTCCCACTGAGTTAAACACACAATGATCATTTTTGCCAAGCAAAAAAAAAAAAAAAGAAAGTTTTTGAAAAAGTGCATATCTTCACTACAGAGGCTTTAATTCACTTCCAAATGACCATACAAGCACATTGTGTGAAACAAAACCATATATGCATTGCACTGCGATCTGAAGCTGTTACCTGGCCAGAAATACGCACAGATTCAAACTCTGAGCTTAAAACCTCAAAGAAGCGTGATTTCATGAAAGTGCGTATAACCACAGTTTCAGCACTCTACCTCGCATCCTGACAGAGATATACACATATTCACTCAAATTCAGTCGTATAGTCACTATTCACTCTAGTTTGTCACTTTCCCACTGAGTTACACACAGAATGAAATTTTTTGACAAACAGAACTAAAAAAAAGAAAGTTTTTGAAAAATGCATATCTTCACTTCAGAAGCATATATTCACTTCTAAATGACCATACAAACACATTGGACCACACGAGACCATATATGTACTGCCCTGTGATCTGAAGCAGTTCCCGGCCCAGAAACACACACAGATTCACGTTCTGAACTTAAAACCACAAAGAAGTGTGTTTTCATGAAAGTGTGTATAACCACAGTTTCAACGCTCTAGCTCGCTTCCTGACAGAGATTGGGGCATATTCACTCCAATTCAGTCATACAGCCACAATTCCCGAAAGTTTGTCACCTTCCCACTGAGTTACACACAGAATGAAAATTTTTGACAAGCAGAACTAAAAAAAAGAAAGTTTTTGAAAAAGTGGATATCATCACTTCAGAAGCTTTTGTTCACTTCCAAATGACAATACAAGAACATTGGGCGAAAGGATACCATATATGCACTGCCCTGTGATCTGAAGCTGTTACCTGGCAGGAAACACGCACAGATTCAAGTTCTGAGCTTAAAACCTCAAAGAAGCGTGTTTTCATGAAAGTGCGTATAGTCACAGTTTCAACGCTCTAGCTCGCTTCCTGACAGATATTGGGGCATGTTCACTCCAATTCAGTCATACAGCCACAATTCCCTAAAGTTTGTCACCTTCCCACTGAGTTACACACAGAATGAACATTTTTGACAAGCAGAACTAAAAAAAAGAAAGTTTTTGAAAAAGTGGATATCATCACTTCAGAAGCTTTTATTCACTTGCAAATGACAATACAAGCACATTGTGTGAAACAAAACCATATATGCATTGCACTGTGATCTGAAGCTGTTACCTGGCCAGAAACACGCACAGATTCAAACTCTGAGCTTAAAACCTCAAAGAAGAGTGTTTTCATGAAAGTGCGTATAACCACAGTTTCAGCACTCTACCTCGCATCCTTAAAGAGATAAACGCATATTCACTCAAATTCAGTCGTATAGTCACTATTCACTCTAGTTTGTCACCTTCCCACTGAGTTAAACACAGAATGATCATTTTTGCCAAGCAAAACAAAAAAAAGAAAGTTTTTGAAAAAGTCCATATCTTCACTACAGAGGCTTTAATTCACTTCCAAATGACCATACAAGCACATTGTGTGAAACAAAACCATATATGCATTGCACTGTGATCTGAAGCTGTTACCTGGCCAGAAACACGCACAGATTCAAACTCTGAGCTTAAAACCTCAAAGAAGCGTGATTTCATGAAAGTGCGTATAACCACAGTTTCAGCACTCTACCTCGCATCCTCACAGAGATAAACACATATTCACTCAAATTCAGTCGTATAGTCACTATTCGCTCTAGTTTGTCACTTTCCCACTGAGTTGCACGCAGAATGAAAATTTTTGACGAACAGAACCAAAAAAAAGAAAGTTTTTGAAAAATGCATATCTTCACTTCAGAAGCTTATATTCACTTCCAAATGACCATACAAACACATTGGACCAAACGAGACCATATATGTACTGCCCTGTGATCTGAAGCTGTTCCCGGCCCAGAAACACACACAGATTCAAACTCTGAGCTTAAAACCTCAAAGAAGCGTGTTTTCATGAAAGTGCGTATAACCACAGTTTCAGCACTCTACCTCGCATCCTTAAAGAGATAAACGCATATTCACTGAAATTCAGTCGTATAGTCACTATTCACTCTAGTTTGTCACCTTCCCACTGAGTTAAACACAGAATGATCATTTTTGCCAAGCAGAACTAAAAAAAAGAAAGTTTTTGAAAAAGTGCATATTTTCACTACAGAGGCTTTAATTCACTTCCAAATGACCTTACAAGCACATTGTGTGAAACAAAACCATATATGCATTGCACTGTGATCTGAAGCTGTTACCTGGCCAGAAACACGCACAGATTCAAACTCTGAGCTTAAAACCTCAAAGAAGCGTGATTTCATGAAAGTGCGTATAACCACAGTTTCAGCACTCTACCTCGCATCCTGACAGAGATAAACACATATTCACTCAAATTCAGTCGTATAGTCACTATTCACTCTAGTTTGTCACTTTCCCACTGAGTTACACACAGAATGAAATTTTTTGACGAACAGAACTAAAAAAAGAAAGTTTTTGAAAAATGCATATCTTCACTTCAGAAGCTTATATTCACTTCCAAATGACCATACAAACACATTGGACCACACGAGACCATATATGTACTGCCCTGTGATCTGAAGCAGTTCCCGGCCCAGAAACACACACAGATTCACGTTCTGAACTTAAAACCACAAAGAAGTGTGTTTTCATGAAAGTGTGTGTATAACCACAGTTTCAACGCTCTAGCTCGCTTCCTGACAGAGATTGGGGCATATTCACTCCAATTCAGTCATACAGCCACAATTCCCTAAAGTTTGTCACCTTCCCACTGAGTTACACACAGAATGAAAATTTTTGACAAGCAGAACTAAAAAAAAGAAAGTTTTTGAAAAAGTGGATATCATCACTTCAGAAGCTTTTATTCACTTCCAAATGACAATACAAGAACATTGGGCGAAAGGATACCATATATGCACTGCCCTGTGATCTGAAGCTGTTACCTGGCAGGAAACACGCACAGATTCAAGTTCTGAGCTTAAAACCTCAAAGAAGCGTGTTTTCATGAAAGTGCGTATAGTCACAGTTTCAACGCTCTAGCTCGCTTCCTGACAGATATTGGGGCATGTTCACTCCAATTCAGTCATACAGCCACAATTCCCTAAAGTTTGTCACCTTCCCACTGAGTTACACACAGAATGAAAATTTTTGACAAGCAGAACTAAAAAAAAGAAAGTTTTTGAAAAAGTGGATATCATCACTTCAGAAGCTTTTATTCACTTGCAAATGACAATACAAGCACATTGTGTGAAACAAAACCATATATGCATTGCACGGTGATCTGAAGCTGTTACCTGGCCAGAAACACGCACAGATTCAAACTCTGAGCTTAAAACCTCAAAGAAGAGTGTTTTCATGAAAGTGCGTATAACCACAGTTTCAGCACTCTACCTCGCATCCTTAAAGAGATAAACGCATATTCACTCAAATTCAGTCGTATAGTCACTATTCACTCTAGTTTGTCACCTTCCCACTGAGTTAAACACAGAATGATCATTTTTGCCAAGCAAAACAAAAAAAAAGAAAGTTTTTGAAAAAGTGCATATCTTCACTACAGAGGCTTTAATTCACTTCCAAATGACCATACAAGCACATTGTGTGAAACAAAACCATATATGCATTGCACTGTGATCTGAAGCTGTTACCTGGCCAGAAACACGCACAGATTCAAACTCTGAGCTGAAAACCTCAAAGATGCGTGATTTCATGAAAGTGCGTATAACCACAGTTTCAGCACTCTACCTCGCATCCTTACAGAGATAAACAAATATTCACTCAAATTCAGTCGTATAGTCACTATTCACTCTAGTTTGTCACTTTCCCACTGAGTTACACGCAGAATGAAAATTTTTGACCAACAGAACCAATAAAAAGAAAGTTTTTGAAAAATGCATATCTTCACTTCAGAAGCTTATATTCACTTCCAAAAGACCATACAAACACATTGGACCACACGAGACCATATATGTACTGCCCTGTGATCTGAAGCTGTTCCCGGCCCAGAAACACACAAAGATCCAAACTCTGAGCTTAAAACCTCAAAGAAGCGTGTTTTCATGAAAGTGCGTATAACCACAGTTTCAGCACTCTACTTCGCATCCTTAAAGAGATAAACGCATATTCACTCAAATTCAGTCGTATAGTCACTATTCACTCTAGTTTGTCACCTTCCCACTGAGTTAAACACAGAATGATCATTTTTGCCAAGCAGAACTAAAAAAAAGAAAGTTTTTGAAAAAGTGCATATCTTCACTACAGAGGCTTTAATTCACTTCCAAATGACCATACAAGCACATTGTGTGAAACAAAACCATATATGCATTGCACTGTGATCTGAAGCTGTTACCTGGCCAGAAACACGCACAGATTCAAACTCTGAGCTTAAAACCTCAAAGAAGCGTGATTTCATGAAAGTGCGTATAACCACAGTTTCAGCACTCTACCTCGCATCCTCACAGAGATAAACACATATTCACTCAAATTCAGTCGTATAGTCACTATTCGCTCTAGTTTGTCACTTTCCCACTGAGTTACACGCAGAATGAAAATTTTTGACGAACAGAACCAAAAAAAAGAAAGTTTTTGAAAAATGCATATCTTCACTTCAGAAGCTTATATTCACTTCCAAATGACCATACAAACACATTGGACCACACGAGACCATATATGTACTGCCCTGTGATCTGAAGCTGTTCCCGGCCCAGAAACACACACAGATTCACGTTCTGAACTTCAAACCACAAAGAAGTGTGTTTTCATGAAAGTGTGTATAACCACAGTTTCAACGCTCTAGCTCGCTTCCTGACAGAGATTGGGGCATATTCACTCCAATTCAGTCATACAGCCACAATTCCCTAAAGTTTGTCACCTTCCCACTGAGTTACACACAGAATGAAAATTTTTGACAAGCAGAACTAAAAAAAAGAAAGTTTTTGAAAAAGTGGATATCATCACTTCAGAAGCTTGTATTCACTTCCAAATGACAATACAAGAACATTGGGCGAAAGGATACCATATATGCACTGCCCTGTGATCTGAAGCTGTTACCTGGCAGGAAACACGCACAGATTCAAGTTCTGAGCTTAAAACCTCAAAGAAGCGTGTTTTCATGAAAGTGCGTATAGTCACAGTTTCAACGCTCTAGCTCGCTTCCTGACAGATATTGGGGCATGTTCACTCCAATTCAGTCATACAGCCACAATTCCCTAAAGTTTGTCACCTTCCCACTGAGTTACACACAGAATGAACATTTTTGACAAGCAGAACTAAAAAAAAGAAAGTTTTTGAAAAAGTGGATATCATCACTTCAGAAGCTTTTATTCACTTGCAAATGACAATACAAGCACATTGTGTGAAACAAAACCATATATGCATTGCACTGTGATCTGAAGCTGTTACCTGGCCAGAAACACGCACAGATTCAAACTCTGAGCTTAAAACCTCAAAGAAGAGTGTTTTCATGAAAGTGCGTATAACCACAGTTTCAGCACTCTACCTCGCATCCTTAAAGAGATAAACGCATATTCACTCAAATTCAGTCGTATAGTCACTATTCACTCTAGTTTGTCACCTTCCCACTGAGTTAAACACAGAATGATCATTTTTGCCAAGCAAAACAAAAAAAAGAAAGTTTTTGAAAAAGTCCATATCTTCACTACAGAGGCTTTAATTCACTTCCAAATGACCATACAAGCACATTGTGTGAAACAAAACCATATATGCATTGCACTGTGATCTGAAGCTGTTACCTGGCCAGAAACACGCACAGATTCAAACTCTGAGCTTAAAACCTCAAAGAAGCGTGATTTCATGAAAGTGCGTATAACCACAGTTTCAGCACTCTACCTCGCATCCTCACAGATATAAACACATATTCACTCAAATTCAGTCGTATAGTCACTATTCGCTCTAGTTTGTCACTTTCCCACTGAGTTACACGCAGAATGAAAATTTTTGACGAACAGAACCAAAAAAAAGAAAGTTTTTGAAAAATGCATATCTTCACTTCAGAAGCTTATATTCACTTCCAAATGACCATACAAACACATTGGACCAAACGAGACCATATATGTACTGCCCTGTGATCTGAAGCTGTTCCCGGCCCAGAAACACACACAGATTCAAACTCTGAGCTTAAAACCTCAAAGAAGCGTGTTTTCATTAAAGTGCGTATAACCACAGTTTCAGCACTCTACCTCGCATCCTTAAAGAGATAAACGCATATTCACTGAAATTCAGTCGTATAGTCACTATTCACTCTAGTTTGTCACCTTCCCACTGAGTTAAACACAGAATGATCATTTTTGCCAAGCAGAACTAAAAAAAAGAAAGTTTTTGAAAAAGTGCATATCTTCACTACAGAGGCTTTAATTCACTTCCAAATGACCATACAAGCACATTGTGTGAAACAAAACCATATATGCATTGCACTGTGATCTGAAGCTGTTACCTGGCCAGAAACACGCACAGATTCAAACTCTGAGCTTAAAACCTCAAAGAAGCGTGATTTCATGAAAGTGCGTATAACCACAGTTTCAGCACTCTACCTCGCATCCTGACAGAGATAAACACATATTCACTCAAATTCAGTCGTATAGTCACTATTCACTCTAGTTTGTCACTTTCCCACTGAGTTACACACAGAATGAAATTTTTTGACGAACAGAACTAAAAAAAGAAAGTTTTTGAAAAATGCATATCTTCACTTCAGAAGCTTATATTCACTTCCAAATGACCATACAAACACATTGGACCACACGAGACCATATATGTACTGCCCTGTGATCTGAAGCAGTTCCCGGCCCAGAAACACACACAGATTCACGTTCTGAACTTAAAACCACAAAGAAGTGTGTTTTCATGAAAGTGTGTGTATAACCACAGTTTCAACGCTCTAGCTCGCTTCCTGACAGAGATTGGGGCATATTCACTCCAATTCAGTCATACAGCCACAATTCCCTAAAGTTTGTCACCTTCCCACTGAGTTACACACAGAATGAAAATTTTTGACAAGCAGAACTAAAAAAAAGAAAGTTTTTGAAAAAGTGGATATCATCACTTCAGAAGCTTTTATTCACTTCCAAATGACAATACAAGAACATTGGGCGAAAGGATACCATATATGCACTGCCCTGTGATCTGAAGCTGTTACCTGGCAGGAAACACGCACAGATTCAAGTTCTGAGCTTAAAACCTCAAAGAAGCGTGTTTTCATGAAAGTGCGTATAGTCACAGTTTCAACGCTCTAGCTCGCTTCCTGACAGATATTGGGGCATGTTCACTCCAATTCAGTCATACAGCCACAATTCCCTAAAGTTTGTCACCTTCCCACTGAGTTACACACAGAATGAAAATTTTTGACAAGCAGAACTAAAAAAAAGAAAGTTTTTGAAAAAGTGGATATCATCACTTCAGAAGCTTTTATTCACTTGCAAATGACAATACAAGCACATTGTGTGAAACAAAACCATATATGCATTGCACGGTGATCTGAAGCTGTTACCTGGCCAGAAACACGCACAGATTCAAACTCTGAGCTTAAAACCTCAAAGAAGAGTGTTTTCATGAAAGTGCGTATAACCACAGTTTCAGCACTCTACCTCGCATCCTTAAAGAGATAAACGCATATTCACTCAAATTCAGTCGTATAGTCACTATTCACTCTAGTTTGTCACCTTCCCACTGAGTAAAACACAGAATGATCATTTTTGCCAAGCAAAACAAAAAAAAAGAAAGTTTTTGAAAAAGTGCATATCTTCACTACAGAGGCTTTAATTCACTTCCAAATGACCATACAAGCACATTGTGTGAAACAAAACCATATATGCATTGCACTGTGATCTGAAGCTGTTACCTGGCCAGAAACACGCACAGATTCAAACTCTGAGCTTAAAACCTCAAAGATGCGTGATTTCATGAAAGTGCGGATAACCACAGTTTCAGCACTCTACCTCGCATCCTTACAGAGATAAACAAATATTCACTCAAATTCAGTCGTATAGTCACTATTCACTCTAGTTTGTCACTTTCCCACTGAGTTACACGCAGAATGAAAATTTTTGACCAACAGAACCAATAAAAAGAAAGTTTTTGAAAAATGCATATCTTCACTTCAGAAGCTTATATTCACTTCCAAAAGACCATACAAACACATTGGACCACACGAGACCATATATGTACTGCCCTGTGATCTGAAGCTGTTCCCGGCCCAGAAACACACACAGATTCAGGTTCTGAACTTAAAACCTCAAAGAAGCGTGTTTTCATGAAAGTGCGTATAACCACAGTTTCAGCACTCTACCTCGCATCCTTAAAGAGATAAACGCATATTCACTGAAATTCAGTCGTATAGTCACTATTCACTCTAGTTTGTCACCTTCCCACTGAGTTAAACACAGAATGATCATTTTTGCCAAGCAGAACTAAAAAAAAGAAAGTTTTTGAAAAAGTGCATATCTTCACTACAGAGGCTTTAATTCACTTCCAAATGACCATACAAGCACATTGTGTGAAACAAAACCATATATGCATTGCACTGTGATCTGAAGCTGTTACCTGGCCAGAAACACGCACAGATTCAAGTTCTGAGCTTAAAACCTCAAAGAAGCGTGTTTACATGAAAGTGCGTATAGCCACAGTTTCAGCGCTCAAGCTCGCTTCCTGACAGATATTGGGGCATGTTCACTCCAATTCAGTCATACAGCCACAATTCCCTAAAGTTTGTCACCTTCCCACTGAGTTACACACAGAATGAACATTTTTGACAAGCAGAACTAAAAAAAAGAAAGTTTTTGAAAAAGTGGATATCATCACTTCAGAAGCTTTTATTCACTTGCAAATGACAATACAAGCACATTGTGTGAAACAAAACCATATATGCATTGCACTGTGATCTGAAGCTGTGACCTGGCCAGAAACACGCACAGATTCAAACTCTGAGCTTAAAACCTCAAAGAAGAGTGTTTTCATGAAAGTGCGTATAACCACAGTTTCAGCACTCTACCTCGCATCCTTAAAGAGATAAACGCATATTCACTCAAATTCAGTCGTATAGTCACTATTCACTCTAGTTTGTCACCTTCCCACTGAGTTAAACACAGAATGATCATTTTTGCCAAGCAGAACTAAAAAAAAGAAAGTTTTTGAAAAAGTGCATATCTTCACTACAGAGGCTTTAATTCACTTCCAAATGACCATACAAGCACATTGTGTGAAACAAAACCATATATGCATTGCACTGTGATCTGAAGCTGTTACCTGGCCAGAAACACGCACAGATTCAAACTCTGAGCTTAAAACCTCAAAGAAGCGTGATTTCATGAAAGTGCGTATAACCACAGTTTCAGCACTCTACCTCGCATCCTCACAGAGATAAACACATATTCACTCAAATTCAGTCGTATAGTCACTATTCGCTCTAGTTTGTCACTTTCCCACTGAGTTACACGCAGAATGAAAATTTTTGACGAACAGAACCAAAAAAAAGAAAGTTTTTGAAAAATGCATATCTTCACTTCAGAAGCTTATATTCACTTCCAAATGACCATACAAACACATTGGACCACACAAGACCATATATGTACTGCCCTGTGATCTGAAGCTGTTCCAGGCCCAGAAACACACACAGATTCAAACTCTGAGCTTAAAACCTCAAAGAAGCGTGTTTTCATGAAAATGCGTATAACCACAGTTTCAGCACTCTACCTCGCATCCTAAAAGAGATAAACGCATATTCACTGAACTTCAGTCGTATAGTCACTATTCACTCTAGTTTGTCACCTTCCCACTGAGTTAAACACAGAATGATCATTTTTGCCAAGCAAAACTAAAAAAAAGAAAGTTTTTGAAAAAGTGCATATCTTCACTACAGAGGCTTTAATTCACTTCCAAATGACCATACAAGCACATTGTGTGAAACAAAACCATATATGCATTGCACTGTGATCTGAAGCTGTTACCTGGCCAGAAACACGCACAGATTCAAACTCGGAGCTTAAAACCTCAAAGAAGCGTGATTTCATGAAAGTGCGTATAACCACAGTTTCAGCACTCTACCTCGCATCCTGACAGAGATAAACACATATTCACTCAAATTCAGTCGTATAGTCACTATTCACTCTAGTTTGTCACTTTCCCACTGAGTTACACACAGAATGAAATTTTTTGACGAACAGAACTAAAAAAAGAAAGTTTTTGAAAAATGCATATCTTCACTTCAGAAGCTTATATTCACTTCCAAATGACCATACAAACACATTGGCCCACACGAGACCATATATGTACTGCCCTGTGATCTGAAGCTGTTCCCGGCCCAGAAACACACACAGATTCACGTTCTGAACTTAAAACCACAAAGAAGTGTGTTTTCATGAAAGTGTGTATAACCACAGTTTCAACGCTCTAGCTCGCTTCCTGACAGATATTGGGGCATATTCACTCCAATTCAGTCATACAGCCACAATTCCCTAAAGTTTGTCACCTTCCCACTGAGTTACACACAGAATGAACATTTTTGACAAGCAGAACTAAAAAAAAGAAAGTTTTTGAAAAAGTGGATATCATCACTTCAGAAGCTTGTATTCACTTCCAAATGACAATACAAGAACATTGGGCGAAAGGATACCATATATGCACTGCCCTGTGATCTGAAGCTGTTACCTGGCCAGAAACACGCACAGATTCAAGTTCTGAGCTTAAAACCTCAAAGAAGCGTGTTTTCATGAAAATGCGTATAACCACAGTTTCAGCACTCTACCTCGCATCCTTAAAGAGATAAACGCATATTCACTGAAATTCAGTCGTATAGTCACTATTCACTCTAGTTTGTCACCTTCCCACTGAGTTAAACACAGAATGATCATTTTTGCCAAGCCGAACTAAAAAAAAGAAAGTTTTTGAAAAAGTGCATATCTTCACTACAGAGGCTTTAATTCACTTCCAAATTACAATACAAGCACATTGTGTGAAACAAAACCATATATGCATTGCACTGTGATCTGAAGCTGTTACCTGGCCAGAAACACGCACAGATTCAAACTCTGAGCTTAAAACCTCAAAGAAGCGTGTTTTCATGAAAGTGCGTATAACCACAGTTTCAGCACTCTACCTCGCATCCTTAAAGAGATAAACGCATATTCACTGAAATTCAGTCGTATAGTCACTATTCACTCTAGTTTGTCACCTTCCCACTGAGTTAAACACAGAATGATCATTTTTGCCAAGCCGAACTAAAAAAAAGAAAGTTTTTGAAAAAGTGCATATCTTCACTACAGAGGCTTTAATTCACTTCCAAATGACCATACAAGCACATTGTGTGAAACAAAACCATATATGCATTGCACTGTGATCTGAAGCTGTTACCTGGCCAGAAACACGCACAGATTCAAGTTCTGAGCTTAAAACCTCAAAGAAGCGTGTTTTCATGAAAATGCGTATAGCCACAGTTTCAACGCTCAAGCTCGCTTCCTGACAGATATTGGGGCATGTTCACTCCAATTCAGTCATACAGCCACAATTCCCTAAAGTTTGTCACCTTCCCACTGAGTTACACACAGAATGAACATTTTTGACAAGCAGAACTAAAAAAAAGAAAGTTTTTGAAAAAGTGGATATCATCACTTCAGAAGCTTTTATTCACTTGCAAATGACAATACAAGCACATTGTGTGAAACAAAACCATATATGCATTGCACTGTGATCTGAAGCTGTGACCTGGCCAGAAACACGCACAGATTCAAACTCTGAGCTTAAAACCTCAAAGAAGAGTGTTTTCATGAAAGTGCGTATAACCACAGTTTCAGCACTCTACCTCGCATCCTTAAAGAGATAAACGCATATTCACTCAAATTCAGTCGTATAGTCACTATTCACTCTAGTTTGTCACCTTCCCACTGAGTTAAACACAGAATGATCATTTTTGCCAAGCAAAACAAAAAAAAAGAAAGTTTTTGAAAAAGTGCATATCTTCACTACAGAGGCTTTAATTCACTTCCAAATGACCATACAAGCACATTGTGTGAAACAAAACCATATATGCATTGCACTGTGATCTGAAGCTGTTACCTGGCCAGAAACACGCACAGATTCAAACTCTGAGCTTAAAACCTCAAAGATGCGTGATTTCATGAAAGTGCGTATAACCACAGTTTCAGCACTCTACCTCGCATCCTTACAGAGATAAACACATATTCACTCAAATTCAGTCGTATAGTCACTATTCACTCTAGTTTGTCACTTTCCCACTGAGTTACACACAGAATGAAATTTTTTGACGAACAGAACTAAAAAAAGAAAGTTTTTGAAAAATGCATATCTTCACTTCAGAAGCTTATATTCACTTCCAAATGACCATACAAACACATTGGACCACACGAGACCATATATGTACTGCCCAGTGATCTGAAGCTGTTCCCGGCCCAGAAACACACACAGATTCACGTTCTGAACTTAAAACCACAAAGAAGTGTGTTTTCATGAAAGTGTGTATAACCACAGTTTCAACGCTCTAGCTCGCTTCCTGACAGAGATTGGGGCATATTCATTCCAATTCAGTCATACAGCCACAATTCCCTAAAGTTTGTCACCTTCCCACTGAGTTACACACAGAATGAAAATTTTTGACAAGCAGAACTAAAAAAAAGAAAGTTTTTGAAAAAGTGGATATCATCACTTCAGAAGCTTTTATTCACTTGCAAATGACAATACAAGCACATTGTGTGAAACAAAACCATATATGCATTGCACTGTGATCTGAAGCTGTGACCTGGCCAGAAACACGCACAGATTCAAACTCTGAGCTTAAAACCTCAAAGAAGAGTGTTTTCATGAAAGTGCGTATAACCACAGTTTCAGCACTCTACCTCGCATCCTTAAAGAGATAAACGCATATTCACTCAAATTCAGTCGTATAGTCACTTTTCACTCTAGTTTGTCACCTTCCCACTGAGTTAAACACAGAATGATCATTTTTGCCAAGCAGAACTAAAAAAAAGAAAGTTTTTGAAAAAGTGCATATTTTCACTACAGAGGCTTTAATTCACTTCCAAATGACCTTACAAGCACATTGTGTGAAACAAAACCATATATGCATTGCACTGTGATCTGAAGCTGTTACCTGGCCAGAAACACGCACAGATTCAAACTCTGAGCTTAAAACCTCAAAGAAGCGTGATTTCATGAAAGTGCGTATAACCACAGTTTCAGCACTCTACCTCGCATCCTGACAGAGATAAACACATATTCACTCAAATTCAGTCGTATAGTCACTATTCACTCTAGTTTGTCACTTTCCCACTGAGTTACACACAGAATGAAATTTTTTGACGAACAGAACTAAAAAAAGAAAGTTTTTGAAAAATGCATATCTTCACTTCAGAAGCTTATATTCACTTCCAAATGACCATACAAACACATTGGACCACACGAGACCATATATGTACTGCCCTGTGATCTGAAGCAGTTCCCGGCCCAGAAACACACACAGATTCACGTTCTGAACTTAAAACCACAAAGAAGTGTGTTTTCATGAAAGTGTGTGTATAACCACAGTTTCAACGCTCTAGCTCGCTTCCTGACAGAGATTGGGGCATATTCACTCCAATTCAGTCATACAGCCACAATTCCCTAAAGTTTGTCACCTTCCCACTGAGTTACACACAGAATGAAAATTTTTGACAAGCAGAACTAAAAAAAAGAAAGTTTTTGAAAAAGTGGATATCATCACTTCAGAAGCTTTTATTCACTTCCAAATGACAATACAAGAACATTGGGCGAAAGGATACCATATATGCACTGCCCTGTGATCTGAAGCTGTTACCTGGCAGGAAACACGCACAGATTCAAGTTCTGAGCTTAAAACCTCAAAGAAGCGTGTTTTCATGAAAGTGCGTATAGTCACAGTTTCAACGCTCTAGCTCGCTTCCTGACAGATATTGGGGCATGTTCACTCCAATTCAGTCATACAGCCACAATTCCCTAAAGTTTGTCACCTTCCCACTGAGTTACACACAGAATGAAAATTTTTGACAAGCAGAACTAAAAAAAAGAAAGTTTTTGAAAAAGTGGATATCATCACTTCAGAAGCTTTTATTCACTTCCAAATGACAATACAAGCACATTGTGTGAAACAAAACCATATATGCATTGCACTGTGATCTGAAGCTGTTACCTGGCCAGAAACACGCACAGATTCAAACTCTGAGCTTAAAACCTCAAAGAAGAGTGTTTTCATGAAAGTGCGTATAACCACAGTTTCAGCACTCTACCTCGCATCCTTAAAGAGATAAACGCATATTCACTCAAATTCAGTCGTATAGTCACTATTCACTCTAGTTTGTCACCTTCCCACTGAGTTAAACACAGAATGATCATTTTTGCCAAGCAAAACAAAAAAAAAGAAAGTTTTTGAAAAAGTGCATATCTTCACTACAGAGGCTTTAATTCACTTCCAAATGACCATACAAGCACATTGTGTGAAACAAAACCATATATGCATTGCACTGTGATCTGAAGCTGTTACCTGGCCAGAAACACGCACAGATTCAAACTCTGAGCTGAAAACCTCAAAGATGCGTGATTTCATGAAAGTGCGTATAACCACAGTTTCAGCACTCTACCTCGCATCCTTACAGAGATAAACAAATATTCACTCAAATTCAGTCGTATAGTCACTATTCACTCTAGTTTGTCACTTTCCCACTGAGTTACACGCAGAATGAAAATTTTTGACCAACAGAACCAATAAAAAGAAAGTTTTTGAAAAATGCATATCTTCACTTCAGAAGCTTATATTCACTTCCAAAAGACCATACAAACACATTGGACCACACGAGACCATATATGTACTGCCCTGTGATCTGAAGCTGTTCCCGGCCCAGAAACACACAAAGATCCAAACTCTGAGCTTAAAACCTCAAAGAAGCGTGTTTTCATGAAAGTGCGTATAACCACAGTTTCAGCACTCTACTTCGCATCCTTAAAGAG
This sequence comes from Gymnothorax reevesii, assembly GCA_029721435.1. Taxonomy (NCBI): domain Eukaryota; kingdom Metazoa; phylum Chordata; class Actinopteri; order Anguilliformes; family Muraenidae; genus Gymnothorax; species Gymnothorax reevesii. Next base: position 44,613,519 of record CM056592.1, read on the forward strand.
ATAAACGCATATTCACTCAAATTCAGTCGTATAGTCACTATTCACTCTAGTTTGTCACCTTCCCACTGAGTTAAACACAGAATGATCATTTTTGCCAAGCAGAACTAAAAAAAAGAAAGTTTTTGAAAAAGTGCATATCTTCACTACAGAGGCTTTAATTCACTTCCAAATGACCATACAAGCACATTGTGTGAAACAAAACCATATATGCATTGCACTGTGATCTGAAGCTGTTACCTGGCCAGAAACACGCACAGATTCAAACTCTGAGCTTAAAACCTCAAAGAAGCGTGATTTCATGAAAGTGCGTATAACCACAGTTTCAGCACTCTACCTCGCATCCTCACAGAGATAAACACATATTCACTCAAATTCAGTCGTATAGTCACTATTCGCTCTAGTTTGTCACTTTCCCACTGAGTTACACGCAGAATGAAAATTTTTGACGAACAGAACCAAAAAAAAGAAAGTTTTTGAAAAATGCATATCTTCACTTCAGAAGCTTATATTCACTTCCAAATGACCATACAAACACATTGGACCACACGAGACCATATATGTACTGCCCTGTGATCTGAAGCTGTTCCCGGCCCAGAAACACACACAGATTCACGTTCTGAACTTCAAACCACAAAGAAGTGTGTTTTCATGAAAGTGTGTATAACCACAGTTTCAACGCTCTAGCTCGCTTCCTGACAGAGATTGGGGCATATTCATTCCAATTCAGTCATACAGCCACAATTCCCTAAAGTTTGTCACCTTCCCACTGAGTTACACACAGAATGAAAATTTTTGACAAGCAGAACTAAAAAAAAGAAAGTTTTTGAAAAAGTGGATATCATCACTTCAGAAGCTTGTATTCACTTCCAAATGACAATACAAGAACATTGGGCGAAAGGATACCATATATGCACTGCCCTGTGATCTGAAGCTGTTACCTGGCAGGAAACACGCACAGATTCAAGTTCTGAGCTTAAAACCTCAAAGAAGCGTGTTTTCATGAAAGTGCGTATAGTCACAGTTTCAACGCTCTAGCTCGCTTCCTGACAGATATTGGGGCATGTTCACTCCAATTCAGTCATACAGCCACAATTCCCTAAAGTTTGTCACCTTCCCACTGAGTTACACACAGAATGAAAATTTTTGACAAGCAGAACTAAAAAAAAGAAAGTTTTTGAAAAAGTGGATATCATCACTTCAGAAGCTTTTATTCACTTGCAAATGACAATACAAGCACATTGTGTGAAACAAAACCATATATGCATTGCACTGTGATCTGAAGCTGTTACCTGGCCAGAAACACGCACAGATTCAAACTCTGAGCTTAAAACCTCAAAGAAGCGTGTTTTCATGAAAGTGCGTATAACCACAGTTTCAGCACTCTACCTCGCATCCTTAAAGAGATAAACGCATATTCACTCAAATTCAGTCGTATAGTCACTATTCACTCTAGTTTGTCACCTTCCCACTGAGTTAAACACAGAATGATCATTTTTGCCAAGCAAAACAAAAAAAAGAAAGTTTTTGAAAAAGTCCATATCTTCACTACAGAGGCTTTAATTCACTTCCAAATGACCATACAAGCACATTGTGTGAAACAAAACCATATATGCATTGCACTGTGATCTGAAGCTGTTACCTGGCCAGAAACACGCACAGATTCAAACTCTGAGCTTAAAACCTCAAAGAAGCGTGATTTCATGAAAGTGCGTATAACCACAGTTTCAGCACTCTACCTCGCATCCTCACAGATATAAACACATATTCACTCAAATTCAGTCGTATAGTCACTATTCGCTCTAGTTTGTCACTTTCCCACTGAGTTACACGCAGAATGAAAATTTTTGACGAACAGAACCAAAAAAAAGAAAGTTTTTGAAAAATGCATATCTTCACTTCAGAAGCTTATATTCACTTCCAAATGACCATACAAACACATTGGACCAAACGAGACCATATATGTACTGCCCTGTGATCTGAAGCTGTTCCCGGCCCAGAAACACACACATATTCAAACTCTGAGCTTAAAACCTCAAAGAAGCGTGTTTTCATTAAAGTGCGTATAACCACAGTTTCAGCACTCTACCTCGCATCCTTAAAGAGATAAACGCATATTCACTGAAATTCAGTCGTATAGTCACTATTCACTCTAGTTTGTCACCTTCCCACTGAGTTAAACACAGAATGATCATTTTTGCCAAGCAGAACTAAAAAAAAGAAAGTTTTTGAAAAAGTGCATATCTTCACTACAGAGGCTTTAATTCACTTCCAAATGACCATACAAGCACATTGTGTGAAACAAAACCATATATGCATTGCACTGTGATCTGAAGCTGTTACCTGGCCAGAAACACGCACAGATTCAAACTCTGAGCTTAAAACCTCAAAGAAGCGTGATTTCATGAAAGTGCGTATAACCACAGTTTCAGCACTCTACCTCGCATCCTGACAGAGATAAACACATATTCACTCAAATTCAGTCGTATAGTCACTATTCACTCTAGTTTGTCACTTTCCCACTGAGTTACACACAGAATGAAATTTTTTGACGAACAGAACTAAAAAAAGAAAGTTTTTGAAAAATGCATATCTTCACTTCAGAAGCTTATATTCACTTCCAAATGACCATACAAACACATTGGACCACACGAGACCATATATGTACTGCCCTGTGATCTGAAGCAGTTCCCGGCCCGGAAACACACACAGATTCACGTTCTGAACTTAAAACCACAAAGAAGTGTGTTTTCATGAAAGTGTGTGTATAACCACAGTTTCAACGCTCTAGCTCGCTTCCTGACAGAGATTGGGGCATATTCACTCCAATTCAGTCATACAGCCACAATTCCCTAAAGTTTGTCACCTTCCCACTGAGTTACACACAGAATGAAAATTTTTGACAAGCAGAACTAAAAAAAAGAAAGTTTTTGAAAAAGTGGATATCATCACTTCAGAAGCTTTTATTCACTTCCAAATGACAATACAAGAACATTGGGCGAAAGGATACCATATATGCACTGCCCTGTGATCTGAAGCTGTTACCTGGCAGGAAACACGCACAGATTCAAGTTCTGAGCTTAAAACCTCAAAGAAGCGTGTTTTCATGAAAGTGCGTATAGTCACAGTTTCAACGCTCTAGCTCGCTTCCTGACAGATATTGGGGCATGTTCACTCCAATTCAGTCATACAGCCACAATTCCCTAAAGTTTGTCACCTTCCCACTGAGTTACACACAGAATGAACATTTTTGACAAGCAGAACTAAAAAAAAGAAAGTTTTTGAAAAAGTGGATATCATCACTTCAGAAGCTTTTATTCACTTGCAAATGACAATACAAGCACATTGTGTGAAACAAAACCATATATGCATTGCACGGTGATCTGAAGCTGTTACCTGGCCAGAAACACGCACAGATTCAAACTCTGAGCTTAAAACCTCAAAGAAGAGTGTTTTCATGAAAGTGCGTATAACCACAGTTTCAGCACTCTACCTCGCATCCTTAAAGAGATAAACGCATATTCACTCAAATTCAGTCGTATAGTCACTATTCACTCTAGTTTGTCACCTTCCCACTGAGTAAAACACAGAATGATCATTTTTGCCAAGCAAAACAAAAAAAAAGAAAGTTTTTGAAAAAGTGCATATCTTCACTACAGAGGCTTTAATTCACTTCCAAATGACCATACAAGCACATTGTGTGAAACAAAACCATATATGCATTGCACTGTGATCTGAAGCTGTTACCTGGCCAGAAACACGCACAGATTCAAACTCTGAGCTTAAAACCTCAAAGATGCGTGATTTCATGAAAGTGCGGATAACCACAGTTTCAGCACTCTACCTCGCATCCTTACAGAGATAAACAAATATTCACTCAAATTCAGTCGTATAGTCACTATTCACTCTAGTTTGTCACTTTCCCACTGAGTTACACGCAGAATGAAAATTTTTGACCAACAGAACCAATAAAAAGAAAGTTTTTGAAAAATGCATATCTTCACTTCAGAAGCTTATATTCACTTCCAAAAGACCATACAAACACATTGGACCACACGAGACCATATATGTACTGCCCTGTGATCTGAAGCTGTTCCCGGCCCAGAAACACACACAGATTCAGGTTCTGAACTTAAAACCTCAAAGAAGCGTGTTTTCATGAAAGTGCGTATAACCACAGTTTCAGCACTCTACCTCGCATCCTTAAAGAGATAAACGCATATTCACTGAAATTCAGTCGTATAGTCACTATTCACTCTAGTTTGTCACCTTCCCACTGAGTTAAACACAGAATGAAATTTTTTGACGAACAGAACTAAAAAAAGAAAGTTTTTGAAAAATGCATATCTTCACTTCAGAAGCTTATATTCACTTCCAAATGACCATACAAACACATTGGACCACACGAGACCATATATGTACTGCCCTGTGATCTGAAGCTGTTCCCGGCCCAGAAACACACACAGATTCACGTTCTGAACTTAAAACCACAAAGAAGTGTGTTTTCATGAAAGTGTGTATAACCACAGTTTCAACGCTCTAGCTCGCTTCCTGACAGAGATTGGGGCATATTCATTCCAATTCAGTCATACAGCCACAATCCCCTAAAGTTTGTCACCTTCCCACTGAGTTACACACAGAATGAAAATTTTTGACAAGCAGAACTAAAAAAAAGAAAGTTTTTGAAAAAGTGGATATCATCACTTCAGAAGCTTGTATTCACTACCAAATGACAATACAAGAACATTGGGCGACAGGATACCATATATGCACTGCCCTGTGATCTGAAGCTGTTACCTGTCCAGAAACACGCACAGATTCAAACTCTGAGCTTAAAACCTCAAAGAAGCGTGTTTTCATGAAAGTGCGTATAACCACAGTTTCAGCACTCTACCTCGCATCCTCAAAGAGATAAACGCATATTCACTCAAATTCAGTCGTATAGTCACTATTCACTCTAGTTTGTCACCTTCCCACTGAGTTAAACACAGAATGAACATTTTTGACAAGCAGAACTAAAAAAAAAGAAAGTTTTTGAAAAAGTGGATATCATCACTTCAGAAGCTTTTATTCACTTCCAAATGACAATACAAGCACATTGTGTGAAACAAAACCATATATGCATTGCACTGTGATCTGAAGCTGTTGCCTGGCCAGAAACATGCACAGATTCAAACTCTGAGCTTAAAACCTCAAAGAAGCGTGTTTTCATGAAAGTGCGTATAACCACAGTTTCAGCACTCTACCTCGCATCCTTAAAGAGATAAACGCATATTCACTGAAATTCAGTCGTATAGTCACTATTCACTCTAGTTTGTCACCTTCCCACTGAGTTAAACACAGAATGATCATTTTTGCCAAGCCGAACTAAAAAAAAGAAAGTTTTTGAAAAAGTGCATATCTTCACTACAGAGGCTTTAATTCACTTCCAAATGACCATACAAGCACATTGTGTGAAACAAAACCATATATGCATTGCACTGTGATCTGAAGCTGTTACCTGGCCAGAAACACGCACAGATTCAAGTTCTGAGCTTAAAACCTCAAAGAAGCGTGTTTACATGAAAGTGCGTATAGCCACAGTTTCAGCGCTCAAGCTCGCTTCCTGACAGATATTGGGGCATGTTCACTCCAATTCAGTCATACAGCCACAATTCCCTAAAGTTTGTCACCTTCCCACTGAGTTACACACAGAATGAACATTTTTGACAAGCAGAACTAAAAAAAAGAAAGTTTTTGAAAAAGTGGATATCATCACTTCAGAAGCTTTTATTCACTTGCAAATGACAATACAAGCACATTGTGTGAAACAAAACCATATATGCATTGCACTGTGATCTGAAGCTGTGACCTGGCCAGAAACACGCACAGATTCAAACTCTGAGCTTAAAACCTCAAAGAAGAGTGTTTTCATGAAAGTGCGTATAACCACAGTTTCAGCACTCTACCTCGCATCCTTAAAGAGATAAACGCATATTCACTCAAATTCAGTCGTATAGTCACTATTCACTCTAGTTTGTCACCTTCCCACTGAGTTAAACACAGAATGATCATTTTTGCCAAGCAGAACTAAAAAAAAGAAAGTTTTTGAAAAAGTGCATATCTTCACTACAGAGGCTTTAATTCACTTCCAAATGACCATACAAGCACATTGTGTGAAACAAAACCATATATGCATTGCACTGTGATCTGAAGCTGTTACCTGGCCAGAAACACGCACAGATTCAAACTCTGAGCTTAAAACCTCAAAGAAGCGTGATTTCATGAAAGTGCGTATAACCACAGTTTCAGCACTCTACCTCGCATCCTCACAGAGATAAACACATATTCACTCAAATTCAGTCGTATAGTCACTATTCGCTCTAGTTTGTCACTTTCCCACTGAGTTACACGCAGAATGAAAATTTTTGACGAACAGAACCAAAAAAAAGAAAGTTTTTGAAAAATGCATATCTTCACTTCAGAAGCTTATATTCACTTCCAAATGACCATACAAACACATTGGACCACACAAGACCATATATGTACTGCCCTGTGATCTGAAGCTGTTCCAGGCCCAGAAACACACACAGATTCAAACTCTGAGCTTAAAACCTCAAAGAAGCGTGTTTTCATGAAAATGCGTATAACCACAGTTTCAGCACTCTACCTCGCATCCTAAAAGAGATAAACGCATATTCACTGAACTTCAGTCGTATAGTCACTATTCACTCTAGTTTGTCACCTTCCCACTGAGTTAAACACAGAATGATCATTTTTGCCAAGCAAAACTAAAAAAAAGAAAGTTTTTGAAAAAGTGCATATCTTCACTACAGAGGCTTTAATTCACTTCCAAATGACCATACAAGCACATTGTGTGAAACAAAACCATATATGCATTGCACTGTGATCTGAAGCTGTTACCTGGCCAGAAACACGCACAGATTCAAACTCGGAGCTTAAAACCTCAAAGAAGCGTGATTTCATGAAAGTGCGTATAACCACAGTTTCAGCACTCTACCTCGCATCCTGACAGAGATAAACACATATTCACTCAAATTCAGTCGTATAGTCACTATTCACTCTAGTTTGTCACTTTCCCACTGAGTTACACACAGAATGAAATTTTTTGACGAACAGAACTAAAAAAAGAAAGTTTTTGAAAAATGCATATCTTCACTTCAGAAGCTTATATTCACTTCCAAATGACCATACAAACACATTGGCCCACACGAGACCATATATGTACTGCCCTGTGATCTGAAGCTGTTCCCGGCCCAGAAACACACACAGATTCACGTTCTGAACTTAAAACCACAAAGAAGTGTGTTTTCATGAAAGTGTGTATAACCACAGTTTCAACGCTCTAGCTCGCTTCCTGACAGATATTGGGGCATATTCACTCCAATTCAGTCATACAGCCACAATTCCCTAAAGTTTGTCACCTTCCCACTGAGTTACACACAGAATGAACATTTTTGACAAGCAGAACTAAAAAAAAGAAAGTTTTTGAAAAAGTGGATATCATCACTTCAGAAGCTTGTATTCACTTCCAAATGACAATACAAGAACATTGGGCGAAAGGATACCATATATGCACTGCCCTGTGATCTGAAGCTGTTACCTGGCCAGAAACACGCACAGATTCAAGTTCTGAGCTTAAAACCTCAAAGAAGCGTGTTTTCATGAAAATGCGTATAACCACAGTTTCAGCACTCTACCTCGCATCCTTAAAGAGATAAACGCATATTCACTGAAATTCAGTCGTATAGTCACTATTCACTCTAGTTTGTCACCTTCCCACTGAGTTAAACACAGAATGATCATTTTTGCCAAGCAAAACTAAAAAAAAGAAAGTTTTTGAAAAAGTGCATATCTTCACTACAGAGGCTTTAATTCACTTCCAAATGACCATACAAGCACATTGTGTGAAACAAAACCATATATGCATTGCACTGTGATCTGAAGCTGTTACCTGGCCAGAAACACGCACAGATTCAAACTCGGAGCTTAAAACCTCAAAGAAGCGTGATTTCATGAAAGTGCGTATAACCACAGTTTCAGCACTCTACCTCGCATCCTGACAGAGATAAACACATATTCACTCAAATTCAGTCGTATAGTCACTATTCACTCTAGTTTGTCACTTTCCCACTGAGTTACACACAGAATGAAATTTTTTGACGAACAGAACTAAAAAAAGAAAGTTTTTGAAAAATGCATATCTTCACTTCAGAAGCTTATATTCACTTCCAAATGACCATACAAACACATTGGCCCACACGAGACCATATATGTACTGCCCTGTGATCTGAAGCTGTTCCCGGCCCAGAAACACACACAGATTCACGTTCTGAACTTAAAACCACAAAGAAGTGTGTTTTCATGAAAGTGTGTATAACCACAGTTTCAACGCTCTAGCTCGCTTCCTGACAGATATTGGGGCATATTCACTCCAATTCAGTCATACAGCCACAATTCCCTAAAGTTTGTCACCTTCCCACTGAGTTACACACAGAATGAACATTTTTGACAAGCAGAACTAAAAAAAAGAAAGTTTTTGAAAAAGTGGATATCATCACTTCAGAAGCTTGTATTCACTTCCAAATGACAATACAAGAACATTGGGCGAAAGGATACCATATATGCACTGCCCTGTGATCTGAAGCTGTTACCTGGCCAGAAACACGCACAGATTCAAGTTCTGAGCTTAAAACCTCAAAGAAGCGTGTTTTCATGAAAATGCGTATAACCACAGTTTCAGCACTCTACCTCGCATCCTTAAAGAGATAAACGCATATTCACTGAAATTCAGTCGTATAGTCACTATTCACTCTAGTTTGTCACCTTCCCACTGAGTTAAACACAGAATGATCATTTTTGCCAAGCCGAACTAAAAAAAAGAAAGTTTTTGAAAAAGTGCATATCTTCACTACAGAGGCTTTAATTCACTTCCAAATTACAATACAAGCACATTGTGTGAAACAAAACCATATATGCATTGCACTGTGATCTGAAGCTGTTACCTGGCCAGAAACACGCACAGATTCAAACTCTGAGCTTAAAACCTCAAAGAAGCGTGTTTTCATGAAAGTGCGTATAACCACAGTTTCAGCACTCTACCTCGCATCCTTAAAGAGATAAACGCATATTCACTGAAATTCAGTCGTATAGTCACTATTCACTCTAGTTTGTCACCTTCCCACTGAGTTAAACACAGAATGATCATTTTTGCCAAGCCGAACTAAAAAAAAGAAAGTTTTTGAAAAAGTGCATATCTTCACTACAGAGGCTTTAATTCACTTCCAAATGACCATACAAGCACATTGTGTGAAACAAAACCATATATGCATTGCACTGTGATCTGAAGCTGTTACCTGGCCAGAAACACGCACAGATTCAAGTTCTGAGCTTAAAACCTCAAAGAAGCGTGTTTTCATGAAAATGCGTATAGCCACAGTTTCAACGCTCAAGCTCGCTTCCTGACAGATATTGGGGCATGTTCACTCCAATTCAGTCATACAGCCACAATTCCCTAAAGTTTGTCACCTTCCCACTGAGTTACACACAGAATGAACATTTTTGACAAGCAGAACTAAAAAAAAGAAAGTTTTTGAAAAAGTGGATATCATCACTTCAGAAGCTTTTATTCACTTGCAAATGACAATACAAGCACATTGTGTGAAACAAAACCATATATGCATTGCACTGTGATCTGAAGCTGTGACCTGGCCAGAAACACGCACAGATTCAAACTCTGAGCTTAAAACCTCAAAGAAGAGTGTTTTCATGAAAGTGCGTATAACCACAGTTTCAGCACTCTACCTCGCATCCTTAAAGAGATAAACGCATATTCACTCAAATTCAGTCGTATAGTCACTATTCACTCTAGTTTGTCACCTTCCCACTGAGTTAAACACAGAATGATCATTTTTGCCAAGCAAAACAAAAAAAAAGAAAGTTTTTGAAAAAGTGCATATCTTCACTACAGAGGCTTTAATTCACTTCCAAATGACCATACAAGCACATTGTGTGAAACAAAACCATATATGCATTGCACTGTGATCTGAAGCTGTTACCTGGCCAGAAACACGCACAGATTCAAACTCTGAGCTTAAAACCTCAAAGATGCGTGATTTCATGAAAGTGCGTATAACCACAGTTTCAGCACTCTACCTCGCATCCTTACAGAGATAAACACATATTCACTCAAATTCAGTCGTATAGTCACTATTCACTCTAGTTTGTCACTTTCCCACTGAGTTACACACAGAATGAAATTTTTTGACGAACAGAACTAAAAAAAGAAAGTTTTTGAAAAATGCATATCTTCACTTCAGAAGCTTATATTCACTTCCAAATGACCATACAAACACATTGGACCACACGAGACCATATATGTACTGCCCAGTGATCTGAAGCTGTTCCCGGCCCAGAAACACACACAGATTCACGTTCTGAACTTAAAACCACAAAGAAGTGTGTTTTCATGAAAGTGTGTATAACCACAGTTTCAACGCTCTAGCTCGCTTCCTGACAGAGATTGGGGCATATTCATTCCAATTCAGTCATACAGCCACAATTCCCTAAAGTTTGTCACCTTCCCACTGAGTTACACACAGAATGAAAATTTTTGACAAGCAGAACTAAAAAAAAGAAAGTTTTTGAAAAAGTGGATATCATCACTTCAGAAGCTTTTATTCACTTGCAAATGACAATACAAGCACATTGTGTGAAACAAAACCATATATGCATTGCACTGTGATCTGAAGCTGTGACCTGGCCAGAAACACGCACAGATTCAAACTCTGAGCTTAAAACCTCAAAGAAGAGTGTTTTCATGAAAGTGCGTATAACCACAGTTTCAGCACTCTACCTCGCATCCTTAAAGAGATAAACGCATATTCACTCAAATTCAGTCGTATAGTCACTTTTCACTCTAGTTTGTCACCTTCCCACTGAGTTAAACACAGAATGATCATTTTTGCCAAGCAGAACTAAAAAAAAGAAAGTTTTTGAAAAAGTGCATATCTTCACTACAGAGGCTTTAATTCACTTCCAAATGACCATACAAGCACATTGTGTGAAACAAAACCATATATGCATTGCACTGTGATCTGAAGCTGTTACCTGGCCAGAAACACGCACAGATTCAAACTCTGAGCTTAAAACCTCAAAGAAGCGTGATTTCATGAAAGTGCGTATAACCACAGTTTCAGCACTCTACCTCGCATCCTCACAGAGATAAACACATATTCACTCAAATTCAGTCGTATAGTCACTATTCGCTCTAGTTTGTCACTTTCCCACTGAGTTACACGCAGAATGAAAATTTTTGACGAACAGAACCAAAAAAAAGAAAGTTTTTGAAAAATGCATATCTTCACTTCAGAAGCTTATATTCACTTCCAAATGACCATACAAACACATTGGACCACACGAGACCATATATGTACTGCCCTGTAATCTGAAGCTGTTCCCGGCCCAGAAACACACACAGATTCAAACTCTGAGCTTAAAACCTCAAAGAAGCGTGTTTTCATGAAAGTGCGTATAACCACAGTTTCAGCACTCTACCTCGCATCCTTAAAGAGATAAACGCATATTCACTGAAATTCAGTCGTATAGTCACTATTCACTCTAGTTTGTCACCTTCCCACTGAGTTAAACACAGAATGATCATTTTTGCCAAGCAAAACTAAAAAAAAGAAAGTTTTTGAAAAAGTGCATATCTTCACTACAGAGGCTTTAATTCACTTCCAAATGACCATACAAGCACATTGTGTGAAACAAAACCATATATGCATTGCACTGTGATCTGAAGCTGTTACCTGGCCAGAAACACGCACAGATTCAAACTCTGAGCTTAAAACCTCAAAGAAGCGTGATTTCATGAAAGTGCGTATAACCACAGTTTCAGCACTCTACCTCGCATCCTGACAGAGATAAACACATATTCACTCAAATTCAGTCGTATAGCCACTATTCACTCTAGTTTGTCACTTTCCCACTGAGTTACACACAGAATGAAATTTTTTGACGAACAGAACTAAAAAAAGAAAGTTTTTGAAAAATGCATATCTTCACTTCAGAAGCTTATATTCACTTCCAAATGACCATACAAACACATTGGCCCACACGAGACCATATATGTACTGCCCTGTGATCTGAAGCTGTTCCCGGCCCAGAAACACACACAGATTCACGTTCTGAACTTAAAACCACAAAGAAGTGTGTTTTCATGAAAGTGTGTATAACCACAGTTTCAACGCTCTAGCTCGCTTCCTGACAGAGATTGGGGCATATTCATTCCAATTCAGTCATACAGCCACAATTCCCTAAAGTTTGTCACCTTCCCACTGAGTTACACACAGAATGAAAATTTTTGACAAGCAGAACTAAAAAAAAGAAAGTTTTTGAAAAAGTGGATATCATCACTTCAGAAGCTTGTATTCACTTCCAAATGACAATACAAGAACATTGGGCGAAAGGATACCATATATGCACTGCCCTGTGATCTGAAGCTGTTACCTGGCCAGAAACACGCACAGATTCAAACTCTGAGCTTAAAACCTCAAAGAAGCGTGTTTTCATGAAAGTGCGTATAACCACAGTTTCAGCACTCTACCTCGCATCCTTAAAGAGATAAACGCATATTCACTGAAATTCAGTCGTATAGTCACTATTCACTCTAGTTTGTCACCTTCCCACTGAGTTAAACACAGAATGATCATTTTTGCCAAGCCGAACTAAAAAAAAGAAAGTTTTTGAAAAAGTGCATATCTTCACTACAGAGGCTTTAATTCACTTCCAAATGACAATACAAGCACATTGTGTGAAACAAAACCATATATGCATTGCACTGTGATCTGAAGCTGTTACCTGGCCAGAAACACGCACAGATTCAAACTCTGAGCTTAAAACCTCAAAGAAGCGTGTTTTCATGAAAGTGCGTATAACCACAGTTTCAGCACTCTACCTCGCATCCTTAAAGAGATAAACGCATATTCACTGAAATTCAGTCGTATAGTCACTATTCACTCTAGTTTGTCACCTTCCCACTGAGTTAAACACAGAATGATCATTTTTGCCAAGCCGAACTAAAAAAAAGAAAGTTTTTGAAAAAGTGCATATCTTCACTACAGAGGCTTTAATTCACTTCCAAATGACCATACAAGCACATTGTGTGAAACAAAACCATATATGCATTGCACTGTGATCTGAAGCTGTTACCTGGCCAGAAACACGCACAGATTCAAGTTCTGAGCTTAAAACCTCAAAGAAGCGTGTTTTCATGAAAATGCGTATAGCCACAGTTTCAACGCTCAAGCTCGCTTCCTGACAGATATTGGGGCATGTTCACTCCAATTCAGTCATACAGCCACAATTCCCTAAAGTTTGTCACCTTCCCACTGAGTTACACACAGAATGAACATTTTTGACAAGCAGAACTAAAAAAAAGAAAGTTTTTGAAAAAGTGGATATCATCACTTCAGAAGCTTTTATTCACTTGCAAATGACAATACAAGCACATTGTGTGAAACAAAACCATATATGCATTGCACTGTGATCTGAAGCTGTGACCTGGCCAGAAACACGCACAGATTCAAACTCTGAGCTTAAAACCTCAAAGAAGAGTGTTTTCATGAAAGTGCGTATAACCACAGTTTCAGCACTCTACCTCGCATCCTTAAAGAGATAAACGCATATTCACTGAAATTCAGTCGTATAGTCACTATTCACTCTAGTTTGTCACCTTCCCACTGAGTTAAACACAGAATGATCATTTTTGCCAAGCAGAACTAAAAAAAAGAAAGTTTTTGAAAAAGTGAATATCTTCACTACAGAGGCTTTAATTCACTTCCAAATGACCATACAAGCACATTGTGTGAAACAAAACCATATATGCATTGCACTGTGATCTGAAGCTGTTACCTGGCCAGAAACACGCACAGATTCAAACTCTGAGCTTAAAACCTCAAAGATGCGTGATTTCATGAAAGTGCGTATAACCACAGTTTCAGCACTCCACCTCGCATCCTTACAGAGATAAACACATATTCACTCAAATTCAGTCGTATAGTCACTATTCACTCTTGTTTGTCACTTTCCCACTGAGTTAAACACAGAATGATCATTTTTGCCAAGCAAAACAAAAAAAAAGTTTTTGAAAAAGTGCATATCTTCACTACAGAGGCTTTAATTCACTTCCTAATGACCATACAAGCACATTGTGTGAAACAAAACCATATATGCATTGCACTGTGATCTGAAGCTGTTACCTGTCCAGAAACACGCACAGATTCAAACTCTGAGCTTAAAACCTCAAAGAAGCGTGTTTTCATGAAAGTGCGTATAACCACAGTTTCAGCACTCTACCTCGCATCCTCAAAGAGATAAACGCATATTCACTCAAATTCAGTCGTATAGTCACTATTCACTCTAGTTTGTCACCTTCCCACTGAGTTAAACACACAATGATCATTTTTGCCAAGCAAAAAAAAAAAAAAAGAAAGTTTTTGAAAAAGTGCATATCTTCACTACAGAGGCTTTAATTCACTTCCAAATGACCATACAAGCACATTGTGTGAAACAAAACCATATATGCATTGCACTGCGATCTGAAGCTGTTACCTGGCCAGAAATACGCACAGATTCAAACTCTGAGCTTAAAACCTCAAAGAAGCGTGATTTCATGAAAGTGCGTATAACCACAGTTTCAGCACTCTACCTCGCATCCTGACAGAGATATACACATATTCACTCAAATTCAGTCGTATAGTCACTATTCACTCTAGTTTGTCACTTTCCCACTGAGTTACACACAGAATGAAATTTTTTGACAAACAGAACTAAAAAAAAGAAAGTTTTTGAAAAATGCATATCTTCACTTCAGAAGCATATATTCACTTCTAAATGACCATACAAACACATTGGACCACACGAGACCATATATGTACTGCCCTGTGATCTGAAGCAGTTCCCGGCCCAGAAACACACACAGATTCACGTTCTGAACTTAAAACCACAAAGAAGTGTGTTTTCATGAAAGTGTGTATAACCACAGTTTCAACGCTCTAGCTCGCTTCCTGACAGAGATTGGGGCATATTCACTCCAATTCAGTCATACAGCCACAATTCCCGAAAGTTTGTCACCTTCCCACTGAGTTACACACAGAATGAAAATTTTTGACAAGCAGAACTAAAAAAAAGAAAGTTTTTGAAAAAGTGGATATCATCACTTCAGAAGCTTTTGTTCACTTCCAAATGACAATACAAGAACATTGGGCGAAAGGATACCATATATGCACTGCCCTGTGATCTGAAGCTGTTACCTGGCAGGAAACACGCACAGATTCAAGTTCTGAGCTTAAAACCTCAAAGAAGCGTGTTTTCATGAAAGTGCGTATAGTCACAGTTTCAACGCTCTAGCTCGCTTCCTGACAGATATTGGGGCATGTTCACTCCAATTCAGTCATACAGCCACAATTCCCTAAAGTTTGTCACCTTCCCACTGAGTTACACACAGAATGAAAATTTTTGACAAGCAGAACTAAAAAAAAGAAAGTTTTTGAAAAAGTGGATATCATCACTTCAGAAGCTTTTATTCACTTGCAAATGACAATACAAGCACATTGTGTGAAACAAAACCATATATGCATTGCACTGTGATCTGAAGCTGTTACCTGGCCAGAAACACGCACAGATTCAAACTCTGAGCTTAAAACCTCAAAGAAGCGTGTTTTCATGAAAGTGCGTATAACCACAGTTTCAGCACTCTACCTCGCATCCTTAAAGAGATAAACGCATATTCACTCAAATTCAGTCGTATAGTCACTATTCACTCTAGTTTGTCACCTTCCCACTGAGTTAAACACAGAATGATCATTTTTGCCAAGCAAAACAAAAAAAAGAAAGTTTTTGAAAAAGTCCATATCTTCACTACAGAGGCTTTAATTCACTTCCAAATGACCATACAAGCACATTGTGTGAAACAAAACCATATATGCATTGCACTGTGATCTGAAGCTGTTACCTGGCCAGAAACACGCACAGATTCAAACTCTGAGCTTAAAACCTCAAAGAAGCGTGATTTCATGAAAGTGCGTATAACCACAGTTTCAGCACTCTACCTCGCATCCTCACAGAGATAAACACATATTCACTCAAATTCAGTCGTATAGTCACTATTCGCTCTAGTTTGTCACTTTCCCACTGAGTTGCACGCAGAATGAAAATTTTTGACGAACAGAACCAAAAAAAAGAAAGTTTTTGAAAAATGCATATCTTCACTTCAGAAGCTTATATTCACTTCCAAATGACCATACAAACACATTGGACCAAACGAGACCATATATGTACTGCCCTGTGATCTGAAGCTGTTCCCGGCCCAGAAACACACACAGATTCAAACTCTGAGCTTAAAACCTCAAAGAAGCGTGTTTTCATGAAAGTGCGTATAACCACAGTTTCAGCACTCTACCTCGCATCCTTAAAGAGATAAACGCATATTCACTGAAATTCAGTCGTATAGTCACTATTCACTCTAGTTTGTCACCTTCCCACTGAGTTAAACACAGAATGATCATTTTTGCCAAGCAGAACTAAAAAAAAGAAAGTTTTTGAAAAAGTGCATATTTTCACTACAGAGGCTTTAATTCACTTCCAAATGACCTTACAAGCACATTGTGTGAAACAAAACCATATATGCATTGCACTGTGATCTGAAGCTGTTACCTGGCCAGAAACACGCACAGATTCAAACTCTGAGCTTAAAACCTCAAAGAAGCGTGATTTCATGAAAGTGCGTATAACCACAGTTTCAGCACTCTACCTCGCATCCTGACAGAGATAAACACATATTCACTCAAATTCAGTCGTATAGTCACTATTCACTCTAGTTTGTCACTTTCCCACTGAGTTACACACAGAATGAAATTTTTTGACGAACAGAACTAAAAAAAGAAAGTTTTTGAAAAATGCATATCTTCACTTCAGAAGCTTATATTCACTTCCAAATGACCATACAAACACATTGGACCACACGAGACCATATATGTACTGCCCTGTGATCTGAAGCAGTTCCCGGCCCAGAAACACACACAGATTCACGTTCTGAACTTAAAACCACAAAGAAGTGTGTTTTCATGAAAGTGTGTGTATAACCACAGTTTCAACGCTCTAGCTCGCTTCCTGACAGAGATTGGGGCATATTCACTCCAATTCAGTCATACAGCCACAATTCCCTAAAGTTTGTCACCTTCCCACTGAGTTACACACAGAATGAAAATTTTTGACAAGCAGAACTAAAAAAAAGAAAGTTTTTGAAAAAGTGGATATCATCACTTCAGAAGCTTTTATTCACTTCCAAATGACAATACAAGAACATTGGGCGAAAGGATACCATATATGCACTGCCCTGTGATCTGAAGCTGTTACCTGGCAGGAAACACGCACAGATTCAAGTTCTGAGCTTAAAACCTCAAAGAAGCGTGTTTTCATGAAAGTGCGTATAGTCACAGTTTCAACGCTCTAGCTCGCTTCCTGACAGATATTGGGGCATGTTCACTCCAATTCAGTCATACAGCCACAATTCCCTAAAGTTTGTCACCTTCCCACTGAGTTACACACAGAATGAACATTTTTGACAAGCAGAACTAAAAAAAAGAAAGTTTTTGAAAAAGTGGATATCATCACTTCAGAAGCTTTTATTCACTTGCAAATGACAATACAAGCACATTGTGTGAAACAAAACCATATATGCATTGCACGGTGATCTGAAGCTGTTACCTGGCCAGAAACACGCACAGATTCAAACTCTGAGCTTAAAACCTCAAAGAAGAGTGTTTTCATGAAAGTGCGTATAACCACAGTTTCAGCACTCTACCTCGCATCCTTAAAGAGATAAACGCATATTCACTCAAATTCAGTCGTATAGTCACTATTCACTCTAGTTTGTCACCTTCCCACTGAGTTAAACACAGAATGATCATTTTTGCCAAGCAAAACAAAAAAAAAGAAAGTTTTTGAAAAAGTGCATATCTTCACTACAGAGGCTTTAATTCACTTCCAAATGACCATACAAGCACATTGTGTGAAACAAAACCATATATGCATTGCACTGTGATCTGAAGCTGTTACCTGGCCAGAAACACGCACAGATTCAAACTCTGAGCTGAAAACCTCAAAGATGCGTGATTTCATGAAAGTGCGTATAACCACAGTTTCAGCACTCTACCTCGCATCCTTACAGAGATAAACAAATATTCACTCAAATTCAGTCGTATAGTCACTATTCACTCTAGTTTGTCACTTTCCCACTGAGTTACACGCAGAATGAAAATTTTTGACCAACAGAACCAATAAAAAGAAAGTTTTTGAAAAATGCATATCTTCACTTCAGAAGCTTATATTCACTTCCAAAAGACCATACAAACACATTGGACCACACGAGACCATATATGTACTGCCCTGTGATCTGAAGCTGTTCCCGGCCCAGAAACACACAAAGATCCAAACTCTGAGCTTAAAACCTCAAAGAAGCGTGTTTTCATGAAAGTGCGTATAACCACAGTTTCAGCACTCTACTTCGCATCCTTAAAGAGATAAACGCATATTCACTCAAATTCAGTCGTATAGTCACTATTCACTCTAGTTTGTCACCTTCCCACTGAGTTAAACACAGAATGATCATTTTTGCCAAGCAGAACTAAAAAAAAGAAAGTTTTTGAAAAAGTGCATATCTTCACTACAGAGGCTTTAATTCACTTCCAAATGACCATACAAGCACATTGTGTGAAACAAAACCATATATGCATTGCACTGT
Organism: Gymnothorax reevesii; assembly: GCA_029721435.1. NCBI lineage: Eukaryota > Metazoa > Chordata > Actinopteri > Anguilliformes > Muraenidae > Gymnothorax > Gymnothorax reevesii. Next base: position 44,632,321 of record CM056592.1, read on the forward strand.
GATCTGAAGCTGTTACCTGGCCAGAAACACGCACAGATTCAAACTCTGAGCTTAAAACCTCAAAGAAGCGTGATTTCATGAAAGTGCGTATAACCACAGTTTCAGCACTCTACCTCGCATCCTCACAGAGATAAACACATATTCACTCAAATTCAGTCGTATAGTCACTATTCGCTCTAGTTTGTCACTTTCCCACTGAGTTACACGCAGAATGAAAATTTTTGACGAACAGAACCAAAAAAAAGAAAGTTTTTGAAAAATGCATATCTTCACTTCAGAAGCTTATATTCACTTCCAAATGACCATACAAACACATTGGACCACACGAGACCATATATGTACTGCCCTGTGATCTGAAGCTGTTCCCGGCCCAGAAACACACACAGATTCACGTTCTGAACTTCAAACCACAAAGAAGTGTGTTTTCATGAAAGTGTGTATAACCACAGTTTCAACGCTCTAGCTCGCTTCCTGACAGAGATTGGGGCATATTCATTCCAATTCAGTCATACAGCCACAATTCCCTAAAGTTTGTCACCTTCCCACTGAGTTACACACAGAATGAAAATTTTTGACAAGCAGAACTAAAAAAAAGAAAGTTTTTGAAAAAGTGGATATCATCACTTCAGAAGCTTGTATTCACTTCCAAATGACAATACAAGAACATTGGGCGAAAGGATACCATATATGCACTGCCCTGTGATCTGAAGCTGTTACCTGGCAGGAAACACGCACAGATTCAAGTTCTGAGCTTAAAACCTCAAAGAAGCGTGTTTTCATGAAAGTGCGTATAGTCACAGTTTCAACGCTCTAGCTCGCTTCCTGACAGATATTGGGGCATGTTCACTCCAATTCAGTCATACAGCCACAATTCCCTAAAGTTTGTCACCTTCCCACTGAGTTACACACAGAATGAACATTTTTGACAAGCAGAACTAAAAAAAAGAAAGTTTTTGAAAAAGTGGATATCATCACTTCAGAAGCTTTTATTCACTTGCAAATGACAATACAAGCACATTGTGTGAAACAAAACCATATATGCATTGCACTGTGATCTGAAGCTGTTACCTGGCCAGAAACACGCACAGATTCAAACTCTGAGCTTAAAACCTCAAAGAAGAGTGTTTTCATGAAAGTGCGTATAACCACAGTTTCAGCACTCTACCTCGCATCCTTAAAGAGATAAACGCATATTCACTCAAATTCAGTCGTATAGTCACTATTCACTCTAGTTTGTCACCTTCCCACTGAGTTAAACACAGAATGATCATTTTTGCCAAGCAAAACAAAAAAAAGAAAGTTTTTGAAAAAGTCCATATCTTCACTACAGAGGCTTTAATTCACTTCCAAATGACCATACAAGCACATTGTGTGAAACAAAACCATATATGCATTGCACTGTGATCTGAAGCTGTTACCTGGCCAGAAACACGCACAGATTCAAACTCTGAGCTTAAAACCTCAAAGAAGCGTGATTTCATGAAAGTGCGTATAACCACAGTTTCAGCACTCTACCTCGCATCCTCACAGATATAAACACATATTCACTCAAATTCAGTCGTATAGTCACTATTCGCTCTAGTTTGTCACTTTCCCACTGAGTTACACGCAGAATGAAAATTTTTGACGAACAGAACCAAAAAAAAGAAAGTTTTTGAAAAATGCATATCTTCACTTCAGAAGCTTATATTCACTTCCAAATGACCATACAAACACATTGGACCAAACGAGACCATATATGTACTGCCCTGTGATCTGAAGCTGTTCCCGGCCCAGAAACACACACAGATTCAAACTCTGAGCTTAAAACCTCAAAGAAGCGTGTTTTCATTAAAGTGCGTATAACCACAGTTTCAGCACTCTACCTCGCATCCTTAAAGAGATAAACGCATATTCACTGAAATTCAGTCGTATAGTCACTATTCACTCTAGTTTGTCACCTTCCCACTGAGTTAAACACAGAATGATCATTTTTGCCAAGCAGAACTAAAAAAAAGAAAGTTTTTGAAAAAGTGCATATCTTCACTACAGAGGCTTTAATTCACTTCCAAATGACCATACAAGCACATTGTGTGAAACAAAACCATATATGCATTGCACTGTGATCTGAAGCTGTTACCTGGCCAGAAACACGCACAGATTCAAACTCTGAGCTTAAAACCTCAAAGAAGCGTGATTTCATGAAAGTGCGTATAACCACAGTTTCAGCACTCTACCTCGCATCCTGACAGAGATAAACACATATTCACTCAAATTCAGTCGTATAGTCACTATTCACTCTAGTTTGTCACTTTCCCACTGAGTTACACACAGAATGAAATTTTTTGACGAACAGAACTAAAAAAAGAAAGTTTTTGAAAAATGCATATCTTCACTTCAGAAGCTTATATTCACTTCCAAATGACCATACAAACACATTGGACCACACGAGACCATATATGTACTGCCCTGTGATCTGAAGCAGTTCCCGGCCCAGAAACACACACAGATTCACGTTCTGAACTTAAAACCACAAAGAAGTGTGTTTTCATGAAAGTGTGTGTATAACCACAGTTTCAACGCTCTAGCTCGCTTCCTGACAGAGATTGGGGCATATTCACTCCAATTCAGTCATACAGCCACAATTCCCTAAAGTTTGTCACCTTCCCACTGAGTTACACACAGAATGAAAATTTTTGACAAGCAGAACTAAAAAAAAGAAAGTTTTTGAAAAAGTGGATATCATCACTTCAGAAGCTTTTATTCACTTCCAAATGACAATACAAGAACATTGGGCGAAAGGATACCATATATGCACTGCCCTGTGATCTGAAGCTGTTACCTGGCAGGAAACACGCACAGATTCAAGTTCTGAGCTTAAAACCTCAAAGAAGCGTGTTTTCATGAAAGTGCGTATAGTCACAGTTTCAACGCTCTAGCTCGCTTCCTGACAGATATTGGGGCATGTTCACTCCAATTCAGTCATACAGCCACAATTCCCTAAAGTTTGTCACCTTCCCACTGAGTTACACACAGAATGAACATTTTTGACAAGCAGAACTAAAAAAAAGAAAGTTTTTGAAAAAGTGGATATCATCACTTCAGAAGCTTTTATTCACTTGCAAATGACAATACAAGCACATTGTGTGAAACAAAACCATATATGCATTGCACGGTGATCTGAAGCTGTTACCTGGCCAGAAACACGCACAGATTCAAACTCTGAGCTTAAAACCTCAAAGAAGAGTGTTTTCATGAAAGTGCGTATAACCACAGTTTCAGCACTCTACCTCGCATCCTTAAAGAGATAAACGCATATTCACTCAAATTCAGTCGTATAGTCACTATTCACTCTAGTTTGTCACCTTCCCACTGAGTAAAACACAGAATGATCATTTTTGCCAAGCAAAACAAAAAAAAAGAAAGTTTTTGAAAAAGTGCATATCTTCACTACAGAGGCTTTAATTCACTTCCAAATGACCATACAAGCACATTGTGTGAAACAAAACCATATATGCATTGCACTGTGATCTGAAGCTGTTACCTGGCCAGAAACACGCACAGATTCAAACTCTGAGCTTAAAACCTCAAAGATGCGTGATTTCATGAAAGTGCGGATAACCACAGTTTCAGCACTCTACCTCGCATCCTTACAGAGATAAACAAATATTCACTCAAATTCAGTCGTATAGTCACTATTCACTCTAGTTTGTCACTTTCCCACTGAGTTACACGCAGAATGAAAATTTTTGACCAACAGAACCAATAAAAAGAAAGTTTTTGAAAAATGCATATCTTCACTTCAGAAGCTTATATTCACTTCCAAAAGACCATACAAACACATTGGACCACACGAGACCATATATGTACTGCCCTGTGATCTGAAGCTGTTCCCGGCCCAGAAACACACACAGATTCAGGTTCTGAACTTAAAACCTCAAAGAAGCGTGTTTTCATGAAAGTGCGTATAACCACAGTTTCAGCACTCTACCTCGCATCCTTAAAGAGATAAACGCATATTCACTGAAATTCAGTCGTATAGTCACTATTCACTCTAGTTTGTCACCTTCCCACTGAGTTAAACACAGAATGAAATTTTTTGACGAACAGAACTAAAAAAAGAAAGTTTTTGAAAAATGCATATCTTCACTTCAGAAGCTTATATTCACTTCCAAATGACCATACAAACACATTGGACCACACGAGACCATATATGTACTGCCCTGTGATCTGAAGCTGTTCCCGGCCCAGAAACACACACAGATTCACGTTCTGAACTTAAAACCACAAAGAAGTGTGTTTTCATGAAAGTGTGTATAACCACAGTTTCAACGCTCTAGCTCGCTTCCTGACAGAGATTGGGGCATATTCATTCCAATTCAGTCATACAGCCACAATCCCCTAAAGTTTGTCACCTTCCCACTGAGTTACACACAGAATGAAAATTTTTGACAAGCAGAACTAAAAAAAAGAAAGTTTTTGAAAAAGTGGATATCATCACTTCAGAAGCTTGTATTCACTACCAAATGACAATACAAGAACATTGGGCGACAGGATACCATATATGCACTGCCCTGTGATCTGAAGCTGTTACCTGTCCAGAAACACGCACAGATTCAAACTCTGAGCTTAAAACCTCAAAGAAGCGTGTTTTCATGAAAGTGCGTATAACCACAGTTTCAGCACTCTACCTCGCATCCTCAAAGAGATAAACGCATATTCACTCAAATTCAGTCGTATAGTCACTATTCACTCTAGTTTGTCACCTTCCCACTGAGTTAAACACAGAATGAACATTTTTGACAAGCAGAACTAAAAAAAAAGAAAGTTTTTGAAAAAGTGGATATCATCACTTCAGAAGCTTTTATTCACTTCCAAATGACAATACAAGCACATTGTGTGAAACAAAACCATATATGCATTGCACTGTGATCTGAAGCTGTTGCCTGGCCAGAAACATGCACAGATTCAAACTCTGAGCTTAAAACCTCAAAGAAGCGTGTTTTCATGAAAGTGCGTATAACCACAGTTTCAGCACTCTACCTCGCATCCTTAAAGAGATAAACGCATATTCACTGAAATTCAGTCGTATAGTCACTATTCACTCTAGTTTGTCACCTTCCCACTGAGTTAAACACAGAATGATCATTTTTGCCAAGCCGAACTAAAAAAAAGAAAGTTTTTGAAAAAGTGCATATCTTCACTACAGAGGCTTTAATTCACTTCCAAATGACCATACAAGCACATTGTGTGAAACAAAACCATATATGCATTGCACTGTGATCTGAAGCTGTTACCTGGCCAGAAACACGCACAGATTCAAGTTCTGAGCTTAAAACCTCAAAGAAGCGTGTTTACATGAAAGTGCGTATAGCCACAGTTTCAGCGCTCAAGCTCGCTTCCTGACAGATATTGGGGCATGTTCACTCCAATTCAGTCATACAGCCACAATTCCCTAAAGTTTGTCACCTTCCCACTGAGTTACACACAGAATGAACATTTTTGACAAGCAGAACTAAAAAAAAGAAAGTTTTTGAAAAAGTGGATATCATCACTTCAGAAGCTTTTATTCACTTGCAAATGACAATACAAGCACATTGTGTGAAACAAAACCATATATGCATTGCACTGTGATCTGAAGCTGTGACCTGGCCAGAAACACGCACAGATTCAAACTCTGAGCTTAAAACCTCAAAGAAGAGTGTTTTCATGAAAGTGCGTATAACCACAGTTTCAGCACTCTACCTCGCATCCTTAAAGAGATAAACGCATATTCACTCAAATTCAGTCGTATAGTCACTATTCACTCTAGTTTGTCACCTTCCCACTGAGTTAAACACAGAATGATCATTTTTGCCAAGCAGAACTAAAAAAAAGAAAGTTTTTGAAAAAGTGCATATCTTCACTACAGAGGCTTTAATTCACTTCCAAATGACCATACAAGCACATTGTGTGAAACAAAACCATATATGCATTGCACTGTGATCTGAAGCTGTTACCTGGCCAGAAACACGCACAGATTCAAACTCTGAGCTTAAAACCTCAAAGAAGCGTGATTTCATGAAAGTGCGTATAACCACAGTTTCAGCACTCTACCTCGCATCCTCACAGAGATAAACACATATTCACTCAAATTCAGTCGTATAGTCACTATTCGCTCTAGTTTGTCACTTTCCCACTGAGTTACACGCAGAATGAAAATTTTTGACGAACAGAACCAAAAAAAAGAAAGTTTTTGAAAAATGCATATCTTCACTTCAGAAGCTTATATTCACTTCCAAATGACCATACAAACACATTGGACCACACAAGACCATATATGTACTGCCCTGTGATCTGAAGCTGTTCCAGGCCCAGAAACACACACAGATTCAAACTCTGAGCTTAAAACCTCAAAGAAGCGTGTTTTCATGAAAATGCGTATAACCACAGTTTCAGCACTCTACCTCGCATCCTAAAAGAGATAAACGCATATTCACTGAACTTCAGTCGTATAGTCACTATTCACTCTAGTTTGTCACCTTCCCACTGAGTTAAACACAGAATGATCATTTTTGCCAAGCAAAACTAAAAAAAAGAAAGTTTTTGAAAAAGTGCATATCTTCACTACAGAGGCTTTAATTCACTTCCAAATGACCATACAAGCACATTGTGTGAAACAAAACCATATATGCATTGCACTGTGATCTGAAGCTGTTACCTGGCCAGAAACACGCACAGATTCAAACTCGGAGCTTAAAACCTCAAAGAAGCGTGATTTCATGAAAGTGCGTATAACCACAGTTTCAGCACTCTACCTCGCATCCTGACAGAGATAAACACATATTCACTCAAATTCAGTCGTATAGTCACTATTCACTCTAGTTTGTCACTTTCCCACTGAGTTACACACAGAATGAAATTTTTTGACGAACAGAACTAAAAAAAGAAAGTTTTTGAAAAATGCATATCTTCACTTCAGAAGCTTATATTCACTTCCAAATGACCATACAAACACATTGGCCCACACGAGACCATATATGTACTGCCCTGTGATCTGAAGCTGTTCCCGGCCCAGAAACACACACAGATTCACGTTCTGAACTTAAAACCACAAAGAAGTGTGTTTTCATGAAAGTGTGTATAACCACAGTTTCAACGCTCTAGCTCGCTTCCTGACAGATATTGGGGCATATTCACTCCAATTCAGTCATACAGCCACAATTCCCTAAAGTTTGTCACCTTCCCACTGAGTTACACACAGAATGAACATTTTTGACAAGCAGAACTAAAAAAAAGAAAGTTTTTGAAAAAGTGGATATCATCACTTCAGAAGCTTGTATTCACTTCCAAATGACAATACAAGAACATTGGGCGAAAGGATACCATATATGCACTGCCCTGTGATCTGAAGCTGTTACCTGGCCAGAAACACGCACAGATTCAAGTTCTGAGCTTAAAACCTCAAAGAAGCGTGTTTTCATGAAAATGCGTATAACCACAGTTTCAGCACTCTACCTCGCATCCTTAAAGAGATAAACGCATATTCACTGAAATTCAGTCGTATAGTCACTATTCACTCTAGTTTGTCACCTTCCCACTGAGTTAAACACAGAATGATCATTTTTGCCAAGCAAAACTAAAAAAAAGAAAGTTTTTGAAAAAGTGCATATCTTCACTACAGAGGCTTTAATTCACTTCCAAATGACCATACAAGCACATTGTGTGAAACAAAACCATATATGCATTGCACTGTGATCTGAAGCTGTTACCTGGCCAGAAACACGCACAGATTCAAACTCGGAGCTTAAAACCTCAAAGAAGCGTGATTTCATGAAAGTGCGTATAACCACAGTTTCAGCACTCTACCTCGCATCCTGACAGAGATAAACACATATTCACTCAAATTCAGTCGTATAGTCACTATTCACTCTAGTTTGTCACTTTCCCACTGAGTTACACACAGAATGAAATTTTTTGACGAACAGAACTAAAAAAAGAAAGTTTTTGAAAAATGCATATCTTCACTTCAGAAGCTTATATTCACTTCCAAATGACCATACAAACACATTGGCCCACACGAGACCATATATGTACTGCCCTGTGATCTGAAGCTGTTCCCGGCCCAGAAACACACACAGATTCACGTTCTGAACTTAAAACCACAAAGAAGTGTGTTTTCATGAAAGTGTGTATAACCACAGTTTCAACGCTCTAGCTCGCTTCCTGACAGATATTGGGGCATATTCACTCCAATTCAGTCATACAGCCACAATTCCCTAAAGTTTGTCACCTTCCCACTGAGTTACACACAGAATGAACATTTTTGACAAGCAGAACTAAAAAAAAGAAAGTTTTTGAAAAAGTGGATATCATCACTTCAGAAGCTTGTATTCACTTCCAAATGACAATACAAGAACATTGGGCGAAAGGATACCATATATGCACTGCCCTGTGATCTGAAGCTGTTACCTGGCCAGAAACACGCACAGATTCAAGTTCTGAGCTTAAAACCTCAAAGAAGCGTGTTTTCATGAAAATGCGTATAACCACAGTTTCAGCACTCTACCTCGCATCCTTAAAGAGATAAACGCATATTCACTGAAATTCAGTCGTATAGTCACTATTCACTCTAGTTTGTCACCTTCCCACTGAGTTAAACACAGAATGATCATTTTTGCCAAGCCGAACTAAAAAAAAGAAAGTTTTTGAAAAAGTGCATATCTTCACTACAGAGGCTTTAATTCACTTCCAAATTACAATACAAGCACATTGTGTGAAACAAAACCATATATGCATTGCACTGTGATCTGAAGCTGTTACCTGGCCAGAAACACGCACAGATTCAAACTCTGAGCTTAAAACCTCAAAGAAGCGTGTTTTCATGAAAGTGCGTATAACCACAGTTTCAGCACTCTACCTCGCATCCTTAAAGAGATAAACGCATATTCACTGAAATTCAGTCGTATAGTCACTATTCACTCTAGTTTGTCACCTTCCCACTGAGTTAAACACAGAATGATCATTTTTGCCAAGCCGAACTAAAAAAAAGAAAGTTTTTGAAAAAGTGCATATCTTCACTACAGAGGCTTTAATTCACTTCCAAATGACCATACAAGCACATTGTGTGAAACAAAACCATATATGCATTGCACTGTGATCTGAAGCTGTTACCTGGCCAGAAACACGCACAGATTCAAGTTCTGAGCTTAAAACCTCAAAGAAGCGTGTTTTCATGAAAATGCGTATAGCCACAGTTTCAACGCTCAAGCTCGCTTCCTGACAGATATTGGGGCATGTTCACTCCAATTCAGTCATACAGCCACAATTCCCTAAAGTTTGTCACCTTCCCACTGAGTTACACACAGAATGAACATTTTTGACAAGCAGAACTAAAAAAAAGAAAGTTTTTGAAAAAGTGGATATCATCACTTCAGAAGCTTTTATTCACTTGCAAATGACAATACAAGCACATTGTGTGAAACAAAACCATATATGCATTGCACTGTGATCTGAAGCTGTGACCTGGCCAGAAACACGCACAGATTCAAACTCTGAGCTTAAAACCTCAAAGAAGAGTGTTTTCATGAAAGTGCGTATAACCACAGTTTCAGCACTCTACCTCGCATCCTTAAAGAGATAAACGCATATTCACTCAAATTCAGTCGTATAGTCACTATTCACTCTAGTTTGTCACCTTCCCACTGAGTTAAACACAGAATGATCATTTTTGCCAAGCAAAACAAAAAAAAAGAAAGTTTTTGAAAAAGTGCATATCTTCACTACAGAGGCTTTAATTCACTTCCAAATGACCATACAAGCACATTGTGTGAAACAAAACCATATATGCATTGCACTGTGATCTGAAGCTGTTACCTGGCCAGAAACACGCACAGATTCAAACTCTGAGCTTAAAACCTCAAAGATGCGTGATTTCATGAAAGTGCGTATAACCACAGTTTCAGCACTCTACCTCGCATCCTTACAGAGATAAACACATATTCACTCAAATTCAGTCGTATAGTCACTATTCACTCTAGTTTGTCACTTTCCCACTGAGTTACACACAGAATGAAATTTTTTGACGAACAGAACTAAAAAAAGAAAGTTTTTGAAAAATGCATATCTTCACTTCAGAAGCTTATATTCACTTCCAAATGACCATACAAACACATTGGACCACACGAGACCATATATGTACTGCCCAGTGATCTGAAGCTGTTCCCGGCCCAGAAACACACACAGATTCACGTTCTGAACTTAAAACCACAAAGAAGTGTGTTTTCATGAAAGTGTGTATAACCACAGTTTCAACGCTCTAGCTCGCTTCCTGACAGAGATTGGGGCATATTCATTCCAATTCAGTCATACAGCCACAATTCCCTAAAGTTTGTCACCTTCCCACTGAGTTACACACAGAATGAAAATTTTTGACAAGCAGAACTAAAAAAAAGAAAGTTTTTGAAAAAGTGGATATCATCACTTCAGAAGCTTTTATTCACTTGCAAATGACAATACAAGCACATTGTGTGAAACAAAACCATATATGCATTGCACTGTGATCTGAAGCTGTGACCTGGCCAGAAACACGCACAGATTCAAACTCTGAGCTTAAAACCTCAAAGAAGAGTGTTTTCATGAAAGTGCGTATAACCACAGTTTCAGCACTCTACCTCGCATCCTTAAAGAGATAAACGCATATTCACTCAAATTCAGTCGTATAGTCACTTTTCACTCTAGTTTGTCACCTTCCCACTGAGTTAAACACAGAATGATCATTTTTGCCAAGCAGAACTAAAAAAAAGAAAGTTTTTGAAAAAGTGCATATCTTCACTACAGAGGCTTTAATTCACTTCCAAATGACCATACAAGCACATTGTGTGAAACAAAACCATATATGCATTGCACTGTGATCTGAAGCTGTTACCTGGCCAGAAACACGCACAGATTCAAACTCTGAGCTTAAAACCTCAAAGAAGCGTGATTTCATGAAAGTGCGTATAACCACAGTTTCAGCACTCTACCTCGCATCCTCACAGAGATAAACACATATTCACTCAAATTCAGTCGTATAGTCACTATTCGCTCTAGTTTGTCACTTTCCCACTGAGTTACACGCAGAATGAAAATTTTTGACGAACAGAACCAAAAAAAAGAAAGTTTTTGAAAAATGCATATCTTCACTTCAGAAGCTTATATTCACTTCCAAATGACCATACAAACACATTGGACCACACGAGACCATATATGTACTGCCCTGTAATCTGAAGCTGTTCCCGGCCCAGAAACACACACAGATTCAAACTCTGAGCTTAAAACCTCAAAGAAGCGTGTTTTCATGAAAGTGCGTATAACCACAGTTTCAGCACTCTACCTCGCATCCTTAAAGAGATAAACGCATATTCACTGAAATTCAGTCGTATAGTCACTATTCACTCTAGTTTGTCACCTTCCCACTGAGTTAAACACAGAATGATCATTTTTGCCAAGCAAAACTAAAAAAAAGAAAGTTTTTGAAAAAGTGCATATCTTCACTACAGAGGCTTTAATTCACTTCCAAATGACCATACAAGCACATTGTGTGAAACAAAACCATATATGCATTGCACTGTGATCTGAAGCTGTTACCTGGCCAGAAACACGCACAGATTCAAACTCTGAGCTTAAAACCTCAAAGAAGCGTGATTTCATGAAAGTGCGTATAACCACAGTTTCAGCACTCTACCTCGCATCCTGACAGAGATAAACACATATTCACTCAAATTCAGTCGTATAGCCACTATTCACTCTAGTTTGTCACTTTCCCACTGAGTTACACACAGAATGAAATTTTTTGACGAACAGAACTAAAAAAAGAAAGTTTTTGAAAAATGCATATCTTCACTTCAGAAGCTTATATTCACTTCCAAATGACCATACAAACACATTGGCCCACACGAGACCATATATGTACTGCCCTGTGATCTGAAGCTGTTCCCGGCCCAGAAACACACACAGATTCACGTTCTGAACTTAAAACCACAAAGAAGTGTGTTTTCATGAAAGTGTGTATAACCACAGTTTCAACGCTCTAGCTCGCTTCCTGACAGAGATTGGGGCATATTCATTCCAATTCAGTCATACAGCCACAATTCCCTAAAGTTTGTCACCTTCCCACTGAGTTACACACAGAATGAAAATTTTTGACAAGCAGAACTAAAAAAAAGAAAGTTTTTGAAAAAGTGGATATCATCACTTCAGAAGCTTGTATTCACTTCCAAATGACAATACAAGAACATTGGGCGAAAGGATACCATATATGCACTGCCCTGTGATCTGAAGCTGTTACCTGGCCAGAAACACGCACAGATTCAAACTCTGAGCTTAAAACCTCAAAGAAGCGTGTTTTCATGAAAGTGCGTATAACCACAGTTTCAGCACTCTACCTCGCATCCTTAAAGAGATAAACGCATATTCACTGAAATTCAGTCGTATAGTCACTATTCACTCTAGTTTGTCACCTTCCCACTGAGTTAAACACAGAATGATCATTTTTGCCAAGCCGAACTAAAAAAAAGAAAGTTTTTGAAAAAGTGCATATCTTCACTACAGAGGCTTTAATTCACTTCCAAATGACAATACAAGCACATTGTGTGAAACAAAACCATATATGCATTGCACTGTGATCTGAAGCTGTTACCTGGCCAGAAACACGCACAGATTCAAACTCTGAGCTTAAAACCTCAAAGAAGCGTGTTTTCATGAAAGTGCGTATAACCACAGTTTCAGCACTCTACCTCGCATCCTTAAAGAGATAAACGCATATTCACTGAAATTCAGTCGTATAGTCACTATTCACTCTAGTTTGTCACCTTCCCACTGAGTTAAACACAGAATGATCATTTTTGCCAAGCCGAACTAAAAAAAAGAAAGTTTTTGAAAAAGTGCATATCTTCACTACAGAGGCTTTAATTCACTTCCAAATGACCATACAAGCACATTGTGTGAAACAAAACCATATATGCATTGCACTGTGATCTGAAGCTGTTACCTGGCCAGAAACACGCACAGATTCAAGTTCTGAGCTTAAAACCTCAAAGAAGCGTGTTTTCATGAAAATGCGTATAGCCACAGTTTCAACGCTCAAGCTCGCTTCCTGACAGATATTGGGGCATGTTCACTCCAATTCAGTCATACAGCCACAATTCCCTAAAGTTTGTCACCTTCCCACTGAGTTACACACAGAATGAACATTTTTGACAAGCAGAACTAAAAAAAAGAAAGTTTTTGAAAAAGTGGATATCATCACTTCAGAAGCTTTTATTCACTTGCAAATGACAATACAAGCACATTGTGTGAAACAAAACCATATATGCATTGCACTGTGATCTGAAGCTGTGACCTGGCCAGAAACACGCACAGATTCAAACTCTGAGCTTAAAACCTCAAAGAAGAGTGTTTTCATGAAAGTGCGTATAACCACAGTTTCAGCACTCTACCTCGCATCCTTAAAGAGATAAACGCATATTCACTCAAATTCAGTCGTATAGTCACTATTCACTCTAGTTTGTCACCTTCCCACTGAGTTAAACACAGAATGATCATTTTTGCCAAGCAAAACAAAAAAAAAGAAAGTTTTTGAAAAAGTGCATATCTTCACTACAGAGGCTTTAATTCACTTCCAAATGACCATACAAGCACATTGTGTGAAACAAAACCATATATGCATTGCACTGTGATCTGAAGCTGTTACCTGGCCAGAAACACGCACAGATTCAAACTCTGAGCTTAAAACCTCAAAGATGCGTGATTTCATGAAAGTGCGTATAACCACAGTTTCAGCACTCTACCTCGCATCCTTACAGAGATAAACACATATTCACTCAAATTCAGTCGTATAGTCACTATTCACTCTAGTTTGTCACTTTCCCACTGAGTTACACACAGAATGAAATTTTTTGACGAACAGAACTAAAAAAAGAAAGTTTTTGAAAAATGCATATCTTCACTTCAGAAGCTTATATTCACTTCCAAATGACCATACAAACACATTGGACCACACGAGACCATATATGTACTGCCCTGTGATCTGAAGCTGTTCCCGGCCCAGAAACACACACAGATTCACGTTCTGAACTTAAAACCACAAAGAAGTGTGTTTTCATGAAAGTGTGTATAACCACAGTTTCAACGCTCTAGCTCGCTTCCTGACAGAGATTGGGGCATATTCATTCCAATTCAGTCATACAGCCACAATTCCCTAAAGTTTGTCACCTTCCCACTGAGTTACACACAGAATGAACATTTTTGACAAGCAGAACTAAAAAAAAGAAAGTTTTTGAAAAAGTGGATATCATCACTTCAGAAGCTTTTATTCACTTGCAAATGACAATACAAGCACATTGTGTGAAACAAAACCATATATGCATTGCACTGTGATCTGAAGCTGTGACCTGGCCAGAAACACGCACAGATTCAAACTCTGAGCTTAAAACCTCAAAGAAGAGTGTTTTCATGAAAGTGCGTATAACCACAGTTTCAGCACTCTACCTCGCATCCTAAAAGAGATAAACGCATATTCACTCAAATTCAGTCGTATAGTCACTTTTCACTCTAGTTTGTCACCTTCCCACTGAGTTAAACACAGAATGATCATTTTTGCCAAGCAGAACTAAAAAAAAGAAAGTTTTTGAAAAAGTGCATATCTTCACTACAGAGGCTTTAATTCACTTCCAAATGACCATACAAGCACATTGTGTGAAACAAAACCATATATGCATTGCACTGTGATCTGAAGCTGTTACCTGGCCAGAAACACGCACAGATTCAAACTCTGAGCTTAAAACCTCAAAGAAGCGTGATTTCATGAAAGTGCGTATAACCACAGTTTCAGCACTCTACCTCGCATCCTCACAGAGATAAACACATATTCACTCAAATTCAGTCGTATAGTCACTATTCGCTCTAGTTTGTCACTTTCCCACTGAGTTACACGCAGAATGAAAATTTTTGACGAACAGAACCAAAAAAAAGAAAGTTTTTGAAAAATGCATATCTTCACTTCAGAAGCTTATATTCACTTCCAAATGACCATACAAACACATTGGACCACACGAGACCATATATGTACTGCCCTGTAATCTGAAGCTGTTCCCGGCCCAGAAACACACACAGATTCAAACTCTGAGCTTAAAACCTCAAAGAAGCGTGTTTTCATGAAAGTGCGTATAACCACAGTTTCAGCACTCTACCTCGCATCCTTAAAGAGATAAACGCATATTCACTGAAATTCAGTCGTATAGTCACTATTCACTCTAGTTTGTCACCTTCCCACTGAGTTAAACACAGAATGATCATTTTTGCCAAGCAAAACTAAAAAAAAGAAAGTTTTTGAAAAAGTGCATATCTTCACTACAGAGGCTTTAATTCACTTCCAAATGACAATACAAGCACATTGTGTGAAACAAAACCATATATGCATTGCACTGTGATCTGAAGCTGTGACCTGGCCAGAAACACGCACAGATTCAAACTCTGAGCTTAAAACCTCAAAGAAGCGTGTTTTCATGAAAGTGCGTATAACCACAGTTTCAGCACTCTACCTCGCATCCTTAAAGAGATAAACGCATATTCACTCAAATTCAGTCGTATAGTCACTATTCACTCTAGTTTGTCACCTTCCCACTGAGTTAAACACAGAATGAACATTTTTGACAAGCAGAACTAAAAAAAAGAAAGTTTTTGAAAAAGTGGATATCATCACTTCAGAAGCTTTTATTCACTTGCAAATGACAATACAAGCACATTGTGTGAAACAAAACCATATATGCATTGCACTGTGATCTGAAGCTGTGACCTGGCCAGAAACACGCACAGATTCAAACTCTGAGCTTAAAACCTCAAAGAAGAGTGTTTTCATGAAAGTGCGTATAACCACAGTTTCAGCACTCTACCTCGCATCCTTAAAGAGATAAACGCATATTCACTCAAATTCAGTCGTATAGTCACTATTCACTCTAGTTTGTCACCTTCCCACTGAGTTAAACACAGAATGATCATTTTTGCCAAGCAAAACAAAAAAAAAGAAAGTTTTTGAAAAAGTGCATATCTTCACTACAGAGGCTTTAATTCACTTCCAAATGACCATACAAGCACATTGTGTGAAACAAAACCATATATGCATTGCACTGTGATCTGAAGCTGTTACCTGGCCAGAAACACGCACAGATTCAAACTCTGAGCTTAAAACCTCAAAGATGCGTGATTTCATGAAAGTGCGTATAACCACAGTTTCAGCACTCTACCTCGCATCCTTACAGAGATAAACACATATTCACTCAAATTCAGTCGTATAGTCACTATTCACTCTAGTTTGTCACTTTCCCACTGAGTTACACACAGAATGAAATTTTTTGACGAACAGAACTAAAAAAAGAAAGTTTTTGAAAAATGCATATCTTCACTTCAGAAGCTTATATTCACTTCCAAATGACCATACAAACACATTGGACCACACGAGACCATATATGTACTGCCCAGTGATCTGAAGCTGTTCCCGGCCCAGAAACACACACAGATTCACGTTCTGAACTTAAAACCACAAAGAAGTGTGTTTTCATGAAAGTGTGTATAACCACAGTTTCAACGCTCTAGCTCGCTTCCTGACAGAGATTGGGGCATATTCATTCCAATTCAGTCATACAGCCACAATTCCCTAAAGTTTGTCACCTTCCCACTGAGTTACACACAGAATGAAAATTTTTGACAAGCAGAACTAAAAAAAAGAAAGTTTTTGAAAAAGTGGATATCATCACTTCAGAAGCTTTTATTCACTTGCAAATGACAATACAAGCACATTGTGTGAAACAAAACCATATATGCATTGCACTGTGATCTGAAGCTGTGACCTGGCCAGAAACACGCACAGATTCAAACTCTGAGCTTAAAACCTCAAAGAAGAGTGTTTTCATGAAAGTGCGTATAACCACAGTTTCAGCACTCTACCTCGCATCCTTAAAGAGATAAACGCATATTCACTCAAATTCAGTCGTATAGTCACTTTTCACTCTAGTTTGTCACCTTCCCACTGAGTTAAACACAGAATGATCATTTTTGCCAAGCAGAACTAAAAAAAAGAAAGTTTTTGAAAAAGTGCATATCTTCACTACAGAGGCTTTAATTCACTTCCAAATGACCATTGTTATGGCCCCAATTTGTTATTTCATTTATAACACAACAGCAACAGCAAGGGATGACAAACACAGTTTTAACAACTAAAACACATTTAATTTTTAACAAAGACAAAGACTAATAACAACCTACAACTAAAGACCAAGATTGATAAATAAGAAAAAACAGAAATAATTACAGTCCCTTTTTGGTGGGGTGGCTTGATGATGTCCTGGATGAAGAAAATGCTCAAACACAGGCAAAGAAATCCACAAAAGAAACGTCACAGGTCTTGAACAGAATGGCAGGTCTGGTCATCTTCTTGCAATTTCTCCTACTACTTTACTGTCTCAATTCTTTTCCTTATATACTCTTTTGCAGACCCCACCCACATTTAGACCTCTTTTTTTTTTATTTTCTGAGACTTGCCCCAGACATGTCCAGGACATGTCTAAACATGACTCCAGTCTGAGCTTAACAAAAAAAAGGTAAATACTGCCATCTAGTGGCCTATATTCACATTACACCTCCATTCCAAAAGGGAAAAATTTTGACTCATAAAGGCAAAATTTTTCTTTTCAATACAAAATGGTAAAGTGAACACTTGTCTATATATACATATCATACACATTCAAACACGGGATAAGCAATCAGCAATTACATTGTCTGTACCCTTCACATGCTTAATTTCCAAGTCAAACTCCTGTAAAATCAAAATCCAATTCAACAATCTCCGATTCTTGTTTTTCATCTTACTCAAAAACATTAACGGATTGTGGTCAGTGTACACAATCATTGGCTTTTGTCCTGTACAAACATAAACCTCAAAGTGTTGTAAAGAAAGGACCAGAGCCAACAGTTCCTTCTCTATTGTGGAATAGTTCCTTTGGTGGCGATTGAACTTCCTGGAGAAGTATGCCACGGGATGCTCAATGTCATCAGAGTCACTTCTCTGTAAGAGCACAGATCCACAAGCTTGGTCGCTAGCATCTACCGCGATGGAGAACGGTTTGTTGAAGTCAGGAGATTTGAGCACGGGGAAGTGACACAGCAGAGACTTCAGGTGATCGAAGGCTCTCTGGCATGCATCATCCCAGGTGAACTTTACGCCTTTCTTCAGTTGGTTAGTTAGACTGAGAGCAATCTCAGCAAAGTTCTTGCAGAACTTGCGGTAGTACCCGATCATTCCAAGGAAACGGCGCAAAGCTTTTTTGTTGTCAGGAACTGGAAAGTCCATGATGGCTTGGACTTTAGCATTTATGGGTGCCACCTTACCCTGGCCTATGACGTAGCCAAGATAGGTGACAGTAGCACAACCAAAGTCACTCTTGCTCAGGTTAACAGTCAGGTTAGCCTGGGTCAGGCGCTGGAACAACGTCTCTACATCTTTTAGATGTTCTTCCCAGGAGTCACTCCATGTGATCAGGTCATCGATGTATGCACCCGTGTGTGGCAATCCGGCGATAGTAGACTGTATCATCCTTTGGAACGTGGCTGGGGCATTTTTCATGCCAAAGGGTAGGACTTCATACTGGTACAATCCAGATGGTGTGGCAAAAGCAGAGATGCTCTTGGCCCTCTCAGTTAAAGGCACACACCAATAACCCTTCAATAAATCAATCTTGGTCAGAAACTTTGCTTGCCCTACACTATCAATACAATCATCAATCCTAGGTATTGGAAACACATCAGTTCTAGTTACAGCATTGACTTTGCGATAATCTGTACAGAATCTAGTACTTCCATCAGGTTTTGGAACTAGCACACAGGGTGAACTCCATTCTGAGTTGGAGGGTCTGATAATATCATGTTCTAACATGTACTCAACCTCTTTCTCAGCAATCTTTCTCTTTTCAGGATTCATCCGGTATGGATGCTGTTTTATTGGTTTGGCATCACCAACATCTACATTATGAGAGGCTATAGTAACTCTCTTTGGAACATCAGGAAACAAATCCTCATATTTCTTGATCAACCTTTCAAACTGATCTCTCTGTGAGGGTTCTAAGTGCTGGAGTTTTACATCAAGATTTTGCAACACTTCAGTGTTTGACAATTTACATGAAAGAACTTCAGCTTTAATTCTTGGTTCATCATCTTGAAACTCCCCCTCATCTTCACACGTTTCGACCATTTGAGAATCTGAAGTGACAGCTGCAACCCTAGCATTTCTGTCATGAGAAGGCTTTAGCATGTTAATATGACACAATTGTTTTGGTTTTCTCCTATCTGGAGTCTTCACAATGTAATTGAGATCATTGAGTTTTGTCAGAATTTCATAAGGACCATGAAATCTAGCCTGCAATGGATTGGACTGCAAGGGAAACAACACAAGGACCTTGTCTCCTGGTTTAAACTCACGGCTTCTAGCCTTATGATCATACCAAGTTTTCATTTTTTCCTGACTTGATTTCAAGTTCTCTTTGGCAAGGTCACAAGCTGCACGCAATCTTTCCTTGAACTTGCTAACATAGTCTAACAGACTGATTTGCAGCTCTTCCTCTTGCCATTGTTCACTCAATAATAGCAAAGGTCCTCTCACTTCATGACCAAACACTAGCTCAAATGGACTGAATCCAGTAGACTCCTGCACTGCTTCTCTAGCTGCAAACAACAGCAAATGAACCCCTTCATCCCAGTCTTTCTCATGGTCATAACAATAAGTCCTCATCATTGTCTTGAGAGTGGAATGAAACCGCTCTAAGGCACCCTGACTTTCTGGATGATAGGCACTAGAAAGAATCTGTTTTGCACCTAGTTCATACACAACCTGCTGAAACAATCCTGAAGTGAAATTGCTACCTTGGTCTGACTGAATTTCCCTGGGAAGACCAAACAACGTGAAGAACTTTATCAAAGCCTTCGAGATTGCAGTTGCCTTGATGTTACGTAGAGGTATGGCTTCGGGGAATCTGGTAGATGCACACATGATTGTCAACAAGTACTGATTTCCAGATCTAGTCTTGGGTAATGGACCAACGCAATCAACAATGACCCTAGAGAATGGCTCCCCAAATGCTGGGATAGGCTGCAATGGAGCTACAGGTGGGTCTAACTGGTGTTTTCCAACTACCTGACAAGGGTGACAGGTTTTGCAAAAGTTGGAAACGTCTTTCCGAAGCCCAGGCCAAAAGAAGTGTTTCATGATCTTATCAACAGTCTTGTTAACACCAAGATGACCTCCTAAAGGTAAACTATGAGCCATTGTTAAGATCTCATTCCTGTAGACCTTCGGAACAACAATTTGCCTGACCACTGCCCAATCTGCATTGGCAGGGATATCAGGAGGGCGCCACTTCCGCATCAACACACCATCCTTGAGATAATACCCAACTGGAACTGCATCTATTTCTTTTTCAGGAAGGGCTCTCCTCTTTAGTACACCAATTTCAGGATCATTAGTTTGCTCCTCAATCAACCGCTTTCTGGACAGAGACAAGTCTCCAGACACATCAGAATCACCAGACCCATCCGGCTGGCTGAATAGAGAACTGATAAAAGTATCTGATAAGTCCTCAAACGGAGAAACCATAGTAGGCCAATCAGAGTCATGAGGCGAACCACCTGAGTCCTGACTATTCAATGTACTGGACGGCACCACAACATCATCTTCTTTAGCCTTCTTGGCCATAGCACGAGTCACTGCGCAAGAAGGATACAGAGATGGGTCCTCATCCCCATTTTCAGTGCTCGGCTGTGAAGTAAGATGTACAGGGGGAACTACTTTGCCCCCAGCCAGGTCATTGCCTAGCAACAGAGAAACACCCTTTATAGGTAGACTTGACATAAGTCCCACCTTTACCTGTCCTGTAACTAAATCTGACTTCAAGAATATAGAGCGCAGGGGTACAGATACAGTCCTCCCTTCAATACCTTGTACAAGTATGAAATCCCCTGAAGCGGTCTCATCACGTAACTCCAAGGAGTCCATCAACAAAAGTGACTGAGAAGCTCCGGTATCCCTTAGGATATATATGGGGACAGGAGTAGTATGCTCATTCAGAGCCACAAATCCCTCTGACACAAATGGAAGAAATTCCTCCCTCACAAAGTCAGCTGTATTAGGCTTTTTAGCCCCACAGGAAGCAGGCAATTTAGCAGATTGGTGATCTACTACAGGGGTTTCTAACCTTGTTTTCACAAAGGCATTTGGTTTGGTATCCTTTTCTTTTTCTTTCTTAGCTTTAAGGAACCAACAGTTAGTTGTAACATGACCAGATTTCTTGCAATAACTGCAAACTAGACCACTTTTGTCACTGTCAGCTTTCACACTTTGATCAGACCTGTTACTGGATTTCTGAGCACCATCACCAGATTTGTCTTTGTCTTTGGGTGAGGAATCTTGGGTATCACCGTAACCCTTTTTCTGAAATTGGGACCATTTATTGTTACTGCTAGACTGAAATTTGGACTTATGAGTGAGAACATATTCATCTGCAAATTTGGCAGCTGATTGCAAGTTCAGTGCTTGCTTCTCATTAAGGTAGGTCTTAACATCATCTTTAACACAGTTCTTGAATTCTTCAACTAACACCATCTCTTTTAGTGAGTTGAAATCATCCTTGACCTCCATAGAAGCACACCAGCGCTCAAAGCAAACCTGCTTTTCATTAGCAAATTCAACATAAGTCTGATTTTCAGATTTCTTCAGACCTCTGAATTTCTGTCGGTAAGCCTCTGGAACCAACTCATAAGCTCTCAAAATAACCTTTTTGACAACCTCATAATCAGAGGAATCATCTGCAGACAAAGCCGAATAGGCTTGTTGAGCTTTACCCTTGAGGACAGTTTGCAACATCAGAGGCCAGTGTTCCTTTGGCCACTGGCAACTCTTTGCTACCTTTTCAAAACACTGGAAATAGTTGTCAACATCCTTTTCTGAAAATGGAGGCACCAGTTTTACCTCCTGACTGGCACAAAATTTATTTTTAGTTTCAATTTTAATTTTTAGTTTCTCCATTTGCAGTCTTTCTTCTCTATCGAATTTCTCTAATTCAAAATCTCTCTGTCTCTGTCTCTCTCTTTCTGCTCTTTCCTCTTTCTCTCTCTCAAATTCTCTTTGTTTTTCTTCTCTTGCTAATTTTTCTAACTCAAACTGCCTTTGTTTTTCTTTTTCTTCCCTCTCAAATTCTCTTTGTTTCTCTTTTTCCTCCCTTTCTTTCTCTTTTTCCTCCCTTTCTTTTTTCTCTTCTCTTGCTAATTTTTCCAACTCAAACTGCCTTTGTTTTTCTTTTTCTTCCCTTTCAATCTCTAGCATTTTTAATTTAAGTTCCATTTCTATATTTGGATTTTCCACTGGAAACTGTTCCAGATCTCCTGGTGCAAACACATTTTCATCAATGTAATATTCAACTATCTCTCTAGCCAGTCTTGCTTTTCGCATGGCTGGTTTTACCTCTGTCAGCTCCAACTGTCTGCAAATTTCTAGCAGTTCTGTCTTTTTAAAAGACTTCAAAACCCCTACGGTTGGTGATGCCAAGAAACCATCCATTGCTGTTGTCAATATATATCTAGGAAAATTCACAAAAACAATTTCACAATTTGGAATGTTAGATTTTCAATAAATTACTCACACAATGGTCTATCCCGGACCTTGAGCCCCCAATTTGTTATGGCCCCCAATTTGTTATTTCATTTATAACACAACAGCAACAGCAAGGGATGACAAACACAGTTTTAACAACTAAAACACATTTAATTTTTAACAAAGACAAAGACTAATAACAACCTACAACTAAAGACCAAGATTGATAAATAAGAAAAAACAGAAATAATTACAGTCCCTTTTTGGTGGGGTGGCTTGATGATGTCCTGGATGAAGAAAATGCTCAAACACAGGCAAAGAAATCCACAAAAGAAACGTCACAGGTCTTGAACAGAATGGCAGGTCTGGTCATCTTCTTGCAATTTCTCCTACTACTTTACTGTCTCAATTCTTTTCCTTATATACTCTTTTGCAGACCCCACCCACATTTAGACCTCTTTTTTTTTTATTTTCTGAGACTTGCCCCAGACATGTCCAGGACATGTCTAAACATGACTCCAGTCTGAGCTTAACAAAAAAAAGGTAAATACTGCCATCTAGTGGCCTATATTCACATTACACCATACAAGCACATTGTGTGAAACAAAACCATATATGCATTGCACTGTGATCTGAAGCTGTTACCTGGCCAGAAACACGCACAGATTCAAACTCTGAGCTTAAAACCTCAAAGAAGCGTGATTTCATGAAAGTGCGTATAACCACAGTTTCAGCACTCTACCTCGCATCCTCACAGAGATAAACACATATTCACTCAAATTCAGTCGTATAGTCACTATTCGCTCTAGTTTGTCACTTTCCCACTGAGTTACACGCAGAATGAAAATTTTTGACGAACAGAACCAAAAAAAAGAAAGTTTTTGAAAAATGCATATCTTCACTTCAGAAGCTTATATTCACTTCCAAATGACCATACAAACACATTGGACCACACGAGACCATATATGTACTGCCCTGTAATCTGAAGCTGTTCCCGGCCCAGAAACACACACAGATTCAAACTCTGAGCTTAAAACCTCAAAGAAGCGTGTTTTCATGAAAGTGCGTATAACCACAGTTTCAGCACTCTACCTCGCATCCTTAAAGAGATAAACGCATATTCACTGAAATTCAGTCGTATAGTCACTATTCACTCTAGTTTGTCACCTTCCCACTGAGTTAAACACAGAATGATCATTTTTGCCAAGCAAAACTAAAAAAAAGAAAGTTTTTGAAAAAGTGCATATCTTCACTACAGAGGCTTTAATTCACTTCCAAATGACCATACAAGCACATTGTGTGAAACAAAACCATATATGCATTGCACTGTGATCTGAAGCTGTTACCTGGCCAGAAACACGCACAGATTCAAACTCTGAGCTTAAAACCTCAAAGAAGCGTGATTTCATGAAAGTGCGTATAACCACAGTTTCAGCACTCTACCTCGCATCCTGACAGAGATAAACACATATTCACTCAAATTCAGTCGTATAGCCACTATTCACTCTAGTTTGTCACTTTCCCACTGAGTTACACACAGAATGAAATTTTTTGACGAACAGAACTAAAAAAAGAAAGTTTTTGAAAAATGCATATCTTCACTTCAGAAGCTTATATTCACTTCCAAATGACCATACAAACACATTGGCCCACACGAGACCATATATGTACTGCCCTGTGATCTGAAGCTGTTCCCGGCCCAGAAACACACACAGATTCACGTTCTGAACTTAAAACCACAAAGAAGTGTGTTTTCATGAAAGTGTGTATAACCACAGTTTCAACGCTCTAGCTCGCTTCCTGACAGAGATTGGGGCATATTCATTCCAATTCAGTCATACAGCCACAATTCCCTAAAGTTTGTCACCTTCCCACTGAGTTACACACAGAATGAAAATTTTTGACAAGCAGAACTAAAAAAAAGAAAGTTTTTGAAAAAGTGGATATCATCACTTCAGAAGCTTGTATTCACTTCCAAATGACAATACAAGAACATTGGGCGAAAGGATACCATATATGCACTGCCCTGTGATCTGAAGCTGTTACCTGGCCAGAAACACGCACAGATTCAAACTCTGAGCTTAAAACCTCAAAGAAGCGTGTTTTCATGAAAGTGCGTATAACCACAGTTTCAGCACTCTACCTCGCATCCTTAAAGAGATAAACGCATATTCACTGAAATTCAGTCGTATAGTCACTATTCACTCTAGTTTGTCACCTTCCCACTGAGTTAAACACAGAATGATCATTTTTGCCAAGCCGAACTAAAAAAAAGAAAGTTTTTGAAAAAGTGCATATCTTCACTACAGAGGCTTTAATTCACTTCCAAATGACAATACAAGCACATTGTGTGAAACAAAACCATATATGCATTGCACTGTGATCTGAAGCTGTTACCTGGCCAGAAACACGCACAGATTCAAACTCTGAGCTTAAAACCTCAAAGAAGCGTGTTTTCATGAAAGTGCGTATAACCACAGTTTCAGCACTCTACCTCGCATCCTTAAAGAGATAAACGCATATTCACTGAAATTCAGTCGTATAGTCACTATTCACTCTAGTTTGTCACCTTCCCACTGAGTTAAACACAGAATGATCATTTTTGCCAAGCCGAACTAAAAAAAAGAAAGTTTTTGAAAAAGTGCATATCTTCACTACAGAGGCTTTAATTCACTTCCAAATGACCATACAAGCACATTGTGTGAAACAAAACCATATATGCATTGCACTGTGATCTGAAGCTGTTACCTGGCCAGAAACACGCACAGATTCAAGTTCTGAGCTTAAAACCTCAAAGAAGCGTGTTTTCATGAAAATGCGTATAGCCACAGTTTCAACGCTCAAGCTCGCTTCCTGACAGATATTGGGGCATGTTCACTCCAATTCAGTCATACAGCCACAATTCCCTAAAGTTTGTCACCTTCCCACTGAGTTACACACAGAATGAACATTTTTGACAAGCAGAACTAAAAAAAAGAAAGTTTTTGAAAAAGTGGATATCATCACTTCAGAAGCTTTTATTCACTTGCAAATGACAATGCAAGCACATTGTGTGAAACAAAACCATATATGCATTGCACTGTGATCTGAAGCTGTGACCTGGCCAGAAACACGCACAGATTCAAACTCTGAGCTTAAAACCTCAAAGAAGAGTGTTTTCATGAAAGTGCGTATAACCACAGTTTCAGCACTCTACCTCGCATCCTTAAAGAGATAAACGCATATTCACTCAAATTCAGTCGTATAGTCACTATTCACTCTAGTTTGTCACCTTCCCACTGAGTTAAACACAGAATGATCATTTTTGCCAAGCAAAACAAAAAAAAAGAAAGTTTTTGAAAAAGTGCATATCTTCACTACAGAGGCTTTAATTCACTTCCAAATGACCATACAAGCACATTGTGTGAAACAAAACCATATATGCATTGCACTGTGATCTGAAGCTGTTACCTGGCCAGAAACACGCACAGATTCAAACTCTGAGCTTAAAACCTCAAAGATGCGTGATTTCATGAAAGTGCGTATAACCACAGTTTCAGCACTCTACCTCGCATCCTTACAGAGATAAACACATATTCACTCAAATTCAGTCGTATAGTCACTATTCACTCTAGTTTGTCACTTTCCCACTGAGTTACACACAGAATGAAATTTTTTGACGAACAGAACTAAAAAAAGAAAGTTTTTGAAAAATGCATATCTTCACTTCAGAAGCTTATATTCACTTCCAAATGACCATACAAACACATTGGACCACACGAGACCATATATGTACTGCCCTGTGATCTGAAGCTGTTCCCGGCCCAGAAACACACACAGATTCACGTTCTGAACTTAAAACCACAAAGAAGTGTGTTTTCATGAAAGTGTGTATAACCACAGTTTCAACGCTCTAGCTCGCTTCCTGACAGAGATTGGGGCATATTCATTCCAATTCAGTCATACAGCCACAATTCCCTAAAGTTTGTCACCTTCCCACTGAGTTACACACAGAATGAACATTTTTGACAAGCAGAACTAAAAAAAAGAAAGTTTTTGAAAAAGTGGATATCATCACTTCAGAAGCTTTTATTCACTTGCAAATGACAATACAAGCACATTGTGTGAAACAAAACCATATATGCATTGCACTGTGATCTGAAGCTGTGACCTGGCCAGAAACACGCACAGATTCAAACTCTGAGCTTAAAACCTCAAAGAAGAGTGTTTTCATGAAAGTGCGTATAACCACAGTTTCAGCACTCTACCTCGCATCCTTAAAGAGATAAACGCATATTCACTCAAATTCAGTCGTATAGTCACTTTTCACTCTAGTTTGTCACCTTCCCACTGAGTTAAACACAGAATGATCATTTTTGCCAAGCAGAACTAAAAAAAAGAAAGTTTTTGAAAAAGTGCATATCTTCACTACAGAGGCTTTAATTCACTTCCAAATGACCATACAAGCACATTGTGTGAAACAAAACCATATATGCATTGCACTGTGATCTGAAGCTGTTACCTGGCCAGAAACACGCACAGATTCAAACTCTGAGCTTAAAACCTCAAAGAAGCGTGATTTCATGAAAGTGCGTATAACCACAGTTTCAGCACTCTACCTCGCATCCTCACAGAGATAAACACATATTCACTCAAATTCAGTCGTATAGTCACTATTCGCTCTAGTTTGTCACTTTCCCACTGAGTTACACGCAGAATGAAAATTTTTGACGAACAGAACCAAAAAAAAGAAAGTTTTTGAAAAATGCATATCTTCACTTCAGAAGCTTATATTCACTTCCAAATGACCATACAAACACATTGGACCACACGAGACCATATATGTACTGCCCTGTAATCTGAAGCTGTTCCCGGCCCAGAAACACACACAGATTCAAACTCTGAGCTTAAAACCTCAAAGAAGCGTGTTTTCATGAAAGTGCGTATAACCACAGTTTCAGCACTCTACCTCGCATCCTTAAAGAGATAAACGCATATTCACTGAAATTCAGTCGTATAGTCACTATTCACTCTAGTTTGTCACCTTCCCACTGAGTTAAACACAGAATGATCATTTTTGCCAAGCAAAACTAAAAAAAAGAAAGTTTTTGAAAAAGTGCATATCTTCACTACAGAGGCTTTAATTCACTTCCAAATGACCATACAAGCACATTGTGTGAAACAAAACCATATATGCATTGCACTGTGATCTGAAGCTGTTACCTGGCCAGAAACACGCACAGATTCAAACTCTGAGCTTAAAACCTCAAAGAAGCGTGATTTCATGAAAGTGCGTATAACCACAGTTTCAGCACTCTACCTCGCATCCTGACAGAGATAAACACATATTCACTCAAATTCAGTCGTATAGCCACTATTCACTCTAGTTTGTCACTTTCCCACTGAGTTACACACAGAATGAAATTTTTTGACGAACAGAACTAAAAAAAGAAAGTTTTTGAAAAATGCATATCTTCACTTCAGAAGCTTATATTCACTTCCAAATGACCATACAAACACATTGGCCCACACGAGACCATATATGTACTGCCCTGTGATCTGAAGCTGTTCCCGGCCCAGAAACACACACAGATTCACGTTCTGAACTTAAAACCACAAAGAAGTGTGTTTTCATGAAAGTGTGTATAACCACAGTTTCAACGCTCTAGCTCGCTTCCTGACAGAGATTGGGGCATATTCATTCCAATTCAGTCACACAGCCACAATTCCCTAAAGTTTGTCACCTTCCCACTGAGTTACACACAGAATGAAAATTTTTGACAAGCAGAACTAAAAAAAAGAAAGTTTTTGAAAAAGTGGATATCATCACTTCAGAAGCTTGTATTCACTTTCAAATGACAATACAAGAACATTGGGCGAAAGGATACCATATATGCACTGCCCTGTGATCTGAAGCTGTTACCTGGCCAGAAACACGCACAGATTCAAGTTCTGAGCTTAAAACCTCAAAGAAGCGTGTTTTCATGAAAATGCGTATAACCACAGTTTCAGCACTCTACCTCGCATCCTTAAAGAGATAAACGCATATTCACTGAAATTCAGTCGTATAGTCACTATTCACTCTAGTTTGTCACCTTCCCACTGAGTTAAACACAGAATGATCATTTTTGCCAAGCCGAACTAAAAAAAAGAAAGTTTTTGAAAAAGTGCATATCTTCACTACAGAGGCTTTAATTCACTTCCAAATGACAATACAAGCACATTGTGTGAAACAAAACCATATATGCATTGCACTGTGATCTGAAGCTGTTACCTGGCCAGAAACACGCACAGATTCAAACTCTGAGCTTAAAACCTCAAAGAAGCGTGTTTTCATGAAAGTGCGTATAACCACAGTTTCAGCACTCTACCTCGCATCCTTAAAGAGATAAACGCATATTCACTGAAATTCAGTCGTATAGTCACTATTCACTCTAGTTTGTCACCTTCCCACTGAGTTAAACACAGAATGATCATTTTTGCCAAGCCGAACTAAAAAAAAGAAAGTTTTTGAAAAAGTGCATATCTTCACTACAGAGGCTTTAATTCACTTCCAAATGACCATACAAGCACATTGTGTGAAACAAAACCATATATGCATTGCACTGTGATCTGAAGCTGTTACCTGGCCAGAAACACGCACAGATTCAAGTTCTGAGCTTAAAACCTCAAAGAAGCGTGTTTTCATGAAAATGCGTATAGCCACAGTTTCAACGCTCAAGCTCGCTTCCTGACAGATATTGGGGCATGTTCACTCCAATTCAGTCATACAGCCACAATTCCCTAAAGTTTGTCACCTTCCCACTGAGTTACACACAGAATGAACATTTTTGACAAGCAGAACTAAAAAAAAGAAAGTTTTTGAAAAAGTGGATATCATCACTTCAGAAGCTTTTATTCACTTGCAAATGACAATACAAGCACATTGTGTGAAACAAAACCATATATGCATTGCACTGTGATCTGAAGCTGTGACCTGGCCAGAAACACGCACAGATTCAAACTCTGAGCTTAAAACCTCAAAGAAGAGTGTTTTCATGAAAGTGCGTATAACCACAGTTTCAGCACTCTACCTCGCATCCTTAAAGAGATAAACGCATATTCACTCAAATTCAGTCGTATAGTCACTATTCACTCTAGTTTGTCACCTTCCCACTGAGTTAAACACAGAATGATCATTTTTGCCAAGCAAAACAAAAAAAAAGAAAGTTTTTGAAAAAGTGCATATCTTCACTACAGAGGCTTTAATTCACTTCCAAATGACCATACAAGCACATTGTGTGAAACAAAACCATATATGCATTGCACTGTGATCTGAAGCTGTTACCTGGCCAGAAACACGCACAGATTCAAACTCTGAGCTTAAAACCTCAAAGATGCGTGATTTCATGAAAGTGCGTATAACCACAGATTCAGCACTCTACCTCGCATCCTTACAGAGATAAACACATATTCACTCAAATTCAGTCGTATAGTCACTATTCACTCTAGTTTGTCACTTTCCCACTGAGTTACACACAGAATGAAATTTTTTGACGAACAGAACTAAAAAAAGAAAGTTTTTGAAAAATGCATATCTTCACTTCAGAAGCTTATATTCACTTCCAAATGACCATACAAACACATTGGACCACACGAGACCATATATGTACTGCCCTGTGATCTGAAGCTGTTCCCGGCCCAGAAACACACACAGATTCACGTTCTGAACTTAAAACCACAAAGAAGTGTGTTTTCATGAAAGTGTGTATAACCACAGTTTCAACGCTCTAGCTCGCTTCCTGACAGAGATTGGGGCATATTCATTCCAATTCAGTCATACAGCCACAATTCCCTAAAGTTTGTCACCTTCCCACTGAGTTACACACAGAATGAACATTTTTGACAAGCAGAACTAAAAAAAAGAAAGTTTTTGAAAAAGTGGATATCATCACTTCAGAAGCTTTTATTCACTTGCAAATGACAATACAAGCACATTGTGTGAAACAAAACCATATATGCATTGCACTGTGATCTGAAGCTGTGACCTGGCCAGAAACACGCACAGATTCAAACTCTGAGCTTAAAACCTCAAAGAAGAGTGTTTTCATGAAAGTGCGTATAACCACAGTTTCAGCACTCTACCTCGCATCCTTAAAGAGATAAACGCATATTCACTCAAATTCAGTCGTATAGTCACTTTTCACTCTAGTTTGTCACCTTCCCACTGAGTTAAACACAGAATGATCATTTTTGCCAAGCAGAACTAAAAAAAAGAAAGTTTTTGAAAAAGTGCATATCTTCACTACAGAGGCTTTAATTCACTTCCAAATGACCATACAAGCACATTGTGTGAAACAAAACCATATATGCATTGCACTGTGATCTGAAGCTGTTACCTGGCCAGAAACACGCACAGATTCAAACTCTGAGCTTAAAACCTCAAAGAAGCGTGATTTCATGAAAGTGCGTATAACCACAGTTTCAGCACTCTACCTCGCATCCTCACAGAGATAAACACATATTCACTCAAATTCAGTCGTATAGTCACTATTCGCTCTAGTTTGTCACTTTCCCACTGAGTTACACGCAGAATGAAAATTTTTGACGAACAGAACCAAAAAAAAGAAAGTTTTTGAAAAATGCATATCTTCACTTCAGAAGCTTATATTCACTTCCAAATGACCATACAAACACATTGGACCACACGAGACCATATATGTACTGCCCTGTAATCTGAAGCTGTTCCCGGCCCAGAAACACACACAGATTCAAACTCTGAGCTTAAAACCTCAAAGAAGCGTGTTTTCATGAAAGTGCGTATAACCACAGTTTCAGCACTCTACCTCGCATCCTTAAAGAGATAAACGCATATTCACTGAAATTCAGTCGTATAGTCACTATTCACTCTAGTTTGTCACCTTCCCACTGAGTTAAACACAGAATGATCATTTTTGCCAAGCAAAACTAAAAAAAAGAAAGTTTTTGAAAAAGTGCATATCTTCACTACAGAGGCTTTAATTCACTTCCAAATGACCATACAAGCACATTGTGTGAAACAAAACCATATATGCATTGCACTGTGATCTGAAGCTGTTACCTGGCCAGAAACACGCACAGATTCAAACTCTGAGCTTAAAACCTCAAAGAAGCGTGATTTCATGAAAGTGCGTATAACCACAGTTTCAGCACTCTACCTCGCATCCTGACAGAGATAAACACATATTCACTCAAATTCAGTCGTATAGCCACTATTCACTCTAGTTTGTCACTTTCCCACTGAGTTACACACAGAATGAAATTTTTTGACGAACAGAACTAAAAAAAGAAAGTTTTTGAAAAATGCATATCTTCACTTCAGAAGCTTATATTCACTTCCAAATGACCATACAAACACATTGGCCCACACGAGACCATATATGTACTGCCCTGTGATCTGAAGCTGTTCCCGGCCCAGAAACACACACAGATTCACGTTCTGAACTTAAAACCACAAAGAAGTGTGTTTTCATGAAAGTGTGTATAACCACAGTTTCAACGCTCTAGCTCGCTTCCTGACAGAGATTGGGGCATATTCATTCCAATTCAGTCACACAGCCACAATTCCCTAAAGTTTGTCACCTTCCCACTGAGTTACACACAGAATGAAAATTTTTGACAAGCAGAACTAAAAAAAAGAAAGTTTTTGAAAAAGTGGATATCATCACTTCAGAAGCTTGTATTCACTTTCAAATGACAATACAAGAACATTGGGCGAAAGGATACCATATATGCACTGCCCTGTGATCTGAAGCTGTTACCTGGCCAGAAACACGCACAGATTCAAGTTCTGAGCTTAAAACCTCAAAGAAGCGTGTTTTCATGAAAATGCGTATAACCACAGTTTCAGCACTCTACCTCGCATCCTTAAAGAGATAAACGCATATTCACTGAAATTCAGTCGTATAGTCACTATTCACTCTAGTTTGTCACCTTCCCACTGAGTTAAACACAGAATGATCATTTTTGCCAAGCCGAACTAAAAAAAAGAAAGTTTTTGAAAAAGTGCATATCTTCACTACAGAGGCTTTAATTCACTTCCAAATGACAATACAAGCACATTGTGTGAAACAAAACCATATATGCATTGCACTGTGATCTGAAGCTGTTACCTGGCCAGAAACACGCACAGATTCAAACTCTGAGCTTAAAACCTCAAAGAAGCGTGTTTTCATGAAAGTGCGTATAACCACAGTTTCAGCACTCTACCTCGCATCCTTAAAGAGATAAACGCATATTCACTGAAATTCAGTCGTATAGTCACTATTCACTCTAGTTTGTCACCTTCCCACTGAGTTAAACACAGAATGATCATTTTTGCCAAGCCGAACTAAAAAAAAGAAAGTTTTTGAAAAAGTGCATATCTTCACTACAGAGGCTTTAATTCACTTCCAAATGACCATACAAGCACATTGTGTGAAACAAAACCATATATGCATTGCACTGTGATCTGAAGCTGTTACCTGGCCAGAAACACGCACAGATTCAAGTTCTGAGCTTAAAACCTCAAAGAAGCGTGTTTTCATGAAAATGCGTATAGCCACAGTTTCAACGCTCAAGCTCGCTTCCTGACAGATATTGGGGCATGTTCACTCCAATTCAGTCATACAGCCACAATTCCCTAAAGTTTGTCACCTTCCCACTGAGTTACACACAGAATGAACATTTTTGACAAGCAGAACTAAAAAAAAGAAAGTTTTTGAAAAAGTGGATATCATCACTTCAGAAGCTTTTATTCACTTGCAAATGACAATACAAGCACATTGTGTGAAACAAAACCATATATGCATTGCACTGTGATCTGAAGCTGTGACCTGGCCAGAAACACGCACAGATTCAAACTCTGAGCTTAAAACCTCAAAGAAGAGTGTTTTCATGAAAGTGCGTATAACCACAGTTTCAGCACTCTACCTCGCATCCTTAAAGAGATAAACGCATATTCACTCAAATTCAGTCGTATAGTCACTATTCACTCTAGTTTGTCACCTTCCCACTGAGTTAAACACAGAATGATCATTTTTCCCAAGCAAAACAAAAAAAAAGAAAGTTTTTGAAAAAGTGCATATCTTCACTACAGAGGCTTTAATTCACTTCCAAATGACCATACAAGCACATTGTGTGAAACAAAACCATATATGCATTGCACTGTGATCTGAAGCTGTTACCTGGCCAGAAACACGCACAGATTCAAACTCTGAGCTTAAAACCTCAAAGATGCGTGATTTCATGAAAGTGCGTATAACCACAGTTTCAGCACTCTACCTCGCATCCTTACAGAGATAAACACATATTCACTCAAATTCAGTCGTATAGTCACTATTCACTCTAGTTTGTCACTTTCCCACTGAGTTACACACAGAATGAAATTTTTTGACGAACAGAACTAAAAAAAGAAAGTTTTTGAAAAATGCATATCTTCACTTCAGAGGCTTATATTCACTTCCAAATGACCATACAAACACATTGGACCACACGAGACCATATATGTACTGCCCTGTGATCTGAAGCTGTTCCCGGCCCAGAAACACACACAGATTCACGTTCTGAACTTAAAACCACAAAGAAGTGTGTTTTCATGAAAGTGTGTATAACCACAGTTTCAACGCTCTAGCTCGCTTCCTGACAGAGATTGGGGCATATTCATTCCAATTCAGTCATACAGCCACAATTCCCTAAAGTTTGTCACCTTCCCACTGAGTTACACACAGAATGAAAATTTTTGACAAGCAGAACTAAAAAAAAGAAAGTTTTTGAAAAAGTGGATATCATCACTTCAGAAGCTTTTATTCACTTGCAAATGACAATACAAGCACATTGTGTGAAACAAAACCATATATGCATTGCACTGTGATCTGAAGCTGTGACCTGGCCAGAAACACGCACAGATTCAAACTCTGAGCTTAAAACCTCAAAGAAGAGTGTTTTCATGAAAGTGCGTATAACCACAGTTTCAGCACTCTACCTCGCATCCTTAAAGAGATAAACGCATATTCACTCAAATTCAGTCGTATAGTCACTTTTCACTCTAGTTTGTCACCTTCCCACTGAGTTAAACACAGAATGATCATTTTTGCCAAGCAGAACTAAAAAAAAGAAAGTTTTTGAAAAAGTGCATATCTTCACTACAGAGGCTTTAATTCACTTCCAAATGACCATACAAGCACATTGTGTGAAACAAAACCATATATGCATTGCACTGTGATCTGAAGCTGTTACCTGGCCAGAAACACGCACAGATTCAAACTCTGAGCTTAAAACCTCAAAGAAGCGTGATTTCATGAAAGTGCGTATAACCACAGTTTCAGCACTCTACCTCGCATCCTCACAGAGATAAACACATATTCACTCAAATTCAGTCGTATAGTCACTATTCGCTCTAGTTTGTCACTTTCCCACTGAGTTACACGCAGAATGAAAATTTTTGACGAACAGAACCAAAAAAAAGAAAGTTTTTGAAAAATGCATATCTTCACTTCAGAAGCTTATATTCACTTCCAAATGACCATACAAACACATTGGACCACACGAGACCATATATGTACTGCCCTGTAATCTGAAGCTGTTCCCGGCCCAGAAACACACACAGATTCAAACTCTGAGCTTAAAACCTCAAAGAAGCGTGTTTTCATGAAAGTGCGTATAACCACAGTTTCAGCACTCTACCTCGCATCCTTAAAGAGATAAACGCATATTCACTGAAATTCAGTCGTATAGTCACTATTCACTCTAGTTTGTCACCTTCCCACTGAGTTAAACACAGAATGATCATTTTTGCCAAGCAAAACTAAAAAAAAGAAAGTTTTTGAAAAAGTGCATATCTTCACTACAGAGGCTTTAATTCACTTCCAAATGACCATACAAGCACATTGTGTGAAACAAAACCATATATGCATTGCACTGTGATCTGAAGCTGTTACCTGGCCAGAAACACGCACAGATTCAAACTCTGAGCTTAAAACCTCAAAGAAGCGTGATTTCATGAAAGTGCGTATAACCACAGTTTCAGCACTCTACCTCGCATCCTCACAGAGATAAACACATATTCACTCAAATTCAGTCGTATAGCCACTATTCACTCTAGTTTGTCACTTTCCCACTGAGTTACACACAGAATGAAATTTTTTGACGAACAGAACTAAAAAAAGAAAGTTTTTGAAAAATGCATATCTTCACTTCAGAAGCTTATATTCACTTCCAAATGACCATACAAACACATTGGCCCACACGAGACCATATATGTACTGCCCTGTGATCTGAAGCTGTTCCCGGCCCAGAAACACACACAGATTCACGTTCTGAACTTGAAACCACAAAGAAGTGTGTTTTCATGAAAGTGTGTATAACCACAGTTTCAACGCTCTAGCTCGCTTCCTGACAGAGATTGGGGCATATTCATTCCAATTCAGTCATACAGCCACAATTCCCTAAAGTTTGTCACCTTCCCACTGAGTTACACACAGAATGAAAATTTTTGACAAGCAGAACTAAAAAAAAGAAAGTTTTTGAAAAAGTGGATATCATCACTTCAGAAGCTTGTATTCACTTCCAAATGACAATACAAGAACATTGGGCGAAAGGATACCATATATGCACTGCCCTGTGATCTGAAGCTGTTACCTGGCCAGAAACACGCACAGATTCAAGTTCTGAGCTTAAAACCTCAAAGAAGCGTGTTTTCATGAAAATGCGTATAACCACAGTTTCAGCACTCTACCTCGCATCCTTAATGAGATAAACGCATATTCACTGAAATTCAGTCGTATAGTCACTATTCACTCTAGTTTGTCACCTTCCCACTGAGTTAAACACAGAATGATCATTTTTGCCAAGCCGAACTAAAAAAAAGAAAGTTTTTGAAAAAGTGCATATCTTCACTACAGAGGCTTTAATTCACTTCCAAATGACAATACAAGCACATTGTGTGAAACAAAACCATATATGCATTGCACTGTGATCTGAAGCTGTTACCTGGCCAGAAACACGCACAGATTCAAACTCTGAGCTTAAAACCTCAAAGAAGCGTGTTTTCATGAAAGTGCGTATAACCACAGTTTCAGCACTCTACCTCGCATCCTTAAAGAGATAAACGCATATTCACTGAAATTCAGTCGTATAGTCACTATTCACTCTAGTTTGTCACCTTCCCACTGAGTTAAACACAGAATGATCATTTTTGCCAAGCCGAACTAAAAAAAAGAAAGTTTTTGAAAAAGTGCATATCTTCACTACAGAGGCTTTAATTCACTTCCAAATGACCATACAAGCACATTGTGTGAAACAAAACCATATATGCATTGCACTGTGATCTGAAGCTGTTACCTGGCCAGAAACACGCACAGATTCAAGTTCTGAGCTTAAAACCTCAAAGAAGCGTGTTTTCATGAAAATGCGTATAGCCACAGTTTCAACGCTCAAGCTCGCTTCCTGACAGATATTGGGGCATGTTCACTCCAATTCAGTCATACAGCCACAATTCCCTAAAGTTTGTCACCTTCCCACTGAGTTACACACAGAATGAACATTTTTGACAAGCAGAACTAAAAAAAAGAAAGTTTTTGAAAAAGTGGATATCATCACTTCAGAAGCTTTTATTCACTTGCAAATGACAATACAAGCACATTGTGTGAAACAAAACCATATATGCATTGCACTGTGATCTGAAGCTGTGACCTGGCCAGAAACACGCACAGATTCAAACTCTGAGCTTAAAACCTCAAAGAAGAGTGTTTTCATGAAAGTGCGTATAACCACAGTTTCAGCACTCTACCTCGCATCCTTAAAGAGATAAACGCATATTCACTCAAATTCAGTCGTATAGTCACTTTTCACTCTAGTTTGTCACCTTCCCACTGAGTTAAACACAGAATGATCATTTTTGCCAAGCAGAACTAAAAAAAAGAAAGTTTTTGAAAAAGTGCATATCTTCACTACAGAGGCTTTAATTCACTTCCAAATGACCATACAA
This sequence comes from Gymnothorax reevesii, assembly GCA_029721435.1. NCBI lineage: Eukaryota > Metazoa > Chordata > Actinopteri > Anguilliformes > Muraenidae > Gymnothorax > Gymnothorax reevesii. Next base: position 44,669,913 of record CM056592.1, read on the forward strand.
GCACATTGTGTGAAACAAAACCATATATGCATTGCACTGTGATCTGAAGCTGTTACCTGGCCAGAAACACGCACAGATTCAAACTCTGAGCTTAAAACCTCAAAGAAGCGTGATTTCATGAAAGTGCGTATAACCACAGTTTCAGCACTCTACCTCGCATCCTCACAGAGATAAACACATATTCACTCAAATTCAGTCGTATAGTCACTATTCGCTCTAGTTTGTCACTTTCCCACTGAGTTACACGCAGAATGAAAATTTTTGACGAACAGAACCAAAAAAAAGAAAGTTTTTGAAAAATGCATATCTTCACTTCAGAAGCTTATATTCACTTCCAAATGACCATACAAACACATTGGACCACACGAGACCATATATGTACTGCCCTGTAATCTGAAGCTGTTCCCGGCCCAGAAACACACACAGATTCAAACTCTGAGCTTAAAACCTCAAAGAAGCGTGTTTTCATGAAAGTGCGTATAACCACAGTTTCAGCACTCTACCTCGCATCCTTAAAGAGATAAACGCATATTCACTGAAATTCAGTCGTATAGTCACTATTCACTCTAGTTTGTCACCTTCCCACTGAGTTAAACACAGAATGATCATTTTTGCCAAGCAAAACTAAAAAAAAGAAAGTTTTTGAAAAAGTGCATATCTTCACTACAGAGGCTTTAATTCACTTCCAAATGACCATACAAGCACATTGTGTGAAACAAAACCATATATGCATTGCACTGTGATCTGAAGCTGTTACCTGGCCAGAAACACGCACAGATTCAAACTCTGAGCTTAAAACCTCAAAGAAGCGTGATTTCATGAAAGTGCGTATAACCACAGTTTCAGCACTCTACCTCGCATCCTGACAGAGATAAACACATATTCACTCAAATTCAGTCGTATAGCCACTATTCACTCTAGTTTGTCACTTTCCCACTGAGTTACACACAGAATGAAATTTTTTGACGAACAGAACTAAAAAAAGAAAGTTTTTGAAAAATGCATATCTTCACTTCAGAAGCTTATATTCACTTCCAAATGACCATACAAACACATTGGCCCACACGAGACCATATATGTACTGCCCTGTGATCTGAAGCTGTTCCCGGCCCAGAAACACACACAGATTCACGTTCTGAACTTAAAACCACAAAGAAGTGTGTTTTCATGAAAGTGTGTATAACCACAGTTTCAACGCTCTAGCTCGCTTCCTGACAGAGATTGGGGCATATTCATTCCAATTCAGTCATACAGCCACAATTCCCTAAAGTTTGTCACCTTCCCACTGAGTTACACACAGAATGAAAATTTTTGACAAGCAGAACTAAAAAAAAGAAAGTTTTTGAAAAAGTGGATATCATCACTTCAGAAGCTTTTATTCACTTGCAAATGACAATACAAGCACATTGTGTGAAACAAAACCATATATGCATTGCACTGTGATCTGAAGCTGTGACCTGGCCAGAAACACGCACAGATTCAAACTCTGAGCTTAAAACCTCAAAGAAGAGTGTTTTCATGAAAGTGCGTATAACCACAGTTTCAGCACTCTACCTCGCATCCTTTAAGAGATAAACGCATATTCACTCAAATTCAGTCGTATAGTCACTTTTCACTCTAGTTTGTCACCTTCCCACTGAGTTAAACACAGAATGATCATTTTTGCCAAGCAGAACTAAAAAAAAGAAAGTTTTTGAAAAAGTGCATATCTTCACTACAGAGGCTTTAATTCACTTCCAAATGACCATACAAGCACATTGTGTGAAACAAAACCATATATGCATTGCACTGTGATCTGAAGCTGTTACCTGGCCAGAAACACGCACAGATTCAAACTCTGAGCTTAAAACCTCAAAGAAGCGTGATTTCATGAAAGTGCGTATAACCACAGTTTCAGCACTCTACCTCGCATCCTCACAGAGATAAACACATATTCACTCAAATTCAGTCGTATAGTCACTATTCGCTCTAGTTTGTCACTTTCCCACTGAGTTACACGCAGAATGAAAATTTTTGACGAACAGAACCAAAAAAAAGAAAGTTTTTGAAAAATGCATATCTTCACTTCAGAAGCTTATATTCACTTCCAAATGACCATACAAACACATTGGACCACACGAGACCATATATGTACTGCCCTGTAATCTGAAGCTGTTCCCGGCCCAGAAACACACACAGATTCAAACTCTGAGCTTAAAACCTCAAAGAAGCGTGTTTTCATGAAAGTGCGTATAACCACAGTTTCAGCACTCTACCTCGCATCCTTAAAGAGATAAACGCATATTCACTGAAATTCAGTCATATAGTCACTATTCACTCTAGTTTGTCACCTTCCCACTGAGTTAAACACAGAATGATCATTTTTGCCAAGCAAAACTAAAAAAAAGAAAGTTTTTGAAAAAGTGCATATCTTCACTACAGAGGCTTTAATTCACTTCCAAATGACCATACAAGCACATTGTGTGAAACAAAACCATATATGCATTGCACTGTGATCTGAAGCTGTTACCTGGCCAGAAACACGCACAGATTCAAACTCTGAGCTTAAAACCTCAAAGAAGCGTGATTTCATGAAAGTGCGTATAACCACAGTTTCAGCACTCTACCTCGCATCCTCACAGAGATAAACACATATTCACTCAAATTCAGTCGTATAGCCACTATTCACTCTAGTTTGTCACTTTCCCACTGAGTTACACACAGAATGAAATTTTTTGACGAACAGAACTAAAAAAAGAAAGTTTTTGAAAAATGCATATCTTCACTTCAGAAGCTTATATTCACTTCCAAATGACCATACAAACACATTGGCCCACACGAGACCATATATGTACTGCCCTGTGATCTGAAGCTGTTCCCGGCCCAGAAACACACACAGATTCACGTTCTGAACTTGAAACCACAAAGAAGTGTGTTTTCATGAAAGTGTGTATAACCACAGTTTCAACGCTCTAGCTCGCTTCCTGACAGAGATTGGGGCATATTCATTCCAATTCAGTCATACAGCCACAATTCCCTAAAGTTTGTCACCTTCCCACTGAGTTACACACAGAATGAAAATTTTTGACAAGCAGAACTAAAAAAAAGAAAGTTTTTGAAAAAGTGGATATCATCACTTCAGAAGCTTGTATTCACTTCCAAATGACAATACAAGAACATTGGGCGAAAGGATACCATATATGCACTGCCCTGTGATCTGAAGCTGTTACCTGGCCAGAAACACGCACAGATTCAAGTTCTGAGCTTAAAACCTCAAAGAAGCGTGTTTTCATGAAAATGCGTATAACCACAGTTTCAGCACTCTACCTCGCATCCTTAATGAGATAAACGCATATTCACTGAAATTCAGTCGTATAGTCACTATTCACTCTAGTTTGTCACCTTCCCACTGAGTTAAACACAGAATGATCATTTTTGCCAAGCCGAACTAAAAAAAAGAAAGTTTTTGAAAAAGTGCATATCTTCACTACAGAGGCTTTAATTCACTTCCAAATGACAATACAAGCACATTGTGTGAAACAAAACCATATATGCATTGCACTGTGATCTGAAGCTGTTACCTGGCCAGAAACACGCACAGATTCAAACTCTGAGCTTAAAACCTCAAAGAAGCGTGTTTTCATGAAAGTGCGTATAACCACAGTTTCAGCACTCTACCTCGCATCCTTAAAGAGATAAACGCATATTCACTGAAATTCAGTCGTATAGTCACTATTCACTCTAGTTTGTCACCTTCCCACTGAGTTAAACACAGAATGATCATTTTTGCCAAGCCGAACTAAAAAAAAGAAAGTTTTTGAAAAAGTGCATATCTTCACTACAGAGGCTTTAATTCACTTCCAAATGACCATACAAGCACATTGTGTGAAACAAAACCATATATGCATTGCACTGTGATCTGAAGCTGTTACCTGGCCAGAAACACGCACAGATTCAAGTTCTGAGCTTAAAACCTCAAAGAAGCGTGTTTTCATGAAAATGCGTATAGCCACAGTTTCAACGCTCAAGCTCGCTTCCTGACAGATATTGGGGCATGTTCACTCCAATTCAGTCATACAGCCACAATTCCCTAAAGTTTGTCACCTTCCCACTGAGTTACACACAGAATGAACATTTTTGACAAGCAGAACTAAAAAAAAGAAAGTTTTTGAAAAAGTGGATATCATCACTTCAGAAGCTTTTATTCACTTGCAAGTGACAATACAAGCACATTGTGTGAAACAAAACCATATATGCATTGCACTGTGATCTGAAGCTGTGACCTGGCCAGAAACACGCACAGATTCAAACTCTGAGCTTAAAACCTCAAAGATGCGTGATTTCATGAAAGTGCGTATAACCACAGTTTCAGCACTCTACCTCGCATCCTTAAAGAGATAAACGCATATTCACTCAAATTCAGTCGTATAGTCACTATTCACTCTAGTTTGTCACCTTCCCACTGAGTTAAACACAGAATGATCATTTTTGCCAAGCAAAACAAAAAAAAAGAAAGTTTTTGAAAAAGTGCATATCTTCACTACAGAGGCTTTAATTCACTTCCAAATGACCATACAAGCACATTGTGTGAAACAAAACCATATATGCATTGCACTGTGATCTGAAGCTGTTACCTGGCCAGAAACACGCACAGATTCAAACTCTGAGCTTAAAACCTCAAAGATGCGTGATTTCATGAAAGTGCGTATAACCACAGTTTCAGCACTCTACCTCGCATCCTTACAGAGATAAACACATATTCACTCAAATTCAGTCGTATAGTCACTATTCACTCTAGTTTGTCACTTTCCCACTGAGTTACACACAGAATGAAATTTTTTGACGAACAGAACTAAAAAAAGAAAGTTTTTGAAAAATGCATATCTTCACTTCAGAAGCTTATATTCACTTCCAAATGACCATACAAACACATTGGACCACACGAGACCATATATATACTGCCCTGTGATCTGAAGCTGTTCCCGGCCCAGAAACACACACAGATTCACGTTCTGAACTTAAAACCACAAAGAAGTGTGTTTTCATGAAAGTGTGTATAACCACAGTTTCAACGCTCTAGCTCGCTTCCTGACAGAGATTGGGGCATATTCATTCCAATTCAGTCATACAGCCACAATTCCCTAAAGTTTGTCACCTTCCCACTGAGTTACACACAGAATGAAAATTTTTGACAAGCAGAACTAAAAAAAAGAAAGTTTTTGAAAAAGTGGATATCATCACTTCAGAAGCTTGTATTCACTTCCAAATGACAATACAAGAACATTGGGCGAAAGGATACCATATATGCACTGCCCTGTGATCTGAAGCTGTTACCTGGCCAGAAACACGCACAGATTCAAGTTCTGAGCTTAAAACCACAAAGAAGCGTGTTTTCATGAAAATGCGTATAGCCACAGTTTCAACGCTCTAGCTCGCTTCCTGACAGATATTGGGGCATGTTCACTCCAGTTCAGTCATACAGCCACAATTCCCTAAAGTTTGTCACCTTCCCACTGAGTTACACACAGAATGAACATTTTTGACAAGCAGAACTAAAAAAAAGAAAGTTTTTGAAAAAGTGGATATCATCACTTCAGAAGCTTTTATTCACTTCCAAATGACAATACAAGCACATTGTGTGAAACAAAACCATATATGCATTGCACTGTGATCTGAAGCTGTTACCTGGCCAGAAACACGCACAGATTCAAGTTCTGAGCTTAAAACCTCAAAGAAGCGTGTTTTCATGAAAGTGCGTATAACCACAGTTTCAGCACTCTACCTCGCATCCTTAAAGAGATAAACGCATATTCACTGAAATTCAGTCGTATAGTCACTATTCACTCTAGTTTGTCACCTTCCCACTGAGTTAAACACAGAATGATCATTTTTGCCAAGCCTAACTAAAAAAAAGAAAGTTTTTGAAAAAGTGCATATCTTCACTACAGAGGCTTTAATTCACTTCCAAATGACCATACAAGCACATTGTGTGAAACAAAACCATATATGCATTGCACTGTGATCTGAAGCTGTTACCTGGCCAGAAACACGCAAAGATTCAAGTTCTGAGCTTAAAACCTCAAAGAAGCGTGTTTACATGAAAATGCGTATAGCCACAGTTTCAACGCTCAAGCTCGCTTCCTGACAGATATTGGGGCATGTTCACTCCAATTCAGTCATACAGCCACAATTCCCTAAAGTTTGTCACCTTCCCACTGAGTTACACACAGAATGAACATTTTTGACAAGCAGAACTAAAAAAAAGAAAGTTTTTGAAAAAGTGGATATCATCACTTCAGAAGCTTTTATTCACTTGCAAATGACAATACAAGCACATTGTGTGAAACAAAACCATATATGCATTGCACTGTGATCTGAAGCTGTGACCTGGCCAGAAACACGCACAGATTCAAACTCTGAGCTTAAAACCTCAAAGAAGAGTGTTTTCATGAAAGTGCGTATAACCACAGTTTCAGCACTCTACCTCGCATCCTTAAAGAGATAAACGCATATTCACTCAAATTCAGTCGTATAGTCACTTTTCACTCTAGTTTGTCACCTTCCCACTGAGTTAAACACAGAATGATCATTTTTGCCAAGCAGAACTAAAAAAAAGAAAGTTTTTGAAAAAGTGCATATCTTCACTACAGAGGCTTTAATTCACTTCCAAATGACCATACAAGCACATTGTGTGAAACAAAACCATATATGCATTGCACTGTGATCTGAAGCTGTTACCTGGCCAGAAACACGCACAGATTCAAACTCTGAGCTTAAAACCTCAAAGAAGCGTGATTTCATGAAAGTGCGTATAACCACAGTTTCAGCACTCTACCTCGCATCCTCACAGAGATAAACACATATTCACTCAAATTCAGTCGTATAGTCACTATTCGCTCTAGTTTGTCACTTTCCCACTGAGTTACACGCAGAATGAAAATTTTTGACGAACAGAACCAAAAAAAAGAAAGTTTTTGAAAAATGCATATCTTCACTTCAGAAGCTTATATTCACTTCCAAATGACCATACAAACACATTGGACCACACGAGACCATATATGTACTGCCCTGTGATCTGAAGCTGTTCCCGGCCCAGAAACACACACAGATTCAAACTCTGAGCTTAAAACCTCAAAGAAGCGTGTTTTCATGAAAGTGCGTATAACCACAGTTTCAGCACTCTACCTCGCATCCTTAAAGAGATAAACGCATATTCACTGAAATTCAGTCGTATAGTCACTATTCACTCTAGTTTGTCACCTTCCCACTGAGTTAAACACAGAATGATCATTTTTGCCAAGCAGAACTAAAAAAAAGAAAGTTTTTGAAAAAGTGCATATCTTCACTACAGAGGCTTTAATTCATTTCCAAACGACCATACAAGCACATTGTGTGAAACAAAACCATATATGCATTGCACTGTGATCTGAAGCTGTTACCTGGCCAGAAACACGCACAGATTCAAACTCTGAGCTTAAAACCTCAAAGAAGCGTGATTTCATGAAAGTGCGTATAACCACAGTTTCAGCACTCTACCTCGCATCCTGACAGAGATAAACACATATTCACTCAAATTCAGTCGTATAGTCACTATTCACTCTAGTTTGTCACTTTCCCACTGAGTTACACACAGAATGAAATTTTTTTACGAACAGAACTAAAAAAAGAAAGTTTTTGAAAAATGCATATCTTCACTTCAGAAGCTTATATTCACTTCCAAATGACCATACAAACACATTGGACCACACGAGACCATCTATGTACTGCCCTGTGATCTGAAGCTGTTCCCGGCCCAGAAACACACACAGATTCACGTTCTGAACTTAAAACCACAAAGAAGTGTGTTTTCATGAAAGTGTGTATAACCACAGTTTCAACGCTCTAGCTCGCTTCCTGACAGAGATTGGGGCATATTCATTCCAATTCAGTCATACAGCCACAATTCCCTAAAGTTTGTCACCTTCCCACTGAGTTACACACAGAATGAAAATTTTTGACAAGCAGAACTAAAAAAAAGAAAGTTTTTGAAAAAGTGGATATCATCACTTCAGAAGCTTGTATTCACTTCCAAATGACAATACAAGAACATTGGGCGAAAGGATACCATATATGCACTGCCCTGTGATCTGAAGCTGTTACCTGGCCAGAAACACGCACAGATTCAAGTTCTGAGCTTAAAACCTCAAAGAAGCGTGTTTTTATGAAAATGCGTATAGCCACAGTTTCAACGCTCTAGCTCGCTTCCTGACAGATATTGGGGCATGTTCACTCCAGTTCAGTCATACAGCCATAATTCCCTAAAGTTTGTCACCTTCCCACTGAGTTACACACAGAATGAACATTTTTGACAAGCAGAACTAAAGAAAAGAAAGTTTTTGAAAAAGTGGATATCATCACTTCAGAAGCTTTTATTCACTTCCAAATGACAATACAAGCACATTGTGTGAAACAAAACCATATATGCATTGCACTGTGATCTGAAGCTGTTACCTGGCCAGAAACACGCACAGATTCAAACTCTGAGCTTAAAACCTCAAAGAAGCGGGTTTTCATGAAAGTGCGTATAACCACAGTTTCAGCACTCTACCTCGCATCCTTAAAGAGATAAACGCATATTCACTGAAATTCAGTCGTATAGTCACTATTCACTCTAGTTTGTCACCTTCCCACTGAGTTAAACACAGAATGATCATTTTTGCCAAGCCGAACTAAAAAAAAGAAAGTTTTTGAAAAAGTGCATATCTTCACTACAGAGGCTTTAATTCACTTCCAAATGACCATACAAGCACATTGTGTGAAACAAAACCATATATGCATTGCACTGTGATCTGAAGCTGTTACCTGGCCAGAAACACGCACAGATTCAAGTTCTGAGCTTAAAACCTCAAAGAAGCGTGTTTTCATGAAAATGCGTATAGCCACAGTTTCAACGCTCAAGCTCGCTTCCTGACAGATATTGGGGCATGTTCACTCCAATTCAGTCATACAGCCACAATTCCCTAAAGTTTGTCACCTTCCCACTGAGTTACACACAGAATGAACATTTTTGACAAGCAGAACTAAAAAAAAGAAAGTTTTTGAAAAAGTGGATATCATCACTTCAGAAGCTTTTATTCACTTGCAAATGACAATACAAGCACATTGTGTGAAACAAAACCATATATGCATTGCACTGTGATCTGAAGCTGTGACCTGGCCAGAAACACGCACAGAGTCAAACTCTGAGCTTAAAACCTCAAAGAAGAGTGTTTTCATGAAAGTGCGTATAACCACAGTTTCAGCACTCTACCTCGCTTCCTTAAAGAGATAAACGCATATTCACTCAAATTCAGTCGTATAGTCACTATTCACTCTAGTTTGTCACCTTCCCACTGAGTTAAACACAGAATGATCATTTTTGCCAAGCAAAACAAAAAAAAAAAAGTTTTTGAAAAAGTGCATATCTTCACTACAGAGGCTTTAATTCACTTCCAAATGACCATACAAGCACATTGTGTGAAACAAAACCATATATGCATTGCACTGTGATCTGAAGCTGTTACCTGGCCAGAAACACGCACAGATTCAAACTCTGAGCTTAAAACCTCAAAGATGCGTGATTTCATGAAAGTGCGTATAACCACAGTTTCAGCACTCTACCTCGCATCCTTACAGAGATAAACACATATTCACTCAAATTCAGTCGTATAGTCACTATTCACTCTAGTTTGTCACTTTCCCACTGAGTTACACGCAGAATGAGAATTTTTGACCAACAGAACCAATAAAAAGAAAGTTTTTGAAAAATGCATATCTTCACTTCAGAAGCTTATATTCACTTCCAAATGACCATACAAACACATTGGACCACACGAGACCATATATGTACTGCCCTGTGATTTGAAGCTGTTCCCGGCCCAGAAACACACACAGATTCAAACTCTGAGCTTAAAACCTCAAAGAAGCGTGTTTTCATGAAAGTGCGTATAACCACAGTTTCAGCACTCTACCTCGCATCCTTAAAGAGATAAACGCATATTCACTGAAATTCAGTCGTATAGTCACTATTCACTCTAGTTTGTCACCTTGCCACTGAGTTAAACACAGAATGATCATTTTTGCCAAGCAGAACTAAAAAAAAGAAAGTTTTTGAAAAAGTGCATATCTTCACTACAGAGGCTTTATTTCACTTCCAAATGACCATACAAGCACATTGTGTGAAACAAAACCATACATGCATTGCACTGTGATCTGAAGCTGTTACCTGGCCAGAAACACGCACAGATTCAAACTCTGAGCTTAAAACCTCAAAGAAGCGTGATTTCATGAAAGTGCGTATAACCACAGTTTCAGCACTCTACCTCGCATCCTGACAGAGATAAACACATATTCACTCAAATTCAGTCGTATAGTCACTATTCACTCTAGTTTGTCACCTTCCCACTGAGTTAAACACAGAATGATCATTTTTGCCAAGCAGAACTAAAAAAAAGAAAGTTTTTGAAAAAGTGCATATCTTCTCTACAGAGGCTTTAATTCACTTCCAAATGACCATACAAGCACATTGTGTGAAACAAAACCATAAATGCATTGCACTGTGATCTGAAGCTGTTCCCGGCCCAGAAACACACACAGATTCACGTTCTGAACTTAAAACCACAAAGAAGTGTGTTTTCATGAAAGTGTGTATAACCACAGTTTCAACGCTCTAGCTCGCTTCCTGACAGAGATTGGGGCATATTCATTCCAATTCAGTCATACAGCCACAATTCCCTAAAGTTTGTCACCTTCCCACTGAGTTACACACAGAATGAAAATTTTTGACAAGCAGAACTAAAACAAAGAAAGTTTTTGAAAAAGTGGATATCATCACTTCAGAAGCTTGTATTCACTTCCAAATGACAATACAAGAACATTGGGCGAAAGGATACCATATATGCACTGCCCTGTGATCTGAAGCTGTTACCTGGCCAGAAACACGCACAGATTCAAGTTCTGAGCTTAAAACCTCAAAGAAGCGTGTTTTCATGAAAATGCGTATAGCCACAGTTTCAACGCTCTAGCTCGCTTCCTGACAGATATTGGGGCATGTTCACTCCAATTCAGTCATACAGCCACAATTCCCTAAAGTTTGTCACCTTCCCACTGAGTTACACACAGAATGAACATTTTTGACAAGCAGAACTAAAAAAAAGAAAGTTATTGAAAAAGTGGATATCATCACTTCAGAAGCTTTTATTCACTTGCAAATGACAATACAAGCACATTGTGTGAAACAAAACCATATATGCATTGCACTGTGATCTGAAGCTGTTACCTGGCCAGAAACACGCACAGATTCAAACTCTGAGCTTAAAACCTCAAAGAAGAGTGTTTTCATGAAAGTGCGTATAACCACAGTTTCAGCACTCTACCTCGCATCCTTAAAGAGATAAACGCATATTCACTCAAATTCAGACGTATAGTCACTATTCACTCTAGTTTGTCACCTTCCCACTGAGTTAAACACAGAATGATCATTTTTGCCAAGCAAAACAAAAAAAAAGAAAGTTTTTGAAAAAGTGCATATCTTCACTACAGAGGCTTTAATTCACTTCCAAATGACCATACAAGCACATTGTGTGAAACAAAACCATATATGCATTGCACTGTGATCTGAAGCTGTTACCTGGCCAGAAACACGCACAGATTCAAACTCTGAGCTTAAAACCTCAAAGATGCGTGATTTCATGAAAGTGCGTATAACCACAGTTTCAGCGCTCTACCTCGCATCCTTACAGAGATAAACACATATTCACTCAAATTCAGTCGTATAGTCACTATTCACTCTAGTTTGTCACTTTCCCACTGAGTTACACGCAGAATGAAAATTTTTGACCAACAGAACCAATAAAAAGAAAGTTTTTGAAAAATGCATATCTTCACTTCAGAAGCTTATATTCACTTCCAAATGACCATACAAACACATTGGACCACACGAGACCATATATGTACTGCCCTGTGATCTGAAGCTGTTCCCGGCCCAGAAACACACACAGATTCAAACTCTGAGCTTAAAACCTCAAAGAAGCGTGTTTTCATGAAAGTGCGTATAACCACAGTTTCAGCACTCTACCTCGCATCCTTAAAGAGATAAACGCATATTCACTGAAATTCAGTCGTATAGTCACTATTCACTCTAGTTTGTAACCTTCCCACTGAGTTAAACACAGAATGATCATTTTTGCCAAGCAGAACTAAAAAAAAGAAAGTTTTTGAAAAAGTGCATATCTTCACTACAGAGGCTTTAATTCACTTCCAAATGACCATACAAGCACATTGTGTGAAACAAAACCATATATGCATTGCACTGTGATCTGAAGCTGTGACCTGGCCAGAAACACGCACAGATTCAAACTCTGAGCTTAAAACCTCAAAGATGCGTGATTTCATGAAAGTGTGTATAACCACAGTTTCAGCACTCTACCTCGCATCCTTAAAGAGATAAACGCATATTCACTAAAATTCAGTCGTATAGTCACTATTCACTCCAGTTTGTCACCTTCCCACTGAGTTAAACACAGAATGATCATTTTTGCCAAGCAGAACTAAAAAAAAGAAAGTTTTTGAAAAAGTGCATATCTTCACTACAGAGGCTTTAATTCACTTCCAAATGACCATACAAGCACATTGTGTGAAACAAAACCATATATGCATTGCACTGTGATCTGAAGCTGTTACCTGGCCAGAAACACGCACAGATTCAAACTCTGAGCTTAAAACCTCAAAGAAGCGTGATTTCATGAAAGTGCGTATAACCACAGTTTCAGCACTCTATCTCGCATCCTCACAGAGATAAACACATATTCACTCAAATTCAGTCGTATAGTCACTATTCGCTCTAGTTTGTCACTTTCCCACTGAGTTACACGCAGAATGAAAATTTTTGACGAACAGAACCAAAAAAAGAAAGTTTTTGAAAAATGCATATCTTCACTTCAGAAGCTTATATTCTCTTCCAAATGACCATACAAACACATTGGACCACACGAGACCATATATGTACTGCCATGTGATCTGAAGCTGTTCCCGGCCCAGAAACAAACACAGATTCAAACTCTGAGCTTAAAACCTCAAAGAAGCGTGTTTTCATGAAAGTGCGTATAACCACAGTTTCAGCACTCTACCTCGCATCCTTAAAGAGATAAACGCATATTCACTGAAATTCAGTCGTATAGTCACTATTCACTCTAGTTTGTCACCTTCCCACTGAGTTAAACACAGAATGATCATTTTTGCCAAGCAGAACTAAAAAAAAGAAAGTTTTTGAAAAAGTGCATATCTTCACTACAGAGGCTTTAATTCACTTCCAAATGACCATACAAGCACATTGTGTGAAACAAAACCATAAATGCATTGCACTGTGATCTGAAGCTGTTACCTGGCCAGAAACACGCACAGATTCAAACTCTGAGCTTAAAACCTCAAAGAAGCGTGATTTCATGAAAGTGCGTATAACCACAGTTTCAGCACTCTACCTCGCATCCTGACAGAGATAAACACATATTCACTCAAATTCAGTCGTATAGTCACTATTCACTCTAGTTTGTCACCTTCCCACTGAGTTAAACACAGAATGATCATTTTTGCCAAGCAGAACTAAAAAAAAGAAAGTTTTTGAAAAAGTGCATATCTTCACTACAGAGGCTTTAATTCACTTCCAAATGACCATACAAGCACATTGTGTGAAACAAAACCATAAATGCATTGCACTGTGATCTGAAGCTGTTACCTGGCCAGAAACACGCACAGATTCAAACTCTGAGCTTAAAACCTCAAAGAAGCGTGATTTCATGAAAGTGCGTATAACCACAGTTTCAGCACTCTACCTCGCATCCTGACAGAGATAAACACATATTCACTCAAATTCAGTCGTATAGTCACTATTCACTCTAGTTTGTCACTTTCCCACTGAGTTACACACAGAATGAAATTTTTTGACGAACAGAACTAAAAAAAGAAAGTTTTTGAAAAATGCATATCTTCACTTCAGAAGCTTATATTCACTTCCAAATGACCATACAAACACATTGGACCACACGAGACCATATATGTACTGCCCTGTGATCTGAAGCTGTTCCCGGCCCAGAAACACACACAGATTCACGTTCTGAACTTAAAACCACAAAGAAGTGTGTTTTCATGAAAGTGTGTATAACCACAGTTTCAACGCTCTAGCTCGCTTCCTGACAGAGATTGGGGCATATTCATTCCAATTCAGTCATACAGCCACAATCCCCTAAAGTTTGTCACCTTCCCACTGAGTTACACACAGAATGAAAATTTTTGACAAGCAGAACTAAAAAAAAGAAAGTTTTTGAAAAAGTGGATATCATCACTTCAGAAGCTTGTATTCACTTCCAAATGACAATACAAGAACATTGGGCGACAGGATACCATATATGCACTGCCCTGTGATCTGAAGCTGTTACCTGTCCAGAAACACGCACAGATTCAAACTCTGAGCTTAAAACCTCAAAGAAGCGTGTTTTCATGAAAGTGCGTATAACCACAGTTTCAGCACTCTACCTCGCATCCTCAAAGAGATAAACGCATATTCACTCAAATTCAGTCGTATAGTCACTATTCACTCTAGTTTGTCACCTTCCCACTGAGTTAAACACAGAATGAACATTTTTGACAAGCAGAACTAAAAAAAAAGAAAGTTTTTGAAAAAGTGGATATCATCACTTCAGAAGCTTTTATTCACTTCCAAATGACAATACAAGCACATTGTGTGAAACAAAACCATATATGCATTGCACTGTGATCTGAAGCTGTTACCTGGCCAGAAACACGCACAGATTCAAACTCTGAGCTTAAAACCTCAAAGAAGCGTGTTTTCATGAAAGTGCGTATAACCACAGTTTCAGCACTCTACCTCGCATCCTTAAAGAGATAAACGCATATTCACTGAAATTCAGTCGTATAGTCACTATTCACTCTAGTTTGTCACCTTCCCACTGAGTTAAACACAGAATGATCATTTTTGCCAAGCCGAACTAAAAAAAAGAAAGTTTTTGAAAAAGTGCATATCTTCACTACAGAGGCTTTAATTCACTTCCAAATGACCATACAAGCACATTGTGTGAAACAAAACCATATATGCATTGCACTGTGATCTGAAGCTGTTACCTGGCCAGAAACACGCACAGATTCAAGTTCTGAGCTTAAAACCTCAAAGAAGCGTGTTTACATGAAAATGCGTATAGCCACAGTTTCAACGCTCAAGCTCGCTTCCTGACAGATATTGGGGCATGTTCACTCCAATTCAGTCATACAGCCACAATTCCCTAAAGTTTGTCACCTTCCCACTGAGTTACACACAGAATGAACATTTTTGACAAGCAGAACTAAAAAAAAGAAAGTTTTTGAAAAAGTGGATATCATCACTTCAGAAGCTTTTATTCACTTGCAAATGACAATACAAGCACATTGTGTGAAACAAAACCATATATGCATTGCACTGTGATCTGAAGCTGTGACCTGGCCAGAAACACGCACAGATTCAAACTCTGAGCTTAAAACCTCAAAGAAGAGTGTTTTCATGAAAGTGCGTATAACCACAGTTTCAGCACTCTACCTCGCATCCTTAAAGAGATAAACGCATATTCACTCAAATTCAGTCGTATAGTCTCTTTTCACTCTAGTTTGTCACCTTCCCACTGAGTTAAACACAGAATGAACATTTTTGACAAGCAGAACTAAAAAAAAGAAAGTTTTTGAAAAAGTGCATATCTTCACTACAGAGGCTTTAATTCACTTCCAAATGACCATACAAGCACATTGTGTGAAACAAAACCATATATGCATTGCACTGTGATCTGAAGCTGTTACCTGGCCAGAAACACGCACAGATTCAAACTCTGAGCTTAAAACCTCAAAGAAGCGTGATTTCATGAAAGTGCGTATAACCACAGTTTCAGCACTCTTCCTCGCATCCTCACAGAGATAAACACATATTCACTCAAATTCAGTCGTATAGTCACTATTCGCTCTAGTTTGTCACTTTCCCACTGAGTTACACGCAGAATGAAAATTTTTGACGAACAGAACCAAAAAAAAGAAAGTTTTTGAAAAATGCATATCTTCACTTCAGAAGCTTATATTCACTTCCAAATGACCATACAAACACATTGGACCACACGAGACCATATATGTACTGCCCTGTGATCTGAAGCTGTTCCCGGCCCAGAAACACACACAGATTCAAACTCTGAGCTTAAAACCTCAAAGAAGCGTGTTTTCATGAAAGTGCGTATAACCACAGTTTCAGCACTCTACCTCGCATCCTTACAGAGATAAACACATATTCACTCAAATTCAGTCGTATAGTCACTATTCACTCTAGTTTGTCACCTTCCCACTGAGTTAAACACAGAATGATCATTTTTGCCAAGCAGAACTAAAAAAAAGAAAGTTTTTGAAAAAGTGCATATCTTCACTACAGAGGCTTTAATTCACTTCCAAATGACCATACAAGCACATTGTGTGAAACAAAACCATATATGCATTGCACTGTGATCTGAAGCTGTTACCTGGCCAGAAACACGCACAGATTCAAGTTCTGAGCTTAAAACCTCAAAGAAGCGTGATTTCATGAAAGTGCGTATAACCACAGTTTCAGCACTCTACCTCGCATCCTGACAGAGATAAACACATATTCACTCAAATTCAGTCGTATAGTCACTATTCACTCTAGTTTGTCACTTTCCCACTGAGTTACACACAGAATGAAATTTTTTGACGAACAGAACTAAAAAAAGAAAGTTTTTGAAAAATGCATATCTTCACTTCAGAAGCTTATATTCACTTCCAAATGACCATACAAACACATTGGACCACACGAGACCATCTATGTACTGCCCTGTGATCTGAAGCTGTTCCCGGCCCAGAAACACACACAGATTCACGTTCTGAACTTAAAACCACAAAGAAGTGTGTTTTCATGAAAGTGTGTATAACCACAGTTTCAACGCTCTAGCTCGCTTCCTGACAGAGATTGGGGCATATTCATTCCAATTCAGTCATACAGCCACAATTCCCTAAAGTTTGTCACCTTCCCACTGAGTTACACACAGAATGAAAATTTTTGACAAGCAGAACTAAAAAAAAGAAAGTTTTTGAAAAAGTGGATATCATCACTTCAGAAGCTTGTATTCACTTCCAAATGACAATACAAGAACATTGGGCGAAAGGATACCATATATGCACTGCCCTGTGATCTGAAGCTGTTACCTGGCCAGAAACACGCACAGATTCAAGTTCTGAGCTTAAAACCTCAAAGAAGCGTGTTTTCATGAAAATGCGTATAGCCACAGTTTCAACGCTCTAGCTCGCTTCCTGACAGATATTGGGGCATGTTCACTCCAGTTCAGTCATACAGCCAGAATTCCCTAAAGTTTGTCACCTTCCCACTGAGTTACATACAGAATGAACATTTTTGACAAGCAGAACTAAAGAAAAGAAAGTTTTTGAAAAAGTGGATATCATCACTTCAGAAGCTTTTATTCACTTCCAAATGACAATACAAGCACATTGTGTGAAACAAAACCATATATGCATTGCACTGTGATCTGAAGCTGTTACCTGGCCAGAAACACGCACAGATTCAAACTCTGAGCTTAAAACCTCAAAGAAGCGTGTTTTCATGAAAGTGCGTATAACCACAGTTTCAGCACTCTACCTCGCATCCTTAAAGAGATAAACGCATATTCACTGAAATTCAGTCGTATAGTCACTATTCACTCTAGTTTGTCACCTTCCCACTGAGTTAAACACAGAATGATCATTTTTGCCAAGCCGAACTAAAAAAAAGAAAGTTTTTGAAAAAGTGCATATCTTCACTACAGAGGCTTTAATTCACTTCCAAATGACCATACAAGCACATTGTGTGAAACAAAACCATATATGCATTGCACTGTGATCTGAAGCTGTTACCTGGCCAGAAACACGCACAGATTCAAGTTCTGAGCTTAAAACCTCAAAGAAGCGTGTTTTCATGAAAATGCGTATAGCCACAGTTTCAACGCTCAAGCTCGCTTCCTGACAGATATTGGGGCATGTTCACTCCAATTCAGTCATACAGCCACAATTCCCTAAAGTTTGTCACCTTCCCACTGAGTTACACACAGAATGAACATTTTTGACAAGCAGAACTAAAAAAAAGAAAGTTTTTGAAAAAGTGGATATCATCACTTCAGAAGCTTTTATTCACTTGCAAATGACAATACAAGCACATTGTGTGAAACAAAACCATATATGCATTGCACTGTGATCTGAAGCTGTGACCTGGCCAGAAACACGCACAGATTCAAACTCTGAGCTTAAAACCTCAAAGAAGAGTGTTTTCATGAAAGTGCGTATAACCACAGTTTCAGCACTCTACCTCGCATCCTTAAAGAGATAAACGCATATTCACTCAAATTCAGTCGTATAGTCACTATTCACTCTAGTTTGTCACCTTCCCACTGAGTTAAACACAGAATGATCATTTTTGCCAAGCAAAACAAAAAAAAAAAAAGTTTTTGAAAAAGTGCATATCTTCACTACAGAGGCTTTAATTCACTTCCAAATGACCATACAAGCACATTGTGTGAAACAAAACCATATATGCATTGCACTGTGATCTGAAGCTGTTACCTGGCCAGAAACACGCACAGATTCAAACTCTGAGCTTAAAACCTCAAAGATGCGTGATTTCATGAAAGTGCGTATAACCACAGTTTCAGCGCTCTACCTCGCATCCTTACAGAGATAAACACATATTCACTCAAATTCAGTCGTATAGTCACTATTCACTCTAGTTTGTCACTTTCCCACTGAGTTACACGCAGAATGAAAATTTTTGACCAACAGAACCAATAAAAAGAAAGTTTTTGAAAAATGCATATCTTCACTTCAGAAGCTTATATTCACTTCCAAATGACCATACAAACACATTGGACCACACGAGACCATATATGTACTGCCCTGTGATTTGAAGCTGTTCCCGGCCCAGAAACACACACAGATTCAAACTCTGAGCTTAAAACCTCAAAGAAGCGTGTTTTCATGAAAGTGCGTATAACCACAGTTTCAGCACTCTACCTCGCATCCTTAAAGAGATAAACGCATATTCACTGAAATTCAGTCGTATAGTCACTATTCACTCTAGTTTGTCACCTTCCCACTGAGTTAAACACAGAATGATCATTTTTGCCAAGTGGAACTAAAAAAAAGAAAGTTTTTGAAAAAGTGCATATCTTCACTACAGAGGCTTTAATTCACTTCCAAATGACCATACAAGCACATTGTGTGAAACAAAACCATATATGCATTGCACTGTGATCTGAAGCTGTTACCTGGCCAGAAACACGCACAGATTCAAACTCTGAGCTTAAAACCTCAAAGAAGCGTGATTTCATGAAAGTGCGTATAACCACAGTTTCAACGCTCTAGCTCGCTTCCTGACAGAGATTGGGGCATATTCACTCCAATTCAGTCATACAGCCACAATTCCCTAAAGTTTGTCACCTTCCCACTGAGTTACACACAGAATGAAAATTTTTGACAAGCAGAACTAAAAAAAAGAAAGTTTTTGAAAAAGTGCATATCATCACTTCAGAAGCTTTTATTCACTTCCAAATGACAATACAAGAACATTGGGCGAAAGGATACCATATATGCACTTCCCTGTGATCTGAAGCTGTTACCTGGCCAGAAATACGCACAGATTCAAGTTCTGAGCTTAAAACCTCAAAGAAGCGTGTTTTCATGAAAGTGCGTATAGCCACAGTTTCAACGCTCTAGCTCGCTTCCTGACAGATATTGGGGCATGTTCACTCCAATTCAGTCATACAGCCACAATTCCCTAAAGTTTGTCACCTTCCCACTGAGTTACACACAGAATGAACATTTTTGACAAGCAGAACTAAAAAAAAAGAAAGTTTTTGAAAAAGTGGATATCATCACTTCAGAAGCTTTTATTCACTTGCAAATGACAATACAAGCACATTGTGTGAAACAAAACCATATATGCATTGCACTGTGATCTGAAGCTGTTACCTGGCCAGAAACACGCACAGATTCAAACTCTGAGCTTAAAACCTCAAAGAAGCGTGTTTTCATGAAAGTGCGTATAACCACAGTTTCAGCACTCTACCTCGCATCCTTAAAGAGATAAACGCATATTCACTCAAATTCAGTCGTATAGTCACTATTCACTCTAGTTTGTCACCTTCCCACTGAGTTAAACACAGAATGATCATTTTTGCCAAGCAAAACAAAAAAAAAGAAAGTTTTTGAAAAAGTGCATATCTTCACTACAGAGGCTTTAATTCACTTCCAAATGACCATACAAGCACATTGTGTGAAACAAAACCATATATGCATTGCACTGTGATCTGAAGCTGTTACCTGGCCAGAAACACGCACAGATTCAAACTCTGAGCTTAAAACCTCAAAGATGCGTGATTTCATGAAAGTGCGTATAACCACAGTTTCAGCACTCTACCTCGCATCCTTACAGAGATAAACACATATTCACTCAAATTCAGTCGTATAGTCACTATTCACTCTAGTTTGTCACTTTCCCACTGAGTTACACGCAGAATGAAAATTTTTGACCAACAGAACCAATAAAAAGAAAGTTTTTGAAAAATGCATATCTTCACTTCAGAAGCTTATATTCACTTCCAAATGACCATACAAACACATTGGACCACACGAGACCATATATGTACTGCCCTGTGATCTGAAGCTGTTCCCGGCCCAGAAACACACACAGATTCAAACTCTGAGCTTAAAACCTCAAAGAAGCGTGTTTTCATGAAAGTGCGTATAACCACAGTTTCAGCACTCTACCTCGCATCCTTAAAGAGATAAACGCATATTCACTGAAATTCAGTCGTATAGTCACTATTCACTCTAGTTTGTCACCTTCCCACTGAGTTAAACACAGAATGATCATTTTTGCCAAGCAGAACTAAAAAAAAGAAAGTTTTTGAAAAAGTGCATATCTTCACTACAGAGGCTTTAATTCACTTCCAAATGACCATACAAGCACATTGTGTGAAACAAAACCATATATGCATTGCACTGTGATCTGAAGCTGTTACCTGGCCAGAAACACGCACAGATTCAAACTCTGAGCTTAAAACCTCAAAGATGCGTGATTTCATGAAAGTGTGTATAACCACAGTTTCAGCACTCTACCTCGCATCCTGACAGAGATAAACACATATTCACTCAAATTCAGTCGTATAGTCACTATTCACTCTAGTTTGTCACCTTCCCACTGAGTTAAACACAGAATGATCATTTTTGCCAAGCAGAACTAAAAAAAAGAAAGTTTTTGAAAAAGTGCATATCTTCACTACAGAGGCTTTAATTCACTTCCAAATGACCATACAAGCACATTGTGTGAAACAAAACCATAAATGCATTGCACTGTGATCTGAAGCTGTTACCTGGCCAGAAACACGCACAGATTCAAACTCTGAGCTTAAAACCTCAAAGAAGCGTGATTTCATGAAAGTGCGTATAACCACAGTTTCAGCACTCTACCTCGCATCCTGACAGAGATAAACACATATTCACTCAAATTCAGTCGTATAGTCACTATTCACTCTAGTTTGTCACTTTCCCACTGAGTTACACACAGAATGAAATTTTTTGACGAACAGAACTAAAAAAAGAAAGTTTTTGAAAAATGCATATCTTCACTTCAGAAGCTTATATTCACTTCCAAATGACCATACAAACACATTGGACCACACGAGACCATATATGTACTGCCCTGTGATCTGAAGCTGTTCCCGGCCCAGAAACACACACAGATTCACGTTCTGAACTTAAAACCACAAAGAAGTGTGTTTTCATGAAAGTGTGTATAACCACAGTTTCAACGCTCTAGCTCGCTTCCTGACAGAGATTGGGGCATATTCATTCCAATTCAGTCATACAGCCACAATCCCCTAAAGTTTGTCACCTTCCCACTGAGTTACACACAGAATGAAAATTTTTGACAAGCAGAACTAAAAAAAAGAAAGTTTTTGAAAAAGTGGATATCATCACTTCAGAAGCTTGTATTCACTTCCAAATGACAATACAAGAACATTGGGCGACAGGATACCATATATGCACTGCCCTGTGATCTGAAGCTGTTACCTGTCCAGAAACACGCACAGATTCAAACTCTGAGCTTAAAACCTCAAAGAAGCGTGTTTTCATGAAAGTGCGTATAACCACAGTTTCAGCACTCTACCTCGCATCCTCAAAGAGATAAACGCATATTCACTCAAATTCAGTCGTATAGTCACTATTCACTCTAGTTTGTCACCTTCCCACTGAGTTAAACACAGAATGAACATTTTTGACAAGCAGAACTAAAAAAAAAGAAAGTTTTTGAAAAAGTGGATATCATCACTTCAGAAGCTTTTATTCACTTCCAAATGACAATACAAGCACATTGTGTGAAACAAAACCATATATGCATTGCACTGTGATCTGAAGCTGTTACCTGGCCAGAAACACGCACAGATTCAAACTCTGAGCTTAAAACCTCAAAGAAGCGTGTTTTCATGAAAGTGCGTATAACCACAGTTTCAGCACTCTACCTCGCATCCTTAAAGAGATAAACGCATATTCACTGAAATTCAGTCGTATAGTCACTATTCACTCTAGTTTGTCACCTTCCCACTGAGTTAAACACAGAATGATCATTTTTGCCAAGCCGAACTAAAAAAAAGAAAGTTTTTGAAAAAGTGCATATCTTCACTACAGAGGCTTTAATTCACTTCCAAATGACCATACAAGCACATTGTGTGAAACAAAACCATATATGCATTGCACTGTGATCTGAAGCTGTTACCTGGCCAGAAACACGCACAGATTCAAGTTCTGAGCTTAAAACCTCAAAGAAGCGTGTTTACATGAAAATGCGTATAGCCACAGTTTCAACGCTCAAGCTCGCTTCCTGACAGATATTGGGGCATGTTCACTCCAATTCAGTCATACAGCCACAATTCCCTAAAGTTTGTCACCTTCCCACTGAGTTACACACAGAATGAACATTTTTGACAAGCAGAACTAAAAAAAAGAAAGTTTTTGAAAAAGTGGATATCATCACCTCAGAAGCTTTTATTCACTTGCAAATGACAATACAAGCACATTGTGTGAAACAAAACCATATATGCATTGCACTGTGATCTGAAGCTGTGACCTGGCCAGAAACACGCACAGATTCAAACTCTGAGCTTAAAGCCTCAAAGAAGCGTGTTTTCATGAAAGTGCGTATAACCACAGTTTCAGCACTCTACCTCGCATCCTCACAGAGATAAACACATATTCACTCAAATTCAGTCGTATAGTCACTATTCGCTCTAGTTTGTCACTTTCCCACTGAGTTACACGCAGAATGAAAATTTTTGACGAACAGAACCAAAAAAAAGAAAGTTTTTGAAAAATGCATATCTTCACTTCAGAAGCTTATATTCACTTCCAAATGACCATACAAACACATTGGACCACACGAGACCATATATGTACTGCCCTGTAATCTGAAGCTGTTCCCGGCCCAGAAACACACACAGATTCAAACTCTGAGCTTAAAACCTCAAAGAAGCGTGTTTTCATGAAAGTGCGTATAACCACAGTTTCAGCACTCTACCTCGCATCCTTAAAGAGATAAACGCATATTCACTGAAATTCAGTCGTATAGTCACTATTCACTCTAGTTTGTCACCTTCCCACTGAGTTAAACACAGAATGATCATTTTTGCCAAGCAAAACTAAAAAAAAGAAAGTTTTTGAAAAAGTGCATATCTTCACTACAGAGGCTTTAATTCACTTCCAAATGACCATACAAGCACATTGTGTGAAACAAAACCATATATGCATTGCACTGTGATCTGAAGCTGTTACCTGGCCAGAAACACGCACAGATTCAAACTCTGAGCTTAAAACCTCAAAGAAGCGTGATTTCATGAAAGTGCGTATAACCACAGTTTCAGCACTCTACCTCGCATCCTGACAGAGATAAACACATATTCACTCAAATTCAGTCGTATAGCCACTATTCACTCTAGTTTGTCACTTTCCCACTGAGTTACACACAGAATGAAATTTTTTGACGAACAGAACTAAAAAAAGAAAGTTTTTGAAAAATGCATATCTTCACTTCAGAAGCTTATATTCACTTCCAAATGACCATACAAACACATTGGCCCACACGAGACCATATATGTACTGCCCTGTGATCTGAAGCTGTTCCCGGCCCAGAAACACACACAGATTCACGTTCTGAACTTAAAACCACAAAGAAGTGTGTTTTCATGAAAGTGTGTATAACCACAGTTTCAACGCTCTAGCTCGCTTCCTGACAGAGATTGGGGCATATTCATTCCAATTCAGTCATACAGCCACAATTCCCTAAAGTTTGTCACCTTCCCACTGAGTTACACACAGAATGAAAATTTTTGACAAGCAGAACTAAAAAAAAGAAAGTTTTTGAAAAAGTGGATATCATCACTTCAGAAGCTTGTATTCACTTCCAAATGACAATACAAGAACATTGGGCGAAAGGATACCATATATGCACTGCCCTGTGATCTGAAGCTGTTACCTGGCCAGAAACACGCACAGATTCAAGTTCTGAGCTTAAAACCTCAAAGAAGCGTGTTTTCATGAAAATGCGTATAACCACAGTTTCAGCACTCTACCTCGCATCCTTAAAGAGATAAACGCATATTCACTGAAATTCAGTCGTATCGTCACTATTCACTCTAGTTTGTCACCTTCCCACTGAGTTAAACACAGAATGATCATTTTTGCCAAGCCGAACTAAAAAAAAGAAAGTTTTTGAAAAAGTGCATATCTTCACTACAGAGGCTTTAATTCACTTCCAAATGACAATACAAGCACATTGTGTGAAACAAAACCATATATGCATTGCACTGTGATCTGAAGCTGTTACCTGGCCAGAAACACGCACAGATTCAAACTCTGAGCTTAAAACCTCAAAGAAGCGTGTTTTCATGAAAGTGCGTATAACCACAGTTTCAGCACTCTACCTCGCATCCTTAAAGAGATAAACGCATATTCACTGAAATTCAGTCGTATAGTCACTATTCAGTCTAGTTTGTCACCTTCCCACTGAGTTAAACACAGAATGATCATTTTTGCCAAGCCGAACTAAAAAAAAGAAACTTTTTGAAAAAGTGCATATCTTCACTACAGAGGCTTTAATTCACTTCCAAATGACCATACAAGCACATTGTGTGAAACAAAACCATATATGCATTGCACTGTGATCTGAAGCTGTTACCTGGCCAGAAACACGCACAGATTCAAGTTCTGAGCTTAAAACCTCAAAGAAGCGTGTTTTCATGAAAATGCGTATAGCCACAGTTTCATCGCTCAAGCTCGCTTCCTGACAGATATTGGGGCATGTTCACTCCAATTCAGTCATACAGCCACAATTCCCTAAAGTTTGTCACCTTCCCACTGAGTTACACACAGAATGAACATTTTTGACAAGCAGAACTAAAAAAAGAAAGTTTTTGAAAAAGTGGATATCATCACTTCAGAAGCTTTTATTCACTTGCAAATGACAATACAAGCACATTGTGTGAAACAAAACCATATATGCATTGCACTGTGATCTGAAGCTGTGACCTGGCCAGAAACACGCACAGATTCAAACTCTGAGCTTAAAACCTCAAAGAAGAGTGTTTTCATGAAAGTGCGTATAACCACAGTTTCAGCACTCTACCTCGCATCCTTAAAGAGATAAACGCATATTCACTGAAATTCAGTCGTATAGTCACTATTCACTCTAGTTTGTCACCTTCCCACTGAGTTAAACACAGAATGATCATTTTTGCCAAGCAAAACAAAAAAAAAGAAAGTTTTTGAAAAAGTGCATATCTTCACTACAGAGGCTTTAATTCACTTCCAAATGACCATACAAGCACATTGTGTGAAACAAAACCATATATGCATTGCACTGTGATCTGAAGCTGTTACCTGGCCAGAAACACGCACAGATTCAAACTCTGAGCTTAAAACCTCAAAGATGCGTGATTTCATGAAAGTGCGTATAACCACAGTTTCAGCACTCTACCTCGCATCCTTACAGAGATAAACACATATTCACTCAAATTCAGTCGTATAGTCACTATTCACTCTAGTTTGTCACTTTCCCACTGAGTTACACACAGAATGAAATTTTTTGACGAACAGAACTAAAAAAAGAAAGTTTTTGAAAAATGCATATCTTCACTTCAGAAGCTTATATTCACTTCCAAATGACCATACAAACACATTGGACCACACGAGACCATATATATACTGCCCTGTGATCTGAAGCTGTTCCCGGCCCAGAAACACACACAGATTCACGTTCTGAACTTAAAACCACAAAGAAGTGTGTTTTCATGAAAGTGTGTATAACCACAGTTTCAACGCTCTAGCTCGCTTCCTGACAGAGATTGGGGCATATTCATTCCAATTCAGTCATACAGCCACAATTCCCTAAAGTTTGTCACCTTCCCACTGAGTTACACACAGAATGAAAATTTTTGACAAGCAGAACTAAAAAAAAGAAAGTTTTTGAAAAAGTGGATATCATCACTTCAGAAGCTTGTATTCACTTCCAAATGACAATACAAGAACATTGGGCGAAAGGATACCATATATGCACTGCCCTGTGATCTGAAGCTGTTACCTGGCCAGAAACACGCACAGATTCAAGTTCTGAGCTTAAAACCACAAAGAAGCGTGTTTTCATGAAAATGCGTATAGCCACAGTTTCAACGCTCTAGCTCGCTTCCTGACAGATATTGGGGCATGTTCACTCCAGTTCAGTCATACAGCCACAATTCCCTAAAGTTTGTCACCTTCCCACTGAGTTAGACACAGAATGAACATTTTTGACAAGCAGAACTAAAAAAAAGAAAGTTTTTGAAAAAGTGGATATCATCACTTCAGAAGCTTTTATTCACTACCAAATGACAATACAAGCACATTGGGTGAAACAAAACCATATATGCATTGCACTGTGATCTGAAGCTGTTACCTGGCCAGAAACACGCACAGATTCAAGTTCTGAGCTTAAAACCTCAAAGAAGCGTGTTTTCATGAAAGTGCGTATAACCACAGTTTCAGCACTCTACCTCGCATCCTGAAAGAGATAAACGCATATTCACTGAAATTCAGTCGTATAGTCACTATTCACTCTAGTTTGTCACCTTCCCACTGAGTTAAACACAGAATGATCATTTTTGCCAAGCCGAACTAAAAAAAAAGAAAGTTTTTGAAAAAGTGCATATCTTCACTACAGAGGCTTTAATTCACTTCCAAATGACCATACAAGCACATTGTGTGAAACAAAACCATATATGCATTGCACTGTGATCTGAAGCTGTTACCTGGCCAGAAACACGCACAGATTCAAGTTCTGAGCTTAAAACCTCAAAGAAGCGTGTTTACATGAAAATGCGTATAGCCACAGTTTCAACGCTCAAGCTCGCTTCCTGACAGATATTGGGGCATGTTCACTCCAATTCAGTCATACAGCCACAATTCCCTAAAGTTTGTCACCTTCCCACTGAGTTACACACAGAATGAACATTTTTGACAAGCAGAACTAAAAAAAAGAAAGTTTTTGAAAAAGTGGATATCATCACTTCAGAAGCTTTTATTCACTTGCAAATGACAATACAAGCACATTGTGTGAAACAAAACCATATATGCATTGCACTGTGATCTGAAGCTGTTACCTGGCCAGAAACACGCACAGATTCAAACTCTGAGCTTAAAACCTCAAAGAAGAGTGTTTTCATGAAAGTGCGTATAACCACAGTTTCAGCACTCTACCTCGCATCCTTAAAGAGATAAACGCATATTCACTCAAATTCAGTCGTATAGTCACTTTTCACTCTAGTTTGTCACCTTCCCACTGAGTTACACACAGAATGATCATTTTTGCCAAGCAGAACTAAAAAAAAGAAAGTTTTTGAAAAAGTGCATATCTTCACTACAGAGGCTTTAATTCACTTCCAAATGACCATACAAGCACATTGTGTGAAACAAAACCATATATGCATTGCACTGTGATCTGAAGCTGTTACCTGGCCAGAAACACGCACAGATTCAAACTCTGAGCTTAAAACCTCAAAGAAGCGTGATTTCATGAAAGTGCGTATAACCACAGTTTCAGCACTCTACCTCGCATCCTCACAGAGATAAACACATATTCACTCAAATTCAGTCGTATAGTCACTATTCGCTCTAGTTTGTCACTTTCCCACTGAGTTACACGCAGAATGAAAATTTTTGACGAACAGAACCAAAAAAAAGAAAGTTTTTGAAAAATGCATTTCTTCACTTCAGAAGCTTATATTCACTTCCAAATGACCATACAAACACATTGGACCACACGAGACCATATATGTACTGCCCTGTGATCTGAAGCTGTTCCCGGCCCAGAAACACACACAGATTCAAACTCTGAGCTTAAAACCTCAAAGAAGCGTGTTTTCATGAAAGTGCGTATAACCACAGTTTCAGCACTCTACCTCGCATCCTTAAAGAGATAAACGCATATTCACTGAAATTCAGTCGTATAGTCACTATTCACTCTAGTTTGTCACCTTCCCACTGAGTTAAACACAGAATGATCATTTTTGCCAAGCAGAACTAAAAAAAAGAAAGTTTTTGAAAAAGTGCATATCTTCACTACAGAGGCTTTAATTCACTTCCAAATGACCATACAAGCACATTGTGTGAAACAAAACCATATATGCATTGCACTGTGATCTGAAGCTGTTACCTGGCCAGAAACACGCACAGATTCAAACTCTGAGCTTAAAACCTCAAAGAAGCGTGATTTCATGAAAGTGCGTATAACCACAGTTTCAGCACTCTACCTCGCATCCTGACAGAGATAAACACATATTCACTCAAATTCAGTCGTATAGTCACTATTCACTCTAGTTTGTCACTTTCCCACTGAGTTACACACAGAATGAAATTTTTTGACGAACAGAACTAAAAAAAGAAAGTTTTTGAAAAATGCATATCTTCACTTCAGAAGCTTATATTCACTTCCAAATGACCATACAAACACATTGGACCACACGAGACCATCTATGTACTGCCCTGTGATCTGAAGCTGTTCCCGGCCCAGAAACACACACAGATTCACGTTCTGAACTTAAAACCACAAAGAAGTGTGTTTTCATGAAAGTGTGTATAACCACAGTTTCAACGCTCTAGCTCGCTTCCTGACAGAGATTGGGGCATATTCATTCCAATTCAGTCATACAGCCACAATTCCCTAAAGTTTGTCACCTTCCCACTGAGTTACACACAGAATGAAAATTTTTGACAAGCAGAACTAAAAAAAAGAAAGTTTTTGAAAAAGTGGATATCATCACTTCAGAAGCTTGTATTCACTTCCAAATGACAATACAAGAACATTGGGCGAAAGGATACCATATATGCACTGCCCTGTGATCTGAAGCTGTTACCTGGCCAGAAACACGCACAGATTCAAGTTCTGAGCTTAAAACCTCAAAGAAGCGTGTTTTCATGAAAATGCGTATAGCCACAGTTTCAACGCTCTAGCTCGCTTCCTGACAGATATTGGGGCATGTTCACTCCAGTTCAGTCATACAGCCACAATTCCCTAAAGTTTGTCACCTTCCCACTGAGTTACACACAGAATGAACATTTTTGACAAGCAGAACTAAAGAAAAGAAAGTTTTTGAAAAAGTGGATATCATCACTTCAGAAGCTTTTATTCACTTCCAAATGACAATACAAGCACATTGTGTGAAACAAAACCATATATGCATTGCACTGTGATCTGAAGCTGTTACCTGGCCAGAAACACGCACAGATTCAAACTCTGAGCTTAAAACCTCAAAGAAGCGTGTTTTCATGAAAGTGCGTATAACCACAGTTTCAGCACTCTACCTCGCATCCTTAAAGAGATAAACGCATATTCACTGAAATTCAGTCGTATAGTCACTATTCACTCTAGTTTGTCACCTTCCCACTGAGTTAAACACAGAATGATCATTTTTGCCAAGCCGAACTAAAAAAAAGAAAGTTTTTGAAAAAGTGCATATCTTCACTACAGAGGCTTTAATTCACTTCCAAATGACCATACAAGCACATTGTGTGAAACAAAACCATATATGCATTGCACTGTGATCTGAAGCTGTTACCTGGCCAGAAACACGCACAGATTCAAGTTCTGAGCTTAAAACCTCAAAGAAGCGTGTTTTCATGAAAATGCGTATAGCCACAGTTTCAACGCTCAAGCTCGCTTCCTGACAGATATTGGGGCATGTTCACTCCAATTCAGTCATACAGCCACAATTCCCTAAAGTTTGTCACCTTCCCACTGAGTTACACACAGAATGAACATTTTTGACAAGCAGAACTAAAAAAAAGAAAGTTTTTGAAAAAGTGGATATCATCACTTCAGAAGCTTTTATTCACTTGCAAATGACAATACAAGCACATTGTGTGAAACAAAACCATATATGCATTGCACTGTGATCTGAAGCTGTGACCTGGCCAGAAACACGCACAGATTCAAGTTCTGAGCTTAAAACCACAAAGAAGCGTGTTTTCATGAAAATGCGTATAGCCACAGTTTCAACGCTCTAGCTCGCTTCCTGACAGATATTGGGGCATGTTCACTCCAGTTCAGTCATACAGCCACAATTCCCTAAAGTTTGTCACCTTCCCACTGAGTTAGACACAGAATGAACATTTTTGACAAGCAGAACTAAAAAAAAGAAAGTTTTTGAAAAAGTGGATATCATCACTTCAGAAGCTTTTATTCACTTGCAAATGACAATACAAGCACATTGTGTGAAACAAAACCATATATGCATTGCACTGTGATCTGAAGCTGTTACCTGGCCAGAAACACGCACAGATTCAAGTTCTGAGCTTAAAACCTCAAAGAAGCGTGTTTTCATGAAAGTGCGTATAACCACAGTTTCAGCACTCTACCTCGCATCCTGAAAGAGATAAACGCATATTCACTGAAATTCAGTCGTATAGTCACTATTCACTCTAGTTTGTCACCTTCCCACTGAGTTAAACACAGAATGATCATTTTTGCCAAGCCGAACTAAAAAAAAAGAAAGTTTTTGAAAAAGTGCATATCTTCACTACAGAGGCTTTAATTCACTTCCAAATGACCATACAAGCACATTGTGTGAAACAAAACCATATATGCATTGCACTGTGATCTGAAGCTGTTACCTGGCCAGAAACACGCGCAGATTCAAGTTCTGAGCTTAAAACCTCAAAGAAGCGTGTTTACATGAAAATGCGTATAGCCACAGTTTCAACGCTCAAGCTCGCTTCCTGACAGATATTGGGGCATGTTCACTCCAATTCAGTCATACAGCCACAATTCCCTAAAGTTTGTCACCTTCCCACTGAGTTACACACAGAATGAACATTTTTGACAAGCAGAACTAAAAAAAAGAAAGTTTTTGAAAAAGTGGATATCATCACTTCAGAAGCTTTTATTCACTTGCAAATGACAATACAAGCACATTGTGTGAAACAAAACCATATATGCATTGCACTGTGATCTGAAGCTGTTACCTGGCCAGAAACACGCACAGATTCAAACTCTGAGCTTAAAACCTCAAAGAAGAGTGTTTTCATGAAAGTGCGTATAACCACAGTTTCAGCACTCTACCTCGCATCCTTAAAGAGATAAACGCATATTCACTCAAATTCAGTCGTATAGTCACTTTTCACTCTAGTTTGTCACCTTCCCACTGAGTTAAACACAGAATGATCATTTTTGCCAAGCAGAACTAAAAAAAAGAAAGTTTTTGAAAAAGTGCATATCTTCACTACAGAGGCTTTAATTCACTTCCAAATGACCATACAAGCACATTGTGTGAAACAAAACCATATATGCATTGCACTGTGATCTGAAGCTGTTACCTGGCCAGAAACACGCACAGATTCAAACTCTGAGCTTAAAACCTCAAAGAAGCGTGATTTCATGAAAGTGCGTATAACCACAGTTTCAGCACTCTACCTCGCATCCTCACAGAGATAAACACATATTCACTCAAATTCAGTCGTATAGTCACTATTCGCTCTAGTTTGTCACTTTCCCACTGAGTTACACGCAGAATGAAAATTTTTGACGAACAGAACCAAAAAAAAGAAAGTTTTTGAAAAATGCATTTCTTCACTTCAGAAGCTTATATTCACTTCCAAATGACCATACAAACACATTGGACCACACGAGACCATATATGTACTGCCCTGTGATCTGAAGCTGTTCCCGGCCCAGAAACACACACAGATTCAAACTCTGAGCATAAAACCTCAAAGAAGCGTGTTTTCATGAAAGTGCGTATAACCACAGTTTCAGCACTCTACCTCGCATCCCTAAAGAGATAAACGCATATTCACTGAAATTCAGTCGTATAGTCACTATTCACTCTAGTTTGTCACCTTCCCACTGAGTTAAACACAGAATGATCATTTTTGCCAAGCAGAACTAAAAAAAAGAAAGTTTTTGAAAAAGTGCATATCTTCACTACAGAGGCTTTAATTCACTTCCAAATGACCATACAAGCACATTGTGTGAAACAAAACCATATATGCATTGCACTGTGATCTGAAGCTGTTACCTGGCCAGAAACACGCACAGATTCAAACTCTGAGCTTAAAACCTCAAAGAAGCGTGATTTCATGAAAGTGCGTATAACCACAGTTTCAGCACTCTACCTCGCATCCTGACAGAGATAAACACATATTCACTCAAATTCAGTCGTATAGTCACTATTCACTCTAGTTTGTCACTTTCCCACTGAGTTACACACAGAATGAAATTTTTTGACGAACAGAACTAAAAAAAGAAAGTTTTTGAAAAATGCATATCTTCACTTCAGAAGCTTATATTCACTTCCAAATGACCATACAAACACATTGGACCACACGAGACCATCTATGTACTGCCCTGTGATCTGAAGCTGTTCCCGGCCCAGAAACACACACAGATTCACGTTCTGAACTTAAAACCACAAAGAAGTGTGTTTTCATGAAAGTGTGTATAACCACAGTTTCAACGCTCTAGCTCGCTTCCTGACAGAGATTGGGGCATATTCATTCCAATTCAGTCATACAGCCACAATTCCCTAAAGTTTGTCACCTTCCCACTGAGTTACACACAGAATGAAAATTTTTGACAAGCAGAACTAAAAAAAAGAAAGTTTTTGAAAAAGTGGATATCATCACTTCAGAAGCTTGTATTCACTTCCAAATGACAATACAAGAACATTGGGCGAAAGGATACCATATATGCACTGCCCTGTGATCTGAAGCTGTTACCTGGCCAGAAACACGCACAGATTCAAGTTCTGAGCTTAAAACCTCAAAGAAGCGTGTTTTCATGAAAATGCGTATAGCCACAGTTTCAACGCTCTAGCTCGCTTCCTGACAGATATTGGGGCATGTTCACTCCAGTTCAGTCATACAGCCACAATTCCCTAAAGTTTGTCACCTTCCCACTGAGTTACACACAGAATGAACATTTTTGACAAGCAGAACTAAAGAAAAGAAAGTTTTTGAAAAAGTGGATATCATCACTTCAGAAGCTTTTATTCACTTCCAAATGACAATACAAGCACATTGTGTGAAACAAAACCATATATGCATTGCACTGTGATCTGAAGCTGTTACCTGGCCAGAAACACGCACAGATTCAAACTCTGAGCTTAAAACCTCAAAGAAGCGTGTTTTCATGAAAGTGCGTATAACCACAGTTTCAGCACTCTACCTCGCATCCTTAAAGAGATAAACGCATATTCACTGAAATTCAGTCGTATAGTCACTATTCACTCTAGTTTGTCACCTTCCCACTGAGTTAAACACAGAATGATCATTTTTGCCAAGCCGAACTAAAAAAAAGAAAGTTTTTGAAAAAGTGCATATCTTCACTACAGAGGCTTTAATTCACTACCAAATGACAATACAAGCACATTGTGTGAAACAAAACCATATATGCATTGCACTGTGATCTGAAGCTGTTACCTGGCCAGAAACACGCACAGATTCAAGTTCTGAGCTTAAAACCTCAAAGAAGCGTGTTTTCATGAAAGTGCGTATAACCACAGTTTCAGCACTCTACCTCGCATCCTGAAAGAGATAAACGCATATTCACTGAAATTCAGTCGTATAGTCACTATTCACTCTAGTTTGTCACCTTCCCACTGAGTTAAACACAGAATGATCATTTTTGCCAAGCCGAACTAAAAAAAAAGAAAGTTTTTGAAAAAGTGCATATCTTCACTACAGAGGCTTTAATTCACTTCCAAATGACCATACAAGCACATTGTGTGAAACAAAACCATATATGCATTGCACTGTGATCTGAAGCTGTTACCTGGCCAGAAACACGCACAGATTCAAGTTCTGAGCTTAAAACCTCAAAGAAGCGTGTTTACATGAAAATGCGTATAGCCACAGTTTCAACGCTCAAGCTCGCTTCCTGACAGATATTGGGGCATGTTCACTCCAATTCAGTCATACAGCCACAATTCCCTAAAGTTTGTCACCTTCCCACTGAGTTACACACAGAATGAACATTTTTGACAAGCAGAACTAAAAAAAAGAAAGTTTTTGAAAAAGTGGATATCATCACTTCAGAAGCTTTTATTCACTTGCAAATGACAATACAAGCACATTGTGTGAAACAAAACCATATATGCATTGCACTGTGATCTGAAGCTGTTACCTGGCCAGAAACACGCACAGATTCAAACTCTGAGCTTAAAACCTCAAAGAAGAGTGTTTTCATGAAAGTGCGTATAACCACAGTTTCAGCACTCTACCTCGCATCCTTAAAGAGATAAACGCATATTCACTCAAATTCAGTCGTATAGTCACTTTTCACTCTAGTTTGTCACCTTCCCACTGAGTTAAACACAGAATGATCATTTTTGCCAAGCAGAACTAAAAAAAAGAAAGTTTTTGAAAAAGTGCATATCTTCACTACAGAGGCTTTAATTCACTTCCAAATGACCATACAAGCACATTGTGTGAAACAAAACCATATATGCATTGCACTGTGATCTGAAGCTGTTACCTGGCCAGAAACACGCACAGATTCAAACTCTGAGCTTAAAACCTCAAAGAAGCGTGATTTCATGAAAGTGCGTATAACCACAGTTTCAGCACTCTACCTCGCATCCTCACAGAGATAAACACATATTCACTCAAATTCAGTCGTATAGTCACTATTCGCTCTAGTTTGTCACTTTCCCACTGAGTTACACGCAGAATGAAAATTTTTGACGAACAGAACCAAAAAAAAGAAAGTTTTTGAAAAATGCATTTCTTCACTTCAGAAGCTTATATTCACTTCCAAATGACCATACAAACACATTGGACCACACGAGACCATATATGTACTGCCCTGTGATCTGAAGCTGTTCCCGGCCCAGAAACACACACAGATTCAAACTCTGAGCATAAAACCTCAAAGAAGCGTGTTTTCATGAAAGTGCGTATAACCACAGTTTCAGCACTCTACCTCGCATCCTTAAAGAGATAAACGCATATTCACTGAAATTCAGTCGTATAGTCACTATTCACTCTAGTTTGTCACCTTCCCACTGAGTTAAACACAGAATGATCATTTTTGCCAAGCAGAACTAAAAAAAAGAAAGTTTTTGAAAAAGTGCATATCTTCACTACAGAGGCTTTAATTCACTTCCAAATGACCATACAAGCACATTGTGTGAAACAAAACCATATATGCATTGCACTGTGATCTGAAGCTGTTACCTGGCCAGAAACACGCACAGATTCAAACTCTGAGCTTAAAACCTCAAAGAAGCGTGATTTCATGAAAGTGCGTATAACCACAGTTTCAGCACTCTACCTCGCATCCTGACAGAGATAAACACATATTCACTCAAATTCAGTCGTATAGTCACTATTCACTCTAGTTTGTCACTTTCCCACTGAGTTACACACAGAATGAAATTTTTTGACGAACAGAACTAAAAAAAGAAAGTTTTTGAAAAATGCATATCTTCACTTCAGAAGCTTATATTCACTTCCAAATGACCATACAAACACATTGGACCACACGAGACCATCTATGTACTGCCCTGTGATCTGAAGCTGTTCCCGGCCCAGAAACACACACAGATTCACGTTCTGAACTTAAAACCACAAAGAAGTGTGTTTTCATGAAAGTGTGTATAACCACAGTTTCAACGCTCTAGCTCGCTTCCTGACAGAGATTGGGGCATATTCATTCCAATTCAGTCATACAGCCACAATTCCCTAAAGTTTGTCACCTTCCCACTGAGTTACACACAGAATGAAAATTTTTGACAAGCAGAACTAAAAAAAAGAAAGTTTTTGAAAAAGTGGATATCATCACTTCAGAAGCTTGTATTCACTTCCAAATGACAATACAAGAACATTGGGCGAAAGGATACCATATATGCACTGCCCTGTGATCTGAAGCTGTTACCTGGCCAGAAACACGCACAGATTCAAGTTCTGAGCTTAAAACCTCAAAGAAGCGTGTTTTCATGAAAATGCGTATAGCCACAGTTTCAACGCTCTAGCTCGCTTCCTGACAGATATTGGGGCATGTTCACTCCAGTTCAGTCATACAGCCACAATTCCCTAAAGTTTGTCACCTTCCCACTGAGTTACACACAGAATGAACATTTTTGACAAGCAGAACTAAAGAAAAGAAAGTTTTTGAAAAAGTGGATATCATCACTTCAGAAGCTTTTATTCACTTCCAAATGACAATACAAGCACATTGTGTGAAACAAAACCATATATGCATTGCACTGTGATCTGAAGCTGTTACCTGGCCAGAAACACGCACAGATTCAAACTCTGAGCTTAAAACCTCAAAGAAGCGTGTTTTCATGAAAGTGCGTATAACCACAGTTTCAGCACTCTACCTCGCATCCTTAAAGAGATAAACGCATATTCACTGAAATTCAGTCGTATAGTCACTATTCACTCTAGTTTGTCACCTTCCCACTGAGTTAAACACAGAATGATCATTTTTGCCAAGCCGAACTAAAAAAAAGAAAGTTTTTGAAAAAGTGCATATCTTCACTACAGAGGCTTTAATTCACTTCCAAATGACCATACAAGCACATTGTGTGAAACAAAACCATATATGCATTGCACTGTGATCTGAAGCTGTTACCTGGCCAGAAACACGCACAGATTCAAACTCTGAGCTTAAAACCTCAAAGAAGCGTGTTTTCATGAAAGTGCGTATAACCACAGTTTCAGCACTCTACCTCGCATCCTTAAAGAGATAAACGCATATTCACTGAAATTCAGTCGTATAGTCACTATTCACTCTAGTTTGTCACCTTCCCACTGAGTTAAACACAGAATGATCATTTTTGCCAAGCCGAACTAAAAAAAAGAAAGTTTTTGAAAAAGTGCATATCTTCACTACAGAGGCTTTAATTCACTTCCAAATGACCATACAAGCACATTGTGTGAAACAAAACCATATATGCATTGCACTGTGATCTGAAGCTGTTACCTGGCCAGAAACACGCACAGATTCAAGTTCTGAGCTTAAAACCTCAAAGAAGCGTGTTTTCATGAAAATGCGTATAGCCACAGTTTCAACGCTCAAGCTCGCTTCCTGACAGATATTGGGGCATGTTCACTCCAATTCAGTCATACAGCCACAATTCCCTAAAGTTTGTCACCTTCCCACTGAGTTACACACAGAATGAACATTTTTGACAAGCAGAACTAAAAAAAAGAAAGTTTTTGAAAAAGTGGATATCATCACTTCAGAAGCTTTTATTCACTTGCAAATGACAATACAAGCACATTGTGTGAAACAAAACCATATATGCATTGCACTGTGATCTGAAGCTGTGACCTGGCCAGAAACACGCACAGATTCAAGTTCTGAGCTTAAAACCACAAAGAAGCGTGTTTTCATGAAAATGCGTATAGCCACAGTTTCAACGCTCTAGCTCGCTTCCTGACAGATATTGGGGCATGTTCACTCCAGTTCAGTCATACAGCCACAATTCCCTAAAGTTTGTCACCTTCCCACTGAGTTAGACACAGAATGAACATTTTTGACAAGCAGAACTAAAAAAAAGAAAGTTTTTGAAAAAGTGGATATCATCACTTCAGAAGCTTTTATTCACTACCAAATGACAATACAAGCACATTGTGTGAAACAAAACCATATATGCATTGCACTGTGATCTGAAGCTGTTACCTGGCCAGAAACACGCACAGATTCAAGTTCTGAGCTTAAAACCTCAAAGAAGCGTGTTTTCATGAAAGTGCGTATAACCACAGTTTCAGCACTCTACCTCGCATCCTGAAAGAGATAAACGCATATTCACTGAAATTCAGTCGTATAGTCACTATTCACTCTAGTTTGTCACCTTCCCACTGAGTTAAACACAGAATGATCATTTTTGCCAAGCCGAACTAAAAAAAAAGAAAGTTTTTGAAAAAGTGCATATCTTCACTACAGAGGCTTTAATTCACTTCCAAATGACCATACAAGCACATTGTGTGAAACAAAACCATATATGCATTGCACTGTGATCTGAAGCTGTTACCTGGCCAGAAACACGCACAGATTCAAGTTCTGAGCTTAAAACCTCAAAGAAGCGTGTTTACATGAAAATGCGTATAGCCACAGTTTCAACGCTCAAGCTCGCTTCCTGACAGATATTGGGGCATGTTCACTCCAATTCAGTCATACAGCCACAATTCCCTAAAGTTTGTCACCTTCCCACTGAGTTACACACAGAATGAACATTTTTGACAAGCAGAACTAAAAAAAAGAAAGTTTTTGAAAAAGTGGATATCATCACTTCAGAAGCTTTTATTCACTTGCAAATGACAATACAAGCACATTGTGTGAAACAAAACCATATATGCATTGCACTGTGATCTGAAGCTGTTACCTGGCCAGAAACACGCACAGATTCAAACTCTGAGCTTAAAACCTCAAAGAAGAGTGTTTTCATGAAAGTGCGTATAACCACAGTTTCAGCACTCTACCTCGCATCCTTAAAGAGATAAACGCATATTCACTCAAATTCAGTCGTATAGTCACTTTTCACTCTAGTTTGTCACCTTCCCACTGAGTTAAACACAGAATGATCATTTTTGCCAAGCAGAACTAAAAAAAAGAAAGTTTTTGAAAAAGTGCATATCTTCACTACAGAGGCTTTAATTCACTTCCAAATGACCATACAAGCACATTGTGTGAAACAAAACCATATATGCATTGCACTGTGATCTGAAGCTGTTACCTGGCCAGAAACACGCACAGAT
Organism: Gymnothorax reevesii; assembly: GCA_029721435.1. NCBI lineage: Eukaryota > Metazoa > Chordata > Actinopteri > Anguilliformes > Muraenidae > Gymnothorax > Gymnothorax reevesii. Next base: position 44,709,270 of record CM056592.1, read on the forward strand.
TCAAACTCTGAGCTTAAAACCTCAAAGAAGCGTGATTTCATGAAAGTGCGTATAACCACAGTTTCAGCACTCTACCTCGCATCCTCACAGAGATAAACACATATTCACTCAAATTCAGTCGTATAGTCACTATTCGCTCTAGTTTGTCACTTTCCCACTGAGTTACACGCAGAATGAAAATTTTTGACGAACAGAACCAAAAAAAAGAAAGTTTTTGAAAAATGCATTTCTTCACTTCAGAAGCTTATATTCACTTCCAAATGACCATACAAACACATTGGACCACACGAGACCATATATGTACTGCCCTGTGATCTGAAGCTGTTCCCGGCCCAGAAACACACACAGATTCAAACTCTGAGCATAAAACCTCAAAGAAGCGTGTTTTCATGAAAGTGCGTATAACCACAGTTTCAGCACTCTACCTCGCATCCTTAAAGAGATAAACGCATATTCACTGAAATTCAGTCGTATAGTCACTATTCACTCTAGTTTGTCACCTTCCCACTGAGTTAAACACAGAATGATCATTTTTGCCAAGCAGAACTAAAAAAAAGAAAGTTTTTGAAAAAGTGCATATCTTCACTACAGAGGCTTTAATTCACTTCCAAATGACCATACAAGCACATTGTGTGAAACAAAACCATATATGCATTGCACTGTGATCTGAAGCTGTTACCTGGCCAGAAACACGCACAGATTCAAACTCTGAGCTTAAAACCTCAAAGAAGCGTGATTTCATGAAAGTGCGTATAACCACAGTTTCAGCACTCTACCTCGCATCCTGACAGAGATAAACACATATTCACTCAAATTCAGTCGTATAGTCACTATTCACTCTAGTTTGTCACTTTCCCACTGAGTTACACACAGAATGAAATTTTTTGACGAACAGAACTAAAAAAAGAAAGTTTTTGAAAAATGCATATCTTCACTTCAGAAGCTTATATTCACTTCCAAATGACCATACAAACACATTGGACCACACGAGACCATCTATGTACTGCCCTGTGATCTGAAGCTGTTCCCGGCCCAGAAACACACACAGATTCACGTTCTGAACTTAAAACCACAAAGAAGTGTGTTTTCATGAAAGTGTGTATAACCACAGTTTCAACGCTCTAGCTCGCTTCCTGACAGAGATTGGGGCATATTCATTCCAATTCAGTCATACAGCCACAATTCCCTAAAGTTTGTCACCTTCCCACTGAGTTACACACAGAATGAAAATTTTTGACAAGCAGAACTAAAAAAAAGAAAGTTTTTGAAAAAGTGGATATCATCACTTCAGAAGCTTGTATTCACTTCCAAATGACAATACAAGAACATTGGGCGAAAGGATACCATATATGCACTGCCCTGTGATCTAAAGCTGTTACCTGGCCAGAAACACGCACAGATTCAAGTTCTGAGCTTAAAACCTCAAAGAAGCGTGTTTTCATGAAAATGCGTATAGCCACAGTTTCAACGCTCTAGCTCGCTTCCTGACAGATATTGGGGCATGTTCACTCCAGTTCAGTCATACAGCCACAATTCCCTAAAGTTTGTCACCTTCCCACTGAGTTACACACAGAATGAACATTTTTGACAAGCAGAACTAAAGAAAAGAAAGTTTTTGAAAAAGTGGATATCATCACTTCAGAAGCTTTTATTCACTTCCAAATGACAATACAAGCACATTGTGTGAAACAAAACCATATATGCATTGCACTGTGATCTGAAGCTGTTACCTGGCCAGAAACACGCACAGATTCAAACTCTGAGCTTAAAACCTCAAAGAAGCGTGTTTTCATGAAAGTGCGTATAACCACAGTTTCAGCACTCTACCTCGCATCCTTAAAGAGATAAACGCATATTCACTGAAATTCAGTCGTATAGTCACTATTCACTCTAGTTTGTCACCTTCCCACTGAGTTAAACACAGAATGATCATTTTTGCCAAGCCGAACTAAAAAAAAGAAAGTTTTTGAAAAAGTGCATATCTTCACTACAGAGGCTTTAATTCACTTCCAAATGACCATACAAGCACATTGTGTGAAACAAAACCATATATGCATTGCACTGTGATCTGAAGCTGTTACCTGGCCAGAAACACGCACAGATTCAAGTTCTGAGCTTAAAACCTCAAAGAAGCGTGTTTTCATGAAAATGCGTATAGCCACAGTTTCAACGCTCAAGCTCGCTTCCTGACAGATATTGGGGCATGTTCACTCCAATTCAGTCATACAGCCACAATTCCCTAAAGTTTGTCACCTTCCCACTGAGTTACACACAGAATGAACATTTTTGACAAGCAGAACTAAAAAAAAGAAAGTTTTTGAAAAAGTGGATATCATCACTTCAGAAGCTTTTATTCACTTGCAAATGACAATACAAGCACATTGTGTGAAACAAAACCATATATGCATTGCACTGTGATCTGAAGCTGTGACCTGGCCAGAAACACGCACAGATTCAAGTTCTGAGCTTAAAACCACAAAGAAGCGTGTTTTCATGAAAATGCGTATAGCCACAGTTTCAACGCTCTAGCTCGCTTCCTGACAGATATTGGGGCATGTTCACTCCAGTTCAGTCATACAGCCACAATTCCCTAAAGTTTGTCACCTTCCCACTGAGTTAGACACAGAATGAACATTTTTGACAAGCAGAACTAAAAAAAAGAAAGTTTTTGAAAAAGTGGATATCATCACTTCAGAAGCTTTTATTCACTACCAAATGACAATACAAGCACATTGTGTGAAACAAAACCATATATGCATTGCACTGTGATCTGAAGCTGTTACCTGGCCAGAAACACGCACAGATTCAAGTTCTGAGCTTAAAACCTCAAAGAAGCGTGTTTTCATGAAAGTGCGTATAACCACAGTTTCAGCACTCTACCTCGCATCCTGAAAGAGATAAACGCATATTCACTGAAATTCAGTCGTATAGTCACTATTCACTCTAGTTTGTCACCTTCCCACTGAGTTAAACACAGAATGATCATTTTTGCCAAGCCGAACTAAAAAAAAAGAAAGTTTTTGAAAAAGTGCATATCTTCACTACAGAGGCTTTAATTCACTTCCAAATGACCATACAAGCACATTGTGTGAAACAAAACCATATATTCATTGCACTGTGATCTGAAGCTGTTACCTGGCCAGAAACACGCACAGATTCAAGTTCTGAGCTTAAAACCTCAAAGAAGCGTGTTTACATGAAAATGCGTATAGCCACAGTTTCAACGCTCAAGCTCGCTTCCTGACAGATATTGGGGCATGTTCACTCCAATTCAGTCATACAGCCACAATTCCCTAAAGTTTGTCACCTTCCCACTGAGTTACACACAGAATGAACATTTTTGACAAGCAGAACTAAAAAAAAGAAAGTTTTTGAAAAAGTGGATATCATCACTTCAGAAGCTTTTATTCACTTGCAAATGACAATACAAGCACATTGTGTGAAACAAAACCATATATGCATTGCACTGTGATCTGAAGCTGTTACCTGGCCAGAAACACGCACAGATTCAAACTCTGAGCTTAAAACCTCAAAGAAGAGTGTTTTCATGAAAGTGCGTATAACCACAGTTTCAGCACTCTACCTCGCATCCTTAAAGAGATAAACGCATATTCACTCAAATTCAGTCGTATAGTCACTTTTCACTCTAGTTTGTCACCTTCCCACTGAGTTAAACACAGAATGATCATTTTTGCCAAGCCGAACTAAAAAAAAGAAAGTTTTTGAAAAAGTGCATATCTTCACTACAGAGGCTTTAATTCACTTCCAAATGACCATACAAGCACATTGTGTGAAACAAAACCATATATGCATTGCACTGTGATCTGAAGCTGTTACCTGGCCAGAAACACGCACAGATTCAAGTTCTGAGCTTAAAACCTCAAAGAAGCGTGTTTTCATGAAAATGCGTATAGCCACAGTTTCAACGCTCAAGCTCGCTTCCTGACAGATATTGGGGCATGTTCACTCCAATTCAGTCATACAGCCACAATTCCCTAAAGTTTGTCACCTTCCCACTGAGTTACACACAGAATGAACATTTTTGACAAGCAGAACTAAAAAAAAGAAAGTTTTTGAAAAAGTGGATATCATCACTTCAGAAGCTTTTATTCACTTGCAAATGACAATACAAGCACATTGTGTGAAACAAAACCATATATGCATTGCACTGTGATCTGAAGCTGTGACCTGGCCAGAAACACGCACAGATTCAAACTCTGAGCTTAAAACCTCAAAGAAGAGTGTTTTCATGAAAGTGCGTATAACCACAGTTTCAGCACTCTACCTCGCATCCTTAAAGAGATAAACGCATATTCACTCAAATTCAGTCGTATAGTCACTATTCACTCTAGTTTGTCACCTTCCCACTGAGTTAAACACAGAATGATCATTTTTGCCAAGCAAAACAAAAAAAAAAAAAGTTTTTGAAAAAGTGCATATCTTCACTACAGAGGATTTAATTCACTTCCAAATGACCATACAAGCACATTGTGTGAAACAAAACCATATATGCATTGCACTGTGATCTGAAGCTGTTACCTGGCCAGAAACACGCACAGATTCAAACTCTGAGCTTAAAACCTCAAAGATGCGTGATTTCATGAAAGTGCGTATAACCACAGTTTCAGCACTCTACCTCGCATCCTTACAGAGATAAACACATATTCACTCAAATTCAGTCGTATAGTCACTATTCACTCTAGTTTGTCACTTTCCCACTGAGTTACACGCAGAATGAAAATTTTTGACCAACAGAACCAATAAAAAGAAAGTTTTTGAAAAATGCATATCTTCACTTCAGAAGCTTATATTCACTTCCAAATGACCATACAAACACATTGGACCACACGAGACCATATATGTACTGCCCTGTGATTTGAAGCTGTTCCCGGCCCAGAAACACACACAGATTCAAACTCTGAGCTTAAAACCTCAAAGAAGCGTGTTTTCATGAAAGTGCGTATAACCACAGTTTCAGCACTCTACCTCGCATCCTTAAAGAGATAAACGCATATTCACTGAAATTCAGTCGTATAGTCACTATTCACTCTAGTTTGTCACCTTCCCACTGAGTTAAACACAGAATGATCATTTTTGCCAAGCAGAACTAAAAAAAAGAAAGTTTTTGAAAAAGTGCATATCTTCACTACAGAGGCTTTAATTCACTTCCAAATGACCATACAAGCACATTGTGTGAAACAAAACCATATATGCATTGCACTGTGATCTGAAGCTGTTACCTGGCCAGAAACACGCACAGATTCAAACTCTGAGCTTAAAACCTCAAAGAAGCGTGATTTCATGAAAGGGCGTATAACCACAGTTTCAGCACTCTACCTCGCATCCTGACAGAGATAAACACATATTCACTCAAATTCAGTCGTATAGTCACTATTCACTCTAGTTTGTCACCTTCCCACTGAGTTAAACACAGAATGATCATTTTTGCCAAGCAGAACTAAAAAAAAGAAAGTTTTTGAAAAAGTGCATATCTTCACTACAGAGGCTTTAATTCACTTCCAAATGACCATACAAGCACATTGTGTGAAACAAAACCATAAATGCATTGCACTGTGATCTGAAGCTGTTCCCGGCCCAGAAACACACACAGATTCACGTTCTGAACTTAAAACCACAAAGAAGTGTGTTTTCATGAAAGTGTGTATAACCACAGTTTCAACGCTCTAGCTCGCTTCCTGACAGAGATTGGGGCATATTCATTCCAATTCAGTCATACAGCCACAATTCCCTAAAGTTTGTCACCTTCCCACTGAGTTACACACAGAATGAAAATTTTTGACAAGCAGAACTAAAAAAAAGAAAGTTTTTGAAAAAGTGGATATCATCACTTCAGAAGCTTGTATTCACTTCCAAATGACAATACAAGAACATTGGGCGAAAGGATACCATATATGCACTGCCCTGTGATCTGAAGCTGTTACCTGGCCAGAAACACGCACAGATTCAAGTTCTGAGCTTAAAACCTCAAAGAAGCGTGTTTTCATGAAAATGCGTATAGCCACAGTTTCAACGCTCTAGCTCGCTTCCTGACAGATATTGGGGCATGTTCACTCCAATTCAGTCATACAGCCACAATTCCCTAAAGTTTGTCACCTTCCCACTGAGTTACACACAGAATGAACATTTTTGACAAGCAGAACTAAAAAAAAGAAAGTTATTGAAAAAGTGGATATCATCACTTCAGAAGCTTTTATTCACTTGCAAATGACAATACAAGCACATTGTGTGAAACAAAACCATATATGCATTGCACTGTGATCTGAAGCTGTTACCTGGCCAGAAACACGCACAGATTCAAACTCTGAGCTTAAAACCTCAAAGAAGAGTGTTTTCATGAAAGTGCGTATAACCACAGTTTCAGCACTCTACCTCGCATCCTTAAAGAGATAAACGCATATTCACTCAAATTCAGACGAATAGTCACTATTCACTCTAGTTTGTCACCTTCCCACTGAGTTAAACACAGAATGATCATTTTTGCCAAGCAAAACAAAAAAAAAGAAAGTTTTTGAAAAAGTGCATATCTTCACTACAGAGGCTTTAATTCACTTCCAAATGACCATACAAGCACATTGTGTGAAACAAAACCATATATGCATTGCACTGTGATCTGAAGCTGTTACCTGGCCAGAAACACGCACAGATTCAAACTCTGAGCTTAAAACCTCAAAGATGCGTGATTTCATGAAAGTGCGTATAACCACAGTTTCAGCACTCTACCTCGCATCCTTACAGAGATAAACACATATTCACTCAAATTCAGTCGTATAGTCACTATTCACTCTAGTTTGTCACTTTCCCACTGAGTTACACGCAGAATGAAAATTTTTGACCAACAGAACCAATAAAAAGAAAGTTTTTGAAAAATGCATATCTTCACTTCAGAAGCTTATATTCACTTCCAAATGACCATACAAACACATTGGACCACACGAGACCATATATGTACTGCCCTGTGATTTGAAGCTGTTCCCGGCCCAGAAACACACACAGATTCAAACTCTGAGCTTAAAACCTCAAAGAAGCGTGTTTTCATGAAAGTGCGTATAACCACAGTTTCAGCACTCTACCTCGCATCCTTAAAGAGATAAACGCATATTCACTGAAATTCAGTCGTATAGTCACTATTCACTCTAGTTTGTCACCTTCCCACTGAGTTAAACACAGAATGATCATTTTTGCCAAGCAGAACTAAAAAAAAGAAAGTTTTTGAAAAAGTGCATATCTTCACTACAGAGGCTTTAATTCACTTCCAAATGACCATACAAGCACATTGTGTGAAACAAAACCATATATGCATTGCACTGTGATCTGAAGCTGTTACCTGGCCAGAAACACGCACAGATTCAAACTCTGAGCTTAAAACCTCAAAGATGCGTGATTTCATGAAAGTGTGTATAACCACAGTTTCAGCACTCTACCTCGCATCCTTAAAGAGATAAACGCATATTCACTGAAATTCAGTCGTATAGTCACTATTCACTCTAGTTTGTCACCTTCCCACTGAGTTAAACACAGAATGATCATTTTTGCCAAGCAGAACTAAAAAAAAGAAAGTTTTTGAAAAAGTGCATATCTTCACTACAGAGGCTTTAATTCACTTCCAAATGACCATACAAGCACATTGTGTGAAACAAAACCATATATGCATTGCACTGTGATCTGAAGCTGTTACCTGGCCAGAAACACGCACAGATTCAAACTCTGAGCTTAAAACCTCAAAGAAGCGTGATTTCATGAAAGTGCGTATAACCACAGTTTCAGCACTCTATCTCGCATCCTCACAGAGATAAACACATATTCACTCAAATTCAGTCGTATAGTCACTATTCGCTCTAGTTTGTCACTTTCCCACTGAGTTACACGCAGAATGAAAATTTTTGACGAACAGAACCAAAAAAAAGAAAGTTTTTGAAAAATGCATATCTTCACTTCAGAAGCTTATATTCACTTCCAAATGACCATACAAACACATTGGACCACACGAGACCATATATGTACTGCCATGTGATCTGAAGCTGTTCCCGGCCCAGAAACAAACACAGATTCAAACTCTGAGCTTAAAACCTCAAAGAAGCGTGTTTTCATGAAAGTGCGTATAACCACAGTTTCAGCACTCTACCTCGCATCCTTAAAGAGATAAACGCATATTCACTGAAATTCAGTCGTATAGTCACTATTCACTCTAGTTTGTCACCTTCCCACTGAGTTAAACACAGAATGATCATTTTTGCCAAGCAGAACTAAAAAAAAGAAAGTTTTTGAAAAAGTGCATATCTTCACTACAGAGGCTTTAATTCACTTCCAAATGACCATACAAGCACATTGTGTGAAACAAAACCATAAATGCATTGCACTGTGATCTGAAGCTGTTACCTGGCCAGAAACACGCACAGATTCAAACTCTGAGCTTAAAACCTCAAAGAAGCGTGATTTCATGAAAGTGCGTATAACCACAGTTTCAGCACTCTACCTCGCATCCTGACAGAGATAAACACATATTCACTCAAATTCAGTCGTATAGTCACTATTCACTCTAGTTTGTCACCTTCCCACTGAGTTAAACACAGATTGATCATTTTTGCCAAGCAGAACTAAAAAAAAGAAAGTTTTTGAAAAAGTGCATATCTTCACTACAGAGGCTTTAATTCACTTCCAAATGACCATACAAGCACATTGTGTGAAACAAAACCATAAATGCATTGCACTGTGATCTGAAGCTGTTCCCGGCCCAGAAACACACACAGATTCACGTTCTGAACTTAAAACCACAAAGAAGTGTGTTTTCATGAAAGTGTGTATAAACACAGTTTCAACGCTCTAGCTCGCTTCCTGACAGAGATTGGGGCATATTCATTCCAATTCAGTCATACAGCCACAATTCCCTAAAGTTTGTCACCTTCCCACTGAGTTACACACAGAATGAAAATTTTTGACAAGCAGAACTAAAAAAAAGAAAGTTTTTGAAAAAGTGGATATCATCACTTCAGAAACTTGTATTTCACTTCCAAATGACAATACAAGAACATTGGGCGAAAGGATACCATATATGCACTGCCCTGTGATCTGAAGCTGTTACCTGGCCAGAAACACGCACAGATTCAAGTTCTGAGCTTAAAACCTCAAAGAAGCGTGTTTTCATGAAAATGCGTATAGCCACAGTTTCAACGCTCTAGCTCGCTTCCTGACAGATATTGGGGCATGTTCACTCCAGTTCAGTCATACAGCCACAATTCCCTAAAGTTTGTCACCTTCCCACTGAGTTACACACAGAATGAACATTTTTGACAAGCAGAACTAAAAAAAAGAAAGTTTTTGAAAAAGTGGATATCATCACTTCAGAAGCTTTTATTCACTTCCAAATGACAATACAAGCACATTGTGTGAAACAAAACCATATATGCATTGCACTGTGATCTGAAGCTGTTACCTGGCCAGAAACACGCACAGATTCAAACTCTGAGCTTAAAACCTCAAAGATGCGTGTTTTCATGAAAGTGCGTATAACCACAGTTTCAGCACTCTACCTCGCATCCTTAAAGAGATAAACGCATATTCACTGAAATTCAGTCGTATAGTCACTATTCACTCTAGTTTGTCACCTTCCCACTGAGTTAAACACAGAATGATCATTTTTGCCAAGCGGAACTAAAAAAAAGAAAGTTTTTGAAAAAGTGCATATCTTCACTACAGAGGCTTTAATTCACTTCCAAATGACCATACAAGCACATTGTGTGAAACAAAACCATATATGCACTTCCCTGTGATCTGAAGCTGTTACCTGGCCAGAAATACGCACAGATTCAAGTTCTGAGCTTAAAACCTCAAAGAAGCGTGTTTTCATGAAAGTGCGTATAGCCACAGGTTTCAACGCTCTAGCTCGCTTCCTGACAGATATTGGGGCATGTTCACTCCAATTCAGTCATACAGCCACAATTCCCTAAAGTTTGTCACCTTCCCACTGAGTTACACACAGAATGAACATTTTTGACAAGCAAAACAAAAAAAAAGAAAGTTTTTGAAAAAGTGCATATCTTCACTACAGAGGCTTTCATTCACTTCCAAATGACCATACAAGCACATTGTGTGAAACAAAACCATATATGCATTGCACTGTGATCTGAAGCTGTTACCTGGCCAGAAACACGCACAGATTCAAACTCTGAGCTTAAAACCTCAAAGAAGAGTGTTTTCATGAAAGTGCGTATAACCACAGTTTCAGCACTCTACCTCGCATCCTTAAAGAGATAAACGCATATTCACTCAAATTCAGACGTATAGTCACTATTCACTCTAGTTTGTCACCTTCCCACTGAGTTAAACACAGAATGATCATTTTTGCCAAGCAAAACAAAAAAAAAGAAAGTTTTTGAAAAAGTGCATATCTTCACTACAGAGGCTTTAATTCACTTCCAAATGACCATACAAGCACATTGTGTGAAACAAAACCATATATGCATTGCACTGTGATCTGAAGCTGTTACCTGGCCAGAAACACGCACAGATTCAAACTCTGAGCTTAAAACCTCAAAGATGCGTGATTTCATGAAAGTGCGTATAACCACAGTTTCAGCACTCTACCTCGCATCCTTAAAGAGATAAACGCATATTCACTGAAATTCAGTCGTATAGTCACTATTCACTCTAGTTTGTCACCTTCCCACTGAGTTAAACACAGAATGATCATTTTTGCCAAGCAGAACTAAAAAAAAGAAAGTTTTTGAAAAAGTGCATATCTTCACTACAGAGGCTTTAATTCACTTCCAAATGACCATACAAGCACATTGTGTGAAACAAAACCATATATGCATTGCACTGTGATCTGAAGCTGTTACCTGGCCAGAAACACGCACAGATTCAAGTTCTGAGCTTAAAACCTCAAAGAAGCGTGTTTACATGAAAATGCGTATAGCCACAGTTTCAACGCTCAAGCTCGCTTCCTGACAGATATTGGGGCATGTTCACTCCAATTCAGTCATACAGCCACAATTCCCTAAAGTTTGTCACCTTCCCACTGAGTTACACACAGAATGAACATTTTTGACAAGCAGAACTAAAAAAAAGAAAGTTTTTGAAAAAGTGGATATCATCACTTCAGAAGCTTTTATTCACTTGCAAATGACAATACAAGCACATTGTGTGAAAAAAAACCATATATGCATTGCACTGTGATCTGAAGCTGTGACCTGGCCAGAAACACGCACAGATTCAAACTCTGAGCTTAAAACCTCAAAGAAGAGTGTTTTCATGAAAGTGCGTATAACCACAGTTTCAGCACTCTACCTCGCATCCTTAAAGAGATAAACGCATATTCACTCAAATTCAGTCGTATAGTCACTTTTCACTCTAGTTTGTCACCTTCCCACTGAGTTAAACACAGAATGATCATTTTTGCCAAGCAGAACTAAAAAAAAGAAAGTTTTTGAAAAAGTGCATATCTTCACTACAGAGGCTTTAATTCACTTCCAAATGACCATACAAGCACATTGTGTGAAACAAAACCATATATGCATTGCACTGTGATCTGAAGCTGTTACCTGGCCAGAAACACGCACAGATTCAAACTCTGAGCTTAAAACCTCAAAGAAGCGTGATTTCATGAAAGTGCGTATAACCACAGTTTCAGCACTCTACCTCGCATCCTCACAGAGATAAACACATATTCACTCAAATTCAGTCGTATAGTCACTATTCGCTCTAGTTTGTCACTTTCCCACTGAGTTACACGCAGAATGAAATTTTTTGACGAACAGAACCAAAAAAAAGAAAGTTTTTGAAAAATGCATATCTTCACTTCAGAAGCTTATATTCACTTCCAAATGACCATACAAACACATTGGACCACACGAGACCATATATGTACTGCCCTGTGATCTGAAGCTGTTCCCGGCCCAGAAACACACACAGATTCAAACTCTGAGCTTAAAACCTCAAAGAAGCGTGTTTTCATGAAAGTGCGTATAACCACAGTTTCAGCACTCTACCTCGCATCCTGAAAGAGATAAACGCATATTCGCTGAAATTCAGTCGTATAGTCACTATTCACTCTAGTTTGTCACCTTCCCACTGAGTTAAACACAGAATGATCATTTTTGCCAAGCAGAACTAAAAAAAAGAAAGTTTTTGAAAAAGTGCATATCTTCACTACAGAGGCTTTAATTCACTTCCAAATGACCATACAAGCACATTGTGTGAAACAAAACCATATATGCATTGCACTGTGATCTGAAGCTGTTACCTGGCCAGAAACACGCACAGATTCAAACTCTGAGCTTAAAACCTCAAAGAAGCGTGATTTCATGAAAGTGCGTATAACCACAGTTTCAGCACTCTACCTCGCATCCTGACAGAGATAAACACATATTCACTCAAATTCAGTCGTATAGTCACTATTCACTCTAGTTTGTCACTTTCCCACTGAGTTACACACAGAATGAAATTTTTTGACGAACAGAACTAAAAAAAGAAAGTTTTTGAAAAATGCATATCTTCACTTCAGAAGCTTATATTCACTTCCAAATGACCATACAAACACATTGGACCACACGAGACCATCTATGTACTGCCCTGTGATCTGAAGCTGTTCCCGGCCCAGAAACACACACAGATTCACGTTCTGAACTTAAAACCACAAAGAAGTGTGTTTTCATGAAAGTGTGTATAACCACAGTTTCAACGCTCTAGCTCGCTTCCTGACAGAGATTGGGGCATATTCATTCCAATTCAGTCATACAGCCACAATTCCCTAAAGTTTGTCACCTTCCCACTGAGTTACACACAGAATGAAAATTTTTGACAAGCAGAACTAAAAAAAAGAAAGTTTTTGAAAAAGTGGATATCATCACTTCAGAAGCTTGTATTCACTTCCAAATGACAATACAAGAACATTGGGCGAAAGGATACCATATATGCACTGCCCTGTGATCTGAAGCTGTTACCTGGCCAGAAACACGCACAGATTCAAGTTCTGAGCTTAAAACCTCAAAGAAGCGTGTTTTCATGAAAATGCGTATAGCCACAGTTTCAACGCTCTAGCTCGCTTCCTGACAGATATTGGGGCATGTTCACTCCAGTTCAGTCATACAGCCACAATTCCCTAAAGTTTGTCACCTTCCCACTGAGTTACACACAGAATGAACATTTTTGACAAGCAGAACTAAAGAAAAGAAAGTTTTTGAAAAAGTGGATATCATCACTTCAGAAGCTTTTATTCACTTCCAAATGACAATACAAGCACATTGTGTGAAACAAAACCATATATGCATTGCACTGTGATCTGAAGCTGTTACCTGGCCAGAAACACGCACAGATTCAAACTCTGAGCTTAAAACCTCAAAGAAGCGTGTTTTCATGAAAGTGCGTATAACCACAGTTTCAGCACTCTACCTCGCATCCTTAAAGAGATAAACGCATATTCACTGAAATTCAGTCGTATAGTCACTATTCACTCTAGTTTGTCACCTTCCCACTGAGTTAAACACAGAATGATCATTTTTGCCAAGCCGAACTAAAAAAAAGAAAGTTTTTGAAAAAGTGCATATCTTCACTACAGAGGCTTTAATTCACTTCCAAATGACCATACAAGCACATTGTGTGAAACAAAACCATATATGCATTGCACTGTGATCTGAAGCTGTTACCTGGCCAGAAACACGCACAGATTCAAGTTCTGAGCTTAAAACCTCAAAGAAGCGTGTTTTCATGAAAATGCGTATAGCCACAGTTTCAACGCTCAAGCTCGCTTCCTGACAGATATTGGGGCATGTTCACTCCAATTCAGTCATACAGCCACAATTCCCTAAAGTTTGTCACCTTCCCACTGAGTTACACACAGAATGAACATTTTTGACAAGCAGAACTAAAAAAAAGAAAGTTTTTGAAAAAGTGGATATCATCACTTCAGAAGCTTTTATTCACTTGCAAATGACAATACAAGCACATTGTGTGAAACAAAACCATATATGCATTGCACTGTGATCTGAAGCTTTGACCTGGCCAGAAACACGCACAGATTCAAACTCTGAGCTTAAAACCTCAAAGAAGAGTGTTTTCATGAAAGTGCGTATAACCACAGTTTCAGCACTCTACCTCGCATCCTTAAAGAGATAAACGCATATTCACTCAAATTCAGTCGTATAGTCACTATTCACTCTAGTTTGTCACCTTCCCACTGAGTTAAACACAGAATGATCATTTTTGCCAAGCAAAACAAAAAAAAAGAAAGTTTTTGAAAAAGTGCATATCTTCACTACAGAGGCTTTAATTCACTTCCAAATGACCATACAAGCACATTGTGTGAAACAAAACCATATATGCATTGCACTGTGATCTGAAGCTGTTACCTGGCCAGAAACACGCACAGATTCAAACTCTGAGCTTAAAACCTCAAAGAAGCGTGATTTCATGAAAGTGCGTATAACCACAGTTTCAGCACTCTACCTCGCATCCTCACAGAGATAAACACATATTCACTCAAATTCAGTCGTATAGTCACTATTCACTCTAGTTTGTCACTTTCCCACTGAGTTACACGCAGAATGAAAATTTTTGACGAACAGAACCAAAAAAAAGAAAGTTTTTGAAAAATGCATATCTTCACTTCAGAAGCTTATATTCAATTCCAAATGACCATACAAACACATTGGACCACACGAGACCATATATGTACTGCCCTGTAATCTGAAGCTGTTCCCGGCCCAGAAACACACACAGATTCAAACTCTGAGCTTAAAACCTCAAAGAAGCGTGTTTTCATGAAAGTGCGTATAACCACAGTTTCAGCACTCTACCTCGCATCCTTAAAGAGATAAACGCATATTCACTGAAATTCAGTCGTATAGTCACTATTCACTCTAGTTTGTCACCTTCCCACTGAGTTAAACACAGAATGATCATTTTTGCCAAGCAAAACTAAAAAAAAGAAAGTTTTTGAAAAAGTGCATATCTTCACTACAGAGGCTTTAATTCACTTCCAAATGACCATACAAGCACATTGTGTGAAACAAAACCATATATGCATTGCACTGTGATCTGAAGCTGTTACCTGGCCAGAAACACGCACAGATTCAAACTCTGAGCTTAAAACCTCAAAGAAGCGTGATTTCATGAAAGTGCGTATAACCACAGTTTCAGCACTCTACCTCGCATCCTGACAGAGATAAACACATATTCACTAAAATTCAGTCGTATAGCCACTATTCACTCTAGTTTGTCACTTTCCCACTGAGTTACACACAGAATGAAATTTTTTGACGAACAGAACTAAAAAAAGAAAGTTTTTGAAAAATGCATATCTTCACTTCAGAAGCTTATATTCACTTCCAAATGACCATACAAACACATTGGACCACACGAGACCATCTATGTACTGCCCTGTGATCTGAAGCTGTTCCCGGCCCAGAAACACACACAGATTCACGTTCTGAACTTAAAACCACAAAGAAGTGTGTTTTCATGAAAGTGTGTATAACCACAGTTTCAACGCTCTAGCTCGCTTCCTGACAGAGATTGGGGCATATTCATTCCAATTCAGTCATACAGCCACAATTCCCTAAAGTTTGTCACCTTCCCACTGAGTTACACACAGAATGAAAATTTTTGACAAGCAGAACTAAAAAAAAGAAAGTTTTTGAAAAAGTGGATATCATCACTTCAGAAGCTTGTATTCACTTCCAAATGACAATACAAGAACATTGGGCGAAAGGATACCATATATGCACTGCCCTGTGATCTGAAGCTGTTACCTGGCCAGAAACACGCACAGATTCAAGTTCTGAGCTTAAAACCTCAAAGAAGCGTGTTTTCATGAAAATGCGTATAGCCACAGTTTCAACGCTCTAGCTCGCTTCCTGACAGATATTGGGGCATGTTCACTCCAGTTCAGTCATACAGCCACAATTCCCTAAAGTTTGTCACCTTCCCACTGAGTTACACACAGAATGAACATTTTTGACAAGCAGAACTAAAGAAAAGAAAGTTTTTGAAAAAGTGGATATCATCACTTCAGAAGCTTTTATTCACTTCCAAATGACAATACAAGCACATTGTGTGAAACAAAACCATATATGCATTGCACTGTGATCTGAAGCTGTTACCTGGCCAGAAACACGCACAGATTCAAACTCTGAGCTTAAAACCTCAAAGAAGCGTGTTTTCATGAAAGTGCGTATAACCACAGTTTCAGCACTCTACCTCGCATCCTTAAAGAGATAAACGCATATTCACTGAAATTCAGTCGTATAGTCACTATTCACTCTAGTTTGTCACCTTCCCACTGAGTTAAACACAGAATGATCATTTTTGCCAAGCCGAACTAAAAAAAAGAAAGTTTTTGAAAAAGTGCATATCTTCACTACAGAGGCTTTAATTCACTTCCAAATGACCATACAAGCACATTGTGTGAAACAAAACCATATATGCATTGCACTGTGATCTGAAGCTGTTACCTGGCCAGAAACACGCACAGATTCAAGTTCTGAGCTTAAAACCTCAAAGAAGCGTGTTTTCATGAAAATGCGTATAGCCACAGTTTCAACGCTCAAGCTCGCTTCCTGACAGATATTGGGGCATGTTCACTCCAATTCAGTCATACAGCCACAATTCCCTAAAGTTTGTCACCTTCCCACTGAGTTACACACAGAATGAACATTTTTGACAAGCAGAACTAAAAAAAAGAAAGTTTTTGAAAAAGTGGATATCATCACTTCAGAAGCTTTTATTCACTTGCAAATGACAATACAAGCACATTGTGTGAAACAAAACCATATATGCATTGCACTGTGATCTGAAGCTTTGACCTGGCCAGAAACACGCACAGATTCAAACTCTGAGCTTAAAACCTCAAAGAAGAGTGTTTTCATGAAAGTGCGTATAACCACAGTTTCAGCACTCTACCTCGCATCCTTAAAGAGATAAACGCATATTCACTCAAATTCAGTCGTATAGTCACTATTCACTCTAGTTTGTCACCTTCCCACTGAGTTAAACACAGAATGATCATTTTTGCCAAGCAAAACAAAAAAAAAGAAAGTTTTTGAAAAAGTGCATATCTTCACTACAGAGGCTTTAATTCACTTCCAAATGACCATACAAGCACATTGTGTGAAACAAAACCATATATGCATTGCACTGTGATCTGAAGCTGTTACCTGGCCAGAAACACGCACAGATTCAAACTCTGAGCTTAAAACCTCAAAGAAGCGTGATTTCATGAAAGTGCGTATAACCACAGTTTCAGCACTCTACCTCGCATCCTGACAGAGATAAACACATATTCACTCAAATTCAGTCGTATAGTCACTATTCACTCTAGTTTGTCACTTTCCCACTGAGTTACACGCAGAATGAAAATTTTTGACGAACAGAACCAAAAAAAAGAAAGTTTTTGAAAAATGCATATCTTCACTTCAGAAGCTTATATTCAATTCCAAATGACCATACAAACACATTGGACCACACGAGACCATATATGTACTGCCCTGTAATCTGAAGCTGTTCCCGGCCCAGAAACACACACAGATTCAAACTCTGAGCTTAAAACCTCAAAGAAGCGTGTTTTCATGAAAGTGCGTATAACCACAGTTTCAGCACTCTACCTCGCATCCTTAAAGAGATAAACGCATATTCACTGAAATTCAGTCGTATAGTCACTATTCACTCTAGTTTGTCACCTTCCCACTGAGTTAAACACAGAATGATCATTTTTGCCAAGCAAAACTAAAAAAAAGAAAGTTTTTGAAAAAGTGCATATCTTCACTACAGAGGCTTTAATTCACTTCCAAATGACCATACAAGCACATTGTGTGAAACAAAACCATATATGCATTGCACTGTGATCTGAAGCTGTTACCTGGCCAGAAACACGCACAGATTCAAACTCTGAGCTTAAAACCTCAAAGAAGCGTGATTTCATGAAAGTGCGTATAACCACAGTTTCAGCACTCTACCTCGCATCCTGACAGAGATAAACACATATTCACTAAAATTCAGTCGTATAGCCACTATTCACTCTAGTTTGTCACTTTCCCACTGAGTTACACACAGAATGAAATTTTTTGACGAACAGAACTAAAAAAAGAAAGTTTTTGAAAAATGCATATCTTCACTTCAGAAGCTTATATTCACTTCCAAATGACCATACAAACACATTGGCCCACACGAGACCATATATGTACTGCCCTGTGATCTGAAGCTGTTCCCGGCCCAGAAACACACACAGATTCACGTTCTGAACTTAAAACCACAAAGAAGTGTGTTTTCATGAAAGTGTGTATAACCACAGTTTCAACGCTCTAGCTCGCTTCCTGACAGAGATTGGGGCATATTCATTCCAATTCAGTCATACAGCCACAATTCCCTAAAGTTTGTCACCTTCCCACTGAGTTAGACACAGAATGAAAATTTTTGACAAGCAGAACTAAAAAAAAGAAAGTTTTTGAAAAAGTGGATATCATCACTTCAGAAGCTTGTATTCACTTCCAAATGACAATACAAGAACATTGGGCGAAAGGATACCATATATGCACTGCCCTGTGATCTGAAGCTGTTACCTGGCCAGAAACACGCACAGATTCAAGTTCTGAGCTTAAAACCTCAAAGAAGCGTGTTTTCATGAAAATGCGTATAACCACAGTTTCAGCACTCTACCTCGCATCCTTAAAGAGATAAACGCATATTCACTGAAATTCAGTCGTATAGTCACTATTCACTCTAGTTTGTCACCTTCCCACTGAGTTAAACACAGAATGATCATTTTTGCCAAGCCGAACTAAAAAAAAGAAAGTTTTTGAAAAAGTGCATATCTTCACTACAGAGGCTTTAATTCACTTCCAAATGACAATACAAGCACATTGTGTGAAACAAAACCATATATGCATTGCACTGTGATCTGAAGCTGTTACCTGGCCAGAAACACGCACAGATTCAAACTCTGAGCTTAAAACCTCAAAGAAGCGTGTTTTCATGAAAGTGCGTATAACCACAGTTTCAGCACTCGACCTCGCATCCTTAAAGAGATAAACGCATATTCACTGAAATTCAGTCGTATAGTCACTATTCACTCTAGTTTGTCACCTTCCCACTGAGTTAAACACAGAATGATCATTTTTGCCAAGCCGAACTAAAAAAAAGAAAGTTTTTGAAAAAGTGCATATCTTCACTACAGAGGCTTTAATTCACTTCCAAATGACCATACAAGCACATTGTGTGAAACAAAACCATATATGCATTGCACTGTGATCTGAAGCTGTTACCTGGCCAGAAACACGCACAGATTCAAGTTCTGAGCTTAAAACCTCAAAGAAGCGTGTTTTCATGAAAGTGCGTATAGCCACAGTTTCAACGCTCAAGCTCGCTTCCTGACAGATATTGGGGCATGTTCACTCCAATTCAGTCATACAGCCACAATTCCCTAAAGTTTGTCAACTTCCCACTGAGTTACACACAGAATGAACATTTTTGACAAGCAGAACTAAAAAAAAGAAAGTTTTTGAAAAAGTGGATATCATCACTTCAGAAGCTTTTATTCACTTGCAAATGACAATACAAGCACATTGTGTGAAACAAAACCATATATGCATTGCACTGTGATCTGAAGCTGTGACCTGGCCAGAAACACGCACAGATTCAAACTCTGAGCTTAAAACCTCAAAGAAGAGTGTTTTCATGAAAGTGCGTATAACCACAGTTTCAGCACTCTACCTCGCATCCTTAAAGAGATAAACGCATATTCACTGAAATTCAGTCGTATAGTCACTATTCACTCTAGTTTGTCACCTTCCCACTGAGTTAAACACAGAATGATCATTTTTGCCAAGCAAAACAAAAAAAAAGAAAGTTTTTGAAAAAGTGCATATCTTCACTACAGAGGCTTTAATTCACTTCCAAATGACCATACAAGCACATTGTGTGAAACAAAACCATATATGCATTGCACTGTGATCTGAAGCTGTTACCTGGCCAGAAACACGCACAGATTCAAACTCTGAGCTTAAAACCTCAAAGATGCGTGATTTCATGAAAGTGCGTATAACCACAGTTTCAGCACTCTACCTCGCATCCTTACAGAGATAAACACATATTCACTCAAATTCAGTCGTATAGTCACTATTCACTCTAGTTTGTCACTTTCCCACTGAGTTACACACAGAATGAAATTTTTTGACGAACAGAACTAAAAAAAGAAAGTTTTTGAAAAATGCATATCTTCACTTCAGAAGCTTATATTCACTTCCAAATGACCATACAAACACATTGGACCACACGAGACCATATATATACTGCCCTGTGATCTGAAGCTGTTCCCGGCCCAGAAACACACACAGATTCACGTTCTGAACTTAAAACCACAAAGAAGTGTGTTTTCATGAAAGTGTGTATAACCACAGTTTCAACGCTCTAGCTCGCTTCCTGACAGATATTGGGGCATATTCATTCCAATTCAGTCATACAGCCACAATTCCCTAAAGTTTGTCACCTTCCCACTGAGTTACACACAGAATGAAAATTTTTGACAAGCAGAACTAAAAAAAAGAAAGTTTTTGAAAAAGTGGATATCATCACTTCAGAAGCTTGTATTCACTTCCAAATGACAATACAAGAACATTGGGCGAAAGGATACCATATATGCACTGCCCTGTGATCTGAAGCTGTTACCTGGCCAGAAACACGCACAGATTCAAGTTCTGAGCTTAAAACCACAAAGAAGCGTGTTTTCATGAAAATGCGTATAGCCACAGTTTCAACGCTCTAGCTCGCTTCCTGACAGATATTGGGGCATGTTCACTCCAGTTCAGTCATACAGCCACAATTCCCTAAAGTTTGTCACCTTCCCACTGAGTTACACACAGAATGAACATTTTTGACAAGCAGAACTAAAAAAAAGAAAGTTTTTGAAAAAGTGGATATCATCACTTCAGAAGCTTTTATTCACTTCCAAATGACAATACAAGCACATTGTGTGAAACAAAACCATATATGCATTGCACTGTGATCTGAAGCTGTTACCTGGCCAGAAACACGCACAGATTCAAGTTCTGAGCTTAAAACCTCAAAGAAGCGTGTTTTCATGAAAGTGCGTATAACCACAGTTTCAGCACTCTACCTCGCATCCTTAAAGAGATAAACGCATATTCACTGAAATTCAGTCGTATAGTCACTATTCACTCTAGTTTGTCACCTTCCCACTGAGTTAAACACAGAATGATCATTTTTGCCAAGCCGAACTAAAAAATAGAAAGTTTTTGAAAAAGTGCATATCTTCACTACAGAGGCTTTAATTCACTTCCAAATGACCATACAAGCACATTGTGTGAAACAAAACCATATATGCATTGCACTGTGATCTGAAGCTGTTACCTGGCCAGAAACACGCACAGATTCAAGTTCTGAGCTTAAAACCTCAAAGAAGCGTGTTTACATGAAAATGCGTATAGCCACAGTTTCAACGCTCAAGCTCGCTTCCTGACAGATATTGGGGCATGTTCACTCCAATTCAGTCATACAGCCACAATTCCCTAAAGTTTGTCACCTTCCCACTGAGTTACGCACAGAATGAACATTTTTGACAAGCAGAACTAAAAAAAAGAAAGTTTTTGAAAAAGTGGATATCATCACTTCAGAAGCTTTTATTCACTTGCAAATGACAATACAAGCACATTGTGTGAAACAAAACCATATATGCATTGCACTGTGATCTGAAGCTGTGACCTGGCCAGAAACACGCACAGATTCAAACTCTGAGCTTAAAACCTCAAAGAAGAGTGTTTTCATGAAAGTGCGTATAACCACAGTTTCAGCACTCTACCTCGCATCCTTAAAGAGATAAACGCATATTCACTCAAATTCAGTCGTATAGTCACTTTTCACTCTAGTTTGTCACCTTCCCACTGAGTTAAACACAGAATGATCATTTTTGCCAAGCAGAACTAAAAAAAAGAAAGTTTTTGAAAAAGTGCATATCTTCACTACAGAGGCTTTAATTCACTTCCAAATGACCATACAAGCACATTGTGTGAAACAAAACCATATATGCATTGCACTGTGATCTGAAGCTGTTACCTGGCCAGAAACACGCACAGATTCAAACTCTGAGCTTAAAACCTCAAAGAAGCGTGATTTCATGAAAGTGCGTATAACCACAGTTTCAGCACTCTACCTCGCATCCTCACAGAGATAAACACATATTCACTCAAATTCAGTCGTATAGTCACTATTCGCTCTAGTTTGTCACTTTCCCACTGAGTTACACGCAGAATGAAAATTTTTGACGAACAGAACCAAAAAAAAGAAAGTTTTTGAAAAATGCATTTCTTCACTTCAGAAGCTTATATTCACTTCCAAATGACCATACAAACACATTGGACCACACGAGACCATATATGTACTGCCCTGTGATCTGAAGCTGTTCCCGGCCCAGAAACACACACAGATTCAAACTCTGAGCTTAAAACCTCAAAGAAGCGTGTTTTCATGAAAGTGCGTATAACCACAGTTTCAGCACTCTACTTCGCATCCTTAAAGAGATAAACGCATATTCACTGAAATTCAGTCGTATAGTCACTATTCACTCTAGTTTGTCACCTTCCCACTGAGTTAAACACAGAATGATCATTTTTGCCAAGCAGAACTAAAAAAAAGAAAGTTTTTGAAAAAGTGCATATCTTCACTACAGAGGCTTTAATTCACTTCCAAATGACCATACAAGCACATTGTGTGAAACAAAACCATATATGCATTGCACTGTGATCTGAAGCTGTTACCTGGCCAGAAACACGCACAGATTCAAACTCTGAGCTTAAAACCTCAAAGAAGCGTGATTTCATGAAAGTGCGTATAGCCACAGTTTCAGCACTCTACCTCGCATCCTGACAGAGATAAACACATATTCACTCAAATTCAGTCGTATAGTCACTATTCACTCTAGTTTGTCACTTTCCCACTGAGTTACACACAGAATGAAATTTTTTGACGAACAGAACTAAAAAAAGAAAGTTTTTGAAAAATGCATATCTTCACTTCAGAAGCTTATATTCACTTCCAAATGACCATACAAACACATTGGACCACACGAGACCATCTATGTACTGCCCTGTGATCTGAAGCTGTTCCCGGCCCAGAAACACACACAGATTCACGTTCTGAACTTAAAACCACAAAGAAGTGTGTTTTAATGAAGTGTGTATAACCACAGTTTCAACGCTCTAGCTCGCTTCCTGACAGAGATTGGGGCATATTCATTCCAATTCAGTCATACAGCCACAATTCCCTAAAGTTTGTCACCTTCCCACTGAGTTACACACAGAATGAAAATTTTTGACAAGCAGAACTAAAAAAAAGAAAGTTTTTGAAAAAGTGGATATCATCACTTCAGAAGCTTGTATTCACTTCCAAATGACAATACAAGAACATTGGGCGAAAGGATACCATATATGCACTGCCCTGTGATCTGAAGCTGTTACCTGGCCAGAAACACGCACAGATTCAAGTTCTGAGCTTAAAACCTCAAAGAAGCGTGTTTTCATGAAAATGCGTATAGCCACAGTTTCAACGCTCTAGCTCGCTTCCTGACAGATATTGGGGCATGTTCACTCCAGTTCAGTCATACAGCCACAATTCCCTAAAGTTTGTCACCTTCCCACTGAGTTACACACAGAATGAACATTTTTGACAAGCAGAACTAAAGAAAAGAAAGTTTTTGAAAAAGTGGATATCATCACTTCAGAAGCTTTTATTCACTTCCAAATGACAATACAAGCACATTGTGTGAAACAAAACCATATATGCATTGCACTGTGATCTGAAGCTGTTACCTGGCCAGAAACACGCACAGATTCAAACTCTGAGCTTAAAACCTCAAAGAAGCGTGTTTTCATGAAAGTGCGTATAACCACAGTTTCAGCACTCTACCTCGCATCCTTAAAGAGATAAACGCATATTCACTGAAATTCAGTCGTATAGTCACTATTCACTCTAGTTTGTCACCTTCCCACTGAGTTAAACACAGAATGATCATTTTTGCCAAGCCGAACTAAAAAAAAGAAAGTTTTTGAAAAAGTGCATATCTTCACTACAGAGGCTTTAATTCACTTCCTAATGACCATACAAGCACATTGTGTGAAACAAAACCATATATGCATTGCACTGTGATCTGAAGCTGTTACCTGGCCAGAAACACGCACAGATTCAAGTTCTGAGCTTAAAACCTCAAAGAAGCGTGTTTTCATGAAAATGCGTATAGCCACAGTTTCAACGCTCAAGCTCGCTTCCTGACAGATATTGGGGCATGTTCACTCCAATTCAGTCATACAGCCACAATTCCCTAAAGTTTGTCACCTTCCCACTGAGTTACACACAGAATGAACATTTTTGACAAGCAGAACTAAAAAAAAGAAAGTTTTTGAAAAAGTGGATATCATCACTTCAGAAGCTTTTATTCACTTGCAAATGACAATACAAGCACATTGTGTGAAACAAAACCATATATGCATTGCACTGTGATCTGAAGCTGTGACCTGGCCAGAAACACGCACAGATTCAAACTCTGAGCTTAAAACCTCAAAGAAGAGTGTTTTCATGAAAGTGCGTATAACCACAGTTTCAGCACTCTACCTCGCATCCTTAAAGAGATAAACGCATATTCACTCAAATTCAGTCGTATAGTCACTATTCACTCTAGTTTGTCACCTTCCCACTGAGTTAAACACAGAATGATCATTTTTGCCAAGCAAAACAAAAAAAAAAAAAGTTTTTGAAAAAGTGCATATCTTCACTACAGAGGCTTTAATTCACTTCCAAATGACCATACAAGCACATTGTGTGAAACAAAACCATATATGCATTGCACTGTGATCTGAAGCTGTTACCTGGCCAGAAACACGCACAGATTCAAACTCTGAGCTTAAAACCTCAAAGATGCGTGATTTCATGAAAGTGCGTATAACCACAGTTTCAGCACTCTACCTCGCATCCTTACAGAGATAAACACATATTCACTCAAATTCAGTCGTATAGTCACTATTCACTCTAGTTTGTCACTTTCCCACTGAGTTACACGCAGAATGAAAATTTTTGACCAACAGAACCAATAAAAAGAAAGTTTTTGAAAAATGCATATCTTCACTTCAGAAGCTTATATTCACTTCCAAATGACCATACAAACACATTGGACCACACGAGACCATATATGTACTGCCCTGTGATCTGAAGCTGTTCCAGGCCCAGAAACACACACAGATTCAAACTCTGAGCTTAAAACCTCAAAGAAGCGTGTTTTCATGAAAGTGCGTATAACCACAGTTTCAGCACTCTACCTCGCATCCTGACAGAGATAAACACATATTCACTCAAATTCAGTCGTATAGTCACTATTCACTCTAGTTTGTCACCTTCCCACTGAGTTAAACACAGAATGATCATTTTTGCCAAGCAGAACTAAAAAAAAGAAAGTTTTTGAAAAAGTGCATATCTTCACTACAGAGGCTTTAATTCACTTCCAAATGACCATACAAGCACATTGTGTGAAACAAAACCATATATGCATTGCACTGTGATCTGAAGCTGTTACCTGGCCAGAAACACGCACAGATTCAAACTCTGAGCTTAAAACCTCAAAGAAGCGTGATTTCATGAAAGTGCGTATAACCACAGTTTCAGCACTCTACCTCGCATCCTGACAGAGATAAACACATATTCACTCAAATTCAGTCGTATAGTCACTATTCACTCTAGTTTGTCACCTTCCCACTGAGTTAAACACAGAATGATCATTTTTGCCAAGCAGAACTAAAAAAAAGAAAGTTTTTGAAAAAGTGGATATCATCACTTCAGAAGCTTTTATTCACTTGCAAATGACAATACAAGCACATTGTGTGAAACAAAACCAGAAATGTACTGCCCTGTGATCTGAAGCTGTTCCCGGCCCAGAAACACACACAGATTCACGTTCTGAACTTAAAACCACAAAGATGTGTGTTTTCATGAAAGTGTGTATAACCACAGTTTCAACGCTCTAGCTCGCTTCCTGACAGAGATTGGGGCATATTCACTCCAATTCAGTCATACAGCCACAATTCCCTAAAGTTTGTCACCTTCCCACTGAGTTACACACAGAATGAAAATTTTTGACAAGCAGAACTAAAAAAAAGAAAGTTTTTGAAAAAGTGCATATCATCACTTCAGAAGCTTTTATTCACTTCCAAATGACAATACAAGAACATTGGGCGAAAGGATACCATATATGCACTTCCCTGTGATCTGAAGCTGTTACCTGGCCAGAAATACGCACAGATTCAAGTTCTGAGCTTAAAACCTCAAAGAAGCGTGTTTTCATGAAAGTGCGTATAGCCACAGGTTTCAACGCTCTAGCTCGCTTCCTGACAGATATTGGGGCATGTTCACTCCAATTCAGTCATACAGCCACAATTCCCTAAAGTTTGTCACCTTCCCACTGAGTTACACACAGAATGAACATTTTTGACAAGCAGAACTAAAAAAAAGAAAGTTTTTGAAAAAGTGGATATCATCACTTCAGAAGCTTTTATTCACTTGCA
Organism: Gymnothorax reevesii; assembly: GCA_029721435.1. Taxonomy (NCBI): domain Eukaryota; kingdom Metazoa; phylum Chordata; class Actinopteri; order Anguilliformes; family Muraenidae; genus Gymnothorax; species Gymnothorax reevesii. The sequence continues at coordinate 44,735,837 of CM056592.1, forward strand.
AATGACAATACAAGCACATTGTGTGAAACAAAACCATATATGCATTGCACTGTGATCTGAAGCTGTTACCTGGCCAGAAACACGCACAGATTCAAACTCTGAGCTTAAAACCTCAAAGAAGAGTGTTTTCATGAAAGTGCGTATAACCACAGTTTCAGCACTCTACCTCGCATCCTTAAAGAGATAAACGCATATTCACTCAAATTCAGACGTATAGTCACTATTCACTCTAGTTTGTCACCTTCCCACTGAGTTAAACACAGAATGATCATTTTTGCCAAGCAAAACAAAAAAAAAGAAAGTTTTTGAAAAAGTGCATATCTTCACTACAGAGGCTTTAATTCACTTCCAAATGACCATACAAGCACATTGTGTGAAACAAAACCATATATGCATTGCACTGTGATCTGAAGCTGTTACCTGGCCAGAAACACGCACAGATTCAAACTCTGAGCTTAAAACCTCAAAGATGCGTGATTTCATGAAAGTGCGTATAACCACAGTTTCAGCACTCTACCTCGCATCCTTACAGAGATAAACACATATTCACTCAAATTCAGTCGTATAGTCACTATTCACTCTAGTTTGTCACTTTCCCACTGAGTTACACGCAGAATGAAAATTTTTGACCAACAGAACCAATAAAAAGAAAGTTTTTGAAAAATGCATATCTTCACTTCAGAAGCTTATATTCACTTCCAAATGACCATACAAACACATTGGACCACACGAGACCATATATGTACTGCCCTGTGATCTGAAGCTGTTCCCGGCCCAGAAACACACACAGATTCAAACTCTGAGCTTAAAACCTCAAAGAAGCGTGTTTTCATGAAAGTGCGTATAACCACAGTTTCAGCACTCTACCTCGCATCCTTAAAGAGATAAACGCATATTCACTGAAATTCAGTCGTATAGTCACTATTCACTCTAGTTTGTCACCTTCCCACTGAGTTAAACACAGAATGATCATTTTTGCCAAGCAGAACTAAAAAAAAGAAAGTTTTTGAAAAAGTGCATATCTTCACTACAGAGGCTTTAATTCACTTCCAAATGACCATACAAGCACATTGTGTGAAACAAAACCATATATGCATTGCACTGTGATCTGAAGCTGTTACCTGGCCAGAAACACGCACAGATTCAAACTCTGAGCTTAAAACCTCAAAGATGCGTGATTTCATGAAAGTGTGTATAACCACAGTTTCAGCACTCTACCTCGCATCCTTAAAGAGATAAACGCATATTCACTGAAATTCAGTCGTATAGTCACTATTCACTCTAGTTTGTCACCTTCCCACTGAGTTAAACACAGAATGATCATTTTTGCCAAGCAGAACTAAAAAAAAGAAAGTTTTTGAAAAAGTGCATATCTTCACTACAGAGGCTTTAATTCACTTCCAAATGACCATACAAGCACATTGTGTAAAACAAAACCATATATGCATTGCACTGTGATCTGAAGCTGTTACCTGGCCAGAAACACGCACAGATTCAAACTCTGAGCTTAAAACCTCAAAGAAGCGTGATTTCATGAAAGTGCGTATAACCACAGTTTCAGCACTCTATCTCGCATCCTCACAGAGATAAACACATATTCACTCAAATTCAGTCGTATAGTCACTATTCGCTCTAGTTTGTCACTTTCCCACTGAGTTACACGCAGAATGAAAATTTTTGACGAACAGAACCAAAAAAAAGAAAGTTTTTGAAAAATGCATATCTTCACTTCAGAAGCTTATATTCACTTCCAAATGACCATACAAACACATTGGACCACACGAGACCATATATGTACTGCCATGTGATCTGAAGCTGTTCCCAGCCCAGAAACAAACACAGATTCAAACTCTGAGCTTAAAACCTCAAAGAAGCGTGTTTTCATGAAAGTGCGTATAACCACAGTTTCAGCACTCTACCTCGCATCCTTAAAGAGATAAACGCATATTCACTGAAATTCAGTCGTATAGTCACTATTCACTCTAGTTTGTCACCTTCCCACTGAGTTAAACACAGAATGATCATTTTTGCCAAGCAGAACTAAAAAAAAGAAAGTTTTTGAAAAAGTGCATATCTTCACTACAGAGGCTTTAATTCACTTCCAAATGACCATACAAGCACATTGTGTGAAACAAAACCATAAATGCATTGCACTGTGATCTGAAGCTGTTACCTGGCCAGAAACACGCACAGATTCAAACTCTGAGCTTAAAACCTCAAAGAAGCGTGATTTCATGAAAGTGCGTATAACCACAGTTTCAGCACTCTACCTCGCATCCTGACAGAGATAAACACATATTCACTCAAATTCAGTCGTATAGTCACTATTCACTCTAGTTTGTCACCTTCCCACTGAGTTAAACACAGAATGATCATTTTTGCCAAGCAGAACTAAAAAAAAGAAAGTTTTTGAAAAAGTGCATATCTTCACTACAGAGGCTTTAATTCACTTCCAAATGACCATACAAGCACATTGTGTGAAACAAAACCATAATTGCATTGCACTGTGATCTGAAGCTGTTCCCGGCCCAGAAACACACACAGATTCACGTTCTGAACTTAAAACCACAAAGAAGTGTGTTTTCATGAAAGTGTGTATAACCACAGTTTCAACGCTCTAGCTCGCTTCCTGACAGAGATTGGGGCATATTCATTCCAATTCAGTCATACAGCCACAATTCCCTAAAGTTTGTCACCTTCCCACTGAGTTACACACAGAATGAACATTTTTGACAAGCAGAACTAAAAAAAAGAAAGTTTTTGAAAAAGTGGATATCATCACTTCAGAAGCTTTTATTCACTTCCAAATGACAATACAAGCACATTGTGTGAAACAAAACCATATATGCATTGTGTTGTGGATCCAGACTTCTTGTATTACATTCAACTCCCCCTAGTGTCTGTTCTGGGCATTTTTAGTGTTTTAATTTGGCAGCCCTTAAACAGGAAGTGAGTTCACTTCCTCTCTTTGCCAGAGACCACATGTTGATCAATATTGCTGTTCACTATTATCCAGTGCCATCTTCTTCTTAAAAGCTTACACATGGCATTATCAGTAAGTAAATTTATTTTACAGCATTAAGTCAACATATGTAGAGCATTCTTTGTTATAAAATGCATTATTGTTTAATTAATTCAGGCCCTGTGAATTACTGATACTTTAATGTATTATTTTTATTGCACAATTTTGTGTGTCGTGGAAATGCAATATTTTCATTTGTATATTGTTGTTTTTGCCTACAGTTTCACACTTTATCTTGATTAAACTACCAAAAATCCCAAATCAGCCTGGTCCTTGGAGTTTGGTCAAGAGAGTGTTTAGCTGCCTGTATAGCTGAGTATACGTCGATGGAGACAGCACTTAGTGAGGACAGAACAGTGAAATGATAGCCCATCATGACAAGCTAAGAAGAATCAAGGCAACTTCATCAAACAGATTTAATCTGACGGAATAATTGAGGAAACATAGCAGAAAACTGCTATCCCCGGGTACATCTACCTGCTTGCTACCACAATGTCCGACCAGAACCCACGGGGGGTTGATCCTCAAGGTGGACCTCAAAGTGACCTGGAGACAAGGTCAGAGTGCGCAGCATCATCTTCCTCATCCTCATCATCGCGACGCTCAGCCAGCGTAGCTGCTGCTCGAGCTCGTGCTAAAGCAGAAGCTGCACGCACACGAGCAGCCTACGCAAAGCGTGAGATTGATATGCAAGTAGAGAAGGCACGCATAGAGGCAACATTAAACGCACTAAAGGAAGAATGTGAAGCAGAGGCTGCCTCAGCGGAAGCCCAAGTGTTTGAAGCAGCTGCTGGTTTAGAGAATAGCGATCTTGTCAGTAAAGCTAGTTGTCCTCTATCAGCAAAGCAGTCCCTGCGTCGTACTAGGGAGTACATCCAGGCACATTTTGCCTCCAATGAAAATAGTGTTTCAGCTCAAGTTCATGAAGAAACACAGGCTGCTCCCATGCCACAAAACAAGCCCTCTTCAGACAGTGAAGATTATCATGGCGGTCAAAAACCACGGCAGCCACATCCCTCAGCTTTGCTACCAGGAACCTTGCAGCACACCTCTCACGGTAAAAACTCCTTAAATTCTGCATCTGTGCATACAGCTGTGAATGTATTTAGTCATCTCACACGCCATCCCACAGATTCAGCAAACCAACTTTTAAAGCACTCACAAACCGAGGCGCAAAATGTTTCTGACCTAGCTACATATTTGGCTCGTCGAGATCTTGTCACAGCTGGACTTAAAGTGTTTGACAACCAGCCTGCTAGTTATCTGTCCTGGAAATCTAGCTTTCACAATGCTGTAGAAGGATTAAACCTCAAACCTAGTGAAGAAATGGACTTGCTTATTAAGTGGCTCAGTGGGGAGTCGCTACACCATGCAAAGAGGATGAGGGCAGTTCATGTTCATAATCCTTCCATGGGCTTGGACATGCTTTGGCAGAGGCTAGATAAGTGCTATGGCTCCCCAGAAGCTATAGAGGCTTCTCTATTCAGCAGATTGGACCACTTCCCAAAGGTGTCAAATAGAGATCACCAGAAACTCCAAGAACTTGGAGATTTGCTTCTAGAGATTGAAGCAGCAAAAAATGAGGGTTACTTACCTGGCCTAAGCTTTCTCGACACGGCAAGGGGAATCAACCCTATTGTGGAGAAATTGCCTCACAACATCCAAGAGCAGTGGATAACTGTGGGGTCTCGCTATAAGAAAGAGCATTTGGTCCCATACCCCCCTTTCTCAGTCTTTGCAGACTTTGTGTACCACTATGCAGAGATGAGAAATGATCCTAGCTTTGCTTTATCTACCTCCAGCTCAGCTGCATTTAAAGGAGATGGGCCTTCATTTAAACAATGGAAAACCAAACCTCTGTCAGTCAGTAAAACTGAAGTAGGAAACCCCATCTCATCAGATCTCATTAAAGTGTCTGTCATAGATCCAGATAGGCAGTGCCCGCTTCACAAGAAACCTCATTCCCTGAAGAAGTGTCGAGGTTTTCGGGAAAAATCTCTTGCAGATCGAAGGCGCTTCCTGGCAGAGAACTCCATATGTTTTAAATGTTGTGCTTCTACAACACACCAGGCTAAGGAGTGCAAAGCTGTCACCCATTGCTCAGAGTGCGACAGTGACCGACACATCTCAGCTCTCCACGCCGGACCAGCTCCTTGGGCAGTGAGCTCCAACACACCTGCAGCAGAACATGGAGGGGAGCAAACTGAACACCCTCCAGATGTAGCGACCTCTTCCTGCACAACGGTCTGTGGTCGCGGTTTACAGGGCAAATCCTGCTCGAAAATCTGTCTGGTCTCCATCTATCCAAAGGGGCACCCCGAACAAAAGATGAGGGCCTATGTAATGCTTGATGACCAGAGTAATGTATCACTAGCTCGGTCAGCATTTTTTGACATATTTGACATCCAGAGTGATGCTTCTCCCTACATTCTCAAAACATGCTCAGGGGTTACAGATACTGCAGGAAGGAGAGCAACTGGATTCATGGTTGAGTCGCTTGATGGGGAACTTCATCTACCACTGCCAACCCTTATTGAGTGCGACCTGATTCCTAATAATAGGGACGAAATCCCAACGCCGGAGGCTGCACGCAGTCACACACATCTCAAGCCCATAGCAGATAAGATTCCTTTGCTTGACTCCTCTGCAGAGATCCTTCTATTGCTTGGCAGAGACATCATTCGTGTCCACAAAGTGCGCAGTCAACGCAACGGTCATCATAGTGCACCCTACGCTCAACGGCTGGATCTCGGCTGGGTCATAGTTGGTGATGTCTGCCTTGGCGGGGCACACCGGTCAAGTGTTAATACATTCAAGACTCATGTCTTGGGGAACGGTCGTCCCAGCCACTTTCGACCTTGTGAAAGTAGTATCTTCATCAAAGAGAAGTTTGCAAGTGCAGAGTCTAATGCTAGGTCAAGCTTAGGCAAGCTGGTCTTTAGCCACTCTCCAGATGATGACAAGCTAGCGCCATCCATCGAAGATGAGATCTTTCTTCACATCATGGATCAGGAGTTCAGAAAGGACGATTCCAATAGCTGGGTGGCTCCCCTTCCTTTTCGTACTCCAAGACCACGTTTGCCGAATAATAAAGAGCAAGCCTTCAGCCGACTGATGTCACTCCGCCGTACCCTGAAGAAAAAAGAGGAGATGAAACTCCACTTTGTAAATTTCATGAAGGAGATCTTCAGAAATGGGCATGCTGAGCCAGCTCCCCCACCAGAGGTCGACAAAGAGCTTTGGTACTTACCGAGCTTCGGTGTTTACCACCCCCAGAAACCGGGCAAAATAAGAGTCGTCTTCGACTCAAGTTCAAAGTTCAAGGCTATATCTCTCAATGATGTACTTCTACAGGGCCCTGACCTTAACAACACCTTGTTGGGTGTCCTCATGCGTTTCAGGGCAGATCCAATAGCTGTGATGACAGATGTCCAACAGATGTTTCACAGTTTCCTCGTTAGAGAAGATCATCGCGACTACCTCCGATTCTTATGGTTTCGCAATCACCAACTTGATGATGAAATCTTGGAGTATCGCATGAGAGTTCATGTGTTCGGAAACTGTCCCTCACCAGCCGTGGCCATTTATGGCCTGAAGAGGACAGCCACAGAGGGTGAAGACGAGTATGGACCTGAAGTGAAGAACTTTGTACATCGACACTTTTACGTGGATGATGGCTTAAAATCTTTCCCCAGCACAGAAGAGGCCATCAAAGTGCTAAAGGGAGCACAAGACATGTTAGCTCAATGCAATCTCAGACTGCACAAAGTTGCATCCAACAGCGTGGAGGTCATGAGAGCTTTCCCAACGGAAGACTTGGCCACAAACTTACAAGATCTGGATGTAGGACAGGAGATTCCTCCTACACAGCGCAGTCTGGGTCTTGGATGGGACCTATTTACAGACACTCTGACCTTCCAAGCTGCTACTTCTGAAAGGCCCTTTACCCGTCGTGGTTTGTTATCCACCATCAACAGTTTATTTGACCCACTCGGATTCGCTGCACCAGTGAGCGTTCAAGGTCGTTTGATTTTGAGAGAATTAACCACTGATGTTTGTGAATGGGATGCACCACTCCCCCAAGAAAAGCTTGAGGGGTGGCACAGGTGGTGTTTGTCTCTTCAAGATCTCAAAGGCTTGAAAATCCCAAGGATCTACACTTCAGTCCCACACTCTACAGCTAAAACAAAAGAAATCTGCATCTTTTGCGATGCATCAACTAAAGCCATTGCTGCCGTTGCCTACATAAAGGTCACGGATGCTTCAGGCCACAGTGCAGTTGGATTCCTGTTTGGCAAGGCAAAGCTGGCTCCCAAGCCCGACATCACTATCCCGAGGCTTGAGCTCTGTGCCGCCGTCCTAGCAGTCGAAGTGGCGGAGACTGTAACAACAGAGTTGGACATGAAGTTTGACGACATCAGGTTTTTCACAGACAGCAAAGTGGTACTCGGCTATATATTCAACGACTCTAGACGATTCTATGCTTATGTCCATAACAGAGTGCAACGAATCAGACGTTCAACTAACAAAAACCAATGGAACTATGTTCCTACTGATGCTAACCCAGCAGATCATGCAACGAGAGCCATCCCAGCTGGCCAGCTCGCACTTTCCTCCTGGTTAACCGGTCCAGCCTTCCTCATAAGCAAGCAACAGTATCAGCCACAACAGGTTTATGACCTAGTCAATCCTGCATTGGATGTGGAGTTACGTCCAGAGGTAATAACATGCGCCACCCAGTTGTCACCGCAACTCAATAGTGCACGCTTTGAGCGTTTTTCAAGTTGGAAGTCACTCTCCAGAGCTGTTGCTCGACTCACGCACATTGCTCACTCTTTCTCAAAGGCAGCAAGAAAAAGCCCTTGCCATGGTTGGCACATCTGCAAGCGGTCTGTCAGTCCAGAACAGCTACAACGTGCGAAGGTCAAAATCATTCTTGCTGTTCAGACGGAGATCTATTCAGAAGAGCTCCATAAGATAAAGAGGGGACAACCCATCTCTAAACAGAGCCCCATCAGCAAACTCTGCCCTTTCATTGATTCAGACGGCATTCTACGTGTTGGGGGACGGCTGAAGAAGGCGCAGCTCACGCCAGAGGAAAGTCAGCCGATCATCATTCCTGGCAAACACCATGTCACTTCCCTGCTTATCAGGCACCACCACCAACAAGTCTGCCATCAAGGACGGCACCTCACTGAAGGAGCTTTGAGAAATGCAGGCTTTTGGGTTGTCGGAGGAAAGCGGGCCGTAAGCAGCTTGATTCACACTTGTGTGACATGTCGGAGACTACGTGGTAAGCAGGAGGAGCAGAAGATGGCAGACCTGCCTGCTGACCGTCTGAGCACAGATCCTCCATTTACATGCGTGGGGTTAGATGTGTTTGGACCATGGTGTGTTGCCTCAAGGAAGACACGGGGAGGTCTGGCGAATAGTAAGCGCTGGGCAATCATCTTCACATGTATGAGCACGCGCGCTATACACATTGAGGTTATTGAATCAATGGATTCATCCAGTTTCATTAACGCTCTCAGACGCTTTTTCGCAGTTAGAGGACCCGTGAAACAGTTGAGGTCCGACTGCGGAACTAATTTTATAGGAGCCTGCAGGGAACTTCAGATAGACTCTAGAGGATGTTCAAACAAGCAAGTGGTTAACTTCCTCTCTGATCAGGGTTGCATGTGGCTGTTCAATCCCCCGCATTCTTCACACATGGGAGGCAGCTGGGAGAGGATGATAGGCATTACTCGTCGGATCCTCGATGCAATGTTCCTTGAACTTGGTTCAACAAAGCTCACACATGAGGTTTTGTCAACCTTTATGGCTGAGGTCACCGCTATAGTAAACTCTAGACCACTTACCTCTGTCTCAACGGATCCAGACGAGCCTCTTATCCTGACTCCTGCTATGCTATTAACGCAGAAAGTCGGCATACCCCCAGTTCCCCCAGGCAACTTTGATGAGGGTGATCTTTTCAGACGTCAGTGGCGTCAAGTGCAAAGTCTAGCCAACACGTTCTGGGAGAGATGGAGGAGGGAATACCTCAGCAGCCTCCAAGGTCGGCGAATGTGGAGAACAGAAAGACCAAATCTGCTCGACGGAGATGTTGTCCTGTTAAAAGACAAGCTGGTCAAGAGACACGAGTGGCCTACAGGTCTGATTACAAGAACCTTCCCAAGTGACGATGGAAAGGTCAGGAATGTGGAAGTGAAGATCGTCAAAGATGGTGTAGCAAAACTGTTTTTAAGGCCAGTCTCCGAAGCTATCCTGCTGTTGCACAAAGACTCAGTCAAGTAGCTTTATACAAGGAATCCAATATATCTAGTATGACATCGTGAAGATGCCAAGTGGGGAGTGTTGTGGATCCAGACTTCTTGTATTACATTCAACTCCCCCTAGTGTCTGTTCTGGGCATTTTTAGTGTTTTAATTTGGCAGCCCTTAAACAGGAAGTGAGTTCACTTCCTCTCTTTGCCAGAGACCACATGTTGATCAATATTGCTGTTCACTATTATCCAGTGCCATCTTCTTCTTAAAAGCTTACACATGGCATTATCAGTAAGTAAATTTATTTTACAGCATTAAGTCAACATATGTAGAGCATTCTTTGTTATAAAATGCATTATTGTTTAATTAATTCAGGCCCTGTGAATTACTGATACTTTAATGTATTATTTTTATTGCACAATTTTGTGTGTCGTGGAAATGCAATATTTTCATTTGTATATTGTTGTTTTTGCCTACAGTTTCACACTTTATCTTGATTAAACTACCAAAAATCCCAAATCAGCCTGGTCCTTGGAGTTTGGTCAAGAGAGTGTTTAGCTGCCTGTATAGCTGAGTATACGTCGATGGAGACAGCACTTAGTGAGGACAGAACACATTGCACTGTGATCTGAAGCTGTTACCTGGCCAGAAACACGCACAGATTCAAACTCTGAGCTTAAAACCTCAAAGATGCGTGTTTTCATGAAAGTGCGTATAACCACAGTTTCAGCACTCTACCTCGCATCCTTAAAGAGATAAACGCATATTCACTGAAATTCAGTCGTATAGTCACTATTCACTCTAGTTTGTCACCTTCCCACTGAGTTAAACACAGAATGATCATTTTTGCCAAGCGGAACAAAAAAAAAGAAAGTTTTTGAAAAAGTGCATATCTTCACTACAGAGGCTTTAATTCACTTCCAAATGACCATACAAGCACATTGTGTGAAACAAAACCATATATGCATTGCACTGTGATCTGAAGCTGTTACCTGGCCAGAAACACGCACAGATTCAAGTTCTGAGCTTAAAACCTCAAAGAAGCGTGTTTTCATGAAAATGCGTATAGCCACAGTTTCCACGCTCTAGCTCGCTTCCTGACAGATATTGGGGCATGTTCACTCCAATTCAGTCATACAGCCACAATTCCCTAAAGTTTGTCACCTTCCCACTGAGTTACACACAGAATGAACATTTTTGACAAGCAGAACTAAAAAAAAGAAAGTTATTGAAAAAGTGGATATCATCACTTCAGAAGCTTTTATTCACTTGCAAATGACAATACAAGCACATTGTGTGAAACAAAACCATATATGCATTGCACTGTGATCTGAAGCTGTTACCTGGCCAGAAACACGCACAGATTCAAACTCTGAGCTTAAAACCTCAAAGAAGAGTGTTTTCATGAAAGTGCGTATAACCACAGTTTCAGCACTCTACCTCGCATCCTTAAAGAGATAAACGCATATTCACTCAAATTCAGACGTATAGTCACTATTCACTCTAGTTTGTCACCTTCCCACTGAGTTAAACACAGAATGATCATTTTTGCCAAGCAAAACAAAAAAAAAGAAAGTTTTTGAAAAAGTGCATATCTTCACTACAGAGGCTTTAATTCACTTCCAAATGACCATACAAGCACATTGTGTGAAACAAAACCATATATGCATTGCACTGTGATCTGAAGCTGTTACCTGGCCAGAAACACGCACAGATTCAAACTCTGAGCTTAAAACCTCAAAGATGCGTGATTTCATGAAAGTGCGTATAACCACAGTTTCAGCACTCTACCTCGCATCCTTAAAGAGATAAACGCATATTCACTGAAATTCAGTCGTATAGTCACTATTCACTCTAGTTTGTCACCTTCCCACTGAGTTAAACACAGAATGATCATTTTTGCCAAGCAGAACTAAAAAAAAGAAAGTTTTTGAAAAAGTGCATATCTTCACTACAGAGGCTTTAATTCACTTCCAAATGACCATACAAGCACATTGTGTGAAACAAAACCATATATGCATTGCACTGTGATCTGAAGCTGTTACCTGGCCAGAAACACGCACAGATTCAAGTTCTGAGCTTAAAACCTCAAAGAAGCGTGTTTACATGAAAATGCGTATAGCCACAGTTTCAACGCTCAAGCTCGCTTCCTGACAGATATTGGGGCATGTTCACTCCAATTCAGTCATACAGCCACAATTCCCTAAAGTTTGTCACCTTCCCACTGAGTTACACACAGAATGAACATTTTTGACAAGCAGAACTAAAAAAAAGAAAGTTTTTGAAAAAGTGGATATCATCACTTCAGAAGCTTTTATTCACTTGCAAATGACAATACAAGCACATTGTGTGAAACAAAACCATATATGCATTGCACTGTGATCTGAAGCTGTGACCTGGCCAGAAACACGCACAGATTCAAACTCTGAGCTTAAAACCTCAAAGAAGAGTGTTTTCATGAAAGTGCATATAACCACAGTTTCAGCACTCTACCTCGCATCCTTAAAGAGATAAACGCATATTCACTCAAATTCAGTCGTATAGTCACTTTTCACTCTAGTTTGTCACCTTCCCACTGAGTTAAACACAGAATGATCATTTTTGCCAAGCAGAACTAAAAAAAAGAAAGTTTTTGAAAAAGTGCATATCTTCACTACAGAGGCTTTAATTCACTTCCAAATGACCATACAAGCACATTGTGTGAAACAAAACCATATATGCATTGCACTGTGATCTGAAGCTGTTACCTGGCCAGAAACACGCACAGATTCAAACTCTGAGCTTAAAACCTCAAAGAAGCGTGATTTCATGAAAGTGCGTATAACCACAGTTTCAGCACTCTACCTCGCATCCTCACAGAGATAAACACATATTCACTCAAATTCAGTCGTATAGTCACTATTCGCTCTAGTTTGTCACTTTCCCACTGAGTTACACGCAGAATGAAAATTTTTGACGAACAGAACCAAAAAAAAGAAAGTTTTTGAAAAATGCATATCTTCACTTCAGAAGCTTATATTCACTTCCAAATGACCATACAAACACATTGGACCACACGAGACCATATATGTACTGCCATGTGATCTGAAGCTGTTCCCGGCCCAGAAACAAACACAGATTCAAACTCTGAGCTTAAAACCTCAAAGAAGCGTGATTTCATGAAAGTGCGTATAACCACAGTTTCAGCACTCTACCTCGCATCCTGACAGAGATAAACACATATTCACTCAAATTCAGTCGTATAGTCACTATTCACTCTAGTTTGTCACCTTCCCACTGAGTTAAACACAGAATGATCATTTTTGCCAAGCAGAACTAAAAAAAAGAAAGTTTTTGAAAAAGTGCATATCTTCACTACAGAGGCTTTAATTCACTTCCAAATGACCATACAAGCACATTGTGTGAAACAAAACCATAAATGCATTGCACTGTGATCTGAAGCTGTTCCCGGCCCAGAAACACACACAGATTCACGTTCTGAACTTAAAACCACAAAGAAGTGTGTTTTCATGAAAGTGTGTATAACCACAGTTTCAACGCTCTAGCTCGCTTCCTGACAGAGATTGGGGCATATTCATTCCAATTCAGTCATACAGCCACAATTCCCTAAAGTTTGTCACCTTCCCACTGAGTTACACACAGAATGAACATTTTTGACAAGCAGAACTAAAAAAAAGAAAGTTTTTGAAAAAGTGGATATCATCACTTCAGAAGCTTTTATTCACTTCCAAATGACAATACAAGCACATTGTGTGAAACAAAACCATATATGCATTGCACTGTGATCTGAAGCTGTTACCTGGCCAGAAACACGCACAGATTCAAACTCTGAGCTAAAAACCTCAAAGATGCGTGTTTTCATGAAAGTGCGTATAACCACAGTTTCAGCACTCTACCTCGCATCCTTAAAGAGATAAACGCATATTCACTGAAATTCAGTCGTATAGTCACTATTCACTCTAGTTTGTCACCTTCCCACTGAGTTAAACACAGAATGATCATTTTTGCCAAGCGGAACAAAAAAAAAGAAAGTTTTTGAAAAAGTGCATATCTTCACTACAGAGGCTTTAATTCACTTCCAAATGACCATACAAGCACATTGTGTGAAACAAAACCATATATGCATTGCACTGTGATCTGAAGCTGTTACCTGGCCAGAAACACGCACAGATTCAAGTTCTGAGCTTAAAACCTCAAAGAAGCGTGTTTTCATGAAAATGCGTATAGCCACAGTTTCCACGCTCTAGCTCGCTTCCTGACAGATATTGGGGCATGTTCACTCCAATTCAGTCATACAGCCACAATTCCCTAAAGTTTGTCACCTTCCCACTGAGTTACACACAGAATGAACATTTTTGACAAGCAGAACTAAAAAAAAGAAAGTTATTGAAAAAGTGGATATCATCACTTCAGAAGCTTTTATTCACTTGCAAATGACAATACAAGCACATTGTGTGAAACAAAACCATATATGCATTGCACTGTGATCTGAAGCTGTTACCTGGCCAGAAACACGCACAGATTCAAACTCTGAGCTTAAAACCTCAAAGAAGAGTGTTTTCATGAAAGTGCGTATAACCACAGTTTCAGCACTCTACCTCGCATCCTTAAAGAGATAAACGCATATTCACTCAAATTCAGACGTATAGTCACTATTCACTCTAGTTTGTCACCTTCCCACTGAGTTAAACACAGAATGATCATTTTTGCCAAGCAAAACAAAAAAAAAGAAAGTTTTTGAAAAAGTGCATATCTTCACTACAGAGGCTTTAATTCACTTCCAAATGACCATACAAGCACATTGTGTGAAACAAAACCATAAATGCATTGCACTGTGATCTGAAGCTGTTCCCGGCCCAGAAACACACACAGATTCACGTTCTGAACTTAAAACCACAAAGAAGTGTGTTTTCATGAAAGTGTGTATAACCACAGTTTCAACGCTCTAGCTCGCTTCCTGACAGAGATTGGGGCATATTCATTCCAATTCAGTCATACAGCCACAATTCCCTAAAGTTTGTCACCTTCCCACTGAGTTACACACAGAATGAACATTTTTGACAAGCAGAACTAAAAAAAAGAAAGTTTTTGAAAAAGTGGATATCATCACTTCAGAAGCTTTTATTCACTTCCAAATGACAATACAAGCACATTGTGTGAAACAAAACCATATATGCATTGCACTGTGATCTGAAGCTGTTACCTGGCCAGAAACACGCACAGATTCAAACTCTGAGCTTAAAACCTCAAAGATGCGTGTTTTCATGAAAGTGCGTATAACCACAGTTTCAGCACTCTACCTCGCATCCTTAAAGAGATAAACGCATATTCACTGAAATTCAGTCGTATAGTCACTATTCACTCTAGTTTGTCACCTTCCCACTGAGTTAAACACAGAATGATCATTTTTGCCAAGCGGAACAAAAAAAAAGAAAGTTTTTGAAAAAGTGCATATCTTCACTACAGAGGCTTTAATTCACTTCCAAATGACCATACAAGCACATTGTGTGAAACAAAACCATATATGCATTGCACTGTGATCTGAAGCTGTTACCTGGCCAGAAACACGCACAGATTCAAGTTCTGAGCTTAAAACCTCAAAGAAGCGTGTTTTCATGAAAATGCGTATAGCCACAGTTTCCACGCTCTAGCTCGCTTCCTGACAGATATTGGGGCATGTTCACTCCAATTCAGTCATACAGCCACAATTCCCTAAAGTTTGTCACCTTCCCACTGAGTTACACACAGAATGAACATTTTTGACAAGCAGAACTAAAAAAAAGAAAGTTATTGAAAAAGTGGATATCATCACTTCAGAAGCTTTTATTCACTTGCAAATGACAATACAAGCACATTGTGTGAAACAAAACCATATATGCATTGCACTGTGATCTGAAGCTGTTACCTGGCCAGAAACACGCACAGATTCAAACTCTGAGCTTAAAACCTCAAAGAAGAGTGTTTTCATGAAAGTGCGTATAACCACAGTTTCAGCACTCTACCTCGCATCCTTAAAGAGATAAACGCATATTCACTCAAATTCAGACGTATAGTCACTATTCACTCTAGTTTGTCACCTTCCCACTGAGTTAAACACAGAATGATCATTTTTGCCAAGCAAAACAAAAAAAAAGAAAGTTTTTGAAAAAGTGCATATCTTCACTACAGAGGCTTTAATTCACTTCCAAATGACCATACAAGCACATTGTGTGAAACAAAACCATATATGCATTGCACTGTGATCTGAAGCTGTTACCTGGCCAGAAACACGCACAGATTCAAACTCTGAGCTTAAAACCTCAAAGATGCGTGATTTCATGAAAGTGCGTATAACCACAGTTTCAGCACTCTACCTCGCATCCTTAAAGAGATAAACGCATATTCACTGAAATTCAGTCGTATAGTCACTATTCACTCTAGTTTGTCACCTTCCCACTGAGTTAAACACAGAATGATCATTTTTGCCAAGCAGAACTAAAAAAAAGAAAGTTTTTGAAAAAGTGCATATCTTCACTACAGAGGCTTTAATTCACTTCCAAATGACCATACAAGCACATTGTGTGAAACAAAACCATATATGCATTGCACTGTGATCTGAAGCTGTTACCTGGCCAGAAACACGCACAGATTCAAGTTCTGAGCTTAAAACCTCAAAGAAGCGTGTTTACATGAAAATGCGTATAGCCACAGTTTCAACGCTCAAGCTCGCTTCCTGACAGATATTGGGGCATGTTCACTCCAATTCAGTCATACAGCCACAATTCCCTAAAGTTTGTCACCTTCCCACTGAGTTACACACAGAATGAACATTTTTGACAAGCAGAACTAAAAAAAAGAAAGTTTTTGAAAAAGTGGATATCATCACTTCAGAAGCTTTTATTCACTTGCAAATGACCATACAAGCACATTGTGTGAAACAAAACCATATATGCATTGCACTGTGATCTGAAGCTGTGACCTGGCCAGAAACACGCACAGATTCAAACTCTGAGCTTAAAACCTCAAAGAAGAGTGTTTTCATGAAAGTGCATATAACCACAGTTTCAGCACTCTACCTCGCATCCTTAAAGAGATAAACGCATATTCACTCAAATTCAGTCGTATAGTCACTTTTCACTCTAGTTTGTCACCTTCCCACTGAGTTAAACACAGAATGATCATTTTTGCCAAGCAGAACTAAAAAAAAGAAAGTTTTTGAAAAAGTGCATATCTTCACTACAGAGGCTTTAATTCACTTCCAAATGACCATACAAGCACATTGTGTGAAACAAAACCATATATGCATTGCACTGTGATCTGAAGCTGTTACCTGGCCAGAAACACGCACAGATTCAAACTCTGAGCTTAAAACCTCAAAGAAGCGTGATTTCATGAAAGTGCGTATAACCACAGTTTCAGCACTCTACCTCGCATCCTCACAGAGATAAACACATATTCACTCAAATTCAGTCGTATAGTCACTATTCGCCCTAGTTTGTCACTTTCCCACTGAGTTACACGCAGAATGAAAATTTTTGACGAACAGAACCAAAAAAAAGAAAGTTTTTGAAAAATGCATATCTTCACTTCAGAAGCTTATATTCACTTCCAAATGACCATACAAACACATTGGACCACACGAGACCATATATGTACTGCCATGTGATCTGAAGCTGTTCCCGGCCCAGAAACAAACACAGATTCAAACTCTGAGCTTAAAACCTCAAAGAAGCGTGATTTCATGAAAGTGCGTATAACCACAGTTTCAGCACTCTACCTCGCATCCTGACAGAGATAAACACATATTCACTCAAATTCAGTCGTATAGTCACTATTCACTCTAGTTTGTCACCTTCCCACTGAGTTAAACACAGAATGATCATTTTTGCCAAGCAGAACTAAAAAAAAGAAAGTTTTTGAAAAAGTGCATATCTTCACTACAGAGGCTTTAATTCACTTCCAAATGACCATACAAGCACATTGTGTGAAACAAAACCATAAATGCATTGCACTGTGATCTGAAGCTGTTCCCGGCCCAGAAACACACACAGATTCACGTTCTGAACTTAAAACCACAAAGAAGTGTGTTTTCATGAAAGTGTGTATAACCACAGTTTCAACGCTCTAGCTCGCTTCCTGACAGAGATTGGGGCATATTCATTCCAATTCAGTCATACAGCCACAATTCCCTAAAGTTTGTCACCTTCCCACTGAGTTACACACAGAATGAACATTTTTGACAAGCAGAACTAAAAAAAAGAAAGTTTTTGAAAAAGTGGATATCATCACTTCAGAAGCTTTTATTCACTTCCAAATGACAATACAAGCACATTGTGTGAAACAAAACCATATATGCATTGCACTGTGATCTGAAGCTGTTACCTGGCCAGAAACACGCACAGATTCAAACTCTGAGCTTAAAACCTCAAAGATGCGTGTTTTCATGAAAGTGCGTATAACCACAGTTTCAGCACTCTACCTCGCATCCTTAAAGAGATAAACGCATATTCACTGAAATTCAGTCGTATAGTCACTATTCACTCTAGTTTGTCACCTTCCCACTGAGTTAAACACAGAATGATCATTTTTGCCAAGCGGAACAAAAAAAAAGAAAGTTTTTGAAAAAGTGCATATCTTCACTACAGAGGCTTTAATTCACTTCCAAATGACCATACAAGCACATTGTGTGAAACAAAACCATATATGCATTGCACTGTGATCTGAAGCTGTTACCTGGCCAGAAACACGCACAGATTCAAGTTCTGAGCTTAAAACCTCAAAGAAGCGTGTTTTCATGAAAATGCGTATAGCCACAGTTTCCACGCTCTAGCTCGCTTCCTGACAGATATTGGGGCATGTTCACTCCAATTCAGTCATACAGCCACAATTCCCTAAAGTTTGTCACCTTCCCACTGAGTTACACACAGAATGAACATTTTTGACAAGCAGAACTAAAAAAAAGAAAGTTATTGAAAAAGTGGATATCATCACTTCAGAAGCTTTTATTCACTTGCAAATGACAATACAAGCACATTGTGTGAAACAAAACCATATATGCATTGCACTGTGATCTGAAGCTGTGACCTGGCCAGAAACACGCACAGATTCAAACTCTGAGCTTAAAACCTCAAAGAAGAGTGTTTTCATGAAAGTGCATATAACCACAGTTTCAGCACTCTACCTCGCATCCTTAAAGAGATAAACGCATATTCACTCAAATTCAGTCGTATAGTCACTTTTCACTCTAGTTTGTCACCTTCCCACTGAGTTAAACACAGAATGATCATTTTTGCCAAGCAGAACTAAAAAAAAGAAAGTTTTTGAAAAAGTGCATATCTTCACTACAGAGGCTTTAATTCACTTCCAAATGACCATACAAGCACATTGTGTGAAACAAAACCATATATGCATTGCACTGTGATCTGAAGCTGTTACCTGGCCAGAAACACGCACAGATTCAAACTCTGAGCTTAAAACCTCAAAGAAGCGTGATTTCATGAAAGTGCGTATAACCACAGTTTCAGCACTCTACCTCGCATCCTCACAGAGATAAACACATATTCACTCAAATTCAGTCGTATAGTCACTATTCGCTCTAGTTTGTCACTTTCCCACTGAGTTACACGCAGAATGAAAATTTTTGACGAACAGAACCAAAAAAAAGAAAGTTTTTGAAAAATGCATATCTTCACTTCAGAAGCTTATATTCACTTCCAAATGACCATACAAACACATTGGACCACACGAGACCATATATGTACTGCCATGTGATCTGAAGCTGTTCCCGGCCCAGAAACAAACACAGATTCAAACTCTGAGCTTAAAACCTCAAAGAAGCGTGATTTCATGAAAGTGCGTATAACCACAGTTTCAGCACTCTACCTCGCATCCTGACAGAGATAAACACATATTCACTCAAATTCAGTCGTATAGTCACTATTCACTCTAGTTTGTCACCTTCCCACTGAGTTAAACACAGAATGATCATTTTTGCCAAGCAGAACTAAAAAAAAGAAAGTTTTTGAAAAAGTGCATATCTTCACTACAGAGGCTTTAATTCACTTCCAAATGACCATACAAGCACATTGTGTGAAACAAAACCATAAATGCATTGCACTGTGATCTGAAGCTGTTCCCGGCCCAGAAACACACACAGATTCACGTTCTGAACTTAAAACCACAAAGAAGTGTGTTTTCATGAAAGTGTGTATAACCACAGTTTCAACGCTCTAGCTCGCTTCCTGACAGAGATTGGGGCATATTCATTCCAATTCAGTCATACAGCCACAATTCCCTAAAGTTTGTCACCTTCCCACTGAGTTACACACAGAATGAACATTTTTGACAAGCAGAACTAAAAAAAAGAAAGTTTTTGAAAAAGTGGATATCATCACTTCAGAAGCTTTTATTCACTTCCAAATGACAATACAAGCACATTGTGTGAAACAAAACCATATATGCATTGCACTGTGATCTGAAGCTGTTACCTGGCCAGAAACACGCACAGATTCAAACTCTGAGCTTAAAACCTCAAAGATGCGTGTTTTCATGAAAGTGCGTATAACCACAGTTTCAGCACTCTACCTCGCATCCTTAAAGAGATAAACGCATATTCACTGAAATTCAGTCGTATAGTCACTATTCACTCTAGTTTGTCACCTTCCCACTGAGTTAAACACAGAATGATCATTTTTGCCAAGCGGAACAAAAAAAAAGAAAGGTTTTGAAAAAGTGCATATCTTCACTACAGAGGCTTTAATTCACTTCCAAATGACCATACAAGCACATTGTGTGAAACAAAACCATATATGCATTGCACTGTGATCTGAAGCTGTTACCTGGCCAGAAACACGCACAGATTCAAGTTCTGAGCTTAAAACCTCAAAGAAGCGTGTTTTCATGAAAATGCGTATAGCCACAGTTTCCACGCTCTAGCTCGCTTCCTGACAGATATTGGGGCATGTTCACTCCAATTCAGTCATACAGCCACAATTCCCTAAAGTTTGTCACCTTCCCACTGAGTTACACACAGAATGAACATTTTTGACAAGCAGAACTAAAAAAAAGAAAGTTATTGAAAAAGTGGATATCATCACTTCAGAAGCTTTTATTCACTTGCAAATGACAATACAAGCACATTGTGTGAAACAAAACCATATATGCATTGCACTGTGATCTGAAGCTGTTACCTGGCCAGAAACACGCACAGATTCAAACTCTGAGCTTAAAACCTCAAAGAAGAGTGTTTTCATGAAAGTGCGTATAACCACAGTTTCAGCACTCTACCTCGCATCCTTAAAGAGATAAACGCATATTCACTCAAATTCAGACGTATAGTCACTATTCACTCTAGTTTGTCACCTTCCCACTGAGTTAAACACAGAATGATCATTTTTGCCAAGCAAAACAAAAAAAAAGAAAGTTTTTGAAAAAGTGCATATCTTCACTACAGAGGCTTTAATTCACTTCCAAATGACCATACAAGCACATTGTGTGAAACAAAACCATATATGCATTGCACTGTGATCTGAAGCTGTTACCTGGCCAGAAACACGCACAGATTCAAACTCTGAGCTTAAAACCTCAAAGATGCGTGATTTCATGAAAGTGCGTATAACCACAGTTTCAGCACTCTACCTCGCATCCTTAAAGAGATAAACGCATATTCACTGAAATTCAGTCGTATAGTCACTATTCACTCTAGTTTGTCACCTTCCCACTGAGTTAAACACAGAATGATCATTTTTGCCAAGCAGAACTAAAAAAAAGAAAGTTTTTGAAAAAGTGCATATCTTCACTACAGAGGCTTTAATTCACTTCCAAATGACCATACAAGCACATTGTGTGAAACAAAACCATATATGCATTGCACTGTGATCTGAAGCTGTTACCTGGCCAGAAACACGCACAGATTCAAGTTCTGAGCTTAAAACCTCAAAGAAGCGTGTTTACATGAAAATGCGTATAGCCACAGTTTCAACGCTCAAGCTCGCTTCCTGACAGATATTGGGGCATGTTCACTCCAATTCAGTCATACAGCCACAATTCCCTAAAGTTTGTCACCTTCCCACTGAGTTACACACAGAATGAACATTTTTGACAAGCAGAACTAAAAAAAAGAAAGTTTTTGAAAAAGTGGATATCATCACTTCAGAAGCTTTTATTCACTTGCAAATGACAATACAAGCACATTGTGTGAAACAAAACCATATATGCATTGCACTGTGATCTGAAGCTGTGACCTGGCCAGAAACACGCACAGATTCAAACTCTGAGCTTAAAACCTCAAAGAAGAGTGTTTTCATGAAAGTGCATATAACCACAGTTTCAGCACTCTACCTCGCATCCTTAAAGAGATAAACGCATATTCACTCAAATTCAGTCGTATAGTCACTTTTCACTCTAGTTTGTCACCTTCCCACTGAGTTAAACACAGAATGATCATTTTTGCCAAGCAGAACTAAAAAAAAGAAAGTTTTTGAAAAAGTGCATATCTTCACTACAGAGGCTTTAATTCACTTCCAAATGACCATACAAGCACATTGTGTGAAACAAAACCATATATGCATTGCACTGTGATCTGAAGCTGTTACCTGGCCAGAAACACGCACAGATTCAAACTCTGAGCTTAAAACCTCAAAGAAGCGTGATTTCATGAAAGTGCGTATAACCACAGTTTCAGCACTCTACCTCGCATCCTCACAGAGATAAACACATATTCACTCAAATTCAGTCGTATAGTCACTATTCGCTCTAGTTTGTCACTTTCCCACTGAGTTACACGCAGAATGAAAATTTTTGACGAACAGAACCAAAAAAAAGAAAGTTTTTGAAAAATGCATATCTTCACTTCAGAAGCTTATATTCACTTCCAAATGACCATACAAACACATTGGACCACACGAGACCATATATGTACTGCCATGTGATCTGAAGCTGTTCCCGGCCCAGAAACAAACACAGATTCAAACTCTGAGCTTAAAACCTCAAAGAAGCGTGATTTCATGAAAGTGCGTATAACCACAGTTTCAGCACTCTACCTCGCATCCTGACAGAGATAAACACATATTCACTCAAATTCAGTCGTATAGTCACTATTCACTCTAGTTTGTCACCTTCCCACTGAGTTAAACACAGAATGATCATTTTTGCCAAGCAGAACTAAAAAAAAGAAAGTTTTTGAAAAAGTGCATATCTTCACTACAGAGGCTTTAATTCACTTCCAAATGACCATACAAGCACATTGTGTGAAACAAAACCATAAATGCATTGCACTGTGATCTGAAGCTGTTCCCGGCCCAGAAACACACACAGATTCACGTTCTGAACTTAAAACCACAAAGAAGTGTGTTTTCATGAAAGTGTGTATAACCACAGTTTCAACGCTCTAGCTCGCTTCCTGACAGAGATTGGGGCATATTCATTCCAATTCAGTCATACAGCCACAATTCCCTAAAGTTTGTCACCTTCCCACTGAGTTACACACAGAATGAACATTTTTGACAAGCAGAACTAAAAAAAAGAAAGTTTTTGAAAAAGTGGATATCATCACTTCAGAAGCTTTTATTCACTTCCAAATGACAATACAAGCACATTGTGTGAAACAAAACCATATATGCATTGCACTGTGATCTGAAGCTGTTACCTGGCCAGAAACACGCACAGATTCAAACTCTGAGCTTAAAACCTCAAAGATGCGTGTTTTCATGAAAGTGCGTATAACCACAGTTTCA
Source organism: Gymnothorax reevesii (assembly GCA_029721435.1). Lineage (NCBI taxonomy): Eukaryota > Metazoa > Chordata > Actinopteri > Anguilliformes > Muraenidae > Gymnothorax > Gymnothorax reevesii. Next base: position 44,758,834 of record CM056592.1, read on the forward strand.
GCACTCTACCTCGCATCCTTAAAGAGATAAACGCATATTCACTGAAATTCAGTCGTATAGTCACTATTCACTCTAGTTTGTCACCTTCCCACTGAGTTAAACACAGAATGATCATTTTTGCCAAGCGGAACAAAAAAAAAGAAAGTTTTTGAAAAAGTGCATATCTTCACTACAGAGGCTTTAATTCACTTCCAAATGACCATACAAGCACATTGTGTGAAACAAAACCATATATGCATTGCACTGTGATCTGAAGCTGTTACCTGGCCAGAAACACGCACAGATTCAAGTTCTGAGCTTAAAACCTCAAAGAAGCGTGTTTTCATGAAAATGCGTATAGCCACAGTTTCCACGCTCTAGCTCGCTTCCTGACAGATATTGGGGCATGTTCACTCCAATTCAGTCATACAGCCACAATTCCCTAAAGTTTGTCACCTTCCCACTGAGTTACACACAGAATGAACATTTTTGACAAGCAGAACTAAAAAAAAGAAAGTTATTGAAAAAGTGGATATCATCACTTCAGAAGCTTTTATTCACTTGCAAATGACAATACAAGCACATTGTGTGAAACAAAACCATATATGCATTGCACTGTGATCTGAAGCTGTTACCTGGCCAGAAACACGCACAGATTCAAACTCTGAGCTTAAAACCTCAAAGAAGAGTGTTTTCATGAAAGTGCGTATAACCACAGTTTCAGCACTCTACCTCGCATCCTTAAAGAGATAAACGCATATTCACTGAAATTCAGTCGTATAGTCACTATTCACTCTAGTTTGTCACCTTCCCACTGAGTTAAACACAGAATGATCATTTTTGCCAAGCAGAACTAAAAAAAAGAAAGTTTTTGAAAAAGTGCATATCTTCACTACAGAGGCTTTAATTCACTTCCAAATGACCATACAAGCACATTGTGTGAAACAAAACCATATATGCATTGCACTGTGATCTGAAGCTGTTACCTGGCCAGAAACACGCACAGATTCAAGTTCTGAGCTTAAAACCTCAAAGAAGCGTGTTTTCATGAAAATGCGTATAGCCACAGTTTCCACGCTCTAGCTCGCTTCCTGACAGATATTGGGGCATGTTCACTCCAATTCAGTCATACAGCCACAATTCCCTAAAGTTTGTCACCTTCCCACTGAGTTACACACAGAATGAACATTTTTGACAAGCAGAACTAAAAAAAAGAAAGTTTTTGAAAAAGTGGATATCATCACTTCAGAAGCTTTTATTCACTTGCAAATGACAATACAAGCACATTGTGTGAAACAAAACCATATATGCATTGCACTGTGATCTGAAGCTGTGACCTGGCCAGAAACACGCACAGATTCAAACTCTGAGCTTAAAACCTCAAAGAAGAGTGTTTTCATGAAAGTGCATATAACCACAGTTTCAGCACTCTACCTCGCATCCTTAAAGAGATAAACGCATATTCACTCAAATTCAGTCGTATAGTCACTTTTCACTCTAGTTTGTCACCTTCCCACTGAGTTAAACACAGAATGATCATTTTTGCCAAGCAGAACTAAAAAAAAGAAAGTTTTTGAAAAAGTGCATATCTTCACTACAGAGGCTTTAATTCACTTCCAAATGACCATACAAGCACATTGTGTGAAACAAAACCATATATGCATTGCACTGTGATCTGAAGCTGTTACCTGGCCAGAAACACGCACAGATTCAAACTCTGAGCTTAAAACCTCAAAGAAGCGTGATTTCATGAAAGTGCGTATAACCACAGTTTCAGCACTCTACCTCGCATCCTCACAGAGATAAACACATATTCACTCAAATTCAGTCGTATAGTCACTATTCGCTCTAGTTTGTCACTTTCCCACTGAGTTACACGCAGAATGAAAATTTTTGACGAACAGAACCAAAAAAAAGAAAGTTTTTGAAAAATGCATATCTTCACTTCAGAAGCTTATATTCACTTCCAAATGACCATACAAACACATTGGACCACACGAGACCATATATGTACTGCCATGTGATCTGAAGCTGTTCCCGGCCCAGAAACAAACACAGATTCAAACTCTGAGCTTAAAACCTCAAAGAAGCGTGATTTCATGAAAGTGCGTATAACCACAGTTTCAGCACTCTACCTCGCATCCTGACAGAGATAAACACATATTCACTCAAATTCAGTCGTATAGTCACTATTCACTCTAGTTTGTCACCTTCCCACTGAGTTAAACACAGAATGATCATTTTTGCCAAGCAGAACTAAAAAAAAGAAAGTTTTTGAAAAAGTGCATATCTTCACTACAGAGGCTTTAATTCACTTCCAAATGACCATACAAGCACATTGTGTGAAACAAAACCATAAATGCATTGCACTGTGATCTGAAGCTGTTCCCGGCCCAGAAACACACACAGATTCACGTTCTGAACTTAAAACCACAAAGAAGTGTGTTTTCATGAAAGTGTGTATAACCACAGTTTCAACGCTCTAGCTCGCTTCCTGACAGAGATTGGGGCATATTCATTCCAATTCAGTCATACAGCCACAATTCCCTAAAGTTTGTCACCTTCCCACTGAGTTACACACAGAATGAACATTTTTGACAAGCAGAACTAAAAAAAAGAAAGTTTTTGAAAAAGTGGATATCATCACTTCAGAAGCTTTTATTCACTTCCAAATGACAATACAAGCACATTGTGTGAAACAAAACCATATATGCATTGCACTGTGATCTGAAGCTGTTACCTGGCCAGAAACACGCACAGATTCAAACTCTGAGCTTAAAACCTCAAAGATGCGTGTTTTCATGAAAGTGCGTATAACCACAGTTTCAGCACTCTACCTCGCATCCTTAAAGAGATAAACGCATATTCACTGAAATTCAGTCGTATAGTCACTATTCACTCTAGTTTGTCACCTTCCCACTGAGTTAAACACAGAATGATCATTTTTGCCAAGCGGAACAAAAAAAAAGAAAGTTTTTGAAAAAGTGCATATCTTCACTACAGAGGCTTTAATTCACTTCCAAATGACCATACAAGCACATTGTGTGAAACAAAACCATATATGCATTGCACTGTGATCTGAAGCTGTTACCTGGCCAGAAACACGCACAGATTCAAGTTCTGAGCTTAAAACCTCAAAGAAGCGTGTTTTCATGAAAATGCGTATAGCCACAGTTTCCACGCTCTAGCTCGCTTCCTGACAGATATTGGGGCATGTTCACTCCAATTCAGTCATACAGCCACAATTCCCTAAAGTTTGTCACCTTCCCACTGAGTTACACACAGAATGAACATTTTTGACAAGCAGAACTAAAAAAAAGAAAGTTATTGAAAAAGTGGATATCATCACTTCAGAAGCTTTTATTCACTTGCAAATGACAATACAAGCACATTGTGTGAAACAAAACCATATATGCATTGCACTGTGATCTGAAGCTGTTACCTGGCCAGAAACACGCACAGATTCAAACTCTGAGCTTAAAACCTCAAAGAAGAGTGTTTTCATGAAAGTGCGTATAACCACAGTTTCAGCACTCTACCTCGCATCCTTAAAGAGATAAACGCATATTCACTCAAATTCAGACGTATAGTCACTATTCACTCTAGTTTGTCACCTTCCCACTGAGTTAAACACAGAATGATCATTTTTGCCAAGCAAAACAAAAAAAAAGAAAGTTTTTGAAAAAGTGCATATCTTCACTACAGAGGCTTTAATTCACTTCCAAATGACCATACAAGCACATTGTGTGAAACAAAACCATATATGCATTGCACTGTGATCTGAAGCTGTTACCTGGCCAGAAACACGCACAGATTCAAACTCTGAGCTTAAAACCTCAAAGATGCGTGATTTCATGAAAGTGCGTATAACCACAGTTTCAGCACTCTACCTCGCATCCTTAAAGAGATAAACGCATATTCACTGAAATTCAGTCGTATAGTCACTATTCACTCTAGTTTGTCACCTTCCCACTGAGTTAAACACAGAATGATCATTTTTGCCAAGCAGAACTAAAAAAAAGAAAGTTTTTGAAAAAGTGCATATCTTCACTACAGAGGCTTTAATTCACTTCCAAATGACCATACAAGCACATTGTGTGAAACAAAACCATATATGCATTGCACTGTGATCTGAAGCTGTTACCTGGCCAGAAACACGCACAGATTCAAGTTCTGAGCTTAAAACCTCAAAGAAGCGTGTTTACATGAAAATGCGTATAGCCACAGTTTCAACGCTCAAGCTCGCTTCCTGACAGATATTGGGGCATGTTCACTCCAATTCAGTCATACAGCCACAATTCCCTAAAGTTTGTCACCTTCCCACTGAGTTACACACAGAATGAACATTTTTGACAAGCAGAACTAAAAAAAAGAAAGTTTTTGAAAAAGTGGATATCATCACTTCAGAAGCTTTTATTCACTTGCAAATGACAATACAAGCACATTGTGTGAAACAAAACCATATATGCATTGCACTGTGATCTGAAGCTGTGACCTGGCCAGAAACACGCACAGATTCAAACTCTGAGCTTAAAACCTCAAAGAAGAGTGTTTTCATGAAAGTGCATATAACCACAGTTTCAGCACTCTACCTCGCATCCTTAAAGAGATAAACGCATATTCACTCAAATTCAGTCGTATAGTCACTTTTCACTCTAGTTTGTCACCTTCCCACTGAGTTAAACACAGAATGATCATTTTTGCCAAGCAGAACTAAAAAAAAGAAAGTTTTTGAAAAAGTGCATATCTTCACTACAGAGGCTTTAATTCACTTCCAAATGACCATACAAGCACATTGTGTGAAACAAAACCATATATGCATTGCACTGTGATCTGAAGCTGTTACCTGGCCAGAAACACGCACAGATTCAAACTCTGAGCTTAAAACCTCAAAGAAGCGTGATTTCATGAAAGTGCGTATAACCACAGTTTCAGCACTCTACCTCGCATCCTCACAGAGATAAACACATATTCACTCAAATTCAGTCGTATAGTCACTATTCGCTCTAGTTTGTCACTTTCCCACTGAGTTACACGCAGAATGAAAATTTTTGACGAACAGAACCAAAAAAAAGAAAGTTTTTGAAAAATGCATATCTTCACTTCAGAAGCTTATATTCACTTCCAAATGACCATACAAACACATTGGACCACACGAGACCATATATGTACTGCCATTTGATCTGAAGCTGTTCCCGGCCCAGAAACAAACACAGATTCAAACTCTGAGCTTAAAACCTCAAAGAAGCGTGTTTTCATGAAAGTGCGTATAACCACAGTTTCAGCACTCTACCTCGCATCCTTAAAGAGATAAACGCATATTCACTGAAATTCAGTCGTATAGTCACTATTCACTCTAGTTTGTCACCTTCCCACTGAGTTAAACACAGAATGATCATTTTTGCCAAGCAGAACTAAAAAAAAGAAAGTTTTTGAAAAAGTGCATATCTTCACTACAGAGGCTTTAATTCACTTCCAAATGACCATACAAGCACATTGTGTGAAACAAAACCATAAATGCATTGCACTGTGATCTGAAGCTGTTACCTGGCCAGAAACACGCACAGATTCAAACTCTGAGCTTAAAACCTCAAAGAAGCGTGATTTCATGAAAGTGCGTATAACCACAGTTTCAGCACTCTACCTCGCATCCTGACAGAGATAAACACATATTCACTCAAATTCAGTCGTATAGTCACTATTCACTCTAGTTTGTCACCTTCCCACTGAGTTAAACACAGAATGATCATTTTTGCCAAGCAGAACTAAAAAAAAGAAAGTTTTTGAAAAAGTGCATATCTTCACTACAGAGGCTTTAATTCACTTCCAAATGACCATACTGTAGAACCTGAAAGTTTGATTTGGCTGGATTTTACTCAAAATACGTGTCAATTCATATCGTTGGAACACAGGCACATTCCATGTGTAAAATTTGGTTGATTTAACAGCAAGCTTATACGACCTGGATGCTCTGTTGCCTGCCTCGAATCTCCTTTGTTCTGCCCAGCAGGGGGTTTGGAGCCATTTGCTCTGGCCCTCTGAAACTCACAGACCTCTTCTCAATTAAAGTCAGGATCAGTTACTTTTAAGCTGCTTAAAACGATCTTAACCTCTATCAAATTCATAATATATTTCTGTTCAATATCCTAGGAAGGAACCTGTTATATATTGATAACGCAATTGGGCTATAATATTCCATTTTAAGGCTTTCCATGACAACTGCATCATTTTAGCACACGTTCCTATCATGTTTAGTCTCTTTATTCTCGGGGGAGTCCAAGGAGTTGAATGGAACATGTTTCATTTCCCTTGGAATTATGGTTCGTTTGTAAGATTCATTCAAGCAACTACCCTAGTCTCCCTGTGCAAATTATCTTATCACCTAGGCCAGTAAAACTCTGATTCGGCCAACCTTCCCTCTACCTTGTTCGGAGGTGTGGTTTGGAGTCTTTAAAGGTACAAGATCCTGAGGGGGCGGTCTCTTCTTTTTCTTGCTTCTCTTCTTTCTTGGCTTCTTTTTCTGTCTCTTCTTGGGGTAAGTCACATGTCACCTTGTTCCGGAGCCGGGAGGCATGTGAATTCTCCCCGACCACGTGGGGCGACTTTAGCTCCACGTGGTCGTTCATCTTTTCCAGGTATGAAAATACTCTAAATTCCTCTAAATTATATGTAACGGTAATTGGCTTATCATTTATTTCTTTGATTCAAGTTGTGTCTACCTGGTGAATTAAATTATTGTTATTCCTTTTCTAGCTTGCGTGGTCTCGTGTCTTTTAATCTTTTTATTCTTCTTAGCCCCGTCTCGGCGAATACCTAGGGGAATATTTTAGCCCTACTGAGGAACGACTGGCCAGCGGCCCGGTGTGGGAATCGGTTGGTTAAGTTGATTTAGGCAGCCAGGATCTACCAATATACGGATTCATAGCCCAAGTGTGGAGTGAATCTGGGTTCACTGTAATTCAAGCCAAAAGATGCTGTTGCAGTGCTGGTTGACTTCAACCTCTAACCTAACCAACGAACCTAGGATTCGAACATGGTGTTAATGCCCAGGAACATTAATGTAGCGGCGGTGGTTGTCTGTTTGGAATTCAAGGTATAACGTTAGTCACGTCATGTTTGTCCTTAGAGTTTTTAAGTTACTGTTATCACTGTTTCGAGATTCACGCAGGTGTTCCCTAAATTATCAATTCTAATTCTAATTTGGAGTCAGATTTCTAACGAGATTATTGCTAAATTTTGTATTCTAACTGTTATATGGAGTCAGATAAATCGTAACCATTGCGCTTTCATGCCCCGTCCTCGGACGGTGAATAAATATCCATTATATTGTGATTCACACCAGCCAGAAGAATGCTCTAATTCAAGTTAGACTAAGAGAACACGTAAGGCCTTCAACCCGGGCAATATCCGCCTTTTGGTTATTGCTTTTTTGGTGTTTTACAGCTGGTGACCCCGCGTAAATAGTCTAATAATTATTTAAACTGTAATTTATAGTTTTGAGAACCTTTGCATCTTGCGGCGTAATGGCTTGCGTACCATACTGGCGAAGCCTATGGTCGTGAGTGCATGGTTCTGTTTTCAAACGCGATCTGAGGTGTTCTGCCTTCCGCTGGCTGGTGTGTGAATCTACATCCGAAGTGATCCTGGTTTGTGCGATCCGGACGGCTCTACCAGTCATCCGAATTCGGTAAGTAATGCTGTGTTTTTTGCTTCGTTAAAATTCACCGCATAAAAGACCGATGCTAAGGGATCGAGATATCCCCCATAGGCCTGGGACCGTAGAAACCAGACACATGTTCTAATTTAATCTTTTTGGGATCAGAGAATGAGGTGAAATAGAGGAAATGTTTGTATAAACTACTTTGTTTTCCGTTATCTCTTGACTGCTGTGTCTTCAGAATCATTTGGGCCATTTGGTATTTTCGTGCTTTAAGTAGAAGGTTTAATGGCAAGTTGGAAGTGATTGGATTTCTGTGTGCAGTCGGAGTTTTCGGAATCCTTGGGTGGACGCGTTTTGTTGCTGCGTGATGGCAGGGATTAAGCTTGCCACCGGAGGGGTTGAATGCTCTTGACTTGTACCGGGAAATTGTGTGGCTATATTGCGTTTGAAGGTTTGCGTAGGGGTACCGAAGGTAATCGGCAGTTATATATATTTGATGGATTTGGTGCAAGGTCCTGCAGGAATTGTTCAGGTAATCTTGACCCAATATTGGAAGTTATTGTTTGAATGAATCTTGTTTGTAGGGGAAGCGAAGTGAGCTTCGAAATACCATTGATTTTTCCGTATTTTTCTCGTAATAATCACTGCGGTCAAGCTATCATCGCGTGGTAGTGGCAAGTATGTTTGTTAGTGCTTTAACTCCCTCATTAGTTCGGCTGAGTTGGCGAATGTTTTCCATTCTCTTGTCTTGTTAAACTTTGTGCAAAGTTAATACGGTTTCACTGCCCCGTGGGTGCGCTCCTTTGATTAGCGCCTTGAGAGCTGCAAACGGCATTCCGAAAATTGTAATTCGGATTCAAAGTCTAAATTAGGTTGCAGTCTGCACCATGTGGGCTTTTGAAGTTAAGTAAATTCGATAAGTTTTCATGCCGACAGTCTTTCGGGACACGGACAGTGAATAGATTTAATTCTTGAATAGGTTTGTTATGCGGCTTTCCGCAAACAAGATATTCAGCAGCTTCCGTGTGAGCTAAAGCTTGTTGTGCTGTGACACGTCGATTTTCAGGTCGCCGAGTGTTTGTGCTTATGCAACTGGGCTAGGCGGTTTGGGCATTTGTGTTAAGCATAGCGACGCAGGGGCTTATCATTGGAGATGTTGAATATTTTTGCAATTTACGCCAAATTGAGCATTTGAAATGGCAGCTTTGAAATTCGCTTTAAATTTGAGCTTCTCTATAGTATACATTGAAGCTGCCATATTGCCTTTGCACAAAGGGTTATCAAGTTGAACGGCCCGCCATTTTGGCTCGAATTCCTGGGGAATATGACGTGGTTTCATCTGGGAGTCGCCATTGGTCGAGTTTGCATGTGGGCTGGTTCTTCCTCAGAGGGGGAAGTCCTAGCCGGCCCACGGGGTCACGTGACTATTCGCCGGTGAGCTGGTTGGCTGGTACAGCCCCCATGCCAATCCGTGTAATAGGGTGACGTGATCCGTAGCCTGTTAGCTGGTTGGTTGACACAGTCCTCACTCTGAATACGAGCGGAATGGCGCCCTTCAAATCGGCCAATGACTGCCGCGGTTTAATGTTGACTTCCGACCTTCCTTCCGAAAGGAGGGCGGAACCAGTGTTATGTTGCATGGGGTACAATCAAGTGCCTGCCTGTGACCGCCATCTTGAGAGTGGCTTTTCCACGAACAAGCTTACTTGCCTTCTAACCTTATGTTTGAAGTAACCGGTTAATTTGATTGCGTTTTGTGTGGATCTAACGAACCACCAAATGCATTGCTCTAAATTAATATTTTTTGACCATTTGTATATCGTCATTGCCTCTGTGTATCAAATAACATCTGAAGTTTTAAATACCTAATGGGACTTTAAGTCTATATTGTCTGCCTTCACTGGAAGTGCAATTTATAGCCTTACTGAAGTAGGTAATTGAATTTTCAATTGCTTACAATGTATTATCTTTTGGGAGATGCATTTTCCTCCCGTTTTAAAATTTTATTTAATTTACATTTATCCCAAGGTATTGGAACCAGGTGATTTTGGTCACTTTTGGCACTGATTGATATATTTCTATTAATTACGTTATTTCTTTATAGCATGCCATTCCTCTAATTGTACTCTCTCTCTGATCCTCTTCACTCTTTTTTCAGAGTCAGCTATGTTCAACAAGGACATAGTTGACGTAAAGTTTGGGCCTGCGTTTTGACCAAACGCAAGATTTGATTTCTTTTGTTTTTTGTTTGTTTTTCAACCATTTCAGGCTTAACTATGCAGACAGTCACCCTGCATAGCTCTTTCTTTTACAGTCTTCACACCCGAGAGCATCAGGGGGTGGATGAACATCCCTATGGCGGGGCCATAAAACACCCGCTCTTGGTAACAGGCCCCCTCAGACCCACTTTGCAGCCGTCATTCACACCCCTCATGCACCCACACACGCGCACAAACAAGGGTACCCTTATCAACACCATTTGCTCTTCCCCATGTTTGTCTGTGGTTCGTCCTGGTGTGAAAGGAAGGCCATAAAGCATTGTTTCATCTAAAATTGTGGTATTGATTACATCTGTTTTTCTTCTCTAGAAGCAGGGGTGATGGGATTTCTGGTGCCACTCACACCTCCTCAGTCACTGTTCTCCTTGAAGCATCGTAAGGTTGCACGACGGGGGAGACGTGAATTGTGGGCTGATGACAGGCATTGGGTCTAACCTATCTATTGCTTCCCTACAGGACAGTTTGCTGGCTCAGGGAGATTTCAACTCGCACTGAGCACCTCACACCCAAAAGTTTTCAATTAACTAACATTTTCTGATTCTTACAGGTGGAGTAATAACATTGCTTTGGTCATGTCGTGTTTTGATCTTGTTGTGTATGTGGCGGGATGCTTCTCCAAGTTTCTCTATACAGGCACCAAAGATTCAATGACCGGACTTGGCCAGACTCACCTAAGGAACAGAAACTCCATAATGCTTTCGACTAACTTTGATATCAGGATCTTCATCTCAGACAAAACACAACCCATTCCTCCTCTGCTCAACTGAAAGGACACACACTCTAATCTCAACTAACATGTGCACCACCGTGAGCGGCCGCTGAAGATTCTGACTACATCTTCACAATGGAACAGTACAGAGGACATTCTCATATGGACGGACTGCAGTTGTGTTTGTGGTTGATTTGTGAACTACTTGTAAAGAGTGCGGGTTGGTACAAGAATGGGTTGTGAGGAATCAATTAAATTCTATTTTATAATCTGGCAACTAATTGGGCTGGGGCATATAGGTTCCTTACACTTAAGGCCAAAGATGGTGTGCCTTATGTTCATTAAAGTAAGGTAAAACTACATATGCAATGATCCAAATTAGCCTAAGTCTTCTTTCTAATGTTTTTCATAATTTTATCGGAAATTCTTTAAAACTGCTTCTGAGCAGCCTATTATGTGTGTCAACCCCACTCTCTCAGTTGATCGCAAGATCATATCATGTCACAAAATTGCTGAATGTCTATATGATTTGCAAGTTCTCATTTTACCATATTTCATCATTTACCTCATGTAAATATTCATTGTTTCTTGTCTGCAACTGTGTACGTTTAAATGGCACTTTAATGATACCCCATAATGATTTAATATTGTAACCTCCATTGGATTTTTTCCCACTGGGTTTTTCTAATTGGATGGTTACTTAGTTTTAGCAGCACATATAATCTTTTTGCTTTCCCTAGTTAAGAATGGGAAAGTTTTTGGTTTATGTGCTGGTTTGTTCTGCGATCTCTATTGTTCATGATTTTAGGAACAAGTACTTTTCACATTTTCATTTATTTGGCATAATAAAATTGATTCGGTTAGTACATCAACTAATTTCAGAACATAGACTCATAGAACAAACCTAGATATTACTTTTAATTAAAATGTTTCGTTCTTGTCTTGTGCCAGTTTTTTCTACGTTTTATGTTAAATTCCCCGGTGGTATCTCTTTCTTTTGGGGTCCCAAACCACACTTCTCTAAATTTTCAATTACATTGCATTAAACGGAAACAATCCATTTTTATTAAGTGATGCAACTGTCATGAAAAACTCAATCACACTCAAATCTGGAGTCAAATTTCTTCTATAGTTTTAAATATACTTAATACTCACGTTTTTAATCTATCGACCATTCAAATAATCCTTTGTGGCCCCATGGGTGGATTTGTGTCCCCTGGGGCCAGGGGGTGGATTTGTAGAACCTGAAAGTTTGATTTGGCTGGATTTTACTCAAAATACGTGTCAATTCATATCGTTGGAACACAGGCACATTCCATGTGTAAAATTTGGTTGATTTAACAGCAAGCTTATACGACCTGGATGCTCTGTTGCCTGCCTCGAATCTCCTTTGTTCTGCCCAGCAGGGGGTTTGGAGCCATTTGCTCTGGCCCTCTGAAACTCACAGACCTCTTCTCAATTAAAGTCAGGATCAGTTACTTTTAAGCTGCTTAAAACGATCTTAACCTCTATCAAATTCATAATATATTTCTGTTCAATATCCTAGGAAGGAACCTGTTATATATTGATAACGCAATTGGGCTATAATATTCCATTTTAAGGCTTTCCATGACAACTGCATCATTTTAGCACACGTTCCTATCATGTTTAGTCTCTTTATTCTCGGGGGAGTCCAAGGAGTTGAATGGAACATGTTTCATTTCCCTTGGAATTATGGTTCGTTTGTAAGATTCATTCAAGCAACTACCCTAGTCTCCCTGTGCAAATTATCTTATCACCTAGGCCAGTAAAACTCTGATTCGGCCAACCTTCCCTCTACCTTGTTCGGAGGTGTGGTTTGGAGTCTTTAAAGGTACAAGATCCTGAGGGGGCGGTCTCTTCTTTTTCTTGCTTCTCTTCTTTCTTGGCTTCTTTTTCTGTCTCTTCTTGGGGTAAGTCACATGTCACCTTGTTCCGGAGCCGGGAGGCATGTGAATTCTCCCCGACCACGTGGGGCGACTTTAGCTCCACGTGGTCGTTCATCTTTTCCAGGTATGAAAATACTCTAAATTCCTCTAAATTATATGTAACGGTAATTGGCTTATCATTTATTTCTTTGATTCAAGTTGTGCCTACCTGGTGAATTAAATTATTGTTATTCCTTTTCTAGCTTGCGTGGTCTCGTGTCTTTTAATCTTTTTATTCTTCTTAGCCCCGTCTCGGCGAATACCTAGGGGAATATTTTAGCCCTACTGAGGAACGACTGGCCAGCGGCCCGGTGTGGGAATCGGTTGGTTAAGTTGATTTAGGCAGCCAGGATCTACCAATATACGGATTCATAGCCCAAGTGTGGAGTGAATCTGGGTTCACTGTAATTCAAGCCAAAAGATGCTGTTGCAGTGCTGGTTGACTTCAACCTCTAACCTAACCAACGAACCTAGGATTCGAACATGGTGTTAATGCCCAGGAACATTAATGTAGCGGCGGTGGTTGTCTGTTTGGAATTCAAGGTATAACGTTAGTCACGTCATGTTTGTCCTTAGAGTTTTTAAGTTACTGTTATCACTGTTTCGAGATTCACGCAGGTGTTCCCTAAATTATCAATTCTAATTCTAATTTGGAGTCAGATTTCTAACGAGATTATTGCTAAATTTTGTATTCTAACTGTTATATGGAGTCAGATAAATCGTAACCATTGCGCTTTCATGCCCCGTCCTCGGACGGTGAATAAATATCCATTATATTGTGATTCACACCAGCCAGAAGAATGCTCTAATTCAAGTTAGACTAAGAGAACACGTAAGGCCTTCAACCCGGGCAATATCCGCCTTTTGGTTATTGCTTTTTTGGTGTTTTACAATACAAGCACATTGTGTGAAACAAAACCATAAATGCATTGCACTGTGATCTGAAGCTGTTCCCGGCCCAGAAACACACACAGATTCACGTTCTGAACTTAAAACCACAAAGAAGTGTGTTTTCATGAAAGTGTGTATAACCACAGTTTCAACGCTCTAGCTCGCTTCCTGACAGAGATTGGGGCATATTCATTCCAATTCATTCATACAGCCACAATTCCCTAAAGTTTGTCACCTTCCCACTGAGTTACACACAGAATGAACATTTTTGACAAGCAGAACTAAAAAAAAGAAAGTTTTTGAAAAAGTGGATATCATCACTTCAGAAGCTTTTATTCACTTCCAAATGACAATACAAGCACATTGTGTGAAACAAAACCATATATGCATTGCACTGTGATCTGAAGCTGTTACCTGGCCAGAAACACGCACAGATTCAAACTCTGAGCTTAAAACCTCAAAGATGCGTGTTTTCATGAAAGTGCGTATAACCACAGTTTCAGCACTCTACCTCGCATCCTTAAAGAGATAAACGCATATTCACTGAAATTCAGTCGTATAGTCACTATTCACTCTAGTTTGTCACCTTCCCACTGAGTTAAACACAGAATGATCATTTTTGCCAAGCGGAACAAAAAAAAAGAAAGTTTTTGAAAAAGTGCATATCTTCACTACAGAGGCTTTAATTCACTTCCAAATGACCATACAAGCACATTGTGTGAAACAAAACCATATATGCATTGCACTGTGATCTGAAGCTGTTACCTGGCCAGAAACACGCACAGATTCAAGTTCTGAGCTTAAAACCTCAAAGAAGCGTGTTTTCATGAAAATGCGTATAGCCACAGTTTCAACGCTCTAGCTCGCTTCCTGACAGATATTGGGGCATGTTCACTCCAATTCAGTCATACAGCCACAATTCCCTAAAGTTTGTCACCTTCCCACTGAGTTAAACACAGAATGATCATTTTTGCCAAGCAAAACAAAAAAAAAGAAAGTTTTTGAAAAAGTGCATATCTTCACTACAGAGGCTTTAATTCACTTCCAAATGACCATACAAGCACATTGTGTGAAACAAAACCATATATGCATTGCACTGTGATCTGAAGCTGTTACCTGGCCAGAAACACGCACAGATTCAAACTCTGAGCTTAAAACCTCAAAGATGCGTGATTTCATGAAAGTGCGTATAACCACAGTTTCAGCACTCTACCTCGCATCCTTAAAGAGATAAACGCATATTCACTGAAATTCAGTCGTATAGTCACTATTCACTCTAGTTTGTCACCTTCCCACTGAGTTAAACACAGAATGATCATTTTTGCCAAGCAGAACTAAAAAAAAGAAAGTTTTTGAAAAAGTGCATATCTTCACTACAGAGGCTTTAATTCACTTCCAAATGACCATACAAGCACATTGTGTGAAACAAAACCATATATGCATTGCACTGTGATCTGAAGCTGTTACCTGGCCAGAAACACGCACAGATTCAAGTTCTGAGCTTAAAACCTCAAAGAAGCGTGTTTTCATGAAAATGCGTATAGCCACAGTTTCAACGCTCAAGCTCGCTTCCTGACAGATATTGGGGCATGTTCACTCCAATTCAGTCATACAGCCACAATTCCCTAAAGTTTGTCACCTTCCCACTGAGTTACACACAGAATGAACATTTTTGACAAGCAGAACTAAAAAAAAGAAAGTTTTTGAAAAAGTGGATATCATCACTTCAGAAGCTTTTATTCACTTGCAAATGACAATACAAGCACATTGTGTGAAACAAAACCATATATGCATTGCACTGTGATCTGAAGCTGTGACCTGGCCAGAAACACGCACAGATTCAAACTCTGAGCTTAAAACCTCAAAGAAGAGTGTTTTCATGAAAGTGCGTATAACCACAGTTTCAGCACTCTACCTCGCATCCTTAAAGAGATAAACGCATATTCACTCAAATTCAGTCGTATAGTCACTTTTCACTCTAGTTTGTCACCTTCCCACTGAGTTAAACACAGAATGATCATTTTTGCCAAGCAGAACTAAAAAAAGAAAGTTTTTGAAAAAGTGCATATCTTCACTACAGAGGCTTTAATTCACTTCCAAATGACCATACAAGCACATTGTGTGAAACAAAACCATATATGCATTGCACTGTGATCTGAAGCTGTTACCTGGCCAGAAACACGCACAGATTCAAACTCTGAGCTTAAAACCTCAAAGATGCGTGATTTCATGAAAGTGCGTATAACCACAGTTTCAGCGCTCTACCTCGCATCCTTACAGAGATAAACACATATTCACTCAAATTCAGTCGTATAGTCACTATTCACTCTAGTTTGTCACTTTCCCACTGAGTTACACGCAGAATGAAAATTTTTGACGAACAGAACCAAAAAAAAGAAAGTTTTTGAAAAATGCATATCTTCACTTCAGAAGCTTATATTCACTTCCAAATGACCATACAAACACATTGGACCACACGAGACCATATATGTACTGCCATGTGATCTGAAGCTGTTCCCGGCCCAGAAACAAACACAGATTCAAACTCTGAGCTTAAAACCTCAAAGAAGCGTGTTTTCATGAAAGTGCGTATAACCACAGTTTCAGCACTCTACCTCGCATCCTTAAAGAGATAAACGCATATTCACTGAAATTCAGTCGTATAGTCACTATTCACTCTAGTTTGTCACCTTTCCACTGAGTTAAACACAGAATGATCATTTTTGCCAAGCAGAACTAAAAAAAAGAAAGTTTTTGAAAAAGTGCATATCTTCACTACAGAGGCTTTAATTCACTTCCAAATGACCATACAAGCACATTGTGTGAAACAAAACCATAAATGCATTGCACTGTGATCTGAAGCTGTTACCTGGCCAGAAACACGCACAGATTCAAACTCTGAGCTTAAAACCTCAAAGAAGCGTGATTTCATGAAAGTGCGTATAACCACAGTTTCAGCACTCTACCTCGCATCCTGACAGAGATAAACACATATTCAGTCGTATAGTCACTATTCACTCTAGTTTGTCACCTTCCCACTGAGTTAAACACAGAATGATCATTTTTGCCAAGCAGAACTAAAAAAAAGAAAGTTTTTGAAAAAGTGCATATCTTCACTACAGAGGCTTTAATTCACTTCCAAATGACCATACAAGCACATTGTGTGAAACAAAACCATAAATGCATTGCACTGTGATCTGAAGCTGTTCCCGGCCCAGAAACACACACAGATTCACGTTCTGAACTTAAAACCACAAAGAAGTGTGTTTTCATGAAAGTGTGTATAACCACAGTTTCAACGCTCTAGCTCGCTTCCTGACAGAGATTGGGGCATATTCATTCCAATTCAGTCATACAGCCACAATTCCCTAAAGTTTGTCACCTTCCCACTGAGTTACACACAGAATGAACATTTTTGACAAGCAGAACTAAAAAAAAGAAAGTTTTTGAAAAAGTGGATATCATCACTTCAGAAGCTTTTATTCACTTCCAAATGACAATACAAGCACATTGTGTGAAACAAAACCATATATGCATTGCACTGTGATCTGAAGCTGTTACCTGGCCAGAAACACGCACAGATTCAAACTCTGAGCTTAAAACCTCAAAGATGCGTGTTTTCATGAAAGTGCGTATAACCACAGTTTCAGCACTCTACCTCGCATCCTTAAAGAGATAAACGCATATTCACTGAAATTCAGTCGTATAGTCACTATTCACTCTAGTTTGTCACCTTCCCACTGAGTTAAACACAGAATGATCATTTTTGCCAAGCGGAACAAAAAAAAAGAAAGTTTTTGAAAAAGTGCATATCTTCACTACAGAGGCTTTAATTCACTTCCAAATGACCATACAAGCACATTGTGTGAAACAAAACCATATATGCATTGCACTGTGATCTGAAGCTGTTACCTGGCCAGAAACACGCACAGATTCAAGTTCTGAGCTTAAAACCTCAAAGAAGCGTGTTTTCATGAAAATGCGTATAGCCACAGTTTCAACGCTCTAGCTCGCTTCCTGACAGATATTGGGGCATGTTCACTCCAATTCAGTCATACAGCCACAATTCCCTAAAGTTTGTCACCTTCCCACTGAGTTAAACACAGAATGATCATTTTTGCCAAGCAAAACAAAAAATAAGAAAGTTTTTGAAAAAGTGCATATCTTCACTACAGAGGCTTTAATTCACTTCCAAATGACCATACAAGCACATTGTGTGAAACAAAACCATATATGCATTGCACTGTGATCTGAAGCTGTTACCTGGCCAGAAACACGCACAGATTCAAGTTCTGAGCTTAAAACCTCAAAGAAGCGTGTTTTCATGAAAATGCGTATAGCCACAGTTTCAACGCTCAAGCTCGCTTCCTGACAGATATTGGGGCATGTTCACTCCAATTCAGTCATACAGCCACAATTCCCTAAAGTTTGTCACCTTCCCACTGAGTTACACACAGAATGAACATTTTTGACAAGCAGAACTAAAAAAAAGAAAGTTTTTGAAAAAGTGGATATCATCACTTCAGAAGCTTTTATTCACTTGCAAATGACAATACAAGCACATTGTGTGAAACAAAACCATATATGCATTGCACTGTGATCTGAAGCTGTGACCTGGCCAGAAACACGCACAGATTCAAACTCTGAGCTTAAAACCTCAAAGAAGAGTGTTTTCATGAAAGTGCGTATAACCACAGTTTCA
The DNA here is from genome assembly GCA_029721435.1 of Gymnothorax reevesii. Lineage (NCBI taxonomy): Eukaryota > Metazoa > Chordata > Actinopteri > Anguilliformes > Muraenidae > Gymnothorax > Gymnothorax reevesii. The sequence goes on from CM056592.1 coordinate 44,777,000, forward strand.
GCACTCTACCTCGCATCCTTAAAGAGATAAACGCATATTCACTCAAATTCAGTCGTATAGTCACTTTTCACTCTAGTTTGTCACCTTCCCACTGAGTTAAACACAGAATGATCATTTTTGCCAAGCAGAACTAAAAAAAGAAAGTTTTTGAAAAAGTGCATATCTTCACTACAGAGGCTTTAATTCACTTCCAAATGACCATACAAGCACATTGTGTGAAACAAAACCATATATGCATTGCACTGTGATCTGAAGCTGTTACCTGGCCAGAAACACGCACAGATTCAAACTCTGAGCTTAAAACCTCAAAGAAGCGTGATTTCATGAAAGTGCGTATAACCACAGTTTCAGCACTCTACCTCGCATCCTCACAGAGATAAACACATATTCACTCAAATTCAGTCGTATAGTCACTATTCGCTCTAGTTTGTCACTTTCCCACTGAGTTACACGCAGAATGAAAATTTTTGACGAACAGAACCAAAAAAAAGAAAGTTTTTGAAAAATGCATATCTTCACTTCAGAAGCTTATATTCACTTCCAAATGACCATACAAACACATTGGACCACACGAGACCATATATGTACTGCCATGTGATCTGAAGCTGTTCCCGGCCCAGAAACAAACACAGATTCAAACTCTGAGCTTAAAACCTCAAAGAAGCGTGTTTTCATGAAAGTGCGTATAACCACAGTTTCAGCACTCTACCTCGCATCCTTAAAGAGATAAACGCATATTCACTGAAATTCAGTCGTATAGTCACTATTCACTCTAGTTTGTCACCTTTCCACTGAGTTAAACACAGAATGATCATTTTTGCCAAGCAGAACTAAAAAAAAGAAAGTTTTTGAAAAAGTGCATATCTTCACTACAGAGGCTTTAATTCACTTCCAAATGACCATACAAGCACATTGTGTGAAACAAAACCATAAATGCATTGCACTGTGATCTGAAGCTGTTACCTGGCCAGAAACACGCACAGATTCAAACTCTGAGCTTAAAACCTCAAAGAAGCGTGATTTCATGAAAGTGCGTATAACCACAGTTTCAGCACTCTACCTCGCATCCTGACAGAGATAAACACATATTCAGTCGTATAGTCACTATTCACTCTAGTTTGTCACCTTCCCACTGAGTTAAACACAGAATGATCATTTTTGCCAAGCAGAACTAAAAAAAAGAAAGTTTTTGAAAAAGTGCATATCTTCACTACAGAGGCTTTAATTCACTTCCAAATGACCATACAAGCACATTGTGTGAAACAAAACCATAAATGCATTGCACTGTGATCTGAAGCTGTTCCCGGCCCAGAAACACACACAGATTCACGTTCTGAACTTAAAACCACAAAGAAGTGTGTTTTCATGAAAGTGTGTATAACCACAGTTTCAACGCTCTAGCTCGCTTCCTGACAGAGATTGGGGCATATTCATTCCAATTCAGTCATACAGCCACAATTCCCTAAAGTTTGTCACCTTCCCACTGAGTTACACACAGAATGAACATTTTTGACAAGCAGAACTAAAAAAAAGAAAGTTTTTGAAAAAGTGGATATCATCACTTCAGAAGCTTTTATTCACTTCCAAATGACAATACAAGCACATTGTGTGAAACAAAACCATATATGCATTGCACTGTGATCTGAAGCTGTTACCTGGCCAGAAACACGCACAGATTCAAACTCTGAGCTTAAAACCTCAAAGATGCGTGTTTTCATGAAAGTGCGTATAACCACAGTTTCAGCACTCTACCTCGCATCCTTAAAGAGATAAACGCATATTCACTGAAATTCAGTCGTATAGTCACTATTCACTCTAGTTTGTCACCTTCCCACTGAGTTAAACACAGAATGATCATTTTTGCCAAGCGGAACAAAAAAAAAGAAAGTTTTTGAAAAAGTGCATATCTTCACTACAGAGGCTTTAATTCACTTCCAAATGACCATACAAGCACATTGTGTGAAACAAAACCATATATGCAATTCACTGTGATCTGAAGCTGTTACCTGGCCAGAAACACGCACAGATTCAAGTTCTGAGCTTAAAACCTCAAAGAAGCGTGTTTTCATGAAAATGCGTATAGCCACAGTTTCAACGCTCTAGCTCGCTTCCTGACAGATATTGGGGCATGTTCACTCCAATTCAGTCATACAGCCACAATTCCCTAAAGTTTGTCACCTTCCCACTGAGTTACACACAGAATGAACATTTTTGACAAGCAGAACTAAAAAAAAGAAAGTTATTGAAAAAGTGGATATCATCACTTCAGAAGCTTTTATTCACTTGCAAATGACAATACAAGCACATTGTGTGAAACAAAACCATATATGCATTGCACTGTGATCTGAAGCTGTTACCTGGCCAGAAACACGCACAGATTCAAACTCTGAGCTTAAAACCTCAAAGAAGAGTGTTTTCATGAAAGTGCGTATAACCACAGTTTCAGCACTCTACCTCGCATCCTTAAAGAGATAAACGCATATTCACTCAAATTCAGACGTATAGTCACTATTCACTCTAGTTTGTCACCTTCCCACTGAGTTAAACACAGAATGATCATTTTTGCCAAGCAAAACAAAAAAAAAGAAAGTTTTTGAAAAAGTGCATATCTTCACTACAGAGGCTTTAATTCACTTCCAAATGACCATACAAGCACATTGTGTGAAACAAAACCATATATGCATTGCACTGTGATCTGAAGCTGTTACCTGGCCAGAAACACGCACAGATTCAAACTCTGAGCTTAAAACCTCAAAGATGCGTGATTTCATGAAAGTGCGTATAACCACAGTTTCAGCACTCTACCTCGCATCCTTAAAGAGATAAACGCATATTCACTGAAATTCAGTCGTATAGTCACTATTCACTCTAGTTTGTCACCTTCCCACTGAGTTAAACACAGAATGATCATTTTTGCCAAGCAGAACTAAAAAAAAGAAAGTTTTTGAAAAAGTGCATATCTTCACTACAGAGGCTTTAATTCACTTCCAAATGACCATACAAGCACATTGTGTGAAACAAAACCATATATGCATTGCACTGTGATCTGAAGCTGTTACCTGGCCAGAAACACGCACAGATTCAAGTTCTGAGCTTAAAACCTCAAAGAAGCGTGTTTACATGAAAATGCGTATAGCCACAGTTTCAACGCTCAAGCTCGCTTCCTGACAGATATTGGGGCATGTTCACTCCAATTCAGTCATACAGCCACAATTCCCTAAAGTTTGTCACCTTCCCACTGAGTTACACACAGAATGAACATTTTTGACAAGCAGAACTAAAAAAAAGAAAGTTTTTGAAAAAGTGGATATCATCACTTCAGAAGCTGTTATTCACTTGCAAATGACAATACAAGCACATTGTGTGAAACAAAACCATATATGCATTGCACTGTGATCTGAAGCTGTGACCTGGCCAGAAACACGCACAGATTCAAACTCTGAGCTTAAAACCTCAAAGAAGAGTGTTTTCATGAAAGTGCGTATAACCACAGTTTCAGCACTCTACCTCGCATCCTTAAAGAGATAAACGCATATTCACTCAAATTCAGTCGTATAGTCACTTTTCACTCTAGTTTGTCACCTTCCCACTGAGTTAAACACAGAATGATCATTTTTGCCAAGCAGAACTAAAAAAAAGAAAGTTTTTGAAAAAGTGCATATCTTCACTACAGAGGCTTTAATTCACTTCCAAATGACCATACAAGCACATTGTGTGAAACAAAACCATATATGCATTGCACTGTGATCTGAAGCTGTTACCTGGCCAGAAACACGCACAGATTCAAACTCTGAGCTTAAAACCTCAAAGAAGCGTGATTTCATGAAAGTGCGTATAACCACAGTTTCAGCACTCTACCTCGCATCCTCACAGAGATAAACACATATTCACTCAAATTCAGTCGTATAGTCACTATTCGCTCTAGTTTGTCACTTTCCCACTGAGTTACACGCAGAATGAAAATTTTTGACGAACAGAACCAAAAAAAAGAAAGTTTTTGAAAAATGCATATCTTCACTTCAGAAGCTTATATTCACTTCCAAATGACCATACAAACACATTGGACCACACGAGACCATATATGTACTGCCATGTGATCTGAAGCTGTTCCCGGCCCAGAAACAAACACAGATTCAAACTCTGAGCTTAAAACCTCAAAGAAGCGTGTTTTCATGAAAGTGCGTATAACCACAGTTTCAGCACTCTACCTCGCATCCTTAAAGAGATAAACGCATATTCACTGAAATTCAGTCGTATAGTCACTATTCACTCTAGTTTGTCACCTTCCCACTGAGTTAAACACAGAATGATCATTTTTGCCAAGCAGAACTAAAAAAAAGAAAGTTTTTGAAAAAGTGCATATCTTCACTACAGAGGCTTTAATTCACTTCCAAATGACCATACAAGCACATTGTGTGAAACAAAACCATAAATGCATTGCACTGTGATCTGAAGCTGTTACCTGGCCAGAAACACGCACAGATTCAAACTCTGAGCTTAAAACCTCAAAGAAGCGTGATTTCATGAAAGTGCGTATAACCACAGTTTCAGCACTCTACCTCGCATCCTGACAGAGATAAACACATATTCACTCAAATTCAGTCGTATAGTCACTATTCACTCTAGTTTGTCACCTTCCCACTGAGTTAAACACAGAATGATCATTTTTGCCAAGCAGAACTAAAAAAAAGAAAGTTTTTGAAAAAGTGCATATCTTCACTACAGAGGCTTTAATTCACTTCCAAATGACCATACAAGCACATTGTGTGAAACAAAACCATAAATGCATTGCACTGTGATCTGAAGCTGTTCCCGGCCCAGAAACACACACAGATTCACGTTCTGAACTTAAAACCACAAAGAAGTGTGTTTTCATGAAAGTGTGTATAACCACAATTTCAACGCTCTAGCTCGCTTCCTGACAGAGATTGGGGCATATTCATTCCAATTCAGTCATACAGCCACAATTCCCTAAAGTTTGTCACCTTCCCACTGAGTTACACACAGAATGAACATTTTTGACAAGCAGAACTAAAAAAAAGAAAGTTTTTGAAAAAGTGGATATCATCACTTCAGAAGCTTTTATTCACTTCCAAATGACAATACAAGCACATTGTGTGAAACAAAACCATATATGCATTGCACTGTGATCTGAAGCTGTTACCTGGCCAGAAACACGCACAGATTCAAACTCTGAGCTTAAAACCTCAAAGATGCGTGTTTTCATGAAAGTGCGTATAACCACAGTTTCAGCACTCTACCTCGCATCCTTAAAGAGATAAACGCATATTCACTGAAATTCAGTCGTATAGTCACTATTCACTCTAGTTTGTCACCTTCCCACTGAGTTAAACACAGAATGATCATTTTTGCCAAGCGGAACAAAAAAAAAGAAAGTTTTTGAAAAAGTGCATATCTTCACTACAGAGGCTTTAATTCACTTCCAAATGACCATACAAGCACATTGTGTGAAACAAAACCATATATGCATTGCACTGTGATCTGAAGCTGTTACCTGGCCAGAAACACGCACAGATTCAAGTTCTGAGCTTAAAACCTCAAAGAAGCGTGTTTACATGAAAATGCGTATAGCCACAGTTTCAACGCTCAAGCTCGCTTCCTGACAGATATTGGGGCATGTTCACTCCAATTCAGTCATACAGCCACAATTCCCTAAAGTTTGTCACCTTCCCACTGAGTTACACACAGAATGAACATTTTTGACAAGCAGAACTAAAAAAAAGAAAGTTTTTGAAAAAGTGGATATCATCACTTCAGAAGCTTTTATTCACTTGCAAATGACAATACAAGCACATTGTGTGAAACAAAACCATATATGCATTGCACTGTGATCTGAAGCTGTGACCTGGCCAGAAACACGCACAGATTCAAACTCTGAGCTTAAAACCTCAAAGAAGAGTGTTTTCATGAAAGTGCGTATAACCACAGTTTCAGCACTCTACCTCGCATCCTTAAAGAGATAAACGCATATTCACTCAAATTCAGTCGTATAGTCACTTTTCACTCTAGTTTGTCACCTTCCCACTGAGTTAAACACAGAATGATCATTTTTGCCAAGCAGAACTAAAAAAAAGAAAGTTTTTGAAAAAGTGCATATCTTCACTACAGAGGCTTTAATTCACTTCCAAATGACCATACAAGCACATTGTGTGAAACAAAACCATATATGCATTGCACTGTGATCTGAAGCTGTTACCTGGCCAGAAACACGCACAGATTCAAACTCTGAGCTTAAAACCTCAAAGAAGCGTGATTTCATGAAAGTGCGTATAACCACAGTTTCAGCACTCTACCTCGCATCCTCACAGAGATAAACACATATTCACTCAAATTCAGTCGTATAGTCACTATTCGCTCTAGTTTGTCACTTTCCCACTGAGTTACACGCAGAATGAAAATTTTTGACGAACAGAACCAAAAAAAAGAAAGTTTTTGAAAAATGCATATCTTCACTTCAGAAGCTTATATTCACTTCCAAATGACCATACAAACACATTGGACCACACGAGACCATATATGTACTGCCATGTGATCTGAAGCTGTTCCCGGCCCAGAAACAAACACAGATTCAAACTCTGAGCTTAAAACCTCAAAGAAGCGTGTTTTCATGAAAGTGCGTATAACCACAGTTTCAGCACTCTACCTCGCATCCTTAAAGAGATAAACGCATATTCACTGAAATTCAGTCGTATAGTCACTATTCACTCTAGTTTGTCACCTTCCCACTGAGTTAAACACAGAATGATCATTTTTGCCAAGCAGAACTAAAAAAAAGAAAGTTTTTGAAAAAGTGCATATCTTCACTACAGAGGCTTTAATTCACTTCCAAATGACCATACAAGCACATTGTGTGAAACAAAACCATAAATGCATTGCACTGTGATCTGAAGCTGTTACCTGGCCAGAAACACGCACAGATTCAAACTCTGAGCTTAAAACCTCAAAGAAGCGTGATTTCATGAAAGTGCGTATAACCACAGTTTCAGCACTCTACCTCGCATCCTGACAGAGATAAACACATATTCACTCAAATTCAGTCGTATAGTCACTATTCACTCTAGTTTGTCACCTTCCCACTGAGTTAAACACAGAATGATCATTTTTGCCAAGCAGAACTAAAAAAAAGAAAGTTTTTGAAAAAGTGCATATCTTCACTACAGAGGCTTTAATTCACTTCCAAATGACCATACAAGCACATTGTGTGAAACAAAACCATAAATGCATTGCACTGTGATCTGAAGCTGTTCCCGGCCCAGAAACACACACAGATTCACGTTCTGAACTTAAAACCACAAAGAAGTGTGTTTTCATGAAAGTGTGTATAACCACAATTTCAACGCTCTAGCTCGCTTCCTGACAGAGATTGGGGCATATTCATTCCAATTCAGTCATACAGCCACAATTCCCTAAAGTTTGTCACCTTCCCACTGAGTTACACACAGAATGAACATTTTTGACAAGCAGAACTAAAAAAAAGAAAGTTTTTGAAAAAGTGGATATCATCACTTCAGAAGCTTTTATTCACTTCCAAATGACAATACAAGCACATTGTGTGAAACAAAACCATATATGCATTGCACTGTGATCTGAAGCTGTTACCTGGCCAGAAACACGCACAGATTCAAACTCTGAGCTTAAAACCTCAAAGATGCGTGTTTTCATGAAAGTGCGTATAACCACAGTTTCAGCACTCTACCTCGCATCCTTAAAGAGATAAACGCATATTCACTGAAATTCAGTCGTATAGTCACTATTCACTCTAGTTTGTCACCTTCCCACTGAGTTAAACACAGAATGATCATTTTTGCCAAGCGGAACAAAAAAAAAGAAAGTTTTTGAAAAAGTGCATATCTTCACTACAGAGGCTTTAATTCACTTCCAAATGACCATACAAGCACATTGTGTGAAACAAAACCATATATGCATTGCACTGTGATCTGAAGCTGTTACCTGGCCAGAAACACGCACAGATTCAAGTTCTGAGCTTAAAACCTCAAAGAAGCGTGTTTTCATGAAAATGCGTATAGCCACAGTTTCAACGCTCTAGCTCGCTTCCTGACAGATATTGGGGCATGTTCACTCCAATTCAGTCATACAGCCACAATTCCCTAAAGTTTGTCACCTTCCCACTGAGTTACACACAGAATGAACATTTTTGACAAGCAGAACTAAAAAAAAGAAAGTTATTGAAAAAGTGGATATCATCACTTCAGAAGCTTTTATTCACTTGCAAATGACAATACAAGCACATTGTGTGAAACAAAACCATATATGCATTGCACTGTGATCTGAAGCTGTTACCTGGCCAGAAACACGCACAGATTCAAACTCTGAGCTTAAAACCTCAAAGAAGAGTGTTTTCATGAAAGTGCGTATAACCACAGTTTCAGCACTCTACCTCGCATCCTTAAAGAGATAAACGCATATTCACTCAAATTCAGACGTATAGTCACTATTCACTCTAGTTTGTCACCTTCCCACTGAGTTAAACACAGAATGATCATTTTTGCCAAGCAAAACAAAAAAAAAGAAAGTTTTTGAAAAAGTGCATATCTTCACTACAGAGGCTTTAATTCACTTCCAAATGACCATACAAGCACATTGTGTGAAACAAAACCATATATGCATTGCACTGTGATCTGAAGCTGTTACCTGGCCAGAAACACGCACAGATTCAAACTCTGAGCTTAAAACCTCAAAGATGCGTGATTTCATGAAAGTGCGTATAACCACAGTTTCAGCACTCTACCTCGCATCCTTAAAGAGATAAACGCATATTCACTGAAATTCAGTCGTATAGTCACTATTCACTCTAGTTTGTCACCTTCCCACTGAGTTAAACACAGAATGATCATTTTTGCCAAGCAGAACTAAAAAAAAGAAAGTTTTTGAAAAAGTGCATATCTTCACTACAGAGGCTTTAATTCACTTCCAAATGACCATACAAGCACATTGTGTGAAACAAAACCATATATGCATTGCACTGTGATCTGAAGCTGTTACCTGGCCAGAAACACGCACAGATTCAAGTTCTGAGCTTAAAACCTCAAAGAAGCGTGTTTTCATGAAAATGCGTATAGCCACAGTTTCAACGCTCAAGCTCGCTTCCTGACAGATATTGGGGCATGTTCACTCCAATTCAGTCATACAGCCACAATTCCCTAAAGTTTGTCACCTTCCCACTGAGTTACACACAGAATGAACATTTTTGACAAGCAGAACTAAAAAAAAGAAAGTTTTTGAAAAAGTGGATATCATCACTTCAGAAGCTTTTATTCACTTGCAAATGACAATACAAGCACATTGTGTGAAACAAAACCATATATGCATTGCACTGTGATCTGAAGCTGTGACCTGGCCAGAAACACGCACAGATTCAAACTCTGAGCTTAAAACCTCAAAGAAGAGTGTTTTCATGAAAGTGCGTATAACCACAGTTTCAGCACTCTACCTCGCATCCTTAAAGAGATAAACGCATATTCACTCAAATTCAGTCGTATAGTCACTTTTCACTCTAGTTTGTCACCTTCCCACTGAGTTAAACACAGAATGATCATTTTTGCCAAGCAGAACTAAAAAAAAGAAAGTTTTTGAAAAAGTGCATATCTTCACTACAGAGGCTTTAATTCACTTCCAAATGACCATACAAGCACATTGTGTGAAACAAAACCATATATGCATTGCACTGTGATCTGAAGCTGTTACCTGGCCAGAAACACGCACAGATTCAAACTCTGAGCTTAAAACCTCAAAGAAGCGTGATTTCATGAAAGTGCGTATAACCACAGTTTCAGCACTCTACCTCGCATCCTCACAGAGATAAACACATATTCACTCAAATTCAGTCGTATAGTCACTATTCGCTCTAGTTTGTCACTTTCCCACTGAGTTACACGCAGAATGAAAATTTTTGACGAACAGAACCAAAAAAAAGAAAGTTTTTGAAAAATGCATATCTTCACTTCAGAAGCTTATATTCACTTCCAAATGACCATACAAACACATTGGACCACACGAGACCATATATGTACTGCCCTGTGATCTGAAGCTGTTCCCGGCCCAGAAACACACACAGATTCAAACTCTGAGCTTAAAACCTCAAAGAAGCGTGTTTTCATGAAAGTGCGTATAACCACAGTTTCAGCACTCTACCTCGCATCCTTAAAGAGATAAACGCATATTCGCTGAAATTCAGTCGTATAGTCACTATTCACTCTAGTTTGTCACCTTCCCACTGAGTTAAACACAGAATGATCATTTTTGCCAAGCAGAACTAAAAAAAAGAAAGTTTTTGAAAAAGTGCATATCTTCACTACAGAGGCTTTAATTCACTTCCAAATGACCATACAAGCACATTGTGTGAAACAAAACCATATATGCATTGCACTGTGATCTGAAGCTGTTACCTGGCCAGAAACACGCACAGATTCAAACTCTGAGCTTAAAACCTCAAAGAAGCGTGATTTCATGAAAGTGCGTATAACCACAGTTTCAGCACTCTACCTCGCATCCTCACAGAGATAAACACATATTCACTCAAATTCAGTCGTATAGTCACTATTCGCTCTAGTTTGTCACTTTCCCACTGAGTTACACGCAGAATGAAAATTTTTGACGAACAGAACCAAAAAAAAGAAAGTTTTTGAAAAATGCATATCTTCACTTCAGAAGCTTATATTCACTTCCAAATGACCATACAAACACATTGGACCACACGAGACCATATATGTACTGCCATGTGATCTGAAGCTGTTCCCGGCCCAGAAACAAACACAGATTCAAACTCTGAGCTTAAAACCTCAAAGAAGCGTGTTTTCATGAAAGTGCGTATAACCACAGTTTCAGCACTCTACCTCGCATCCTTAAAGAGATAAACGCATATTCACTGAAATTCAGTCGTATAGTCACTATTCACTCTAGTTTGTCACCTTGCCACTGAGTTAAACACAGAATGATCATTTTTGCCAAGCAGAACTAAAAAAAAGAAAGTTTTTGAAAAAGTGCATATCTTCACTACAGAGGCTTTAATTCACTTCCAAATGACCATACAAGCACATTGTATGAAACAAAACCATAAATGCATTGCACTGTGATCTGAAGCTGTTACCTGGCCAGAAACACGCACAGATTCAAACTCTGAGCTTAAAACCTCAAAGAAGCGTGATTTCATGAAAGTGCGTATAACCACAGTTTCAGCACTCTACCTCGCATCCTGACAGAGATAAACACATATTCAGTCGTATAGTCACTATTCACTCTAGTTTGTCACCTTCCCACTGAGTTAAACACAGAATGATCATTTTTGCCAAGCAGAACTAAAAAAAAGAAAGTTTTTGAAAAAGTGCATATCTTCACTACAGAGGCTTTAATTCACTTCCAAATGACCATACAAGCACATTGTGTGAAACAAAACCATAAATGCATTGCACTGTGATCTGAAGCTGTTCCCGGCCCAGAAACACACACAGATTCACGTTCTGAACTTAAAACCACAAAGAAGTGTGTTTTCATGAAAGTGTGTATAACCACAGTTTCAACGCTCTAGCTCGCTTCCTGACAGAGATTGGGGCATATTCATTCCAATTCAGTCATACAGCCACAATTCCCTAAAGTTTGTCACCTTCCCACTGAGTTACACACAGAATGAACATTTTTGACAAGCAGAACTAAAAAAAAGAAAGTTTTTGAAAAAGTGGATATCATCACTTCAGAAGCTTTTATTCACTTCCAAATGACAATACAAGCACATTGTGTGAAACAAAACCATATATGCATTGCACTGTGATCTGAAGCTGTTACCTGGCCAGAAACACGCACAGATTCAAACTCTGAGCTTAAAACCTCAAAGATGCGTGTTTTCATGAAAGTGCGTATAACCACAGTTTCAGCACTCTACCTCGCATCCTTAAAGAGATAAACGCATATTCACTGAAATTCAGTCGTATAGTCACTATTCACTCTAGTTTGTCACCTTCCCACTGAGTTAAACACAGAATGATCATTTTTGCCAAGCGGAACAAAAAAAAAGAAAGTTTTTGAAAAAGTGCATATCTTCACTACAGAGGCTTTAATTCACTTCCAAATGACCATACAAGCACATTGTGTGAAACAAAACCATATATGCATTGCACTGTGATCTGAAGCTGTTACCTGGCCAGAAACACGCACAGATTCAAGTTCTGAGCTTAAAACCTCAAAGAAGCGTGTTTTCATGAAAATGCGTATAGCCACAGTTTCAACGCTCTAGCTCGCTTCCTGACAGATATTGGGGCATGTTCACTCCAATTCAGTCATACAGCCACAATTCCCTAAAGTTTGTCACCTTCCCACTGAGTTAAACACAGAATGATCATTTTTGCCAAGCAAAACAAAAAAAAAGAAAGTTTTTGAAAAAGTGCATATCTTCACTACAGAGGCTTTAATTCACTTCCAAATGACCATACAAGCACATTGTGTGAAACAAAACCATATATGCATTGCACTGTGATCTGAAGCTGTTACCTGGCCAGAAACACGCACAGATTCAAACTCTGAGCTTAAAACCTCAAAGATGCGTGATTTCATGAAAGTGCGTATAACCACAGTTTCAGCACTCTACCTCGCATCCTTAAAGAGATAAACGCATATTCACTGAAATTCAGTCGTATAGTCACTATTCACTCTAGTTTGTCACCTTCCCACTGAGTTAAACACAGAATGATCATTTTTGCCAAGCAGAACTAAAAAAAAGAAAGTTTTTGAAAAAGTGCATATCTTCACTACAGAGGCTTTAATTCACTTCCAAATGACCATACAAGCACATTGTGTGAAACAAAACCATATATGCATTGCACTGTGATCTGAAGCTGTTACCTGGCCAGAAACACGCACAGATTCAAGTTCTGAGCTTAAAACCTCAAAGAAGCGTGTTTTCATGAAAATGCGTATAGCCACAGTTTCAACGCTCAAGCTCGCTTCCTGACAGATATTGGGGCATGTTCACTCCAATTCAGTCATACAGCCACAATTCCCTAAAGTTTGTCACCTTCCCACTGAGTTACACACAGAATGAACATTTTTGACAAGCAGAACTAAAAAAAAGAAAGTTTTTGAAAAAGTGGATATCATCACTTCAGAAGCTTTTATTCACTTGCAAATGACAATACAAGCACATTGTGTGAAACAAAACCATATATGCATTGCACTGTGATCTGAAGCTGTGACCTGGCCAGAAACACGCACAGATTCAAACTCTGAGCTTAAAACCTCAAAGAAGAGTGTTTTCATGAAAGTGCGTATAACCACAGTTTCAGCACTCTACCTCGCATCCTTAAAGAGATAAACGCATATTCACTCAAATTCAGTCGTATAGTCACTTTTCACTCTAGTTTGTCACCTTCCCACTGAGTTAAACACAGAATGATCATTTTTGCCAAGCAGAACTAAAAAAAGAAAGTTTTTGAAAAAGTGCATATCTTCACTACAGAGGCTTTAATTCACTTCCAAATGACCATACAAGCACATTGTGTGAAACAAAACCATATATGCATTGCACTGTGATCTGAAGCTGTTACCTGGCCAGAAACACGCACAGATTCAAACTCTGAGCTTAAAACCTCAAAGAAGCGTGATTTCATGAAAGTGCGTATAACCACAGTTTCAGCACTCTACCTCGCATCCTCACAGAGATAAACACATATTCACTCAAATTCAGTCGTATAGTCACTATTCGCTCTAGTTTGTCACTTTCCCACTGAGTTACACGCAGAATGAAAATTTTTGACGAACAGAACCAAAAAAAAGAAAGTTTTTGAAAAATGCATATCTTCACTTCAGAAGCTTATATTCACTTCCAAATGACCATACAAACACATTGGACCACACGAGACCATATATGTACTGCCATGTGATCTGAAGCTGTTCCCGGCCCAGAAACAAACACAGATTCAAACTCTGAGCTTAAAACCTCAAAGAAGCGTGTTTTCATGAAAGTGCGTATAACCACAGTTTCAGCACTCTACCTCGCATCCTTAAAGAGATAAACGCATATTCACTGAAATTCAGTCGTATAGTCACTATTCACTCTAGTTTGTCACCTTTCCACTGAGTTAAACACAGAATGATCATTTTTGCCAAGCAGAACTAAAAAAAAGAAAGTTTTTGAAAAAGTGCATATCTTCACTACAGAGGCTTTAATTCACTTCCAAATGACCATACAAGCACATTGTGTGAAACAAAACCATAAATGCATTGCACTGTGATCTGAAGCTGTTACCTGGCCAGAAACACGCACAGATTCAAACTCTGAGCTTAAAACCTCAAAGAAGCGTGATTTCATGAAAGTGCGTATAACCACAGTTTCAGCACTCTACCTCGCATCCTGACAGAGATAAACACATATTCAGTCGTATAGTCACTATTCACTCTAGTTTGTCACCTTCCCACTGAGTTAAACACAGAATGATCATTTTTGCCAAGCAGAACTAAAAAAAAGAAAGTTTTTGAAAAAGTGCATATCTTCACTACAGAGGCTTTAATTCACTTCCAAATGACCATACAAGCACATTGTGTGAAACAAAACCATAAATGCATTGCACTGTGATCTGAAGCTGTTCCCGGCCCAGAAACACACACAGATTCACGTTCTGAACTTAAAACCACAAAGAAGTGTGTTTTCATGAAAGTGTGTATAACCACAGTTTCAACGCTCTAGCTCGCTTCCTGACAGAGATTGGGGCATATTCATTCTGTTATGGCCCCAATTTGTTATTACATTTATAACACAACAGCAACAGCAAGGGATGACAAACACAGTTTTAACAACTAAAACACATTTAATTTTTAACGAAGACAAAGACTAATAACAACCTACAACTGAAGACCAAGATTGATAAATAAGAAAAAACAGAAATAATTACAGTCCCTTTTTAGTGGGGTGGCTTGGTGATGTCCTGGATGAAGAAAATGCTCAAACACAGTCAAAGAAATCCACAAAAGAAACGTCACAGGTCTTGAACAGAATGGCAGGTCTGGTCATCTTCTTGCAATTTCTCCTACTACTTTACTGTCTCAATTCTTTTCCTTATATACTCTTTTGCAGACCCCACCCACATTTAGACCTCTTTTTTTTAATTTTCTGAGACTTGCCCCAGACATGTCTGGAAACATGTCCAAACATGACTCCAGTCTGAGCTTAACAAAAAAAAGGTAAATACTGCCATCTAGTGGCCTATATTCACATTACACCTCCATTCCAAAAGGGAAAAATTTTGACTCATAAAGGCAAAATTTTTCTTTTCAATACAAAATGGTAAAGTGAACACTTGTCTATATATCCATATCATACAATATTCAAATAAACACATGATATATATATACATATTCAAACACGGGATAAGCAATCAGCAATTACATTGTCTGTACCCTTCACATGCTTAATTTCCAAGTCAAACTCCTGTAAAATCAAACTCCAATTCAACAATCTCCGATTCTTGTTTTTCATCTTACTCAAAAACGTTAACGGATTGTGGTCAGTGTACACAATCATTGGCTTTTGTCCTGTACAAACATAAACCTCAAAGTGTTGTAAAGAAAGGACCAGAGCCAACAGTTCCTTCTCTATTGTGGAATAG
The DNA here is from genome assembly GCA_029721435.1 of Gymnothorax reevesii. Taxonomy (NCBI): domain Eukaryota; kingdom Metazoa; phylum Chordata; class Actinopteri; order Anguilliformes; family Muraenidae; genus Gymnothorax; species Gymnothorax reevesii. The sequence continues at coordinate 44,792,632 of CM056592.1, forward strand.
TTCCTTTGGTGGCGATTGAACTTCCTGGAGAAGTATGCCACGGGATGCTCAATGTCATCAGAGTCACTTCTCTGTAGGAGCACAGATCCACAAGCTTGGTCGCTAGCATCGACCGCGATGGAGAACGGTTTGTTGAAGTCAGGAGATTTGAGCACGGGGAAGTGACACAGCAGAGACTTCAGGTGATCGAAGGCTCTCTGGCATGCATCATCCCAGGTGAACTTTACGCCTTTCTTCAGTTGGTTAGTTAGACTGAGAGCAATCTCAGCAAAGTTCTTGCAGAACTTGCGGTAGTACCCGATCATTCCAAGGAAGCGGCGCAAAGCTTTTTTGTTGTCAGGAACTGGAAAGTCCATGATGGCTTGGACTTTAGCATTTATGGGTGCCACCTTACCCTGGCCTATGACGTAGCCAAGATAGGTGACAGTAGCACAACCAAAGTCACTCTTGCTCAGGTTAACAGTCAGGTTAGCCTGGGTCAGGCGCTGGAACAACGTCTCTACATCTTTTAGATGTTCTTCCCAGGAGTCACTCCATGTGATCAGGTCATCGATGTACGCACCCGTGTGTGGCAATCCGGCGATTGTAGACTGTATCATCCTTTGGAACGTGGCTGGGGCATTTTTCATGCCAAAGGGTAGGACTTCATACTGGTACAATCCAGATGGTGTGGCAAAAGCAGAGATGCTCTTGGCCCTCTCAGTTAAAGGCACACACCAATAACCCTTCAATAAATCAATCTTGGTCAGAAACTTTGCTTGCCCTACACTATCAATACAATCATCAATCCTAGGTATTGGAAACACATCAGTTCTAGTTACAGCATTGACTTTGCGATAATCTGTACAGAATCTAGTACTTCCATCAGGTTTTGGAACTAGCACACAGGGTGAACTCCAATCGGAGTTGGAGGGTCTGATAATATCATGTTTTAACATGTACTCAACCTCTTTCTCAGCAATCTTTCTCTTTTTAGGATTCATCCGGTATGGATGCTGTTTTATTGGTTTGGCATCACCAACATCTACATCATGAGAGGCTATAGTAACTCTCTTTGGAACATCAGGAAACAAATCCTCATATTTCTTGATCAACCTTTCAAACTGATCTCTCTGTGAGGGTTCTAAGTGCTGGAGTTTTACATCAAGATTTTGCAACACTTCAGTGTTTGACAATTTACATGAAAGAACTTCAGCTTTAATTCTTGGTTCATCATCTTGAAACTCCCCCTCATCTTCACACGTTTCGACCATTGGAGAATCTGAAGTGACAGCTGCAACCCTAGCATTTCTGTCATGATAAGGCTTTAGCATGTTAATATGACACAATTGTTTTGGTTTTCTCCTATCTGGAGTCTTCACAATGTAATTGAGATCATTGAGTTTTGTCAGAATTTCATAAGGACCATGAAATCTAGCCTGCAATGGATTGGACTGCAAGGGAAACAACACAAGGACCTTGTCTCCTGGTTTAAACTCACGGCTTCTAGCCTTATGATCATACCAAGTTTTCATTTTTCCCTGACTTGATTTCAAGTTCTCTTTGGCAAGGTCACAAGCTGCACGCAATCTTTCCTTGAACTTGCTAACATAGTCTAACAGACTGATTTGCGGCTCTTCCTCTTGCCATTGTTCACTCAATAATAGCAAAGGTCCTCTCACTTCATGACCAAACACAAGCTCAAATGGACTGAATCCAGTAGACTCCTGCACTGCTTCTCTAGCTGCAAACAACAGCAAATGAACCCCTTCATCCCAGTCTTTCTCATGGTCATAACAATAAGTCCTCATCATTGTCTTGAGAGTGGAATGAAACCGCTCTAAGGCACCCTGACTTTCTGGATGATAGGCACTAGAAAGAATCTGTTTTGCACCTAGTTCATACACAACCTGCTGAAACAATCCTGAAGTGAAATTGCTACCTTGGTCTGACTGAATTTCCCTGGGAAGGCCAAACAACGTGAAGAACTTTATCAAAGCCTTCGAGATTGCAGCTGCCTTGATGTTACGTAGAGGTATGGCTTCGGGGAATCTGGTAGATGCACACATGATTGTCAACAAGTACTGATTTCCAGATCTAGTCTTGGGTAATGGACCAACGCAATCAACAATGACCCTAGAGAATGGCTCCCCAAATGCTGGGATAGGCTGCAATGGAGCTACAGGTGGATCTAACTGGTGTTTTCCAACTACCTGACAAGTGTGACAGGTTTTGCAAAAGTTGGAAACGTCTTTCCGAAGCCCAGGCCAAAAGAAGTGTTTCATGATCTTATCAACAGTCTTGTTAACACCAAGATGACCTCCTAAAGGTAAACTATGAGCCATTGTTAAGATCTCATTCCTATAGACCTTCGGAACAACAATTTGCCTGACCACTGCCCAATCTGCATTGGCAGGGATATCAGGAGGGCGCCACTTCCGCATCAACACACCATCCTTGAGATAATACCCAACTGGAACTGCATCTATTTCTTTTTCAGGAAGGGCTCTCCTCTTTAGTACACCAATTTCAGGATCATTAGTTTGCTCCTCAATCAACCGCTTTCTGGACAGAGACAAGTCTCCAGACACATCAGAATCACCAGACCCATCCGGCTGGCTGAATAGAGAACTGATAAAAGTATCTGATAAGTCCTCAAACGGAGAAACCATAGTAGGCCAATCAGAGTCATGAGGCGAACCACCTGAGTCCTGACTATTCAATGTACTGGACGGCACCACAACATCATCTTCTTTAGCCTTCTTGGCCATAGCACGAGTCACTGCGCAAGAAGGATACAGAGATGGGTCCTCATCCCCATTTTCAGTGCTCGGCTGTGAAGTAAGATGTACAGGGGGAACTACTTTGCCCCCAGCCAGGTCATTGCCTAGCAACAGAGAAACACCCTTTATAGGTAGACTTGACATAAGTCCCACCTTTACCTGTCCTGTAACTAAATCTGACTTCAAGAATATAGAGCGCAGGGGTACAGATACAGTCCTCCCTTCAATACCTTGTACAAGTATGAAATCCCCTGAAGCGGTCTCATCACGTAACTCCAAGGAGTCCATCAACAAAAGTGACTGAGAAGCTCCGGTATCCCTTAGGATATATATGGGGACAGGAGTAGTATGCTCATTCAGAGCCACAAATCCCTCTGACACAAATGGAAGAAATTCCTCCCTCACAAAGTCAGCTGTATTAGGCTTTTTAGCCCCACAAGAAGCAGGCAATTTAGCAGATTGGTTATCTACTACAGGGGTTTCTAACCTTGTTTTCACAAAGGCATTTGGTTTGGTATCCTTTTCTTTTTCTTTCTTAGCTTTAAGGAACCAACAGTTAGTTGTAACATGACCAGATTTCTTGCAATAACTGCAAACTAGACCACTTTTGTCACTGTCAGCTTTCACACTTTGATCAGACCTGTTACTGGATTTCTGAGCACCATCACCAGATTTGTCTTTGTCTTTGGGTGAGGAATCTTGGGTATCACCGTAACCCTTTTTCTGAAATTGGGACCATTTATTTTTACTGCTAGACTGAAATTTGGACTTATGAGTGAGAACATATTCATCTGCAAATTTGGCAGCTGATTGCAAGTTCAGTGCTTGCTTCTCATTAAGGTAGGTCTTAACATCATCCTTAACACAGTTCTTGAATTCTTCAACTAACACCATCTCTTTTAGTGAGTTGAAATCATCCTTGACCTCGATAGAAGTACACCAGCGCTCAAAGCAAACCTGCTTTTCATTAGCAAATTCAACATAAGTCTGATTTTCAGATTTCTTCAGACCTCTGAATTTCTGTCGGTAAGCCTCTGGAACCAACTCATAAGCTCTCAAAATAACCTTTTTGACAACCTCATAATCAGAGGAATCATCTGCAGACAAAGCCGAATAGGCTTGTTGAGCTTTACCCTTGAGGACAGTTTGCAACATCAGAGGCCAGTGTTCCTTTGGCCACTGGCAACTCTTTGCTACCTTTTCAAAACACTGGAAATAGTTGTCAACATCCTTTTCCGAAAATGGAGGCACCAGTTTTACCTCCTGGCTAGCCCGAAATTTATTTTCAGTTTGAATTTTTATTTTTAGTTGCTCCATTTGGAGTCTTTCTTCTCTATCGAATTTCTCTAATTCAAAATCTCTCTGTCTTGCAAATTTTTCTAACTCAAATTCTCTTTGTTTTTCTTCTCTTGCTAATTTTTCTAACTCAAACTGCCTTTGTTTTTCTTTTTCTTCCCTCTCAAATTCTCTTTGTTTCTCTTTTTCCTCCCTTTCTTTTTCTCTTTCTTCCCTTTCTTTCTCTTTTTCCTCCCTTTCTTTTTCTCTTTCCTCCCTTTCAATCTCTAGCATTTTTAATTTAAGTTCCATTTCTATATTTGGATTTTCCACTGGAAACTGTTCCAGATCTCCTGGTGCAAACACATTTTCATCAATGTAATATTCAACTATCTCTCTAGCCAGTCTTGCTTTTCGCATGGCTGGTTTTACCTCTGTCAGCTCCAACTGTCTGCAAATTTCTAGCAGTTCTGTCTTTTTAAAAGACTTCAAAACCCCTACGGTTGGTGATGCCAAGAAATCATCCATTGCTGTTGTCAATATATATCTAGGAAAATTCACAAAAACAATTTCACAATTTGGAATGTTAGATTTTCAATAAATTACTCACACAATGGTCTATCCCGGACGAGCCCCCAATTTGTTATGGCCCCAATTTGTTATTACATTTATAACACAACAGCAACAGCAAGGGATGACAAACACAGTTTTAACAACTAAAACACATTTAATTTTTAACGAAGACAAAGACTAATAACAACCTACAACTGAAGACCAAGATTGATAAATAAGAAAAAACAGAAATAATTACAGTCCCTTTTTAGTGGGGTGGCTTGGTGATGTCCTGGATGAAGAAAATGCTCAAACACAGTCAAAGAAATCCACAAAAGAAACGTCACAGGTCTTGAACAGAATGGCAGGTCTGGTCATCTTCTTGCAATTTCTCCTACTACTTTACTGTCTCAATTCTTTTCCTTATATACTCTTTTGCAGACCCCACCCACATTTAGACCTCTTTTTTTTAATTTTCTGAGACTTGCCCCAGACATGTCTGGAAACATGTCCAAACATGACTCCAGTCTGAGCTTAACAAAAAAAAGGTAAATACTGCCATCTAGTGGCCTATATTCACATTACAATTCCAATTCAGTCATACAGCCACAATTCCCTAAAGTTTGTCACCTTCCCACTGAGTTACACACAGAATGAACATTTTTGACAAGCAGAACTAAAAAAAAGAAAGTTTTTGAAAAAGTGGATATCATCACTTCAGAAGCTTTTATTCACTTCCAAATGACAATACAAGCACATTGTGTGAAACAAAACCATATATGCATTGCACTGTGATCTGAAGCTGTTACCTGGCCAGAAACACGCACAGATTCAAACTCTGAGCTTAAAACCTCAAAGATGCGTGTTTTCATGAAAGTGCGTATAACCACAGTTTCAGCACTCTACCTCGCATCCTTAAAGAGATAAACGCATATTCACTGAAATTCAGTCGTATAGTCACTATTCACTCTAGTTTGTCACCTTCCCACTGAGTTAAACACAGAATGATCATTTTTGCCAAGCGGAACAAAAAAAAAGAAAGTTTTTGAAAAAGTGCATATCTTCACTACAGAGGCTTTAATTCACTTCCAAATGACCATACAAGCACATTGTGTGAAACAAAACCATATATGCAATTCACTGTGATCTGAAGCTGTTACCTGGCCAGAAACACGCACAGATTCAAGTTCTGAGCTTAAAACCTCAAAGAAGCGTGTTTTCATGAAAATGCGTATAGCCACAGTTTCAACGCTCTAGCTCGCTTCCTGACAGATATTGGGGCATGTTCACTCCAATTCAGTCATACAGCCACAATTCCCTAAAGTTTGTCACCTTCCCACTGAGTTACACACAGAATGAACATTTTTGACAAGCAGAACTAAAAAAAAGAAAGTTATTGAAAAAGTGGATATCATCACTTCAGAAGCTTTTATTCACTTGCAAATGACAATACAAGCACATTGTGTGAAACAAAACCATATATGCATTGCACTGTGATCTGAAGCTGTTACCTGGCCAGAAACACGCACAGATTCAAACTCTGAGCTTAAAACCTCAAAGAAGAGTGTTTTCATGAAAGTGCGTATAACCACAGTTTCAGCACTCTACCTCGCATCCTTAAAGAGATAAACGCATATTCACTCAAATTCAGACGTATAGTCACTATTCACTCTAGTTTGTCACCTTCCCACTGAGTTAAACACAGAATGATCATTTTTGCCAAGCAAAACAAAAAAAAAGAAAGTTTTTGAAAAAGTGCATATCTTCACTACAGAGGCTTTAATTCACTTCCAAATGACCATACAAGCACATTGTGTGAAACAAAACCATATATGCATTGCACTGTGATCTGAAGCTGTTACCTGGCCAGAAACACGCACAGATTCAAACTCTGAGCTTAAAACCTCAAAGATGCGTGATTTCATGAAAGTGCGTATAACCACAGTTTCAGCACTCTACCTCGCATCCTTAAAGAGATAAACGCATATTCACTGAAATTCAGTCGTATAGTCACTATTCACTCTAGTTTGTCACCTTCCCACTGAGTTAAACACAGAATGATCATTTTTGCCAAGCAGAACTAAAAAAAAGAAAGTTTTTGAAAAAGTGCATATCTTCACTACAGAGGCTTTAATTCACTTCCAAATGACCATACAAGCACATTGTGTGAAACAAAACCATATATGCATTGCACTGTGATCTGAAGCTGTTACCTGGCCAGAAACACGCACAGATTCAAGTTCTGAGCTTAAAACCTCAAAGAAGCGTGTTTACATGAAAATGCGTATAGCCACAGTTTCAACGCTCAAGCTCGCTTCCTGACAGATATTGGGGCATGTTCACTCCAATTCAGTCATACAGCCACAATTCCCTAAAGTTTGTCACCTTCCCACTGAGTTACACACAGAATGAACATTTTTGACAAGCAGAACTAAAAAAAAGAAAGTTTTTGAAAAAGTGGATATCATCACTTCAGAAGCTTTTATTCACTTGCAAATGACAATACAAGCACATTGTGTGAAACAAAACCATATATGCATTGCACTGTGATCTGAAGCTGTGACCTGGCCAGAAACACGCACAGATTCAAACTCTGAGCTTAAAACCTCAAAGAAGAGTGTTTTCATGAAAGTGCGTATAACCACAGTTTCAGCACTCTACCTCGCATCCTTAAAGAGATAAACGCATATTCACTCAAATTCAGTCGTATAGTCACTTTTCACTCTAGTTTGTCACCTTCCCACTGAGTTAAACACAGAATGATCATTTTTGCCAAGCAGAACTAAAAAAAAGAAAGTTTTTGAAAAAGTGCATATCTTCACTACAGAGGCTTTAATTCACTTCCAAATGACCATACAAGCACATTGTGTGAAACAAAACCATATATGCATTGCACTGTGATCTGAAGCTGTTACCTGGCCAGAAACACGCACAGATTCAAACTCTGAGCTTAAAACCTCAAAGAAGCGTGATTTCATGAAAGTGCGTATAACCACAGTTTCAGCACTCTACCTCGCATCCTCACAGAGATAAACACATATTCACTCAAATTCAGTCGTATAGTCACTATTCGCTCTAGTTTGTCACTTTCCCACTGAGTTACACGCAGAATGAAAATTTTTGACGAACAGAACCAAAAAAAAGAAAGTTTTTGAAAAATGCATATCTTCACTTCAGAAGCTTATATTCACTTCCAAATGACCATACAAACACATTGGACCACACGAGACCATATATGTACTGCCATGTGATCTGAAGCTGTTCCCGGCCCAGAAACAAACACAGATTCAAACTCTGAGCTTAAAACCTCAAAGAAGCGTGTTTTCATGAAAGTGCGTATAACCACAGTTTCAGCACTCTACCTCGCATCCTTAAAGAGATAAACGCATATTCACTGAAATTCAGTCGTATAGTCACTATTCACTCTAGTTTGTCACCTTCCCACTGAGTTAAACACAGAATGATCATTTTTGCCAGGCAGAACTAAAAAAAAGAAAGTTTTTGAAAAAGTGCATATCTTCACTACAGAGGCTTTAATTCACTTCCAAATGACCATACAAGCACATTGTGTGAAACAAAACCATAAATGCATTGCACTGTGATCTGAAGCTGTTACCTGGCCAGAAACACGCACAGATTCAAACTCTGAGCTTAAAACCTCAAAGAAGCGTGATTTCATGAAAGTGCGTATAACCACAGTTTCAGCACTCTACCTCGCATCCTGACAGAGATAAACACATATTCACTCAAATTCAGTCGTATAGTCACTATTCACTCTAGTTTGTCACCTTCCCACTGAGTTAAACACAGAATGATCATTTTTGCCAAGCAGAACTAAAAAAAAGAAAGTTTTTGAAAAAGTGCATATCTTCACTACAGAGGCTTTAATTCACTTCCAAATGACCATACAAGCACATTGTGTGAAACAAAACCATAAATGCATTGCACTGTGATCTGAAGCTGTTCCCGGCCCAGAAACACACACAGATTCACGTTCTGAACTTAAAACCACAAAGAAGTGTGTTTTCATGAAAGTGTGTATAACCACAATTTCAACGCTCTAGCTCGCTTCCTGACAGAGATTGGGGCATATTCATTCCAATTCAGTCATACAGCCACAATTCCCTAAAGTTTGTCACCTTCCCACTGAGTTACACACAGAATGAACATTTTTGACAAGCAGAACTAAAAAAAAGAAAGTTTTTGAAAAAGTGGATATCATCACTTCAGAAGCTTTTATTCACTTCCAAATGACAATACAAGCACATTGTGTGAAACAAAACCATATATGCATTGCACTGTGATCTGAAGCTGTGACCTGGCCAGAAACACGCACAGATTCAAACTCTGAGCTTAAAACCTCAAAGATGCGTGTTTTCATGAAAGTGCGTATAACCGCAGTTTCAGCACTCTACCTCGCATCCTTAAAGAGATAAACGCATATTCACTGAAATTCAGTCGTATAGTCACTATTCACTCTAGTTTGTCACCTTCCCACTGAGTTAAACACAGAATGATCATTTTTGCCAAGCGGAACTAAAAAAAAGAAAGTTTTTGAAAAAGTGCATATCTTCACTACAGAGGCTTTAATTCACTTCCAAATGACCATACAAGCACATTGTGTGAAACAAAACCATATATGCATTGCACTGTGATCTGAAGCTGTTACCTGGCCAGAAACACGCACAGATTCAAACTCTGAGCTTAAAACCTCAAAGAAGCGTGATTTCATGAAAGTGCGTATAACCACAGTTTCAGCACTCTACCTCGCATCCTCACAGAGATAAACACATATTCACTCAAATTCAGTCGTATAGTCACTATTCGCTCTAGTTTGTCACTTTCCCACTGAGTTACACGCAGAATGAAAATATTTGACGAACAGAACCAAAAAAAAGAAAGTTTTTGAAAAATGCATATCTTCACTTCAGAAGCTTATATTCACTTCCAAATGACCATACAAACACATTGGACCACACGAGACCATATATGTACTGCCATGTGATCTGAAGCTGTTCCCGGCCCAGAAACAAACACAGATTCAAACTCTGAGCTTAAAACCTCAAAGAAGCGTGTTTTCATGAAAGTGCGTATAACCACAGTTTCAGCACTCTACCTCGCATCCTTAAAGAGATAAACGCATATTCACTGAAATTCAGTCGTATAGTCACTATTCACTCTAGTTTGTCACCTTCCCACTGAGTTAAACACAGAATGATCATTTTTGCCAAGCAGAACTAAAAAAAAGAAAGTTTTTGAAAAAGTGAATATCTTCACTACAGAGGCTTTAATTCACTTCCAAATGACCATACAAGCACATTGTGTGAAACAAAACCATAAATGCATTGCACTGTGATCTGAAGCTGTTACCTGGCCAGAAACACGCACAGATTCAAACTCTGAGCTTAAAACCTCAAAGAAGCGTGATTTCATGAAAGTGCGTATAACCACAGTTTCAGCACTCTACCTCGCATCCTGACAGAGATAAACACATATTCACTCAAATTCAGTCGTATAGTCACTATTCACTCTAGTTTGTCACCTTCCCACTGAGTTAAACACAGAATGATCATTTTTGCCAAGCAGAACTAAAAAAAAGAAAGTTTTTGAAAAAGTGCATATCTTCACTACAGAGGCTTTAATTCACTTCCAAATGACCATACAAGCACATTGTGTGAAACAAAACCATAAATGCATTGCACTGTGATCTGAAGCTGTTCCCGGCCCAGAAACACACACAGATTCACGTTCTGAACTTAAAACCACAAAGAAGTGTGTTTTCATGAAAGTGTGTATAACCACAATTTCAACGCTCTAGCTCGCTTCCTGACAGAGATTGGGGCATATTCATTCCAATTCAGTCATACAGCCACAATTCCCTAAAGTTTGTCACCTTCCCACTGAGTTACACACAGAATGAACATTTTTGACAAGCAGAACTAAAAAAAAGAAAGTTTTTGAAAAAGTGGATATCATCACTTCAGAAGCTTTTATTCACTTCCAAATGACAATACAAGCACATTGTGTGAAACAAAACCATATATGCATTGCACTGTGATCTGAAGCTGTTACCTGGCCAGAAACACGCACAGATTCAAACTCTGAGCTTAAAACCTCAAAGATGCGTGTTTTCATGAAAGTGCGTATAACCACAGTTTCAGCACTCTACCTCGCATCCTTAAAGAGATAAACGCATATTCACTGAAATTCAGTCGTATAGTCACTATTCACTCTAGTTTGTCACCTTCCCACTGAGTTAAACACAGAATGATCATTTTTGCCAAGCGGAACAAAAAAAAAGAAAGTTTTTGAAAAAGTGCATATCTTCACTACAGAGGCTTTAATTCACTTCCAAATGACCATACAAGCACATTGTGTGAAACAAAACCATATATGCAATTCACTGTGATCTGAAGCTGTTACCTGGCCAGAAACACGCACAGATTCAAGTTCTGAGCTTAAAACCTCAAAGAAGCGTGTTTTCATGAAAATGCGTATAGCCACAGTTTCAACGCTCTAGCTCGCTTCCTGACAGATATTGGGGCATGTTCACTCCAATTCAGTCATACAGCCACAATTCCCTAAAGTTTGTCACCTTCCCACTGAGTTACACACAGAATGAACATTTTTGACAAGCAGAACTAAAAAAAAGAAAGTTATTGAAAAAGTGGATATCATCACTTCAGAAGCTTTTATTCACTTGCAAATGACAATACAAGCACATTGTGTGAAACAAAACCATATATGCATTGCACTGTGATCTGAAGCTGTTACCTGGCCAGAAACACGCACAGATTCAAACTCTGAGCTTAAAACCTCAAAGAAGAGTGTTTTCATGAAAGTGCGTATAACCACAGTTTCAGCACTCTACCTCGCATCCTTAAAGAGATAAACGCATATTCACTCAAATTCAGACGTATAGTCACTATTCACTCTAGTTTGTCACCTTCCCACTGAGTTAAACACAGAATGATCATTTTTGCCAAGCAAAACAAAAAAAAAGAAAGTTTTTGAAAAAGTGCATATCTTCACTACAGAGGCTTTAATTCACTTCCAAATGACCATACAAGCACATTGTGTGAAACAAAACCATATATGCATTGCACTGTGATCTGAAGCTGTTACCTGGCCAGAAACACGCACAGATTCAAACTCTGAGCTTAAAACCTCAAAGATGCGTGATTTCATGAAAGTGCGTATAACCACAGTTTCAGCACTCTACCTCGCATCCTTAAAGAGATAAACGCATATTCACTGAAATTCAGTCGTATAGTCACTATTCGCTCTAGTTTGTCACCTTCCCACTGAGTTAAACACAGAATGATCATTTTTGCCAAGCAGAACTAAAAAAAAGAAAGTTTTTGAAAAAGTGCATATCTTCACTACAGAGGCTTTAATTCACTTCCAAATGACCATACAAGCACATTGTGTGAAACAAAACCATATATGCATTGCACTGTGATCTGAAGCTGTTACCTGGCCAGAAACACGCACAGATTCAAGTTCTGAGCTTAAAACCTCAAAGAAGCGTGTTTACATGAAAATGCGTATAGCCACAGTTTCAACGCTCAAGCTCGCTTCCTGACAGATATTGGGGCATGTTCACTCCAATTCAGTCATACAGCCACAATTCCCTAAAGTTTGTCACCTTCCCACTGAGTTACACACAGAATGAACATTTTTGACAAGCAGAACTAAAAAAAAGAAAGTTTTTGAAAAAGTGGATATCATCACTTCAGAAGCTTTTATTCACTTGCAAATGACAATACAAGCACATTGTGTGAAACAAAACCATATATGCATTGCACTGTGATCTGAAGCTGTGACCTGGCCAGAAACACGCACAGATTCAAACTCTGAGCTTAAAACCTCAAAGAAGAGTGTTTTCATGAAAGTGCGTATAACCACAGTTTCAGCACTCTACCTCGCATCCTTAAAGAGATAAACGCATATTCACTCAAATTCAGTCGTATAGTCACTTTTCACTCTAGTTTGTCACCTTCCCACTGAGTTAAACACAGAATGATCATTTTTGCCAAGCAGAACTAAAAAAAAGAAAGTTTTTGAAAAAGTGCATATCTTCACTACAGAGGCTTTAATTCACTTCCAAATGACCATACAAGCACATTGTGTGAAACAAAACCATATATGCATTGCACTGTGATCTGAAGCTGTTACCTGGCCAGAAACACGCACAGATTCAAACTCTGAGCTTAAAACCTCAAAGAAGCGTGATTTCATGAAAGTGCGTATAACCACAGTTTCAGCACTCTACCTCGCATCCTCACAGAGATAAACACATATTCACTCAAATTCAGTCGTATAGTCACTATTCGCTCTAGTTTGTCACTTTCCCACTGAGTTACACGCAGAATGAAAATTTTTGACGAACAGAACCAAAAAAAAGAAAGTTTTTGAAAAATGCATATCTTCACTTCAGAAGCTTATATTCACTTCCAAATGACCATACAAACACATTGGACCACACGAGACCATATATGTACTGCCATGTGATCTGAAGCTGTTCCCGGCCCAGAAACAAACACAGATTCAAACTCTGAGCTTAAAACCTCAAAGAAGCGTGTTTTCATGAAAGTGCGTATAACCACAGTTTCAGCACTCTACCTCGCATCCTTAAAGAGATAAACGCATATTCACTGAAATTCAGTCGTATAGTCACTATTCACTCTAGTTTGTCACCTTCCCACTGAGTTAAACACAGAATGATCATTTTTGCCAAGCAGAACTAAAAAAAAGAAAGTTTTTGAAAAAGTGCATATCTTCACTACAGAGGCTTTAATTCACTTCCAAATGACCATACAAGCACATTGTGTGAAACAAAACCATAAATGCATTGCACTGTGATCTGAAGCTGTTACCTGGCCAGAAACACGCACAGATTCAAACTCTGAGCTTAAAACCTCAAAGAAGCGTGATTTCATGAAAGTGCGTATAACCACAGTTTCAGCACTCTACCTCGCATCCTGACAGAGATAAACACATATTCACTCAAATTCAGTCGTATAGTCACTATTCACTCTAGTTTGTCACCTTCCCACTGAGTTAAACACAGAATGATCATTTTTGCCAAGCAGAACTAAAAAAAAGAAAGTTTTTGAAAAAGTGCATATCTTCACTACAGAGGCTTTAATTCACTTCCAAATGACCATACAAGCACATTGTGTGAAACAAAACCATAAATGCATTGCACTGTGATCTGAAGCTGTTCCCGGCCCAGAAACACACACAGATTCACGTTCTGAACTTAAAACCACAAAGAAGTGTGTTTTCATGAAAGTGTGTATAACCACAATTTCAACGCTCTAGCTCGCTTCCTGACAGAGATTGGGGCATATTCATTCCAATTCAGTCATACAGCCACAATTCCCTAAAGTTTGTCACCTTCCCACTGAGTTACACACAGAATGAACATTTTTGACAAGCAGAACTAAAAAAAAGAAAGTTTTTGAAAAAGTGGATATCATCACTTCAGAAGCTTTTATTCACTTCCAAATGACAATACAAGCACATTGTGTGAAACAAAACCATATATGCATTGCACTGTGATCTGAAGCTGTGACCTGGCCAGAAACACGCACAGATTCAAACTCTGAGCTTAAAACCTCAAAGATGCGTGTTTTCATGAAAGTGCGTATAACCACAGTTTCAGCACTCTACCTCGCATCCTTAAAGAGATAAACGCATATTCACTGAAATTCAGTCGTATAGTCACTATTCACTCTAGTTTGTCACCTTCCCACTGAGTTAAACACAGAATGATCATTTTTGCCAAGTGGAACTAAAAAAAAGAAAGTTTTTGAAAAAGTGCATATCTTCACTACAGAGGCTTTAATTCACTTCCAAATGACCATACAAGCACATTGTGTGAAACAAAACCATATATGCATTGCACTGTGATCTGAAGCTGTTACCTGGCCAGAAACACGCACAGATTCAAACTCTGAGCTTAAAACCTCAAAGAAGCGTGATTTCATGAAAGTGCGTATAACCACAGTTTCAGCACTCTTCCTCGCATCCTGACAGAGATAAACACATATTCACTCAAATTCAGTCGTATAGTCACTATTCACTCTAGTTTGTCACTTTCCCACTGAGTTACACGCAGAATGAAAATTTTTGACGAACAGAACCAAAAAAAAGAAAGTTTTTGAAAAATGCATATCTTCACTTCAGAAGCTTATATTCACTTCCAAATGACCATACAAACACATTGGACCACACGAGACCATATATGTACTGCCATGTGATCTGAAGCTGTTCCCGGCCCAGAAACAAACACAGATTCAAACTCTGAGCTTAAAACCTCAAAGAAGCGTGTTTTCATGAAAGTGCGTATAACCACAGTTTCAGCACTCTACCTCGCATCCTTAAAGAGATAAACGCATATTCACTGAAATTCAGTCGTATAGTCACTATTCACTCTAGTTTGTCACCTTCCCACTGAGTTAAACACAGAATGATCATTTTTGCCAAGCAGAACTAAAAAAAAGAAAGTTTTTGAAAAAGTGAATATCTTCACTACAGAGGCTTTAATTCACTTCCAAATGACCATACAAGCACATTGTGTGAAACAAAACCATAAATGCATTGCACTGTGATCTGAAGCTGTTACCTGGCCAGAAACACGCACAGATTCAAACTCTGAGCTTAAAACCTCAAAGAAGCGTGATTTCATGAAAGTGCGTATAACCACAGTTTCAGCACTCTACCTCGCATCCTGACAGAGATAAACACATATTCACTCAAATTCAGTCGTATAGTCACTATTCACTCTAGTTTGTCACCTTCCCACTGAGTTAAACACAGAATGATCATTTTTGCCAAGCAGAACTAAAAAAAAGAAAGTTTTTGAAAAAGTGCATATCTTCACTACAGAGGCTTTAATTCACTTCCAAATGACCATACAAGCACATTGTGTGAAACAAAACCATAAATGCATTGCACTGTGATCTGAAGCTGTTCCCGGCCCAGAAACACACACAGATTCACGTTCTGAACTTAAAACCACAAAGAAGTGTGTTTTCATGAAAGTGTGTATAACCACAATTTCAACGCTCTAGCTCGCTTCCTGACAGAGATTGGGGCATATTCATTCCAATTCAGTCATACAGCCACAATTCCCTAAAGTTTGTCACCTTCCCACTGAGTTACACACAGAATGAACATTTTTGACAAGCAGAACTAAAAAAAAGAAAGTTTTTGAAAAAGTGGATATCATCACTTCAGAAGCTTTTATTCACTTCCAAATGACAATACAAGCACATTGTGTGAAACAAAACCATATATGCATTGCACTGTGATCTGAAGCTGTTACCTGGCCAGAAACACGCACAGATTCAAACTCTGAGCTTAAAACCTCAAAGATGCGTGTTTTCATGAAAGTGCGTATAACCACAGTTTCAGCACTCTACCTCGCATCCTTAAAGAGATAAACGCATATTCACTGAAATTCAGTCGTATAGTCACTATTCACTCTAGTTTGTCACCTTCCCACTGAGTTAAACACAGAATGATCATTTTTGCCAAGCGGAACAAAAAAAAAGAAAGTTTTTGAAAAAGTGCATATCTTCACTACAGAGGCTTTAATTCACTTCCAAATGACCATACAAGCACATTGTGTGAAACAAAACCATATATGCATTGCACTGTGATCTGAAGCTGTTACCTGGCCAGAAACACGCACAGATTCAAGTTCTGAGCTTAAAACCTCAAAGAAGCGTGTTTTCATGAAAATGCGTATAGCCACAGTTTCAACGCTCTAGCTCGCTTCCTGACAGATATTGGGGCATGTTCACTCCAATTCAGTCATACAGCCACAATTCCCTAAAGTTTGTCACCTTCCCACTGAGTTACACACAGAATGAACATTTTTGACAAGCAGAACTAAAAAAAAGAAAGTTATTGAAAAATTGGATATCATCACTTCAGAAGCTTTTATTCACTTGCAAATGACAATACAAGCACATTGTGTGAAACAAAACCATATATGCATTGCACTGTGATCTGAAGCTGTTACCTGGCCAGAAACACGCACAGATTCAAACTCTGAGCTTAAAACTTCAAAGAAGAGTGTTTTCATGAAAGTGCGTATAACCACAGTTTCAGCACTCTACCTCGCATCCTTAAAGAGATAAACGCATATTCACTCAAATTCAGACGTATAGTCACTATTCACTCTAGTTTGTCACCTTCCCACTGAGTTAAACACAGAATGATCATTTTTGCCAAGCAAAACAAAAAAAAAGAAAGTTTTTGAAAAAGTGCATATCTTCACTACAGAGGCTTTAATTCACTTCCAAATGACCATACAAGCACATTGTGTGAAACAAAACCATATATGCATTGCACTGTGATCTGAAGCTGTTACCTGGCCAGAAACACGCACAGATTCAAACTCTGAGCTTAAAACCTCAAAGATGCGTGATTTCATGAAAGTGCGTATAACCACAGTTTCAGCACTCTACCTCGCATCCTTAAAGAGATAAACGCATATTCACTGAAATTCAGTCGTATAGTCACTATTCACTCTAGTTTGTCACCTTCCCACTGAGTTAAACACAGAATGATCATTTTTGCCAAGCAGAACTAAAAAAAAGAAAGTTTTTGAAAAAGTGCATATCTTCACTACAGAGGCTTTAATTCACTTCCAAATGACCATACAAGCACATTGTGTGAAACAAAACCATATATGCATTGCACTGTGATCTGAAGCTGTTACCTGGCCAGAAACACGCACAGATTCAAGTTCTGAGCTTAAAACCTCAAAGAAGCGTGTTTTCATGAAAATGCGTATAGCCACAGTTTCAACGCTCAAGCTCGCTTCCTGACAGATATTGGGGCATGTTCACTCCAATTCAGTCATACAGCCACAATTCCCTAAAGTTTGTCACCTTCCCACTGAGTTACACACAGAATGAACATTTTTGACAAGCAGAACTAAAAAAAAGAAAGTTTTTGAAAAAGTGGATATCATCACTTCAGAAGCTTTTATTCACTTGCAAATGACAATACAAGCACATTGTGTGAAACAAAACCATATATGCATTGCACTGTGATCTGAAGCTGTGACCTGGCCAGAAACACGCACAGATTCAAACTCTGAGCTTAAAACCTCAAAGAAGAGTGTTTTCATGAAAGTGCGTATAACCACAGTTTCAGCACTCTACCTCGCATCCTTAAAGAGATAAACGCATATTCACTCAAATTCAGTCGTATAGTCACTTTTCACTCTAGTTTGTCACCTTCCCACTGAGTTAAACACAGAATGATCATTTTTGCCAAGCAGAACTAAAAAAAAGAAAGTTTTTGAAAAAGTGCATATCTTCACTACAGAGGCTTTAATTCACTTCCAAATGACCATACAAGCACATTGTGTGAAACAAAACCATATATGCATTGCACTGTGATCTGAAGCTGTTACCTGGCCAGAAACACGCACAGATTCAAACTCTGAGCTTAAAACCTCAAAGAAGCGTGATTTCATGAAAGTGCGTATAACCACAGTTTCAGCACTCTACCTCGCATCCTCACAGAGATAAACACATATTCACTCAAATTCAGTCGTATAGTCACTATTCGCTCTAGTTTGTCACTTTCCCACTGAGTTACACGCAGAATGAAAATTTTTGACGAACAGAACCAAAAAAAAGAAAGTTTTTGAAAAATGCATATCTTCACTTCAGAAGCTTATATTCACTTCCAAATGACCATACAAACACATTGGACCACACGAGACCATATATGTACTGCCCTGTGATCTGAAGCTGTTCCCGGCCCAGAAACACACACAGATTCAAACTCTGAGCTTAAAACCTCAAAGAAGCGTGTTTTCATGAAAGTGCGTATAACCACAGTTTCAGCACTCTACCTCGCATCCTTAAAGAGATAAACGCATATTCGCTGAAATTCAGTCGTATAGTCACTATTCACTCTAGTTTGTCACCTTCCCACTGAGTTAAACACAGAATGATCATTTTTGCCAAGCAGAACTTAAAAAAAGAAAGTTTTTGAAAAAGTGCATATCTTCACTACAGAGGCTTTAATTCACTTCCAAATGACCATACAAGCACATTGTGTGAAACAAAACCATATATGCATTGCACTGTGATCTGAAGCTGTTACCTGGCCAGAAACACGCACAGATTCAAACTCTGAGCTTAAAACCTCAAAGAAGCGTGATTTCATGAAAGTGCGTATAACCACAGTTTCAGCACTCTACCTCGCATCCTGACAGAGATAAACACATATTCACTCAAATTCAGTCGTATAGTCACTATTCACTCTAGTTTGTCACTTTCCCACTGAGTTACACACAGAATGAAATTTTTTGACGAACAGAACTAAAAAAAGAAAGTTTTTGAAAAATGCATATCTTCACTTCAGAAGCTTATATTCACTTCCAAATGACCATACAAACACATTGGACCACACGAGACCATCTATGTACTGCCCTGTGATCTGAAGCTGTTCCCGGCCCAGAAACACACACAGATTCACGTTCTGAACTTAAAACCACAAAGAAGTGTGTTTTCATGAAAGTGTGTATAACCACAGTTTCAACGCTCTAGCTCGCTTCCTGACAGAGATTGGGGCATATTCATTCCAATTCAGTCATACAGCCACAATTCCCTAAAGTTTGTCACCTTCCCACTGAGTTACACACAGAATGAAAATTTTTGACAAGCAGAACTAAAAAAAAGAAAGTTTTTGAAAAAGTGGATATCATCACTTCAGAAGCTTGTATTCACTTCCAAATGACAATACAAGAACATTGGGCGAAAGGATTCCATATATGCACTGCCCTGTGATCTGAAGCTGTTACCTGGCCAGAAACACGCACAGATTCAAGTTCTGAGCTTAAAACCTCAAAGAAGCGTGTTTTCATGAAAATGCGTATAGCCACAGTTTCAACGCTCTAGCTCGCTTCCTGACAGATATTGGGGCATGTTCACTCCAGTTCAGTCATACAGCCACAATTCCCTAAAGTTTGTCACCTTCCCACTGAGTTACACACAGAATGAACATTTTTGACAAGCAGAACTAAAGAAAAGAAAGTTTTTGAAAAAGTGGATATCATCACTTCAGAAGCTTTTATTCACTTCCAAATGACCATACAAGCACATTGTGTGAAACAAAACCATAAATGCATTGCACTGTGATCTGAAGCTGTTACCTGGCCAGAAACACGCACAGATTCAAACTCTGAGCTTAAAACCTCAAAGAAGCGTGATTTCATGAAAGTGCGTATAACCACAGTTTCAGCACTCTACCTCGCATCCTGACAGAGATAAACACATATTCACTCAAATTCAGTCGTATAGTCACTATTCACTCTAGTTTGTCACCTTCCCACTGAGTTAAACACAGAATGATCATTTTTGCCAAGCAGAACTAAAAAAAAGAAAGTTTTTGAAAAAGTGCATATCTTCACTACAGAGGCTTTAATTCACTTCCAAATGACCATACAAGCACATTGTGTGAAACAAAACCATAAATGCATTGCACTGTGATCTGAAGCTGTTCCCGGCCCAGAAACACACACAGATTCACGTTCTGAACTTAAAACCACAAAGAAGTGTGTTTTCATGAAAGTGTGTATAACCACAATTTCAACGCTCTAGCTCGCTTCCTGACAGAGATTGGGGCATATTCATTCCAATTCAGTCATACAGCCACAATTCCCTAAAGTTTGTCACCTTCCCACTGAGTTACACACAGAATGAACATTTTTGACAAGCAGAACTAAAAAAAAGAAAGTTTTTGAAAAAGTGGATATCATCACTTCAGAAGCTTTTATTCACTTCCAAATGACAATACAAGCACATTGTGTGAAACAAAACCATATATGCATTGCACTGTGATCTGAAGCTGTTACCTGGCCAGAAACACGCACAGATTCAAACTCTGAGCTTAAAACCTCAAAGATGCGTGTTTTCATGAAAGTGCGTATAACCACAGTTTCAGCACTCTACCTCGCATCCTTAAAGAGATAAACGCATATTCACTGAAATTCAGTCGTATAGTCACTATTCACTCTAGTTTGTCACCTTCCCACTGAGTTAAACACAGAATGATCATTTTTGCCAAGCGGAACAAAAAAAAAGAAAGTTTTTGAAAAAGTGCATATCTTCACTACAGAGGCTTTAATTCACTTCCAAATGACCATACAAGCACATTGTGTGAAACAAAACCATATATGCATTGCACTGTGATCTGAAGCTGTTACCTGGCCAGAAACACGCACAGATTCAAGTTCTGAGCTTAAAACCTCAAAGAAGCGTGTTTTCATGAAAATGCGTATAGCCACAGTTTCAACGCTCTAGCTCGCTTCCTGACAGATATTGGGGCATGTTCACTCCAATTCAGTCATACAGCCACAATTCCCTAAAGTTTGTCACCTTCCCACTGAGTTACACACAGAATGAACATTTTTGACAAGCAGAACTAAAAAAAAGAAAGTTATTGAAAAATTGGATATCATCACTTCAGAAGCTTTTATTCACTTGCAAATGACAATACAAGCACATTGTGTGAAACAAAACCATATATGCATTGCACTGTGATCTGAAGCTGTTACCTGGCCAGAAACACGCACAGATTCAAACTCTGAGCTTAAAACTTCAAAGAAGAGTGTTTTCATGAAAGTGCGTATAACCACAGTTTCAGCACTCTACCTCGCATCCTTAAAGAGATAAACGCATATTCACTCAAATTCAGACGTATAGTCACTATTCACTCTAGTTTGTCACCTTCCCACTGAGTTAAACACAGAATGATCATTTTTGCCAAGCAAAACAAAAAAAAAGAAAGTTTTTGAAAAAGTGCATATCTTCACTACAGAGGCTTTAATTCACTTCCAAATGACCATACAAGCACATTGTGTGAAACAAAACCATATATGCATTGCACTGTGATCTGAAGCTGTTACCTGGCCAGAAACACGCACAGATTCAAACTCTGAGCTTAAAACCTCAAAGATGCGTGATTTCATGAAAGTGCGTATAACCACAGTTTCAGCACTCTACCTCGCATCCTTAAAGAGATAAACGCATATTCACTGAAATTCAGTCGTATAGTCACTATTCACTCTAGTTTGTCACCTTCCCACTGAGTTAAACACAGAATGATCATTTTTGCCAAGCAGAACTAAAAAAAAGAAAGTTTTTGAAAAAGTGCATATCTTCACTACAGAGGCTTTAATTCACTTCCAAATGACCATACAAGCACATTGTGTGAAACAAAACCATATATGCATTGCACTGTGATCTGAAGCTGTTACCTGGCCAGAAACACGCACAGATTCAAGTTCTGAGCTTAAAACCTCAAAGAAGCGTGTTTTCATGAAAATGCGTATAGCCACAGTTTCAACGCTCAAGCTCGCTTCCTGACAGATATTGGGGCATGTTCACTCCAATTCAGTCATACAGCCACAATTCCCTAAAGTTTGTCACCTTCCCACTGAGTTACACACAGAATGAACATTTTTGACGAGCAGAACTAAAAAAAAGAAAGTTTTTGAAAAAGTGGATATCATCACTTCAGAAGCTTTTATTCACTTCCAAATGACAATACAAGCACATTGTGTGAAACAAAACCATATATGCATTGCACTGTGATCTGAAGCTGTTACCTGGCCAGAAACACGCACAGATTCAAACTCTGAGCTTAAAACCTCAAAGAAGAGTGTTTTCATGAAAGTGCGTATAACCACAGTTTCAGCACTCTACCTCGCATCCTTAAAGAGATAAACGCATATTCACTCAAATTCAGTCGTATAGTCACTTTTCACTCTAGTTTGTCACCTTCCCACTGAGTTAAACACAGAATGATCATTTTTGCCAAGCAGAACTAAAAAAAAGAAAGTTTTTGAAAAAGTGCATATCTTCACTACAGAGGCTTTAATTCACTTCCAAATGACCATACAAGCACATTGTGTGAAACAAAACCATATATGCATTGCACTGTGATCTGAAGCTGTTACCTGGCCAGAAACACGCACAGATTCAAACTCTGAGCTTAAAACCTCAAAGAAGCGTGATTTCATGAAAGTGCGTATAACCACAGTTTCAGCGCTCTACCTGGCATCCTGACAGAGATAAACACATATTCACTCAAATTGAGTCGTATAGTCACTATTCACTCTAGTTTGTCACTTTCCCACTGAGTTACACGCAGAATGAAAATTTTTGACGAACAGAACCAAAAAAAAGAAAGTTTTTGAAAAATGCATATCTTCACTTCAGAAGCTTATATTCACTTCCAAATGACCATACAAACACATTGGACCACACGAGACCATATATGTACTGCCCTGTGATTTGAAGCTGTTCCCGGCCCAGAAACACACACAGATTCAAACTCTGAGCTTAAAACCTCAAAGAAGCGTGTTTTCATGAAAGTGCGTATAACCACAGTTTCAGCACTCTACCTCGCATCCTTAAAGAGATAAACGCATATTCACTGAAATTCAGTCGTATAGTCACTATTCACTCGAGTTTGTCACCTTGCCACTGAGTTAAACACAGAATGATCATTTTTGCCAAGCAGAACTTAAAAAAAGAAAGTTTTTGAAAAAGTGCATATCTTCACTACAGAGGCTTTAATTCACTTCCAAATGACCATACAAGCACATTGTGTGAAACAAAACCATATATGCATTGCACTGTGATCTGAAGCTGTTACCTGGCCAGAAACACGCACAGATTCAAACTCTGAGCTTAAAACCTCAAAGAAGCGTGATTTCATGAAAGTGCGTATAACCACAGTTTCAGCACTCTACCTCGCATCCTGACAGAGATAAACACATATTCACTCAAATTCAGTCGTATAGTCACTATTCACTCTAGTTTGTCACTTTCCCACTGAGTTACACACAGAATGAAATTTTTTGACGAACAGAACTAAAAAAAGAAAGTTTTTGAAAAATGCATATCTTCACTTCAGAAGCTTATATTCACTTCCAAATGACCATACAAACACATTGGACCACACGAGACCATCTATGTACTGCCCTGTGATCTGAAGCTGTTCCCGGCCCAGAAACACACACAGATTCACGTTCTGAACTTAAAACCACAAAGAAGTGTGTTTTCATGAAAGTGTGTATAACCACAGTTTCAACGCTCTAGCTCGCTTCCTGACAGAGATTGGGGCATATTCATTCCAATTCAGTCATACAGCCACAATTCCCTAAAGTTTGTCACCTTCCCACTGAGTTACACACAGAATGAAAATTTTTGACAAGCAGAACTAAAAAAAAGAAAGTTTTTGAAAAAGTGGATATCATCACTTCAGAAGCTTGTATTCACTTCCAAATGACAATACAAGAACATTGGGCGAAAGGATTCCATATATGCACTGCCCTGTGATCTGAAGCTGTTACCTGGCCAGAAACACGCACAGATTCAAGTTCTGAGCTTAAAACCTCAAAGAAGCGTGTTTTCATGAAAATGCGTATAGCCACAGTTTCAACGCTCTAGCTCGCTTCCTGACAGATATTGGGGCATGTTCACTCCAGTTCAGTCATACAGCCACAATTCCCTAAAGTTTGTCACCTTCCCACTGAGTTACACACAGAATGAACATTTTTGACAAGCAGAACTAAAGAAAAGAAAGTTTTTGAAAAAGTGGATATCATCACTTCAGAAGCTTTTATTCACTTCCAAATGACCATACAAGCACATTGTGTGAAACAAAACCATAAATGCATTGCACTGTGATCTGAAGCTGTTACCTGGCCAGAAACACGCACAGATTCAAACTCTGAGCTTAAAACCTCAAAGAAGCGTGATTTCATGAAAGTGCGTATAACCACAGTTTCAGCACTCTACCTCGCATCCTGACAGAGATAAACACATATTCACTCAAATTCAGTCGTATAGTCACTATTCACTCTAGTTTGTCACCTTCCCACTGAGTTAAACACAGAATGATCATTTTTGCCAAGCAGAACTAAAAAAAAGAAAGTTTTTGAAAAAGTGCATATCTTCACTACAGAGGCTTTAATTCACTTCCAAATGACCATACAAGCACATTGTGTGAAACAAAACCATAAATGCATTGCACTGTGATCTGAAGCTGTTCCCGGCCCAGAAACACACACAGATTCACGTTCTGAACTTAAAACCACAAAGAAGTGTGTTTTCATGAAAGTGTGTATAACCACAATTTCAACGCTCTAGCTCGCTTCCTGACAGAGATTGGGGCATATTCATTCCAATTCAGTCATACAGCCACAATTCCCTAAAGTTTGTCACCTTCCCACTGAGTTACACACAGAATGAACATTTTTGACAAGCAGAACTAAAAAAAAGAAAGTTTTTGAAAAAGTGGATATCATCACTTCAGAAGCTTTTATTCACTTCCAAATGACAATACAAGCACATTGTGTGAAACAAAACCATATATGCATTGCACTGTGATCTGAAGCTGTTACCTGGCCAGAAACACGCACAGATTCAAACTCTGAGCTTAAAACCTCAAAGATGCGTGTTTTCATGAAAGTGCGTATAACCACAGTTTCAGCACTCTACCTCGCATCCTTAAAGAGATAAACGCATATTCACTGAAATTCAGTCGTATAGTCACTATTCACTCTAGTTTGTCACCTTCCCACTGAGTTAAACACAGAATGATCATTTTTGCCAAGCGGAACAAAAAAAAAGAAAGTTTTTGAAAAAGTGCATATCTTCACTACAGAGGCTTTAATTCACTTCCAAATGACCATACAAGCACATTGTGTGAAACAAAACCATATATGCATTGCACTGTGATCTGAAGCTGTTACCTGGCCAGAAACACGCACAGATTCAAGTTCTGAGCTTAAAACCTCAAAGAAGCGTGTTTTCATGAAAATGCGTATAGCCACAGTTTCAACGCTCTAGCTCGCTTCCTGACAGATATTGGGGCATGTTCACTCCAATTCAGTCATACAGCCACAATTCCCTAAAGTTTGTCACCTTCCCACTGAGTTACACACAGAATGAACATTTTTGACAAGCAGAACTAAAAAAAAGAAAGTTATTGAAAAATTGGATATCATCACTTCAGAAGCTTTTATTCACTTGCAAATGACAATACAAGCACATTGTGTGAAACAAAACCATATATGCATTGCACTGTGATCTGAAGCTGTTACCTGGCCAGAAACACGCACAGATTCAAACTCTGAGCTTAAAACTTCAAAGAAGAGTGTTTTCATGAAAGTGCGTATAACCACAGTTTCAGCACTCTACCTCGCATCCTTAAAGAGATAAACGCATATTCACTCAAATTCAGACGTATAGTCACTATTCACTCTAGTTTGTCACCTTCCCACTGAGTTAAACACAGAATGATCATTTTTGCCAAGCAAAACAAAAAAAAAGAAAGTTTTTGAAAAAGTGCATATCTTCACTACAGAGGCTTTAATTCACTTCCAAATGACCATACAAGCACATTGTGTGAAACAAAACCATATATGCATTGCACTGTGATCTGAAGCTGTTACCTGGCCAGAAACACGCACAGATTCAAACTCTGAGCTTAAAACCTCAAAGATGCGTGATTTCATGAAAGTGCGTATAACCACAGTTTCAGCACTCTACCTCGCATCCTTAAAGAGATAAACGCATATTCACTGAAATTCAGTCGTATAGTCACTATTCACTCTAGTTTGTCACCTTCCCACTGAGTTAAACACAGAATGATCATTTTTGCCAAGCAGAACTAAAAAAAAGAAAGTTTTTGAAAAAGTGCATATCTTCACTACAGAGGCTTTAATTCACTTCCAAATGACCATACAAGCACATTGTGTGAAACAAAACCATATATGCATTGCACTGTGATCTGAAGCTGTTACCTGGCCAGAAACACGCACAGATTCAAGTTCTGAGCTTAAAACCTCAAAGAAGCGTGTTTTCATGAAAATGCGTATAGCCACAGTTTCAACGCTCAAGCTCGCTTCCTGACAGATATTGGGGCATGTTCACTCCAATTCAGTCATACAGCCACAATTCCCTAAAGTTTGTCACCTTCCCACTGAGTTACACACAGAATGAACATTTTTGACAAGCAGAACTAAAAAAAAGAAAGTTTTTGAAAAAGTGGATATCATCACTTCAGAAGCTTTTATTCACTTGCAAATGACAATACAAGCACATTGTGTGAAACAAAACCATATATGCATTGCACTGTGATCTGAAGCTGTGACCTGGCCAGAAACACGCACAGATTCAAACTCTGAGCTTAAAACCTCAAAGAAGAGTGTTTTCATGAAAGTGCGTATAACCACAGTTTCAGCACTCTACCTCGCATCCTTAAAGAGATAAACGCATATTCACTCAAATTCAGTCGTATAGTCACTTTTCACTCTAGTTTGTCACCTTCCCACTGAGTTAAACACAGAATGATCATTTTTGCCAAGCAGAACTAAAAAAAAGAAAGTTTTTGAAAAAGTGCATATCTTCACTACAGAGGCTTTAATTCACTTCCAAATGACCATACAAGCACATTGTGTGAAACAAAACCATATATGCATTGCACTGTGATCTGAAGCTGTTACCTGGCCAGAAACACGCACAGATTCAAACTCTGAGCTTAAAACCTCAAAGAAGCGTGATTTCATGAAAGTGCGTATAACCACAGTTTCAGCGCTCTACCTCGCATCCTGACAGAGATAAACACATATTCACTCAAATTCAGTCGTATAGTCACTATTCACTCTAGTTTGTCACTTTCCCACTGAGTTACACGCAGAATGAAAATTTTTGACGAACAGAACCAAAAAAAAGAAAGTTTTTGAAAAATGCATATCTTCACTTCAGAAGCTTATATTCACTTCCAAATGACCATACAAACACATTGGACCACACGAGACCATATATGTACTGCCCTGTGATTTGAAGCTGTTCCCGGCCCAGAAACACACACAGATTCAAACTCTGAGCTTAAAACCTCAAAGAAGCGTGTTTTCATGAAAGTGCGTATAACCACAGTTTCAGCACTCTACCTCGCATCCTTAAAGAGATAAACGCATATTCGCTGAAATTCAGTCGTATAGTCACTATTCACTCTAGTTTGTCACCTTCCCACTGAGTTAAACACAGAATGATCATTTTTGCCAAGCAGAACTTAAAAAAAGAAAGTTTTTGAAAAAGTGCATATCTTCACTACAGAGGCTTTAATTCACTTCCAAATGACCATACAAGCACATTGTGTGAAACAAAACCATATATGCATTGCACTGTGATCTGAAGCTGTTACCTGGCCAGAAACACGCACAGATTCAAACTCTGAGCTTAAAACCTCAAAGAAGCGTGATTTCATGAAAGTGCGTATAACCACAGTTTCAGCACTCTACCTCGCATCCTGACAGAGATAAACACATATTCACTCAAATTCAGTCGTATAGTCACTATTCACTCTAGTTTGTCACTTTCCCACTGAGTTACACACAGAATGAAATTTTTTGACGAACAGAACTAAAAAAAGAAAGTTTTTGAAAAATGCATATCTTCACTTCAGAAGCTTATATTCACTTCCAAATGACCATACAAACACATTGGACCACACGAGACCATCTATGTACTGCCCTGTGATCTGAAGCTGTTCCCGGCCCAGAAACACACACAGATTCACGTTCTGAACTTAAAACCACAAAGAAGTGTGTTTTCATGAAAGTGTGTATAACCACAGTTTCAACGCTCTAGCTCGCTTCCTGACAGAGATTGGGGCATATTCATTCCAATTCAGTCATACAGCCACAATTCCCTAAAGTTTGTCACCTTCCCACTGAGTTACACACAGAATGAAAATTTTTGACAAGCAGAACTAAAAAAAAGAAAGTTTTTGAAAAAGTGGATATCATCACTTCAGAAGCTTGTATTCACTTCCAAATGACAATACAAGAACATTGGGCGAAAGGATTCCATATATGCACTGCCCTGTGATCTGAAGCTGTTACCTGGCCAGAAACACGCACAGATTCAAGTTCTGAGCTTAAAACCTCAAAGAAGCGTGTTTTCATGAAAATGCGTATAGCCACAGTTTCAACGCTCTAGCTCGCTTCCTGACAGATATTGGGGCATGTTCACTCCAGTTCAGTCATACAGCCACAATTCCCTAAAGTTTGTCACCTTCCCACTGAGTTACACACAGAATGAACATTTTTGACAAGCAGAACTAAAGAAAAGAAAGTTTTTGAAAAAGTGGATATCATCACTTCAGAAGCTTTTATTCACTTCCAAATGACAATACAAGCACATTGTGTGAAACAAAACCATATATGCATTGCACTGTGATCTGAAGCTGTTACCTGGCCAGAAACACGCACAGATTCAAACTCTGAGCTTAAAACCTCAAAGAAGCGTGTTTTCATGAAAGTGCGTATAACCACAGTTTCAGCACTCTACCTCGCATCCTTAAAGAGATAAACGCATATTCACTGAAATTCAGTCGTATAGTCACTATTCACTCTAGTTTGTCACCTTCCCACTGAGTTAAACACAGAATGATCATTTTTGCCAAGCCGAACTAAAAAAAAGAAAGTTTTTGAAAAAGTGCATATCTTCACTACAGAGGCTTTAATTCACTTCCAAATGACCATACAAGCACATTGTGTGAAACAAAACCATATATGCATTGCACTGTGATCTGAAGCTGTTACCTGGCCAGAAACACGCACAGATTCAAGTTCTGAGCTTAAAACCTCAAAGAAGCGTGTTTTCATGAAAATGCGTATAGCCACAGTTTCAACGCTCAAGCTCGCTTCCTGACAGATATTGGGGCATGTTCACTCCAATTCAGTCATACAGCCACAATTCCCTAAAGTTTGTCACCTTCCCACTGAGTTACACACAGAATGAACATTTTTGACAAGCAGAACTAAAAAAAAGAAAGTTTTTGAAAAAGTGGATATCATCACTTCAGAAGCTTTTATTCACTTGCAAATGACAATACAAGCACATTGTGTGAAACAAAACCATATATGCATTGCACTGTGATCTGAAGCTGTGACCTGGCCAGAAACACGCACAGATTCAAACTCTGAGCTTAAAACCTCAAAGAAGAGTGTTTTCATGAAAGTGCGTATAACCACAGTTTCAGCACTCTACCTCGCATCCTTAAAGAGATAAACGCATATTCACTCAAATTCAGTCGTATAGTCACTATTCACTCTAGTTTGTCACCTTCCCACTGAGTTAAACACAGAATGATCATTTTTGCCAAGCAAAACAAAAAAAAAAAAAGTTTTTGAAAAAGTGCATATCTTCACTACAGAGGCTTTAATTCACTTCCAAATGACCATACAAGCACATTGTGTGAAACAAAACCATATATGCATTGCACTGTGATCTGAAGCTGTTACCTGGCCAGAAACACGCACAGATTCAAACTCTGAGCTTAAAACCTCAAAGAAGCGTGATTTCATGAAAGTGCGTATAACCACAGTTTCAGCGCTCTACCTCGCATCCTGACAGAGATAAACACATATTCACTCAAATTCAGTCGTATAGTCACTATTCACTCTAGTTTGTCACTTTCCCACTGAGTTACACGCAGAATGAAAATTTTTGACGAACAGAACCAAAAAAAAGAAAGTTTTTGAAAAATGCATATCTTCACTTCAGAAGCTTATATTCACTTCCAAATGACCATACAAACACATTGGACCACACGAGACCATATATGTACTGCCCTGTGATCTGAAGCTGTTCCCGGCCCAGAAACACACACAGATTCAAACTCTGAGCTTAAAACCTCAAAGAAGCGTGTTTTCATGAAAGTGCGTATAACCACAGTTTCAGCACTCTACCTCGCATCCTTAAAGAGATAAACGCATATTCGCTGAAATTCAGTCGTATAGTCACTATTCACTCTAGTTTGTCACCTTCCCACTGAGTTAAACACAGAATGATCATTTTTGCCAAGCAGAACTAAAAAAAAGAAAGTTTTTGAAAAAGTGCATATCTTCACTACAGAGGCTTTAATTCACTTCCAAATGACCATACAAGCACATTGTGTGAAACAAAACCATATATGCATTGCACTGTGATCTGAAGCTGTTACCTGGCCAGAAACACGCACAGATTCAAACTCTGAGCTTAAAACCTCAAAGAAGCGTGATTTCATGAAAGTGCGTATAACCACAGTTTCAGCACTCTACCTCGCATCCTGACAGAGATAAACACATATTCACTCAAATTCAGTCGTATAGTCACTATTCACTCTAGTTTGTCACTTTCCCACTGAGTTACACACAGAATGAAATTTTTTGACGAACAGAACTAAAAAAAGAAAGTTTTTGAAAAATGCATATCTTCACTTCAGAAGCTTATATTCACTTCCAAATGACCATACAAACACATTGGACCACACGAGACCATCTATGTACTGCCCTGTGATCTGAAGCTGTTCCCGGCCCAGAAACACACACAGATTCACGTTCTGAACTTAAAACCACAAAGAAGTGTGTTTTCATGAAAGTGTGTATAACCACAGTTTCAACGCTCTAGCTCGCTTCCTGACAGAGATTGGGGCATATTCATTCCAATTCAGTCATACAGCCACAATTCCCTAAAGTTTGTCACCTTCCCACTGAGTTACACACAGAATGAAAATTTTTGACAAGCAGAACTAAAAAAAAGAAAGTTTTTGAAAAAGTGGATATCATCACTTCAGAAGCTTGTATTCACTTCCAAATGACAATACAAGAACATTGGGCGAAAGGATTCCATATATGCACTGCCCTGTGATCTGAAGCTGTTACCTGGCCAGAAACACGCACAGATTCAAACTCTGAGCTTAAAACCTCAAAGAAGCGTGTTTTCATGAAAGTGCGTATAACCACAGTTTCAGCACTCTACCTCGCATCCTTAAAGAGATAAACGCATATTCACTGAAATTCAGTCGTATAGTCACTATTCACTCTAGTTTGTCACCTTCCCACTGAGTTAAACACAGAATGATCATTTTTGCCAAGCCGAACTAAAAAAAAGAAAGTTTTTGAAAAAGTGCATATCTTCACTACAGAGGCTTTAATTCACTTCCAAATGACCATACAAGCACATTGTGTGAAACAAAACCATATATGCATTGCACTGTGATCTGAAGCTGTTACCTGGCCAGAAACACGCACAGATTCAAGTTCTGAGCTTAAAACCTCAAAGAAGCGTGTTTTCATGAAAATGCGTATAGCCACAGTTTCAACGCTCAAGCTCGCTTCCTGACAGATATTGGGGCATGTTCACTCCAATTCAGTCATACAGCCACAATTCCCTAAAGTTTGTCACCTTCCCACTGAGTTACACACAGAATGAACATTTTTGACAAGCAGAACTAAAAAAAAGAAAGTTTTTGAAAAAGTGGATATCATCACTTCAGAAGCTTTTATTCACTTGCAAATGACAATACAAGCACATTGTGTGAAACAAAACCATATATGCATTGCACTGTGATCTGAAGCTGTTACCTGGCCAGAAACACGCACATATTCAAACTCTGAGCTTAAAACCTCAAAGATGCGTGATTTCATGAAAGTGCGTATAACCACAGTTTCAGCACTCTACCTCGCATCCTTACAGAGATAAACACATATTCACTCAAATTCAGTCGTATAGTCACTATTCACTCTAGTTTGTCACCTTCCCACTGAGTTAAACACAGAATGATCATTTTTGCCAAGCAGAACTAAAAAAAAGAAAGTTTTTGAAAAAGTGCATATCTTCACTACAGAGGCTTTAATTCACTTCCAAATGACCATACAAGCACATTGTGTGAAACAAAACCATATATGCATTGCACTGTGATCTGAAGCTGTTACCTGGCCAGAAACACGCACAGATTCAAACTCTGAGCTTAAAACCTCAAAGAAGCGTGATTTCATGAAAGTGCGTATAACCACAGTTTCAGCACTCTACCTCGCATCCTGACAGAGATAAACACATATTCACTCAAATTCAGTCGTATAGTCACTATTCACTCTAGTTTGTCACCTTCCCACTGAGTTAAACACAGAATGATCATTTTTGCCAAGCAGAACTAAAAAAAAGAAAGTTTTTGAAAAAGTGCATATCTTCACTACAGAGGCTTTAATTCACTTCCAAATGACCATACAAGCACATTGTGTGAAACAAAACCATAAATGCATTGCACTGTGATCTGAAGCTGTTCCCGGCCCAGAAACACACACAGATTCACGTTCTGAACTTAAAACCACAAAGAAGTGTGTTTTCATGAAAGTGTGTATAACCACAGTTTCAACGCTCTAGCTCGCTTCCTGACAGAGATTGGGGCATATTCATTCCAATTCAGTCATACAGCCACAATTCCCTAAAGTTTGTCACCTTCCCACTGAGTTACACACAGAATGAAAATTTTTGACAAGCAGAACTAAAAAAAAGAAAGTTTTTGAAAAAGTGGATATCATCACTTCAGAAGCTTGTATTCACTTCCAAATGACAATACAAGAACATTGGGCGAAAGGATACCATATATGCACTGCCCTGTGATCTGAAGCTGTTACCTGGCCAGAAACACGCACAGATTCAAGTTCTGAGCTTAAAACCTCAAAGAAGCGTGTTTTCATGAAAATGCGTATAGCCACAGTTTCAACGCTCTAGCTCGCTTCCTGACAGATATTGGGGCATGTTCACTCCAGTTCAGTCATACAGCCACAATTCCCTAAAGTTTGTCACCTTCCCACTGAGTTACACACAGAATGAACATTTTTGACAAGCAGAACTAAAAAAAAGAAAGTTTTTGAAAAAGTGGATATCATCACTTCAGAAGCTTTTATTCACTTCCAAATGACAATACAAGCACATTGTGTGAAACAAAACCATATATGCATTGCACTGTGATCTGAAGCTGTTACCTGGCCAGAAACACGCACAGATTCAAACTCTGAGCTTAAAACCTCAAAGATGCGTGATTTCATGAAAGTGCGTATAACCACAGTTTCAGCACTCTACCTCGCATCCTTACAGAGATAAACACATATTCACTCAAATTCAGTCGTATAGTCACTATTCACTCTAGTTTGTCACTTTCCCACTGAGTTACACGCAGAATGAAAATTTTTGACCAACAGAACCAATAAAAAGAAAGTTTTTGAAAAATGCATATCTTCACTACAGAAGCTTATATTCACTTCCAAATGACCATACAAACACATTGGACCACACGAGACCATATATGTACTGCCCTGTGATTTGAAGCTGTTCCCGGCCCAGAAACACACACAGATTCAAACTCTGAGCTTAAAACCTCAAAGAAGCGTGTTTTCATGAAAGTGCGTATAACCACAGTTTCAGCACTCTACCTCGCATCCTTAAAGAGATAAACGCATATTCACTGAAATTCAGTCGTATAGTCACTATTCACTCTAGTTTGTCACCTTCCCACTGAGTTAAACACAGAATGATCATTTTTGCCAAGCAGAACTAAAAAAAAGAAAGTTTTTGAAAAAGTGCATATCTTCACTACAGAGGCTTTAATTCACTTCCAAATGACCATACAAGCACATTGTGTGAAACAAAACCATATATGCATTGCACTGTGATCTGAAGCTGTTACCTGGCCAGAAACACGCACAGATTCAAACTCTGAGCTTAAAACCTCAAAGAAGCGTGATTTCATGAAAGTGCGTATAACCACAGTTTCAGCACTCTACCTCGCATCCTCACAGAGATAAACACATATTCACTCAAATTCAGTCGTATAGTCACTTTTCGCTCTAGTTTGTCACTTTCCCACTGAGTTACACGCAGAATGAAAATTTTTGACGAACAGAACCAAAAAAAAGAAAGTTTTTGAAAAATGCATATCTTCACTTCAGAAGCTTATATTCACTTCCAAATGACCATACAAACACATTGGACCACACGAGACCATATATGTACTGCCCTGTGATCTGAAGCTGTTCCCGGCCCAGAAACACACACAGATTCAAACTCTGAGCTTAAAACCTCAAAGAAGCGTGATTTCATGAAAGTGCGTATAACCACAGTTTCAGCACTCTACCTCGCATCCTGACAGAGATAAACACATATTCACTCAAATTCAGTCGTATAGTCACTATTCACTCTAGTTTGTCACCTTCCCACTGAGTTAAACACAGAATGATCATTTTTGCCAAGCAGAACTAAAAAAAAGAAAGTTTTTGAAAAAGTGCATATCTTCACTACAGAGGCTTTAATTCACTTCCAAATGACCATACAAGCACATTGTGTGAAACAAAACCATAAATGCATTGCACTGTGATCTGAAGCTGTTCCCGGCCCAGAAACACACACAGATTCACGTTCTGAACTTAAAACCACAAAGAAGTGTGTTTTCATGAAAGTGTGTATAACCACAGTTTCAACGCTCTAGCTCGCTTCCTGACAGAGATTGGGGCATATTCATTCCAATTCAGTCATACAGCCACAATTCCCTAAAGTTTGTCACCTTCCCACTGAGTTACACACAGAATGAAAATTTTTGACAAGCAGAACTAAAAAAAAGAAAGTTTTTGAAAAAGTGGATATCATCACTTCAGAAGCTTGTATTCACTTCCAAATGACAATACAAGAACATTGGGCGAAAGGATACCATATATGCACTGCCCTGTGATCTGAAGCTGTTACCTGGCCAGAAACACGCACAGATTCAAGTTCTGAGCTTAAAACCTCAAAGAAGCGTGTTTTCATGAAAATGCGTATAGCCACAGTTTCAACGCTCTAGCTCGCTTCCTGACAGATATTGGGGCATGTTCACTCCAGTTCAGTCATACAGCCACAATTCCCTAAAGTTTGTCACCTTCCCACTGAGTTACACACAGAATGAACATTTTTGACAAGCAGAACTAAAAAAAAGAAAGTTTTTGAAAAAGTGGATATCATCACTTCAGAAGCTTTTATTCACTTCCAAATGACAATACAAGCACATTGTGTGAAACAAAACCATATATGCATTGCACTGTGATCTGAAGCTGTTACCTGGCCAGAAACACGCACAGATTCAAACTCTGAGCTTAAAACCTCAAAGATGCGTGTTTTCATGAAAGTGCGTATAACCACAGTTTCAGCACTCTACCTCGCATCCTTAAAGAGATAAACGCATATTCACTGAAATTCAGTCGTATAGTCACTATTCACTCTAGTTTGTCACCTTCCCACTGAGTTAAACACAGAATGATCATTTTTGCCAAGCGGAACTAAAAAAAAGAAAGTTTTTGAAAAAGTGCATATCTTCACTACAGAGGCTTTAATTCACTTCCAAATGACCATACAAGCACATTGTGTGAAACAAAACCATATATGCATTGCACTGTGATCTGAAGCTGTTACCTGGCCAGAAACACGCACAGATTCAAGTTCTGAGCTTAAAACCTCAAAGAAGCGTGTTTTCATGAAAATGCGTATAGCCACAGTTTCAACGCTCTAGCTCGCTTCCTGACAGATATTGGGGCATGTTCACTCCAATTCAGTCATACAGCCACAATTCCCTAAAGTTTGTCACCTTCCCACTGAGTTACACACAGAATGAACATTTTTGACAAGCAGAACTAAAAAAAAGAAAGTTATTGAAAAAGTGGATATCATCACTTCAGAAGCTTTTATTCACTTGCAAATGACAATACAAGCACATTGTGTGAAACAAAACCATATATGCATTGCACTGTGATCTGAAGCTGTTACCTGGCCAGAAACACGCACAGATTCAAACTCTGAGCTTAAAACCTCAAAGAAGAGTGTTTTCATGAAAGTGCGTATAACCACAGTTTCAGCACTCTACCTCGCATCCTTAAAGAGATAAACGCATATTCACTCAAATTCAGACGTATAGTCACTATTCACTCTAGTTTGTCACCTTCCCACGGAGTTAAACACAGAATGATCATTTTTGCCAAGCAAAACAAAAAAAAAGAAAGTTTTTGAAAAAGTGCATATCTTCACTACAGAGGCTTTAATTCACTTCCAAATGACCATACAAGCACATTGTGTGAAACAAAACCATATATGCATTGCACTGTGATCTGAAGCTGTTACCTGGCCAGAAACACGCACAGATTCAAACTCTGAGCTTAAAACCTCAAAGAAGAGTGTTTTCATGAAAGTGCGTATAACCACAGTTTCAGCACTCTACCTCGCATCCTTAAAGAGATAAACGCATATTCACTGAAATTCAGTCGTATAGTCACTATTCACTCTAGTTTGTCACCTTCCCACTGAGTTAAACACAGAATGATCATTTTTGCCAAGCAGAACTAAAAAAAAGAAAGTTTTTGAAAAAGTGCATATCTTCACTACAGAGGCTTTAATTCACTTCCAAATGACCATACAAGCACATTGTGTGAAACAAAACCATATATGCATTGCACTGTGATCTGAAGCTGTTACCTGGCCAGAAACACGCACAGATTCAAACTCTGAGCTTAAAACCTCAAAGAAGCGTGATTTCATGAAAGTGCGTATAACCACAGTTTCAGCACTCTACCTCGCATCCTCACAGAGATAAACACATATTCACTCAAATTCAGTCGTATAGTCACTTTTCGCTCTAGTTTGTCACTTTCCCACTGAGTTACACGCAGAATGAAAATTTTTGACGAACAGAACCAAAAAAAAGAAAGTTTTTGAAAAATGCATATCTTCACTTCAGAAGCTTATATTCACTTCCAAATGACCATACAAACACATTGGACCACACGAGACCATATATGTACTGCCCTGTGATCTGAAGCTGTTCCCGGCCCAGAAACACACACAGATTCAAACTCTGAGCTTAAAACCTCAAAGAAGCGTGATTTCATGAAAGTGCGTATAACCACAGTTTCAGCACTCTACCTCGCATCCTGACAGAGATAAACACATATTCACTCAAATTCAGTCGTATAGTCACTATTCACTCTAGTTTGTCACCTTCCCACTGAGTTAAACACAGAATGATCATTTTTGCCAAGCAGAACTAAAAAAAAGAAAGTTTTTGAAAAAGTGCATATCTTCACTACAGAGGCTTTAATTCACTTCCAAATGACCATACAAGCACATTGTGTGAAACAAAACCATATATGCATTGCACTGTGATCTGAAGCTGTTACCTGGCCAGAAACACGCACAGATTCAAGTTCTGAGCTTAAAACCTCAAAGAAGCGTGTTTTCATGAAAATGCGTATAGCCACAGTTTCAACGCTCTAGCTCGCTTCCTGACAGATATTGGGGCATGTTCACTCCAATTCAGTCATACAGCCACAATTCCCTAAAGTTTGTCACCTTCCCACTGAGTTACACACAGAATGAACATTTTTGAAAAGCAGAACTAAAAAAAAGAAAGTTATTGAAAAAGTGGATATCATCACTTCAGAAGCTTTTATTCACTTGCAAATGACAATACAAGCACATTGTGTGAAACAAAACCATATATGCATTGCACTGTGATCTGAAGCTGTTACCTGGCCAGAAACACGCACAGATTCAAACTCTGAGCTTAAAACCTCAAAGAAGAGTGTTTTCATGAAAGTGCGTATAACCACAGTTTCAGCACTCTACCTCGCATCCTTAAAGAGATAAACGCATATTCACTCAAATTCAGACGTATAGTCACTATTCACTCTAGTTTGTCACCTTCCCACGGAGTTAAACACAGAATGATCATTTTTGCCAAGCAAAACAAAAAAAAAGAAAGTTTTTGAAAAAGTGCATATCTTCACTACAGAGGCTTTAATTCACTTCCAAATGACCATACAAGCACATTGTGTGAAACAAAACCATATATGCATTGCACTGTGATCTGAAGCTGTTACCTGGCCAGAAACACGCACAGATTCAAGTTCTGAGCTTAAAACCTCAAAGAAGCGTGTTTTCATGAAAATGCGTATAGCCACAGTTTCAACGCTCTAGCTCGCTTCCTGACAGATATTGGGGCATGTTCACTCCAGTTCAGTCATACAGCCACAATTCCCTAAAGTTTGTCACCTTCCCACTGAGTTACACACAGAATGAACATTTTTGACAAGCAGAACTAAAAAAAAGAAAGTTTTTGAAAAAGTGGATATCATCACTTCAGAAGCTTTTATTCACTTCCAAATGACAATACAAGCACATTGTGTGAAACAAAACCATATATGCATTGCACTGTGATCTGAAGCTGTTACCTGGCCAGAAACACGCACAGATTCAAACTCTGAGCTTAAAACCTCAAAGATGCGTGTTTTCATGAAAGTGCGTATAACCACAGTTTCAGCACTCTACCTCGCATCCTTAAAGAGATAAACGCATATTCACTGAAATTCAGTCGTATAGTCACTATTCACTCTAGTTTGTCACCTTCCCACTGAGTTAAACACAGAATGATCATTTTTGCCAAGCGGAACTAAAAAAAAGAAAGTTTTTGAAAAAGTGCATATCTTCACTACAGAGGCTTTAATTCACTTCCAAATGACCATACAAGCACATTGTGTGAAACAAAACCATATATGCATTGCACTGTGATCTGAAGCTGTTACCTGGCCAGAAACACGCACAGATTCAAGTTCTGAGCTTAAAACCTCAAAGAAGCGTGTTTTCATGAAAATGCGTATAGCCACAGTTTCAACGCTCTAGCTCGCTTCCTGACAGATATTGGGGCATGTTCACTCCAATTCAGTCATACAGCCACAATTCCCTAAAGTTTGTCACCTTCCCACTGAGTTACACACAGAATGAACATTTTTGACAAGCAGAACTAAAAAAAAGAAAGTTATTGAAAAAGTGGATATCATCACTTCAGAAGCTTTTATTCACTTGCAAATGACAATACAAGCACATTGTGTGAAACAAAACCATATATGCATTGCACTGTGATCTGAAGCTGTTACCTGGCCAGAAACACGCACAGATTCAAACTCTGAGCTTAAAACCTCAAAGAAGAGTGTTTTCATGAAAGTGCGTATAACCACAGTTTCAGCACTCTACCTCGCATCCTTAAAGAGATAAACGCATATTCACTCAAATTCAGACGTATAGTCACTATTCACTCTAGTTTGTCACCTTCCCACGGAGTTAAACACAGAATGATCATTTTTGCCAAGCAAAACAAAAAAAAAGAAAGTTTTTGAAAAAGTGCATATCTTCACTACAGAGGCTTTAATTCACTTCCAAATGACCATACAAGCACATTGTGTGAAACAAAACCATATATGCATTGCACTGTGATCTGAAGCTGTTACCTGGCCAGAAACACGCACAGATTCAAACTCTGAGCTTAAAACCTCAAAGAAGAGTGTTTTCATGAAAGTGCGTATAACCACAGTTTCAGCACTCTACCTCGCATCCTTAAAGAGATAAACGCATATTCACTGAAATTCAGTCGTATAGTCACTATTCACTCTAGTTTGTCACCTTCCCACTGAGTTAAACACAGAATGATCATTTTTGCCAAGCAGAACTAAAAAAAAGAAAGTTTTTGAAAAAGTGCATATCTTCACTACAGAGGCTTTAATTCACTTCCAAATGACCATACAAGCACATTGTGTGAAACAAAACCATATATGCATTGCACTGTGATCTGAAGCTGTTACCTGGCCAGAAACACGCACAGATTCAAACTCTGAGCTTAAAACCTCAAAGAAGCGTGATTTCATGAAAGTGCGTATAACCACAGTTTCAGCACTCTACCTCGCATCCTCACAGAGATAAACACATATTCACTCAAATTCAGTCGTATAGTCACTATTCGCTCTAGTTTGTCACTTTCCCACTGAGTTACACGCAGAATGAAAATTTTTGACGAACAGAACCAAAAAAAAGAAAGTTTTTGAAAAATGCATATCTTCACTTCAGAAGCTTATATTCACTTCCAAATGACCATACAAACACATTGGACCACACGAGACCATATATGTACTGCCCTGTGATCTGAAGCTGTTCCCGGCCCAGAAACACACACAGATTCAAACTCTGAGCTTAAAACCTCAAAGAAGCGTGATTTCATGAAAGTGCGTATAACCACAGTTTCAGCACTCTACCTCGCATCCTGACAGAGATAAACACATATTCACTCAAATTCAGTCGTATAGTCACTATTCACTCTAGTTTGTCACCTTCCCACTGAGTTAAACACAGAATGATCATTTTTGCCAAGCAGAACTAAAAAAAAGAAAGTTTTTGAAAAAGTGCATATCTTCACTACAGAGGCTTTAATTCACTTCCAAATGACCATACAAGCACATTGTGTGAAACAAAACCATAAATGCATTGCACTGTGATCTGAAGCTGTTCCCGGCCCAGAAACACACACAGATTCACGTTCTGAACTTAAAACCACAAAGAAGTGTGTTTTCATGAAAGTGTGTATAACCACAGTTTCAACGCTCTAGCTCGCTTCCTGACAGAGATTGGGGCATATTCATTCCAATTCAGTCATACAGCCACAATTCCCTAAAGTTTGTCACCTTCCCACTGAGTTACACACAGAATGAAAATTTTTGACAAGCAGAACTAAAAAAAAGAAAGTTTTTGAAAAAGTGGATATCATCACTTCAGAAGCTTGTATTCACTTCCAAATGACAATACAAGAACATTGGGCGAAAGGATACCATATATGCACTGCCCTGTGATCTGAAGCTGTTACCTGGCCAGAAACACGCACAGATTCAAGTTCTGAGCTTAAAACCTCAAAGAAGCGTGTTTTCATGAAAATGCGTATAGCCATAGTTTCAACGCTCTAGCTCGCTTCCTGACAGATATTGGGGCATGTTCACTCCAGTTCAGTCATACAGCCACAATTCCCTAAAGTTTGTCACCTTCCCACTGAGTTACACACAGAATGAACATTTTTGACAAGCAGAACTAAAAAAAAGAAAGTTTTTGAAAAAGTGGATATCATCACTTCAGAAGCTTTTATTCACTTGCAAATGACAATACAAGCACATTGTGTGAAACAAAACCATATATGCATTGCACTGTGATCTGAAGCTGTGACCTGGCCAGAAACACGCACAGATTCAAACTCTGAGCTTAAAACCTCAAAGATGCGTGTTTTCATGAAAGTGCGTATAACCACAGTTTCAGCACTCTACCTCGCATCCTTAAAGAGATAAACGCATATTCACTCAAATTCAGACGTATAGTCACTATTCACTCTAGTTTGTCACCTTCCCACGGAGTTAAACACAGAATGATCATTTTTGCCAAGCAAAACAAAAAAAAAGAAAGTTTTTGAAAAAGTGCATATCTTCACTACAGAGGCTTTAATTCACTTCCAAATGACCATACAAGCACATTGTGTGAAACAAAACCATATATGCATTGCACTGTGATCTGAAGCTGTTACCTGGCCAGAAACACGCACAGATTCAAACTCTGAGCTTAAAACCTCAAAGATGCGTGATTTCATGAAAGTGCGTATAACCACAGTTTCAGCACTCTACCTCGCATCCTTACAGAGATAAACACATATTCACTCAAATTCAGTCGTATAGTCACTATTCACTCTAGTTTGTCACTTTCCCACTGAGTTACACGCAGAATGAAAATTTTTGACCAACAGAACCAATAAAAAGAAAGTTTTTGAAAAATGCATATCTTCACTACAGAAGCTTATATTCACTTCCAAATGACCATACAAACACATTGGACCACACGAGACCATATATGTACTGCCCTGTGATTTGAAGCTGTTCCCGGCCCAGAAACACACACAGATTCAAACTCTGAGCTTAAAACCTCAAAGAAGCGTGTTTTCATGAAAGTGCGTATAACCACAGTTTCAGCACTCTACCTCGCATCCTTAAAGAGATAAACGCATATTCACTGAAATTCAGTCGTATAGTCACTATTCACTCTAGTTTGTCACCTTCCCACTGAGTTAAACACAGAATGATCATTTTTGCCAAGCAGAACTAAAAAAAAGAAAGTTTTTGAAAAAGTGCATATCTTCACTACAGAGGCTTTAATTCACTTCCAAATGACCATACAAGCACATTGTGTGAAACAAAACCATATATGCATTGCACTGTGATCTGAAGCTGTTACCTGGCCAGAAACACGCACAGATTCAAACTCTGAGCTTAAAACCTCAAAGAAGCGTGATTTCATGAAAGTGCGTATAACCACAGTTTCAGCACTCTACCTCGCATCCTCACAGAGATAAACACATATTCACTCAAATTCAGTCGTATAGTCACTATTCGCTCTAGTTTGTCACTTTCCCACTGAGTTACACGCAGAATGAAAATTTTTGACGAACAGAACCAAAAAAAAGAAAGTTTTTGAAAAATGCATATCTTCACTTCAGAAGCTTATATTCACTTCCAAATGACCATACAAACACATTGGACCACACGAGACCATATATGTACTGCCCTGTGATCTGAAGCTGTTCCCGGCCCAGAAACACACACAGATTCAAACTCTGAGCTTAAAACCTCAAAGAAGCGTGATTTCATGAAAGTGCGTATAACCACAGTTTCAGCACTCTACCTCGCATCCTGACAGAGATAAACACATATTCACTCAAATTCAGTCGTATAGTCACTATTCACTCTAGTTTGTCACCTTCCCACTGAGTTAAACACAGAATGATCATTTTTGCCAAGCAGAACTAAAAAAAAGAAAGTTTTTGAAAAAGTGCATATCTTCACTACAGAGGCTTTAATTCACTTCCAAATGACCATACAAGCACATTGTGTGAAACAAAACCATAAATGCATTGCACTGTGATCTGAAGCTGTTCCCGGCCCAGAAACACACACAGATTCACGTTCTGAACTTAAAACCACAAAGAAGTGTGTTTTCATGAAAGTGTGTATAACCACAGTTTCAACGCTCTAGCTCGCTTCCTGACAGAGATTGGGGCATATTCATTCCAATTCAGTCATACAGCCACAATTCCCTAAAGTTTGTCACCTTCCCACTGAGTTACACACAGAATGAAAATTTTTGACAAGCAGAACTAAAAAAAAGAAAGTTTTTGAAAAAGTGGATATCATCACTTCAGAAGCTTGTATTCACTTCCAAATGACAATACAAGAACATTGGGCGAAAGGATACCATATATGCACTGCCCTGTGATCTGAAGCTGTTACCTGGCCAGAAACACGCACAGATTCAAGTTCTGAGCTTAAAACCTCAAAGAAGCGTGTTTTCATGAAAATGCGTATAGCCACAGTTTCAACGCTCTAGCTCGCTTCCTGACAGATATTGGGGCATGTTCACTCCAGTTCAGTCATACAGCCACAATTCCCTAAAGTTTGTCACCTTCCCACTGAGTTACACACAGAATGAACATTTTTGACAAGCAGAACTAAAAAAAAGTTTTTGAAAAAGTGGATATCATCACTTCAGAAGCTTTTATTCACTTGCAAATGACAATACAAGCACATTGTGTGAAACAAAACCATATATGCATTGCACTGTGATCTGAAGCTGTGACCTGGCCAGAAACACGCACAGATTCAAACTCTGAGCTTAAAACCTCAAAGATGCGTGTTTTCATGAAAGTGCGTATAACCACAGTTTCAGCACTCTACCTCGCATCCTTAAAGAGATAAACGCATATTCACTGAAATTCAGTCGTATAGTCACTATTCACTCTAGTTTGTCACCTTCCCACTGAGTTAAACACAGAATGATCATTTTTGCCAAGCGGAACTAAAAAAAAGAAAGTTTTTGAAAAAGTGCATATCTTCACTACAGAGGCTTTAATTCACTTCCAAATGACCATACAAGCACATTGTGTGAAACAAAACCATATATGCATTGCACTGTGATCTGAAGCTGTTACCTGGCCAGAAACACGCACAGATTCAAGTTCTGAGCTTAAAACCTCAAAGAAGCGTGTTTTCATGAAAATGCGTATAGCCACAGTTTCAACGCTCTAGCTCGCTTCCTGACAGATATTGGGGCATGTTAACTCCAATTCAGTCATACAGCCACAATTCCCTAAAGTTTGTCACCTTCCCACTGAGTTACACACAGAATGAACATTTTTGACAAGCAGAACTAAAAAAAAGAAAGTTATTGAAAAAGTGCATATCATCACTTCAGAAGCTTTTATTC
Organism: Gymnothorax reevesii; assembly: GCA_029721435.1. NCBI lineage: Eukaryota > Metazoa > Chordata > Actinopteri > Anguilliformes > Muraenidae > Gymnothorax > Gymnothorax reevesii. The sequence continues at coordinate 44,837,240 of CM056592.1, forward strand.
ACTTGCAAATGACAATACAAGCACATTGTGTGAAACAAAACCATATATGCATTGCACTGTGATCTGAAGCTGTTACCTGGCCAGAAACACGCACAGATTCAAACTCTGAGCTTAAAACCTCAAAGAAGAGTGTTTTCATGAAAGTGCGTATAACCACAGTTTCAGCACTCTACCTCGCATCCTTAAAGAGATAAACGCATATTCACTCAAATTCAGACGTATAGTCACTATTCACTCTAGTTTGTCACCTTCCCACTGAGTTAAACACAGAATGATCATTTTTGCCAAGCAAAACAAAAAAAAAGAAAGTTTTTGAAAAAGTGCATATCTTCACTACAGAGGCTTTAATTCACTTCCAAATGACCATACAAGCACATTGTGTGAAACAAAACCATATATGCATTGCACTGTGATCTGAAGCTGTTACCTGGCCAGAAACACGCACAGATTCAAACTCTGAGCTTAAAACCTCAAAGATGCGTGATTTCATGAAAGTGCGTATAACACAGTTTCAGCACTCTACCTCGCATCCTTACAGAGATAAACACATATTCACTCAAATTCAGTCGTATAGTCACTATTCACTCTAGTTTGTCACTTTCCCACTGAGTTACACGCAGAATGAAAATTTTTGACCAACAGAACCAATAAAAAGAAAGTTTTTGAAAAATGCATATCTTCACTACAGAAGCTTATATTCACTTCCAAATGACCATACAAACACATTGGACCACACGAGACCATATATGTACTGCCCTGTGATCTGAAGCTGTTCCCGGCCCAGAAACACACACAGATTCAAACTCTGAGCTTAAAACCTCAAAGAAGCGTGTTTTCATGAAAGTGCGTATAACCACAGTTTCAGCACTCTACCTCGCATCCTTAAAGAGATAAACGCATATTCACTGAAATTCAGTCGTATAGTCACTATTCACTCTAGTTTGTCACCTTCCCACTGAGTTAAACACAGAATGATCATTTTTGCCAAGCAGAACTAAAAAAAAGAAAGTTTTTGAAAAAGTGCATATCTTCACTACAGAGGCTTTAATTCACTTCCAAATGACCATACAAGCACATTGTGTGAAACAAAACCATATATGCATTGCACTGTGATCTGAAGCTGTTACCTGGCCAGAAACACGCACAGATTCAAACTCTGAGCTTAAAACCTCAAAGAAGCGTGATTTCATGAAAGTGCGTATAACCACAGTTTCAGCACTCTACCTCGCATCCTCACAGAGATAAACACATATTCACTCAAATTCAGTCGTATAGTCACTATTCGCTCTAGTTTGTCACTTTCCCACTGAGTTACACGCAGAATGAAAATTTTTGACGAACAGAACCAAAAAAAAGAAAGTTTTTGAAAAATGCATATCTTCACTTCAGAAGCTTATATTCACTTCCAAATGACCATACAAACACATTGGACCACACGAGACCATATATGTACTGCCCTGTGATCTGAAGCTGTTCCCGGCCCAGAAACACACACAGATTCAAACTCTGAGCTTAAAACCTCAAAGAAGCGTGATTTCATGAAAGTGCGTATAACCACAGTTTCAGCACTCTACCTCGCATCCTGACAGAGATAAACACATATTCACTCAAATTCAGTCGTATAGTCACTATTCACTCTAGTTTGTCACCTTCCCACTGAGTTAAACACAGAATGATCATTTTTGCCAAGCAGAACTAAAAAAAAGAAAGTTTTTGAAAAAGTGCATATCTTCACTACAGAGGCTTTAATTCACTTCCAAATGACCATACAAGCACATTGTGTGAAACAAAACCATAAATGCATTGCACTGTGATCTGAAGCTGTTCCCGGCCCAGAAACACACACAGATTCACGTTCTGAACTTAAAACCACAAAGAAGTGTGTTTTCATGAAAGTGTGTATAACCACAGTTTCAACGCTCTAGCTCGCTTCCTGACAGAGATTGGGGCATATTCATTCCAATTCAGTCATACAGCCACAATTCCCTTAGTTTGTCACCTTCCCACTGAGTTACACACAGAATGAAAATTTTTGACAAGCAGAACTAAAAAAAAGAAAGTTTTTGAAAAAGTGGATATCATCACTTCAGAAGCTTGTATTCACTTCCAAATGACAATACAAGAACATTGGGCGAAAGGATACCATATATGCACTGCCCTGTGATCTGAAGCTGTTACCTGGCCAGAAACACGCACAGATTCAAGTTCTGAGCTTAAAACCTCAAAGAAGCGTGTTTTCATGAAAATGCGTATAGCCATAGTTTCAACGCTCTAGCTCGCTTCCTGACAGATATTGGGGCATGTTCACTCCAGTTCAGTCATACAGCCACAATTCCCTAAAGTTTGTCACCTTCCCACTGAGTTACACACAGAATGAACATTTTTGACAAGCAGAACTAAAAAAAAGAAAGTTTTTGAAAAAGTGGATATCATCACTTCAGAAGCTTTTATTCACTTGCAAATGACAATACAAGCACATTGTGTGAAACAAAACCATATATGCATTGCACTGTGATCTGAAGCTGTGACCTGGCCAGAAACACGCACAGATTCAAACTCTGAGCTTAAAACCTCAAAGATGCGTGTTTTCATGAAAGTGCGTATAACCACAGTTTCAGCACTCTACCTCGCATCCTTAAAGAGATAAACGCATATTCACTGAAATTCAGTCTTATAGTCACTATTCACTCTAGTTTGTCACCTTCCCACTGAGTTAAACACAGAATGATCATTTTTGCCAAGCGGAACTAAAAAAAAAGAAAGTTTTTGAAAAAGTGCATATCTTCACTACAGAGGCTTTAATTCACTTCCAAATGACCATACAAGCACATTGTGTGAAACAAAACCATATATGCATTGCACTGTGATCTGAAGCTGTTACCTGGCCAGAAACACGCACAGATTCAAGTTCTGAGCTTAAAACCTCAAAGAAGCGTGTTTTCATGAAAATGCGTATAGCCACAGTTTCAACGCTCTAGCTCGCTTCCTGACAGATATTGGGGCATGTTCACTCCAATTCAGTCATACAGCCACAATTCCCTAAAGTTTGTCACCTTCCCACTGAGTTTCACACAGAATGAACATTTTTGACAAGCAGAACTAAAAAAAAGAAAGTTATTGAAAAAGTGGATATCATCACTTCAGAAGCTTTTATTCACTTGCAAATGACAATACAAGCACATTGTGTGAAACAAAACCATATATGCATTGCACTGTTATCTGAAGCTGTTACCTGGCCAGAAACACGCACAGATTCAAACTCTGAGCTTAAAACCTCAAAGAAGAGTGTTTTCATGAAAGTGCGTATAACCACAGTTTCAGCACTCTACCTCGCATCCATAAAGAGATAAACGCATATTCACTCAAATTCAGACGTATAGTCACTATTCACTCTAGTTTGTCACCTTCCCACTGAGTTAAACACAGAATGATCATTTTTGCCAAGCAAAACAAAAAAAAAGAAAGTTTTTGAAAAAGTGCATATCTTCACTACAGAGGCTTTAATTCACTTCCAAATGACCATACAAGCACATTGTGTGAAACAAAACCATATATGCATTGCACTGTGATCTGAAGCTGTTACCTGGCCAGAAACACGCACAGATTCAAACTCTGAGCTTAAAACCTCAAAGATGCGTGATTTCATGAAAGTGCGTATAACCACAGTTTCAGCACTCTACCTCGCATCCTTACAGAGATAAACACATATTCACTCAAATTCAGTCGTATAGTCACTATTCACTCTAGTTTGTCACTTTCCCACTGAGTTACACGCAGAATGAAAATTTTTGACCAACAGAACCAATAAAAAGAAAGTTTTTGAAAAATGCATATCTTCACTTCAGAAGCTTATATTCACTTCCAAATGACCAGACAAACACATTGGACCACACGAGACCATATATGTACTGCCCTGTGATCTGAAGCTGTTCCCGGCCCAGAAACACACACAGATTCAAACTCTGAGCTTAAAACCTCAAAGAAGCGTGTTTTCATGAAAGTGTGTATAACCACAGTTTCAGCACTCTACCTCGCATCCTTAAAGAGATAAACGCATATTCACTCAAATTCAGTCATATAGTCACTATTCACTCTAGTTTGTCACCTTGCCACTGAGTTAAACACAGAATGATCATTTTTGCCAAGCAGAACTAAAAAAAAGAAAGTTTTTGAAAAAGTGCATATCTTCACTACAGAGGCTTTAATTCACTTCCAAATGACCATACAAACACATTGGACCACACGAGACCATATATGTACTGCCCTGTGATCTGAAGCTGTTCCCGGCCCAGAAACACACACAGATTCACGTTCTGAACTTAAAACCACAAAGAAGTGTGTTTTCATGAAAGTGTGTATAACCACAGTTTCAGCACTCTACCTCGCATCCTTAAAGAGATAAACGCATATTCACTCAAATTCAGTCATATAGTCACTATTCACTCTAGTTTGTCACCTTGCCACTGAGTTAAACACAGAATGATCATTTTTGCCAAGCAGAACTAAAAAAAAGAAAGTTTTTGAATAAGTGCATATCTTCACTACAGAGGCTTTAATTCACTTCCAAATGACCATACAAGCACATTGTGTGAAACAAAACCATATATGCATTGCACTGTGATCTGAAGCTGTTACCTGGCCAGAAACACGCACAGATTCAAACTCTGAGCTTAAAACCTCAAAGAAGCGTGATTTCATGAAAGTGCGTATAACCACAGTTTCAGCACTCTACCTCGCATCCTTACAGAGATAAACACATATTCACTCAAATTCAGTCGTATAGTCACTATTCACTCTAGTTTGTCACTTTCCCACTGAGTTACACACAGAATGAAATTTTTTGACGAACAGAACTAAAAAAAAGAAAGTTTTTGAAAAATGCATATCTTCACTTCAGAAGCTTATATTCACTTCCAAATGACCATACAAACACATTGGACCACACGAGACCATATATGTACTGCCCTGTGATCTGAAGCTGTTCCCGGCCCAGAAACACACACAGATTCACGTTCTGAACTTAAAACCACAAAGAAGTGTGTTTTCATGAAAGTGTGTATAACCACAGTTTCAACGCTCTAGCTCGCTTCCTGACAGAGATTGGGGCATATTCATTCCAATTCAGTCATACAGCCACAATTCCCTAAAGTTTGTCACCTTCCCACTGAGTTACACACAGAATGAAAATTTTTGACAAGCAGAACTAAAAAAAAGAAAGTTTTTGAAAAAGTGGATATCATCACTTCAGAAGCTTGTATTCACTTCCAAATGACAATACAAGAACATTGGGCGAAAGGATACCATATATGCACTGCCCTGTGATCTGAAGCTGTTACCTGGCCAGAAACACGCACAGATTCAAGTTCTGAGCTTAAAACCTCAAAGAAGCGTGTTTTCATGAAAATGCGTATAGCCACAGTTTCAACGCTCTAGCTCGCTTCCTGACAGATTTTGGGGCATGTTCACTCCAGTTCAGTCATACAGCCACAATTCCCTAAAGTTTGTCACCTTCCCACTGAGTTACACACAGAATGAACATTTTTGACAAGCAGAACTAAAAAAAAGAAAGTTATTGAAAAAGTGGATATCATCACTTCAGAAGCTTTTATTCACTTGCAAATGACAATACAAGCACATTGTGTGAAACAAAACCATATATGCATTGCACTGTGATCTGAAGCTGTTACCTGGCCAGAAACACGCACAGATTCAAACTCTGAGCTTAAAACCTCAAAGAAGAGTGTTTTCATGAAAGTGCGTATAACCACAGTTTCAGCACTCTACCTCGCATCCTTAAAGAGATAAACGCATATTCACTCAAATTCAGACGTATAGTCACTATTCACTCTAGTTTGTCACCTTCCCACTGAGTTAAACACAGAATGATCATTTTTGCCAAGCAAAACAAAAAAAAAGAAAGTTTTTGAAAAAGTGCATATCTTCACTACAGAGGCTTTAATTCACTTCCAAATGACCATACAAGCACATTGTGTGAAACAAAACCATATATGCATTGCACTGTGATCTGAAGCTGTTACCTGGCCAGAAACACGCACAGATTCAAACTCTGAGCTTAAAACCTCAAAGATGCGTGATTTCATGAAAGTGCGTATAACCACAGTTTCAGCGCTCTACCTCGCATCCTTACAGAGATAAACACATATTCACTCAAATTCAGTCGTATAGTCACTATTCACTCTAGTTTGTCACTTTCCCACTGAGTTACACGCAGAATGAAAATTTTTGACCAACAGAACCAATAAAAAGAAAGTTTTTGAAAAATGCATATCTTCACTTCAGAAGCTTATATTCACTTCCAAATGACCATACAAACACATTGGACCACACGAGACCATATATGTACTGCCCTGTGATTTGAAGCTGTTCCCGGCCCAGAAACACACACAGATTCAAACTCTGAGCTTAAAACCTCAAAGAAGCGTGTTTTCATGAAAGTGCGTATAACCACAGTTTCAGCACTCTACCTCGCATCCTTAAAGAGATAAACGCATATTCACTGAAATTCAGTCGTATAGTCACTATTCACTCTAGTTTGTCACCTTCCCACTGAGTTAAACACAGAATGATCATTTTTGCTAAGCAGAACTAAAAAAAAGAAAGTTTTTGAAAAAGTGCATATCTTCACTACAGAGGCTTTAATTCACTTCCAAATGACCATACAAGCACATTGTGTGAAACAAAACCATATATGCATTGCACTGTGATCTGAAGCTGTTACCTGGCCAGAAACACGCACAGATTCAAACTCTGAGCTTAAAACCTCAAAGAAGCGTGATTTCATGAAAGTGCGTATAACCACAGTTTCAGCACTCTACCTCGCATCCTGACAGAGATAAACACATATTCACTCAAATTCAGTCGTATAGTCACTATTCACTCTAGTTTGTCACTTTCCCACTGAGTTACACGCAGAATGAAAATTTTTGACGAACAGAACCAAAAAAAAGAAAGTTTTTGAAAAATGCATATCTTCACTTCAGAAGCTTATATTCACTTCCAAATGACCATACAAACACATTGGACCACACGAGACCATATATGTACTGCCCTGTGATTTGAAGCTGTTCCCGGCCCAGAAACACACACAGATTCAAACTCTGAGCTTAAAACCTCAAAGAAGCGTGTTTTCATGAAAGTGCGTATAACCACAGTTTCAGCACTCTACCTCGCATCCTTAAAGAGATAAACGCATATTCACTGAAATTCAGTCGTATAGTCACTATTCACTCTAGTTTGTCACCTTGCCACTGAGTTAAACACAGAATGATCATTTTTGCCAAGCAGAACTAAAAAAAAGAAAGTTTTTGAAAAAGTGCATATCTTCACTACAGAGGCTTTAATTCACTTAAATGACCATACAAGCACATTGTGTGAAACAAAACCATATATGCATTGCACTGTGATCTGAAGCTGTTACCTGGCCAGAAACACGCACAGATTCAAACTCTGAGCTTAAAACCTCAAAGAAGCGTGATTTCATGAAAGTGCGTATAACCACAGTTTCAGCACTCTACCTCGCATCCTGACAGAGATAAACACATATTCACTCAAATTCAGTCGTATAGTCACTATTCACTCTAGTTTGTCACTTTCCCACTGAGTTACACACAGAATGAAATTTTTTGACGAACAGAACTAAAAAAAGAAAGTTTTTGAAAAATGCATATCTTCACTTCAGAAGCTTATATTCACTTCCAAATGACCATACAAACACATTGGACCACACGAGACCATATATGTACTGCCCTGTGATCTGAAGCTGTTCCCGGCCCAGAAACACACACAGATTCACGTTCTGAACTTAAAACCACAAAGAAGTGTGTTTTCATGAAAGTGTGTATAACCACAGTTTCAACGCTCTAGCTCGCTTCCTGACAGAGATTGGGGCATATTCATTCCAATTCAGTCATACAGCCACAATTCCCTAAAGTTTGTCACCTTCCCACTGAGTTACACACAGAATGAAAATTTTTGACAAGCAGAACTAAAAAAAAGAAAGTTTTTGAAAAAGTGGATATCATCACTTCAGAAGCTTGTATTCACTTCCAAATGACAATACAAGAACATTGGGCGAAAGGATACCATATATGCACTGCCCTGTGATATGAAGCTGTTACCTGGCCAGAAACACGCACAGATTCAAACTCTGAGCTTAAAACCTCAAAGAAGCGTGTTTTCATGAAAATGCGTATAGCCACAGTTTCAACGCTCTAGCTCGCTTCCTGACAGATATTGGGGCATGTTCACTCCAGTTCAGTCATACAGCCACAATTCCCTAAAGTTTGTCACCTTCCCACTGAGTTACACACAGAATGAACATTTTTGACAAGCAGAACTAAAAAAAAGAAAGTTTTTGAAAAAGTGGATATCATCACTTCAGAAGCTTTTATTCACTTCCAAATGACAATACAAGCACATTGTGTGAAACAAAACCATATATGCATTGCACTGTGATCTGAAGCTGTTACCTGGCCAGAAACACGCACAGATTCAAACTCTGAGCTTAAAACCTCAAAGAAGCGTGTTTTCATGAAAGTGCGTATAACCACAGTTTCAGCACTCTACCTCGCATCCTTAAAGAGATAAACGCATATTCACTCAAATTCAGTCGTATAGTCACTATTCACTCTAGTTTGTCACCTTGCCACTGAGTTAAACACAGAATGATCATTTTTGCCAAGCAGAACTAAGAAAAAGAAAGTTTTTGAAAAAGTGCATATCTTCACTACAGAGGCTTTAATTCACTTCCAAATGACCATACAAGCACATTGTGTGAAACAAAACCATATATGCATTGCACTGTGATCTGAAGCTGTTACCTGGCCAGAAACACGCACAGATTCAAACTCTGAGCTTAAAACCTCAAAGAAGCGTGATTTCATGAAAGTGCGTATAACCACAGTTTCAGCACTCTACCTCGCATCCTTACAGAGATAAACACATATTCACTCAAATTCAGTCGTATAGTCACTATTCACTCTAGTTTGTCACTTTCCCACTGAGTTACACACAGAATGAAATTTTTTGACGAACAGAACTAAAAAAAAGAAAGTTTTTGAAAAATGCATATCTTCACTTCAGAAGCTTATATTCACTTCCAAATGACCATACAAACACATTGGACCACACGAGACCATATATGTACTGCCCTGTGATCTGAAGCTGTTCCCGGCCCAGAAACACACACAGATTCACGTTCTGAACTTAAAACCACAAAGAAGTGTGTTTTCATGAAAGTGTGTATAACCACAGTTTCAACGCTCTAGCTCGCTTCCTGACAGAGATTGGGGCATATTCATTCCAATTCAGTCATACAGCCACAATTCCCTAAAGTTTGTCACCTTCCCACTGAGTTACACACAGAATGAAAATTTTTGACAAGCAGAACTAAAAAAAAGAAAGTTTTTGAAAAAGTGGATATCATCACTTCAGAAGCTTGTATTCACTTCCAAATGACAATACAAGAACATTGGGCGAAAGGATACCATATATGCACTGCCCTGTGATCTGAAGCTGTTACCTGGCCAGAAACACGCACAGATTCAAGTTCTGAGCTTAAAACCTCAAAGAAGCGTGTTTTCATGAAAATGCGTATAGCCACAGTTTCAACGCTCTAGCTCGCTTCCTGACAGATATTGGGGCATGTTCACTCCAGTTCAGTCATACAGCCACAATTCCCTAAAGTTTGTCACCTTCCCACTGAGTTACACACAGAATGAACATTTTTGACAAGCAGAACTAAAAAAAAGAAAGTTATTGAAAAAGTGGATATCATCACTTCAGAAGCTTTTATTCACTTGCAAATGACAATACAAGCACATTGTGTGAAACAAAACCATATATGCATTGCACTGTGATCTGAAGCTGTTACCTGGCCAGAAACACGCACAGATTCAAACTCTGAGCTTAAAACCTCAAAGAAGAGTGTTTTCATGAAAGTGTGTATAACCACAGTTTCAGCACTCTACCTCGCATCCTTAAAGAGATAAACGCATATTCACTCAAATTCAGACGTATAGTCACTATTCACTCTAGTTTGTCACCTTCCCACTGAGTTAAACACAGAATGATCATTTTTGCCAAGCAAAACAAAAAAAAAGAAAGTTTTTGAAAAAGTGCATATCTTCACTACAGAGGCTTTAATTCACTTCCAAATGACCATACAAGCACATTGTGTGAAACAAAACCATATATGCATTGCACTGTGATCTGAAGCTGTTACCTGGCCAGAAACACGCACAGATTCAAACTCTGAGCTTAAAACCTCAAAGATGCGTGATTTCATGAAAGTGCGTATAACCACAGTTTCAGCGCTCTACCTCGCATCCTTACAGAGATAAACACATATTCACTCAAATTCAGTCGTATAGTCACTATTCACTCTAGTTTGTCACTTTCCCACTGAGTTACACGCAGAATGAAAATTTTTGACGAACAGAACCAAAAAAAAGAAAGTTTTTGAAAAATGCATATCTTCACTTCAGAAGCTTATATTCACTTCCAAATGACCATACAAACACATTGGACCACACGAGACCATATATGTACTGCCCTGTGATTTGAAGCTGTTCCCGGCCCAGAAACACACACAGATTCAAACTCTGAGCTTAAAACCTCAAAGAAGCGTGTTTTCATGAAAGTGCGTATAACCACAGTTTCAGCACTCTACCTCGCATCCTTAAAGAGATAAACGCATATTCACTGAAATTCAGTCGTATAGTCACTATTCACTCTAGTTTGTCACCTTCCCACTGAGTTAAACACAGAATGATCATTTTTGCCAAGCAGAACTAAAAAAAAGAAAGTTTTTGAAAAAGTGCATATCTTCACTACAGAGGCTTTAATTCACTTCCAAATGACCATACAAGCACATTGTGTGAAACAAAACCATATATGCATTGCACTGTGATCTGAAGCTGTTACCTGGCCAGAAACACGCACAGATTCAAACTCTGAGCTTAAAACCTCAAAGAAGCGTGATTTCATGAAAGTGCGTATAACCACAGTTTCAGCACTCTACCTCGCATCCTCACAGAGATAAACACATATTCACTCAAATTCAGTCGTATAGTCACTATTCGCTCTAGTTTGTCACTTTCCCACTGAGTTACACGCAGAATGAAAATTTTTGACGAACAGAACCAAAAAAAAGAAAGTTTTTGAAAATTGCATATCTTCACTTCAGAAGCTTATATTCACTTCCAAATGACGATACAAACACATTGGACCACACGAGACCATATATGTACTGCCCTGTGATCTGAAGCTGTTCCCGGCCCAGAAACACACACAGATTCAAACTCTGAGCTTAAAACCTCAAAGAAGCGTGATTTCATGAAAGTGCGTATAACCACAGTTTCAGCACTCTACCTCGCCTCCTGACAGAGATAAACACATATTCACTCAAATTCAGTCGTATAGTCACTATTCACTCTAGTTTGTCACCTTCCCACTGAGTTAAACACAGAATGATCATTTTTGCCAAGCAGAACTAAAAAAAAGAAAGTTTTTGAAAAAGTGCATATCTTCACTACAGAGGCTTTAATTCACTTCCAAATGACCATACAAGCACATTGTGTGAAACAAAACCATAAATGCATTGCACTGTGATCTGAAGCTGTTCCCGGCCCAGAAACACACACAGATTCACGTTCTGAACTTAAAACCACAAAGAAGTGTGTTTTCATGAAAATGCGTATAGGCACAGTTTCAACGCTCTAGCTCGCTTCCTGACAGATATTGGGGCATATTCACTCCAGTTCAGTCATACAGCCACAATTCCCTAAAGTTTGTCACCTTCCCACTGAGTTACACACAGAATGAACATTTTTGACAAGCAGAACTAAAAAAAAAAAAGTTTTTGAAAAAGTGGATATCATCACTTCAGAAGCTTTTATTCACTTGCAAATGACAATACAAGCACATTGTGTGAAACAAAACCATATATGCATTGCACTGTGATCTGAAGCTGTGACCTGGCCAGAAACACGCACAGATTCAAACTCTGAGCTTAAAACCTCAAAGATGCGTGTTTTCATGAAAGTGCGTATAACCACAGGTTCAGCACTCTACCTCGCATCCTTAAAGAGATAAACGCATATTCACTGAAATTCAGTCGTATAGTCACTATTCACTCTAGTTTGTCACCTTCCCACTGAGTTAAACACAGAATGATCATTTTTGCCAAGCGGAACTAAAAAAAAGAAAGTTTTTGAAAAAGTGCATATCTTCACTACAGAGGCTTTAATTCACTTCCAAATGACCATACAAGCACATTGTGTGAAACAAAACCATATATGCATTGCACTGTGATCTGAAGCTGTTACCTGGCCAGAAACACGCACAGATTCAAGTTCTGAGCTTAAAACCTCAAAGAAGCGTGTTTTCATGAAAATGCGTATAGCCACAGTTTCAACGCTCTAGCTCGCTTCCTGACAGATATTGGGGCATGTTCACTCCAATTCAGTCATACAGCCACAATTCCCTAAAGTTTGTCACCTTCCCACTGAGTTACACACAGAATGAACATTTTTGACAAGCAGAACTAAAAAAAAGAAAGTTATTGAAAAAGTGGATATCATCACTTCAGAAGCTTTTATTCACTTGCAAATGACAATACAAGCACATTGTGTGAAACAAAACCATATATGCATTGCACTGTTATCTGAAGCTGTTACCTGGCCAGAAACACGCACAGATTCAAACTCTGAGCTTAAAACCTCAAAGAAGAGTGTTTTCATGAAAGTGCGTATAACCACAGTTTCAGCACTCTACCTCGCATCCTTAAAGAGATAAACGCATATTCACTCAAATTCAGACGTATAGTCACTATTCACTCTAGTTTGTCACCTTCCCACTGAGTTACACACAGAATGAACATTTTTGACAAGCAAAACAAAAAAAAAGAAAGTTTTTGAAAAAGTGCATATCTTCACTACAGAGGCTTTCATTCACTTCCAAATGACCATACAAGCACATTGTGTGAAACAAAACCATATATGCATTGCACTGTGATCTGAAGCTGTTACCTGGCCAGAAACACGCACAGATTCAAACTCTGAGCTTAAAACCTCAAAGATGCGTGATTTCATGAAAGTGCGTATAACCACAGTTTCAGCGCTCTACCTCGCATCCTGACAGAGATAAACACATATTCACTCAAATTCAGTCGTATAGTCACTATTCACTCTAGTTTGTCACTTTCCCACTGAGTTACACGCAGAATGAAAATTTTTGACGAACAGAACCAAAAAAAAGAAAGTTTTTGAAAAATGCATATCTTCACTTCAGAAGCTTATATTCACTTCCAAATGACCATACAAACACATTGGACCACACGAGACCATATATGTACTGCCCTGTGATTTGAAGCTGTTCCCGGCCCAGAAACACACACAGATTCAAACTCTGAGCTTAAAACCTCAAAGAAGCGTGTTTTCATGAAAGTGCGTATAACCACAGTTTCAGCACTCTACCTCGCATCCTTAAAGAGATAAACGCATATTCACTGAAATTCAGTCGTATAGTCACTATTCACTCTAGTTTGTCACCTTCCCACTGAGTTAAACACAGAATGATCATTTTTGCCAAGCGGAACTAAAAAAAAGAAAGTTTTTGAAAAAGTGCATATCTTCACTACAGAGGCTTTAATTCACTTCCAAATGACCATACAAGCACATTGTGTGAAACAAAACCATATATGCATTGCACTGTGATCTGAAGCTGTTACCTGGCCAGAAACACGCACAGATTCAAACTCTGAGCTTAAAACCTCAAAGATGCGTGTTTTCATGAAAGTGCGTATAACCACAGTTTCAGCACTCTACCTCGCATCCTTAAAGAGATAAACGCATATTCACTGAAATTCAGTCGTATAGTCACTATTCACTCTAGTTTGTCACCTTCCCACTGAGTTAAACACAGAATGATCATTTTTGCCAAGCGGAACTAAAAAAAAGAAAGTTTTTGAAAAAGTGCATATCTTCACTACAGAGGCTTTAATTCACTTCCAAATGACCATACAAGCACATTGTGTGAAACAAAACCATAAATGCATTGCACTGTGATCTGAAGCTGTTCCCGGCCCAGAAACACACACAGATTCACGTTCTGAACTTAAAACCACAAAGAAGTGTGTTTTCATGAAAGTGTGTATAACCACAGTTTCAACGCTCTAGCTCGCTTCCTGACAGAGATTGGGGCATATTCATTCCAATTCAGTCATACAGCCACAATTACCTAAAGTTTGTCACCTTCCCACTGAGTTACACACAGAATGAAAATTTTTGACAAGCAGAACTAAAAAAAAGAAAGTTTTTGAAAAAGTGGATATCATCACTTCAGAAGCTTGAATTCACTTCCAAATGACAATACAAGAACATTGGGCGAAAGGATACCATATATGCACTGCCCTGTGATCTGAAGCTGTTACCTGGCCAGAAACACGCACAGATTCAAGTTCTGAGCTTAAAACCTCAAAGAAGCGTGTTTTCATGAAAATGCGTATAGCCACAGTTTCAACGCTCTAGCTCGCTTCCTGACAGATATTGGGGCATGTTCACTCCAGTTCAGTCATACAGCCACAATTCCCGAAAGTTTGTCACCTTCCCACTGAGTTACACACAGAATGAACATTTTTGACAAGCAGAACTAAAAAAAAGAAAGTTTTTGAAAAAGTGGATATCATCACTTCAGAAGCTTTTATTCACTTCCAAATGACAATACAAGCACATTGTGTGAAACAAAACCATATATGCATTGCACTGTGATCTGAAGCTGTTACCTGGCCAGAAACACGCACAGATTCAAACTCTGAGCTTAAAACCTCAAAGATGCGTGTTTTCATGAAAGTGCGTATAACCACAGTTTCAGCACTCTACCTCGCATCCTTAAAGAGATAAACGCATATTCACTGAAATTCAGTCGTATAGTCACTATTCACTCTAGTTTGTCACCTTCCCACTGAGTTAAACACAGAATGATCATTTTTGCCAAGCGGAACTAAAAAAAAGAAAGTTTTTGAAAAAGTGCATATCTTCACTACAGAGGCTTAAATTCACTTCCAAATGACCATACAAGCACATTGTGTGAAACAAAACCATATATGCATTGCACTGTGATCTGAAGCTGTTACCTGGCCAGAAACACGCACAGATTCAAACTCTAAGCTTAAAACCTCAAAGAAGCGTGATTTCATGAAAGTGCGTATAACCACAGTTTCAGCACTCTACCTCGCATCCTTAAAGAGATAAACACATATTCACTCAAATTCAGTCGTATAGTCACTATTCGCTCTAGTTTGTCACTTTCCCACTGAGTTACACGCAGAATGAAAATTTTTGACGAACAGAACCAAAAAAAAGAAAGTTTTTGAAAAATGCATATCTTCACTTCAGAAGCTTATATTCACTTCCAAATGACCATACAAACACATTGGACCACACGAGACCATATATGTACTGCCCTGTGATTTGAAGCTGTTCCCGGCCCAGAAACACACACAGATTCAAACTCTGAGCTTAAAACCTCAAAGAAGCGTGTTTTCATGAAAGTGCGTATAACCACAGTTTCAGCACTCTACCTCGCATCCTTAAAGAGATAAACGCATATTCACTGAAATTCAGTCGTATAGTCACTATTCACTCTAGTTTGTCACCTTGCCACTGAGTTAAACACAGAATGATCATTTTTGCCAAGCAGAACTAAAAAAAAGAAAGTTTTTGAAAAAGTGCATATCTTCACTACAGAGGCTTTAATTCACTTCCAAATGACCATACAAGCGCATTGTGTGAAACAAAACCATATATGCATTGCACAGTGATCTGAAGCTGTTACCTGGCCAGAAACACGCACAGATTCAAACTCTGAGCTTAAAACCTCAAAGAAGCGTGATTTCATGAAAGTGCGTATAACCACAGTTTCAGCACTCTACCTCGCATCCTTACAGAGATAAACACATATTCACTCAAATTCAGTCGTATAGTCACTATTCACTCTAGTTTGTCACTTTCCCACTGAGTTACACGCAGAATGAAAATTTTTGACCAACAGAACCAATAAAAAGAAAGTTTTTGAAAAATGCATATCTTCACTTCAGAAGCTTATATTCACTTCCAAATGACCATACAAACACATTGGACCACACGAGACCATATATGTACTGCCCTGTGATTTGAAGCTGTTCCCGGCCCAGAAACACACACAGATTCAAACTCTGAGCTTAAAACCTCAAAGAAGCGTGTTTTCATGAAAGTGCGTATAACCACAGTTTCAGCACTCTACCTCGCATCCTTAAAGAGATAAACGCATATTCACTGAAATTCAGTCGTATAGTCACTATTCACTCTAGTTTGTCACCTTCCCACTGAGTTAAACACAGAATGATCATTTTTGCCAAGCAGAACTAAAAAAAAGAAAGTTTTTGAAAAAGTGCATATCTTCACTACAGAGGCTTTAATTCACTTCCAAATGACCATACAAGCACATTGTGTGAAACAAAACCATATATGCATTGCACTGTGATCTGAAGCTGTTACCTGGCCAGAAACACGCACAGATTCAAACTCTGAGCTTAAAACCTCAAAGAAGCGTGATTTCATGAAAGTGCGTATAACCACAGTTTCAGCACTCTACCTCGCATCCTCACAGAGATAAACACATATTCACTCAAATTCAGTCGTATAGTCACTATTCGCTCTAGTTTGTCACTTTCCCACTGAGTTACACGCAGAATGAAAATTTTTGACGAACAGAACCAAAAAAAAGAAAGTTTTTGAAAATTGCATATCTTCACTTCAGAAGCTTATATTCACTTCCAAATGACCATACAAACACATTGGACCACACGAGACCATATATGTACTGCCCTGTGATCTGAAGCTGTTCCCGGCCCAGAAACACACACAGATTCAAACTCTGAGCTTAAAACCTCAAAGAAGCGTGATTTCATGAAAGTGCGTATAACCACAGTTTCAGCACTCTACCTCGCCTCCTGACAGAGATAAACACATATTCACTCAAATTCAGTCGTATAGTCACTATTCACTCTAGTTTGTCACCTTCCCACTGAGTTAAACACAGAATGATCATTTTTGCCAAGCAGAACTAAAAAAAAGAAAGTTTTTGAAAAAGTGCATATCTTCACTACAGAGGCTTTAATTCACTTCCAAATGACCATACAAGCACATTGTGTGAAACAAAACCATAAATGCATTGCACTGTGATCTGAAGCTGTTCCCGGCCCAGAAACACACACAGATTCACGTTCTGAACTTAAAACCACAAAGAAGTGTGTTTTCATGAAAATGCGTATAGGCACAGTTTCAACGCTCTAGCTCGCTTCCTGACAGATATTGGGGCATATTCACTCCAGTTCAGTCATACAGCCACAATTCCCTAAAGTTTGTCACCTTCCCACTGAGTTACACACAGAATGAACATTTTTGACAAGCAGAACTAAAAAAAAAAAAGTTTTTGAAAAAGTGGATATCATCACTTCAGAAGCTTTTATTCACTTGCAAATGACAATACAAGCACATTGTGTGAAACAAAACCATATATGCATTGCACTGTGATCTGAAGCTGTGACCTGGCCAGAAACACGCACAGATTCAAACTCTGAGCTTAAAACCTCAAAGATGCGTGTTTTCATGAAAGTGCGTATAACCACAGTTTCAGCACTCTACCTCGCATCCTTAAAGAGATAAACGCATATTCACTGAAATTCAGTCGTATAGTCACTATTCACTCTAGTTTGTCACCTTCCCACTGAGTTAAACACAGAATGATCATTTTTGCCAAGCGGAACTAAAAAAAAGAAAGTTTTTGAAAAAGTGCATATCTTCACTACAGAGGCTTTAATTCACTTCCAAATGACCATACAAGCACATTGTGTGAAACAAAACCATATATGCATTGCACTGTGATCTGAAGCTGTTACCTGGCCAGAAACACGCACAGATTCAAGTTCTGAGCTTAAAACCTCAAAGAAGCGTGTTTTCATGAAAATGCGTATAGCCACAGTTTCAACGCTCTAGCTCGCTTCCTGACAGATATTGGGGCATGTTCACTCCAATTCAGTCATACAGCCACAATTCCCTAAAGTTTGTCACCTTCCCACTGAGTTACACACAGAATGAACATTTTTGACAAGCAGAACTAAAAAAAAGAAAGTTATTGAAAAAGTGGATATCATCACTTCAGAAGCTTTTATTCACTTGCAAATGACAATACAAGCACATTGTGTGAAACAAAACCATATATGCATTGCACTGTTATCTGAAGCTGTTACCTGGCCAGAAACACGCACAGATTCAAACTCTGAGCTTAAAACCTCAAAGAAGAGTGTTTTCATGAAAGTGCGTATAACCACAGTTTCAGCACTCTACCTCGCATCCTTAAAGAGATAAACGCATATTCACTCAAATTCAGACGTATAGTCACTATTCACTCTAGTTTGTCACCTTCCCACCGAGTTAAACACAGAATGATCATTTTTGCCAAGCAAAACAAAAAAAAAGAAAGTTTTTGAAAAAGTGCATATCTTCACTACAGAGGCTTTAATTCACTTCCAAATGACCATACAAGCACATTGTGTGAAACAAAACCATATATGCATTGCACTGTGATCTGAAGCTGTTACCTGGCCAGAAACACGCACAGATTCAAACTCTGAGCTTAAAACCTCAAAGATGCGTGATTTCATGAAAGTGCGTATAACCACAGTTTCAGCACTCTACCTCGCATCCTTACAGAGATAAACACATATTCACTCAAATTCAGTCGTATAGTCACTATTCACTCTAGTTTGTCACTTTCCCACTGAGTTACACGCAGAATGAAAATTTTTGACCAACAGAACCAATAAAAAGAAAGTTTTTGAAAAATCCATATCTTCACTTCAGAAGCTTATATTCACTTCCAAATGACCATACAAACACATTGGACCACACGAGACCATATATGTACTGCCCTGTGATTTGAAGCTGTTCCCGGCCCAGAAACACACACAGATTCAAACTCTGAGCTTAAAACCTCAAAGAAGCGTGTTTTCATGAAAGTGCGTATAACCACAGTTTCAGCACTCTACCTCGCATCCTTAAAGAGATAAACGCATATTCACTGAAATTCAGTCGTATAGTCACTATTCACTCTAGTTTGTCACCTTCCCACTGAGTTAAACACAGAATGATCATTTTTGCCAAGCGGAACTAAAAAAAAGAAAGTTTTTGAAAAAGTGCATATCTTCACTACAGAGGCTTTAATTCACTTCCAAATGACCATACAAGCACATTGTGTGAAACAAAACCATATATGCATTGCACTGTGATCTGAAGCTGTTACCTGGCCAGAAACACGCACAGATTCAAACTCTGAGCTTAAAACCTCAAAGATGCGTGTTTTCATGAAAGTGCGTATAACCACAGTTTCAGCACTCTACCTCGCATCCTTAAAGAGATAAACGCATATTCACTGAAATTCAGTCGTATAGTCACTATTCACTCTAGTTTGTCACCTTCCCACTGAGTTAAACACAGAATGATCATTTTTGCCAAGCGGAACTAAAAAAAAGAAAGTTTTTGAAAAAGTGCATATCTTCACTACAGAGGCTTTAATTCACTTCCAAATGACCATACAAGCACATTGTGTGAAACAAAACCATAAATGCATTGCACTGTGATCTGAAGCTGTTCCCGGCCCAGAAACACACACAGATTCACGTTCTGAACTTAAAACCACAAAGAAGTGTGTTTTCATGAAAGTGTGTATAACCACAGTTTCAACGCTCTAGCTCGCTTCCTGACAGAGATTGGGGCATATTCATTCCAATTCAGTCATACAGCCACAATTACCTAAAGTTTGTCACCTTCCCACTGAGTTACACACAGAATGAAAATTTTTGACAAGCAGAACTAAAAAAAAGAAAGTTTTTGAAAAAGTGGATATCATCACTTCAGAAGCTTGAATTCACTTCCAAATGACAATACAAGAACATTGGGCGAAAGGATACCATATATGCACTGCCCTGTGATCTGAAGCTGTTACCTGGCCAGAAACACGCACAGATTCAAGTTCTGAGCTTAAAACCTCAAAGAAGCGTGTTTTCATGAAAATGCGTATAGCCACAGTTTCAACGCTCTAGCTCGCTTCCTGACAGATATTGGGGCATGTTCACTCCAGTTCAGTCATACAGCCACAATTCCCGAAAGTTTGTCACCTTCCCACTGAGTTACACACAGAATGAACATTTTTGACAAGCAGAACTAAAAAAAAGAAAGTTTTTGAAAAAGTGGATATCATCACTTCAGAAGCTTTTATTCACTTCCAAATGACAATACAAGCACATTGTGTGAAACAAAACCATATATGCATTGCACTGTGATCTGAAGCTGTTACCTGGCCAGAAACACGCACAGATTCAAACTCTGAGCTTAAAACCTCAAAGAAGCGTGTTTTCATGAAAGTGCGTATAACCACAGTTTCAGCACTCTACCTCGCATCCTTAAAGAGATAAACGCATATTCACTGAAATTCAGTCGTATAGTCACTATTCACTCTAGTTTGTCACCTTCCCACTGAGTTAAACACAGAATGATCATTTTTGCCAAGTGGAACTAAAAAAAAGAAAGTTTTTGAAAAAGTGCATATATTCACTACAGAGGCTTATATTCACTTCCAAATGACCATACAAGCACATTGTGTGAAACAAAACCATATATGCATTGCACTGTGATCTGAAGCTGTTACCTGGCCAGAAACACGCACAGATTCAAACTCTGAGCTTAAAACCTCAAAGAAGCGTGTTTTCATGAAAGTGCGTATAACCACAGTTTCAGCACTCTACCTCGCATCCTTAAAGAGATAAACGCATATTCACTCAAATTCAGTCGTATAGTCACTATTCACTCTAGTTTGTCACTTTCCCACTGAGTTACACGCAGAATGAAAATTTTTGACGAACAGAACCAAAAAAAAGAAAGTTTTTGAAAAATGCATATCTTCACTTCAGAAGCTTATATTCACTTCCAAATGACCATACAAACACATTGGACCACACGAGACCATATATGTACTGCCCTGTGATTTGAAGCTGTTCCCGGCCCAGAAACACACACAGATTCAAACTCTGAGCTTAAAACCTCAAAGAAGCGTGTTTTCATGAAAGTGCGTATAACCACAGTTTCAGCACTCTACCTCGCATCCTTAAAGAGATAAACGCATATTCACTGAAATTCAGTCGTATAGTCACTATTCACTCTAGTTTGTCACCTTGCCACTGAGTTAAACACAGAATGATCATTTTTGCCAAGCAGAACTAAAAAAAAGAAAGTTTTTGAAAAAGTGCATATCTTCACTACAGAGGCTTTAATTCACTTCCAAATGACCATACAAGCGCATTGTGTGAAACAAAACCATATATGCATTGCACAGTGATCTGAAGCTGTTACCTGGCCAGAAACACGCACAGATTCAAACTCTGAGCTTAAAACCTCAAAGAAGCGTGATTTCATGAAAGTGCGTATAACCACAGTTTCAGCACTCTACCTCGCATCCTTACAGAGATAAACACATATTCACTCAAATTCAGTCGTATAGTCACTCTTCACTCTAGTTTGTCACTTTCCCACTGAGTTACACACAGAATGAAATTTTTTGACGAACAGAACTAAAAAAAGAAAGTTTTTGAAAAATGCATATCTTCACTTCAGAAGCTTATATTCACTTCCAAATGACCATACAAACACATTGGACCACACGAGACCATATATGTACTGCCCTGTGATCTGAAGCTGTTCCCGGCCCAGAAACACACACAGATTCACGTTCTGAACTTAAAACCACAAAGAAGTGTGTTTTGATGAAAGTGTGTATAACCACAGTTTCAACGCTCTAGCTCGCTTCCTGACAGAGATTGGGGCATATTCATTCCAATTCAGTCATACAGCCACAATTCCCTAAAGTTTGTCACCTTCCCACTGAGTTACACACAGAATGAAAATTTTTGACAAGCAGAACTAAAAAAAAGAAAGTTTTTGAAAAAGTGGATATCATCACTTCAGAATCTTGTATTCACTTCCAAATGACAATACAAGAACATTGGGCGAAAGGATACCATATATGCACTGCCCTGTGATCTGAAGCTGTTACCTGGCCAGAAACACGCACAGATTCAAGTTCTGAGCTTAAAACCTCAAAGAAGCGTGTTTTCATGAAAATGCGTATAGCCACAGTTTCAACGCTCTAGCTCGCTTCCTGACAGATATTGGGGCATGTTCACTCCAGTTCAGTCATACAGCCACAATTCCCTAAAGTTTGTCACCTTCCCACTGAGTTACACACATAATGAACATTTTTGACAAGCAGAACTAAAAAAAAGAAAGTTTTTGAAAAAGTGGATATCATCACTTCAGAAGCTTTTATTCACTTCCAAATGACAATACAAGCACATTGTGTGAAACAAAACCATATATGCATTGCACTGTGATCTGAAGCTGTTACCTGGCCAGAAACACGCACAGATTCAAACTCTGAGCTTAAAACCTCAAAGAAGAGTGTTTTCATGAAAGTGCGTTTAACCACAGTTTCAGCACTCTACCTCGCATCCTTAAAGAGATAAACGCATATTCACTCAAATTCAGACGTATAGTCACTATTCACTCTAGTTTGTCACCTTCCCACTGAGTTAAACACAGAATGATCATATTTGCCAAGCAAAACAAAAAAAAAGAAAGTTTTTGAAAAAGTGCATATCTTCACTACAGAGGCTTTAATTCACTTCCAAATGACCATACAAGCACATTGTGTGAAACAAAACCATATATGCATTGCACTGTGATCTGAAGCTGTTACCTGGCCAGAAACACGCACAGATTCAAACTCTGAGCTTAAAACCTCAAAGATGCGTGATTTCATGAAAGTGCGTATAACCACAGTTTCAGCACTCTACCTCGCATCCTTACAGAGATAAACACATATTCACTCAAATTCAGTCGTATAGTCACTATTCACTCTAGTTTGTCACTTTCCCACTGAGTTACACGCAGAATGAAAATTTTTGACCAACAGAACCAATAAAGAAAGAAAGTTTTTGAAAAATGCATATCTTCACTTCAGAAGCTTATATTCACTTCCAAATGACCATACAAACACATTGGACCACACGAGACCATATATGTACTGCCCTGTGATCTGAAGCTGTTCCCGGCCCAGAAACACACACAGATTCAAACTCTGAGCTTAAAACCTCAAAGAAGCGTGTTTTCATGAAAGTGCGTATAACCACAGTTTCAGCACTCTACCTCGCATCCTTAAAGAGATAAACGCATATTCACTGAAATTCAGTCGTATAGTCACTATTCACTCTAGTTTGTCACCTTCCCACTGAGTTAAACACAGAATGATCATTTTTGCCAAGCAAAACAAAAAAAAAGAAAGTTTTTGAAAAAGTGCATATCTTCACTACAGAGGCTTTAATTCACTTCCAAATGACCATACAAGCACATTGTGTGAAACAAAACCATATATGCATTGCACTGTGATCTGAAGCTGTTACCTGGCCAGAAACACGCACAGATTCAAACTCTGAGCTTAAAACCTCAAAGAAGCGTGATTTCATGAAAGTGCGTATAACCACAGTTTCAGCACTCTACCTCGCATCCTCACAGAGATAAACACATATTCACTCAAATTCAGTCGTATAGTCACTTTTCGCTCTAGTTTGTCACTTTCCCACTGAGTTACACGCAGAATGAAAATTTTTGACGAACAGAACCAAAAAAAAGAAAGTTTTTGAAAAATGCATATCTTCACTTCAGAAGCTTATATTCACTTCCAAATGACCATACAAACACATTGGACCACACGAGACCATATATGTACTGCCCTGTGATCTGAAGCTGTTCCCGGCCCAGAAACACACACAGATTCAAACTCTGAGCTTAAAACCTCAAAGAAGCGTGATTTCATGAAAGTGCGTATAACCACAGTTTCAGCACTCTACCTCGCATCCTGACAGAGATAAACACATATTCACTCAAATTCAGTCGTATAGTCACTATTCACTCTAGTTTGTCACCTTCCCACTGAGTTAAACACAGAATGATCATTTTTGCCAAGCAGAACTAAAAAAAAGAAAGTTTTTGAAAAAGTGCATATCTTCACTACAGAGGCTTTAATTCACTTCCAAATGACCATACAAGCACATTGTGTGAAACAAAACCATAAATGCATTGCACTGTGATCTGAATCTGTTCCCGGCCCAGAAACACACACAGATTCACGTTCTGAACTTAAAACCACAAAGAAGTGTGTTTTCATTAAAGTGTGTATAACCACAGTTTCAACGCTCTAGCTCGCTTCCTGACAGAGATTGGGGCATATTCATTCCAATTCAGTCATACAGCCACAATTCCCTAAAGTTTGTCACCTTCCCACTGAGTTACACACAGAATGAAAATTTTTGACAAGCAGAACTAAAAAAAAGAAAGTTTTTGAAAAAGTGGATATCATCACTTCAGAAGCTTGTATTCACTTCCAAATGACAATACAAGAACATTGGGCGAAAGGATACCATATATGCACTGCCCTGTGATCTGAAGCTGTTACCTGGCCAGAAACACGCACAGATTCAAGTTCTGAGCTTAAAACCTCAAAGAAGCGTGTTTTCATGAAAATGCGTATAGCCACAGTTTCAACGCTCTAGCTCGCTTCCTGACAGATATTAGGGCATGTTCACTCCAGTTCAGTCATACAGCCACAATTCCCTAAAGTTTGTCACCTTCCCACTGAGTTACACACAGAATGAACATTTTTGACAAGCAGAACTAAAAAAAAGAAAGTTTTTGAAAAAGTGGATATCAACACTTCAGAAGCTTTTATTCACTTGCAAATGACAATACAAGCACATTGTGTGAAACAAAACCATATATGCATTGCACTGTGATCTGAAGCTGTGACCTGGCCAGAAACACGCACAGATTCAAACTCTGAGCTTAAAACCTCAAAGATGCGTGTTTTCATGAAAGTGCGTATAACCACAGTTTCAGCACTCTACCTCGCATCCTTAAAGAGATAAACGCATATTCACTGAAATTCAGTCGTATAGTCACTATTCACTCTAGTTTGTCACCTTCCCACTGAGTTAAACACAGAATGATCATTTTTGCCAAGCGGAACTAAAAAAAAGAAAGTTTTTGAAAAAGTGCATATCTTCACTACAGAGGCTTTAATTCACTTCCAAATGACCATACAAGCACATTGTGTGAAACAAAACCATATATGCATTGCACTGTGATCTGAAGCTGTTACCTGGCCAGAAACACGCACAGATTCAAGTTCTGAGCTTAAAACCTCAAAGAAGCGTGTTTTCATGAAAATGCGTATAGCCACAGTTTCAACGCTCTAGCTCGCTTCCTGACAGATATTGGGGCATGTTCACTCCAATTCAGTCATACAGCCACAATTCCCTAAAGTTTGTCACCTTCCCACTGAGTTACACACAGAATGAACATTTTTGACAAGCAGAACTAAAAAAAAGAAAGGTATTGAAAAAGTGGATATCATCACTTCAGAAGCTTTTATTCACTTGCAAATGACAATACAAGCACATTGTGTGAAACAAAACCATATATGCATTGCACTGTTATCTGAAGCTGTTACCTGGCCAGAAACACGCACAGATTCAAACTCTGAGCTTAAAACCTCAAAGAAGAGTGTTTTCATGAAAGTGCGTATAACCACAGTTTCAGCACTCTACCTCGCATCCTTAAAGAGATAAACGCATATTCACTCAAATTCAGACGTATAGTCACTATTCACTCTAGTTTGTCACCTTCCCACCGAGTTAAACACAGAATGATCATTTTTGCCAAGCAAAACAAAAAAAAAATAAGTTTTTGAAAAAGTGCATATCTTCACTACAGAGGCTTTAATTCACTTCCAAATGACCATACAAGCACATTGTGTGAAACAAAACCATATATGCATTGCACTGTGATCTGAAGCTGTTACCTGGCCAGAAACACGCACAGATTCAAACTCTGAGCTTAAAACCTCAAAGATGCGTGATTTCATGAAAGTGCGTATAACCACAGTTTCAGCGCTCTACCTCGCATCCTAACAGAGATAAACACATATTCACTCAAATTCAGTCGTATAGTCACTATTCACTCTAGTTTGTCACTTTCCCACTGAGTTACACGCAGAATGAAAATTTTTGACGAACAGAACCATAAAAAAGGAAGTTTTTGAAAAATGCATATCTTCACTTCAGAAGCTTATATTCACTTCCAAATGACCATACAAACACATTGGACCACACGAGACCATATATGTACTGCCCTGTGATTTGAAGCTGTTCCCGGCCCAGAAACACACACAGATTCAAACTCTGAGCTTAAAACCTCAAAGAAGCGTGTTTTCATGAAAGTGCGTATAACCACAGTTTCAGCACTCTACCTCGCATCCTTAAAGAGATAAACGCATATTCACTGAAATTCAGTCGTATAGTCACTATTCACTCTAGTTTGTCACCTTGCCACTGAGTTAAACACAGAATGATCATTTTTGCCAAGCAGAACTAAAAAAAAGAAAGTTTTTGAAAAAGTGCATATCTTCACTACAGAGGCTTTAATTCACTTCCAAATGACCATACAAGCACATTGTGTGAAACAAAACCATATATGCATTGCACTGTGATCTGAAGCTGTTACCTGGCCAGAAACACGCACAGATTCAAACTCTGAGCTTAAAACCTCAAAGAAGCGTGATTTCATGAAAGTGCGTATAACCACAGTTTCAGCACTCTACCTCGCATCCTCACAGAGATAAACACATATTCACTCAAATTCAGTCGTATAGTCACTATTCGCTCTAGTTTGTCACTTTCCCACTGAGTTACACGCAGAATGAAAATTTTTGACGAACAGAACCAAAAAAAAGAAAGTTTTTGAAAAATGCATATCTTCACTTCAGAAGCTTATATTCACTTCCAAATGACCATACAAACACATTGGACCACACGAGACCATATATGTACTGCCCTGTGATTTGAAGCTGTTCCCGGCCCAGAAACACACACAGATTCAAACTCTGAGCTTAAAACCTCAAAGAAGCGTGTTTTCATGAAAGTGCGTATAACCACAGTTTCAGCACTCTACCTCGCATCCTTAAAGAGATAAACGCATATTCACTGAAATTCAGTCGTATAGTCACTATTCACTCTAGTTTGTCACCTTGCCACTGAGTTAAACACAGAATGATCATTTTTGCCAAGCAGAACTAAAAAAAAGAAAGTTTTTGAAAAAGTGCATATCTTCACTACAGAGGCTTTAATTCACTTCCAAATGACCATACAAGCGCATTGTGTGAAACAAAACCATATATGCATTGCACAGTGATCTGAAGCTGTTACCTGGCCAGAAACACGCACAGATTCAAACTCTGAGCTTAAAACCTCAAAGAAGCGTGATTTCATGAAAGTGCGTATAACCACAGTTTCAGCACTCTACCTCGCATCCTGACAGAGATAAACACATATTCACTCAAATTCAGTCGTATAGTCACTATTCACTCTAGTTTGTCACTTTCCCACTGAGTTACACACAGAATGAAATTTTTTGACGAACAGAACTAAAAAAAAGAAAGTTTTTGAAAAATGCATATCTTCACTTCAGAAGCTTATATTCACTTCCAAATGACCATACAAACACATTGGACCACACGAGACCATATATGTACTGCCCTGTGATCTGAAGCTGTTCCCGGCCCAGAAACACACACAGATTCACGTTCTGAACTTAAAACCACAAAGAAGCGTGATTTCATGAAAGTGCGTATAACCACAGTTTCAGCACTCTACCTCGCATCCTTAAAGAGATAAACGCATATTCACTCAAATTCAGTCGTATAGTCACTATTCACTCTAGTTTGTCACCTTCCCACTGAGTTAAACACAGAATGATCATTTTTGCCAAGCAAAACAAAAAAAAAGAAAGTTTTTGAAAAAGTGCATATCTTCACTACAGAGGCTTTAATTCACTTCCAAATGACCATACAAGCACATTGTGTGAAACAAAACCATATATGCATTGCACTGTGATCTGAAGCTGTTACCTGGCCAGAAACACGCACAGATTCAAACTCTGAGCTTAAAACCTCAAAGATGCGTGATTTCATGAAAGTGCGTATAACCACAGTTTCAGCACTCTACCTCGCATCCTTACAGAGATAAACACATATTCACTCAAATTCAGTCGTATAGTCACTATTCACTCTAGTTTGTCACTTTCCCACTGAGTTACACGCAGAATGAAAATTTTTGACGAACAGAACCAAAAAAAAGAAAGTTTTTGAAAAATGCATATCTTCACTTCAGAAGCTTATATTCACTTCCAAATGACCATACAAACACATTGGACCACACGAGACCATATATGTACTGCCCTGTGATTTGAAGCTGTTCCCGGCCCAGAAACACACACAGATTCAAACTCTGAGCTTAAAACCTCAAAGAAGCGTGTTTTCTGAAAGTGCGTATAACCCCAGTTTCAGCACTCTACCTCGCATCCTTAAAGAGATAAACGCATATTCACTGAAATTCAGTCGTATAGTCACTATTCACTCTAGTTTGTCACTTTCCCACTGAGTTACACACAGAATGAAAATTTTTGACGAACAGAACTAAAAAAAAGAAAGTTTTTGAAAAATGCATATCTTCACTTCAGAAGCTTATATTCACTTCCAAATGACCATACAAACACATTGGACCACACGAGACCATATATGTACTGCCCTGTGATCTGAAGCTGTTCCCTGGCCAGAAACACGCACAGATTCAAACTCTGAGCTTAGAACCTCAAAGAAGTGTGTTTTCATGAAAGTGAGTATAACCACAGTTTCAACGCTCTAGCTCGCTTCCTGACAGAGATTGGGGCATATTCACTCCAATTCAGTCATACAGCCACAATTCCCTAAAGTTTGTCACCTTCCCACTGAGTTACACACAGAATGAAAATTTTTGACAAGCAGAACTAAAAAAAAGAAAGTTTTTGAAAAAGTGGATATCATCACTTCAGAAGCTTGTATTCACTTCCAAATGACAATACATGAACATTGGGCGAAAGGATACCATATATGCACTGCCCTGTGATCTGAAGCTGTTACCTGTCCAGAAACACGCACAGATTCAAGTTCTGAGCTTAAAACCTCAAAGAAGCGTGTTTTCATGAAAATGCGTATAGCCACAGTTTCAACGCTCTAGCTCGCTTCCTGACAGATATTGGGGCATGTTCACTCCAGTTCAGTCATACAGCCACAATTCCCGAAAGTTTGTCACCTTCCCACTGAGTTACACACAGAATGAACATTTTTGACAAGCAGAACTAAAAAAAAGTTTTTGAAAAAGTGGATATCATCACTTCAGAAGCTTTTATTCACTTCCAAATGACAATACAAGCACATTGTGTGAAACAAAACCATAAATGCATTGCACTGTGATCTGAAGCTGTTACCTGGCCAGAAACACGCACAGATTCAAACTCTGAGCTTAAAACCTCAAAGAAGCGTGATTTCATGAAAGTGCGTATAACCACAGTTTCAGCACTCTACCTCGCATCCTTACAGAGATAAACACATATTCACTCAAATTCAGTCGTATAGTCACTATTCACTATAGTTTGTCACTTTCCCATTGAGTTACACACAGAATGAAAATTTTTGACGAACAGAACCAAAAAAAAGAAAGTTTT
This sequence comes from Gymnothorax reevesii, assembly GCA_029721435.1. Classification (NCBI taxonomy): domain Eukaryota; kingdom Metazoa; phylum Chordata; class Actinopteri; order Anguilliformes; family Muraenidae; genus Gymnothorax; species Gymnothorax reevesii. Next base: position 44,867,005 of record CM056592.1, read on the forward strand.
TGAAAAATGCATATCTTCACTTCAGAAGCTTATATTCACTACCAAATGACCATACAAACACATTGGACCACACGAGACCATATATGTACTGCCCTGTGATCTGAAGCTGTTCCCGGCCCAGAAACACACACAGATTCACGTTCTGAACCTAAAACCACAAAGATGAGTGTTTTCATGAAAGTGTGTATAGCCACAGTTTCAACGCTCTAGCTCGCTTCCTGACAGAGATTGGGGCATATTCACTCCAATTCAGTCATACAGCCACAATTCCCTAAAGTTTGTCACCTTCCCACTGAGTTCCACACAGAATGAAAATTTTTGACAAGCAGAACTAAAAAAAAGAAAGTTTTTGAAAAAGTGGATATCATCACTTCAGAAGCTTATATTCACTTCCAAATGACCATACAAGCACATTGTGTGAAACTAAACCATATATGCATTGCACTGTGATCTGAAGCTGTTACCTGTCCAGAAACACGCACAGATTCAAACTCTGAGCTTAAAACCTCAAAGAAGCGTGTTTTCATGAAAGTGCGTATAACCACAGTTTCAGCACTCTACCTCGCATCCTGACAGAGATAAACACATATTCACTCAAATTCAGTCGTATAGTCACTATTCACTCTAGTTTGTCACTTTCCCACTGAGTTACACACAGAATGAAATTTTTTGACGAACAGAACTAAAAAAAAGAAAGTTTTTGAAAAATGCATATCTTCACTTCAGTAGCTTATATTCACTTCCAAATGACCATACAAACACATTGGACCACACGAGACCATATATGTACTGCCCTGTGATCTGAAGCTGTTACCTGGCCAGAAACACGCACAGATTCAAACTCTGAGCTTAGAACCTCAAAGAAGTGTGTTTTCATGAAAGTGAGTATAACCACAGTTTCAACGCTCTAGCTCGCTTCCTGACAGAGATTGGGGCATATTCACTCCAATTCAGTCATACAGCCACAATTCCCTAAAGTTTGTCACCTTCCCACTGAGTTTCACACAGAATGAACATTTTTGACAAGCAGAACTAAAAAAAAAGAAAGTTTTTGAAAAATGCATATCTTCACTTCAGAAGCTTATATTCACTTCCAAATGACCATACAAACACATTGGACCACACGAGACCATATATGTACTGCCCTGTGATCTGAAGCTGTTCCCGGCCCAGAAACACACACAGATTCACGTTCTGAACTTAAAACCACAAAGAAGTGTGTTTTCATGAAAGTGTGTATAACCACAGTTTCAACGCTCTAGCTCGCTTCCTGACAGAGATTGGGGCATATTCACTCCAATTCAGTCATACAGCCACAATTCCCTAAAGTTTGTCACCTTCCCACTGAGTTACACACAGAATGAAAATTTTTGACAAGCAGAACTAAAAAAAAGAAAGTTTTTGAAAAAGTGGATATCATCACTTCAGAAGCTTTTATTCACTTCCAAATGACAATACAAGAACATTGGGCGAAAGGATACCATATATGCACTGCCCTGTGATCTGAAGCTGTTACCTGGCAGGAAACACGCACAGATTCAAGTTCTGAGCTTAAAACCTCAAAGAAGCGTGTTTTCATGAAAGTGCGTATAACCACAGTTTCAACACTCTACCTCGCATCCTTAAAGAGATAAACGCATATTCAATGAAATTCAGTCGTATAGTCACTATTCACTCTAGTTTGTCACCTTCCCACTGAGTTAAACACAGAATGATCATTTTTGCCAAGCAGAACTAAAAAAAAGAAAGTTTTTGAAAAAGTGCATATCTTCACTACAGAGGCTTTAATTCACTTCCAAATGACCATACAAGCACATTGTGTGAAACAAAACCATATATGCATTGCACTGTGATCTGAAGCTGTTACCTGGCCAGAAACACGCACAGATTCAAACTCTGAGCTTAAAACCTCAAAGAAGCGTGATTTCATGAAAGTGCGTATAACCACAGTTTCAGCACTCTACCTCGCATCCTCACAGATATAAACACATATTCACTCAAATTCAGTCGTATAGTCACTATTCGCTCTAGTTTGTCACTTTCCCACTGAGTTACACGCAGAATGAAAATTTTTGACGAACAGAACCAAAAAAAAGAAAGTTTTTGAAAAATGCATATCTTCACTTCAGAAGCTTATATTCACTTCCAAATGACCATACAAACACATTGGACCACACGAGACCATATATGTACTGCCCTGTGATTTGAAGCTGTTCCCGGCCCAGAAACACACACAGATTCAAACTCTGAGCTTAAAACCTCAAAGAAGCGTGTTTTCATGAAAGTGCGTATAACCACAGTTTCAGCACTCTACCTCGCATCCTTAAAGAGATAAACGCATATTCACTGAAATTCAGTCGTATAGTCACTATTCACTCTAGTTTGTCACCTTCCCACTGAGTTAAACACAGAATGATCATTTTTGCCAAGCAGAACTAAAAAAAAGAAAGTTTTTGAAAAAGTGCATATCTTCACTACAGAGGCTTTAATTCACTTCCAAATGACCATACAAGCACATTGGACCACACGAGACCATATATGTACTGCCCTGTGATCTGAAGCTGTTCCCGGCCCAGAAACACACACAGATTCAAACTCTGAGCTTAAAACCTCAAAGAAGCGTGTTTTCATGAAAGTGCGTATAACCACAGTTTCAGCACTCTACCTCGCATCCTTAAAGAGATAAACGCATATTCACTGAAATTCAGTCGTATAGTCACTATTCACTCTAGTTTGTCACCTTCCCACTGAGTTAAACACAGAATGATCATTTTTGCCAAGCAGAACTAAAAAAAAGAAAGTTTTTGAAAAAGTGCATATCTTCACTACAGAGGCTTTAATTCACTTCCAAATGACCATACAAGCACATTGTGTGAAACAAAACCATATATGCATTGCACTGTGATCTGAAGCTGTTACCTGGCCAGAAACACGCACAGATTCAAACTCTGAGCTTAAAACCTCAAAGAAGCGTGATTTCATGAAAGTGCGTATAACCACAGTTTCAGCACTCTACCTCGCATCCTCACAGATATAAACACATATTCACTCAAATTCAGTCGTATAGTCACTATTCGCTCTAGTTTGTCACTTTCCCACTGAGTTACACACAGAATGAAAAGTTTTGACGAACAGAACCAAAAAAAAGAAAGTTTTTGAAAAATGCATATCTTCACTTCAGAAGCTTATATTCACTTCCAAATGACCATACAAACACATTGGACCACACGAGACCATATATGTACTGCCATGTGATCTGAAGCTGTTCCCGGCCCAGAAACACACACAGATTCAAACTCTGAGCTTAAAACCTCAAAGAAGCGTGTTTTCATGAAAGTGCGTATAACCACAGTTTCAGCACTCTACCTCGCATCCTTAAAGAGATAAACGCATATTCACTGAAATTCAGTCGTATAGTCACTATTCACTCTAGTTTGTCACCTTCCCACTGAGTTAAACACAGAATGATCATTTTTGCCAAGCAGAACTAAAAAAAAGAAAGTTTTTGAAAAAGTGCATATCTTCACTACAGAGGCTTTAATTCACTTCCAAATGACCATACAAGCACATTGTGTGAAACAAAACCATAAATGCATTGCACTGTGATCTGAAGCTGTTACCTGGCCAGAAACACGCACAGATTCAAACTCTGAGCTTAAAACCTCAAAGAAGCGTGATTTCATGAAAGTGCGTATAACCACAGTTTCAGCACTTTACCTCGCATCCTGACAGAGATAAACACATATTCACTCAAATTCAGTCGTATAGTCACTATTCACTCTAGTTTGTCACCTTCCCACTGAGTTAAACACAGAATGATCATTTTTGCCAAGCAGAACTAAAAAAAAGAAAGTTTTTGAAAAAGTGCATATCTTCACTACAGAGGCTTTAATTCACTTCCAAATGACCATACAAGCACATTGTGTGAAACAAAACCATAAATGCATTGCACTGTGATCTGAAGCTGTTCCCGGCCCAGAAACACACACAGATTCACGTTCTGAACTTAAAACCACAAAGAAGTGTGTTTTCATGAAAGTGTGTATAACCACAGTTTCAACGCTCTAGCTCGCTTCCTGACAGAGATTGGGGCATATTCATTCCAATTCAGTCATACAGCCACAATTCCCTAAAGTTTGTCACCTTCCCACTGAGTTACACACAGAATGAAAATTTTTGACAAGCAGAACTAAAAAAAAGAAAGTTTTTGAAAAAGTGGATATCATCACTTCAGAAGCTTGTATTCACTTCCAAATGACAATACAAGAACATTGGGCGAAAGGATACCATATATGCACTGCCCTGTGATCTGAAGCTGTTACCTGGCCAGAAACACGCACAGATTCAAGTTCTGAGCTTAAAACCTCAAAGAAGCGTGTTTTCATGAAAATGCGTATAGCCACAGTTTCAACGCTCTAGCTCGCTTCCTGACAGATATTGGGGCATGTTCACTCCAGTTCAGTCATACAGCCACAATTCCCGAAAGTTTGTCACCTTCCCACTGAGTTACACACAGAATGAACATTTTTGACAAGCAGAACTAAAAAAAAGAAAGTTTTTGAAAAAGTGGATATCATCACTTCAGAAGCTTTTATTCACTTCCAAATGACAATACAAGCACATTGTGTGAAACAAAACCATATATGCATTGCACTGTGATCTGAAGCTGTTACCTGGCCAGAAACACGCACAGATTCAAACTCTGAGCTTAAAACCTCAAAGAAGTGTGTTTTCATGAAAGTGTGTATAACCACAGTTTCAACGCTCTAGCTCGCTTCCTGACAGAGATTGGGGCATATTCACTCCAATTCAGTCATACAGCCACAATTCCCTAAAGTTTGTCACCTTCCCACTGAGTTTCACACAGAATGAACATTTTTGACAAGCAGAACTAAAAAAAAAGAAAGTTTTTGAAAAATGCATATCTTCACTTCAGAAGCTTATATTCACTTCCAAATGACCATACAAACACATTGGACCACACGAGACCATATATGTACTGCCCTGTGATCTGAAGCTGTTCCCGGCCCAGAAACACACACAGATTCACGTTCTGAACTTAAAACCACAAAGAAGTGTGTTTTCATGAAAGTGTGTATAACCACAGTTTCAACGCTCTAGCTCGCTTCCTGACAGAGATTGGGGCATATTCACTCCAATTCAGTCATACAGCCACAATTCCCTAAAGTTTGTCACCTTCCCACTGAGTTACACACAGAATGAAAATTTTTGACAAGCAGAACTAAAAAAAAGAAAGTTTTTGAAAAAGTGGATATCATCACTTCAGAAGCTTTTATTCACTTCCAAATGACAATACAAGAACATTGGGCGAAAGGATACCATATATGCACTGCCCTGTGATCTGAAGCTGTTACCTGGCAGGAAACACGCACAGATTCAAGTTCTGAGCTTAAAACCTCAAAGAAGCGTGTTTTCATGAAAGTGCGTATAACCACAGTTTCAACACTCTACCTCGCATCCTTAAAGAGATAAACGCATATTCAATGAAATTCAGTCGTATAGTCACTATTCACTCTAGTTTGTCACCTTCCCACTGAGTTAAACACAGAATGATCATTTTTGCCAAGCAGAACTAAAAAAAAGAAAGTTTTTGAAAAAGTGCATATCTTCACTACAGAGGCTTTAATTCACTTCCAAATGACCATACAAGCACATTGTGTGAAACAAAACCATATATGCATTGCACTGTGATCTGAAGCTGTTACCTGGCCAGAAACACGCACAGATTCAAACTCTGAGCTTAAAACCTCAAAGAAGCGTGATTTCATGAAAGTGCGTATAACCACAGTTTCAGCACTCTACCTCGCATCCTCACAGATATAAACACATATTCACTCAAATTCAGTCGTATAGTCACTATTCGCTCTAGTTTGTCACTTTCCCACTGAGTTACACGCAGAATGAAAATTTTTGACGAACAGAACCAAAAAAAAGAAAGTTTTTGAAAAATGCATATCTTCACTTCAGAAGCTTATATTCACTTCCAAATGACCATACAAACACATTGGACCACACGAGACCATATATGTACTGCCCTGTGATTTGAAGCTGTTCCCGGCCCAGAAACACACACAGATTCAAACTCTGAGCTTAAAACCTCAAAGAAGCGTGTTTTCATGAAAGTGCGTATAACCACAGTTTCAGCACTCTACCTCGCATCCTTAAAGAGATAAACGCATATTCACTGAAATTCAGTCGTATAGTCACTATTCACTCTAGTTTGTCACCTTGCCACTGAGTTAAACACAGAATGATCATTTTTGCCAAGCAGAACTAAAAAAAAGAAAGTTTTTGAAAAAGTGCATATCTTCACTACAGAGGCTTTAATTCACTTCCAAATGACCATACAAGCACATTGTGTGAAACAAAACCATATATGCATTGCACTGTGATCTGAAGCTGTTACCTGGCCAGAAACACGCACAGATTCAAACTCTGAGCTTAAAACCTCAAAGAAGCGTGATTTCATGAAAGTGCGTATAACCACAGTTTCAGCACTCTACCTCGCATCCTCACAGATATAAACACATATTCACTCAAATTCAGTCGTATAGTCACTATTCGCTCTAGTTTGTCACTTTCCCACTGAGTTACACACAGAATGAAAAGTTTTGACGAACAGAACCAAAAAAAAGAAAGTTTTTGAAAAATGCATATCTTCACTTCAGAAGCTTATATTCACTTCCAAATGACCATACAAACACATTGGACCACACGAGACCATATATGTACTGCCATGTGATCTGAAGCTGTTCCCGGCCCAGAAACACACACAGATTCAAACTCTGAGCTTAAAACCTCAAAGAAGCGTGTTTTCATGAAAGTGCGTATAACCACAGTTTCAGCACTCTACCTCGCATCCTTAAAGAGATAAACGCATATTCACTGAAATTCAGTCGTATAGTCACTATTCACTCTAGTTTGTCACCTTCCCACTGAGTTAAACACAGAATGATCATTTTTGCCAAGCAGAACTAAAAAAAAGAAAGTTTTTGAAAAAGTGCATATCTTCACTACAGAGGCTTTAATTCACTTCCAAATGACCATACAAGCACATTGTGTGAAACAAAACCATAAATGCATTGCACTGTGATCTGAAGCTGTTACCTGGCCAGAAACACGCACAGATTCAAACTCTGAGCTTAAAACCTCAAAGAAGCGTGATTTCATGAAAGTGCGTATAACCACAGTTTCAGCACTTTACCTCGCATCCTGACAGAGATAAACACATATTCACTCAAATTCAGTCGTATAGTCACTATTCACTCTAGTTTGTCACCTTCCCACTGAGTTAAACACAGAATGATCATTTTTGCCAAGCAGAACTAAAAAAAAGAAAGTTTTTGAAAAAGTGCATATCTTCACTACAGAGGCTTTAATTCACTTCCAAATGACCATACAAGCACATTGTGTGAAACAAAACCATAAATGCATTGCACTGTGATCTGAAGCTGTTCCCGGCCCAGAAACACACACAGATTCACGTTCTGAACTTAAAACCACAAAGAAGTGTGTTTTCATGAAAGTGTGTATAACCACAGTTTCAACGCTCTAGCTCGCTTCCTGACAGAGATTGGGGCATATTCATTCCAATTCAGTCATACAGCCACAATTCCCTAAAGTTTGTCACCTTCCCACTGAGTTACACACAGAATGAAAATTTTTGACAAGCAGAACTAAAAAAAAGAAAGTTTTTGAAAAAGTGGATATCATCACTTCAGAAGCTTGTATTCACTTCCAAATGACAATACAAGAACATTGGGCGAAAGGATACCATATATGCACTGCCCTGTGATCTGAAGCTGTTACCTGGCCAGAAACACGCACAGATTCAAGTTCTGAGCTTAAAACCTCAAAGAAGCGTGTTTTCATGAAAATGCGTATAGCCACAGTTTCAACGCTCTAGCTCGCTTCCTGACAGATATTGGGGCATGTTCACTCCAGTTCAGTCATACAGCCACAATTCCCGAAAGTTTGTCACCTTCCCACTGAGTTACACACAGAATGAACATTTTTGACAAGCAGAACTAAAAAAAAGAAAGTTTTTGAAAAAGTGGATATCATCACTTCAGAAGCTTTTATTCACTTCCAAATGACAATACAAGCACATTGTGTGAAACAAAACCATATATGCATTGCACTGTGATCTGAAGCTGTTACCTGGCCAGAAACACGCACAGATTCAAACTCTGAGCTTAAAACCTCAAAGATGCGTGTTTTCATGAAAGTGCGTATAACCACAGTTTCAGCACTCTACCTCGCATCCTTAAAGAGATAAACGCATATTCACTGAAATTCAGTCGTATAGTCACTATTCACTCTAGTTTGTCACCTTCCCACTGAGTTAAACACAGAATGATCATTTTTGCCAAGCGGAACTAAAAAAAAGAAAGTTTTTGAAAAAGTGCATATCTTCACTACAGAGGCTTTAATTCACTTCCAAATGACCATACAAGCACATTGTGTGAAACAAAACCATATATGCATTGCACTGTGATCTGAAGCTGTTACCTGGCCAGAAACACGCACAGATTCAAGTTCTGAGCTTAAAACCTCAAAGAAGCGTGATTTCATGAAAATGCGTATAGCCACAGTTTCAACGCTCTAGCTCGCTTCCTGACAGATATTGGGGCATGTTCACTCCAATTCAGTCATACAGCCACAATTCCCTAAAGTTTGTCACCGTCCCACTGAGTTACACACAGAATGAACATTTTTGACAAGCAGAACTAAAAAAAAGAAAGTTATTGAAAAAGTGGATATCATCACTTCAGAAGCTTTTATTCACTTGCAAATGACAATACAAGCACATTGTGTGAAACAAAACCATATATGCATTGCACTGTGATCTGAAGCTGTTACCTGGCCAGAAACACGCACAGATTCAAACTCTGAGCTTAAAACCTCAAAGAAGAGTGTTTTCATGAAAGTGCGTATAACCACAGTTTCAGCACTCTACCTCGCATCCTTAAAGAGATAAACGCATATTCACTCAAATTCAGACGTATAGTCACTATTCACTCTAGTTTGTCACCTTCCCACTGAGTTAAACACAGAATGATCATTTTTGCCAAGCAAAACAAAAAAAAGAAAGTTTTTGAAAAAGTGCATATCTTCACTACAGAGGCTTTAATTCACTTCCAAATGACCATACAAGCACATTGTGTGAAACAAAACCATATATGCATTGCACTGTGATCTGAAGCTGTTACCTGGCCAGAAACACGCACAGATTCAAACTCTGAGCTTAAAACCTGAAAGATGCGTGATTTCATGAAAGTGCGTATAACCACAGTTTCAGCACTCTACCTCGCATCCTTACAGAGATAAACACATATTCACTCAAATTCAGTCGTATAGTCACTATTCACTCTAGTTTGTCACTTTCCCACTGAGTTACACGCAGAATGAAAATTTTTGACCAACAGAACCAATAAAAAGAAAGTTTTTGAAAAATGCATATCTTCACTTCAGAAACTTATATTCACTTCCAAATGACCATACAAACACATTGGACCACACGAGACCATATATGTACTGCCCTGTGATCTGAAGCTGTTCCCGGCCCAGAAACACACACAGATTCAAACTCTGAGCTTAAAACCTCAAAGAAGCGTGTTTTCATGAAAGTGCGTATAACCACAGTTTCAGCACTCTACCTCGCATCCTTAAAGAGATAAACGCATATTCACTGAAATTCAGTCGTATAGTCACTATTCACTCTAGTTTGTCACTTTCCCACTGAGTTACACACAGAATGAAATTTTTTGACGAACAGAACTAAAAAAAAGAAAGTTTTTGAAAAATGCATATCTTCACTTCAGAAGCTTATATTCACTTCCAAATGACCATACAAACACATTGGACCACACGAGACCATATATGTACTGCCCTGTGATCTGAAGCTGTTCCCGGCCCAGAAACACACACAGATTCACGTTCTGAACCTAAAACCACAAAGATGAGTGTTTTCATGAAAGTGTGTATAGCCACAGTTTCAACGCTCTAGCTCGCTTCCTGACAGAGATTGGGGCATATTCACTCCAATTCAGTCATACAGCCACAATTCCCTAAAGTTTGTCACCTTCCCACTGAGTTCCACACAGAATGAAAATTTTTGACAAGCAGAACTAAAAAAAAGAAAGTTTTTGAAAAAGTGGATATCATCACTTCAGAAGCTTATATTCACTTCCAAATGACCATACAAGCACATTGTGTGAAACTAAACCATATATGCATTGCACTGTGATCTGAAGCTGTTACCTGTCCAGAAACACGCACAGATTCAAACTCTGAGCTTAAAACCTCAAAGAAGCGTGTTTTCATGAAAGTGCGTATAACCACAGTTTCAGCACTCTACCTCGCATCCTGACAGAGATAAACACATATTCACTCAAATTCAGTCGTATAGTCACTATTCACTCTAGTTTGTCACTTTCCCACTGAGTTACACACAGAATGAAATTTTTTGACGAACAGAACTAAAAAAAAGAAAGTTTTTGAAAAATGCATATCTTCACTTCAGTAGCTTATATTCACTTCCAAAGGACCATACAAACACATTGGACCACACGAGACCATATATGTACTGCCCTGTGATCTGAAGCTGTTACCTGGCCAGAAACACGCACAGATTCAAACTCTGAGCTTAGAACCTCAAAGAAGTGTGTTTTCATGAAAGTGAGTATAACCACAGTTTCAACGCTCTAGCTCGCTTCCTGACAGAGATTGGGGCACATTCACTCCAATTCAGTCATACAGCCACAATTCCCTAAAGTTTGTCACCTTCCCACTGAGTTACACACAGAATGAAAATTTTTGACAAGCAGAACTAAAAAAAAGAAAGTTTTTGAAAAAGTGGATATCATCACTTCAGAAGCTTGTATTCACTTCCAAATGACAATACATGAACATTGGGCGAAAGGATACCATATATGCACTGCCCTGTGATCTGAAGCTGTTTCCTGTCCAGAAACACGCACAGATTCAAGTTCTGAGCTTAAAACCTCAAAGAAGCATGTTTTTATGAAAATGCGTATAGCCACAGTTTCAACGCTCTAGCTCGCTTCCTGACAGATATTGGGGCATGTTCACTCCAGTTCAGTCATACAGCCACAATTCCCGAAAGTTTGTCACCTTCCCACTGAGTTACACACAGAATGAACATTTTTGACAAGCAGAACTAAAAAAAAGTTTTTGAAAAAGTGGATATCATCACTTCAGAAGCTTTTATTCACTTCCAAATGACAATACAAGCACATTGTGTGAAACAAAACCATAAATGCATTGCACTGTGATCTGAAGCTGTTACCTGGCCAGAAACACGCACAGATTCAAACTCTGAGCTTAAAACCTCAAAGAAGCGTGTTTTCATGAAAGTGCGTATAACCACAGCTTCAGCACTCTACCTCGCATCCTTAAAGAGATAAACGCATATTCACTGAAATTCAGTCGTATAGTCACTATTCACTCTAGTTTGTCACCTTCCCACTGAGTTAAACACAGAATGATCATTTTTGCCAAGTGGAACTAAAAAAAAGAAAGTTTTTGAAAAAGTGCATATCTTCACTACAGAGGCTTTAATTCACTTCCAAATGACAATACAAGCACATTGTGTGAAACAAAACCATATATGCATTGCACTGTGATCTGAAGCTGTTACCTGGCCAGAAACACGCACAGATTCAAACTCTGAGCTTAAAACCTCAAAGATGCGTGATTTCATGAAAGTGCGTATAACCACAGTTTCAGCACTCTACCTCGCATCCTTACAGAGATAAACACATATTCACGCGAATTCAGTCGTATAGTCACTATTCACTATAGTTTGTCACTTTCCCATTGAGTTACACACGGAATGAAAATTTTTGACGAACAGAACCAAAAAAAAGAAAGTTTTTGAAAAATGCATATCTTCACTTCAGAAGCTTATATTCACTACCAAATGACCATACAAACACATTGGACCACACGAGACCATATATGTACTGCCCTGTGATCTGAAGCTGTTCCCGGCCCAGAAACACACACAGATTCACGTTCTGAACCTAAAACCACAAAGATGAGTGTTTTCATGAAAGTGTGTATAGCCACAGTTTCAACGCTCTAGCTCGCTTCCTGACAGAGATTGGGGCATATTCACTCCAATTCAGTCATACAGCCACAATTCCCTAAAGTTTGTCACCTTCCCACTGAGTTCCACACAGAATGAAAATTTTTGACAAGCAGAACTAAAAAAAAGAAAGTTTTTGAAAAAGTGGATATCATCACTTCAGAAGCTTATATTCACTTCCAAATGACCATACAAGCACATTGTGTGAAACTAAACCATATATGCATTGCACTGTGATCTGAAGCTGTTACCTGTCCAGAAACACGCACAGATTCAAACTCTGAGCTTAAAACCTCAAAGAAGCGTGTTTTCATGAAAGTGCGTATAACCACAGTTTCAGCACTCTTCCTCGCATCCTGACAGAGATAAACACATATTCACTCAAATTCAGTCGTATAGTCACTATTCACTCTAGTTTGTCACTTTCCCACTGAGTTACACACAGAATGAAATTTTTTGACGAACAGAACCAATAAAAAGAAAGTTTTTGAAAGATGCATATCTTCACTTCAGAAGCTTATATTCACTTCCAAATGACCATACAAACACATTGGACCACACGAGACCATATATGTACTGCCCTGTGATCTGAAGCTGTTCCCGGCCCAGAAACACACACAGATTCACGTTCTGAACCTAAAACCACAAAGATGAGTGTTTTCATGAAAGTGTGTATAGCCACAGTTTCAACGCTCTAGCTCGCTTCCTGACAGAGATTGGGGCATATTCACTCCAATTCAGTCATACAGCCACAATTCCCTAAAGTTTGTCACCTTCCCACTGAGTTCCACACAGAATGAAAATTTTTGACAAGCAGAACTAAAAAAAAGAAAGTTTTTGAAAAAGTGGATATCATCACTTCAGAAGCTTGTATTCACTTCCAAATGACAATACAAGAACATTGGGCGAAAGGATACCATATATGCACTGCCCTGTGATCTGAAGCTGTTACCTGGGCAGAAACACGCACAGATTCAAGTTCTGAGCTTAAAACCTCAAAGAAGCGTGTTTTCATGAAAATGCGTATAGCCACAGTTTCAACGCTCTAGCTCGCTTCCTGACAGATATTGGGGCATGTTCACTCCAGTTCAGTCATACAGCCACAATTCCCGAAAGTTTGTCACCTTCCCACTGAGTTACACACAGAATGAACATTTTTGACAAGCAGAACTAAAAAAAAGAAAGTTTTTGAAAAAGTGGATATCATCACTTCAGAAGCTTTTATTCACTTCCAAATGACAATACAAGCACATTGTGTGAAACAAAACCATATATGCATTGCACTGTGATCTGAAGCTGTTACCTGGCCAGAAACACGCACAGATTCAAACTCTGAGCTTAAAACCTCAAAGAAGCGTGTTTTCATGAAAGTGCGTATAACCACAGTTTCAGCACTCTACCTCGCATCCTTAAAGAGATAAACGCATATTCACTGAAATTCAGTCGTATAGTCACTATTCACTCTAGTTTGTCACTTTCCCACTGAGTTACACACAGAATAAAATTTTTTGACGAACAGAACTAAAAAAAAGAAAGTTTTTGAAAAATGCATATCTTCACTTCAGAAGCTTATATTCACTTCCAAATGACCATACAAACACATTGGACCACACGAGACCATATATGTACTGCCCTGTGATCTGAAGCTGTTACCTGGCCAGAAACACGCACAGATTCAAACTCTGAGCTTAGAACCTCAAAGAAGTGTGTTTTCATGAAAGTGAGTATAACCACAGTTTCATCGCTCTAGCTCGCTTGCTGACAGATATTGGGGCATGTTCACTCCAATTCAGGCATACAGCCACAATTCCCTAAAGTTTGTCACCTTCCCACTGAGTTACACACAGAATGAAAATTTTTGAGAAGCAGAACTAAAAAAAAGAAAGTTTTTGAAAAAGTGGATATCATCACTTCAGAAGCTTGTATTCACTTCCAAATGACAATACAAGAACATTGTGTGAAACTAAACCATATATGCATTGCACTGTGATCTGAAGCTGTTACCTGTCCAGAAACACGCACAGATTCAAACTCTGAGCTTAAAACCTCAAAGAAGCGTGTTTTCATGAAAGTGCGTATAACCACAGTTTCAGCACTCTACCTCGCATCCTTAAAGAGATAAACGCATATTCACTGAAATTCAGTCGTATAGTCACTATTCACTCTAGTTTGTCACCTTCCCACTGAGTTAAACACAGAATGATCATTTTTGCCAAGTGGAACTAAAAAAAAGAAAGTTTTTGAAAAAGTGCATATCTTCACTACAGAGGCTTTAATTCACTTCCAAATGACAATACAAGCACATTGTGTGAAACAAAACCATATATGCATTGCACTGTGATCTGAAGCTGTTACCTGGCCAGAAACACGCACAGATTCAAACTCTGAGCTTAAAACCTCAAAGATGCGTGATTTCATGAAAGTGCGTATAACCACAGTTTCAGCACTCTACCTCGCATCCTTACAGAGATAAACACATATTCACGCGAATTCAGTCGTATAGTCACTATTCACTATAGTTTGTCACTTTCCCATTGAGTTACACACAGAATGAAAATTTTTGACGAACAGAACCAAAAAAAAGAAAGTTTTTGAAAAATGCATATCTTCACTTCAGAAGCTTATATTCACTACCAAATGACCATACAAACACATTGGACCACACGAGACCATATATGTACTGCCCTGTGATCTGAAGCTGTTCCCGGCCCAGAAACACACACAGATTCACGTTCTGAACCTAAAACCACAAAGATGAGTGTTTTCATGAAAGTGTGTATAGCCACAGTTTCAACGCTCTAGCTCGCTTCCTGACAGAGATTGGGGCATATTCACTCCAATTCAGTCATACAGCCACAATTCCCTAAAGTTTGTCACCTTCCCACTGAGTTCCACACAGAATGAAAATTTTTGACAAGCAGAACTAAAAAAAAGAAAGTTTTTGAAAAAGTGGATATCATCACTTCAGAAGCTTATATTCACTTCCAAATGACCATACAAGCACATTGTGTGAAACTAAACCATATATGCATTGCACTGTGATCTGAAGCTGTTACCTGTCCAGAAACACGCACAGATTCAAACTCTGAGCTTAAAACCTCAAAGAAGCGTGTTTTCATGAAAGTGCGTATAACCACAGTTTCAGCACTCTACCTCGCATCCTGACAGAGATAAACACATATTCACTCAAATTCAGTCGTATAGTCACTATTCACTCTAGTTTGTCACTTTCCCACTGAGTTACACACAGAATGAAATTTTTTGACGAACAGAACTAAAAAAAAGAAAGTTTTTGAAAAATGCATATCTTCACTTCAGTAGCTTATATTCACTTCCAAATGACCATACAAACACATTGGACCACACGAGACCATATATGTACTGCCCTGTGATCTGAAGCTGTTACCTGGCCAGAAACACGCACAGATTCAAACTCTGAGCTTAGAACCTCAAAGAAGTGTGTTTTCATGAAAGTGAGTATAACCACAGTTTCAACGCTCTAGCTCGCTTCCTGACAGAGATTGGGGCATATTCACTCCAATTCAGTCATACAGCCACAATTCCCTAAAGTTTGTCACCTTCCCACTGAGTTACACACAGAATGAAAATTTTTGACAAGCAGAACTAAAAAAAAGAAAGTTTTTGAAAAAGTGGATATCATCACTTCAGAAGCTTGTATTCACTTCCAAATGACAATACATGAACATTGGGCGAAAGGATACCATATATGCACTGCCCTGTGATCTGAAGCTGTTTCCTGTCCAGAAACACGCACAGATTCAAGTTCTGAGCTTAAAACCTCAAAGAAGCGTGTTTTTATGAAAATGCGTATAGCCACAGTTTCAACGCTCTAGCTCGCTTCCTGACAGATATTGGGGCATGTTCACTCCAGTTCAGTCATACAGCCACAATTCCCGAAAGTTTGTCACCTTCCCACTGAGTTACACACAGAATGAACATTTTTGACAAGCAGAACTAAAAAAAAGTTTTTGAAAAAGTGGATATCATCACTTCAGAAGCTTTTATTCACTTCCAAATGACAATACAAGCACATTGTGTGAAACAAAACCATAAATGCATTGCACTGTGATCTGAAGCTGTTACCTGGCCAGAAACACGCACAGATTCAAACTCTGAGCTTAAAACCTCAAAGAAGCGTGTTTTCATGAAAGTGCGTATAACCACAGTTTCAGCACTCTACCTCGCATCCTTAAAGAGATAAACGCATATTCACTGAAATTCAGTCGTATAGTCACTATTCACTCTAGTTTGTCACCTTCCCACTGAGTTAAACACAGAATGATCATTTTTGCCAAGTGGAACTAAAAAAAAGAAAGTTTTTGAAAAAGTGCATATCTTCACTACAGAGGCTTTAATTCACTTCCAAATGACAATACAAGCACATTGTGTGAAACAAAACCATATATGCATTGCACTGTGATCTGAAGCTGTTACCTGGCCAGAAACACGCACAGATTCAAACTCTGAGCTTAAAACCTCAAAGATGCGTGATTTCATGAAAGTGCGTATAACCACAGTTTCAGCACTCTACCTCGCATCCTTACAGAGATAAACACATATTCACGCGAATTCAGTCGTATAGTCACTATTCACTATAGTTTGTCACTTTCCCATTGAGTTACACACAGAATGAAAATTTTTGACGAACAGAACCAAAAAAAAGAAAGTTTTTGAAAAATGCATATCTTCACTTCAGAAGCTTATATTCACTACCAAATGACCATACAAACACATTGGACCACACGAGACCATATATGTACTGCCCTGTGATCTGAAGCTGTTCCCGGCCCAGAAACACACACAGATTCACGTTCTGAACCTAAAACCACAAAGATGAGTGTTTTCATGAAAGTGTGTATAGCCACAGTTTCAACGCTCTAGCTCGCTTCCTGACAGAGATTGGGGCATATTCACTCCAATTCAGTCATACAGCCACAATTCCCTAAAGTTTGTCACCTTCCCACTGAGTTCCACACAGAATGAACATTTTTGACAAGCAGAACTAAAAAAAAGAAAGTTTTTGAAAAAGTGGATATCATCACTTCAGAAGCTTATATTCACTTCCAAATGACCATACAAGCACATTTGTGTGAAACTAAACCATATATGCATTGCACTGTGATCTGAAGCTGTTACCTGTCCAGAAACACGCACAGATTCAAACTCTGAGCTTAAAACCTCAAAGAAGCGTGTTTTCATGAAAGTGCGTATAACCACAGTTTCAGCACTCTACCTCGCATCCTGACAGAGATAAACACATATTCACTCAAATTCAGTCGTATAGTCACTATTCACTCTAGTTTGTCACTTTCCCACTGAGTTACACACAGAATGAAATTTTTTGACGAACAGAACTAAAAAAAAGAAAGTTTTTGAAAAATGCATATCTTCACTTCAGTAGCTTATATTCACTTCCAAATGACCATACAAACACATTGGACCACACGAGACCATATATGTACTGCCCTGTGATCTGAAGCTGTTACCTGGCCAGAAACACGCACAGATTCAAACTCTGAGCTTAGAACCTCAAAGAAGTGTGTTTTCATGAAAGTGAGTATAACCACAGTTTCAACGCTCTAGCTCGCTTCCTGACAGAGATTGGGGCATATTCACTCCAATTCAGTCATACAGCCACAATTCCCTAAAGTTTGTCACCTTCCCACTGAGTTACACACAGAATGAAAATTTTTGACAAGCAGAACTAAAAAAAAGAAAGTTTTTGAAAAAGTGGATATCATCACTTCAGAAGCTTGTATTCACTTCCAAATGACAATACAAGAACATTGGGCGAAAGGATACCATATATGCACTGCCCTGTGATCTGAAGCTGTTACCTGGGCAGAAACACGCACAGATTCAAGTTCTGAGCTTAAAACCTCAAAGAAGCGTGTTTTCATGAAAATGCGTATAGCCACAGTTTCAACGCTCTAGCTCGCTTCCTGACAGATATTGGGGCATGTTCACTCCAGTTCAGTCATACAGCCACAATTCCCGAAAGTTTGTCACCTTCCCACTGAGTTACACACAGAATGAACATTTTTGACAAGCAGAACTAAAAAAAAGAAAGTTTTTGAAAAAGTGGATATCATCACTTCAGAAGCTTTTATTCACTTCCAAATGACAATACAAGCACATTGTGTGAAACAAAACCATATATGCATTGCACTGTGATCTGAAGCTGTTACCTGGCCAGAAACACGCACAGATTCAAACTCTGAGCTTAAAACCTCAAAGAAGCGTGTTTTCATGAAAGTGCGTATAACCACAGTTTCAGCACTCTACCTCGCATCCTTAAAGAGATAAACGCATATTCACTGAAATTCAGTCGTATAGTCACTATTCACTCTAGTTTGTCACTTTCCCACTGAGTTACACACAGAATGAAATTTTTTGACGAACAGAACTAAAAAAAAGAAAGTTTTTGAAAAATGCATATCTTCACTTCAGAAGCTTATATTCACTTCCAAATGACCATACAAACACATTGGACCACACGAGACCATATATGTACTGCCCTGTGATCTGAAGCTGTTACCTGGCCAGAAACACGCACAGATTCAAACTCTGAGCTTAGAACCTCAAAGAAGTGTGTTTTCATGAAAGTGAGTATAACCACAGTTTCATCGCTCTAGCTCGCTTGCTGACAGATATTGGGGCATGTTCACTCCAATTCAGGCATACAGCCACAATTCCCTAAAGTTTGTCACCTTCCCACTGAGTTACACACAGAATGAAAATTTTTGAGAAGCAGAACTAAAAAAAAGAAAGTTTTTGAAAAAGTGGATATCATCACTTCAGAAGCTTGTATTCACTTCCAAATGACAATACAAGAACATTGGGCGAAAGGATACCATATATGCACTGCCCTGTGATCTGAAGCTGTTACCTGGCCAGAAACACGCACAGATTCAAGTTCTGAGCTTAAAACCTCAAAGAAGCGTGTTTTCATGAAAGTGCGTATAGCCACAGTTTCAACGCTCTAGCTCGCTTCCTGACAGATATTGGGGCATGTTCACTCCAATTCAGTCATACAGCCACAATTCCCTAAAGTTTGTCTCCTTCCCACTGAGTTACACACAGAATGAAAATTTTTGACAAGAAGAACTAAAAAAAAGAAAGTTTTTGAAAAAGTGGATATCATCACTACAGAAGCTTTTATTCACTTCCAAATGACCATACAAGAACAGTGGGCGAAAGGATACCATATATGCACTGCCCTTTGAACTGAAGCTGTTACCAGGCCAGAAACACGCACAGATTCAAACTCTGAGCTTAAAACCTCAAAGAAGCGTGTTTTCATGAAAGTGCGTATAACCACAGTTTCAGCACTCTACCTCGCATCCTTAAAGAGATAAACGCATATTCACTGAAATTCAGTCGTATAGTCACTATTCACTCTAGTTTGTCACCTTCCCACTGAGTTAAACACAGAATGATCATTTTTGCCAAGTGGAACTAAAAAAAAGAAAGTTTTTGAAAAAGTGCATATCTTCACTACAGAGGCTTTAATTCACTTCCAAATGACAATACAAGCACATTGTGTGAAACAAAACCATATATGCATTGCACTGTGATCTGAAGCTGCTACCTGGCCAGAAACACGCACAGATTCAAACTCTGAGCTTAAAACCTCAAAGATGCGTGATTTCATGAAAGTGCGTATAACCACAGTTTCAGCACTCTACCTCGCATCCTGACAGAGATAAACACATATTCACTCAAATTCAGTCGTATAGTCACTATTCACTCTAGTTTGTCACTTTCCCAGTGAGTTCCACACAGAATGAAATTTTTTGACGAACAGAACTAAAAAAAAGAAAGTTTTTGAAAAATGCATATCTTCACTTCAGAAGCTTATATTCACTTCCAAATGACCATACAAACACATTGGACCACACGAGACCATATATGTACTGCCCTGTGATCTGAAGCTGTTCCCGGCCCAGAAACACACACAGATTCAAGTTCTGAACTTAAAACCACAAAGAAGTGTGTTTTCATGAAAGTGTGTATAACCACAGTTTCAACGCTCTAGCTCTCTTCCTGACAGAGATTGGGGCATATTCACTCCAATTCAGTCATACAGCCACAATTCCCTAAAGTTTGTCACCTTCCCACTGAGTTACACACAGAATGAAAACTTTTGACAAGCAGAACTAAAAAAAAGAAAGTTTTTGAAAAAGTGGATATCATCACTTCAGAAGCTTTTATTCACTTCCAAATGACAATACAAGAACATTGGGCGAAAGGATACCATATATGCACTGCCCTGTGATCTGAAGCTGTTACCTGGCAGGAAACACGCACAGATTCAAGTTCTGAGCTTAAAACCTCAAAGAAGCGTGTTTTCATGAAAGTGCGTATAGTCACAGTTTCAACGCTCTAGCTCGCTTCCTGACAGATATTGGGGCATGTTCACTCCAATTCAGTCATACAGCCACAATTCCCTAAAGTTTGTCACCTTCCCACTGAGTTCCACACAGAATGAAAATTTTTGACAAGCAGAACTAAAAAAAAGAATGTTTTTGAAAAAGTGGATATCATCACTTCAGAAGCTTTTATTCACTTCCAAATGACAATACAAGCACATTGTGTGAAACTAAACCATATATGCATTGCACTGTGATCTGAAGCTGTTACCTGTCCAGAAACACGCACAGATTCAAACTCTGAGCTTAAAACCTCAAAGAAGCGTGTTTTCATGAAAGTGCGTATAACCACAGTTTCAGCACTCTACCTCGCATCCTGACAGAGATAAACACATATTCACTCAAATTCAGTCGTATAGTCACTATTCACTCTAGTTTGTCACTTTCCCACTGAGTTACACACAGAATGAAATTTTTTGACGAACAGAACTAAAAAAAAGAAAGTTTTTGAAAAATGCATATCTTCACTTCAGAAGCTTATATTCACTTCCAAATGACCATACAAACACATTGGACCACACGAGACCATATATGTACTGCCCTGTGATCTGAAGCTGTTACCTGGCCAGAAACACGCACAGATTCAAACTCTGAGCTTAGAACCTCAAAGAAGTGTGTTTTCATGAAAGTGAGTATAACCACAGTTTCATCGCTCTAGCTCGCTTGCTGACAGATATTGGGGCATGTTCACTCCAATTCAGTCATACAGCCACAATTCCCTAAAGTTTGTGACCTTTCCACTGAGTTACACACAGAATGAACATTTTTGACAAGCAGAACTAAAAAAAAGAAAGTTTTTGAAAAAGTGGATATCATCACTTCAGAAGCTTTTATTCACTTCCAAATGACAATACAAGAACATTGGGCGAAAGGATACCATATATGCACTGCCCTGTGATCTGAAGCTGTTACCTGGCCAGAAACACGCACCGATTCAAGTTCTGAGCTTAAAACCTGAAAGAAGCGTGTTTTCATGAAGGTGCGTATAGCCACAGTTTCAACGCTCTAGCTCGCTTCCTGACAGATATTGGGGCATGTTCACTCCAATTCAGTCATACAGCCACAATTCCCTAAAGTTTGTCACCTTCCCACTGAGTTCCACACAGAATGAAAATTTTTGACAAGCAGAACAAAAAAAAGAAAGTTTTTGAAAAAGTGGATATCATCACTTCAGAAGCTTTTTTTCACTTCCAAATGACCATACAAGAACAGTGGGCGAAAGGATACCATATATGCACTGCCCTGTGATCTGAAGCTGTTACCTGACCAGAAACACGCACAGATTCAAGTTCTGAGCTTAAAACCTCAAAGAAGCGTGTTTTCATGAAAGTGCGTATAACCACAGTTTCAGCACTCTACCTCGCATCCTCAAAGAGATAAACGCATGTTCACTCCAATTCAGTCATACAGCCACAATTCCCTAAAGTTTGTCACCTTCCCCCTGAGTTACACAGAGAATGAAAATTTTTGACGAACAGAACCAAAAAAAAGAAAATTTTTTTAAAAATGCATATCTTCACTTCAGAAGCTTATATTCACTACCAAATGACCATACAAACACATTGGACCACACGAGACCATATATGTACTGCCCTGTGATCTGAAGCTGTTCCCGGCCCAGAAACACGCACAGATTCACGTTCTGAACCTAAAACCACAAAGATGAGTGTTTTCATGAAAGTGTGTATAGCCACAGTTTCAACGCTCTAGCTCGCTTCCTGACAGAGATTGGGGCATATTCACTCCAATTCAGTCATACAGCCACAATTCCCTAAAGTTTGTCACCTTCCCACTGAGTTCCACACAGAATGAAAATTTTTGACAAGCAGAACTAAAAAAAAGAAAGTTTTTGAAAAAGTGGATATCATCACTTCAGAAGCTTTTATTCACTTCCAAATGACAATACAAGAACATTGGGCGAAAGGATACCATATATGCCCTGCCCTGTGATCTGAAGCTGTTACCTGGCCAGAAACACGCACAGATTCAAGTTCTGAGCTTAAAACCTCAAAGAAGCGTGTTTTCATGAAAGTGCGTATAGCCACAGTTTCAACGCTCTATCTCGCTTCCTGACAGATATTGGGGCATGTTCACTCCAGTTCAGTCATACAGCCACAATTCCCTAAAGTTTGTCACCTTCCCACTGAGTTACACACAGAATGAACATTTTTGACAAGCAGAACTAAAAAAACAAAAGTTTTTAAAAAGATGGATATCATCACTTCAGAAGCTTTTATTCACTTCCAAATGACAATACAAGCACATTGTGTGAAACAAAACCATATATGCATTGCACTGTGATCTGAAGCTGTTACCTGTCCAGAAACACGCACAGATTCAAACTCTGAGCTTAAAACCTCAAAGAAGCGTGTTTTCATGAAAGTGCATATAACCACAGTTTCAGCACTCTACCTCGCATCCTCAAAGAGATAAACGCATATTCACTCCAATTCAGTCATACAGCCACAATTCCCTAAAGTTTGTCACCTTCCCACTGAGTTCCACACAGAATGAAAATTTTTGACAAGCAGAACAAAAAAAAGAAAGTTTTTGAAAAAGTGGATATCATCACTTCTGAAGCTTTTTTTCACTTCCAAATGACAATACAAGAACATTGGGCGAAAGGATACCATATATGCACTGCCCGGTGATCTGAAGCTGTTACCTGACCAGAAACACGCACAGATTCAAGTTCTGAGCTTAAAACCTCAAAGAAGCGTGTTTTCATGAAAGTGCGTATAGCCACAGTTTCAACGCTCTAGCTCTCTTCCTGACAGATATCGGGGCATGTTCACTCCAATTCAGTCATACAGCCACAATTCCCTAAAGTTTGTCACCTTCCCACTGAGTTACACAGAGAATGAACATTTTTGACAAGCAGAACTAAAAAAAAGAAAGTTTTTGAAAAAGTGGATATCATCACTTCAGAAGCTTTTATTCACTTCCAAATGACAATACAAGCACATTGTGTGAAACAAAACCATATATGCATTGCACTGTGATCTGAAGCTGTTACCTGGCCAGAAACACGCACAGATTCAAACTCTGAGCTTAAAACCTCAAAGAAGCGTGTTTTCATGAAAGTGCGAAAAACCACAGTTTCAGCACTCTACCTCGCATCCTTACAGAGATAAACGCATATTCACTCAAATTCAGTCGTATAGTCACTATTCACTCTAGTTTGTCACTTTCCCACTGAGTTACACACAGAATGAAAAGTTTTGACGAACAGAACTAAAAAAAAAGAAAGTTTTTGAAAAAGTGCATATCTTCACTTCAGAAGCTTATATTCACTTCCAAATGACCATAAAAACACATTGGACCACACGAGACCATATATGTACTGCCCTGTGATCTGAAGCTGTTCCCGGCCCAGAAACACACACAGATTCACGTTCTGAACTTAAAACCACAAAGAAGTGTGTTTTCATGAAAGTGTGTATAACCACAGTTTCAACGCTCTAGCTCGCTTCCTGACAGAGATTGGGGCATATTCACTCCAATTCAGTCATACAGCCACAATTCCCTAAAGTTTGTCAGCTTCCCACTGAGTTCCACACAGAATGAAAATTTTTGACAAGCAGAACTAAAAAAAAGAAAGTTTTTGAAAAAGTGGATATCATCACTTCAGAAGCTTTTATTCACTTCCAAATGACCATACAAGCACATTGTGTGAAACAAAACCATATATGCTTTGCACTGTGATCTGAAGCTGTTACCTGTCCAGAAATACGCACAGATTCAAGTTCTGAGCTTAAAACCTCAAAGAAGCGTGTTTTCATGAAAGTGCGTATAGCCACAGTTTCATCGCTCTAGCTCGCTTGCTGACAGATATTGGGGCATGTTCACTCCAATTCAGGCATACAGCCACAATTCCCTAAAGTTTGTCACCTTCCCACTGAGTTACACACAGAATGAACATTTTTGACAAGCAGAACTAAAAAAAAGAAAGTTTTTGAAAAAGTGGATATCATCACTTCAGAAGCTTTTTTTCACTTCCAAATGACCATACAAGAACAGTGGGCGAAAGGATACCATATATGCACTGCCCTGTGATCTGAAGCTGTTACCTGACCAGAAACACGCACAGATTCAAGTTCTGAGCTTAAAACCTCAAAGAAGCGTGTTTTCATGAAAGTGCGTATAACCACAGTTTCAGCACTCTACCTCGCATCCTCAAAGAGATAAACGCATGTTCACTCCAATTCAGTCATACAGCCACAATTCCCTAAAGTTTGTCACCTTCCCACTGAGTTACACAGAGAATGAAAATTTTTGACGAACAGAACCAAAAAAAAGAAAATTTTTTTAAAAATGCATATCTTCACTTCAGAAGCTTATATTCACTACCAAATGACCATACAAACACATTGGACCACACGAGACCATATATGTACTGCCCTGTGATCTGAAGCTGTTCCCGGCCCAGAAACACGCACAGATTCACGTTCTGAACCTAAAACCACAAAGATGAGTGTTTTCATGAAAGTGTGTATAGCCACAGTTTCAACGCTCTAGCTCGCTTCCTGACAGAGATTGGGGCATATTCACTCCAATTCAGTCATACAGCCACAATTCCCTAAAGTTTGTCACCTTCCCACTGAGTTCCACACAGAATGAAAATTTTTGACAAGCAGAACTAAAAAAAAGAAAGTTTTTGAAAAAGTGGATATCATCACTTCAGAAGCTTTTATTCACTTCCAAATGACAATACAAGAACATTGGGCGAAAGGATACCATATATGCCCTGCCCTGTGATCTGAAGCTGTTACCTGGCCAGAAACACGCACAGATTCAAGTTCTGAGCTTAAAACCTCAAAGAAGCGTGTTTTCATGAAAGTGCGTATAGCCACAGTTTCAACGCTCTAGCTCGCTTCCTGACAGATATTGGGGCATGTTCACTCCAGTTCAGTCATACAGCCACAATTCCCTAAAGTTTGTCACCTTCCCACTGAGTTACACACAGAATGAACATTTTTGACAAGCAGAACTAAAAAAACAAAAGTTTTTAAAAAGATGTATATCATCACTTCAGAAGCTTATATTCACTTCCAAATGACCATACAAGCACATTGTGTGAAACAAAACCATATATGCTTTGCACTGTGATCTGAAGCTGTTACCTGTCCAGAAATACGCACAGATTCAAGTTCTGAGCTTAAAACCTCAAAGAAGCGTGTTTTCATGAAAGTGCGTATAGCCACAGTTTCATCGCTCTAGCTCGCTTGCTGACAGATATTGGGGCATGTTCACTCCAATTCAGTCATACAGCCACAATTCCCTAAAGTTTGTCACCTTCCCACTGAGTTACACACAGAATGAACATTTTTGACAAGCAGAACTAAAAAAAAGAAAGTTTTTGAAAAAGTGGATATCATCACTTCAGAAGCTTTTATTCACTTCCAAATGACAATACAAGAACATTGGGCGAATGGATACCATATATGCACTGCCCTGTGATCTGAAGCTGTTACCTGGCCAGAAACACGCACAGATTCAAGTTCTGAGCTTAAAACCTGAAAGAAGCGTGTTTTCATGAAGGTGCGTATAGCCACAGTTTCAACGCTCTAGCTCGCTTCCTGACAGATATTGGGGCATGTTCACTCCAATTCAGTCATACAGCCACAATTCCCTAAAGTTTGTCACCTTCCCACTGATTTACACACAGAATGAACATTTTTGACAAGCAGAACTGAAAAAAAAAAGAAAGTTTTTGAAAAAGTGGATATCATCACTTCAGAAGCTTTTATTCACTTCCAAATGACAATACAAGCACATTGTGTGAAACAAAACCATATATGCATTGCAATGTGATCTGAAGCTGTTACCTGGCCAGAAACACGCACAGATTCAAACTGTGAGCTTAAAACCTCAAAGAAGCGTGTTTTCATGAAAGTGCGTATAACCACAGTTTCAGCACTCTACCTCGCATCCTTACAGAGATAAACACATATTCACTCAAATTCAGTCGTATAGTCACTATTCACTCTAGTTTGTCACTTTCCCACTGAGTTACACACAGAATGATCATTTTTGCCAAGCAGAACTAAAAAAAAAAAAGTTTTTGAAAAAGTGCATATCTTCACTACAGAGGCTTTAATTCACTTCCAAATGACCATACAAGCACATTGTGTGAAACAAAACCATATATGCATTGCACTGTGATCTGAAGCTGTTACCTGGCCAGAAACACGCACAGATTCAAACTCTGAGCTTAAAACCTCAAAGAAGCGTGATTTCATGAAAGTGCGTATAACCACAGTTTCAGCAGTCTACCTCGCATCCTTACAGAGATAAACACATATTCACTCAAATTCAGTCGTATAGTCACTATTCACTCTAGTTTGTCCCTTTCCCACTGAGTTACACACAGAATGAAATTTTTTGACGAACAGAACAAAAAAAAAGAAAGTTTTTGAAAAATGCATATCTTCACTTCAGAAGCTTATATTCACTTCCAAATGACCATACAAACACATTGGACCACACGAGACCATATATGTACTGCCCTGTGATCTGAAGCTGTTCCCGGCCCAGAAACACACACAGATTCACGTTCTGAACTTAAAACCTCAAAGAAGTGTGTTTTCATGAAAGTGTGTATAACCACAGTTTCAACGCTCTAGCTCTCTTCCTGACAGAGATTGGGGCATATTCACTCCAATTCAGTCATACAGCCACAATTCCCTAAAGTTTGTCACCTTCCCACTGAGTTACAGACAGAATGAAAACTTTTGACAAGCAGAACTAAAAAAAGAATGTTTTTGAAAAAGTGGATATCATCACTTCAGAAGCTTATATTCACTTCCAAATGACCATACAAGCACATTGTGTGAAACAAAACCATATATGCATTGCACTGTGATCTGAAGCTGTTACCTGTCCAGAAACACGCACAGATTCAAACTCTGAGCTTAAAACCTCAAATAAGCGTGTTTTCATGAAAGTGCATATAACCACAGTTTCAGCACTCTACCTCGCATCCTCAAAGAGATAAACGCATATTCACTCCAATTCAGTCATACAGCCACAATTCCCTAAAGTTTGTCACCTTCCCACTGAGTTCCACACAGAATGAAAATTTTTGACAAGCAGAACAAAAAAAAGAAAGTTTTTGAAAAAGTGGATATCATCACTTCTGAAGCTTTTTTTCACTTCCAAATGACAATACAAGAACATTGGGCGAAAGGATACCATATATGCACTGCCCTGTGATCTGAAGCTGTTACCTGACCAGAAACACGCACAGATTCAAGTTCTGAGCTTAAAACCTCAAAGAAGCGTGTTTTCATGAAAGTGCGTATAGCCACAGTTTCAACGCTCTAGCTCTCTTCCTGACACATATCGGGGCATGTTCACTCCAATTCAGTCATACAGCCACAATTCCCTAAAGTTTGTCACCTTCCCACTGAGTTACACAGAGAATGAACATTTTTGACAAGCAGAACTAAAAAAAAGAAAGTTTTTGAAAAAGTGGATATCATCACTTCAGAAGCTTTTATTCACTTCCAAATGACAATACAAGCACATTGTGTGAAACAAAACCATATATGCATTGCACTGTGATCTGAAGCTGTTACCTGGCCAGAAACACGCACAGATTCAAACTCTGAGCTTAAAACCTCAAAGAAGCGTGTTTTCATGAAAGTGCGAAAAACCACAGTTTCAGCACTCTACCTCGCATCCTTACAGAGATAAACGCATATTCACTCAAATTCAGTCGTATAGTCACTATTCACTCTAGTTTGTCACTTTCCCACTGAGTTACACACAGAATGAAAAGTTTTGACGAACAGAACTAAAAAAAAAGAAAGTTTTTGAAAAAGTGCATATCTTCACTACAGAGGCTTTAATTCACTTCCAAATGACCATACAAGCACATTGTGTGAAACAAAACCATATATGCATTGCACTGTGATCTGAAGCTGTTACCTGGCCAGAAACACGCACAGATTCAAACTCTGAGCTTAAAACCTCAAAGAAGCGTGATTTCATGAAAGTGCGTATAACCACAGTTTCAGCACTCTACCTCGCATCCTTACAGAGATAAACACATATTCACTCAAATTCAGTCGTATAGTCACTATTCACTCTAGTTTGTCACTTTCCCACTGAGTTACACACAGAATGAAATTTTTTGACGAACAGAACTAAAAAAAAGAAAGTTTTTGAAAAATGCATATCTTCACTTCAGAAGCTTATATTCACTTCCAAATGACCATAAAAACACATTGGACCACACGAGACCATATATGTACTGCCCTGTGATCTGAAGCTGCTCCCGGCCCAGAAACACACACAGATTCACGTTCTGAACTTAAAACCACAAAGAAGTGTGTTTTCATGAAAGTGTGTATAACCACAGTTTCAACGCTCTAGCTCGCTTCCTGACAGAGATTGGGGCATATTCACTCCAATTCAGTCATACAGCCACAATTCCCTAAAGTTTGTCAGCTTCCCACTGAGTTCCACACAGAATGAAAATTTTTGACAAGCAGAACTAAAAAAAAGAAAGTTTTTGAAAAAGTGGATATCATCACTTCAGAAGCTTTTATTCACTTCCAAATGACCATACAAGCACATTGTGTGAAACAAAACCATATATGCTTTGCACTGTGATCTGAAGCTGTTACCTGTCCAGAAATACGCACAGATTCAAGTTCTGAGCTTAAAACCTCAAAGAAGCGTGTTTTCATGAAAGTGCGTATAGCCACAGTTTCATCGCTCTAGCTCGCTTGCTGACAGATATTGGGGCATGTTCACTCCAATTCAGGCATACAGCCACAATTCCCTAAAGTTTGTCACCTTCCCCCTGAGTTACACACAGAATGAACATTTTTGACAAGCAGAACTAAAAAAAAGAAAGTTTTTGAAAAAGTGGATATCATCACTTCAGAAGCTTTTATTCACTTCCAAATGACAATACAAGAACTATGGGCGAAAGGATACCATATATGCACTGCCCTGTGATCTGAAGCTGTTACCTGGCCAGAAACACGCTCAGATTCAAGTTCTGAGCTTAAAACCTCAAAGAAGCGTGTTTTCATGAAAGTGCGTATAGCCACAGTTTCAACGCTCTAGCTCGCTTCCTGACAGATATTGGGGCATGTTCACTCCAATTCAGTCATACAGCCAAAATTCCCTAAAGTTTGTCACCTTCCCACTGATTTACACACAGAATGAACATTTTTGACAAGCAGAACTAAAAAAAAGAAAGTTTTTGAAAAAGTGGATATCATCACTTCAGAAGCTTTTATTCACTTCCAAATGACAATTCAAGCACATTGTGTGAAACAAAACCATATATGCATTGCACTGTGATCTGAAGCTGTTACCTGGCCAGAAACACGCACAGATTCAAACTCTGAGCTTAAAACCTCAAAGAAGCGTGTTTTCATGAAAGTGCGTATAACCACAGTTTCAGCACTCTACCTCGCATCCTTACAGAGATAAACACATATTCACTCAAATTCAGTCGTATAGTCACTATTCACTCTAGTTTGTCACTTTTCCACTGAGTTAAACACAGAATGATCATTTTTGCCAAGCAGAACTAAAAAAAAAAAAAGTTTTTGAAAAAGTGCATATCTTCACTACAGAGGCTTTAATTCACTTCCAAATGACCATACAAGCACATTGTGTGAAACAAAACCATATATGCATTGCACTGTGATCTGAAGCTGTTACCTGGCCAGAAACACGCACAGATTCAAACTCTGAGCTTAAAACCTCAAAGAAGCGTGATTTCATGAAAGTGCGTATAACCACAGTTTCAGCACTCTACCTCGCATCCTTACAGAGATAAACACATATTCACTCAAATTCAGTCGTATAGTCACTATTCACTCTAGTTTGTCACTTTCCCACTGAGTTACACACAGAATGAAATTTTTTGACGAACAGAACTAAAAAAAAGAAAGTTTTTGAAAAATGCATATCTTCACTTCAGAAGCTTATATTCACTTCCAAATGACCATAAAAACACATTGGACCACACGAGACCATATATGTACTGCCCTGTGATCTGAAGCTGCTCCCGGCCCAGAAACACACACAGATTCACGTTCTGAACTTAAAACCACAAAGAAGTGTGTTTTCATGAAAGTGTGTATAACCACAGTTTCAACGCTCTAGCTCGCTTCCTGACAGAGATTGGGGCATATTCACTCCAATTCAGTCATACAGCCACAATTCCCTAAAGTTTGTCAGCTTCCCACTGAGTTCCACACAGAATGAAAATTTTTGACAAGCAGAACTAAAAAAAAGAAAGTTTTTGAAAAAGTGGATATCATCACTTCAGAAGCTTTTATTCACTTCCAAATGACCATACAAGCACATTGTGTGAAACAAAACCATATATGCTTTGCACTGTGATCTGAAGCTGTTACCTGTCCAGAAATACGCACAGATTCAAGTTCTGAGCTTAAAACCTCAAAGAAGCGTGTTTTCATGAAAGTGCGTATAGCCACAGTTTCATCGCTCTAGCTCGCTTGCTGACAGATATTGGGGCATGTTCACTCCAATTCAGGCATACAGCCACAATTCCCTAAAGTTTGTCACCTTCCCCCTGAGTTACACACAGAATGAACATTTTTGACAAGCAGAACTAAAAAAAAGAAAGTTTTTGAAAAAGTGGATATCATCACTTCAGAAGCTTTTATTCACTTCCAAATGACAATACAAGAACTATGGGCGAAAGGATACCATATATGCACTGCCCTGTGATCTGAAGCTGTTACCTGGCCAGAAACACGCTCAGATTCAAGTTCTGAGCTTAAAACCTCAAAGAAGCGTGTTTTCATGAAAGTGCGTATAGCCACAGTTTCAACGCTCTAGCTCGCTTCCTGACAGATATTGGGGCATGTTCACTCCAATTCAGTCATACAGCCAAAATTCCCTAAAGTTTGTCACCTTCCCACTGATTTACACACAGAATGAACATTTTTGACAAGCAGAACTAAAAAAAAGAAAGTTTTTGAAAAAGTGGATATCATCACTTCAGAAGCTTTTATTCACTTCCAAATGACAATTCAAGCACATTGTGTGAAACAAAACCATATATGCATTGCACTGTGATCTGAAGCTGTTACCTGGCCAGAAACACGCACAGATTCAAACTCTGAGCTTAAAACCTCAAAGAAGCGTGTTTTCATGAAAGTGCGTATAACCACAGTTTCAGCACTCTACCTCGCATCCTTACAGAGATAAACACATATTCACTCAAATTCAGTCGTATAGTCACTATTCACTCTAGTTTGTCACTTTTCCACTGAGTTAAACACAGAATGATCATTTTTGCCAAGCAGAACTAAAAAAAAAAAAAGTTTTTGAAAAAGTGCATATCTTCACTACAGAGGCTTTAATTCACTTCCAAATGACCATACAAGCACATTGTGTGAAACAAAACCATATATGCATTGCACTGTGATCTGAAGCTGTTACCTGGCCAGAAACACGCACAGATTCAAACTCTGAGCTTAAAACCTCAAAGAAGCGTGATTTCATGAAAGTGCGTATAACCACAGTTTCAGCACTCTACCTCGCATCCTGACAGAGATAAACACATATTCAGTCGTATAGTCACTATTCACTCTAGTTTGTCACTTTCCCACTGAGTTACACACAGAATGAAATTTTTTGACGAACAGAACTAAAAAAAAGAAAGTTTTTGAAAAATGCATATCTTCACTTCAGAAGCTTATATTCACTTCCAAATGACCATACAAACACATTGGACCACACGAGACCATATATGTACTGCCCTGTGATCTGAAGCTGTTCCCGGCCCAGAAACACACACAGATTCACGTTCTGAACTTAAAACCACAAAGAAGTGTGTTTTCATGAAAGTGTGTATAACCACAGTTTCAACGCTCTAGCTCGCTTCCTGACAGAGATTGGGGCATATTCACTCCAATTCAGTCATACAGCCACAATTCCCTAAAGTTTGTCACCTTCCCACTGAGTTACACACAGAATGAAAATTTTTGACAAGCAGAACTAAAAAAAAGAAAGTTTTTGAAAAAGTGGATATCATCATTTCAGAAGCTTGAATTCACTTCCAAATGACAATATAAGCACATCGTGTGAAACAAAACCATATATGCATTGCACTGTGATATGAAGCAGTTACCTGGCCAGAAACGCACAGATTCAAACTCTGAGCTTAAAACCTCAAAGAAGCGTGTTTTCATGAAAGTGCGTATAACCACAGTTTCAGCACTCTACCTCGCATCCTTTCAGAGATAAACAAATCTTCACTCAAATTCAGTCGTATAGTCACTATTCACTCTAGTTTGTCACCTTCCCACTGAGTTAAACTCAGAGTGAAAATTTTTGACGAGCAGTACTAAAAAAAAAGAAAGTTTTTGAAAAAGTGCATATCTTCACTACAGAAGCTTTTATTCACTTCCAAATGACCATACAAGCACATTGTGTGAAACAAAACCATATATGCATTGCACTGTGATCTGAAGCTGTTACCTGGCCAGAAACACGCACAGATTCAAACTCTGAGCTTAAAACCTCAAAGAAGCGTGATTTCATGAAAGTGCGTATAACCACAGTTTCAGCACTCTACCTCGCATCCTTACAGAGATAAACACATATTCACTCAAATTCAGTCGTATAGTCACTATTCACTCTAGTTTGTCACTTTCCCACTGAGTTACACACAGAATGAAAAGTTTTGACGAACAGAACTAAAAAAAAGAAAGTTTTTGAAAAATGCATATCTTCACTTCAGAAGCTTATATTCACTTCCAAATGACCATTCAAACACATTGGACCACACGAGACCATATATGTAATGCCCTGTGATCTGAAGCTGTTCCCGGCCCAGAAACACACACAGATTCACGTTCTGAACTTAAAACCACAAAGATGTGTGTTTTCATGAAAGTGTGTATAACCACAGTTTCAACGCTCTAGCTCGCTTCCTGACAAAGATTGGGGCATATTCACTCCAATTCAGTCATACAGCCACAATTCCCTAAAGTTTGTCAGCTTCCCACTGAGTTACACACAGAATGTAAAGTTTTGACGAACAGAACTAAAAAAAAGCAAGTTTTTGAAAAATGCATATCTTCACTTCAGAAGCTTATATTCACTTCCAAATGACCATACAAACACATTGGACCACACGAGACCATATATGTACTGCCCTGTGATCTGAAGCTGTTCCCAGCCCAGAAACACGCACAGATTCAAGTTCTGAGCTTAAAACCTCAAAGAAGCGTGTTTTCATGAAAGTGCGTATAGCCACAGTTTCAACGCTCTAGCTCGCTTCCTGACAGATATTGGGGCATGTTCACTCCAATTCAGTCATACAGCCACAATTCCCTAAAGTTTGTCACCTTCCCACTGAGTTACACACCGAATGAACTTTTTTGACAAGCAGAACTAAAAAAAAGAAAGTTTTTGAAAAAGTGGATATCATCACTTCAGAAGCTTTTATTCACTTCCAAATGACAATACAAGCACATTGTGTGAAACAAAACCATATATGCATTGCACTGTGATCTGAAGCTGTTACCTGGCCAGAAACACGCACAGATTCAAACCTCTGAGCTTAAAACCTCAAAGAAGCGTGTTTTCATGAAAGTGCGTATAACCACAGTTTCAGCACTCTACCTCGCATCCTTAAAGAGATAAACGCATGTTCACTCAATTTCAGTCGTATAGTCACTATTCACTCTAGTTTGTCACCTTCCCACTGAGTTAAACACAGAATGATCATTTTTGCCAAGCAAAACAAAAAAATAGAAAGTTTTTGAAAAAGTGCATATCTTCACTACAGAGGCTTTAATTCACTTCCAAATGACCATACAAGCACATTGTGTGAAACAAAACCATATATGCATTGCACTGTGATCTGAAGCTGTTACCTGGCCAGAAACACGCACAGATTCAAACTCTGAGCTTAAAACCTCAAAGAAGCGTGTTTTCATGAAAGTGCGTATAACCACAGTTTCAGCACTCTACCTCGCATCCTTAAAGAGATAAACGCATATTAACTCAAATTCAGTCGTTTAGTCAGTATTCACTCTAGTTTGTCACCTTCCCACTGAGTTAAACACAGAATGATCATTTTTGCCAAGCAAAACAAAAAAAAGAAAGTTTTTGAAAAAGTGCATATCTTCACTACAGAGGCTTTAATTCACTTCCAAATGACCATACAAGCACATTGTGTGAAACAAAACCATATATGCATTGCACTGTGATCTGAAGCTGTTACCTGGCCAGAAACACGCACAGATTCAAACTCTGAGCTTAAAACCTCAAAAAAGCGTGTTTTCATGAAAGTGCGTATAACCACAGTTTCAGCACTCTACCTCGCATCCTTACAGAGATAAACACATATTCACTCAAATTCAGTCGTATAGTCTCTATTCACTCTAGTTTGTCACTTTCCCACAGAGTTACACACAGAATGAAAAGTTTTGACGAACAGAACTAAAAAAAAGAAAGTTTTTGAAAAATGCATATCTTCACTTCAGAAGCTTATATTCACTTCCAAATGACCAAACAAACACATTGGACCACACGAGACCATATATGTACTGCCCTGTGATCTGAAGCTGTTCCCGGCCCAGAAACGCACACAGATTCACGTTCTGAACTTAAAACCACAAAGAAGTGTGTTTTCATGAAAGTGTGTATAACCACAGTTTCAACGCTCTCGCTCGCCTCCTGACAGAGATTGGGGCATATTCACTCCAATTCAGTCATACTGCCACAATTCCCTAAAGTTTGTCAGCTTCCCACTGAGTTACACACAGAATGAAAAGTTTTGACAAGCAGAACTAAAAAAAAGAAAGTTTTTGAAAAAGTGGATATCATCACTTCAGAAGCTTTTATTCACTTCCAAATGACAATACAAGAACATTGGGCGAAAGGATACCATATATGCACTGCCCTGTGATCTGAAGCTGTTACCTGGCCAGAAACACGCACAGATTCAAGTTCTGAGCTTAAAACCTAAAAGAAGCGTGTTTTCATGAAAGTGCGTATAGCCACAGTTTCAACGCTCTAGCTCGCTTCCTGACAGATATTGGGGCATGTTCACTCCAATTCAGTCATACAGCCACAATTCCCTAAAGTTTGTCACCTTCCCACTGAGTTACACACCGAATGAACTTTTTTGACAAGCAGAACTAAAAAAAAGAAAGTTTTTGAAAAAGTGGATATCATCACTTCAGAAGCTTTTATTCACTTCCAAATGACAATACAAGCACATTGTGTGAAACAAAACCATATATGCATTGCACTGTGATCTGAAGCTGTTACCTGGCCAGAAACACGCACAGATTCAAACTCTGAGCTTAAAACCTCAAAGATGCGTGATTTCATGAAAGTGCGTATAACCACAGTTTCAGCACTCTACCTCGCATCCTTACAGAGATAAACACATATTCACTCAAATTCAGTCGTATAGTCACTATTCACTCTAGATTGTCACTTTCCCACTGAGTTACACACAGAATGAAAAGTTTTGACGAACAGAACTAAAAAAAAGAAAGTTTTTGAAAAATGCATATCTTCACTTCAGAAGCTTATATTCACTTCCAAATGACCATACAAACACATTGGACCACACGAGACCATATTTGTACTGCCCTGTGATCTGAAGCTGTTCCCGGCCCAGAAACACACACAGATTCACGTTCTGAACTTAAAACCACAAAGATGTGTGTTTTCATGAAAGTGTGTATAACCACAGTTTCAACGCTCTAGCTCGCTTCCTGACAAAGATTGGGGCATATTCACTCCAATTCAGTCATACAGCCACAATTCCCTAAAGTTTGTCAGCTTCCCACTGAGTTCCACACAGAATGAAAATTTTTGACAAGCAGAACTAAAAAAAAGAAAGTTTTTTTAAAAGTGGATATCATCACTTCAGAAGCTTTTATTCACTTCCAAATGACAATACAAGCACATTGTGTGAAACAAAACCATATATGCATTGCACTGTGATCTGAAGCTGTTACCTGGCCAGAAACACGCACAGATTCAAACTCTGAGCTTAAAACCTCAAAGAAGCGTGTTTTCATGAAAGTGCGTATAACCACAGTTTCAGCACTCTACCTCGCATCCTTAAAGAGATAAACGCATATTCACTCAAATTCAGTCGTATAGTCACTATTCACTCTAGTTTGTCACCTTCCCACTGAGTTAAACACAGAATGATCATTTTTGGAAGCAAAACAAAAAAAAAGAAAGTTTTTGAAAAAGTGCATATCTTCACTACAGAGGCTTTAATTCACTTCCAAATGACCATACAAGCACATTGTGTGAAACAAAACCATATATGCATTGCACTGTGATCTTAAGCTGTTACCTGGCCAGAAACACGTACAGATTCAAGTTCTGAGCTTAAAACCTCAAAGAAGCGTGTTTTCATGAAAGTGCGTATATCCACAGTTTCAACGCTCTTGCTCGCTTCCTGACAGAGATTGGGGCATGTTCACTCCAATACAGTCAAACAGCCACAATTCCCTAAAGTTTTTGACCTTTCCACTGAGTTACAGAATGAAAATTTTTGACAAGCAGAACTAAAAAAAAGAAAGTTTTTGAAAAAGTGGATATCATCACTTCAGAAGCTTTTATTCACTTCCAAATGACAATACAAGCACATTGTGTGAAACAAAACCATATATGCATTGCACTGTGATCTGAAGCTGTTACCTGGCCAGAAACACGCACAGATTCAAACTCTGAGCTTAAAACCTCAAAGAAGCGTGTTTTCATGAAAGTGCGTATAACCACAGTTTCAGCACTCTACCTCGCATCCTTAAAGAGATAAACGCATATTCACTCAAATTCAGTCGTATAGTCACTATTCACTCTAGATTGTCACTTTCCCACTGAGTTACACACAGAATGAAAAGTTTTGACGAACAGAACTAAAAAAAAGAAAGTTTTTGAAAAATGCATATCTTCACTTCAGAAGCTTATATTCACTTCCAAATGACCATACAAACACATTGGACCACACGAGACCATATTTGTACTGCCCTGTGATCTGAAGCTGTTCCCGGCCCAGAAACACACACAGATTCACGTTCTGAACTTAAAACCACAAAGATGTGTGTTTTCATGAAAGTGTGTATAACCACAGTTTCAACGCTCTAGCTCGCTTCCTGACAAAGATTGGGGCATATTCACTCCAATTCAGTCATACAGCCACAATTCCCTAAAGTTTGTCAGCTTCCCACTGAGTTCCACACAGAATTAAAATTTTTGACAAGCAGAACTAAAAAAAAGAAAGTTTTTTTAAAAGTGGATATCATCACTTCAGAAGCTTTTATTCACTTCCAAATGACAATACAAGAACATTGGGCGAAAGGATACCATATATGCACTGCCCTGTGATCTGAAGCTGTTACCTGGCCAGAAACACGCACAGATTCAAGTTCTGAGCTTAAAACCTCAAAGAAGCGTGTTTTCATGAAAGTGCGTTTAGCCACAGTTTCAACGCTCTAGCTCGCTTCCTGACAGATATTGGGGCATGTTCACTCCAATTCAGTCATACAGCCACAATTCCCTAAAGTTTGTCACCTTCCCACTGAGTTACACACCGAATGAACTTTTTTGACAAGCAGAACTAAAAAAAAGAAAGTTTTTGAAAAAGTGGATATCATCACTTCAGAAGCTTTTATTCACTTCCAAATGACAATACAAGCACATTGTGTGAAACAAAACCATATATGCATTGCACTGTGATCTGAAGCTGTTACCTGGCCAGAAACACGCACAGATTCAAACTCTGAGCTTAAAACCTCAAAGAAGCGTGTTTTCATGAAAGTGCGTATAACCACAGTTTCAGCACTCTACCTCGCATCCTTAAAGAGATAAACGCATATTCACTCAAATTCAGTCGTATAGTCACTATTCACTCTAGTTTGTCACCTTCCCACTGAGTTAAACACAGAATGATCATTTTTGGAAGCAAAACAAAAAAAAAGAAAGTTTTTGAAAAAGTGCATATCTTCACTACAGAGGCTTTAATTCACTTCCAAATGACCATACAAGCACATTGTGTGAAACAAAACCATATATGCATTGCACTGTGATCTGAAGCTGTTACCTGGCCAGAAACACGTACAGATTAAAGTTCTGAGCTTAAAACCTCAAAGAAGCGTGTTTTCATGAAAGTGCGTATATCCACAGTTTCAACGCTCTTGCTCGCTTCCTGACAGAGATTGGGGCATGTTCACTCCAATACAGTCAAACAGCCACAATTCCCTAAAGTTTTTGACCTTTCCACTGAGTTACAGAATGAAAATTTTTGACAAGCAGAACTAAAAAAAAGAAAGTTTTTGAAAAAGTGGATATCATCACTTCAGAAGCTTTTATTCACTTCCAAATGACAATACAAGCACATTGTGTGAAACAAAACCATATATGCATTGCACTGTGATCTGAAGCTGTTACCTGGCCAGAAACACGCACAGATTCAAACTCTGAGCTTAAAACCTCAAAGAAGCGTGTTTTCATGAAAGTGCGTATAACCACAGTTTCAGCACTCTACCTCGCATCCTTAAAGAGATAAACGCATATTCACTCAAATTCAGTCGTATAGTCACTATTCACTCTAGTTTGTAACCTTCCCACTGAGTTAAACACAGAATGATCATTTTTGCCAAGCAAAACAAAAAAAAAGAAAGTTTTTGAAAAAGTGGATATCATCACTTCAGAAGCTTTTATTCACTTCCAAATGAGAATACAAGCACATTGTGTGAAACAAAACCATATATGCATTGCACTGTGATCTGAAGCTGTTACCTGGCCAGAAACACGCACAGATTCAAACTCTGAGCTTAAAACCTCAAAGAAGCGTGTTTTCATGAAAGTGCGCATATACACAGTTTCAACGCTCTTGCTCGCTTCCTGACAGAGATTGGGGCATGTTCACTCCAATTCCGTCATACAGCCACAATTCCCTAAAGTTTTTGACCTTTCCACTGAGTTACAGAATGAAAATTTTTGACAAGCAGAACTAAAAAAAAGAAAGTTTTTGAAAAAGTGGATATCATCACTTCAGAAGCTTTTATTCACTTCCAAATGACAATACAAGCACATTGTGTGAAACAAAACCATATATGCATTGCACTGTGATCTGAAGCTGTTACCTGGCCAGAAACACGCACAGATTCAAACTCTGAGCTTAAAACCTCAAAGAAGCGTGTTTTCATGAAAGTGCGTATAACCACAGTTTCAGCAGTCTACCTCGCATCCTTAAAGAGATAAACGCATATTCACTCAAATTCAGTCGTATAGTCACTATTCACTCTAGTTTGTCACCTTCCCACTGAGTTAAACACAGAATGATCATTTTTGCCAAGCAAAACAAAAAAAAAGAAAGTTTTTGAAAAAGTGCATATCTTCACTACAGAGGCTTTAATTCACTTCCAAATGACCATACAAGCACATTGTGTGAAACAAAACCATATATGCATTGCACTGTGATCTGTAGCTGTTACCTGGCCAGAAACACGCACAGATTCAAACTCTGAGCTTAAAACCTCAAAGAAGCGTGATTTCATGAAAGTGCGTATAACCACAGTTTCAGCACTCTACCTCGCATCCTTACAGAGATAAACACATATTCACTCAAATTCAGTCGTATAGTCACTATTCACTCTAGTTTGTCACTTTCCCACTGAGTTAAACTCAGAATGAAATTTTTTGACGAACAGAACTAAAAAAAAGAAAGTTTTTGAAAAATGCATATCTTCACTTCAGAAGCTTATATTCACTTCCAAATGACCATACAAACACATTGGACCACACGAGACCATATATGTACTGCCCTGTGATCTGAAGCTGTTCCCGGCCCAGAAACACACACAGATTCACGTTCTGAACTTAAAACCACAAAGAAGTGTGTTTTCATGAAAGTGTGTATAACCACAGTTTCAGCACTCTACCTCGCATCCTCAAAGAGATAAACGCATATTCACTCCAATTCAGTCATACAGCCACAATTCCCTAAAGTTTGTCACCTTCCCACTGAGTTCCACACAGAATGAAAATTTTTGACAAGCAGAACAAAAAAAAGAAAGTTTTTGAAAAAGTGGATATCATCACTTCTGAAGCTTTTTTTCACTTCCAAATGACAATACAAGAACATTGGGCGAAAGGATACCATATATGCACTGCCCTGTGATCTGAAGCTGTTACCTGACCAGAAACACGCACAGATTCAAGTTCTGAGCTTAAAACCTCAAAGAAGCGTGTTTTCATGAAAGTGCGTATAGCCACAGTTTCAACGCTCTAGCTCTCTTCCTGACAGATATCGGGGCATGTTCACTCCAATTCAGTCATACAGCCACAATTCCCTAAAGTTTGTCACCTTCCCACTGAGTTACACAGAGAATGAACATTTTTGACAAGCAGAACTAAAAAAAAGAAAGTTTTTGAAAAAGTGGATATCATCACTTCAGAAGCTTTTATTCACTTCCAAATGACAATACAAGCACATTGTGTGAAACAAAACCATATATGCATTGCACT
Organism: Gymnothorax reevesii; assembly: GCA_029721435.1. Taxonomy (NCBI): domain Eukaryota; kingdom Metazoa; phylum Chordata; class Actinopteri; order Anguilliformes; family Muraenidae; genus Gymnothorax; species Gymnothorax reevesii. The sequence continues at coordinate 44,908,108 of CM056592.1, forward strand.
GTGATCTGAAGCTGTTACCTGGCCAGAAACACGCACAGATTCAAACTCTGAGCTTAAAACCTCAAAGAAGCGTGTTTTCATGAAAGTGCGAAAAACCACAGTTTCAGCACTCTACCTCGCATCCTTACAGAGATAAACGCATATTCACTCAAATTCAGTCGTATAGTCACTATTCACTCTAGTTTGTCACTTTCCCACTGAGTTACACACAGAATGAAAAGTTTTGACGAACAGAACTAAAAAAAAAGAAAGTTTTTGAAAAAGTGCATATCTTCACTTCAGAAGCTTATATTCACTTCCAAATGACCATAAAAACACATTGGACCACACGAGACCATATATGTACTGCCCTGTGATCTGAAGCTGTTCCCGGCCCAGAAACACACACAGATTCACGTTCTGAACTTAAAACCACAAAGAAGTGTGTTTTCATGAAAGTGTGTATAACCACAGTTTCAACGCTCTAGCTCGCTTCCTGACAGAGATTGGGGCATATTCACTCCAATTCAGTCATACAGCCACAATTCCCTAAAGTTTGTCAGCTTCCCACTGAGTTCCACACAGAATGAAAATTTTTGACAAGCAGAACTAAAAAAAAGAAAGTTTTTGAAAAAGTGGATATCATCACTTCAGAAGCTTTTATTCACTTCCAAATGACCATACAAGCACATTGTGTGAAACAAAACCATATATGCTTTGCACTGTGATCTGAAGCTGTTACCTGTCCAGAAATACGCACAGATTCAAGTTCTGAGCTTAAAACCTCAAAGAAGCGTGTTTTCATGAAAGTGCGTATAGCCACAGTTTCATCGCTCTAGCTCGCTTGCTGACAGATATTGGGGCATGTTCACTCCAATTCAGGCATACAGCCACAATTCCCTAAAGTTTGTCACCTTCCCACTGAGTTACACACAGAATGAACATTTTTGACAAGCAGAACTAAAAAAAAGAAAGTTTTTGAAAAAGTGGATATCATCACTTCAGAAGCTTTTTTTCACTTCCAAATGACCATACAAGAACAGTGGGCGAAAGGATACCATATATGCACTGCCCTGTGATCTGAAGCTGTTACCTGACCAGAAACACGCACAGATTCAAGTTCTGAGCTTAAAACCTCAAAGAAGCGTGTTTTCATGAAAGTGCGTATAACCACAGTTTCAGCACTCTACCTCGCATCCTCAAAGAGATAAACGCATGTTCACTCCAATTCAGTCATACAGCCACAATTCCCTAAAGTTTGTCACCTTCCCACTGAGTTACACAGAGAATGAAAATTTTTGACGAACAGAACCAAAAAAAAGAAAATTTTTTTAAAAATGCATATCTTCACTTCAGAAGCTTATATTCACTACCAAATGACCATACAAACACATTGGACCACACGAGACCATATATGTACTGCCCTGTGATCTGAAGCTGTTCCCGGCCCAGAAACACGCACAGATTCACGTTCTGAACCTAAAACCACAAAGATGAGTGTTTTCATGAAAGTGTGTATAGCCACAGTTTCAACGCTCTAGCTCGCTTCCTGACAGAGATTGGGGCATGTTCACTCCAATTCCGTCATACAGCCACAATTCCCTAAAGTTTTTGACCTTTCCACTGAGTTACAGAATGAAAATTTTTGACAAGCAGAACTAAAAAAAAGAAAGTTTTTGAAAAAGTGGATATCATCACTTCAGAAGCTTTTATTCACTTCCAAATGACAATACAAGCACATTGTGTGAAACAAAACCATATATGCATTGCACTGTGATCTGAAGCTGTTACCTGGCCAGAAACACGCACAGATTCAAACTCTGAGCTTAAAACCTCAAAGAAGCGTGTTTTCATGAAAGTGCGTATAACCACAGTTTCAGCAGTCTACCTCGCATCCTTAAAGAGATAAACGCATATTCACTCAAATTCAGTCGTATAGTCACTATTCACTCTAGTTTGTCACCTTCCCACTGAGTTAAACACAGAATGATCATTTTTGCCAAGCAAAACAAAAAAAAAGAAAGTTTTTGAAAAAGTGCATATCTTCACTACAGAGGCTTTAATTCACTTCCAAATGACCATACAAGCACATTGTGTGAAACAAAACCATATATGCATTGCACTGTGATCTGAAGCTGTTACCTGGCCAGAAACACGCACAGATTCAAACTCTGAGCTTAAAACCTCAAAGAAGCGTGATTTCATGAAAGTGCGTATAACCACAGTTTCAGCACTCTACCTCGCATCCTTACAGAGATAAACACATATTCACTCAAATTCAGTCGTATAGTCACTATTCACTCTAGTTTGTCACTTTCCCACTGAGTTAAACTCAGAATGAAATTTTTTGACGAACAGAACTAAAAAAAAGAAAGTTTTTGAAAAATGCATATCTTCACTTCAGAAGCTTATATTCACTTCCAAATGACCATACAAACACATTGGACCACACGAGACCATATATGTACTGCCCTGTGATCTGAAGCTGTTCCCGGCCCAGAAACACACACAGATTCACGTTCTGAACTTAAAACCACAAAGAAGTGTGTTTTCATGAAAGTGTGTATAACCACAGTTTCAGCACTCTACCTCGCATCCTCAAAGAGATAAACGCATATTCACTCCAATTCAGTCATACAGCCACAATTCCCTAAAGTTTGTCACCTTCCCACTGAGTTCCACACAGAATGAAAATTTTTGACAAGCAGAACAAAAAAAAGAAAGTTTTTGAAAAAGTGGATATCATCACTTCTGAAGCTTTTTTTCACTTCCAAATGACAATACAAGAACATTGGGCGAAAGGATACCATATATGCACTGCCCTGTGATCTGAAGCTGTTACCTGACCAGAAACACGCACAGATTCAAGTTCTGAGCTTAAAACCTCTAAGAAGCGTGTTTTCATGAAAGTGCGTATAGCCACAGTTTCAACGCTCTAGCTCTCTTCCTGACAGATATCGGGGCATGTTCACTCCAATTCAGTCATACAGCCACAATTCCCTAAAGTTTGTCACCTTCCCACTGAGTTACACAGAGAATGAACATTTTTGACAAGCAGAACTAAAAAAAAGAAAGTTTTTGAAAAAGTGGATATCATCACTTCAGAAGCTTTTATTCACTTCCAAATGACAATACAAGCACATTGTGTGAAACAAAACCATATATGCATTGCTCTGTGATCTGAAGCTGTTACCTGGCCAGAAACACGCACAGATTCAAACTCTGAGCTTAAAACCTCAAAGAAGCGTGTTTTCATGAAAGTGCGAAAAACCACAGTTTCAGCACTCTACCTCGCATCCTTACAGAGATAAACGCATATTCACTCAAATTCAGTCGTATAGTCACTATTCACTCTAGTTTGTCACTTTCCCACTGAGTTACACACAGAATGAAAAGTTTTGACGAACAGAACTAAAAAAAAAGAAAGTTTTTGAAAAAGTGCATATCTTCACTTCAGAAGCTTATATTCACTTCCAAATGACCATAAAAACACATTGGACCACACGAGACCATATATGTACTGCCCTGTGATCTGAAGCTGTTCCCGGCCCAGAAACACACACAGATTCACGTTCTGAACTTAAAACCACAAAGAAGTGTGTTTTCATGAAAGTGTGTATAACCACAGTTTCAACGCTCTAGCTCGCTTCCTGACAGAGATTGGGGCATATTCACTCCAATTCAGTCATACAGCCACAATTCCCTAAAGTTTGTCAGCTTCCCACTGAGTTCCACACAGAATGAAAATTTTTGACAAGCAGAACTAAAAAAAAGAAAGTTTTTGAAAAAGTGGATATCATCACTTCAGAAGCTTTTATTCACTTCCAAATGACCATACAAGCACATTGTGTGAAACAAAACCATATATGCTTTGCACTGTGATCTGAAGCTGTTACCTGTCCAGAAATACGCACAGATTCAAGTTCTGAGCTTAAAACCTCAAAGAAGCGTGTTTTCATGAAAGTGCGTATAGCCACAGTTTCATCGCTCTAGCTCGCTTGCTGACAGATATTGGGGCATGTTCACTCCAATTCAGGCATACAGCCACAATTCCCTAAAGTTTGTCACCTTCCCACTGAGTTACACACAGAATGAACATTTTTGACAAGCAGAACTAAAAAAAAGAAAGTTTTTGAAAAAGTGGATATCATCACTTCAGAAGCTTTTTTTCACTTCCAAATGACCATACAAGAACAGTGGGCGAAAGGATACCATATATGCACTGCCCTGTGATCTGAAGCTGTTACCTGACCAGAAACACGCACAGATTCAAGTTCTGAGCTTAAAACCTCAAAGAAGCGTGTTTTCATGAAAGTGCGTATAACCACAGTTTCAGCACTCTACCTCGCATCCTCAAAGAGATAAACGCATGTTCACTCCAATTCAGTCATACAGCCACAATTCCCTAAAGTTTGTCACCTTCCCACTGAGTTACACAGAGAATGAAAATTTTTGACGAACAGAACCAAAAAAAAGAAATTTTTTTTAAAAATGCATATCTTCACTTCAGAAGCTTATATTCACTACCAAATGACCATACAAACACATTGGACCACACGAGACCATATATGTACTGCCCTGTGATCTGAAGCTGTTCCCGGCCCAGAAACACGCACAGATTCACGTTCTGAACCTAAAACCACAAAGATGAGTGTTTTCATGAAAGTGTGTATAGCCACAGTTTCAACGCTCTAGCTCGCTTCCTGACAGAGATTGGGGCATATTCACTCCAATTCAGTCATACAGCCACAATTCCCTAAAGTTTGTCACCTTCCCACTGAGTTCCACACAGAATGAAAATTTTTGACAAGCAGAACTAAAAAAAAGAAAGTTTTTGAAAAAGTGGATATCATCACTTCAGAAGCTTTTATTCACTTCCAAATGACAATACAAGAACATTGGGCGAAAGGATACCATATATGCCCTGCCCTGTGATCTGAAGCTGTTACCTGGCCAGAAACACGCACAGATTCAAGTTCTGAGCTTAAAACCTCAAAGAAGCGTGTTTTCATGAAAGTGCGTATAGCCACAGTTTCAACGCTCTAGCTCGCTTCCTGACAGATATTGGGGCATGTTCACTCCAGTTCAGTCATACAGCCACAATTCCCTAAAGTTTGTCACCTTCCCACTGAGTTACACACAGAATGAACATTTTTGACAAGCAGAACTAAAAAAACAAAAGTTTTTAAAAAGATGTATATCATCACTTCAGAAGCTTTTATTCACTTCCAAATGACCATACAAGCACATTGTGTGAAACAAAACCATATATGCTTTGCACTGTGATCTGAAGCTGTTACCTGTCCAGAAATACGCACAGATTCAAGTTCTGAGCTTAAAACCTCAAAGAAGCGTGTTTTCATGAAAGTGCGTATAGCCACAGTTTCATCGCTCTAGCTCGCTAGCTGACAGATATTGGGGCATGTTCACTCCAATTCAGTCATACAGCCACAATTCCCTAAAGTTTGTCACCTTCCCACTGAGTTACACACAGAATGAACATTTTTGACAAGCAGAACTAAAAAAAGAAAGTTTTTGAAAAAGTGGATATCATCACTTCAGAAGCTTTTATTCACTTCCAAATGACAATACAAGAACATTGGGCGAAAGGATACCATATATGCACTGCCCTGTGATCTGAAGCTGTTACCTGGCCAGAAACACGCACAGATTCAAGTTCTGAGCTTAAAACCTGAAAGAAGCGTGTTTTCATGAAAGTGCGTTTAGCCACAGTTTCAACGCTCTAGCTCGCTTCCTGACAGATATTGGGGCATGTTCACTCCAATTCAGTCATACAGCCACAATTCCCTAAAGTTTGTCACCTTCCCACTGAGTTACACACCGAATGAACTTTTTTGACAAGCAGAACTAAAAAAAAGAAAGTTTTTGAAAAAGTGGATATCATCACTTCAGAAGCTTTTATTCACTTCCAAATGACAATACAAGCACATTGTGTGAAACAAAACCATATATGCATTGCACTGTGATCTGAAGCTGTTACCTGGCCAGAAACACGCACAGATTCAAACTCTGAGCTTAAAACCTCAAAGAAGCGTGTTTTCATGAAAGTGCGTATAACCACAGTTTCAGCACTCTACCTCGCATCCTTAAAGAGATAAACGCATATTCACTCAAATTCAGTCGTATAGTCACTATTCACTCTAGTTTGTCACCTTCCCACTGAGTTAAACACAGAATGATCATTTTTGGAAGCAAAACAAAAAAAAAGAAAGTTTTTGAAAAAGTGCATATCTTCACTACAGAGGCTTTAATTCACTTCCAAATGACCATACAAGCACATTGTGTGAAACAAAACCATATATGCATTGCACTGTGATCTGAAGCTGTTACCTGGCCAGAAACACGTACAGATTAAAGTTCTGAGCTTAAAACCTCAAAGAAGCGTGTTTTCATGAAAGTGCGTATATCCACAGTTTCAACGCTCTTGCTCGCTTCCTGACAGAGATTGGGGCATGTTCACTCCAATACAGTCAAACAGCCACAATTCCCTAAAGTTTTTGACCTTTCCACTGAGTTACAGAATGAAAATTTTTGACAAGCAGAACTAAAAAAAAGAAAGTTTTTGAAAAAGTGGATATCATCACTTCAGAAGCTTTTATTCACTTCCAAATGACAATACAAGCACATTGTGTGAAACAAAACCATATATGCATTGCACTGTGATCTGAAGCTGTTACCTGGCCAGAAACACGCACAGATTCAAACTCTGAGCTTAAAACCTCAAAGAAGCGTGTTTTCATGAAAGTGCGTATAACCACAGTTTCAGCACTCTACCTCGCATCCTTAAAGAGATAAACGCATATTCACTCAAATTCAGTCGTATAGTCACTATTCACTCTAGTTTGTAACCTTCCCACTGAGTTAAACACAGAATGATCATTTTTGCCAAGCAAAACAAAAAAAAAGAAAGTTTTTGAAAAAGTGGATATCATCACTTCAGAAGCTTTTATTCACTTCCAAATGAGAATACAAGCACATTGTGTGAAACAAAACCATATATGCATTGCACTGTGATCTGAAGCTGTTACCTGGCCAGAAACACGCACAGATTCAAACTCTGAGCTTAAAACCTCAAAGAAGCGTGTTTTCATGAAAGTGCGCATATACACAGTTTCAACGCTCTTGCTCGCTTCCTGACAGAGATTGGGGCATGTTCACTCCAATTCCGTCATACAGCCACAATTCCCTAAAGTTTTTGACCTTTCCACTGAGTTACAGAATGAAAATTTTTGACAAGCAGAACTAAAAAAAAGAAAGTTTTTGAAAAAGTGGATATCATCACTTCAGAAGCTTTTATTCACTTCCAAATGACAATACAAGCACATTGTGTGAAACAAAACCATATATGCATTGCACTGTGATCTGAAGCTGTTACCTGGCCAGAAACACGCACAGATTCAAACTCTGAGCTTAAAACCTCAAAGAAGCGTGTTTTCATGAAAGTGCGTATAACCACAGTTTCAGCAGTCTACCTCGCATCCTTAAAGAGATAAACGCATATTCACTCAAATTCAGTCGTATAGTCACTATTCACTCTAGTTTGTCACCTTCCCACTGAGTTAAACACAGAATGATCATTTTTGCCAAGCAAAACAAAAAAAAAGAAAGTTTTTGAAAAAGTGCATATCTTCACTACAGAGGCTTTAATTCACTTCCAAATGACCATACAAGCACATTGTGTGAAACAAAACCATATATGCATTGCACTGTGATCTGTAGCTGTTACCTGGCCAGAAACACGCACAGATTCAAACTCTGAGCTTAAAACCTCAAAGAAGCGTGATTTCATGAAAGTGCGTATAACCACAGTTTCAGCACTCTACCTCGCATCCTTACAGAGATAAACACATATTCACTCAAATTCAGTCGTATAGTCACTATTCACTCTAGTTTGTCACTTTCCCACTGAGTTAAACTCAGAATGAAATTTTTTGACGAACAGAACTAAAAAAAAGAAAGTTTTTGAAAAATGCATATCTTCACTTCAGAAGCTTATATTCACTTCCAAATGACCATACAAACACATTGGACCACACGAGACCATATATGTACTGCCCTGTGATCTGAAGCTGTTCCCGGCCCAGAAACACACACAGATTCACGTTCTGAACTTAAAACCACAAAGAAGTGTGTTTTCATGAAAGTGTGTATAACCACAGTTTCAGCACTCTACCTCGCATCCTCAAAGAGATAAACGCATATTCACTCCAATTCAGTCATACAGCCACAATTCCCTAAAGTTTGTCACCTTCCCACTGAGTTCCACACAGAATGAAAATTTTTGACAAGCAGAACAAAAAAAAGAAAGTTTTTGAAAAAGTGGATATCATCACTTCTGAAGCTTTTTTTCACTTCCAAATGACAATACAAGAACATTGGGCGAAAGGATACCATATATGCACTGCCCTGTGATCTGAAGCTGTTACCTGACCAGAAACACGCACAGATTCAAGTTCTGAGCTTAAAACCTCAAAGAAGCGTGTTTTCATGAAAGTGCGTATAGCCACAGTTTCAACGCTCTAGCTCTCTTCCTGACAGATATCGGGGCATGTTCACTCCAATTCAGTCATACAGCCACAATTCCCTAAAGTTTGTCACCTTCCCACTGAGTTACACAGAGAATGAACATTTTTGACAAGCAGAACTAAAAAAAAGAAAGTTTTTGAAAAAGTGGATATCATCACTTCAGAAGCTTTTATTCACTTCCAAATGACAATACAAGCACATTGTGTGAAACAAAACCATATATGCATTGCACTGTGATCTGAAGCTGTTACCTGGCCAGAAACACGCACAGATTCAAACTCTGAGCTTAAAACCTCAAAGAAGCGTGTTTTCATGAAAGTGCGAAAAACCACAGTTTCAGCACTCTACCTCGCATCCTTACAGAGATAAACGCATATTCACTCAAATTCAGTCGTATAGTCACTATTCACTCTAGTTTGTCACTTTCCCACTGAGTTACACACAGAATGAAAAGTTTTGACGAACAGAACTAAAAAAAAAGAAAGTTTTTGAAAAAGTGCATATCTTCACTTCAGAAGCTTATATTCACTTCCAAATGACCATAAAAACACATTGGACCACACGAGACCATATATGTACTGCCCTGTGATCTGAAGCTGTTCCCGGCCCAGAAACACACACAGATTCACGTTCTGAACTTAAAACCACAAAGAAGTGTGTTTTCATGAAAGTGTGTATAACCACAGTTTCAACGCTCTAGCTCGCTTCCTGACAGAGATTGGGGCATATTCACTCCAATTCAGTCATACAGCCACAATTCCCTAAAGTTTGTCAGCTTCCCACTGAGTTCCACACAGAATGAAAATTTTTGACAAGCAGAACTAAAAAAAAGAAAGTTTTTGAAAAAGTGGATATCATCACTTCAGAAGCTTTTATTCACTTCCAAATGACCATACAAGCACATTGTGTGAAACAAAACCATATATGCTTTGCACTGTGATCTGAAGCTGTTACCTGTCCAGAAATACGCACAGATTCAAGTTCTGAGCTTAAAACCTCAAAGAAGCGTGTTTTCATGAAAGTGCGTATAGCCACAGTTTCATCGCTCTAGCTCGCTTGCTGACAGATATTGGGGCATGTTCACTCCAATTCAGGCATACAGCCACAATTCCCTAAAGTTTGTCACCTTCCCACTGAGTTACACACAGAATGAACATTTTTGACAAGCAGAACTAAAAAAAAGAAAGTTTTTGAAAAAGTGGATATCATCACTTCAGAAGCTTTTTTTCACTTCCAAATGACCATACAAGAACAGTGGGCGAAAGGATACCATATATGCACTGCCCTGTGATCTGAAGCTGTTACCTGACCAGAAACACGCACAGATTCAAGTTCTGAGCTTAAAACCTCAAAGAAGCGTGTTTTCATGAAAGTGCGTATAACCACAGTTTCAGCACTCTACCTCGCATCCTCAAAGAGATAAACGCATGTTCACTCCAATTCAGTCATACAGCCACAATTCCCTAAAGTTTGTCACCTTCCCACTGAGTTACACAGAGAATGAAAATTTTTGACGAACAGAACCAAAAAAAAGAAAATTTTTTTAAAAATGCATATCTTCACTTCAGAAGCTTATATTCACTACCAAATGACCATACAAACACATTGGACCACACGAGACCATATATGTACTGCCCTGTGATCTGAAGCTGTTCCCGGCCCAGAAACACGCACAGATTCACGTTCTGAACCTAAAACCACAAAGATGAGTGTTTTCATGAAAGTGTGTATAGCCACAGTTTCAACGCTCTAGCTCGCTTCCTGACAGAGATTGGGGCATGTTCACTCCAATTCCGTCATACAGCCACAATTCCCTAAAGTTTTTGACCTTTCCACTGAGTTACAGAATGAAAATTTTTGACAAGCAGAACTAAAAAAAAGAAAGTTTTTGAAAAAGTGGATATCATCACTTCAGAAGCTTTTATTCACTTCCAAATGACAATACAAGCACATTGTGTGAAACAAAACCATATATGCATTGCACTGTGATCTGAAGCTGTTACCTGGCCAGAAACACGCACAGATTCAAACTCTGAGCTTAAAACCTCAAAGAAGCGTGTTTTCATGAAAGTGCGTATAACCACAGTTTCAGCAGTCTACCTCGCATCCTTAAAGAGATAAACGCATATTCACTCAAATTCAGTCGTATAGTCACTATTCACTCTAGTTTGTCACCTTCCCACTGAGTTAAACACAGAATGATCATTTTTGCCAAGCAAAACAAAAAAAAAGAAAGTTTTTGAAAAAGTGCATATCTTCACTACAGAGGCTTTAATTCACTTCCAAATGACCATACAAGCACATTGTGTGAAACAAAACCATATATGCATTGCACTGTGATCTGAAGCTGTTACCTGGCCAGAAACACGCACAGATTCAAACTCTGAGCTTAAAACCTCAAAGAAGCGTGATTTCATGAAAGTGCGTATAACCACAGTTTCAGCACTCTACCTCGCATCCTTACAGAGATAAACACATATTCACTCAAATTCAGTCGTATAGTCACTATTCACTCTAGTTTGTCACTTTCCCACTGAGTTAAACTCAGAATGAAATTTTTTGACGAACAGAACTAAAAAAAAGAAAGTTTTTGAAAAATGCATATCTTCACTTCAGAAGCTTATATTCACTTCCAAATGACCATACAAACACATTGGACCACACGAGACCATATATGTACTGCCCTGTGATCTGAAGCTGTTCCCGGCCCAGAAACACACACAGATTCACGTTCTGAACTTAAAACCACAAAGAAGTGTGTTTTCATGAAAGTGTGTATAACCACAGTTTCAGCACTCTACCTCGCATCCTCAAAGAGATAAACGCATATTCACTCCAATTCAGTCATACAGCCACAATTCCCTAAAGTTTGTCACCTTCCCACTGAGTTCCACACAGAATGAAAATTTTTGACAAGCAGAACAAAAAAAAGAAAGTTTTTGAAAAAGTGGATATCATCACTTCTGAAGCTTTTTTTCACTTCCAAATGACAATACAAGAACATTGGGCGAAAGGATACCATATATGCACTGCCCTGTGATCTGAAGCTGTTACCTGACCAGAAACACGCACAGATTCAAGTTCTGAGCTTAAAACCTCTAAGAAGCGTGTTTTCATGAAAGTGCGTATAGCCACAGTTTCAACGCTCTAGCTCTCTTCCTGACAGATATCGGGGCATGTTCACTCCAATTCAGTCATACAGCCACAATTCCCTAAAGTTTGTCACCTTCCCACTGAGTTACACAGAGAATGAACATTTTTGACAAGCAGAACTAAAAAAAAGAAAGTTTTTGAAAAAGTGGATATCATCACTTCAGAAGCTTTTATTCACTTCCAAATGACAATACAAGCACATTGTGTGAAACAAAACCATATATGCATTGCTCTGTGATCTGAAGCTGTTACCTGGCCAGAAACACGCACAGATTCAAACTCTGAGCTTAAAACCTCAAAGAAGCGTGTTTTCATGAAAGTGCGAAAAACCACAGTTTCAGCACTCTACCTCGCATCCTTACAGAGATAAACGCATATTCACTCAAATTCAGTCGTATAGTCACTATTCACTCTAGTTTGTCACTTTCCCACTGAGTTACACACAGAATGAAAAGTTTTGACGAACAGAACTAAAAAAAAAGAAAGTTTTTGAAAAAGTGCATATCTTCACTTCAGAAGCTTATATTCACTTCCAAATGACCATAAAAACACATTGGACCACACGAGACCATATATGTACTGCCCTGTGATCTGAAGCTGTTCCCGGCCCAGAAACACACACAGATTCACGTTCTGAACTTAAAACCACAAAGAAGTGTGTTTTCATGAAAGTGTGTATAACCACAGTTTCAACGCTCTAGCTCGCTTCCTGACAGAGATTGGGGCATATTCACTCCAATTCAGTCATACAGCCACAATTCCCTAAAGTTTGTCAGCTTCCCACTGAGTTCCACACAGAATGAAAATTTTTGACAAGCAGAACTAAAAAAAAGAAAGTTTTTGAAAAAGTGGATATCATCACTTCAGAAGCTTTTATTCACTTCCAAATGACCATACAAGCACATTGTGTGAAACAAAACCATATATGCTTTGCACTGTGATCTGAAGCTGTTACCTGTCCAGAAATACGCACAGATTCAAGTTCTGAGCTTAAAACCTCAAAGAAGCGTGTTTTCATGAAAGTGCGTATAGCCACAGTTTCATCGCTCTAGCTCGCTTGCTGACAGATATTGGGGCATGTTCACTCCAATTCAGGCATACAGCCACAATTCCCTAAAGTTTGTCACCTTCCCACTGAGTTACACACAGAATGAACATTTTTGACAAGCAGAACTAAAAAAAAGAAAGTTTTTGAAAAAGTGGATATCATCACTTCAGAAGCTTTTTTTCACTTCCAAATGACCATACAAGAACAGTGGGCGAAAGGATACCATATATGCACTGCCCTGTGATCTGAAGCTGTTACCTGACCAGAAACACGCACAGATTCAAGTTCTGAGCTTAAAACCTCAAAGAAGCGTGTTTTCATGAAAGTGCGTATAACCACAGTTTCAGCACTCTACCTCGCATCCTCAAAGAGATAAACGCATGTTCACTCCAATTCAGTCATACAGCCACAATTCCCTAAAGTTTGTCACCTTCCCACTGAGTTACACAGAGAATGAAAATTTTTGACGAACAGAACCAAAAAAAAGAAATTTTTTTTAAAAATGCATATCTTCACTTCAGAAGCTTATATTCACTACCAAATGACCATACAAACACATTGGACCACACGAGACCATATATGTACTGCCCTGTGATCTGAAGCTGTTCCCGGCCCAGAAACACGCACAGATTCACGTTCTGAACCTAAAACCACAAAGATGAGTGTTTTCATGAAAGTGTGTATAGCCACAGTTTCAACGCTCTAGCTCGCTTCCTGACAGAGATTGGGGCATATTCACTCCAATTCAGTCATACAGCCACAATTCCCTAAAGTTTGTCACCTTCCCACTGAGTTCCACACAGAATGAAAATTTTTGACAAGCAGAACTAAAAAAAAGAAAGTTTTTGAAAAAGTGGATATCATCACTTCAGAAGCTTTTATTCACTTCCAAATGACAATACAAGAACATTGGGCGAAAGGATACCATATATGCCCTGCCCTGTGATCTGAAGCTGTTACCTGGCCAGAAACACGCACAGATTCAAGTTCTGAGCTTAAAACCTCAAAGAAGCGTGTTTTCATGAAAGTGCGTATAGCCACAGTTTCAACGCTCTAGCTCGCTTCCTGACAGATATTGGGGCATGTTCACTCCAGTTCAGTCATACAGCCACAATTCCCTAAAGTTTGTCACCTTCCCACTGAGTTACACACAGAATGAACATTTTTGACAAGCAGAACTAAAAAAACAAAAGTTTTTAAAAAGATGTATATCATCACTTCAGAAGCTTTTATTCACTTCCAAATGACCATACAAGCACATTGTGTGAAACAAAACCATATATGCTTTGCACTGTGATCTGAAGCTGTTACCTGTCCAGAAATACGCACAGATTCAAGTTCTGAGCTTAAAACCTCAAAGAAGCGTGTTTTCATGAAAGTGCGTATAGCCACAGTTTCATCGCTCTAGCTCGCTAGCTGACAGATATTGGGGCATGTTCACTCCAATTCAGTCATACAGCCACAATTCCCTAAAGTTTGTCACCTTCCCACTGAGTTACACACAGAATGAACATTTTTGACAAGCAGAACTAAAAAAAGAAAGTTTTTGAAAAAGTGGATATCATCACTTCAGAAGCTTTTATTCACTTCCAAATGACAATACAAGAACATTGGGCGAAAGGATACCATATATGCACTGCCCTGTGATCTGAAGCTGTTACCTGGCCAGAAACACGCACAGATTCAAGTTCTGAGCTTAAAACCTGAAAGAAGCGTGTTTTCATGAAGGTGCGTATAGCCACAGTTTCAACGCTCTAGCTCGCTTCCTGACAGATATTGGGGCATGTTCACTCCAATTCAGTCATACAGCCACAATTCCCTAAAGTTTGTCACCTTCCCACTGATTTACACACAGAATGAACATTTTTGACAAGCAGAACTGAAAAAAAAAAGAAAGTTTTTGAAAAAGTGGATATCATCACTTCAGAAGCTTTTATTCACTTCCAAATGACAATACAAGCACATTGTGTGAAACAAAACCATATATGCATTGCAATGTGATCTGAAGCTGTTACCTGGCCAGAAACACGCACAGATTCAAACTGTGAGCTTAAAACCTCAAAGAAGCGTGTTTTCATGAAAGTGCGTATAACCACAGTTTCAGCACTCTACCTCGCATCCTTACAGAGATAAACACATATTCACTCAAATTCAGTCGTATAGTCACTATTCACTCTAGTTTGTCACTTTCCCACTGAGTTACACACAGAATGATCATTTTTGCCAAGCAGAACTAAAAAAAAAAAAGTTTTTGAAAAAGTGCATATCTTCACTACAGAGGCTTTAATTCACTTCCAAATGACCATACAAGCACATTGTGTGAAACAAAACCATATATGCATTGCACTGTGATCTGAAGCTGTTACCTGGCCAGAAACACGCACAGATTCAAACTCTGAGCTTAAAACCTCAAAGAAGCGTGATTTCATGAAAGTGCGTATAACCACAGTTTCAGCAGTCTACCTCGCATCCTTACAGAGATAAACACATATTCACTCAAATTCAGTCGTATAGTCACTATTCACTCTAGTTTGTCCCTTTCCCACTGAGTTACACACAGAATGAAATTTTTTGACGAACAGAACAAAAAAAAAGAAAGTTTTTGAAAAATGCATATCTTCACTTCAGAAGCTTATATTCACTTCCAAATGACCATACAAACACATTGGACCACACGAGACCATATATGTACTGCCCTGTGATCTGAAGCTGTTCCCGGCCCAGAAACACACACAGATTCACGTTCTGAACTTAAAACCTCAAAGAAGTGTGTTTTCATGAAAGTGTGTATAACCACAGTTTCAACGCTCTAGCTCTCTTCCTGACAGAGATTGGGGCATATTCACTCCAATTCAGTCATACAGCCACAATTCCCTAAAGTTTGTCACCTTCCCACTGAGTTACACACAGAATGAAAACTTTTGACAAGCAGAACTAAAAAAAGAATGTTTTTGAAAAAGTGGATATCATCACTTCAGAAGCTTATATTCACTTCCAAATGACCATACAAGCACATTGTGTGAAAAAAAACCATATATGCATTGCACTGTGATCTGAAGCTGTTACCTGTCCAGAAACACGCACAGATTCAAACTCTGAGCTTAAAACCTCAAAGAAGCGTGTTTTCATGAAAGTGCATATAACCACAGTTTCAGCACTCTACCTCGCATCCTCAAAGAGATAAACGCATATTCACTCCAATTCAGTCATACAGCCACAATTCCCTAAAGTTTGTCACCTTCCCACTGAGTTCCACACAGAATGAAAATTTTTGACAAGCAGAACAAAAAAAAGAAAGTTTTTGAAAAAGTGGATATCATCACTTCTGAAGCTTTTTTTCACTTCCAAATGACAATACAAGAACATTGGGCGAAAGGATACCATATATGCACTGCCCCGTGATCTGAAGCTGTTACCTGACCAGAAACACGCACAGATTCAAGTTCTGAGCTTAAAACCTCAAAGAAGCGTGTTTTCATGAAAGTGCGTATAGCCACAGTTTCAACGCTCTAGCTCTCTTCCTGACACATATCGGGGCATGTTCACTCCAATTCAGTCATACAGCCACAATTCCCTAAAGTTTGTCACCTTCCCACTGAGTTACACAGAGAATGAACATTTTTGACAAGCAGAACTAAAAAAAAGAAAGTTTTTGAAAAAGTGGATATCATCACTTCAGAAGCTTTTATTCACTTCCAAATGACAATACAAGCACATTGTGTGAAACAAAACCATATATGCATTGCACTGTGACCTGAAGCTGTTACCTGGCCAGAAACACGCACAGATTCAAACTCTGAGCTTAAAACCTCAAAGAAGCGTGTTTTCATGAAAGTGCGAAAAACCACAGTTTCAGCACTCTACCTCGCATCCTTACAGAGATAAACGCATATTCACTCAAATTCAGTCGTATAGTCACTATTCACTCTAGTTTGTCACTTTCCCACTGAGTTACACACAGAATGAAAAGTTTTGACGAACAGAACTAAAAAAAAAGAAAGTTTTTGAAAAAGTGCATATCTTCACTACAGAGGCTTTAATTCACTTCCAAATGACCATACAAGCACATTGTGTGAAACAAAACCATATATGCATTGCACTGTGATCTGAAGCTGTTACCTGGCCAGAAACACGCACAGATTCAAACTCTGAGCTTAAAACCTCAAAGAAGCGTGATTTCATGAAAGTGCGTATAACCACAGTTTCAGCACTCTACCTCGCATCCTTACAGAGATAAACACATATTCACTCAAATTCAGTCGTATAGTCACTATTCACTCTAGTTTGTCACTTTCCCACTGAGTTACACACAGAATGAAATTTTTTGACGAACAGAACTAAAAAAAAGAAAGTTTTTGAAAAATGCATATCTTCACTTCAGAAGCTTATATTCACTTCCAAATGACCATAAAAACACATTGGACCACACGAGACCATATATGTACTGCCCTGTGATCTGAAGCTGCTCCCGGCCCAGAAACACACACAGATTCACGTTCTGAACTTAAAACCACAAAGAAGTGTGTTTTCATGAAAGTGTGTATAACCACAGTTTCAACGCTCTAGCTCGCTTCCTGACAGAGATTGGGGCATATTCACTCCAATTCAGTCATACAGCCACAATTCCCTAAAGTTTGTCAGCTTCCCACTGAGTTCCACACAGAATGAAAATTTTTGACAAGCAGAACTAAAAAAAAGAAAGTTTTTGAAAAAGTGGATATCATCACTTCAGAAGCTTTTATTCACTTCCAAATGACCATACAAGCACATTGTGTGAAACAAAACCATATATGCTTTGCACTGTGATCTGAAGCTGTTACCTGTCCAGAAATACGCACAGATTCAAGTTCTGAGCTTAAAACCTCAAAGAAGCGTGTTTTCATGAAAGTGCGTATAGCCACAGTTTCATCGCTCTAGCTCGCTTGCTGACAGATATTGGGGCATGTTCACTCCAATTCAGGCATACAGCCACAATTCCCTAAAGTTTGTCACCTTCCCCCTGAGTTACACACAGAATGAACATTTTTGACAAGCAGAACTAAAAAAAAGAAAGTTTTTGAAAAAGTGGATATCATCACTTCAGAAGCTTTTATTCACTTCCAAATGACAATACAAGAACTATGGGCGAAAGGATACCATATATGCACTGCCCTGTGATCTGAAGCTGTTACCTGGCCAGAAACACGCTCAGATTCAAGTTCTGAGCTTAAAACCTCAAAGAAGCGTGTTTTCATGAAAGTGCGTATAGCCACAGTTTCAACGCTCTAGCTCGCTTCCTGACAGATATTGGGGCATGTTCACTCCAATTCAGTCATACAGCCAAAATTCCCTAAAGTTTGTCACCTTCCCACTGATTTACACACAGAATGAACATTTTTGACAAGCAGAACTAAAAAAAAGAAAGTTTTTGAAAAAGTGGATATCATCACTTCAGAAGCTTTTATTCACTTGCAAATGACAATACAAGCACATTGTGTGAAACAAAACCATATATGCATTGCACTGTGATCTGAAGCTGTTACCTGGCCAGAAACACGCACAGATTCAAACTCTGAGCTTAAAACCTCAAAGAAGCGTGTTTTCATGAAAGTGCGTATAACCACAGTTTCAGCACTCTACCTCGCATCCTTACAGAGATAAACACATATTCACTCAAATTCAGTCGTATAGTCACTATTCACTCTAGTTTGTCACTTTTCCACTGAGTTAAACACAGAATGATCATTTTTGCCAAGCAGAACTAAAAAAAAAAAAAGTTTTTGAAAAAGTGCATATCTTCACTACAGAGGCTTTAATTCACTTCCAAATGACCATACAAGCACATTGTGTGAAACAAAACCATATATGCATTGCACTGTGATCTGAAGCTGTTACCTGGCCAGAAACACGCACAGATTCAAACTCTGAGCTTAAAACCTCAAAGAAGCGTGATTTCATGAAAGTGCGTATAACCACAGTTTCAGCACTCTACCTCGCATCCTGACAGAGATAAACACATATTCAGTCGTATAGTCACTATTCACTCTAGTTTGTCACTTTCCCACTGAGTTACACACAGAATGAAATTTTTTGACGAACAGAACTAAAAAAAAGAAAGTTTTTGAAAAATGCATATCTTCACTTCAGAAGCTTATATTCACTTCCAAATGACCATACAAACACATTGGACCACACGAGACCATATATGTACTGCCCTGTGATCTGAAGCTGTTCCCGGCCCAGAAACACACACAGATTCACGTTCTGAACTTAAAACCACAAAGAAGTGTGTTTTCATGAAAGTGTGTATAACCACAGTTTCAACGCTCTAGCTCGCTTCCTGACAGAGATTGGGGCATATTCACTCCAATTCAGTCATATAGCCACAATTCCCTAAAGTTTGTCACCTTCCCACTGAGTTACACACAGAATGAAAATTTTTGACAAGCAGAACTAAAAAAAAGAAAGTTTTTGAAAAAGTGGATATCATCATTTCAGAAGCTTGAATTCACTTCCAAATGACAATATAAGCACATCGTGTGAAACAAAACCATATATGCATTGCACTGTGATCTGAAGCAGTTACCTGGCCAGAAACGCACAGATTCAAACTCTGAGCTTAAAACCTCAAAGAAGCGTGTTTTCATGAAAGTGCGTATAACCACAGTTTCAGCACTCTACCTCGCATCCTTACAGAGATAAACAAATATTCACTCAAATTCAGTCGTATAGTCACTATTCACTCTAGTTTGTCACCTTCCCACTGAGTTAAACTCAGAGTGAAAATTTTTGACGAGCAGAACTAAAAAAAAAAAAAAGGTTTTGAAAAAGTGCATATCTTCACTACAGAGGCTTTAATTCACTTCCAAATGACCATACAAGCACATTGTGTGAAACAAAACCATATATGCATTGCACTGTGATCTGAAGCTGTTACCTGGCCAGAAACACGCACAGATTCAAACTCTGAGCTTAAAACCTCAAAGAAGCGTGATTTCATGAAAGTGCGTATAACCACAGTTTCAGCACTCTACCTCGCATCCTTACAGAGATAAACACATATTCACTCAAATTCAGTCGTATAGTCACTATTCACTCTAGTTTGTCACTTTCCCACTGAGTTACACACAGAATGAAAAGTTTTGACGAACAGAACTAAAAAAAAGAAAGTTTTTGAAAAATGCATATCTTCACTTCAGAAGCTTATATTCACTTCCAAATGACCATTCAAACACATTGGACCACACGAGACCATATATGTAATGCCCTGTGATCTGAAGCTGTTCCCGGCCCAGAAACACACACAGATTCACGTTCTGAACTTAAAACCACAAAGATGTGTGTTTTCATGAAAGTGTGTATAACCACAGTTTCAACGCTCTAGCTCGCTTCCTGACAAAGATTGGGGCATGTTCACTCCAATTCAGTCATACAGCCACAATTCCCTAAAGTTTGTCAGCTTCCCACTGAGTTACACACAGAATGAAAAGTTTTGACGAACAGAACTAAAAAAAAGAAAGTTTTTGAAAAATGCATATCTTCACTTCAGAAGCTTATATTCACTTCCAAATGACCATACAAACACATTGGACCACACGAGACCATATATGTACTGCCCTGTGATCTGAAGCTGTTCCCGGCCCAGAAACACGCACAGATTCAAGTTCTGAGCTTAAAACCTCAAAGAAGCGTGTTTTCATGAAAGTGCGTATAGCCACAGTTTCAACGCTCTAGCTCGCTTCCTGACAGATATTGGGGCATGTTCACTCCAATTCAGTCATACAGCCACAATTCCCTAAAGTTTGTCACCTTCCCACTGAGTTACACACCGAATGAACTTTTTTGACAAGCAGAACTAAAAAAAAGAAAGTTTTTGAAAAAGTGGATATCATCACTTCAGAAGCTTTTATTCACTTCCAAATGACAATACAAGCACATTGTGTGAAACAAAACCATATATGCATTGCACTGTGATCTGAAGCTGTTACCTGGCCAGAAACACGCACAGATTCAAACCTCTGAGCTTAAAACCTCAAAGAAGCGTGTTTTCATGAAAGTGCGTATAACCACAGTTTCAGCACTCTACCTCGCATCCTTAAAGAGATAAACGCATGTTCACTCAATTTCAGTCGTATAGTCACTATTCACTCTAGTTTGTCACCTTCCCACTGAGTTAAACACAGAATGATCATTTTTGCCAAGCAAAACAAAAAAATAGAAAGTTTTTGAAAAAGTGCATATCTTCACTACAGAGGCTTTAATTCACTTCCAAATGACCATACAAGCACATTGTGTGAAACAAAACCATATATGCATTGCACTGTGATCTGAAGCTGTTACCTGGCCAGAAACACGCACAGATTCAAACTCTGAGCTTAAAACCTCAAAGAAGCGTGTTTTCATGAAAGTGCGTATAACCACAGTTTCAGCACTCTACCTCGCATCCTTAAAGAGATAAACGCATATTAACTCAAATTCAGTCGTTTAGTCAGTATTCACTCTAGTTTGTCACCTTCCCACTGAGTTAAACACAGAATGATCATTTTTGCCAAGCAAAACAAAAAAAAGAAAGTTTTTGAAAAAGTGCATATCTTCACTACAGAGGCTTTAATTCACTTCCAAATGACCATACAAGCACATTGTGTGAAACAAAACCATATATGCATTGCACTGTGATCTGAAGCTGTTACCTGGCCAGAAACACGCACAGATTCAAACTCTGAGCTTAAAACCTCAAAAAAGCGTGTTTTCATGAAAGTGCGTATAACCACAGTTTCAGCACTCTACCTCGCATCCTTACAGAGATAAACACATATTCACTCAAATTCAGTCGTATAGTCTCTATTCACTCTAGTTTGTCACTTTCCCACAGAGTTACACACAGAATGAAAAGTTTTGACGAACAGAACTAAAAAAAAGAAAGTTTTTGAAAAATGCATATCTTCACTTCAGAAGCTTATATTCACTTCCAAATGACCATTCAAACACATTGGACCACACGAGACCATATATGTAATGCCCTGTGATCTGAAGCTGTTCCCGGCCCAGAAACACACACAGATTCACGTTCTGAACTTAAAACCACAAAGATGTGTGTTTTCATGAAAGTGTGTATAACCACAGTTTCAACGCTCTAGCTCGCTTCCTGACAAAGATTGGGGCATATTCACTCCAATTCAGTCATACAGCCACAATTCCCTAAAGTTTGTCAGCTTCCCACTGAGTTACACACAGAATGTAAAGTTTTGACGAACAGAACTAAAAAAAAGCAAGTTTTTGAAAAATGCATATCTTCACTTCAGAAGCTTATATTCACTTCCAAATGACCATACAAACACATTGGACCACACGAGACCATATATGTACTGCCCTGTGATCTGAAGCTGTTCCCAGCCCAGAAACACGCACAGATTCAAGTTCTGAGCTTAAAACCTCAAAGAAGCGTGTTTTCATGAAAGTGCGTATAGCCACAGTTTCAACGCTCTAGCTCGCTTCCTGACAGATATTGGGGCATGTTCACTCCAATTCAGTCATACAGCCACAATTCCCTAAAGTTTGTCACCTTCCCACTGAGTTACACACCGAATGAACTTTTTTGACAAGCAGAACTAAAAAAAAGAAAGTTTTTGAAAAAGTGGATATCATCACTTCAGAAGCTTTTATTCACTTCCAAATGACAATACAAGCACATTGTGTGAAACAAAACCATATATGCATTGCACTGTGATCTGAAGCTGTTACCTGGCCAGAAACACGCACAGATTCAAACCTCTGAGCTTAAAACCTCAAAGAAGCGTGTTTTCATGAAAGTGCGTATAACCACAGTTTCAGCACTCTACCTCGCATCCTTAAAGAGATAAACGCATGTTCACTCAATTTCAGTCGTATAGTCACTATTCACTCTAGTTTGTCACCTTCCCACTGAGTTAAACACAGAATGATCATTTTTGCCAAGCAAAACAAAAAAATAGAAAGTTTTTGAAAAAGTGCATATCTTCACTACAGAGGCTTTAATTCACTTCCAAATGACCATACAAGCACATTGTGTGAAACAAAACCATATATGCATTGCACTGTGATCTGAAGCTGTTACCTGGCCAGAAACACGCACAGATTCAAACTCTGAGCTTAAAACCTCAAAGAAGCGTGTTTTCATGAAAGTGCGTATAACCACAGTTTCAGCACTCTACCTCGCATCCTTAAAGAGATAAACGCATATTAACTCAAATTCAGTCGTTTAGTCAGTATTCACTCTAGTTTGTCACCTTCCCACTGAGTTAAACACAGAATGATCATTTTTGCCAAGCAAAACAAAAAAAAGAAAGTTTTTGAAAAAGTGCATATCTTCACTACAGAGGCTTTAATTCACTTCCAAATGACCATACAAGCACATTGTGTGAAACAAAACCATATATGCATTGCACTGTGATCTGAAGCTGTTACCTGGCCAGAAACACGCACAGATTCAAACTCTGAGCTTAAAACCTCAAAAAAGCGTGTTTTCATGAAAGTGCGTATAACCACAGTTTCAGCACTCTACCTCGCATCCTTACAGAGATAAACACATATTCACTCAAATTCAGTCGTATAGTCTCTATTCACTCTAGTTTGTCACTTTCCCACAGAGTTACACACAGAATGAAAAGTTTTGACGAACAGAACTAAAAAAAAGAAAGTTTTTGAAAAATGCATATCTTCACTTCAGAAGCTTATATTCACTTCCAAATGACCAAACAAACACATTGGACCACACGAGACCATATATGTACTGCCCTGTGATCTGAAGCTGTTCCCGGCCCAGAAACGCACACAGATTCACGTTCTGAACTTAAAACCACAAAGAAGTGTGTTTTCATGAAAGTGTGTATAACCACAGTTTCAACGCTCTCGCTCGCCTCCTGACAGAGATTGGGGCATATTCACTCCAATTCAGTCATACTGCCACAATTCCCTAAAGTTTGTCAGCTTCCCACTGAGTTACACACAGAATGAAAAGTTTTGACAAGCAGAACTAAAAAAAAGAAAGTTTTTGAAAAAGTGGATATCATCACTTCAGAAGCTTTTATTCACTTCCAAATGACAATACAAGAACATTGGGCGAAAGGATACCATATATGCACTGCCTTGTGATCTGAAGCTGTTACCTGGCCAGAAACACGCACAGATTCAAGTTCTGAGCTTAAAACCTAAAAGAAGCGTGTTTTCATGAAAGTGCGTATAGCCACAGTTTCAACGCTCTAGCTCGCTTCCTGACAGATATTGGGGCATGTTCACTCCAATTCAGTCATACAGCCACAATTCCCTAAAGTTTGTCACCTTCCCACTGAGTTACACACCGAATGAACTTTTTTGACAAGCAGAACTAAAAAAAAGAAAGTTTTTGAAAAAGTGGATATCATCACTTCAGAAGCTTTTATTCACTTCCAAATGACAATACAAGCACATTGTGTGAAACAAAACCATATATGCATTGCACTGTGATCTGAAGCTGTTACCTGGCCAGAAACACGCACAGATTCAAACTCTGAGCTTAAAACCTCAAAGATGCGTGATTTCATGAAAGTGCGTATAACCACAGTTTCAGCACTCTACCTCGCATCCTTACAGAGATAAACACATATTCACTCAAATTCAGTCGTATAGTCACTATTCACTCTAGATTGTCACTTTCCCACTGAGTTACACACAGAATGAAAAGTTTTGACGAACAGAACTAAAAAAAAGAAAGTTTTTGAAAAATGCATATCTTCACTTCAGAAGCTTATATTCACTTCCAAATGACCATACAAACACATTGGACCACACGAGACCATATTTGTACTGCCCTGTGATCTGAAGCTGTTCCCGGCCCAGAAACACACACAGATTCACGTTCTGAACTTAAAACCACAAAGATGTGTGTTTTCATGAAAGTGTGTATAACCACAGTTTCAACGCTCTAGCTCGCTTCCTGACAAAGATTGGGGCATATTCACTCCAATTCAGTCATACAGCCACAATTCCCTAAAGTTTGTCAGCTTCCCACTGAGTTCCACACAGAATGAAAATTTTTGACAAGCAGAACTAAAAAAAAGAAAGTTTTTTTAAAAGTGGATATCATCACTTCAGAAGCTTTTATTCACTTCCAAATGACAATACAAGCACATTGTGTGAAACAAAACCATATATGCATTGCACTGTGATCTGAAGCTGTTACCTGGCCAGAAACACGCACAGATTCAAACTCTGAGCTTAAAACCTCAAAGAAGCGTGTTTTCATGAAAGTGCGTATAACCACAGTTTCAGCACTCTACCTCGCATCCTTAAAGAGATAAACGCATATTCACTCAAATTCAGTCGTATAGTCACTATTCACTCTAGTTTGTCACCTTCCCACTGAGTTAAACACAGAATGATCATTTTTGGAAGCAAAACAAAAAAAAAGAAAGTTTTTGAAAAAGTGCATATCTTCACTACAGAGGCTTTAATTCACTTCCAAATGACCATACAAGCACATTGTGTGAAACAAAACCATATATGCATTGCACTGTGATCTGAAGCTGTTACCTGGCCAGAAACACGTACAGATTCAAGTTCTGAGCTTAAAACCTCAAAGAAGCGTGTTTTCATGAAAGTGCGTATATCCACAGTTTCAACGCTCTTGCTCGCTTCCTGACAGAGATTGGGGCATGTTCACTCCAATACAGTCAAACAGCCACAATTCCCTAAAGTTTTTGACCTTTCCACTGAGTTACAGAATGAAAATTTTTGACAAGCAGAACTAAAAAAAAGAAAGTTTTTGAAAAAGTGGATATCATCACTTCAGAAGCTTTTATTCACTTCCAAATGACAATACAAGCACATTGTGTGAAACAAAACCATATATGCATTGCACTGTGATCTGAAGCTGTTACCTGGCCAGAAACACGCACAGATTCAAACTCTGAGCTTAAAACCTCAAAGAAGCGTGTTTTCATGAAAGTGCGTATAACCACAGTTTCAGCACTCTACCTCGCATCCTTAAAGAGATAAACGCATATTCACTCAAATTCAGTCGTATAGTCACTATTCACTCTAGATTGTCACTTTCCCACTGAGTTACACACAGAATGAAAAGTTTTGACGAACAGAACTAAAAAAAAGAAAGTTTTTGAAAAATGCATATCTTCACTTCAGAAGCTTATATTCACTTCCAAATGACCATACAAACACATTGGACCACACGAGACCATATTTGTACTGCCCTGTGATCTGAAGCTGTTCCCGGCCCAGAAACACACACAGATTCACGTTCTGAACTTAAAACCACAAAGATGTGTGTTTTCATGAAAGTGTGTATAACCACAGTTTCAACGCTCTAGCTCGCTTCCTGACAAAGATTGGGGCATATTCACTCCAATTCAGTCATACAGCCACAATTCCCTAAAGTTTGTCAGCTTCCCACTGAGTTCCACACAGAATGAAAATTTTTGACAAGCAGAACTAAAAAAAAGAAAGTTTTTTTAAAAGTGGATATCATCACTTCAGAAGCTTTTATTCACTTCCAAATGACAATACAAGAACATTGGGCGAAAGGATACCATATATGCACTGCCCTGTGATCTGAAGCTGTTACCTGGCCAGAAACACGCACAGATTCAAGTTCTGAGCTTAAAACCTCAAAGAAGCGTGTTTTCATGAAAGTGCGTTTAGCCACAGTTTCAACGCTCTAGCTCGCTTCCTGACAGATATTGGGGCATGTTCACTCCAATTCAGTCATACAGCCACAATTCCCTAAAGTTTGTCACCTTCCCACTGAGTTACACACCGAATGAACTTTTTTGACAAGCAGAACTAAAAAAAAGAAAGTTTTTGAAAAAGTGGATATCATCACTTCAGAAGCTTTTATTCACTTCCAAATGACAATACAAGCACATTGTGTGAAACAAAACCATATATGCATTGCACTGTGATCTGAAGCTGTTACCTGGCCAGAAACACGCACAGATTCAAACTCTGAGCTTAAAACCTCAAAGAAGCGTGTTTTCATGAAAGTGCGTATAACCACAGTTTCAGCACTCTACCTCGCATCCTTAAAGAGATAAACGCATATTCACTCAAATTCAGTCGTATAGTCACTATTCACTCTAGTTTGTCACCTTCCCACTGAGTTAAACACAGAATGATCATTTTTGGAAGCAAAACAAAAAAAAAGAAAGTTTTTGAAAAAGTGCATATCTTCACTACAGAGGCTTTAATTCACTTCCAAATGACCATACAAGCACATTGTGTGAAACAAAACCATATATGCATTGCACTGTGATCTGAAGCTGTTACCTGGCCAGAAACACGTACAGATTCAAGTTCTGAGCTTAAAACCTCAAAGAAGCGTGTTTTCATGAAAGTGCGTATATCCACAGTTTCAACGCTCTTGCTCGCTTCCTGACAGAGATTGGGGCATGTTCACTCCAATACAGTCAAACAGCCACAATTCCCTAAAGTTTTTGACCTTTCCACTGAGTTACAGAATGAAAATTTTTGACAAGCAGAACTAAAAAAAAGAAAGTTTTTGAAAAAGTGGATATCATCACTTCAGAAGCTTTTATTCACTTCCAAATGACAATACAAGCACATTGTGTGAAACAAAACCATATATGCATTGCACTGTGATCTGAAGCTGTTACCTGGCCAGAAACACGCACAGATTCAAACTCTGAGCTTAAAACCTCAAAGAAGCGTGTTTTCATGAAAGTGCGTATAACCACAGTTTCAGCACTCTACCTCGCATCCTTAAAGAGATAAACGCATATTCACTCAAATTCAGTCGTATAGTCACTATTCACTCTAGTTTGTCACCTTCCCACTGAGTTAAACACAGAATGATCATTTTTGCCAAGCAAAAAAAAAAAAAGAAAGTTTTTGAAAAAGTGGATATCATCACTTCAGAAGCTTTTATTCACTTCCAAATGACAATACAAGCACATTGTGTGAAACAAAACCATATATGCATTGCACTGTGATCTGAAGCTGTTACCTGGCCAGAAACACGCACAGATTCAAACTCTGAGCTTAAAACCTCAAAGAAGCGTGTTTTCATGAAAGTGCGCATATACACAGTTTCAACGCTCTTGCTCGCTTCCTGACAGAGATTGGGGCATGTTCACTCCAATTCCGTCATACAGCCACAATTCCCTAAAGTTTTTGACCTTTCCACTGAGTTACAGAATGAAAATTTTTGACAAGCAGAACTAAAAAAAAGAAAGTTTTTGAAAAAGTGGATATCATCACTTCAGAAGCTTTTATTCACTTCCAAATGACAATACAAGCACATTGTGTGAAACAAAACCATATATGCATTGCACTGTGATCTGAAGCTGTTACCTGGCCAGAAACACGCACAGATTCAAACTCTGAGCTTAAAACCTCAAAGAAGCGTGTTTTCATGAAAGTGCGTATAACCACAGTTTCAGCAGTCTACCTCGCATCCTTAAAGAGATAAACGCATATTCACTCAAATTCAGTCGTATAGTCACTATTCACTCTAGTTTGTCACCTTCCCACTGAGTTAAACACAGAATGATCATTTTTGCCAAGCAAAACAAAAAAAAAGAAAGTTTTTGAAAAAGTGCATATCTTCACTACAGAGGCTTTAATTCACTTCCAAATGACCATACAAGCACATTGTGTGAAACAAAACCATATATGCATTGCACTGTGATCTGAAGCTGTTACCTGGCCAGAAACACGCACAGATTCAAACTCTGAGCTTAAAACCTCAAAGAAGCGTGATTTCATGAAAGTGCGTATAACCACAGTTTCAGCACTCTACCTCGCATCCTTACAGAGATAAACACATATTCACTCAAATTCAGTCGTATAGTCACTATTCACTCTAGTTTGTCACTTTCCCACTGAGTTACACACAGAATGTAAAGTTTTGACGAACAGAACTAAAAAAAAGCAAGTTTTTGAAAAATGCATATCTTCACTTCAGAAGCTTATATTCACTTCCAAATGACCATACAAACACATTGGACCACACGAGACCATATATGTACTGCCCTGTGATCTGAAGCTGTTCCCGGCCCAGAAACACACACAGATTCACGTTCTGAACTTAAAACCACAAAGAAGTGTGTTTTCATGAAAGTGTGTATAACCACAGTTTCAACGCTCTAGCTCGCCTCCTGACAGAGATTGGGGCATATTCACTCCAATTCAGTCACACAGCCACAATTCCCTAAAGTTTGTCACCTTCCCACTGAGTTACACACAGAATGAAAATTTTTGACAAGCAGAACTAAAAAAAAGAAAGTTTTTGAAAACGTGGATATTACATTTCAGAAGCTTGTATTCACTTCCAAATGACAATATAAGCACATCGTGTGAAACAAAACCATATATGCATTGCACTGTGAACTGAAGCAGTTACCTGGCCAGAAACGCACAGATTCAAACTCTGAGCTTAAAACCTCAAAGAAGCGTGTTTTCATGAAAGTGCGTATAACCACAGTTTCAGCACTCTACCTCGCATCCTTTCAGGGATAAACAAATATTCACTCAAATTCAGTCGTATAGTCACTATTCACTCTAGTTTGTCACCTTCCCACTGAGTTAAACTCAGAGTGAAAATTTTTGACGAGCAGTACTAAAAAAAAAGAAAGTTTTTGAAAAAGTGCATATCTTCCTTACAGAAGCTTTTATTCACTTCCAAATGACCATACAAGAACAGTGGGCGAAAGGATACCATATATGCACTGCCTTTTGATCTGAAGCTGTTACCTGGCCAGAAACACGTACAGATTCAAGTTCTGAGCTTAAAACCTCAAAGAAGCGTGTTTTCATGAAAGTGCGTATATCCACAGTTTCAACGCTCTTGCTCGCTTCCTGACAGAGATTGGGGCATGTTCACTCCAATTCAGTCATACAGCCACAATTCCCTAAAGTTTTTGACCTTTCCACTGAGTTACAGAATGAAAATTTTTGACAAGCAGGACTAAAAAAAAGAAAGTTTTTGAAAAAGTGGATATCATCACTTCAGAAGCTTTTATTCACTTCCAAATGACAATACAAGAACATTGGGCGAAAGGATACCATATATGCACTGCCCTGTGATCTGAAGCTGTTACCTGGCCAGAAACACGCACAGATTCAAGTTCTGAGCTTAAAACCTCAAAGAAGCGTGTTTTCATGAAAGTGCGTATAGCCACAGTTTCAACGCTCTAGCTCTCTTCCTGACAGATATCGGGGCATGTTCACTCCAATTCAGTCATACAGCCACAATTCCCTAAAGTTTGTCACCTTCCCACTGAGTTACACAGAGAATGAACATTTTTGACAAGCAGAACTAAAAAAAAGAAAGTTTTTGAAAAAGTGGATATCATCACTTCAGAAGCTTTTATTCACTTCCAAATGACAATACAAGCACATTGTGTGAAACAAAACCATATATGCATTGCACTGTGATCTGAAGCTGTTACCTGGCCAGAAACACGCACAGATTCAAACTCTGAGCTTAAAACCTCAAAGAAGCGTGTTTTCATGAAAGTGCGAAAAACCACAGTTTCAGCACTCTACCTCGCATCCTTACAGAGATAAACGCATATTCACTCAAATTCAGTCGTATAGTCACTATTCACTCTAGTTTGTCACTTTCCCACTGAGTTACACACAGAATGAAAAGTTTTGACGAACAGAACTAAAAAAAAAGAAAGTTTTTGAAAAAGTGCATATCTTCACTACAGAGGCTTTAATTCACTTCCAAATGACCATACAAGCACATTGTGTGAAACAAAACCATATATGCATTGCACTGTGATCTGAAGCTGTTACCTGGCCAGAAACACGCACAGATTCAAACTCTGAGCTTAAAACCTCAAAGAAGCGTGATTTCATGAAAGTGCGTATAACCACAGTTTCAGCACTCTACCTCGCATCCTTACAGAGATAAACACATATTCACTCAAATTCAGTCGTATAGTCACTATTCACTCTAGTTTGTCACTTTCCCACTGAGTTACACACAGAATGAAATTTTTTGACGAACAGAACTAAAAAAAAGAAAGTTTTTGAAAAATGCATATCTTCACTTCAGAAGCTTATATTCACTTCCAAATGACCATAAAAACACATTGGACCACACGAGACCATATATGTACTGCCCTGTGATCTGAAGCTGCTCCCGGCCCAGAAACACACACAGATTCACGTTCTGAACTTAAAACCACAAAGAAGTGTGTTTTCATGAAAGTGTGTATAACCACAGTTTCAACGCTCTAGCTCGCTTCCTGACAGAGATTGGGGCATATTCACTCCAATTCAGTCATACAGCCACAATTCCCTAAAGTTTGTCAGCTTCCCACTGAGTTCCACACAGAATGAAAATTTTTGACAAGCAGAACTAAAAAAAAGAAAGTTTTTGAAAAAGTGGATATCATCACTTCAGAAGCTTTTATTCACTTCCAAATGACCATACAAGCACATTGTGTGAAACAAAACCATATATGCTTTGCACTGTGATCTGAAGCTGTTACCTGTCCAGAAATACGCACAGATTCAAGTTCTGAGCTTAAAACCTCAAAGAAGCGTGTTTTCATGAAAGTGCGTATAGCCACAGTTTCATCGCTCTAGCTCGCTTGCTGACAGATATTGGGGCATGTTCACTCCAATTCAGTCATACAGCCACAATTCCCTAAAGTTTGTCACCTTCCCACTGAGTTACACACAGAATGAACATTTTTGACAAGCAGAACTAAAAAAAAGAAAGTTTTTGAAAAAGTGTATATCATCACTTCAGAAGCTGTTATTCACTTCCAAATGACAATACAAGAACTATGGGCGAAAGGATACCATATATGCACTGCCCTGTGATCTGAAGCTGTTACCTGGCCAGAAACACGCACAGATTCAAGTTCTGAGCTTAAAACCTCAAAGAAGCGTGTTTTCATGAAAGTGCGTATAGCCACAGTTTCAACGCTCTAGCTCGCTTCCTGACAGATATTGGGGCATGTTCACTCCAATTCAGTCATACAGCCAAAATTCCCTAAAGTTTGTCACCTTCCCACTGATTTACACACAGAATGAACATTTTTGACAAGCAGAACTAAAAAAAAGAAAGTTTTTGAAAAAGTGGATATCATCACTTCAGAAGCTTTTATTCACTTCCAAATGACAATTCAAGCACATTGTGTGAAACAAAACCATATATGCATTGCACTGTGATCTGAAGCTGTTACCTGGCCAGAAACACGCACAGATTCAAACTCTGAGCTTAAAACCTCAAAGAAGCGTGTTTTCATGAAAGTGCGTATAACCACAGTTTCAGCACTCTACCTCGCATCCTTACAGAGATAAACACATATTCACTCAAATTCAGTCGTATAGTCACTATTCACTCTAGTTTGTCACTTTTCCACTGAGTTAAACACAGAATGATCATTTTTGCCAAGCAGAACTAAAAAAAAAAAAAGTTTTTGAAAAAGTGCATATCTTCACTACAGAGGCTTTAATTCACTTCCAAATGACCATACAAGCACATTGTGTGAAACAAAACCATATATGCATTGCACTGTGATCTGAAGCTGTTACCTGGCCAGAAACACGCACAGATTCAAACTCTGAGCTTAAAACCTCAAAGAAGCGTGATTTCATGAAAGTGCGTATAACCACAGTTTCAGCACTCTACCTCGCATCCTGACAGAGATAAACACATATTCAGTCGTATAGTCACTATTCACTCTAGTTTGTCACTTTCCCACTGAGTTACACACAGAATGAAATTTTTTGACGAACAGAACTAAAAAAAAGAAAGTTTTTGAAAAATGCATATCTTCACTTCAGAAGCTTATATTCACTTCCAAATGACCATACAAACACATTGGACCACACGAGACCATATATGTACTGCCCTGTGATCTGAAGCTGTTCCCGGCCCAGAAACACACACAGATTCACGTTCTGAACTTAAAACCACAAAGAAGTGTGTTTTCATGAAAGTGTGTATGACCACAGTTTCAACGCTCTAGCTCGCTTCCTGACAGAGATTGGGGCATATTCACTCCAATTAAGTCACACAGCCACAATTCCCTAAAGTTTGTCACCTTCCCACTGAGTTACACACAGAATGAAAATTTTTGACAAGCAGAACTAAAAAAAAGAAAGTTTTTGAAAACGTGGATATCATCATTTCAGAAGCTTGTATTCACTTCCAAATGACAATATAAGCACATCGTGTGAAACAAAACCATATATGCATTGCACTGTGATATGAAGCAGTTACCTGGCCAGAAACGCACAGATTCAAACTCTGAGCTTAAAACCTCAAAGAAGCGTGTTTTCATGAAAGTGCGTATAACCACAGTTTCAGCACTCTACCTCGCATCCTTTCAGAGATAAACAAATATTCACTCAAATTCAGTCGTATAGTCACTATTCACCCTAGTTTGTCACCTTCCCACTGAGTTAAACTCAGAGTGAAAATTTTTGACGAGCAGTACTAAAAAAAAAGAAAGTTTTTGAAAAAGTGCATATCTTCACTACAGAAGCTTTTATTCACTTCCAAATGACCATACAAGCACATTGTGTGAAACAAAACCATATATGCATTGCACTGTGATCTGAAGCTGTTACCTGGCCAGAAACACGCACAGATTCAAACTCTGAGCTTAAAACCTCAAAGAAGCGTGATTTCATGAAAGTGCGTATAACCACAGTTTCAGCACTCTACCTCGCATCCTTACAGAGATAAACACATATTCACTCAAATTCAGTCGTATAGTCACTATTCACTCTAGTTTGTCACTTTCCCACTGAGTTACACACAGAATGAAAAGTTTTGACGAACAGAACTAAAAAAAAGAAAGTTTTTGAAAAATGCATATCTTCACTTCAGAAGCTTATATTCACTTCCAAATGACCATTCAAACACATTGGACCACACGAGACCATATATGTACTGCCCTGTGATCTGAAGCTGTTCCCGGCCCAGAAACACACACAGATTCACGTTCTGAACTTAAAACCACAAAGATGTGTGTTTTCATGAAAGTGTGTATAACCACAGTTTCAACGCTCTAGCTCGCTTCCTGACAAAGATTGGGGCATATTCACTCCAATTCAGTCATACAGCCACAATTCCCTAAAGTTTGTCAGCTTCCCACTGAGTTACACACAGAATGTAAAGTTTTGACGAACAGAACTAAAAAAAAGCAAGTTTTTGAAAAATGCATATCTTCACTTCAGAAGCTTATATTCACTTCCAAATGACCATACAAACACATTGGACCACACGAGACCATATATGTACTGCCCTGTGATCTAAAGCTGTTCCCAGCCCAGAAACACGCACAGATTCAAGTTCTGAGCTTAAAACCTCAAAGAAGCGTGTTTTCATGAAAGTGCGTATAGCCACAGTTTCAACGCTCTAGCTCGCTTCCTGACAGATATTGGGGCATGTTCACTCCAATTCAGTCATACAGCCACAATTCCCTAAAGTTTGTCACCTTCCCACTGAGTTACACACCGAATGAACTTTTTTGACAAGCAGAACTAAAAAAAAGAAAGTTTTTGAAAAAGTGGATATCATCACTTCAGAAGCTTTTATTCACTTCCAAATGACAATACAAGCACATTGTGTGAAACAAAACCATATATGCATTGCACTGTGATCTGAAGCTGTTACCTGGCCAGAAACACGCACAGATTCAAACCTCTGAGCTTAAAACCTCAAAGAAGCGTGTTTTCATGAAAGTGCGTATAACCACAGTTTCAGCACTCTACCTCGCATCCTTAAAGAGATAAACGCATGTTCACTCAATTTCAGTCGTATAGTCACTATTCACTCTAGTTTGTCACCTTCCCACTGAGTTAAACACAGAATGATCATTTTTGCCAAGCAAAACAAAAAAATAGAAAGTTTTTGAAAAAGTGCATATCTTCACTACAGAGGCTTTAATTCACTTCCAAATGACCATACAAGCACATTGTGTGAAACAAAACCATATATGCATTGCACTGTGATCTGAAGCTGTTACCTGGCCAGAAACACGCACAGATTCAAACTCTGAGCTTAAAACCTCAAAGAAGCGTGTTTTCATGAAAGTGCGTATAACCACAGTTTCAGCACTCTACCTCGCATCCTTAAAGAGATAAACGCATATTAACTCAAATTCAGTCGTTTAGTCAGTATTCACTCTAGTTTGTCACCTTCCCACTGAGTTAAACACAGAATGATCATTTTTGCCAAGCAAAACAAAAAAAAGAAAGTTTTTGAAAAAGTGCATATCTTCACTACAGAGGCTTTAATTCACTTCCAAATGACCATACAAGCACATTGTGTGAAATAAAACCATATATGCATTGCACTGTGATCTGAAGCTGTTACCTGGCCAGAAACACGCACAGATTCAAACTCTGAGCTTAAAACCTCAAAGAAGCGTGATTTCATGAAAGTGCGTATAACCACAGTTTCAGCACTCTACCTCGCATCCTTACAGAGATAAACACATATTCACTCAAATTCAGTCGTATAGTCTCTATTCACTCTAGTTTGTCACTTTCCCACAGAGTTACACACAGAATGAAAAGTTTTGACGAACAGAACTAAAAAAAAGAAAGTTTTTGAAAAATGCATATCTTCACTTCAGAAGCTTATATTCACTTCCAAATGACCAAACAAACACATTGGACCACACGAGACCATATATGTACTGCCCTGTGATCTGAAGCTGTTCCCGGCCCAGAAACGCACACAGATTCACGTTCTGAACTTAAAACCACAAAGAAGTGTGTTTTCATGAAAGTGTGTATAACCACAGTTTCAACGCTCTCGCTCGCCTCCTGACAGAGATTGGGGCATATTCACTCCAATTCAGTCATACTGCCACAATTCCCTAAAGTTTGTCAGCTTCCCACTGAGTTACACACAGAATGAAAAGTTTTGACAAGCAGAACTAAAAAAAAGAAAGTTTTTGAAAAATGCATATCTTCACTTCAGAAGCTTATATTCACTTCCAAATGACCATTCAAACACATTGGACCACACGAGACCATATATGTACTGCCCTGTGATCTGAAGCTGTTCCCGGCCCAGAAACACACACAGATTCACGTTCTGAACTTAAAACCACAAAGATGTGTGTTTTCATGAAAGTGTGTATAACCACAGTTTCAACGCTCTAGCTCGCTTCCTGACAAAGATTGGGGCATATTCACTCCAATTCAGTCATACAGCCACAATTCCCTAAAGTTTGTCAGCTTCCCACTGAGTTACACACAGAATGTAAAGTTTTGACGAACAGAACTAAAAAAAAGCAAGTTTTTGAAAAATGCATATCTTCACTTCAGAAGCTTATATTCACTTCCAAATGACCATACAAACACATTGGACCACACGAGACCATATATGTACTGCCCTGTGATCTAAAGCTGTTCCCAGCCCAGAAACACGCACAGATTCAAGTTCTGAGCTTAAAACCTCAAAGAAGCGTGTTTTCATGAAAGTGCGTATAGCCACAGTTTCAACGCTCTAGCTCGCTTCCTGACAGATATTGGGGCATGTTCACTCCAATTCAGTCATACAGCCACAATTCCCTAAAGTTTGTCACCTTCCCACTGAGTTACACACCGAATGAACTTTTTTGACAAGCAGAACTAAAAAAAAGAAAGTTTTTGAAAAAGTGGATATCATCACTTCAGAAGCTTTTATTCACTTCCAAATGACAATACAAGCACATTGTGTGAAACAAAACCATATATGCATTGCACTGTGATCTGAAGCTGTTACCTGGCCAGAAACACGCACAGATTCAAACCTCTGAGCTTAAAACCTCAAAGAAGCGTGTTTTCATGAAAGTGCGTATAACCACAGTTTCAGCACTCTACCTCGCATCCTTAAAGAGATAAACGCATGTTCACTCAATTTCAGTCGTATAGTCACTATTCACTCTAGTTTGTCACCTTCCCACTGAGTTAAACACAGAATGATCATTTTTGCCAAGCAAAACAAAAAAATAGAAAGTTTTTGAAAAAGTGCATATCTTCACTACAGAGGCTTTAATTCACTTCCAAATGACCATACAAGCACATTGTGTGAAACAAAACCATATATGCATTGCACTGTGATCTGAAGCTGTTACCTGGCCAGAAACACGCACAGATTCAAACTCTGAGCTTAAAACCTCAAAGAAGCGTGTTTTCATGAAAGTGCGTATAACCACAGTTTCAGCACTCTACCTCGCATCCTTAAAGAGATAAACGCATATTAACTCAAATTCAGTCGTTTAGTCAGTATTCACTCTAGTTTGTCACCTTCCCACTGAGTTAAACACAGAATGATCATTTTTGCCAAGCAAAACAAAAAAAAGAAAGTTTTTGAAAAAGTGCATATCTTCACTACAGAGGCTTTAATTCACTTCCAAATGACCATACAAGCACATTGTGTGAAATAAAACCATATATGCATTGCACTGTGATCTGAAGCTGTTACCTGGCCAGAAACACGCACAGATTCAAACTCTGAGCTTAAAACCTCAAAGAAGCGTGATTTCATGAAAGTGCGTATAACCACAGTTTCAGCACTCTACCTCGCATCCTTACAGAGATAAACACATATTCACTCAAATTCAGTCGTATAGTCTCTATTCACTCTAGTTTGTCACTTTCCCACAGAGTTACACACAGAATGAAAAGTTTTGACGAACAGAACTAAAAAAAAGAAAGTTTTTGAAAAATGCATATCTTCACTTCAGAAGCTTATATTCACTTCCAAATGACCAAACAAACACATTGGACCACACGAGACCATATATGTACTGCCCTGTGATCTGAAGCTGTTCCCGGCCCAGAAACGCACACAGATTCACGTTCTGAACTTAAAACCACAAAGAAGTGTGTTTTCATGAAAGTGTGTATAACCACAGTTTCAACGCTCTCGCTCGCCTCCTGACAGAGATTGGGGCATATTCACTCCAATTCAGTCATACTGCCACAATTCCCTAAAGTTTGTCAGCTTCCCACTGAGTTACACACAGAATGAAAAGTTTTGACAAGCAGAACTAAAAAAAAGAAAGTTTTTGAAAAAGTGGATATCATCACTTCAGAAGCTTTTATTCACTTCCAAATGACAATACAAGAACATTGGGCGAAAGGATACCATATATGCACTGCCCTGTGATCTGAAGCTGTTACCTGGCCAGAAACACGCACAGATTCAAGTTCTGAGCTTAAAACCTAAAAGAAGCGTGTTTTCATGAAAGTGCGTATAGCCACAGTTTCAACGCTCTAGCTCGCTTCCTGACAGATATTGGGGCATGTTCACTCCAATTCAGTCATACAGCCACAATTCCCTAAAGTTTGTCACCTTCCCACTGAGTTACACACCGAATGAACTTTTTTGACAAGCAGAACTAAAAAAAAGAAAGTTTTTGAAAAAGTGGATATCATCACTTCAGAAGCTTTTATTCACTTCCAAATGACAATACAAGCACATTGTGTGAAACAAAACCATATATGCATTGCACTGTGATCTGAAGCTGTTACCTGGCCAGAAACACGCACAGATTCAAACTCTGAGCTTAAAACCTCAAAGAAGCGTGATTTCATGAAAGTGCGTATAACCACAGTTTCAGCACTCTACCTCGCATCCTTACAGAGATAAACACATATTCACTCAAATTCAGTCGTATAGTCACTATTCACTCTAGATTGTCACTTTCCCACTGAGTTACACACAGAATGAAAAGTTTTGACGAACAGAACTAAAAAAAAGAAAGTTTTTGAAAAATGCATATCTTCACTTCAGAAGCTTATATTCACTTCCAAA
Organism: Gymnothorax reevesii; assembly: GCA_029721435.1. Lineage (NCBI taxonomy): Eukaryota > Metazoa > Chordata > Actinopteri > Anguilliformes > Muraenidae > Gymnothorax > Gymnothorax reevesii. The sequence continues at coordinate 44,946,591 of CM056592.1, forward strand.
TGACCATACAAACACATTGGACCACACGAGACCATATTTGTACTGCCCTGTGATCTGAAGCTGTTCCCGGCCCAGAAACACACACAGATTCACGTTCTGAACTTAAAACCACAAAGAAGTGTGTTTTCATGAAAGTGTGTATAACCACAGTTTCAACGCTCTAGCTCGCTTCCTGACAGAGATTGGGGCATATTCACTCCAATTCAGTCATACAGCCACAATTCCCTAAAGTTTGTCAGCTTCCCACTGAGTTCCACACCGAATGAAAATTTTTGACAAGCAGAACTAAAAAAAAGAAAGTTTTTTTAAAAGTGGATATCATCACTTCAGAAGCTTTTATTCACTTCCAAATGACAATACAAGAACATTGGGCGAAAGGATACCATATATGCACTGCCCTGTGATCTGAAGCTGTTACCTGGCCAGAAACACGCACAGATTCAAGTTCTGAGCTTAAAACCTCAAAGAAGCGTGTTTTCATGAAAGTGCGTTTAGCCACAGTTTCAACGCTCTAGCTCGCTTCCTGACAGATATTGGGGCATGTTCACTCCAATTCAGTCATACAGCCACAATTCCCTAAAGTTTGTCACCTTCCCACTGAGGTACACACCGAATGAACTTTTTTGACAAGCAGAACTAAAAAAAAGAAAGTTTTTGAAAAAGTGGATATCATCACTTCAGAAGCTTTTATTCACTTCCAAATGACAATACAAGCACATTGTGTGAAACAAAACCATATATGCATTGCACTGTGATCTGAAGCTGTTACCTGGCCAGAAACACGCACAGATTCAAACTCTGAGCTTAAAACCTCAAAGAAGCGTGTTTTCATGAAAGTGCGTATAACCACAGTTTCAGCACTCTACCTCGCATCCTTAAAGAGATAAACGCATATTCACTCAAATTCAGTCGTATAGTCACTATTCACTCTAGTTTGTCACCTTCCCACTGAGTTAAACACAGAATGATCATTTTTGGAAGCAAAACAAAAAAAAAGAAAGTTTTTGAAAAAGTGCATATCTTCACTACAGAGGCTTTAATTCACTTCCAAATGACCATACAAGCACATTGTGTGAAACAAAACCATATATGCATTGCACTGTGATCTGAAGCTGTTACCTGGCCAGAAACACGTACAGATTCAAGTTCTGAGCTTAAAACCTCAAAGAAGCGTGTTTTCATGAAAGTGCGTATATCCACAGTTTCAACGCTCTTGCTCGCTTCCTGACAGAGATTGGGGCATGTTCACTCCAATACAGTCAAACAGCCACAATTCCCTAAAGTTTTTGACCTTTCCACTGAGTTACAGAATGAAAATTTTTGACAAGCAGAACTAAAAAAAAGAAAGTTTTTGAAAAAGTGGATATCATCACTTCAGAAGCTTTTATTCACTTCCAAATGACAATACAAGCACATTGTGTGAAACAAAACCATATATGCATTGCACTGTGATCTGAAGCTGTTACCTGGCCAGAAACACGCACAGATTCAAACTCTGAGCTTAAAACCTCAAAGAAGCGTGTTTTCATGAAAGTGCGTATAACCACAGTTTCAGCACTCTACCTCGCATCCTTAAAGAGATAAACGCATATTCACTCAAATTCAGTCGTATAGTCACTATTCACTCTAGTTTGTCACCTTCCCACTGAGTTAAACACAGAATGATCATTTTTGCCAAGCAAAACAAAAAAAAAGAAAGTTTTTGAAAAAGTGGATATCATCACTTCAGAAGCTTTTATTCACTTCCAAATGAGAATACAAGCACATTGTGTGAAACAAAACCATATATGCATTGCACTGTGATCTGAAGCTGTTACCTGGCCAGAAACACGCACAGATTCAAACTCTGAGCTTAAAACCTCAAAGAAGCGTGTTTTCATGAAAGTGCGCATATACACAGTTTCAACGCTCTTGCTCGCTTCCTGACAGAGATTGGGGCATGTTCACTCCAATTCCGTCATACAGCCACAATTCCCTAAAGTTTTTGACCTTTCCACTGAGTTACAGAATGAAAATTTTTGACAAGCAGAACTAAAAAAAAGAAAGTTTTTGAAAAAGTGGATATCATCACTTCAGAAGCTTTTATTCACTTCCAAATGACAATACAAGCACATTGTGTGAAACAAAACCATATATGCATTGCACTGTGATCTGAAGCTGTTACCTGGCCAGAAACACGCACAGATTCAAACTCTGAGCTTAAAACCTCAAAGAAGCGTGTTTTCATGAAAGTGCGTATAACCACAGTTTCAGCACTCTACCTCGCATCCTTAAAGAGATAAACGCATATTCACTCAAATTCAGTCGTATAGTCACTATTCACTCTAGTTTGTCACCTTCCCACTGAGTTAAACACAGAATGATCATTTTTGCCAAGCAAAACAAAAAAAAAGAAAGTTTTTGAAAAAGTGCATATCTTCACTACAGAGGCTTTAATTCACTTCCAAATGACCATACAAGCACATTGTGTGAAACAAAACCATATATGCATTGCACTGTGATCTGAAGCTGTTACCTGGCCAGAAACACGCACAGATTCAAACTCTGAGCTTAAAACCTCAAAGAAGCGTGTTTTCATGAAAGTGTGTATAACCACAGTTTCAGCACTCTACCTCGCATCCTTAAAGAGATAAACGCATATTCACTCAAATTCAGTCGTATAGTCACTATTCACTCTAGTTTGTCACCTTCCCACTGAGTTAAACACAGAATGATCATTTTTGCCAAGCAAAACAAAAAAAAGAAAGTTTTTGAAAAAGTGCATATCTTCACTACAGAGGCTTTAATTCACTTCCAAATGACCATACAAGCACATTGTGTGAAACAAAACCATATATGCATTGCACTGTGATCTGAAGCTGTCACCTGGCCAGAAACACGCACAGATTCAAACTCTGAGCTTAAAACCTCAAAGAAGCGTGATTTCATGAAAGTGCGTATAACCACAGTTTCAGCACTCTACCTCGCATCCTTACAGAGATAAACACATATTCACTCAAATTCAGTCGTATAGTCACTATTCACTCTAGTTTGTCACTTTCCCACTGAGTTAAACTCAGAATGAAATTTTTTGACGAACAGAACTAAAAAAAAGAAAGTTTTTGAAAAATGCATATCTTCACTTCAGAAGCTTATATTCACTTCCAAATGACCATACAAACACATTGGACCACACGAGACCATATATGTACTGCCCTGTGATCTGAAGCTGTTCCCGGCCCAGAAACACACACAGATTCACGTTCTGAACTTAAAACCACAAAGAAGTGTGTTTTCATGAAAGTGTGTATAACCACAGTTTCAACGCTCTAGCTCGCCTCTGTTGTGATTCTGATTCTGCCATGCCTGCTGATTCTGCATGTCATGTTAAGTTCTGTGCCTGGCTCTGCCATGTTAAGGATTCTTGTGTTTAGTGACCACCTCCTGTCTGACTATTCTTAGGATTGTGTTTTGTGTGTTGGTATTTAGATTTCCTGTTTATTATTTTTCATGTTTAGATCATTTAGTTTCCAAGCCATGTTTTCATTTCCATGCTTTGCACTTTGTCTCCCCTGTCTTGTCATGAGTGTATCTTTGCTCAAGGTCCCTTGTCTTGTGTGCCACTCATTCGGGTGATTTATTGGTTTCTGGGTTTCAATCTTCTTTCATTATCTCGTGTTCTTCCTTCCTCTCTCTTTTACTGTCTTACTAACACATACTAACAGTTTATTGTTTTTGCTAAATACTAACCCACACTAACCTTGTATATTTGGACTAACTTACTAACAAGCACTTGGGATTGTATAGCTGCACTTACTAATTGACTAATGATCTCTCAGCTGTCGCCCAATTCTAGTCTCCGCCTCCTTGCCTATCCCTAATTATCTCTGCTGCAGTTTTCCACTTATCTCATGCTTTCCTTTTCTTTAGACTATGCACTTTTAGTACTCCTTAACCGGAGCTGTTGTTTGTACTTAGGTTTGTCTTGTGATCCCTGTCTGCGTTTTGGCTACAGCCAAATTCATGTAATTAGTTTATCCCTCATGTGTCTCTCCCTAATCATTGTCACCATTGATTGCACCTGTTCTCCCTGGTCATGTGTTCTCCTGGATGTGTATATAAGATGTCTGTTTGCTTCACACTCTTGTCAGATCGTTCTCCCTAGTTTTCTCGTGCCACGTTTCTCGCCTTGATCTCTCAGTGTTTATCTTTCTGACTGGACCGTCTTTGATATCGAGCTTTGCCTACTCCCTGTACTTTTGCCGCATTCTTGTTTTTTGACCTCTTTTGTCTGACTACGATTTTTTGTGATTGGTGCCCTGTGTATGACTCTGGATTTCGCCCTTTGGATTCTGATTTTGGATTGCGGACATTGTACTGTTGCCAGCTCTGTTGGGGGGTTTCCCCCTTCAGAAATAAAGCCTCCTTTTTGCATTTTACTGGTGTTTGCTCTTGGTTCATTTCGTAAAACCTCACATTACGATCTGACCAAGATGGAACCAGCGAACATCCAGCCTCTGCAGGAGGCAGTCAAGGAACAGGGAGCCCAGCTCGAATTTCAGGAGCGTCAGCTTCGCGCCCTCATGCAGCATATGCAAACCATGAGTCTCCAGGTTGCGGACCTCATTCGAACAGTTCAAGACTCTCAGCTGCTGCATACCCCCCAGCCTGCAGTCCACGCCACGCCTGTGCCCTCCTCCACTCTGCCGCTGCCTGTCTGCGAGCCACGCCTGCCTCCCCCTGAAAGGTACGACGGCAACCCCGGTGCGTGTCGAGCATTCCTCACCCAGTGCAACCTCATATTCAGCCTCCAGCCCTCATCATTCCCCACTGAACGGGCTCGTGTTGCATTTATCATCACGCAACTCACGGGAAGAGCCAAGCAGTGGGCTACTGCAGCTTGGGAGGCTGATCTACCATGTGTACAGACATCTGGTCTACTGGGTGAAGAGATGAAGCGGGTTTTCGACCGCACTAAGTTGGGTCATGAGGCGGGACGGGAGATTCTTCGGATACGCCAGGGTGGTCGTTCTGTGGCTGATTTTGCAATCGACTTCCAGACCCTGGCAACCAACAGCAGGTGGGGCCAAAGAGCCTTATATGACACCTTTTTTAATGGCCTAGCCGAGGCCATAAAAGACGAACTGGTGTCCCAGGATTTACCAGAGGAGCTGGACGAGTTGGTCGACCTAGCCATACGAGTGGATGCTCGCCGTGAAGAACGTAGACGGTCCGTTCTTCACAGTCGTCCAAATAACCCCTACCGGACCACTCCACTTTTACCACCACCTCCTGACGGCAGCCCCTCTCCTGAGACGGAACCCATGCAACTCGGACGAACGCGCATTCCCACTGTGGAAAGGAACCGTCGTCGCAGAGAGGGGGCCTGTTTCTACTGTGGCAAAGGGGGACATCAGATAGCTCAGTGCCCCAGCAAGAAGCCTCGTCCTGGCACCAGGAATGGAACAGTGGTGGGCGTTACGCCAGTCCAAGATTCAAGAAACCGCACCTGCCTTCCGTTGATCCTGGAATGGGGAGGGGAGAGCAGATCCACTACGGCTCTCATTGATTCTGGAGCAGAGGAAAACCTCATGGATGTGGAGCTGGCTCGTGAATGGGGGGTTCCGGTGGAAAAGATCTTCCCGGATCGAGTGGCCAATTCCCTTAGTGGCCAGCAAATTGCCCAGATAACTCATGTTACCAGCCCCATCAAACTCAAGATATCAGGCAACCACCATGAGACAATTCAATTATTCCTCATTCACTCTCCCCATGCTCCTATCATTCTGGGTCACCCATGGATGGCTAAACACCTACCTCACATTGACTGGCGAACGCATGAAATCAAGGGCTGGAGCCCCAACTGTTCTCTGACATGCCTCCAAAATGCTTCGGAACTACAGCCTTACTCTACTCCAGAGGAGATCCCCGACCTAGAAAAGGTTCCCCTCGAGTTCCATGACCTCAAGGAGGTGTTCTCAAAGTCCAGGGCCACCAGCTTACCTCCTCACCGTCCATACGATTGCGCCATCAACCTAAAGCCAGGTACAATGCCCCCTAGAGGCCGATTATATTCCCTGTCCCGACCAGAGACCCAAGCCATGGAAAAGTACCTGTCAGAGTCTCTGGCTGCAGGTATTATTCGACCATCATCCTCCCCTGCGGGCGCTGGTTTCTTCTTTGTGGCCAAAAAGGATGGGACGTTGAGGCCCTGTATTGACTACCGGGGACTAAATGAGATAACCGTCAAGAACCGATACCCTCTCCCCCTCATGAACACAGCGTTCGACCTCCTACAAGGAGCTAAGGTTTTCTCCAAGCTTGACCTCCGCAACGCCTATCACTTGGTGCGAATCCGGGAGGGAGATGAGTGGAAGACGGCTTTTAATACTCCCACGGGGCACTGGGAGTACCTGGTTCTTCCTTTCGGGCTCACTAACGCTCCAGCTGTGTTCCAGAGTCTTGTAAACGATGTACTGAGAGACATGATTAACAAGTTCGTTTTTGTATACCTTGACGATATTTTGATTTTTTCAGATTCCCAAGAGGAACACGTGAAACATGTTCGCCAAGTGCTTCGTCGTCTCCTGGAGAACCGTCTCTTTGTAAAGGCCGAAAAATGTGAGTTTTTTGTTGAGACTACAACCTTTCTGGGTTACATTATCTCCCCAGGCACCATACGTATGGACCCAGTCAAAGTGGAGGCCGTCACCAACTGGCCCCGACCTGAGGACCGTAAGTCTCTCCAGCGTTTTTTGGGTTTTGCTAATTTCTATCGACGGTTTATCAGAAACTATAGTTCTGTTGCTGCTCCTCTCACTGCCCTCACTTCCTCCAAGTCCAAGTTCCTTTGGTCCGAGAGAGCAGAGAGTGCCTTTGTAGAACTAAAGTCTCGATTCACGTCTGCACCCATCCTCATTATCCCTAACCCAGAACTTCAGTTCATTGTAGAAGTGGACGCCTCGAATATTGGAGCCGGCGCCATTCTGTCCCAGAGGTCCCCTGAGGATGGGAAGATTCACCCATGTGCCTTCTTCTCTCGTCGTCTAAGCTCTGCTGAAAGAAACTACGACATCGGAAACCGTGAGCTGCTGGCAGTAAAGTTGGCCTTGGAAGAATGGAGGCAGTGGCTAGAAGGATCCAAGGTACCCTTCATAGTGTGGACAGACCATAGAAACCTGGAATACCTACAGACAGCCAAGAGACTTAACCCAAGACAAGCCAGGTGGGCACTATTCTTCTCCCGTTTCAATTTTCACATCGCTTATAGACCTGGAAGCAAAAATGTTAAACCCGACGCCTTGTCCCGTTGTTTTGAGATAAAGGAAGAGGAACCATGTCATGATACGATTCTGCCCAAAGAAGCCTTTGTTAATGCCATCTATGTCAATATTGAAAAGGAAGTCAGAGATGCCCAAGCCAGTACTGCTGCCCCTAGCGCTTGCCCCACTAACTGTCTTTATGTTCCAGCTGCATTACGCCCCAAGGTTCTGGAATGGGGACATTCTTCCATGCTGTCCTGCCACCCTGGAGTACGCCGTACTAAGGACTTTATTTTACAAAGATTTTGGTGGCCAGAAATCTCCCAAGATGTCCAAAGTTTTGTAGCTGCCTGCTCGGTCTGCGCCCAAGCAAAAGCCTCACATCAACCACCTCACGGTTTGCTTCAGCCCCTCCACACTCCACACCGCCCCTGGTCCCACATAGCACTCGATTTCATCACTGGCCTTCCCCCTTCCAATCATCACACTACCATTCTCACCATCGTAGACAGATTCTCCAAAGCCGTTCACCTAGTTCCCCTCACCAAGCTCCCCTCCGCCCAAGAAACCGCTAACCTTGTTATTCAACATGTCATCAGACTTCATGGTATTCCTATTGATATCACATCTGATCGCGGCCCCCAGTTCACTGCCCTATTTTGGAAATCATTCTGCAAATCACTTGGCACCACAGTTAGTTTATCATCAGGTTTCCATCCCCAGACTAATGGCCAGACCGAGCGGGCTAACCAATGTGTGGAAAATGTTTTGAGATGTCTTTGCATTAGGAACCCCTCCTCCTGGAGTCATCAGTTGCCATGGGCTGAATACGCCATGAACAGCCACACCTCTGCTGCCTCTGGCATTTCCCCCTTCAAGGCCTGCCTAGGCTACCAGCCCCCTTTGTTCCCTTCCCAGGAGGAGGAGGTAGCTGTCCCCTCAGCCCGTGAGTTTGTGCGTCGGTGCAGACGCACATGGATAACCACCCGCCAGGCCCTGCTCAGGTCGGTCGCCCGGATGAAGGAGCAAGCAGACAAGAGGCGCACGACAGCCCCTTCATACCGACCTGGGCAGCGTGTCTGGCTATCTTCAAGGGACATTCCTCTCAGAGGTAATGGGGGCAAACTTTTCCCTAAGTTTTTGGGCCCATTCACGATTGAAAAAGTCTTGAGTCCCACTGCGGTTCGCCTCCGTCTGCCCCTGTCCATGAGACGTATTCATCCGACTTTTCACGTGTCCCAAGTTAAACCTGCTGTAACCCACCCCCTGTCCTCTGGACCTGATCCCCCACCACCCGCCCGGATCATCGACGGAGGCGAAGCCTACACGGTCCGTGCCCTCCTGGATTGTCGTCGGCGAGGCCGGGGACTGCAGTACCTCGTCGACTGGGAGGGTTACGGACCGGAACACCGCAGTTGGGTACCGTCACGCCACATCTTGGATAAGGACTTGATCAAAGACTTTCATGCCAACCACCCCAGACCAAGGTGAAACGCCTGGAGGCGTTTTTTTAGAGGGGGGGTACTGTTGTGATTCTGATTCTGCCATGCCTGCTGATTCTGCATGTCATGTTAAGTTCTGTGCCTGGCTCTGCCATGTTAAGGATTCTTGTGTTTAGTGACCACCTCCTGTCTGACTATTCTTAGGATTGTGTTTTGTGTGTTGGTATTTAGATTTCCTGTTTATTATTTTTCATGTTTAGATCATTTAGTTTCCAAGCCATGTTTTCATTTCCATGCTTTGCACTTTGTCTCCCCTGTCTTGTCATGAGTGTATCTTTGCTCAAGGTCCCTTGTCTTGTGTGCCACTCATTCGGGTGATTTATTGGTTTCTGGGTTTCAATCTTCTTTCATTATCTCGTGTTCTTCCTTCCTCTCTCTTACTGTCTTACTAACACATACTAACAGTTTATTGTTTTTGCTAAATACTAACCCACACTAACCTTGTATATTTGGACTAACTTACTAACAAGCACTTGGGATTGTATAGCTGCACTTACTAATTGACTAATGATCTCTCAGCTGTCGCCCAATTCTAGTCTCCGCCTCCTTGCCTATCCCTAATTATCTCTGCTGCAGTTTTCCACTTATCTCATGCTTTCCTTTTCTTTAGACTATGCACTTTTAGTACTCCTTAACCGGAGCTGTTGTTTGTACTTAGGTTTGTCTTGTGATCCCTGTCTGCGTTTTGGCTACAGCCAAATTCATGTAATTAGTTTATCCCTCATGTGTCTCTCCCTAATCATTGTCACCATTGATTGCACCTGTTCTCCCTGGTCATGTGTTCTCCTGGATGTGTATATAAGATGTCTGTTTGCTTCACACTCTTGTCAGATCGTTCTCCCTAGTTTTCTCGTGCCACGTTTCTCGCCTTGATCTCTCAGTGTTTATCTTTCTGACTGGACCGTCTTTGATATCGAGCTTTGCCTACTCCCTGTACTTTTGCCGCATTCTTGTTTTTTGACCTCTTTTGTCTGACTACGATTTTTTGTGATTGGTGCCCTGTGTATGACTCTGGATTTCGCCCTTTGGATTCTGATTTTGGATTGCGGACATTGTACTGTTGCCAGCTCTGTTGGGGGGTTTCCCCCTTCAGAAATAAAGCCTCCTTTTTGCATTTTACTGGTGTTTGCTCTTGGTTCATTTCGTAAAACCTCACAGCCTCCTGACAGAGATTGGGGCATATTCACTCCAATTCAGTCACACAGCCACAATTCCCTAAAGTTTTTCACCTTCCCACTGAGTTACACACAGAATGAAAATTTTTGACAAGCAGAACTAAAAAAAAGAAAGTTTTTGAAAACGTGGATATTACATTTCAGAAGCTTGTATTCACTTCCAAATGACAATATAAGCACATCGTGTGAAACAAAACCATATATGCATTGCACTGTGATCTGAAGCAGTTACCTGGCCAGAAACGCACAGATTCAAACTCTGAGCTTAAAACCTCAAAGAAGCGTGTTTTCATGAAAGTGCGTATAACCACAGTTTCAGCACTCTACCTCGCATCCTTTCAGGGATAAACAAATATTCACTCAAATTCAGTCGTATAGTCACTATTCACTCTAGTTTGTCACCTTCCCACTGAGTTAAACTCAGAGTGAAAATTTTTGACGAGCAGTACTAAAAAAAAAGAAAGTTTTTGAAAAAGTGCATATCTTCCTTACAGAAGCTTTTATTCACTTCCAAATGACCATACAAGAACAGTGGGCGAAAGGATACCATATATGCACTGCCTTTTGATCTGAAGCTGTTACCTGGCCAGAAACACGTACAGATTCAAGTTCTGAGCTTAAAACCTCAAAGAAGCGTGTTTTCATGAAAGTGCGTATATCCACAGTTTCAACGCTCTTGCTCGCTTCCTGACAGAGATTGGGGCATGTTCACTCCAATTCAGTCATACAGCCACAATTCCCTAAAGTTTTTGACCTTTCCACTGAGTTACAGAATGAAAATTTTTGACAAGCAGGACTAAAAAAAAGAAAGTTTTTGAAAAAGTGGATATCATCACTTCAGAAGCTTTTATTCACTTCCAAATGAGAATACAAGCACATTGTGTGAAACAAAACCATATATGCATTGCACTGTGATCTGAAGCTGTTACCTGGCCAGAAACACGCACAGATTCAAACTCTGAGCTTAAAACCTCAAAGAAGCGTGTTTTCATGAAAGTGCGTATAACCACAGTTTCAGCACTCTACCTCGCATCCTTAAAGAGATAAACGCATATTCACTCAAATTCAGTCGTATAGTCACTATTCACTCTAGTTTGTCACCTTCCCACTGAGTTAAACTCAGAGTGAAAATTTTTGACGAGCAGTACTATAAAAAAAAAAAAAAGTTTTTGAAAAAGTGCATATCTTCACTACAGAAGCTTTTATTCACTTCCAAATGACCATACAAGAACAGTGGGCGAAAGGATACCATATATGCACTGCCCTGTGATCTGAAGCTGTTACCTGGCCAGAAACACGCACAGATTCAAGTTCTGAGCTTAAAACCTCAAAGAAGCGTGTTTTCATGAAAGTGCGTATATCCACAGTTTCAACGCTCTTGCTCGCTTCCTGACAGAGATTGGGGCATGTTCACTCCAATTCAGTCATACAGCCACAATTCCCTAAAGTTTTTGACCTTTCCACTGAGTTACAGAATGAAAATTTTTGACAAGCAGAACTAAAAAAAAGAAAGTTTTTGAAAAAGTGGATATCATCACTTCAGAAGCTTTTATTCACTTCCAAATGACAATACAAGCACATTGTGTGAAACAAAACCATATATGCATTGCACTGTGATCTGAAGCTGTTACCTGGCCAGAAACACGCACAGATTCAAACTCTGAGCTTAAAACCTCAAAGAAGCGTGTTTTCATGAAAGTGCGTATAACCACAGTTTCAGCACTCTACCTCGCATCCTTAAAGAGATAAACGCATATTCACTCAAATTCAGTCGTATAGTCACTATTCACTCTAGTTTGTCACCTTCCCACTGAGTTAAACACAGAATGATAATTTTTGCCAAGCAAAACAAAAAAAAAGAAAGTTTTTGAAAAAGTGCATATCTTCACTACAGAGGCTTTAATTCACTTCCAAATGACCATACAAGCACATTGTGTGAAACAAAACCATATATGCATTGCACTGTGATCTGAAGCTGTTACCTGGCCAGAAACACGCACAGATTCAAACTCTGAGCTTAAAACCTCAAAGAAGCGTGTTTTCATGAAAGTGTGTATAACCACAGTTTCAGCACTCTACCTCGCATCCTTAAAGAGATAAACGCATATTCACTCAAATTCAGTCGTATAGTCACTATTCACTCTAGTTTGTCACCTTCCCACTGAGTTAAACACAGAATGATCATTTTTGCCAAGCAAAACAAAAAAAAAGAAAGTTTTTGAAAAAGTGCATATCTTCACTACAGAGGCTTTAATTCACTTCCAAATGACCATACAAGCACATTGTGTGAAACAAAACCATATATGCATTGCACTGTGATCTGAAGCTGTCACCTGGCCAGAAACACGCACAGATTCAAACTCTGAGCTTAAAACCTCAAAGAAGCGTGATTTCATGAAAGTGCGTATAACCACAGTTTCAGCACTCTACCTCGCATCCTTACAGAGATAAACACATATTCACTCAAATTCAGTCGTATAGTCACTATTCACTCTAGTTTGTCACTTTCCCACTGAGTTAAACTCAGAATGAAATTTTTTGACGAACAGAACTAAAAAAAAGAAAGTTTTTGAAAAATGCATATCTTCACTTCAGAAGCTTATATTCACTTCCAAATGACCATACAAACACATTGGACCACACGAGACCATATATGTACTGCCCTGTGATCTGAAGCTGTTCCCGGCCCAGAAACACACACAGATTCACGTTCTGAACTTAAAACCACAAAGAAGTGTGTTTTCATGAAAGTGTGTATAACCACAGTTTCAACGCTCTAGCTCGCCTCTGTTGTGATTCTGATTCTGCCATGCCTGCTGATTCTGCATGTCATGTTAAGTTCTGTGCCTGGCTCTGCCATGTTAAGGATTCTTGTGTTTAGTGACCACCTCCTGTCTGACTATTCTTAGGATTGTGTTTTGTGTGTTGGTATTTAGATTTCCTGTTTATTATTTTTCATGTTTAGATCATTTAGTTTCCAAGCCATGTTTTCATTTCCATGCTTTGCACTTTGTCTCCCCTGTCTTGTCATGAGTGTATCTTTGCTCAAGGTCCCTTGTCTTGTGTGCCACTCATTCGGGTGATTTATTGGTTTCTGGGTTTCAATCTTCTTTCATTATCTCGTGTTCTTCCTTCCTCTCTCTTTTACTGTCTTACTAACACATACTAACAGTTTATTGTTTTTGCTAAATACTAACCCACACTAACCTTGTATATTTGGACTAACTTACTAACAAGCACTTGGGATTGTATAGCTGCACTTACTAATTGACTAATGATCTCTCAGCTGTCGCCCAATTCTAGTCTCCGCCTCCTTGCCTATCCCTAATTATCTCTGCTGCAGTTTTCCACTTATCTCATGCTTTCCTTTTCTTTAGACTATGCACTTTTAGTACTCCTTAACCGGAGCTGTTGTTTGTACTTAGGTTTGTCTTGTGATCCCTGTCTGCGTTTTGGCTACAGCCAAATTCATGTAATTAGTTTATCCCTCATGTGTCTCTCCCTAATCATTGTCACCATTGATTGCACCTGTTCTCCCTGGTCATGTGTTCTCCTGGATGTGTATATAAGATGTCTGTTTGCTTCACACTCTTGTCAGATCGTTCTCCCTAGTTTTCTCGTGCCACGTTTCTCGCCTTGATCTCTCAGTGTTTATCTTTCTGACTGGACCGTCTTTGATATCGAGCTTTGCCTACTCCCTGTACTTTTGCCGCATTCTTGTTTTTTGACCTCTTTTGTCTGACTACGATTTTTTGTGATTGGTGCCCTGTGTATGACTCTGGATTTCGCCCTTTGGATTCTGATTTTGGATTGCGGACATTGTACTGTTGCCAGCTCTGTTGGGGGGTTTCCCCCTTCAGAAATAAAGCCTCCTTTTTGCATTTTACTGGTGTTTGCTCTTGGTTCATTTCGTAAAACCTCACATTACGATCTGACCAAGATGGAACCAGCGAACATCCAGCCTCTGCAGGAGGCAGTCAAGGAACAGGGAGCCCAGCTCGAATTTCAGGAGCGTCAGCTTCGCGCCCTCATGCAGCATATGCAAACCATGAGTCTCCAGGTTGCGGACCTCATTCGAACAGTTCAAGACTCTCAGCTGCTGCATACCCCCCAGCCTGCAGTCCACGCCACGCCTGTGCCCTCCTCCACTCTGCCGCTGCCTGTCTGCGAGCCACGCCTGCCTCCCCCTGAAAGGTACGACGGCAACCCCGGTGCGTGTCGAGCATTCCTCACCCAGTGCAACCTCATATTCAGCCTCCAGCCCTCATCATTCCCCACTGAACGGGCTCGTGTTGCATTTATCATCACGCAACTCACGGGAAGAGCCAAGCAGTGGGCTACTGCAGCTTGGGAGGCTGATCTACCATGTGTACAGACATCTGGTCTACTGGGTGAAGAGATGAAGCGGGTTTTCGACCGCACTAAGTTGGGTCATGAGGCGGGACGGGAGATTCTTCGGATACGCCAGGGTGGTCGTTCTGTGGCTGATTTTGCAATCGACTTCCAGACCCTGGCAACCAACAGCAGGTGGGGCCAAAGAGCCTTATATGACACCTTTTTTAATGGCCTAGCCGAGGCCATAAAAGACGAACTGGTGTCCCAGGATTTACCAGAGGAGCTGGACGAGTTGGTCGACCTAGCCATACGAGTGGATGCTCGCCGTGAAGAACGTAGACGGTCCGTTCTTCACAGTCGTCCAAATAACCCCTACCGGACCACTCCACTTTTACCACCACCTCCTGACGGCAGCCCCTCTCCTGAGACGGAACCCATGCAACTCGGACGAACGCGCATTCCCACTGTGGAAAGGAACCGTCGTCGCAGAGAGGGGGCCTGTTTCTACTGTGGCAAAGGGGGACATCAGATAGCTCAGTGCCCCAGCAAGAAGCCTCGTCCTGGCACCAGGAATGGAACAGTGGTGGGCGTTACGCCAGTCCAAGATTCAAGAAACCGCACCTGCCTTCCGTTGATCCTGGAATGGGGAGGGGAGAGCAGATCCACTACGGCTCTCATTGATTCTGGAGCAGAGGAAAACCTCATGGATGTGGAGCTGGCTCGTGAATGGGGGGTTCCGGTGGAAAAGATCTTCCCGGATCGAGTGGCCAATTCCCTTAGTGGCCAGCAAATTGCCCAGATAACTCATGTTACCAGCCCCATCAAACTCAAGATATCAGGCAACCACCATGAGACAATTCAATTATTCCTCATTCACTCTCCCCATGCTCCTATCATTCTGGGTCACCCATGGATGGCTAAACACCTACCTCACATTGACTGGCGAACGCATGAAATCAAGGGCTGGAGCCCCAACTGTTCTCTGACATGCCTCCAAAATGCTTCGGAACTACAGCCTTACTCTACTCCAGAGGAGATCCCCGACCTAGAAAAGGTTCCCCTCGAGTTCCATGACCTCAAGGAGGTGTTCTCAAAGTCCAGGGCCACCAGCTTACCTCCTCACCGTCCATACGATTGCGCCATCAACCTAAAGCCAGGTACAATGCCCCCTAGAGGCCGATTATATTCCCTGTCCCGACCAGAGACCCAAGCCATGGAAAAGTACCTGTCAGAGTCTCTGGCTGCAGGTATTATTCGACCATCATCCTCCCCTGCGGGCGCTGGTTTCTTCTTTGTGGCCAAAAAGGATGGGACGTTGAGGCCCTGTATTGACTACCGGGGACTAAATGAGATAACCGTCAAGAACCGATACCCTCTCCCCCTCATGAACACAGCGTTCGACCTCCTACAAGGAGCTAAGGTTTTCTCCAAGCTTGACCTCCGCAACGCCTATCACTTGGTGCGAATCCGGGAGGGAGATGAGTGGAAGACGGCTTTTAATACTCCCACGGGGCACTGGGAGTACCTGGTTCTTCCTTTCGGGCTCACTAACGCTCCAGCTGTGTTCCAGAGTCTTGTAAACGATGTACTGAGAGACATGATTAACAAGTTCGTTTTTGTATACCTTGACGATATTTTGATTTTTTCAGATTCCCAAGAGGAACACGTGAAACATGTTCGCCAAGTGCTTCGTCGTCTCCTGGAGAACCGTCTCTTTGTAAAGGCCGAAAAATGTGAGTTTTTTGTTGAGACTACAACCTTTCTGGGTTACATTATCTCCCCAGGCACCATACGTATGGACCCAGTCAAAGTGGAGGCCGTCACCAACTGGCCCCGACCTGAGGACCGTAAGTCTCTCCAGCGTTTTTTGGGTTTTGCTAATTTCTATCGACGGTTTATCAGAAACTATAGTTCTGTTGCTGCTCCTCTCACTGCCCTCACTTCCTCCAAGTCCAAGTTCCTTTGGTCCGAGAGAGCAGAGAGTGCCTTTGTAGAACTAAAGTCTCGATTCACGTCTGCACCCATCCTCATTATCCCTAACCCAGAACTTCAGTTCATTGTAGAAGTGGACGCCTCGAATATTGGAGCCGGCGCCATTCTGTCCCAGAGGTCCCCTGAGGATGGGAAGATTCACCCATGTGCCTTCTTCTCTCGTCGTCTAAGCTCTGCTGAAAGAAACTACGACATCGGAAACCGTGAGCTGCTGGCAGTAAAGTTGGCCTTGGAAGAATGGAGGCAGTGGCTAGAAGGATCCAAGGTACCCTTCATAGTGTGGACAGACCATAGAAACCTGGAATACCTACAGACAGCCAAGAGACTTAACCCAAGACAAGCCAGGTGGGCACTATTCTTCTCCCGTTTCAATTTTCACATCGCTTATAGACCTGGAAGCAAAAATGTTAAACCCGACGCCTTGTCCCGTTGTTTTGAGATAAAGGAAGAGGAACCATGTCATGATACGATTCTGCCCAAAGAAGCCTTTGTTAATGCCATCTATGTCAATATTGAAAAGGAAGTCAGAGATGCCCAAGCCAGTACTGCTGCCCCTAGCGCTTGCCCCACTAACTGTCTTTATGTTCCAGCTGCATTACGCCCCAAGGTTCTGGAATGGGGACATTCTTCCATGCTGTCCTGCCACCCTGGAGTACGCCGTACTAAGGACTTTATTTTACAAAGATTTTGGTGGCCAGAAATCTCCCAAGATGTCCAAAGTTTTGTAGCTGCCTGCTCGGTCTGCGCCCAAGCAAAAGCCTCACATCAACCACCTCACGGTTTGCTTCAGCCCCTCCACACTCCACACCGCCCCTGGTCCCACATAGCACTCGATTTCATCACTGGCCTTCCCCCTTCCAATCATCACACTACCATTCTCACCATCGTAGACAGATTCTCCAAAGCCGTTCACCTAGTTCCCCTCACCAAGCTCCCCTCCGCCCAAGAAACCGCTAACCTTGTTATTCAACATGTCATCAGACTTCATGGTATTCCTATTGATATCACATCTGATCGCGGCCCCCAGTTCACTGCCCTATTTTGGAAATCATTCTGCAAATCACTTGGCACCACAGTTAGTTTATCATCAGGTTTCCATCCCCAGACTAATGGCCAGACCGAGCGGGCTAACCAATGTGTGGAAAATGTTTTGAGATGTCTTTGCATTAGGAACCCCTCCTCCTGGAGTCATCAGTTGCCATGGGCTGAATACGCCATGAACAGCCACACCTCTGCTGCCTCTGGCATTTCCCCCTTCAAGGCCTGCCTAGGCTACCAGCCCCCTTTGTTCCCTTCCCAGGAGGAGGAGGTAGCTGTCCCCTCAGCCCGTGAGTTTGTGCGTCGGTGCAGACGCACATGGATAACCACCCGCCAGGCCCTGCTCAGGTCGGTCGCCCGGATGAAGGAGCAAGCAGACAAGAGGCGCACGACAGCCCCTTCATACCGACCTGGGCAGCGTGTCTGGCTATCTTCAAGGGACATTCCTCTCAGAGGTAATGGGGGCAAACTTTTCCCTAAGTTTTTGGGCCCATTCACGATTGAAAAAGTCTTGAGTCCCACTGCGGTTCGCCTCCGTCTGCCCCTGTCCATGAGACGTATTCATCCGACTTTTCACGTGTCCCAAGTTAAACCTGCTGTAACCCACCCCCTGTCCTCTGGACCTGATCCCCCACCACCCGCCCGGATCATCGACGGAGGCGAAGCCTACACGGTCCGTGCCCTCCTGGATTGTCGTCGGCGAGGCCGGGGACTGCAGTACCTCGTCGACTGGGAGGGTTACGGACCGGAACACCGCAGTTGGGTACCGTCACGCCACATCTTGGATAAGGACTTGATCAAAGACTTTCATGCCAACCACCCCAGACCAAGGTGAAACGCCTGGAGGCGTTTTTTTAGAGGGGGGGTACTGTTGTGATTCTGATTCTGCCATGCCTGCTGATTCTGCATGTCATGTTAAGTTCTGTGCCTGGCTCTGCCATGTTAAGGATTCTTGTGTTTAGTGACCACCTCCTGTCTGACTATTCTTAGGATTGTGTTTTGTGTGTTGGTATTTAGATTTCCTGTTTATTATTTTTCATGTTTAGATCATTTAGTTTCCAAGCCATGTTTTCATTTCCATGCTTTGCACTTTGTCTCCCCTGTCTTGTCATGAGTGTATCTTTGCTCAAGGTCCCTTGTCTTGTGTGCCACTCATTCGGGTGATTTATTGGTTTCTGGGTTTCAATCTTCTTTCATTATCTCGTGTTCTTCCTTCCTCTCTCTTTTACTGTCTTACTAACACATACTAACAGTTTATTGTTTTTGCTAAATACTAACCCACACTAACCTTGTATATTTGGACTAACTTACTAACAAGCACTTGGGATTGTATAGCTGCACTTACTAATTGACTAATGATCTCTCAGCTGTCGCCCAATTCTAGTCTCCGCCTCCTTGCCTATCCCTAATTATCTCTGCTGCAGTTTTCCACTTATCTCATGCTTTCCTTTTCTTTAGACTATGCACTTTTAGTACTCCTTAACCGGAGCTGTTGTTTGTACTTAGGTTTGTCTTGTGATCCCTGTCTGCGTTTTGGCTACAGCCAAATTCATGTAATTAGTTTATCCCTCATGTGTCTCTCCCTAATCATTGTCACCATTGATTGCACCTGTTCTCCCTGGTCATGTGTTCTCCTGGATGTGTATATAAGATGTCTGTTTGCTTCACACTCTTGTCAGATCGTTCTCCCTAGTTTTCTCGTGCCACGTTTCTCGCCTTGATCTCTCAGTGTTTATCTTTCTGACTGGACCGTCTTTGATATCGAGCTTTGCCTACTCCCTGTACTTTTGCCGCATTCTTGTTTTTTGACCTCTTTTGTCTGACTACGATTTTTTGTGATTGGTGCCCTGTGTATGACTCTGGATTTCGCCCTTTGGATTCTGATTTTGGATTGCGGACATTGTACTGTTGCCAGCTCTGTTGGGGGGTTTCCCCCTTCAGAAATAAAGCCTCCTTTTTGCATTTTACTGGTGTTTGCTCTTGGTTCATTTCGTAAAACCTCACAGCCTCCTGACAGAGATTGGGGCATATTCACTCCAATTCAGTCACACAGCCACAATTCCCTAAAGTTTGTCACCTTCCCACTGAGTTACACACAGAATGAGAATTTTTGACAAGCAGAACTAAAAAAAAGAAAGTTTTTGAAAACGTGGATATTACATTTCAGAAGCTTGTATTCACTTCCAAATGACAATATAAGCACATCGTGTGAAACAAAACCATATATGCATTGCACTGTGATCTGAAGCAGTTACCTGGCCAGAAACACGCACAGATTCAAACTCTGAGCTTAAAACCTCAAAGAAGCGTGTTTTCATGAAAGTGCGTATAACCACAGTTTCAGCACTCTACCTCGCATCCTTAAAGAGATAAACGCATATTCACTCAAATTCAGTCGTATAGTCACTATTCACTCTAGTTTGTCACCTTCCCACTGAGTTAAACACAGAATGATCATTTTTGCCAAGCAGAACTAAAAAAAAAGAAAGTTTTTGAAAAAGTGCATATCTTCACTACAGAAGCTTTTATTCACTTCCAAATGACCATACAAGAACAGTGGGCGAAAGGATACCATATATGCACTGCCCTGTGATCTGAAGCTGTTACCTGGCCAGAAACACGCACAGATTCAAACTCTGAGCTTAAAACCTCAAAGATGCGTGATTTCATGAAAGTGCGTATAACCACAGTTTCAGCACTCTACCTCGCATCCTTAAAGAGATAAACGCATATTCACTCAAATTCAGTCGTATAGTCACTATTCACTCTAGTTTGTCACCTTCCCACTGAGTTAAACTCAGAGTGAAAATTTTTGACGAGCAGTACTAAAAAAAAAGAAAGTTTTTGAAAAAGTGCATATCTTCACTACAGAAGCTTTTATTCACTTCCAAATGACCATACAAGAACAGTGGGCGAAAGGATACCATATATGCACTGCCCTGTGATCTGAAGCTGTTACCTGGCCAGAAACACGCACAGATTCAAGTTCTGAGCTTAAAACCTCAAAGAAGCGTGTTTTCATGAAAGTGCGTATATCCACAGTTTCAACGCTCTTGCTCGCTTCCTGACAGAGATTGGGGCATGTTCACTCCAATTCAGTCATACAGCCACAATTCCCTAAAGTTTGTGACCTTTCCACTGAGTTACACACAGAATGAAAATTTTTGACAAGCAGAACTAAAAAAAAGAAAGTTTTTGAAAAAGTGGATATCATCACTTCAGAAGCTTTTATTCACTTCCAAATGACAATACAAGCACATTATGTGAAACAAAACCATATATGCATTGCACTGTGATCTGAAGCTGTTACCTGGCCAGAAACACGCACAGATTCAAACTCTGAGCTTAAAACCTCAAAGAAGCGTGTTTTCATGAAAGTGCGTATAACCACAGTTTCAGCACTCTACCTCGCATCCTTAAAGAGATAAACGCATATTCACTCAAATTCAGTCGTATAGTCACTATTCACTCTAGTTTGTCACCTTCCCACTGAGTTAAACTCAGAGTGAAAATTTTTGACGAGCAGTACTAAAAAAAAAGAAAGTTTTTGAAAGTTAATTGTGGTTTCATTGATTTCATGAAAGTGCGTATAACCTCAGTTTTAGCACTCTACCTCGCATCCTTACAGAGATAAACACATATTCACTCAAATTCAGTCGTATAGTCACTATTCACTCTAGTTTGTCACTTTCCCACTGAGTTACACACAGAATGAAAATTTTTGACGAACAGAACTAAAAAAAAGAAAGTTTTTGAAAAATGCATATCTTCACTTCAGAAGCTTATATTCACTTCCAAATGACAATACAAGCACATCGTGTGAAACAAAACCATATATGCATTGCACTGTGATATGAAGCAGTTACCTGGCCAGAAACGCACAGATTCAAACTCTGAGCTTAAAACCTCAAAGAAGCGTGTTTTCATGAAAGTGCGAAAACCACAGTTTCAGCACTCTACCTCGCATCCTTAAAGAGATAAACGCATATTCACTCAAATTCAGTCGTATAGTCACTATTCACTCTAGTTTGTCACCTTCCCACTGAGTTAAACACAGAATGATCATTTTTGCTAAGCAAAACAAAAAAAAGAAAGTTTTTGAAAAAGTGCATATCTTCACTACAGAGGCTTTAATTCACTTCCAAATGACCATACAAGCACATTGTGTGAAATAAAACCATATATGCATTGCACTGTGATCTGAAGCTGTTACCTGGCCAGAAACACGCGCAGATTCAAACTCTGAGCTTAAAACCTCAAAGAAGCGTGATTTCATGAAAGTGCGTATAACCACAGTTTCAGCACTCTACCTCGCATCCTTACAGAGATAAACACATAATCACTCAAATTCAGTCGTATAGTCTCTATTCACTCTAGTTTGTCACTTTCCCACTGAGTTACACACAGAATGAAAAGTTTTGACGAACAGAACTAAAAAAAAGAAAGTTTTTGAAAAATGCATATCTTCACTTCAGAAGCTTATATTCACTTCCAAATGACCAAACAAACACATTGGACCACACGAGACCATATATGTACTGCCCTGTGATCTGAAGCTGTTCCCGGCCCAGAAACGCACACAGATTCACGTTCTGAACTTAAAACCACAAAGAAGTGTGTTTTCATGAAAGTGTGTATAACCACAGTTTCAACGCTCTCGCTCGCCTCCTGACAGAGATTGGGGCATATTCACTCCAATTCAGTCACACAGCCACAATTCCCTAAAGTTTGTCACCTTCCCACTGAGTTACACACAGAATGAAAATTTTTGACAAGCAGAACTAAAAAAAAGAAATTTTTTGAAAACGTGGATATTACATTTCAGAAGCTTGTATTCACTTCCAAATGACAATATAAGCACATCGTGTGAAACAAAACCATATATGCATTGCACTGTGATCTGAAGCAGTTACCTGGCCAGAAACGCACAGATTCAAACTCTGAGCTTAAAACCTCAAAGAAGCGTGTTTTCATGAAAGTGCGTATAACCACAGTTTCAGCACTCTACCTCGCATCCTTTCAGAGATAAACAAATATTCACTCAAATTCAGTCGTATAGTCACGATTCACTCTAGTTTGTCACCTTCCCACTGAGTTAAACTCAGAGTGAAAATTTTTGACGAGCAGTACTAAAAAAAAAGAAAGTTTTTGAAAAAGTGCATATCTTCACTACAGAAGCTTTTATTCACTTCCAAATGACCATACAAGAACAGTGGGCGAAAGGACACCATATATGCACTGCCTTTTGATTTGAAGCTGTTACCTGGCCAGAAACACGCACAGATTCAATTTCTGAGCTTAAAACCTCAAAGAAGCGTGTTTTCATGAAAGTGCGTATATCCACAGTTTCAACGCTCTTGCTCGCTTCCTGACAGAGATTGGGGCATGTTCACTCCAATTCAGTCATACAGCCACAATTCCCTTAAGTTTTTGACATTTCCACTGAGTTACAGAATGAAAATTTTTGACAAGCAGAACTAAAAAAAAGAAAGTTTTTGAAAAAGTGGATATCATCACTTCAGAAGCTTTTATTCACTTCCAAATGACAATACAAGCACATTGTGTGAAACAAAACCATATATGCATTGCACTGTGATCTGAAGCTGTTACCTGGCCAGAAACACGCACAGATTCAAACTCTGAGCTTAAAACCTCAAAGAAGCGTGATTTCATGAAAGTGCGTATAACCACAGTTTCAGCACTCTACCTCGCATCCTTACAGAGATAAACACATATTCACTCAAATTCAGTCGTATAGTCACTATTCACTCTAGTTTGTCACTTTCCCACTGAGTTACACACAGAATGAAATTTTTTGACGAACAGAACTAAAAAAAAAGAAAGTTTTTGAAAAATGCATATCTTCACTTCAGAAGCTCATATTCACTTCCAAATGACCATACAAACACATAGGACCACACGAGACCATATATGTACTGCCCTGTGATCTGAAGCTGTTCCCGGCCCAGAAACACACACAGATTCACGTTCTGAACTTAAAACCACAAAGAAGTGTGTTTTCATGAAAGTGTGTATAACCACAGTTTCAACGCTCTAGCTCGCCTCCTGACAGAGATTGGGGCATATTCACTCCAATTCAGTCACACAGCCACAATTCCCTAAAGTTTGTCACCTTCCCACTGAGTTACACACAGAATGAAAATTTTTGACAAGCAGAACTAAAAAAAAGAAAGTTTTTGAAAACGTGGATATTACATTTCAGAAGCTTGTATTCACTTCCAAATGACAATATAAGCACATTGTGTGAAACAAAACCATATATGCATTGCACTGTGATCTGAAGCTGTTACCTGGCCAGAAACGCACAGATTCAAACTCTAAGCTTAAAACCTCAAAGAAGCCTGTTTTCATGAAAGTGCGTATAACCACAGTTTCAGCACTCTACCTCGCATCCTTAAAGAGATAAACGCATATTCACTCAAATTCAGTCGTATAGTCACTATTCACTCAAGTTTGTCACCTTCCCACTGAGTTAAACACAGAATGATCATTTTTGCCAAGCAAAACAAAAAAAAAGAAAGTTTTTGAAAAAGTGCATATCTTCACTTCAGAAGCTTATATTCACTTCAAAATGACCATACAAACACATTGGACCACACGAGACCATATATGTACTGCCCTGTGATCTGAAGCTGTTCCCGGCCCAGAAACACACACAGATTCACGTTCTGAACTTAAAACCACAAAGAAGTGTGTTTTCATGAAAGTGTGTATAACCACAGTTTCAACGCTCTAGCTCGCCTCCTGACAGAGATTGGGGCATATTCACTCCAATTCAGTCACACAGCCACAATTCCCTAAAGTTTGTCACCTTCCCACTGAGTTACACACAGAATGAAAATTTTTGACAAGCAGAACTAAAAAAAAGAAAGTTTTTGAAAACGTGGATATTACATTTCAGAAGCTTGTATTCACTTCCAAATGACAATGTAAGCACATTTTGTGAAACAAAACCATATATGCATTGCACTGTGATCTGAAGCAGTTACCTGGCCAGAAACGCACAGATTCAAACTCTGAGCTTAAAACCTCAAAGAAGCGTGTTTTCATGAAAGTGCGTATAACCACAGTTTCAGCACTCTACCTCGCATCCTTTCAGAGATAAACAAATATTCACTCAAATTCAGTCGTATAGTCACTATTCACTCTAGTTTGTCACCTTCCCACTGAGTTAAACTCAGAGTGAAAATTTTTGACGAGCAGTACTAAAAAAAAAGAAAGTTTTTGAAAAAGTGCATATCTTCACTACAGAAGCTTTTATTCACTTCCAAATGACCATACAAGAACAGTGGGCGAAAGGATACCATATATGCACTGCCTTTTGATCTGAAGCTGTTACCTGGCCAGAAACACGTACAGATTCAAGTTCTGAGCTTAAAACCTCAAAGAAGCGTGTTTTCATGAAAGTGCGTATATCCACAGTTTCAACGCTCTTGCTCGCTTCCTGACAGAGATTGGGGCATGTTCACTCCAATTCAGTCATACAGCCACAATTCCCTAAAGTTTTTGACCTTTCCACTGAGTTACAGAATGAAAATTTTTGACAAGCAGAACTAAAAAAAAGAAAGTTTTTGAAAAAGTGGATATCATCACTTCAGAAGCTTTTATTCACTTCCAAATGACAATACAAGCACATTGTGTGAAACAAAACCATATATGCATTGCACTGTGATCTGAAGCTGTTACCTGGCCAGAAACACGCACAGATTCAAACTCTGAGCTTAAAACCTCAAAGAAGCGTGTTTTCATGAAAGTGCGTATAACCACAGTTTCAGCACTCTACCTCGCATCCTTAAAGAGATAAACGCATATTCACTCAAATTCAGTCGTATAGTCACTATTCACTCTAGTTTGTCACCTTCCCACTGAGTTAAACACAGAATGATCATTTTTGCCAAGCAAAACAAAAAAAAAGAAAGTTTTTGAAAAAGTGCATATCTTCACTACAGAGGCTTTAATTCACTTCCAAATGACCATACAAGCACATTGTGTGAAACAAAACCATATATGCATTGCACTGTGATCTGAAGCTGTTACCTGGCCAGAAACACGCACAGATTCAAACTCTGAGCTTAAAACCTCAAAGAAGCGTGTTTTCATGAAAGTGCGTATAACCACAGTTTCAGCACTCTACCTCGCATCCTTAAAGAGATAAACGCATATTCACTCAAATTCAGTCGTATAGTCACTATTCACTCTAGTTTGTCACCTTCCCACTGAGTTAAACACAGAATGATCATTTTTGCCAAGCAAAACAAAAAAAAAGAAAGTTTTTGAAAAAGTGCATATCTTCACTACAGAGGCTTTAATTCACTTCCAAATGACCATACAAGCACATTGTGTGAAACAAAACCATATATGCATTGCACTGTGATCTGAAGCTGTCACCTGGCCAGAAACACGCACAGATTCAAACTCTGAGCTTAAAACCTCAAAGAAGCGTGATTTCATGAAAGTGCGTATAACCACAGTTTCAGCACTCTACCTCGCATCCTTACAGAGATAAACACATATTCACTCAAATTCAGTCGTATAGTCACTATTCACTCTGAGCTTAAAACCTCAAAGATGCGTGATTTCATGAAAGTGCGTTTAACCACAGTTTCAGCACTCTACCTCGCATCCTTACAGAGATAAACACATATTCACTCAAATTCAGTCGTATAGTCACTATTCACTCTAGTTTGTCACTTTCCCACTGAGTTACACAGAATGAAAATTTTTGACGAACAGAACCAAAAAAAAGAAAGTTTTTGAAAAATGCATATCTTCACTTCAGAAGCTTATATTCACTTCCAAATGACCATACAAACACATTGGACCACACGAGACCATATATGTACTGCCCTGTGATCTGAAGCTGTTCCCGGCCCAGAAACACACACGGATTCACGTTCTGAACTTAAAACCACAAAGATGTGTGTTTTCATGAAAGTGCGTATAACCACAGTTTCAGCACTCTACCTCGCATCCTTAAAGAGATAAACGCATATTCACTCAAATTCAGTCGTATAGTCACTATTCACTCTAGTTTGTCACCTTCCCACTGAGTTAAACACAGAATGATCATTTTTGCCAAGCCGAACTAAAAAAAAGAAAGTTTTTGAAAAAGTGCATATCTTCACTACAGAGGCTTTAATTCACTTCCAAATGACCATACAAGCACATTGTGTGAAACAAAACCATATATGCATTGCACTGTGATCTGAAGCTGTTACCTGTCCAGAAACACGCACAGATTCAAGTTCTGAGCTTAAAACCTCAAAGAAGCGTGTTTTCATGAAAGTGCGTATTGCCACAGTTTCATCGCTCTAGCTCGCTTCCTGACAGATATTGGGGCATGTTCACTCCAATTCAGTCATACAGCCACAATTCCCTAAAGTTTGTCACCTTCCCACTGAGTTACACACAGAATGAACATTTTTGACAAGCAGAACTAAAAAAAAGAAAGTTTTTGAAAAAGTGGATATCATCACTTCAGAAGCTTTTATTCACTTCCAAATGACAATACAAGAACATTGGGCGAAAGGATACGATATATGCACTGCCCCGTGATCTGAAGCTGTTACCTGGCCAGAAACACGCACAGATTCAAGTTCTGAGCTTATAACCTCAAAGAAGCGTGTTTTCATGAAAGTGCGTATAACCACAGTTTCAGCACTCTACCTCGCATCCTTAAAGAGATAAACGCATATTCACTCAAATTCAGTCGTATAGTCAATATTCACTCTAGTTTGTCACCTTCCCACTGAGTTAAACACAGAATGATCATTTTTGCCAAGCAAAACAAAAAAAAAGAAAGTTTTTGAAAAAGTGCATATCTTCACTACAGAGGCTTTAATTCACTTCCAAATGACCATACAAGCACATTGTGTGAAACAAAACCATATATGCATTGCACAGTGATCTGAAGCTGTTACCTGGCCAGAAACACGCACAGATTCAAACTCTGAGCTTAAAACCTCAAAGATGCGTGATTTCATGAAAGTGCGTATAACCACAGTTTCAGCACTCTACCTCGCATCCTTACAGAGATGAACACATATTCACTCAAATTCAGTCGTATAGTCACTATTCACTCTAGTTTGACACTTTCCCACTGAGTTACAAACAGAATGAAAATTTTTGACGAAGAGAACCAAAAAAAAGAAAGTTTTTGAAAAATGCATATCTTCACTTCAGAAGCTTATATTCACTTCCAAATGACCATACAAACACATTGGACCACACGAGACCATATATGTACTGCCCTGTGATCTGAAGCTGTTCCCGGCCCAGAAACACACACAGATTCACGTTCTGAACTTAAAACCACAAAGATATGTGTTTTCATGAAAGTGTGTATAACCACAGTTTCAACGCTCTAGCTCGCTTCCTGACAGAGATTGGGGCATATTCACTCCAATTCAGTCATACAGCCACAATTCCCTAAAGTTTGTCACCTTCCCAATGAGTTCCACACAGAATGAAAATTTTTGACAAGCAGAACTAAAAAAAAGAAAGTTTTTGAAAAAGTGGATATCATCACTTCAGAAGCTTTTATTCACTTCCAAATGACAATACAAGAACATTGGGTGAAAGGATACCATATATGCACTGCCCTGTGATCTGAAGCTGTTACCTGGCCAGAAACACGCACAGATTCAAGTTCTGAGCTTAAAACCTCAAAGAAGCGTGTTTTCATGAAAGTGCGTATAGCCACAGTTTCAACGCTCTAGCTCGCTTCCTGACAGATATTGGGGCATGTTCACTCCAATTCAGTCATACAGCCACAATTCCCTAAAGTTTGTCACCTTCCCACTGAGTTACACAGAGAATGAACATTTTTGACAAGCAGAACTAAAAAAACAAAAGTTTTTGAAAAAGTGGATATCATCACTTCAGAAGCTTTTATTCACTTCCAAATGACAATACAAGAACATTGTGTGAAACAAAACCATATATGCATTGCACTGTGATCTGAAGCTGTTACCTGGCCAGAAACACGCACAGATTCAAACTCTGAGCTTAAAACCTCAAAGAAGCGTGTTTTCATGAAAGTGCGTATAACCACAGTTTCAGCACTCTACCTCGCATCCTTAAAGAGATAAACGCATATTCACTCAAATTCAGTCGTATAGTCACTATTCACTCTAGTTTGTCACCTTCCCACTGAGTTAAACACAGAATGATCATTTTTGCCAAGCAAAACAAAAAAAAAGAAAGTTTTTGAAAAAGTGCATATCTTCACTACAGAGGCTTTAATTCACTTCCAAATGACCATACAAGCACATTGTGTGAAACAAAACCATATATGCATTGCACTGTGATCTGAAGCTGTCACCTGGCCAGAAACACGCACAGATTCAAACTCTGAGCTTAAAACCTCAAAGAAGCGTGATTTCATGAAAGTGCGTATAACCACAGTTTCAGCACTCTACCTCGCATCCTTACAGAGATAAACACATATTCACTCAAATTCAGTCGTATAGTCACTATTCACTCTGAGCTTAAAACCTCAAAGATGCGTGATTTCATGAAAGTGCGTTTAACCACAGTTTCAGCACTCTACCTCGCATCCTTACAGAGATAAACACATATTCACTCAAATTCAGTCGTATAGTCACTATTCACTCTAGTTTGTCACTTTCCCACTGAGTTACACAGAATGAAAATTTTTGACGAACAGAACCAAAAAAAAGAAAGTTTTTGAAAAATGCATATCTTCACTTCAGAAGCTTATATTCACTTCCAAATGACCATACAAACACATTGGACCACACGAGACCATATATGTACTGCCCTGTGATCTGAAGCTGTTCCCGGCCCAGAAACACACACGGATTCACGTTCTGAACTTAAAACCACAAAGATGTGTGTTTTCATGAAAGTGCGTATAACCACAGTTTCAGCACTCTACCTCGCATCCTTAAAGAGATAAACGCATATTCACTCAAATTCAGTCGTATAGTCACTATTCACTCTAGTTTGTCACCTTCCCACTGAGTTAAACACAGAATGATCATTTTTGCCAAGCCGAACTAAAAAAAAGAAAGTTTTTGAAAAAGTGCATATCTTCACTACAGAGGCTTTAATTCACTTCCAAATGACCATACAAGCACATTGTGTGAAACAAAACCATATATGCATTGCACTGTGATCTGAAGCTGTTACCTGTCCAGAAACACGCACAGATTCAAGTTCTGAGCTTAAAACCTCAAAGAAGCGTGTTTTCATGAAAGTGCGTATTGCCACAGTTTCATCGCTCTAGCTCGCTTCCTGACAGATATTGGGGCATGTTCACTCCAATTCAGTCATACAGCCACAATTCCCTAAAGTTTGTCACCTTCCCACTGAGTTACACACAGAATGAACATTTTTGACAAGCAGAACTAAAAAAAAGAAAGTTTTTGAAAAAGTGGATATCATCACTTCAGAAGCTTTTATTCACTTCCAAATGACAATACAAGAACATTGGGCGAAAGGATACGATATATGCACTGCCCCGTGATCTGAAGCTGTTACCTGGCCAGAAACACGCACAGATTCAAGTTCTGAGCTTATAACCTCAAAGAAGCGTGTTTTCATGAAAGTGCGTATAACCACAGTTTCAGCACTCTACCTCGCATCCTTAAAGAGATAAACGCATATTCACTCAAATTCAGTCGTATAGTCAATATTCACTCTAGTTTGTCACCTTCCCACTGAGTTAAACACAGAATGATCATTTTTGCCAAGCAAAACAAAAAAAAAGAAAGTTTTTGAAAAAGTGCATATCTTCACTACAGAGGCTTTAATTCACTTCCAAATGACCATACAAGCACATTGTGTGAAACAAAACCATATATGCATTGCACAGTGATCTGAAGCTGTTACCTGGCCAGAAACACGCACAGATTCAAACTCTGAGCTTAAAACCTCAAAGATGCGTGATTTCATGAAAGTGCGTATAACCACAGTTTCAGCACTCTACCTCGCATCCTTACAGAGATGAACACATATTCACTCAAATTCAGTCGTATAGTCACTATTCACTCTAGTTTGACACTTTCCCACTGAGTTACACACAGAATGAAAATTTTTGACGAAGAGAACCAAAAAAAAGAAAGTTTTTGAAAAATGCATATCTTCACTTCAGAAGCTTATATTCACTTCCAAATGACCATACAAACACATTGGACCACACGAGACCATATATGTACTGCCCTGTGATCTGAAGCTGTTCCCGGCCCAGAAACACACACAGATTCACGTTCTGAACTTAAAACCACAAAGATATGTGTTTTCATGAAAGTGTGTATAACCACAGTTTCAACGCTCTAGCTCGCTTCCTGACAGAGATTGGGGCATATTCACTCCAATTCAGTCATACAGCCACAATTCCCTAAAGTTTGTCACCTTCCCAATGAGTTCCACACAGAATGAAAATTTTTGACAAGCAGAACTAAAAAAAAGAAAGTTTTTGAAAAAGTGGATATCATCACTTCAGAAGCTTTTATTCACTTCCAAATGACAATACAAGAACATTGGGTGAAAGGATACCATATATGCACTGCCCTGTGATCTGAAGCTGTTACCTGGCCAGAAACACGCACAGATTCAAGTTCTGAGCTTAAAACCTCAAAGAAGCGTGTTTTCATGAAAGTGCGTATAGCCACAGTTTCAACGCTCTAGCTCGCTTCCTGACAGATATTGGGGCATGTTCACTCCAATTCAGTCATACAGCCACAATTCCCTAAAGTTTGTCACCTTCCCACTGAGTTACACAGAGAATGAACATTTTTGACAAGCAGAACTAAAAAAACAAAAGTTTTTGAAAAAGTGGATATCATCACTTCAGAAGCTTTTATTCACTTCCAAATGACAATACAAGAACATTGTGTGAAACAAAACCATATATGCATTGCACTGTGATCTGAAGCTGTTACCTGGCCAGAAACACGCACAGATTCAAACTCTGAGCTTAAAACCTCAAAGAAGCGTGTTTTCATGAAAGTGCGTATAACCACAGTTTCAGCACTCTACCTCGCATCCTTACAGAGACAAACGCATATTCACTCATATTCAGTCGTATAGTCACTATTCACTCTAGTTTGTCACTTTCCCACTGAGTTACACACAGAATGAAAAGTTTTGACGAACAGAACTGAAAAAAAGAAAGTTTTTGGAAAATGCATATCTTCACTTCAGAAGCTTATATTCACTTCCAAATGACCATACAAACACATTGGACCACACGAGACCATATATGTACTGCCCTGTGATCTGAAGCTGTTCCCGGCCCAGAAACACACACAGATTCACGTTCTGAACTTAAAACCACAAAGATGTGTGTTTTCATAAAAGTGTGTATAACCACAGTTTCAACGCTCTAGCTCGCTTCCTGACAGAGATTGGGGCATATTCACTCCAATTCAGTCATACAGCCACAATTCCCTAAAGTTTGTCACCTTCCCACTGAGTTACACACAGAATGAAAATTTCGACAAGCAGAACAAAAAAAAGAAAGTTTTTGAAAAAGTGGATATCATCACTTCAGAAGCTTTTATTCACTTCCAAATGACCATACAAGCACATTGTGTGAAACAAAACCATATATGCATTGCACTGTGATCTGAAGCTGTTACCTGTCCAGAAACACGCACAGATTCAAGTTCTGAGCTTAAAACCTCAAAGAAGCGTGTTTTGATGAAAGTGCGTATAGCCACAGTTTCATCGCTCTAGCTCGCTTCCTGACAGATATTGGGGCATGTTCACTCCAATTCAGTCATACAGCCACAATTCCCTAAAGTTTGTCACCTTCCCACTGAGTTACACACAGAATGAACATTTTTGACAAGCAGAACTAAAAAAAAGAAAGTTTTTGAAAAAGTGGATATTATCACTTCAGAAGCTTTTATTCACTTCCAAATGACAATACAAGAACATTGGGCGAAAGGATACCATATATGCACTGCCCTGTGATCTGAAGCTGTTACCTGGCCAGAAACACGCACAGATTCAAGTTCTGAGCTTAAAACCTCAAAGAAGCGTGTTTTCATGAAAGTGCGTATAGCCACAGTTTCAACGCTCTAGCTCGCTTCCTGACAGATATTGGGGCATGTTCACTCCAATTCAGTCATACAGCCACAATTCCCTAAAGTTTGTCACCTTCCCAATGATTTACACACAGAATGAAAATTTTTGACAAGCAGAACTAAAAAAAAGAAAGTTTTTGAAAAAGTGGATATCATCACTTCAGAAGCTTTTATTCACTTCCAAATGACAATACAAGCACATTGTGTGAAACAAAACCATATATGCATTGCACTGTGATCTGAAGCTGTTACCTGGCCAGAAACACGCACAGATTCAAACTCTGAGCTTAAAACCTCAAAGATGCGTGATTTCATGAAAGTGCGTATAACCACAGTTTCAGCACTCTACCTCGCATCCTGACAGAGATAAACACATATTCACTCAAATTCAGTCGTATAGTCACTATTCACTCTAGTTTGTCACTTTCCAACTGAGTTACACAGAATGAAAATTTTTGACGAACAGAACCAAAAAAAAGAAAGTTTTTGAAAAATGCATATCTTCACTTCAGAAGCTTATATTCACTTCCAAATGACCATACAAACACATTGGACCACACGAGACCATATATGTACTGCCCTGTGATCTGAAGCTGTTCCCGGCCCAGAAACACACACAGATTCACGTTCTGAACTTAAAACCACAAAGATGTGTGTTTTCATGAAAGTGTGTATAACCACAGTTTCAACGCTCTAGCTCGCTTCCTGACAGAGATTGGGGCATATTCACTCCAATTCAGTCATACAGCCACAATTCCCTAAAGTTTGTCACCTTCCCACTGAGTTCCACACAGAATGAAAATTTTTGACAAGCAGAACTAAAAAAAAGAATGTTTTTGAAAAAGTGGATATCATCACTTCAGAAGCTTATATTCACTTCCAAATGACCATACAAGCACATTGTGTGAAACAAAACCATATATGCATTGCACTGTGATCTGAAGCTGTTACCTGGCCAGAAACACGCACAGATTCAAACTCTGAGCTTAAAACCTCAAAGAAGCGTGTTTTCATGAAAGTGCGTATAACCACAGTTTCAGCACTCTACCTCGCATCCTTTCAGAGATAAACAAATATTCACTCAAATTCAGTCGTATAGTCACGATTCACTCTAGTTTGTCACCTTCCCACTGAGTTAAACTCAGAGTGAAAATTTTTGACGAGCAGTACTAAAAAAAAAGAAAGTTTTTGAAAAAGTGCATATCTTCACTACAGAAGCTTTTATTCACTTCCAAATGACCATACAAGAACAGTGGGCGAAAGGATACCATATATGCACTGCCCTGTGATCTGAAGCTGTTACCTGGTTAGAAACACGCACAGATTCAAGTTCTGAGCTTAAAACCTCAAAGAAGCGTGTTTTCATGAAAGTGCGTATATCCACAGTTTCAACGCTCTAGCTCGCTTCCTGACAGAGATTGGGGCATGTTCACTCCAATTCAGTCATACAGCCACAATTCCCTAAAGTTTGTGACCTTTCCACTGAGTTACACACAGAATGAAAATTTTTGACAAGCAGAACTAAAAAAAAGAAAGTTTTTGAAAAAGTGGATATCATCACTTCAGAAGCTTTTATTCACTTCCAAATGACAATACAAGCACATTATGTGAAACAAAACCATATATGCATTGCACTGTGATCTGAAGCTGTTACCTGGCCAGAAACACGCACAGATTCAAACTCTGAGCTTAAAACCTCAAAGAGGGTGTTTTCATGAAAGTGTGTATAACCACAGTTTCAACGCTCTAGCTCGCTTCCTGACAAAGATTGGGGCATGTTCACTCCAATTCAGTCATACAGCCACAATTCCCTAAAGTTTGTCACCTTCCCACTGAGTTACAGAATTCACATTTTTGACAAGCAGAACTAAAAAAAAGAAAGTTTTTGAAAAAGTGGATATCATCACTTCAGAAGCTTTTATTCACTTCCAAATGACAATACAAGAACATTGGGCGAAAGGATACCATATATGCACTGCCCTGTGATCTGAAGCTGTTACCTGGCCAGAAACACGCACAGATTCAAGTTCTGAGCTTAAAACCTCAAAGAAGCGTGTTTTCATGAAAGTGCGTATAGCCACAGTTTCAACGCTCTAGCTCGCTTCCTGACAGATATTGGGGCATGTTCACTCCAATTCAGTCATACAGCCACAATTCCCGAAAGTTTGTCACCTTCCCACTGAGTTCCACACAGAATGAACATTTTTGACAAGCAGAACTAAATAAAAGAAGGTTTTTGAAAAAGTGGATATCATCACTTCAGAAGCTTATATTCACTTCCAAATGACCATACAAGCACATTGTGTGAAACAAAACCATATATGCATTGCACTGTGATCTGAAGCTGTTACCTGGCCAGAAACACGCACAGATTCAAACTCTGAGCTTAAAACCTCAAAGAAGCGTGTTTTCATGAAAGTGCGTATAACCACAGTTTCAGCACTCTACCTCGCATCCTTAAAGAGATAAACGCATATTCACTCAAATTCAGTCGTATAGTCACTATTCACTCTAGTTTGTCACCTTCCCACTGAGTTAAACACAGAATGATCATTTTTGCCAAGCAGAACTAAAAAAAAAAAAGTTTTTGAAAAAGTGCATATCTTCACTACAGAGGCTTTAATTCACTTCCAAATGACCATACAAGCACATTGTGTGAAACAAAACCATATATGCATTGCACTGTGATCTGAAGCTGTTACCTGGCCAGAAACACGCACAGATTCAAACTCTGAGCTTAAAACCTCAAAGAAGCGTGTTTTCATGAAAGTGCGTATAGCCACAGTATCAGCACTCTACCTCGCATCCTTACAGAGATAAACGCATATTCACTCAAATTCAGTCGTATAGTCACTATTCACTCTAGTTTGTCACCTTCCCACTGAGTTAAACACAGAATGATCATTTTTGCCAAGCAGAACTAAAAAAAAGAAAGTTTTTGAAAAAGTGCATATCTTCACTACAGAGGCTTTAATTCACTTCCAAATGACCATACAAGCACATTGTGTGAAACAAAACCATATATGCATTGCACTGTGATCTGAAGCTGTTACCTGGCCAGAAACACGCACAGATTCAAACTCTGAGCTTAAAACCTCAAAGAAGCGTGTTTTCATGAAAGTGCGTATAACCACAGTATCAGCACTCTACCTCGCATCCTTACAGAGATAAACACATATTCACTCAAATTCAGTCGTATAGTCACTATTCACTCTAGTTTGTCACTTTCCCACTGAGTTACACACAGAATGAAAATTTTTGACGAACAGAACTAAAAAAAAGAAAGTTTTTGAAAAATGCATATCTTCACTTCAGAAGCTTATATTCACTTCCAAATGACCATACAAACACATTGGACCACACGAGACCATATGTGTACTGCCCTGTGATCTGAAGCTGTTCCCGGCCCAGAAACACACACAGATTCACGTTCTGAACTTAAAACCACAAAGAAGTGTGTTTTCATGAAAGTGTGTATAACCACAGTTTCAACACTCTAGCTCGCTTCCTGACAGAGATTGGGGCATATTCACTCCAATTCAGTCATACAGCCACAATTCCCTAAAGTTTGTCACCTTCCCACTGAGTTACACACAGAATGAAAATTTTTGACAAGCAGACCTAAAAAAAAAGAAAGTTTTTGAAAAAATGCATATCTTCACTACAGAAGCTTTTATTCACTTCCAAATGACCATACAAGAACAGTGGGCGAAAGAATACCATATATGCACTGCCCTGTGATCTGAAGCTGTTACCTGGCCAGAAACACGCACAGATTCAAGTTCTGAGCTTAAAACCTCAAAGAAGAGTGTTTTCATGACAGTGCGTATATCCACAGTTTCAACGCTCTTGCTCGCTTCCTGACAGAGATTGGGGCATGTTCACTCCAATTCAGTCATACAGCCACAATTACCCTAAGTTTGTGACCTTTCCACTGAGTTACACACAGAATGAAAAATTTTGATAAGCAGAACTAAAAAAAAGAAAGTTTTTGAAAAAGTGGATATCATCACTTCAGAAGCTTTTATTCACTTCCAAATAACAATACAAGCACATTATGTGAAACAAAACCATATATGCATTGCACTGTGATCTGAAGCTGTTACCTGGCCAGAAACACGCACAGATTCAAACTCTGAGCTTAAAACCTCAAAGAAGCGTGTTTTCATGAAAGTGCGTATAACCACAGTTTCAGCACTCTACCTCGCATCCTTAAAGAGATAAACGCATATTCACTCAAATTCAGTCGTATAGTCACTATTCACTCTAGTTTGTCACCTTCCCACTGAGTTAAACACAGAATGATCATTTTTGCCAAGCAGAACTAAAAAAAAGAAAGTTTTTGAAAAAGTGCATATCTTCACTACAGAGGCTTTAATTCACTTCCAAATGACCATACAAGCACATTGTGTGAAACAAAACCATATATGCATTGCACTGTGATCTGAAGCTGTTACCTGTCCAGAAACACGCACAGATTCAAGTTCTGAGCTTAAAACCTCAAAGAAGCGTGTTTTCATGAAAGTGCGTATCGCCACAGTTTCATCGCTCTAGCTCGCTTCCTGACAGATATTGGGGCATGTTCACTCCAATTCAGTCATACAGCCACAATTCCCTAAAGTTTGTCAGCTTCCCACTGAGTTCCACACAGAATGAAAATTTTTGACAAGCAGAACTAAAAAAAAGAAAGTTTTTGAAAAAGTGGATATCATCACTTCAGAAGCTTTTATTCACTTTCAAATGACAATACAAGAACATTGGGCGAAAGGATACCATATATGCACTGCCCTGTGAACTGAAGCTGTTACCTGGCCAGAAACACGCACAGATTCAAGTTCTGAGCTTAAAACCTCAAAGAAGCGTGTTTTCATGAAAGTGCGTATAGCCACAGTTTCAACGCTCTAGCTCGCTTCCTGACAGATATTGGGGCATGTTCACTCCAATTCAGTCATACAGCCACAATTCCCTAAAGTTTGTCACCTTCCCACTGAGTTACACACCGAATGAACTTTTTTGACAAGCAGAACTAAAAAAAAGAAAGTTTTTGAAAAAGTGGATATCATCACTTCAGAAGCTTTTATTCACTTCCAAATGACAATACAAGCACATTGTGTGAAACAAAACCATATATGCATTGCACTGTGATCTGAAGCTGTTACCTGGCCAGAAACACGCACAGATTCAAACTCTGAGCTTAAAACCTCAAAGAAGCGTGTTTTCATGAAAGTGCGTATAACCACAGTTTCAGCACTCTACCTCGCATCCTTAAAGAGATAAACGCATATTCA
Source organism: Gymnothorax reevesii (assembly GCA_029721435.1). Classification (NCBI taxonomy): domain Eukaryota; kingdom Metazoa; phylum Chordata; class Actinopteri; order Anguilliformes; family Muraenidae; genus Gymnothorax; species Gymnothorax reevesii. The sequence goes on from CM056592.1 coordinate 44,984,239, forward strand.
CTCAAATTCAGTCGTATAGTCACTATTCACTCTAGTTTGTCACCTTCCCAATGAGTTAAACACAGAATGATCATTTTTGCCAAGCAAAACAAAAAAAAAGAAAGTTTTTGAAAAAGTGCATATCTTCACTACAGAGGCTTTAATTCACTTCCAAATGACCATACAAGCACATTGTGTGAAACAAAACCATATATGCATTGCACTGTGATCTGAAGCTGTTACCTGGCCAGAAACACGCACAGATTCAAACTCTGAGCTTAAAACCTCAAAGAAGCGTGATTTCATGAAAGTGCGTATAACCACAGTTTCAGCACTCTACCTCGCATCCTTACAGAGATAAACACATATTCACTCAAATTCAGTCGTATAGTCACTATTCACTCTGAGCTTAAAACCTCAAAGATGCGTGATTTCATGAAAGTGCGTATAACCACAGTTTCAGCACTCTACCTCGCATCCTTACAGAGATAAACACATATTCACTCAAATTCAGTCGTATAGTCACTATTCACTCTAGTTTGTCACTTTCCCACTGAGTTACACAGAATGAAAATTTTTGACGAACAGAACCAAAAAAAAGAAAGTTTTTAAAAAATGCATATCTTCACTTCAGAAGCTTATATTCACTTCCAAATGACCATACAAACACATTGGACCACACGCGACCATATATGTACTGCCCTGTGATCTGAAGCTGTTCCCGGCCCAGAAACACACACAGATTCACGTTCTGAACTTAAAACCTCAAAGAAGCGTGTTTTCATGAAAGTGCGTATCGCCACAGTTTCATCGCTCTAGCTCGCTTCCTGACAGATATTGGGGCATGTTCACTCCAATTCAGTCATACAGCCACAATTCCCTAAAGTTTGTCACCTTCCCACTGAGTTACACACAGAATGAACATTTTTGACAAGCAGAACTAAAAAAAAGAAAGTTTTTGAAAAAGTGGATATCATCACTTCAGAAGCTTTTATTCACTTCCAAATGACAATACAAGAACATTGGGCGAAAGGATACCATATATGCACTGCCCCGTGATCTGAAGCTGTTACCTGGCCAGAAACACGCACAGATTCAAGTTCTGAGCTTAAAACCTCAAAGAAGCGTGTTTTCATGAAAGTGCGTATAACCACAGTTTCAGCACTCTACCTCGCATCCTTAAAGAGATAAACGCATATTCACTCAAATTCAGTCGTATAGTCACTATTCACTCTAGTTTGTAACCTTCCCACTGAGTTAAACACAGAATGATCATTTTTGCCAAGCAAAACAAAAAAAAAGAAAGTTTTTGAAAAAGTGCATATCTTCACTACAGAGGCTTTAATTCACTTCCAAATGACCATACAAGCACATTGTGTGAAACAAAACCATATATGCATTGCACAGTGATCTGAAGCTGTTACCTGGCCAGAAACACGCACAGATTCAAACTCTGAGCTTAAAACCTCAAAGATGCGTGATTTCATGAAAGTGCGTATAACCACAGTTTCAGCACTCTACCTCGCATCCTTACAGAGATGAACACATATTCACTCAAATTCCGTCGTATAGTCACTATTCACTCTAGTTTGACACTTTCCCACTGAGTTACACACAGAATGAAAATTTTTGACGAAGAGAACCAAAAAAAAGAAAGTTTTTGAAAAATGCATATCTTCACTTCAGAAGCTTATATTCACTTCCAAATGACCATACAAACACATTGGACCACACGAGACCATATATGTACTGCCCTGTGATCTGAAGCTGTTCCCGGCCCAGAAACACACACAGATTCACGTTCTGAACTTAAAACCACAAAGATATGTGTTTTCATGAAAGTGTGTATAACCACAGTTTCAACGCTCTAGCTCGCTTCCTGACAGAGATTGGGGCATATTCACTCCAATTCAGTCATACAGCCACAATTCCCTAAAGTTTGTCACCTTCCCAATGAGTTCCACACAGAATGAAAATTTTTGACAAGCAGAACTAAAAAAAAGAAAGTTTTTGAAAAAGTGGATATCATCACTTCAGAAGCTTTTATTCACTTCCAAATGACAATACAAGAACATTGGGTGAAAGGATACCATATATGCACTGCCCTGTGATCTGAAGCTGTTACCTGGCCAGAAACACGCACAGATTCAAGTTCTGAGCTTAAAACCTCAAAGAAGCGTGTTTTCATGAAAGTGCGTATAGCCACAGTTTCAACGCTCTAGCTCGCTTCCTGACAGATATTGGGGCATGTTCACTCCAATTCAGTCATACAGCCACAATTCCCTAAAGTTTGTCACCTTCCCACTGAGTTACACAGAGAATGAACATTTTTGACAAGCAGAACTAAAAAAACAAAAGTTTTTGAAAAAGTGGATATCATCACTTCAGAAGCTTTTATTCACTTCCAAATGACAATACAAGAACATTGTGTGAAACAAAACCATATATGCATTGCACTGTGATCTGAAGCTGTTACCTGGCCAGAAACACGCACAGATTCAAACTCTGAGCTTAAAACCTCAAAGAAGCGTGTTTTCATGAAAGTGCGTATAACCACAGTTTCAGCACTCTACCTCGCATCCTTACAGAGACAAACGCATATTCACTCATATTCAGTCGTATAGTCACTATTCACTCTAGTTTGTCACTTTCCCACTGAGTTACACACAGAATGAAAAGTTTTGACGAACAGAACTGAAAAAAAGAAAGTTTTTGAAAAATGCATATCTTCACTTCAGAAGCTTATATTCACTTCCAAATGACCATACAAACACATTGGACCACACGAGACCATATATGTACTGCCCTGTGATCTGAAGCTGTTCCCGGCCCAGAAACACACACAGATTCACGTTCTGAACTTAAAACCACAAAGATGTGTGTTTTCATAAAAGTGTGTATAACCACAGTTTCAACGCTCTAGCTCGCTTCCTGACAGAGATTGGGGCATATTCACTCCAATTCAGTCATACAGCCACAATTCCCTAAAGTTTGTCACCTTCCCACTGAGTTACACACAGAATGAAAATTTCGACAAGCAGAACAAAAAAAAGAAAGTTTTTGAAAAAGTGGATATCATCACTTCAGAAGCTTTTATTCACTTCCAAATGACCATACAAGCACATTGTGTGAAACAAAACCATATATGCATTGCACTGTGATCTGAAGCTGTTACCTGTCCAGAAACACGCACAGATTCAAGTTCTGAGCTTAAAACCTCAAAGAAGCGTGTTTTCATGAAAGTGCGTATAGCCACAGTTTCATCGCTCTAGCTCGCTTCCTGACAGATATTGGGGCATGTTCACTCCAATTCAGTCATACAGCCACAATTCCCTAAAGTTTGTCACCTTCCCACTGAGTTACACACAGAATGAACATTTTTGACAAGCAGAACTAAAAAAAAGAAAGTTTTTGAAAAAGTGGATATTATCACTTCAGAAGCTTTTATTCACTTCCAAATGACAATACAAGAACATTGGGCGAAAGGATACCATATATGCACTGCCCTGTGATCTGAAGCTGTTACCTGGCCAGAAACACGCACAGATTCAAGTTCTGAGCTTAAAACCTCAAAGAAGCGTGTTTTCATGAAAGTGCGTATAGCCACAGTTTCAACGCTCTAGCTCGCTTCCTGACAGATATTGGGGCATGTTCACTCCAATTCAGTCATACAGCCACAATTCCCTAAAGTTTGTCACCTTCCCACTGATTTACACACAGAATGAAAATTTTTGACAAGCAGAACTAAAAAAAAGAAAGTTTTTGAAAAAGTGGATATCATCACTTCAGAAGCTTTTATTCACTTCCAAATGACAATACAAGCACATTGTGTGAAACAAAACCATATATGCATTGCACTGTGATCTGAAGCTGTTACCTGGCCAGAAACACGCACAGATTCAAACTCTGAGCTTAAAACCTCAAAGATGCGTGATTTCATGAAAGTGCGTATAACCACAGTTTCAGCACTCTACCTCGCATCCTGACAGAGATAAACACATATTCACTCAAATTCAGTCGTATAGTCACTATTCACTCTAGTTTGTCACTTTCCAACTGAGTTACACAGAATGAAAATTTTTGACGAACAGAACCAAAAAAAAGAAAGTTTTTGAAAAATGCATATCTTCACTTCAGAAGCTTATATTCACTTCCAAATGACCATACAAACACATTGGACCACACGAGACCATATATGCACTGCCCTGTGATCTGAAGCTGTTACCTGGCCAGAAACACGCACAGATTCACGTTCTGAGCTTAAAACCTCAAAGAAGCGTGTTTTCATGAAAGTGTGTATAACCACAGTTTCAACGCTCTTGCTCGCTTCCTGACAGAGATTGGGGCATGTTCACTCCAATTCAGTCATACAGCCACAATTACCCTAAGTTTGTGACCTTTCCACTGAGTTACACACAGAATGAAAAATTTTGATAAGCAGAACTAAAAAAAAGAAAGTTTTTGAAAAAGTGGATATCATCACTTCAGAAGCTTTTATTCACTTCCAAATAACAATACAAGCACATTATGTGAAACAAAACCATATATGCATTGCACTGTGATCTGAAGCTGTTACCTGGCCAGAAACACGCACAGATTCAAACTCTGAGCTTAAAACCTCAAAGAAGCGTGTTTTCATGAAAGTGCGTATAACCACAGTTTCAGCACTCTACCTCGCATCCTTAAAGAGATAAACGCATATTCACTCAAATTCAGTCGTATAGTCACTATTCACTCTAGTTTGTCACCTTCCCACTGAGTTAAACACAGAATGATCATTTTTGCCAAGCAGAACTAAAAAAAAGAAAGTTTTTGAAAAAGTGCATATCTTCACTACAGAGGCTTTAATTCACTTCCAAATGACCATACAAGCACATTGTGTGAAACAAAACCATATATGCATTGCACTGTGATCTGAAGCTGTTACCTGTCCAGAAACACGCACAGATTCAAGTTCTGAGCTTAAAACCTCAAAGAAGCGTGTTTTCATGAAAGTGCGTATCGCCAAAGTTTCATCGCTCTAGCTCGCTTCCTGACAGATATTGGGGCATGTTCACTCCAATTCAGTCATACAGCCACAATTCCCTAAAGTTTGTCAGCTTCCCACTGAGTTCCACACAGAATGAAAATTTTTGACAAGCAGAAGTAAAAAAAAGAAAGTTTTTGAAAAAGTGGATATCATCACTTCAGAAGCTTTTATTCACTTTCAAATGACAATACAAGAACATTGGGCGAAAGGATACCATATATGCACTGCCCTGTGAACTGAAGCTGTTACCTGGCCAGAAACACGCACAGATTCAAGTTCTGAGCTTAAAACCTCAAAGAAGCGTGTTTTCATGAAAGTGCGTATAGCCACAGTTTCAACGCTCTAGCTCGCTTCCTGACAGATATTGGGGCATGTTCACTCCAATTCAGTCATACAGCCACAATTCCCTAAAGTTTGTCACCTTCCCACTGAGTTACACACCGAATGAACTTTTTTGACAAGCAGAACTAAAAAAAAGAAAGTTTTTGAAAAAGTGGATATCATCACTTCAGAAGCTTTTATTCACTTCCAAATGACAATACAAGCACATTGTGTGAAACAAAACCATATATGCATTGCACTGTGATCTGAAGCTGTTACCTGGCCAGAAACACGCACAGATTCAAACTCTGAGCTTAAAACCTCAAAGAAGCGTGTTTTCATGAAAGTGCGTATAACCACAGTTTCAGCACTCTACCTCGCATCCTTAAAGAGATAAACGCATATTCACTCAAATTCAGTCGTATAGTCACTATTCACTCTAGTTTGTCACCTTCCCAATGAGTTAAACACAGAATGATCATTTTTGCCAAGCAAAACAAAAAAAAAGAAAGTTTTTGAAAAAGTGCATATCTTCACTACAGAGGCTTTAATTCACTTCCAAATGACCATACAAGCACATTGTGTGAAACAAAACCATATATGCATTGCACTGTGATCTGAAGCTGTTACCTGGCCAGAAACACGCACAGATTCAAACTCTGAGCTTAAAACCTCAAAGAAGCGTGATTTCATGAAAGTGCGTATAACCACAGTTTCAGCACTCTACCTCGCATCCTTACAGAGATAAACACATATTCACTCAAATTCAGTCGTATAGTCACTATTCACTCTGAGCTTAAAACCTCAAAGATGCGTGATTTCATGAAAGTGCGTATAACCACAGTTTCAGCACTCTACCTCGCATCCTTACAGAGATAAACACATATTCACTCAAATTCAGTCGTATAGTCACTATTCACTCTAGTTTGTCACTTTCCCACTGAGTTACACAGAATGAAAATTTTTGACGAACAGAACCAAAAAAAAGAAAGTTTTTAAAAAATGCATATCTTCACTTCAGAAGCTTATATTCACTTCCAAATGACCATACAAACACATTGGACCACACGAGACCATATATGTACTGCCCTGTGATCTGAAGCTGTTCCCGGCCCAGAAACACACACAGATTCACGTTCTGAACTTAAAACCTCAAAGAAGCGTGTTTTCATGAAAGTGCGTATCGCCACAGTTTCATCGCTCTAGCTCGCTTCCTGACAGATATTGGGGCATGTTCACTCCAATTCAGTCATACAGCCACAATTCCCTAAAGTTTGTCACCTTCCCACTGAGTTACACACAGAATGAACATTTTTGACAAGCAGAACTAAAAAAAAGAAAGTTTTTGAAAAAGTGGATATCATCACTTCAGAAGCTTTTATTCACTTCCAAATGACAATACAAGAACATTGGGCGAAAGGATACCATATATGCACTGCCCCGTGATCTGAAGCTGTTACCTGGCCAGAAACACGCACAGATTCAAGTTCTGAGCTTAAAACCTCAAAGAAGCGTGTTTTCATGAAAGTGCGTATAACCACAGTTTCAGCACTCTACCTCGCATCCTAAAAGAGATAAACGCATATTCACTCAAATTCAGTCGTATAGTCACTATTCACTCTAGTTTGTAACCTTCCCACTGAGTTAAACACAGAATGATCATTTTTGCCAAGCAAAACAAAAAAAAAGAAAGTTTTTGAAAAAGTGCATATCTTCACTACAGAGGCTTTAATTCACTTCCAAATGACCATACAAGCACATTGTGTGAAACAAAACCATATATGCATTGCACAGTGATCTGAAGCTGTTACCTGGCCAGAAACACGCACAGATTCAAACTCTGAGCTTAAAACCTCAAAGATGCGTGATTTCATGAAAGTGCGTATAACCACAGTTTCAGCACTCTACCTCGCATCCTTACAGAGATGAACACATATTCACTCAAATTCAGTCGTATAGTCACTATTCACTCTAGTTTGACACTTTCCCACTGAGTTACACACAGAATGAAAATTTTTGACGAACAGAACCAAAAAAAAGAAAGTTTTTGAAAAATGCATATCTTCACTTCAGAAGCTTATATTCACTTCCAAATGACCATACAAACACATTGGACCACACGAGACCATATATGTACTGCCCTGTGATCTGAAGCTGTTCCCGGCCCAGAAACACACACAGATTCACGTTCTGAACTTAAAACCACAAAGATATGTGTTTTCATGAAAGTGTGTATAACCACAGTTTCAACGCTCTAGCTCGCTTCCTGACAGAGATTGGGGCATATTCACTCCAATTCAGTCATACAGCCACAATTCCCTAAAGTTTGTCACCTTCCCAATGAGTTCCACACAGAATGAAAATTTTTGACAAGCAGAACTAAAAAAAAGAAAGTTTTTGAAAAAGTGGATATCATCACTTCAGAAGCTTTTATTCACTTCCAAATGACAATACAAGAACATTGGGTGAAAGGATACCATATATGCACTGCCCTGTGATCTGAAGCTGTTACCTGGCCAGAAACACGCACAGATTCAAGTTCTGAGCTTAAAACCTCAAAGAAGCGTGTTTTCATGAAAGTGCGTATAGCCACAGTTTCAACGCTCTAGCTCGCTTCCTGACAGATATTGGGGCATGTTCACTCCAATTCAGTCATACAGCCACAATTCCCTAAAGTTTGTCACCTTCCCACTGAGTTACACAGAGAATGAACATTTTTGACAAGCAGAACTAAAAAAACAAAAGTTTTTGAAAAAGTGGATATCATCACTTCAGAAGCTTTTATTCACTTCCAAATGACAATACAAGCACATTGTGTGAAACAAAACCATATATGCATTGCACTGTGATCTGAAGCTGTTACCTGGCCAGAAACACGCACAGATTCAAACTCTGAGCTTAAAACCTCAAAGAAGCGTGTTTTCATGAAAGTGCGTATAACCACAGTTTCAGCACTCTACCTCGCATCCTTACAGAGATAAACGCATATTCACTCAAATTCAGTCGTATAGTCACTATTCACTCTAGTTTGTCACTTTCCCACTGAGTTACACACAGAATGAAAAGTTTTGACGAACAGAACTAAAAAAAAGAAAGTTTTTGAAAAATGCATATCTTCACTTCAGAAGCTTATATTCACTTCCAAATGACCATACAAACACATTGGACCACACGAGACCATATATGTACTGCCCTGTGATCTGAAGCTGTTCCCGGCCCAGAAACACACACAGATTCACGTTCTGAACTTAAAACCACAAAGATGTGTGTTTTCATAAAAGTGTGTATAACCACAGTTTCAACGCTCTAGCTCGCTTCCTGACAGAGATTGGGGCATATTCACTCCAATTCAGTCATACAGCCACAATTCCCTAAAGTTTGTCACCTTCCCTCTGAGTTACACACAGAATGAAAATTTCGACAAGCAGAACAAAAAAAAGAAAGTTTTTGAAAAAGTGGATATCATCACTTCAGAAGCTTTTATTCACTTCCAAATGACCATACAAGCACATTGTGTGAAACAAAACCATATATGCATTGCACTGTGATCTGAAGCTGTTACCTGTCCAGAAACACGCACAGATTCAAGTTCTGAGCTTAAAACCTCAAAGAAGCGTGTTTTCATGAAAGTGCGTATAACCACAGTTTCAGCACTCTACCTCGCATCCTGACAGAGATAAACACATATTCACTCAAATTCAGTCGTATAGTCACTATTCACTCTAGGTTGTCACTTTCCAACTGAGTTACACAGAATGAAAATTTTTGACGAACAGAACCAAAAAAAAGAAAGTTTTTGAAAAATGCATATCTTCACTTCAGAAGCTTATATTCACTTCCAAATGACCATACAAACACATTGGACCACACGAGACCATATATGTACTGCCCTGTGATCTGAAGCTGTTCCCGGCCCAGAAACACACACAGATTCACGTTCTGAACTTAAAACCACAAAGATGTGTGTTTTCATGAAAGTGTGTATAACCACAGTTTCAACGCTCTAGCTCGCTTCCTGACAGAGATTGGGGCATATTCACTCCAATTCAGTCATACAGCCACAATTCCCTAAAGTTTGTCACCTTCCCACTGAGTTCCACACAGAATGAAAATTTTTGACAAGCAGAACTAAAAAAAAGAATGTTTTTGAAAAAGTGGATATCATCACTTCAGAAGCTTATATTCACTTCCAAATGACCATACAAGCACATTGTGTGAAACAAAACCATATATGCATTGCACTGTGATCTGAAGCTGTTACCTGGCCAGAAACACGCACAGATTCAAACTCTGAGCTTAAAACCTCAAAGAAGCGTGTTTTCATGAAAGTGCGTATAACCAAAGTTTCAGCACTCTACCTCGCATCCTTTCAGAGATAAACAAATATTCACTCAAATTCAGTCGTATAGTCACGATTCACTCTAGTTTGTCACCTTACCACTGAGTTAAACTCAGAGTGAAAATTTTTGACGAGCAGTACTAAAAAAAAAGAAAGTTTTTGAAAAAGTGCATATCTTCACTACAGAAGCTTTTATTCACTTCCAAATGACCATACAAGAACAGTGGGCGAAAGGATACCATATATGCACTGCCCTGTGATCTGAAGCTGTTACCTGGTTAGAAACACGCACAGATTCAAGTCCTGAGCTTAAAACCTCAAAGAAGCGTGTTTTCATGAAAGTGCGTATATCCACAGTTTCAACGCTCTAGCTCGCTTCCTGACAGAGATTGGGGCATGTTCACTCCAATTCAGTCATACAGCCACAATTCCCTAAAGTTTGTGACCTTTCCACTGAGTTACACACAGAATGAAAATTTTTGACAAGCAGAACTAAAAAAAAGTAAGTTTTTGAAAAAGTGGATATCATCACTTCAGAAGCTTTTATTCACTTCCAAATGACAATACAAGCACATTATGTGAAACAAAACCATATATGCATTGCACTGTGATCTGAAGCTGTTACCTGGCCAGAAACACGCACAGATTCAAACTCTGAGCTTAAAACCTCAAAGAGGGTGTTTTCATGAAAGTGTGTATAACCACAGTTTCAACGCTCTAGCTCGCTTCCTGACAAAGATTGGGGCATGTTCACTCCAATTCAGTCATACAGCCACAATTCCCTAAAGTTTGTCACCTTCCCACTGAGTTACAGAATTCACATTTTTGACAAGCAGAACTAAAAAAAAGAAAGTTTTTGAAAAAGTGGATATCATCACTTCAGAAGCTTTTATTCACTTCCAAATGACAATACAAGAACATTGGGCGAAAGGATACCATATATGCACTGCCCTGTGATCTGAAGCTGTTACCTGGCCAGAAACACGCACAGATTCAAGTTCTGAGCTTAAAACCTCAAAGAAGCGTGTTTTCATGAAAGTGCGTATAGCCACAGTTTCAACGCTCTAGCTCGCTTCCTGACAGATATTGGGGCATGTTCACTCCAATTCAGTCATACAGCCACAATTCCCGAAAGTTTGTCACCTTCCCACTGAGTTCCACACAGAATGAACATTTTTGACAAGCAGAACTAAAAAAAAGAAGGTTTTTGAAAAAGTGGATATCATCACTTCAGAAGCTTATATTCACTTCCAAGTGACCATACAAGCACATTGTGTGAAACAAAACCATATATGCATTGCACTGTGATCTGAAGCTGTTACCTGGCCAGAAACACGCACAGATTCAAACTCTGAGCTTAAAACCTCAAAGAAGCGTGTTTTCATGAAAGTGCGTATAGCCACAGTATCAGCACTCTACCTCGCATCCTTACAGAGATAAACGCATATTCACTCAAATTCAGTCGTATAGTCACTATTCACTCTAGTTTGTCACCTTCCCACTGAGTTAAACACAGAATGATCATTTTTGCCAAGCAGAACTAAAAAAAAAAAAAGTTTTTGAAAAAGTGCATATCTTCACTACAGAGGCTTTAATTCACTTCCAAATGACCATACAAGCACATTGTGTGAAACAAAACCATATATGCATTGCACTGTGATCTGAAGCTGTTACCTGGCCAGAAACACGCACAGATTCAAACTCTGAGCTTAAAACCTCAAAGAAGCGTGTTTTCATGAAAGTGCGTATAGCCACAGTATCAGCACTCTACCTCGCATCCTTACAGAGATAAACGCATATTCACTCAAATTCAGTCGTATAGTCACTATTCACTCTAGTTTGTCACCTTCCCACTGAGTTAAACACAGAATGATCATTTTTGCCAAGCAGAACTAAAAAAAAAGAAAGTTTTTGAAAAAGTGCATATCTTCACTACAGAGGCTTTAATTCACTTCCAAATGACCATACAAGCACATTGTGTGAAACAAAACCATATATGCATTGCACTGTGATCTGAAGCTGTTACCTGGCCAGAAACACGCACAGATTCAAACTCTGAGCTTAAAACCTCAAAGAAGCGTGTTTTCATGAAAGTGCGTATATCCACAGTTTCAACGCTCTTGCTCGCTTCCTGACAGAGATTGGGGCATGTTCACTCCAATTCAGTCATACAGCCACAATTACCCTAAGTTTGTGACCTTTCCACTGAGTTACACACAGAATGAAAAATTTTGATAAGCAGAACTAAAAAAAAGAAAGTTTTTGAAAAAGTGGATATCATCACTTCAGAAGCTTTTATTCACTTCCAAATAACAATACAAGCACATTATGTGAAACAAAACCATATATGCATTGCACTGTGATCTGAAGCTGTTACCTGGCCAGAAACACGCACAGATTCAAACTCTGAGCTTATAACCTCAAAGAAGCGTGTTTTCATGAAAGTGCGTATCGCCACAGTTTCATCGCTCTAGCTCGCTTCCTGACAGATATTGGGGCATGTTCACTCCAATTCAGTCATACAGCCACAATTCCCTAAAGTTTGTCAGCTTCCCACTGAGTTCCACACAGAATGAAAATTTTTGACAAGCAGAACTAAAAAAAAGAAAGTTTTTGAAAAAGTGGATATCATCACTTCAGAAGCTTTTATTCACTTTCAAATGACAATACAAGAACATTGGGCGAAAGGATACCATATATGCACTGCCCTGTGAACTGAAGCTGTTACCTGGCCAGAAACACGCACAGATTCAAGTTCTGAGCTTAAAACCTCAAAGAAGCGTGTTTTCATGAAAGTGCGTATAGCCACAGTTTCAACGCTCTAGCTCGCTTCCTGACAGATATTGGGGCATGTTCACTCCAATTCAGTCATACAGCCACAATTCCCTAAAGTTTGTCACCTTCCCACTGAGTTACACACCGAATGAACTTTTTTGACAAGCAGAACTAAAAATAAGAAAGTTTTTGAAAAAGTGGATATCATCACTTCAGAAGCTTTTATTCACTTCCAAATGACAATACAAGCACATTGTGTGAAACAAAACCATATATGCATTGCACTGTGATCTGAAGCTGTTACCTGGCCAGAAACACGCACAGATTCAAACTCTGAGCTTAAAACCTCAAAGAAGCGTGTTTTCATGAAAGTGCGTATAACCACAGTTTCAGCACTCTACCTCGCATCCTTAAAGAGATAAACGCATATTCACTCAAATTCAGTCGTATAGTCACTATTCACTCTAGTTTGTCACCTTCCCACTGAGTTAAACACAGAATGATCATTTTTGCCAAGCAGAACTAAAAAAAAAAAAGTTTTTGAAAAAGTGCATATCTTCACTACAGAGGCTTTAATTCACTTCCAAATGACCATACAAGCACATTGTGTGAAACAAAACCATATATGCATTGCACTGTGATCTGAAGCTGTTACCTGGCCAGAAACACGCACAGATTCAAACTCTGAGCTTAAAACCTCAAAGAAGCGTGTTTTCATGAAAGTGCGTATAGCCACAGTATCAGCACTCTACCTCGCATCCTTACAGAGATAAACGCATATTCACTCAAATTCAGTCGTATAGTCACTATTCACTCTAGTTTGTCACCTTCCCACTGAGTTAAACACAGAATGATCATTTTTGCCAAGCAGAACTAAAAAAAAAGAAAGTTTTTGAAAAAGTGCATATCTTCACTACAGAGGCTTTAATTCACTTCCAAATGACCATACAAGCACATTGTGTGAAACAAAACCATATATGCATTGCACTGTGATCTGAAGCTGTTACCTGGCCAGAAACACGCACAGATTCAAACTCTGAGCTTAAAACCTCAAAGAAGCGTGTTTTCATGAAAGTGCGTATAACCACAGTATCAGCACTCTACCTCGCATCCTTACAGAGATAAACACATATTCACTCAAATTCAGTCGTATAGTCACTATTCACTCTAGTTTGTCACTTTCCCACTGAGTTACACACAGAATGAAAATTTTTGAAGAACAGAACTAAAAAAAAGAAAGTTTTTGAAAAATGCATATCTTCACTTCAGAAGCTTATATTCACTTCCAAATGACCATACAAACACATTGGACCACACGAGACCATATATGTACTGCCCTGTGATCTGAAGCTGTTCCCGGCCCAGAAACACACACAGATTCACGTTCTGAACTTAAAACCACAAAGAAGTGTGTTTTCATGAAAGTGTGTATAACCACAGTTTCAGCACTCTACCTCGCTTCCTGACAGAGATTGGGGCATATTCACTCCAATTCAGTCATACAGCCACAATTCCCTAAAGTTTGTCACCTTCCCACTGAGTTACACACAGAATGAAAATTTTTGTCAAGCAGAACTAAAAAAAAAGAAAGTTTTTGAAAAAGTGCATATCTTCACTACAGAAGCTTTTATTCACTTCCAAATGACCATACAAGAACAGTGGGCGAAAGGATACCATATATGCACTGCCCTGTGATCTGAAGCTGTTACCTGGCCAGAAACACGCACAGATTCAAGTTCTGAGCTTAAAACCTCAAAGAAGCGTGTTTTCATGAAAGTGCGTATAACCAAAGTTTCAGCACTCTACCTCGCATCCTTTCAGAGATAAACGCATATTCACTCAAATTCAGTCGTATAGTCACTATTCACTCTAGTTTGTCACCTTCCCACTGAGTTAAACACAGAATGATCATTTTTGCCAAGCAGAACTAAAAAAAAAAAAGTTTTTGAAAAAGTGCATATCTTCACTACAGAGGCTTTAATTCACTTCCAAATGACCATACAAGCACATTGTGTGAAACAAAACCATATATGCATTGCACTGTGATCTGAAGCTGTTACCTGGCCAGAAACACGCACAGATTCAAACTCTGAGCTTAAAACCTCAAAGAAGCGTGTTTTCATGAAAGTGCGTATAGCCACAGTATCAGCACTCTACCTCGCATCCTTACAGAGATAAACGCATATTCACTCAAATTCAGTCGTATAGTCACTATTCACTCTAGTTTGTCACCTTCCCACTGAGTTAAACACAGAATGATCATTTTTGCCAAGCAGAACTAAAAAAAAAGAAAGTTTTTGAAAAAGTGCATATCTTCACTACAGAGGCTTTAATTCACTTCCAAATGACCATACAAGCACATTGTGTGAAACAAAACCATATATGCATTGCACTGTGATCTGAAGCTGTTACCTGGCCAGAAACACGCACAGATTCAAACTCTGAGCTTAAAACCTCAAAGAAGCGTGTTTTCATGAAAGTGCGTATAACCACAGTATCAGCACTCTACCTGGCATCCTTACAGAGATAAACACATATTCACTCAAATTCAGTCGTATAGTCACTATTCACTCTAGTTTGTCACTTTCCCACTGAGTTACACACAGAATGAAAATTTTTGACGAACAGAACTAAAAAAAAGAAAGTTTTTGAAAAATGCATATCTTCACTTCAGAAGCTTATATTCACTTCCAAATGACCATACAAACACATTGGACCACACGAGACCATATATGTACTGCCCTGTGATCTGAAGCTGTTCCCGGCCCAGAAACACACACAGATTCACGTTCTGAACTTAAAACCACAAAGAAGTGTGTTTTCATGAAAGTGTGTATAACCACAGTTTCAACACTCTAGCTCGCTTCCTGACAGAGATTGGGGCATATTCACTCCAATTCAGTCATACAGCCACAATTCCCTAAAGTTTGTCACCTTCCCACTGAGTTACACACAGAATGAAAATTTTTGACAAGCAGACCTAAAAAAAAAGAAAGTTTTTGAAAAAGTGCATATCTTCACTACAGAAGCTTTTATTCACTTCCAAATGACCATACAAGAACAGTGGGCGAAAGGATACCATATATGCACTGCCCTGTGATCTGAAGCTGTTACCTGGCCAGAAACACGCACAGATTCAAGTTCTGAGCTTAAAACCTCAAAGAAGCGTGTTTTCATGAAAGTGCGTATATCCACAGTTTCAACGCTCTTGCTCGCTTCCTGACAGAGATTGGGGCATGTTCACTCCAATTCAGTCATACAGCCACAATTACCCTAAGTTTGTGACCTTTCCACTGAGTTACACACAGAATGAAAAATTTTGATAAGCAGAACTAAAAAAAAGAAAGTTTTTGAAAAAGTGGATATCATCACTTCAGAAGCTTTTATTCACTTCCAAATAACAATACAAGCACATTATGTGAAACAAAACCATATATGCATTGCACTGTGATCTGAAGCTGTTACCTGGCCAGAAACACGCACAGATTCAAACTCTGAGCTTAAAACCTCAAAGAAGCGTGTTTTCATGAAAGTGCGTATAACCACAGTTTCAGCACTCTACCTCGCATCCTTAAAGAGATAAACGCATATTCACTCAAATTCAGTCGTATAGTCACTATTCACTCTAGTTTGTCACCTTCCCACTGAGTTAAACACAGAATGATCATTTTTGCCAAGCAGAACTAAAAAAAAGAAAGTTTTTGAAAAAGTGCATATCTTCACTACAGAGGCTTTAATTCACTTCCAAATGACCATACAAGCACATTGTGTGAAACAAAACCATATATGCATTGCACTGTGATCTGAAGCTGTTACCTGTCCAGAAACACGCACAGATTCAAGTTCTGAGCTTAAAACCTCAAAGAAGCGTGTTTTCATGAAAGTGCGTATCGCCACAGTTTCATCGCTCTAGCTCGCTTCCTGACAGATATTGGGGCATGTTCACTCCAATTCAGTCATACAGCCACAATTCCCTAAAGTTTGTCACCTTCCCACTGAGTTACACACAGAATGAACATTTTTGACAAGCAGAACTAAAAAAAAGAAAGTTTTTGAAAAAGTGGATATCATCACTTCAGAAGCTTTTATTCACTTCCAAATGACAATACAAGAACATTGGGCGAAAGGATACCATATATGCACTGCCCCGTGATCTGAAGCTGTTACCTGGCCAGAAACACGCACAGATTCAAGTTCTGAGCTTAAAACCTCAAAGAAGCGTGTTTTCATGAAAGTGCGTATAACCACAGTTTCAGCACTCTACCTCGCATCCTTAAAGAGATAAACGCATATTCACTCAAATTCAGTCGTATAGTCACTATTCACTCTAGTTTGTCACCTTCCCACTGAGTTAAACACAGAATGATCATTTTTGCCAAGCAAAACAAAAAAAAAGAAAGTTTTTGAAAAAGTGCATATCTTCACTACAGAGGCTTTAATTCACTTCCAAATGACCATACAAGCACATTGTGTGAAACAAAACCATATATGCATTGCACAGTGATCTGAAGCTGTTACCTGGCCAGAAACACGCACAGATTCAAACTCTGAGCTTAAAACCTCAAAGATGCGTGATTTCATGAAAGTGCGTATAACCACAGTTTCAGCACTCTACCTCGCATCCTTACAGAGATGAACACATATTCACTCAAATTCAGTCGTATAGTCACTATTCACTCTAGTTTGACACTTTCCCACTGAGTTACACACAGAATGAAAATTTTTGACGAACAGAACCAAAAAAAAGAAAGTTTTTGAAAAATGCATATCTTCACTTCAGAAGCTTATATTCACTTCCAAATGACCATACAAACACATTGGACCACACGAGACCATATATGTACTGCCCTGTGATCTGAAGCTGTTCCCGGCCCAGAAACACACACAGATTCACGTTCTGAACTTAAAACCACAAAGATGTGTGTTTTCATGAAAGTGTGTATAACCACAGTTTCAACGCTCTAGCTCGCTTCCTGACAGAGATTGGGGCATATTCACTCCAATTCAGTCATACAGCCACAATTCCCTAAAGTTTGTCACCTTCCCAATGAGTTCCACACAGAATGAAAATTTTTGACAAGCAGAACTAAAAAAAAGAAAGTTTTTGAAAAAGTGGATATCATCACTTCAGAAGCTTTTATTCACTTCCAAATGACAATACAAGAACATTGGGTGAAAGGATACCATATATGCACTGCCCTGTGATCTGAAGCTGTTACCTGGCCAGAAACACGCACAGATTCAAGTTCTGAGCTTAAAACCTCAAAGAAGCGTGTTTTCATGAAAGTGCGTATAGCCACAGTTTCAACGCTCTAGCTCGCTTCCTGACAGATATTGGGGCATGTTCACTCCAATTCAGTCATACAGCCACAATTCCCTAAAGTTTGTCACCTTCCCACTGAGTTACACAGAGAATGAACATTTTTGACAAGCAGAACTAAAAAAACAAAAGTTTTTGAAAAAGTGGATATCATCACTTCAGAAGCTTTTATTCACTTCCAAATGACAATACAAGAACATTGTGTGAAACAAAACCATATATGCATTGCACTGTGATCTGAAGCTGTTACCTGGCCAGAAACACGCACAGATTCAAACTCTGAGCTTAAAACCTCAAAGAAGCGTGTTTTCATGAAAGTGCGTATAACCACAGTTTCAGCACTCTACCTCGCATCCTTACAGAGATAAACGCATATTCACTCATATTCAGTCGTATAGTCACTATTCACTCTAGTTTGTCACTTTCCCACTGAGTTACACACAGAATGAAAAGTTTTGACGAACAGAACTGAAAAAAAGAAAGTTTTTGAAAAATGCATATCTTCACTTCAGAAGCTTATATTCACTTCCAAATGACCATACAAACACATTGGACCACACGAGACCATATATGTACTGCCCTGTGATCTGAAGCTGTTGCCGGCCCAGAAACACACTCAGATTCACCTTCTGAACTTAAAACCACATAGATTTGTGTTTTCATAAAAGTGTGTATAACCACAGTTTCAACGCTCTAGCTCGCTTCCTGACAGAGATTGGGGCATATTCACTCCAATTCAGTCATACAGCCACAATTCCCTAAAGTTTGTCACCTTCCCAATGAGTTACACACAGAATGAAAATTCTTGACGAGCAGAACTAAAAAAAAAAGTTTTTGAAAAAGGGGATATCTTCACTTCAGAAGCTTTTATTCACTTCCAAATGACAATACAAGCACATTGGGCGAAAAGAAACCATATATGCATGGCCGAGTTATCTGAAGCTGTTCCCTAGCCAGAAAATCGCACAGATTCAAGCTTTGAGCTTAAAACCTCAAAGAAGCGTGTTTTCATGAAAGTGCGTATAGCCACAGTATCAGCACTCTACCTCGCATCCTTACAGAGATAAACGCATATTCACTCAAATTCAGTCGTATAGTCACTATTCACTCTAGTTTGTCACCTTCCTGCTGAGTTAAACACAGAATGATCATTTTTGCCAAGCAGAACTAAAAAAAAAGAAAGTTTTTGAAAAAGTGCATATCTTCACTACAGAGGCTTTAATTCACTTGCAAATGACAATACAAGCACATTGTGCGAAACAAAACCATATATGCATTGCACTGTGATCTGAAGCTGTTACCTGGCCAGAAACACGCACAGATTCAAACTCTGAGCTCAAAACCTCAAAGAAGCGTGTTTTCATGAAAGTGCGTTTAACCACAGTTTCAGCACTCTACCTCGCATCCTTACAGAGATAAACAAATATTCACTCAAATTCAGTCGTATAGTCACTATTCACTCTAGTTTGTCACCTTCCCACTGAGTTAAACACAGAGTGAAAATTTTTGACGAGCAGTACTAAAAAAAAAGAAAGTTTTTGAAAAAGTGCATATCTTCACTACAGAAGCTTTTATTCACTTCCAAATGACCATACAAGCACATTGGGGGAGAGGATACTATATATGCACTGCCCTGTGATCTGAAGCTGTTACCAGGCCAGAAACATGCACAGATTCAAGTTCTGAGCTTAAAACCTCAAAGAAGCGTGTTTTCATGAAAGTGCGTATAGCCACAGTTTCAACGCTCTATCTCGCTTCCTGACAGAGATTGGGGCATGTTCACTCCAATTAAGTCATACAGCCACAATTCCCTAAAGTTTGTCACCTTCCCACTGAGTTCCACACAGAATGAAAATTTTTGACAAGCAGAACTAAAAAAAAGAAAGTTTTTGAAAAAGTGGATATCATCACTTCAGAAGCTTTTATTAACTTCCAAATGACATACAAGCACATCGTGTGAAACAAAACCATATATGCATTGCACTGTGATCTGAAGTTGTTACCTGGCCAGAAACACGCACAGATTCAAACTCTGAGCTTAAAACCTCAAAGAAGCGTATTTTCATGAAAGTGCGTATAACCACAGTTTCAGCACTCTACCTCACATCCTTAAAGAGATAAACGCATATTCACTCAAATTCAGTCGTATAGTCACTATTCACTCTAGTTTGTCACCTTCCCACTGAGTTAAACACAGAATGATCATTTTTGCCTAGCAGAACTAAAAAAAGAAAGTTTTTGAAAAAGTGCATATCTTCACTACAGAGGCTTTAATTCACTTCCAAATGACCAAACAAGCACATTGTGTGAAACAAAACCATATATGCATTGCACTGTGATCGGAAGCTGTTACCTGGCCAGAAACACGCACAGATTCAAACTCTGAGCTTAAAACCTCAAAGAAGCGTGTTTTCATGAAAGTGCGTATAACCACAGTTTCAGCACTCTACCTCGCATCCTTAAAGAGATAAACGCATATTCACTCAAATTCAGTCGTATAGTCACTATTCACTCTAGTTTGTCTCCTTCCCACTGAGTTAAACACAGAATGAGCATTTTTGCCAAACAGAACTAAAAAAAAGGAAAGTTTTTGAAAAAGTGCATATCTTCACTACAGAGGCTTTAATTCACTTCCAAATGACCATACAAGCACATTGTGTGAAACAAAACCATATATGCATTGCACTGTGTTCTGAAGCTGTTACCTGGCTAGAAACACGCACAGATTCAAACTCTGAGCTTAAAACCTCAAAGAAGCGTGTTTTCATGAAAGTGCGTATAACCACAGTTTCAGCACTCTACCTCGCATCCTGACAGAGATAAACAAATATTCACTCAAATTCAGTCGTATAGTCACTATTCACTCTAGTTTGTCACTTTCCCACTGAGTTAAACACAGAGTGAAAATTTTTGACGAGCAGTACTAAAAAAAAAGAAAGTTTTTGAAAAAGTGCATATCTTCACTACAGAAGCTTTTATTCACTTCCAAATGACCATACAAGCACATTGGGGGAGAGGATACTATATATGCACTGCCCTGTGATCTGAAGCTGTTACCAGGCCAGAAACACGCACAGATTCAAACTCTGAGCTTAAAACCTCAAAGAAGCGTGTTTTCATGAAAGTGCGTATAACCACAGTTTCAGCACTCTACCTCGCATCCTTAAAGAGATAAACGCATATTTACTCAAATTCAGTCGTATAGTCACTATTCACTCTAGTTTGTCACCTTCCCACTGAGTTAAACACAGAATGATCATTTTTGCCAAGCAGAACAAAAAAAAGAAAGTTTTTGAAAAAGTGCATATCTTCACTACAGAGGCTTTAATTCACTTCCAAATGACCAAACAAGCACATTGTGTGAAACAAAACCATATATGCATTGCACTGTGATCGGAAGCTGTTACCTGGCCAGAAACACGCACAGATTCAAACTCTGAGCTTAAAACCTCAAAGAAGCGTGTTTTCATGAAAGTGCGTATAACCACAGTTTCAGCACTCTACCTCGCATCCTTACAGAGATATACGCATATTCACTCAAATTCAGTCGTATAGTCACTATTCACTCTAGTTTGTCTCCTTCCCACTGAGTTAAACACAGAATGAGCATTTTTGCCAAGCAGAACTAAAAAAAAGAAAGTTTTTGAAAAAGTGCATATCTTCACTACAGAGGCTTTAATTCACTTCCAAATGACCATACAAGCACATTGTGTGAAACAAAACCATATATGCATTGCACTGTGTTCTGTAGCTGTTACCTGGCTAGAAACACGCACAGATTCAAACTCTGAGCTCAAAACCTCAAAGAAGCGTGTTTTCATGAAAGTGCGTTTAACCACAGTTTCAGCACTCTACCTCGCATCCTTACAGAGATAAACAAATATTCACTCAAATTCAGTCGTATAGTCACTATTCACTCTAGTTTGTCACCTTCCCACTGAGTTAAACACAGAGTGAAAATTTTTGACGAGCAGTACTAAAAAAAAAGAAAGTTTTTGAAAAAGTGCATATCTTCACTACAGAAGCTTTTATTCACTTCCAAATGACCATACAAGCACATTGGGCGAAAGGATACCATATATGCACTGCCCTGTGATCTGAAGCTGTTACCAGGCCAGAAACACGCACAGATTCAAGTTTTGAGCTTAAAACCTCAAAGAAGCGTGTTTTCATGAAAGTGCGTATAGCCACAGTTTCAACGCTCTATCTCGCTTCCTGACAGAGAATGGGGCATGTTCACTCCAATTCAGTCATACAGCCACAATTCCCTAAAGTTTGTCACCTTCCCACTGAGTTCCACACAGAATGAAAATTTTTGACAAGCAGAACTAAAAAAAAGAAAGTTTTTGAAAAAGTGGATATCATCACTTCAGAAGCTTTTATTAACTTCCAAATGACAATACAAGCACATCGTGTGAAACAAAACCATATATGCATTGCACTGTGATCTGAAGTTGTTACCTGGCCAGAAACACGCACAGATTCAAACTCTGAGCTTAAAACCTCAAAGAAGCGTGTTTTCATGAAAGTGCGTATAACCACAGTTTCAGCACTCTACCTCGCATCCTTAAAGAGATAAACGCATATTCACTCAAATTCAGTCGTATAGTCACTATTCACTCTAGTTTGTCACCTTCCCACTGAGTTAAACACAGAATGATCATTTTTGCCTAGCAGAACTAAAAAAAGAAAGTTTTTGAAAAAGTGCATATCTTCACTACAGAGGCTTTAATTCACTTCCAAATGACCAAACAAGCACATTGTGTGAAACAAAACCATATATGCATTGCACTGTGATCTGAAGTTGTTACCTGGCCAGAAACACGCACAGATTCAAACTCTGAGCTTAAAACCTCAAAGAAGCGTGTTTTCATGAAAGTGCGTATAACCACAGTTTCAGCACTCTACCTCGCATCCTTACAGAGATAAACACATATTCAATCAAATTCAGTCGTATAGTCACTATTCACTCTAGTTTGTCACTTTCCCACTGAGTTACACAAAGAATGAAAATTTTTGACGAACAGAACTAAAAAAAAGAAAGTTTTTGAAAAATGCATATCTTCACTTCAGAAGCTTATATTCACTTCCAAATGACCATACAGGCACATTGGACCAAACAAGACCATATATGTATTGCCCTGTGATCTGAAGCATTTCCCAGGCGAAAAACACGCACAGATTCACGTTTAAAGCTTAAAACCACAAAGAAGTGTGTTTTCATGAAAGTGTGTATAGCCACAGTTTCATCGCTCAAGCTCGCTTCCTGACAGAGATTGGGGCATATTCCCTCCAATTCAGTCATACAGCCACAATTCCCTAAAGTTTGTCACCTTCCCAATGAGTTACACACAGAATGAAAATTCTTGACGAGCAGAACTAAAAGAAAAAAGTTTATGAAAAAGGGGATATCTTCACTTCAGAAGCTTTTATTCACTTCCAAATGACAATACAAGCACATTGGGCGAAGAGAAACCATATATGCATTGCCGAGTTATCTGAAGCTGTTCTCTGGCCAGAAAATCGCACAGATTCAAGCTCTGAGCTTAAAAGCTCAAAGAAGCGTGTTTTCATGAAAGTGCGTATAGCCACAGTATCAGCACTCTACCTCGCATCCTTACAGAGATAAACGCATATTCACTCAAATTCAGTCGTATAGTCACTATTCACTCTAGTTTGTCACCTTCCCGCTGAGTTAAACACAGAATGATCATTTTTGCCAAGCAGTACTAAAAAAAAAGAAAGTTTTTGAATAAGTGCATATCTTCACTACAGAGGCTTTTATTCACTTCCAAATGACCATACAAGCACATTGGGGGAGAGGATACTATATATGCACTGCCCTGTGATCTGAAGCTGTTACCAGGCCAGAAACACGCACAGATTCAAACTCTGAGCTTAAAACCTCAAAGAAGCGTGTTTTCATGAAAGTGCGTATAACCACAGTTTCAGCACTCTACCTCGCATCCTGACAGAGATAAACAAATATTCACTCAAATTCAGTCGTATAGTCACTATTCACTCTAGTTTGTCACTTTCCCACTGAGTTAAACACAGAGTGAAAATTTTTGACGAGCAGTACTAAAAAAAAAGAAAGTTTTTGAAAAAGTGCATATCTTCACTACAGAAGCTTTTATTCACTTCCAAATGACCATACAAGCACATTGGGGGAGAGGATACTATATATGCACTGCCCTGTGATCTGAAGCTGTTACCAGGCCAGAAACATGCACAGATTCAAACTCTGAGCTTAAAACCTCAAAGAAGCGTGTTTTCATGAAAGTGCGTATAACCACAGTTTCAGCACTCTACCTCGCATCCTTAAAGAGATAAACGCATATTTACTCAAATTCAGTCGTATAGTCACTATTCACTCTAGTTTGTCACCTTCCCATTGAGTTAAACACAGAATGATCATTTTTGCCTAGCAGAACTAAAAAAAGAAAGTTTTTGAAAAAGTGCATATCTTCACTACAGAGGCTTTAATTCACTTCCAAATGACCAAACAAGCACATTGTGTGAAACAAAACCATATATGCATTGCACTGTGATCGGAAGCTGTTACCTGGCCAGAAACACGCACAGATTCAAACTCTGAGCTTAAAACCTCAAAGAAGCGTGTTTTCATGAAAGTGCGTATAACCACAGTTTCAGCACTCTACCTCGCATCCTTAAAGAGATAAACGCATATTCACTCAAATTCAGTCGTATAGTCACTATTCACTCTAGTTTGTCTCCTTCCCTCTGAGTTAAACACAGAATGAGCATTTTTGCCAAGCAGAACTAAAAAAAAGAAAGTTTTTGAAAAAGTGCATATCTTCACTACAGAGGCTTTAATTCACTTCCAAATGACCATACAAGCACATTGTGTGAAACAAAACCATATATGCATTGCACTGTGTTCTGAAGCTGTTACCTGGCTAGAAACACGCACAGATTCAAACTCTGAGCTTAAAACCTCAAAGAAGCGTGTTTTCATGAAAGTGCGTATAACCACAGTTTCAGCACTCTACCTCGCATCCTGACAGAGATAAACAAATATTCAATCAAATTCAGTCGTATAGTCACTATTCACTCTAGTTTGTCACTTTCCCACTGAGTTAAACACAGAGTGAAAATTTTTGACGAGCAGTACTAAAAAAAAAGAAAGTTTTTGAAAAAATGCATATCTTCACTACAGAAGCTTTTATTCACTTCCAAATGACCATACAAGCACATTGGGGGAGAGGATACTATATATGCACTGCCCTGTGATCTGAAGCTGTTACCAGGCCAGAAACACGCACAGATTCAAGTTCTGAGCTTAAAACCTCAAAGAAGCGTGTTTTCATGAAAGTGCGTATAGCCACAGTTTCAACGCTCTATCTCGCTTCCTGACAGAGATTGGGGCATGTTCATTCCAATTCAGTCATACAGCCACAATTCCCTAAAGTTTGTCACCTTCCCACTGAGTTCCACACAGAATGAAAATTTTTGACAAGCAGAACTAAAAAAAAGAAAGTTTTTGAAAAAGTGGATATCATCACTTCAGAAGCTTTTATTAACTTCCAAATGACAATACAAGCACATCGTGTGAAACAAAACCATATATGCATTGCACTGTGATCTGAAGTTGTTACCTGGCCAGAAACACGCACAGATTCAAACTCTGAGCTTAAAACCTCAAAGAAGCGTGTTTTCATGAAAGTGCGTATAACCACAGTTTCAGCACTCTACCTCGCATCCTTAAAGAGATAAACGCATATTCACTCAAATTCAGTCGTATAGTCACTATTCACTCTAGTTTGTCACCTTCCCACTGAGTTAAACACAGAATGATCATTTTTGCCTAGCAGAACTAAAAAAAGAAAGTTTTTGAAAAAGTGCATATCTTCACTACAGAGGCTTTAATTCACTTCCAAATGACCAAACAAGCACATTGTGTGAAACAAAACCATATATGCATTGCACTGTGATCGGAAGCTGTTACCTGGCCAGAAACACGCACAGATTCAAACTCTGAGCTTAAAACCTCAAAGAAGCGTGTTTTCATGAAAGTGCGTATAACCACAGTTTCAGCACTCTACCTCGCATCCTTACAGAGATAAACACATATTCAATCAAATTCAGTCGTATAGTCACTATTCACTCTAGTTTGTCACTTTCCCACTGAGTTACACAAAGAATGAAAATTTTTGACGAACAGAACTAAAAAAAAGAAAGTTTTTGAAAAATGCATATCTTCACTTCAGAAGCTTATGTTCACTTCCAAATGACCATACAGGCACATTGGACCATACAAGACCATATATGTATTGCCCTGTGATCTGAAGCTGTTCCCAGCCGAAAAACACGCACAGATTCACGTTTAAAGCTTAAAACCACAAAGAAGTGTGTTTTCATGAAATTGTGTATAGCCACAGTTTCATCGCTCTAGCTCGCTTCCTGACAGAGATTGGGGCATATTCCCTCCAATTCAGTCATACAGCCACAATTCCCTAAAGTTTGTCACCTTCCCAATGAGTTCCACACAGAATGAAAATTCTTGACGAGCAGAACTAAAAAAAAAGTTTTTGAAAAAGTGGATATCTTCACTTCAGAAGCTTTTATTCACTTCCAAATGACAATACGAGCACATTGGGCGAAAAGAAACCATATATGCATTGCCGAGTTATCTGAAGCTGTTCCCAGGCCAGAAAATCGCACAGATTCAAGCTCTGAGCTTAAAACCTCAAAGAAGCGTGTTTTCATGAAAGTGCGTATAGCCACAGTATCAGCACTCTACCTCGCATCCTTACAGAGATAAACGCATATTCACTCAAATTCAGTCGTATAGTCACTATTCACTCTAGTTTGTCACCTTCCCGCTGAGTTAAACACAGAATGATCATTTTTGCCAAGCAGTACTAAAAAAAAAGAAAGTTTTTGAATAAGTGCATATCTTCACTACAGAGGCTTTTATTCACTTCCAAATGACCATACAAGCACATTGGGGGAGAGGATACTATATATGCACTGCCCTGTGATCTGAAGCTGTTACCAGGCCAGAAACACGCACAGATTCAAACTCTGAGCTTAAAACCTCAAAGAAGCGTGTTTTCATGAAAGTGCGTATAACCACAGTTTCAGCACTCTACCTCGCATCCTGACAGAGATAAACAAATATTCACTCAAATTCAGTCGTATAGTCACTATTCACTCTAGTTTGTCACTTTCCCACTGAGTTAAACACAGAGTGAAAATTTTTGACGAGCAGTACTAAAAAAAAAGAAAGTTTTTGAAAAAGTGCATATCTTCACTACAGAAGCTTTTATTCACTTCCAAATGACCATACAAGCACATTGGGGGAGAGGATACTATATATGCACTGCCCTGTGATCTGAAGCTGTTACCAGGCCAGAAACATGCACAGATTCAAACTCTGAGCTTAAAACCTCAAAGAAGCGTGTTTTCATGAAAGTGCGTATAACCACAGTTTCAGCACTCTACCTCGCATCCTTAAAGAGATAAACGCATATTTACTCAAATTCAGTCGTATAGTCACTATTCACTCTAGTTTGTCACCTTCCCATTGAGTTAAACACAGAATGATCATTTTTGCCTAGCAGAACTAAAAAAAGAAAGTTTTTGAGAAAGTGCATATCTTCACTACAGAGGCTTTAATTCACTTCCAAATGACCAAACAAGCACATTGTGTGAAACAAAACCATATATGCATTGCACTGTGATCGGAAGCTGTTACCTGGCCAGAAACACGCACAGATTCAAACTCTGAGCTTAAAACCTCAAAGAAGCGTGTTTTCATGAAAGTGCGTATAACCACAGTTTCAGCACTCTACCTCGCATCCTTAAAGAGATAAACGCATATTCACTCAAATTCAGTCGTATAGTCACTATTCACTCTAGTTTGTCTCCTTCCCACTGAGTTAAACACAGAATGAGCATTTTTGCCAAGCAGAACTAAAAAAAAGAAAGTTTTTGAAAAAGTGCATATCTTCACTACAGAGGGTTTAATTCACTTCCAAATGACCAAACAAGCACATTGTGTGAAACAAAACCATATATGCATTGCACTGTGTTCTGAAGCTGTTACCTGGCTAGAAACACGCACAGAATCAAACTCTGAGCTTAAAACCTCAAAGAAGCGTGTTTTCATGAAAGTGCGTATAACCACAGTTTCAGCACTCTACCTCGCATCCTGACAGAGATAAACAAATATTCAATCAAATTCAGTCGTATAGTCACCATTCACTCTAGTTTGTCACTTTCCCACTGAGTTAAACACAGAGTGAAAATTTTTGACGAGCAGTACTAAAAAAAAAGAAAGTTTTTGAAAAAGTGCATATCTTCACTACAGAAGCTTTTATTCACTTCCAAATGACCATACAAGCACATTGGGGGAGAGGATACTATATATGCACTGCCCTGTGATCTGAAGCTGTTACCAGGCCAGAAACACGCACAGATTCAAGTTCTGAGCTTAAAACCTCAAAGAAGCGTGTTTTCATGAAAGTGCGTATAGCCACAGTTTCAACGCTCTATCTCGCTTCCTGACAGAGATTGGGGCATGTTCATTCCAATTCAGTCATACAGCCACAATTCCCTAAAGTTTGTCACCTTCCCACTGAGTTCCACACAGAATGAAAATTTTTGACAAGCAGAACTAAAAAAAAGAAAGTTTTTGAAAAAGTGGATATCATCACTTCAGAAGCTTTTATTAACTTCCAAATGACAATACAAGCACATCGTGTGAAACAAAACCATATATGCATTGCACTGTGATCTGAAGTTGTTACCTGGCCAGAAACACGCACAGATTCAAACTCTGAGCTTAAAACCTCAAAGAAGCGTGTTTTCATGAAAGTGCGTATAACCACAGTTTCAGCACTCTACCTCGCATCCTTAAAGAGATAAACGCATATTCACTCAAATTCAGTCGTATAGTCACTATTCACTCTAGTTTGTCACCTTCCCACTGAGTTAAACACAGAATGATCATTTTTGCCTAGCAGAACTAAAAAAAGAAAGTTTTTGAAAAAGTGCATATCTTCACTACAGAGGCTTTAATTCACTTCCAAATGACCAAACAAGCACATTGTGTGAAACAAAACCATATATGCATTGCACTGTGATCGGGAGCTGTTACCTGGCCAGAAACACGCACAGATTCAAACTCTGAGCTTAAAACCTCAAAGAAGCGTGTTTTCATGAAAGTGCGTATAACCACAGTTTCAGCACTCTACCTCGCATCCTTAAAGAGATAAACGCATATTCACTCAAATTCAGTCGTATAGTCACTATTCACTCTAGTTTGTCTCCTTCCCACTGAGTTAAACACAGAATGAGCATTTTTGCCAAACAGAACTAAAAAAAAGAAAGTTTTTGAAAAAGTGCATATCTTCACTACAGAGGCTTTAATTCACTTCCAAATGACCATACAAGCACATTGTGTGAAACAAAACCATATATGCATTGCACTGTGTTCTGAAGCTGTTACCTGGCTAGAAACACGCACAGATTCAAACTCTGAGCTTAAAACCTCAAAGAAGCGTGTTTTCATGAAAGTGCGTATAACCACAGTTTCAGCACTCTACCTCGCATCCAAACAGAGATCAACACATATTCACTCAAATTCAGTCGTATAGTCACTATTCACTCTAGTTTGTCACTTTCCCACTGAGTTACACACAGAATGAAAATTTTTGACGAACAGAACTAAAAAAAAGAAAGTTTTTGAAAAATGCATATCTTCACTTCAGAAGCTTATATTCACTTCCAAATGACCATACAAACACATTGGACCACACGAGACCATATATGTACTGCCCTGTGATCTGAAGCTGTTCCCAGCCGAAAAACACGCACAGATTCACGTTTAAAGCTTAAAACCACAAAGAAGTGTGTTTTCATGAAAGTGTGTATAACCACAGTTTCAACGCTCTAGCTCGCTTCCTGACAGAGATTGGGGCATATTCACTCCAATTCAGTCATACAGCCACAATTCCCTAAAGTTTGTCACCTTCCCACGGAGTTACACACAGAATAAAAATTTTTGACAAGCAGAACTAAAAAAAAGAAAGTTTTTGAAAAAGTGGATATCATCACTTCAGAAGCTTTTATTCACTTCCAAATGACATACAAGCACATTGTGCGAAACAAAACCATATATGCATTGCACTGTGATCTGAAGCTATTACCTGGCCAGAAACACGCACAGATTCAAACTCTGAGCTTAAAACCTCAAAGAAGCGTGTTTTCATGAAAGTGCGTATAGCCACAGTTTCAACGCTCTAGCTCGCTTCCTGACAGAGATTGGGGCATATTCACTCCAATTCAGTCATACAGCCACAATTCCCTCAAGTTTGTCACCTTCACAGTCAGTTCCACCCAGAATAACATTTTTGCTAAACAGAACCAAAAAAAAGAAGGTTTTTGAAAAAGTGCATGTCTTCACTTCAGAAGCTTTTATTCACTTCCAAATGACCATACAAGCACATTGGGCGAAAAAAAAACATAAATGCATTGCCCTGTGATCCGAAGCTGTTCCCTGGCCAGAAACACGCACAGATTCAAGCTCTGAGCTTAAAACCTCAAAGAAGCGTGTTTTCATGAAAGTGCGTATAACCACAGTTTCAGCACTCTACCTCGCATCCTTAAAGAGATAAACGCATATTCACTCAAATTCAGTCTTATAGTCACTATTCACTCTAGTTTGTCACCTTCCCACTGAGTTAAACACAGAATGATCATTTTTGCCTAGCAGAACTAAAAAAAGAAAGTTTTTGAAAAAGTGCATATCTTCACTACAGAGGCTTTAATTCACTTCCAAATGACCAAACAAGCACATTGTGTGAAACAAAACCATATATGCATTGCACTGTGATCGGGAGCTGTTACCTGGCCAGAAACACGCACAGATTCAAACTCTGAGCTTAAAACCTCAAAGAAGCGTGTTTTCATGAAAGTGCGTATAACCACAGTTTCAGCACTCTACCTCGCATCCTTAAAGAGATAAACGCATATTCACTCAAATTCAGTCGTATAGTCACTATTCACTCTAGTTTGTCTCCTTCCCACTGAGTTAAACACAGCATGAGCATTTTTGCCAAACAGAACTAAAAAAAAGAAAGTTTTTGAAAAAGTGCATATCTTCACTACAGAGGCTTTAATTCACTTCCAAATGACCATACAAGCACATTGTGTGAAACAAAACCATATATGCATTGCACTGTGTTCTGAAGCTGTTACCTGGCTAGAAACACGCACAGATTCAAACTCTGAGCTTAAAACCTCAAAGAAGCGTGTTTTCATGAAAGTGCGTATAACCACAGTTTCAGCACTCTACCTCGCATCCAAACAGAGATCAACACATATTCACTCAAATTCAGTCGTATAGTCACTATTCACTCTAGTTTGTCACTTTCCCACTGAGTTACACACAGAATGAAAATTTTTGACGAACAGAACTAAAAAAAAGAAAGTATTTGAAAAATGCATATCTTCACTTCAGAAGCTTATATTCACTTCCAAATGACCATACAGGCACATTGGACGAAACAAGACCATATATGCATTGCCCTGTGATCTGAAGCTGTTCCCAGCCGAAAAACACGCACAGATTCACGTTTAAAGCTTAAAACCACAAAGAAGTGTGTTTTCATGAAAGTGTGTATCGCCACAGTTTCATCGCTCTCGCTCGCTTCCTGACAGAGATTGGGGCATATTCCCTCCAATTCAGTCATACAGCCACAATTCCCAAAAGTTTGTCACCTTCCCAATGAGTTACACACAGAATGAAAATTCTTGACGAGCAGAACTAAAAAAAAAAAAGTTTTTGAAAAAGGGGATATCTTCACTTCAGAAGCTTTTATTCACTTCCAAATGACAATTCAAGCACATTGGGCGAAAAGAAACCATATATGCATTGCCGAGTTATCTGAAGCTGTTCCCTGGCCAGAAAATCGCCCAGATTCAAGCTCTGAGCTTAAAACTTCAAAGAAGCGTGTTTTCATGAAAGTGCGTATAGCCACAGTATCAGCACTCCACCTCGCATCCTTACAGAGATAAACGCATATTCACTCAAATTCAGTCGTACACTCAAATTCAGTCGTATAGTCACTATTCACTCTAGTTTGTCTCCTTCCCACTGAGTTAAACACAGCATGAGCATTTTTGCCAAACAGAACTAAAAAAAAGAAAGTTTTTGAAAAAGTGCATATCTTCACTACAGAGGCTTTAATTCACTTCCAAATGACCATACAAGCACATTGTGTGAAACAAAACCATATATGCATTGCACTGTGTTCTGAAGCTGTTACCTGGCTAGAAACACGCACAGATTCAAACTCTGAGCTTAAAACCTCAAAGAAGCGTGTTTTCATGAAAGTGCGTATAACCACAGTTTCAGCACTCTACCTCGCATCCAAACAGAGATCAACACATATTCACTCAAATTCAGTCGTATAGTCACTATTCACTCTAGTTTGTCACTTTCCCACTGAGTTACACACAGAATGAAAATTTTTGACGAACAGAACTAAAAAAAAGAAAGTATTTGAAAAATGCATATCTTCACTTCAGAAGCTTATATTCACTTCCAAATGACCATACAGGCACATTGGACGAAACAAGACCATATATGCATTGCCCTGTGATCTGAAGCTGTTCCCAGCCGAAAAACACGCACAGATTCACGTTTAAAGCTTAAAACCACAAAGAAGTGTGTTTTCATGAAAGTGTGTATCGCCACAGTTTCATCGCTCTCGCTCGCTTCCTGACAGAGATTGGGGCATATTCCCTCCAATTCAGTCATACAGCCACAATTCCCAAAAGTTTGTCACCTTCCCAATGAGTTACACACAGAATGAAAATTCTTGACGAGCAGAACTAAAAAAAAAAAAGTTTTTGAAAAAGGGGATATCTTCACTTCAGAAGCTTTTATTCACTTCCAAATGACAATTCAAGCACATTGGGCGAAAAGAAACCATATATGCATTGCCGAGTTATCTGAAGCTGTTCCCTGGCCAGAAAATCGCCCAGATTCAAGCTCTGAGCTTAAAACTTCAAAGAAGCGTGTTTTCATGAAAGTGCGTATAGCCACAGTATCAGCACTCCACCTCGCATCCTTACAGAGATAAACGCATATTCACTCAAATTCAGTCGTACACTCAAATTCAGTCGTATAGTCACTATTCACTCTAGTTTGTCACCTTCCCGCTGAGTTAAACACAGAATGATCATTTTTGCCAAGCAGAACTAAAAAAAAAGAAAGTTTTTGAAAAAGTGCATATCTTCACTACAGAAGCTTTTATTCACTTCCAAATGACCATACAAGCACATTGTGTGAAACAAAACCATATATGCATTGCACTGTGATCTGAAGCTGTTACCTGGCCAGAAACACGCACAGATTCAAGCTCTGAGCTTAAAACCTCAAAAAAGCGTGTTTTCATGAAAGTGCGTATAACCACAGTTTCAGCACTCTACCTCGCATCCTTACAGAGATAAACACATATTCACTCAAATTCAGTCGTATAGTCACTATACACTCTAGTTTGTCACTTTACCACTGAGTTACACACAGAATGAAAATTTTTGACGAGCAGAACTTAAAAAAATGAAAGTTTTTGAAAAAGTGCATATATTCACTTCAGAAGCTTATATTCACTTCCAAATGACCATACAAACACATTGGATCACACGAGACCATATAAGTACTGCCCTGTGATCAGCAGCTGTTCCCGGCCCAGAAACACACACAGATTCACGTTCTGAACTTAAAACCACAAAGAAGTGTGTTTTCATGAAAGTGTGTTTAACCACAGTTTCAACGCTTTAGCTCGCTTCCTGACAGAGATTGGGGCATATTCACTCCAATTCAGTCATACAGCCACAATTCCCTAAAGTTTGTCACCTTCCCACTGACTTACACACAGAATGAAAATTCTTGACGAGCAGAACTAAAAAAAATAAAGTTTTTGAAAAAGTGGATATCATCACTTCAGAAGCTTTTATTCACTTCCAAATGACAATACAAGCACATTGGGCGAAAAGAAAGCATATATGCATTGCCGAGTGATCTGAAGCTGTTCCCTGGCCAGAAAAACGCACAGATTCAAGCTCTGAGCTTAAAACCTCAAAGAAGCGTGTTTTCATGAAAGTGCGTATAACCACAGTATCAGCACTCTACCTCGCATCCTTACAGAGATAAACACATATTCACTCAAATTCAGTCGTATAGTCACTATTCACTCTAGTTTGTCACTTTCCCACTGAGTTACACACAGAATGAAAATTTTTGACGAACAGAACTAAAAAAAAGAAAGTTTTTGAAAAATGCATATCTTCACTTCAGAAGCTTATATTCACTTCCAAATGACCATACAAACACATTGGACCACACGAGACCATATATGTACTGCCCTGTGATCTGAAGCTGTTCCCAGCCGAAAAACACGCACAGATTCACGTTTAAAGCTTAAAACCACAAAGAAGTGTGTTTTCATGAAAGTGTGTATAACCACAGTTTCAACGCTCTAGCTCGCTTCCTGACAGAGATTGGGGCATATTCACTCCAATTCAGTCATACAGCCACAATTCCCTAAAGTTTGTCACCTTCCCACGGAGTTACACACAGAATAAAAATTTTTGACAAGCAGAACTAAAAAAAAGAAAGTTTTTGAAAAAGTGGATATCATCACTTCAGAAGCTTTTATTCACTTCCAAATGACATACAAGCACATTGTGCGAAACAAAACCATATATGCATTGCACTGTGATCTGAAGCTATTACCTGGCCAGAAACACGCACAGATTCAAACTCTGAGCTTAAAACCTCAAAGAAGCGTGTTTTCATGAAAGTGCGTATAGCCACAGTTTCAACGCTCTAGCTCGCTTCCTGACAGAGATTGGGGCATATTCACTCCAATTCAGTCATACAGCCACAATTCCCTCAAGTTTGTCACCTTCCCAGTCAGTTCCACCCAGAATAACATTTTTGCTAAACAGAACCAAAAAAAAGAAGGTTTTTGAAAAAGTGCATGTCTTCACTTCAGAAGCTTTTATTCACTTCCAAATGACCATACAAGCACATTGGGCGAAAAAAAAACATAAATGCATTGCCCTGTGATCCGAAGCTGTTCCCTGGCCAGAAACACGCACAGATTCAAGCTCTGAGCTTAAAACCTCAAAAAAGCGTGTTTTCATGAAAGTGCGTATAACCACAGTTTCAGCACTCTACCTCGCATCCTTACAGAGATAAACACATATTCACTCAAATTCAGTCGTATAGTCACTATACACTCTAGTTTGTCATTTTCCCACTGAGTTACACACAGAATGAAAATTTTTGACGAGCAGAACTTAAAAAAAAGAAAGTTTTTGAAAAAGTGCATATCTTCACTTCAGAAGCTTATATTCATTTCCAAATGACCATTCTAACACATTGGACCACACGAGACCATATATGTACTGCCCTGTGATCTGAAGCTGTTCCCGGCCCAGAAACACACACAGATTCACGTTCTGAACTTAAAATCACAAAGAAGTGTGTTTTCATGAAAGTGTGTATAACCACAGTTTCAACGCTCTAGCTCGCTTCCTGACAGAGATTGGGGCATATTCACTCCAATTCAGTCATACAGCCACAATTCCCTAAAGTTTGTCACCTTCCTAGTCTGTTTCACCCAAAATAACATTTTTGCTAAACAGAACTAAAAAAAAGAAGGTTTTTGAAAAAGTGCAAGTCTTCAGAAGCTTTTATTCACTTCCAAATGACAATACAAGCACATTGGGCGAAAAGAAACCATATATGCATTGCCGAGGGATCTGAAGCTGTTCCCTGGCCAGAAAAACGCACAGATTCAAGCTCTGAGCTTAAAACCTCAAAAAACGTGTTTTCATGAAAGTGCGTATAACCACAGTTTCAGCACTCTACCTCGCATCCTTACAGAGATAAACGCATATTCACTCAAATTCAGTCGTATAGTCACTATTCACACTAGTTTGTCACTTTCCCACTGAGTTACACACAGAATGAAAATTTTTGAAGATCAGAACTAAAAAAAAGAAAGTTTTTGAAAAATGCATATCTTCACTTCAGAAGCTTATATTCACTTCCAAATGACCATACAGGCACATTGGACCAAACAAGACCATATATGTATTGCCCTGTGATCTGAAGCTGTTCCCAGCCCAAAAACACTCACAGATTCACGTTTAAAGCTTAAAACCTCAAAGAAGCGTGTTTTCATGAAAGAGTGTATAGCCACAGTTTCATCGCTCTTGCTTGCTTCCTGACAGAGATTGGGCCATATTCACTAAAATTCAGTCATACAGTAACAATTCCCTCAAGTTTGACACCTTCCCACTGACTTACACACAGAATGATCATTTTTGCCAAGCAGAACTAAAAAAAAGGAAGTTTTTGAAAAAGTGCATATCTTCACTTCAGAAGCTTATATTCACTTCCAAATGACCATACAAACACATTGGACCACAAGAGACCATATATGTATTGCCCTGTGATCTGAAGCTGTTCCCAGCCCAGAAACACACACACAGATTCACGTTCTGAGCTTAAAACCTCAAAGAACTGTGTTTTCATGAAAGTCTGTATAACCACAGTTTGATCGCTCTAGCTTGCTTCCTGACAGAGATTGGGGCATATTCACTCCAATTCAGTCATACAGCTAAAATTCCCTCAAGTTTGTCACCTTCCTACTCAGTTCCACCCAGAATAACATTTTTGCCAAACAGAACTCAAAAAAAGAAGGTTTTTGAAAAAGTGCATGTCTTCACTTCAGAAGCTTTTATTCACTTCCAAATGACCATACAAGCACATTGGGCGAAAAAAAACCATATATGCATTGCCCTGTGATCTGAAGCTGTTCCCTGGCCAGAAACACGCACAGATTCAAGTTCTGAGCTTAAAACCTCAAAGAAGCGTGTTTTCATGAAAGTGCGTATAGCCACAGTTTCAGCACTCTACCTCACCTCCTTACAGAGATAAACGTATATTCATGCCAATTTAGTCGTATAGTCACTATTCACTCTAGTTTGTCACTTTCCCACTGAGTAACACACAGAATGAAAATTTTTGACGAACAGAACTAAAAAAAAAAAGTTTTAGAAAAATGCATATCTTCACTTCAGAAGCTTATATTCACATCCAAATGACCATACAAGCACATTGGGCGAAAGGAAACCATATATGTATTGCCCTGTGATCTGAAGCCGTTCCCAGCCCAAAAACACACACAGATTCACGTTCTGAGCTTAAAACTTCAAAGAAGTGTGTTTTCATGAAAGTGTGTATAGCCAGTTTCATGGCTCTAGCTCGCTTCCTGACAGAGATTGGGGCATATTCCCTCCAATTCAGTCATACAGCCACAATTCCCTAAAGTTTGTCACCTTCCCACTGAGTTACACCCAGAATGAAAATTTTTGACTAGTAGAACTAAAAAAAAGAAAGTTTTTGGAAAAGTGCATATCTTTACTTTAGAGGTTTTATTCACTTCCAAATGACCATACAAGCACATTGGGCCAAAGGAAACCATATATGCATTGCCCTGTGATCTGAAGCTGTTCCCAGCCAAAAAACACACACAGATTCATGTTCTGAGCTTAAAACCTCAAAGAAGTGTGTTTTCATGAAAGAGTGTATAACCACAGTTTCATCGCTGTAGCTCGCTTCCTGACAGAAATTGGGGCATATTCACTCCATTTGAGTCATACAGCCACAATTCCCTCAAGTTTGTCACCTTCCCACTCAGTTACACACAGAATAACATTTTTGCCAAACAGAACTAAAAAAAAGAAAGTTTTTGAAAAAGTGCATATCTTCACTACAAAAGCTTTTATTCACTTCCAAATGACCATACAATCACATTGGGCGAAAGGATACCATATATGTATTGCCCTGTGATCTGAAGCTGTTCCCAGCCCAAAAACACGCACAGATTCAAGTTCTGAGCTTAAAACCTCAAAGAAGCGTGTTTTCATGAAAGTGCGTGTAGCCACAATTTCAGCGCTCTTGCTCGCTTCCTGACAGAGATCGGGGCATATTTACTCCAATTCAATCGTCTAGTCACAATTCATTCAAGTTTGTCACTTTCCCACTGTTTCACACAGAATGAAAATTTTTGACAAGCAGAACTAAAAAAAAAAGGAAAGTTTTTGAAAAAGTGCATTCACTTCAGAAGCTTATATTCACATAGCAGCAAATTCACTCTAATTCAGTCATGTAGTCTCTTTTCGTTCAGGTTTGTCACTTTCCCACAGATT
The DNA here is from genome assembly GCA_029721435.1 of Gymnothorax reevesii. NCBI lineage: Eukaryota > Metazoa > Chordata > Actinopteri > Anguilliformes > Muraenidae > Gymnothorax > Gymnothorax reevesii. Next base: position 45,022,264 of record CM056592.1, read on the forward strand.
TTGGCCCAGAATGAAAAGTTTTGACGAGCTGACTTCAAAAAGTGAGTTTTTAAAAAAGTACATATCTTCACTTCAGAAGCTCAAATACACTTTACTTGCACATTGTACCAATCTATGGAATATTTGCATTGCACAATGATCTGAAGCACTACCCAGGCAAATTACACGCACAGATTCAAGGTATCCCAGGTGAAAAAGTATTACACTTAATTATATTGAAAATATATTTGTTGCATACAAAAGTTATTACAAATATACTTTTACTTTTTGTACTTTTAGAAAGTGTACTTTAAAATATATCTGATTAATTTAATCTTCAATATACTGTTATGGCCCCAATTTGTTATTACATTTATAACACAACAGCAACAGCAAGGGATGACAAACACAGTTTTAACAACTAAAACACATTTAATTTCTAACGAAGACAAAGACTAATAACAACCTACAACTAAAGACCAAGATTGATAAATAAGAAAAAACAGAAATAATTACAGTCCCTTTTTAGTGGGGTGGCTTGGTGATGTCCTGGATGAAGAAAATGCTCAAACACAGTCAAAGAAATCCACAAAAGAAACGTCACAGGTCTTGAACAGAATGGCAGGTCTGGTCATCTTCATGCAATTTCTCCTACTACTCTTCTGTCTCAATTCTTTTCCTTATATACTCTTTTGCAGACCCCACCCACATTTAGACCTCTTTTTTTTTTATTTTCGGGGACTTGCCCCAGACATGTCTGGAAACATGTCCAAACATGACTCCAGTCTGAGCTTAACAAAAAAAGGTAAATACTGCCATCTAGTGGCCTATATTCACATTACACCTCCATTCCAAAAGGGAAAAATTTTGACTCATAAAGGCAAAATTTTTCTTTTCAATACAAAATGGTTAAGTGAACACTTGTCTATATATACATATCATACAATATTCAAACACATGATATATATATACACATTCAAACACGGGATAAGCAATCAGCAATTACATTGTCTGTACCCTTCACATGCTTAATTTCCAAGTCAAACTCCTGTAAAATCAAACTCCAATTCAACAATCTCCGATTCTTGTTTTTCATCTTACTCAAAAACATTAACGGATTGTGGTCAGTGTACACAATCATTGGCTTTTCCCCTGTACAAACATAAACCTCAAAGTGTTGTAAAGAAAGGACGAGAGCCAACAGTTCCTTCTCTATTGTGGAATAGTTTGTTTGGTGGCGATTGAACTTCCTGGAGAAGTATGCCACGGGATGCTCAATGTCATCAGAGTCACTTCTCTGTAGGAGCACAGATCCACAAGCTTGGTCGCTAGCATCGACCGCGATGGAGAACGGTTTGTTGAAGTCAGGAGATTTGAGCACGGGGAAGTGACACAGCAGAGACTTCAGGCGATCGAAGGCTCTCTGGCATGCATCATCCCAGGTGAACTTTACGCCTTTCTTCAGTTGGTTAGTTAGACTGAGAGCAATCTCAGCAAAGTTCTTGCAGAACTTGCGGTAGTACCCGATCATTCCAAGGAAGCGGCGCAAAGCTTTTTTGTTGTCAGGAACTGGAAAGTCCATGATGGCTTGGACTGTAGCATTTATGGGTGCCACCTTACCCTGGCCTATGACGTAGCCAAGATAGGTGACAGTAGCACAACCAAAGTCACTCTTGCTCAGGTTAACAGTCAGGTTAGCCTGGGTCAGGCGCTGGAACAACGTCTCTACATCTTTTAGATGTTCTTCCCAGGAGTCACTCCATGTGATCAGGTCATCGATGTACGCACCCGTGTGTGGCAATCCGGCGATTGTAGACTGTATCATCCTTTGGAACGTGGCTGGGGCATTTTTCATGCCAAAGGGTAGGACTTCATACTGGTACAATCCAGATGGTGTGGCAAAAGCAGAGATGCTCTTGGCCCTCTCAGTTAAAGGCACACACCAATAACCCTTCAATAAATCAATCTTGGTCAGAAACTTTGCTTGCCCTACACTATCAATACAATCATCAATCCTAGGTATTGGAAACACATCAGTTCTAGTTACAGCATTGACTTTGCGATAATCTGTACAGAATCTAGTACTTCCATCAGGTTTTGGAACTAGCACACAGGGTGAACTCCAATCGGAGTTGGAGGGTCTGATAATATCATGTTTTAACATGAACTCAACCTCTTTCTCAGCAATCTTTCTCTTTTCAGGATTCATCCGGTATGGATGCTGTTTTATTGGTTTGGCATCACCAACATCTACATCATGAGAGGCTATAGTAACTCTCTTTGGAACATCAGGAAACAAATCCTCATATTTCTTGATCAACCTTTCAAACTGATCTCTCTGTGAGGGTTCTAAGTGCTGGAGTTTTACATCAAGATTTTGCAACACTTCAGTGTTCGACAATTTACATGAAAGAACTTCAGCTTTAATTCTTGGTTCATCATCTTGAAACTCCCCCTCATCTTCACACGTTTCGACCATTGGAGAATCTGAAGTGACAGCTGCAACCCTAGCATTTCTGTCATGATAAGGCTTTAGCATGTTAATATGACACAATTGTTTTGGTTTTCTCCTATCTGGAGTCTTCACAATGTAATTGAGATCATTGAGTTTTGTCAGAATTTCATAAGGACCATGAAATCTAGCCTGCAATGGTTTGGACTGCAGGGGAAACAACACAAGAACCTTGTCTCCTGGTTTAAACTCACGGCTTCTAGCCTTATGATCATACCAAGTTTTCATTTTTCCCTGACTTGATTTCAAGTTCTCTTTGGCAAGGTCACAAGCTGCATGCAATCTTTCCTTGAACTTGCTAACATAGTCTAACAGACTGATATGCGGCTCTTCCTCTTGCCATTGTTCACTCAATAATAGCAAAGGTCCTCTCACTTCATGACCAAACACTAGCTGAAATGGACTGAATCCAGTAGACTCCTGCACTGCTTCTCTAGCTGCAAACAACAGCAAATGAACCCCTTCATCCCAGTCTTTCTCATGGTCATAACAATAAGTCCTCATCATTGTCTTGAGAGTGGAATGAAACCGCTCTAAGGCACCCTGACTTTCTGGATGAAAGGCACTAGAAAGAATCTGTTTTGCACCTAGTTCATACACAACCTGCTGAAACAATCCTGAAGTGAAATTGCTACCTTGGTCTGACTGAATTTCCCTGGGAAGACCAAACAACGTGAAGAACTTTATCAAAGCCTTCGAGATTGCAGTTGCCTTGATGTTACGTAGAGGTATGGCTTCGGGGAATCTGGTAGATGCACACATGATTGTCAACAAGAATTGATTTCCAGATCTAGTCTTTGGTAATGGACCAACGCAATCAACAATGACCCTAGAGAATGGCTCCCCAAATGCTGGGATAGGCTGCAATGGAGCTACAGGTGGGTCTAACTGGTGTTTTCCAACTACCTGACAAGTGTGACAGGTTTTGCAAAAGTTGGAAACGTCTTTCCGAAGCCCAGGCCAAAAGAAGTGTTTCATGATCTTATCAACAGTCTTGTTAACACCAAGATGACCTCCTAAAGGTAAGCTATGAGCCATTGTTAAGATCTCATTCCTATAGACCTTCGGAACAACAATTTGCCTGACCACTGCCCAATCTGCATTGGCAGGGATATCAGGAGGGCGCCACTTCCGCATCAACACACCATCCTTGAGATAATACCCAACTGGAACTGCATCTATTTCTTTTTCAGGAAGGGCTCTCCTCTTTAGTACACCAATTTCAGGATCATTAGTTTGCTCCTCAATCAACCGCTTTCTGGACAGAGACAAGTCTCCAGACACATCAGAATCACCAGACCCATCCGGCTGGCTGAATAGAGAACTGATAAAAGTATCTGATAAGTCCTCAAACGGAGAAACCATAGTAGGCCAATCAGAGTCATGAGGCGAACCACCTGAGTCCTGACTATTCAATGTACTGGACGGCACCACATCATCTTCTTCTTTAGCCTTCTTGGCCATAGCACGAGTCACTGCGCAAGAAGGATACAGAGATGGGTCCTCATCCCCATCTTCAGTGCTCGGCTGTGAAGTAAGATGTACAGGGGGAACTACTTTGCCCCCAGCCAGGTCATTGCCTAGCAACAGAGAAACACCCTTTATAGGTAGACTTGACATAAGTCCCACCTTTACCTGTCCTGTAACTAAATCTGACTTCAAGAATATAGAGCGCAGGGGTACAGATACAGTCCTCCCTTCAATACCTTGTACAAGTATGAAATCCCCTGAAGCGGTCTCATCACGTAACTCCAAGGAGTCCATCAACAAAAGTGACTGAGAAGCTCCGGTATCCCTTAGGATATATATGGGGACAGGAGTAGTATGCTCATTCAGAGCCACAAATCCCCCTGACACAAATGGAAGAAATTCCTCCCTCACGAAGTCAGCTGTATCAGGTTTTTTAGCCCCACAAGAAGCAGGCAATTTAGCAGATTGGTTATCTACTACAGGGGTTTCTAACCTTGTTTTCACAAAGGCATTTGGTTTGGTATCCTTTTCTTTTTCTTTCTTAGCTTTAAGGAACCAACAGTTAGTTGTAACATGACCAGATTTCTTGCAATAACTGCAAACTAGACCACTTTTGTCACTGTCAGCTTTTACACTTTGATCAGACCTGTTACTGGATTTCTGAGCACCATCACCAGATTTGTCTTTGTCTTTGGGTGAGGAATCTTGGGTATCACCATAACCCTTTTTCTGAAATTGGGACCATTTATTGTTACTGCTAGACTGAAATTTGGACTTATGTGTGAGAACATATTCATCTGCAAATTTGGCAGCCGATTGCAAATTCAGCGCTTGCCTCTCATTAAGGTAGGTCTTAACATCATCTTTAACACAGTTCTTGAATTCTTCAACTAACACCATCTCTTTTAGTGAGTTGAAATCATCCTTGACCTCCATAGAAGTACACCAGCGCTCAAAGCAAACCTGCTTTTCATTAGCAAATTCAACATAAGTCTGATTTTCAGATTTCTTCAGACCTCTGAATTTCTGTCGGTAAGCCTCTGGAACCAACTCATAAGCTCTCAAAATAACCTTTTTGACAACCTCATAATCAGAGGAATCATCTGCAGACAAAGCCGAATAGGCTTGTTGAGCTTTACCCTTGAGGACAGTTTGCAACATCAGAGGCCAGTGTTCCTTTGGCCACTGGCAACTCTTTGCTACCTTTTCAAAACACTGGAAATAGTTGTCAACATCCTTTTCCGAAAATGGAGGCACCAGTTTTACCTCCTGACTGGCACAAAATTTATTTTTAGTTTCAATTTTTATTTTTAGTTGCTCCATTTGGAGTCTTTCTTCTCTATCGAGTTTCTCTAATTCAAAATCTCTCTGTCTTGCAAATTTTTCTAACTCAAATTCTCTTTGTTTTTCTTCTCTTGCTAATTTTTCTAACTCAAACTGCCTTTGTTTTTCTTTTTCTTCCCTCTCAAATTCTCTTTGTTTTTCTTTTTCCTCCCTTTCTTTTTCTCTTTCTTCCCTTTCTTTCTCTTTTTCCTCCCTTTCTTTTTCTCTTTCCTCCCTTTCAATCTCTAGCATTTTTAATTTAAGTTCCATTTCTATATTTGGATTTTCCACTGGAAACTTTTCCAGATCTCCTGGTGCAAACACATTTTCATCAATGTAATATTCAACTATCTCTCTAGCCAGTCTTGCTTTTCGCATGGCTGGTTTTACCTCTGTCAGCTCCAACTGTCTGCAAATTTCTAGCAGTTCTGTCTTTTTAAAAGACTTCAAAACCCCTACGGTTGGTGATGCCAAGAAATCATCCATTGCTGTTGTCAATATATATCTAGGAAAATTCACAAAAACAATTTCACAATTTGGAACGTTAGATTTTCAATAAATTACTCACACAATGGTCTATCCCGGACCTTGAGCCCCCAATTTGTTATGGCCCCAATTTGTTATTACATTTATAACACAACAGCAACAGCAAGGGATGACAAACACAGTTTTAACAACTAAAACACATTTAATTTCTAACGAAGACAAAGACTAATAACAACCTACAACTAAAGACCAAGATTGATAAATAAGAAAAAACAGAAATAATTACAGTCCCTTTTTAGTGGGGTGGCTTGGTGATGTCCTGGATGAAGAAAATGCTCAAACACAGTCAAAGAAATCCACAAAAGAAACGTCACAGGTCTTGAACAGAATGGCAGGTCTGGTCATCTTCATGCAATTTCTCCTACTACTCTTCTGTCTCAATTCTTTTCCTTATATACTCTTTTGCAGACCCCACCCACATTTAGACCTCTTTTTTTTTTATTTTCGGGGACTTGCCCCAGACATGTCTGGAAACATGTCCAAACATGACTCCAGTCTGAGCTTAACAAAAAAAGGTAAATACTGCCATCTAGTGGCCTATATTCACATTACAATACTAAAATTAAACATACTAATTATGCAATAATTAAAGTTGTACTTTAGCTTACTTCTTAGAAGTGTACCTTATTGTAAGTCTATTGTAAATTGTTCTAAAGTATACTTTTAAAAAGTATACTTTATTTCAAAGCACTTATAGTTGTAGATTAGTATTTTTATTAAAAGTGTACTTTTTTGAGTCATTTCTAATATATGGTTCATATACTTTATTAAAGTGCACTTAATTTGCACTTCTTTGGAAGTGAACTTAGATACACTTGTACTTCTAAATAGATAAAAATACAATAGATAAAAATGTACTTCACTGTAAGTCTATTTTAAATTGTTTTAAAATATACTTTTAAAAAGTTAAATTTATTTCAAAGCACTTAGACTAGTAGATTAGTATTCTTATTAAAAGTATATTTATTTATAATATATAGTTGGTATACTTTATTGAAGTGCACTTTAACTTCAATTAATTGGAAGTGGATTTATGTACTTATTTAAAAGTGCAATTTATTGTAAATCTATTTTAAATTTTTCAAAAGTATACTTTTGAAAAAGTATACTTTATTTCGAAGTACTTACATTAGTCAAATAGTGTTCTTAAGAAAAGTATCCTTATTTGAGTCACTTGTAATATACTGTTAGTACTTCATTAAAGTGCAGTTTAATTTTACTTATTTTGAAGTGAATTTAGCTACACTTAAAAATGTGCAAATGAAGTTGAATTTGTTTTAAGCTGTACTTCTTCATAGTTCTAACAGTGGTAATTTAGTTTACTTATGAAAGGAGTAATTATTTAGCAATACACTTTCTTCATATTACATGTATGTGGTAGTACTTTTGTACATTTGTTTTCATTTCATTCCCAGTTATGTTAAAATGCACAAATACTTGACTGTCAGAGAGAGATAAGTTTATTTAGCCAATGGAAACACATTGTTACAGCACATTATAATCAATCTGAGCAGGGATTTTTTGTTCAATATTGCTTGGTAGAACATATCTTCTTCTTAATCCTGACAAATATGTATTTCATCAGTATTATATTGCTACAGATTTTTAGTCTAATTCATTTACAGAGGAATAGGGAGGCCTTCTCCCTTGACTCATATAGAAATATGACACAGTTAAAACAGTAAAAAAAAGAAAAAAAAACATTCTAATGTTAATGTTATAACAAGCGCAAATTCGCAATAGCTGCAACCTCATACATGCATGCATCCATTAAATTTCCAAACATAGAGGTTGGCGACATCCGGGCAATGCTAAGAAGGAAATGCAATAACAAGGGCTTTGTCAAAGTTAATCAGTGATTATTTTTATAGTAAATTTATGGCTGTTTTTGTTTTATTTTCTTACAAACTTATTAATGTTACTGAAACATTGTTTAATTGCATGGATACCTCTTTTTAGAGGTTTTATGTTTTAATAAATACATATCATTTTGTTTTTTCAATAAATTGAAATGTATTTCTTTCATTGAACTGATTAGCACACTTTTAGTGTACTAGTGGTACCATAAAATAAGTAGATTGAAGTGAATGTGGCTACATTAAGTATACTTCTGTACCACTAACACAGTGCACCATACAGTACTAATACCTGCACCACCTACTGCACTTCAAATACACTTCGAAACCATACATCATAGTACAATTATATTATACTTGAAGAACAAATCTTTTGATGCTTTATTTGTGATTTTACTTCGCTATAAATGCATTTTTATTAACATAGTAGTGCACTTGAAAAGTAATACAAATAGTCAGAGAGTGCACTTGATCTAAACTTGAAGTATGATAAGTTTAATACTAAGTGCATTAAAAATACAATCCTACACAACTATCAATTTAATTGTAAGACCTTTTAAGTATATTTTGAACATACTGGTGGTCTAATACAATTGTACAGCAAGTGTATTTCAAATCAGGTGACAGTGTACTTGCAGTGGTATACTTTAGTACACTTAAAGTTTGTAAAAAGTTGTTCCAATTTAACATACTATTTACACTTTAAGTGTACTGAAGTGGTACACAAGTAGTACTCAATGACTGCTTGAGCACACTTAATTACACATAAAGGGGGCGAAAAAAGCATACTCTATACTTAGTTCAGTCTGTAAAAGTATAATTCAAGTATAGTATTTTTTCACCTGGGATGAGCTAAAAACTTCAACAAAGCGTGTTTCTATGAAAGTGCTTATAGCCGCAGTTTCAGCGCTCTAGCTTGCTTCCTGACGTAGATAGCAGCAAATTGCATCTAATTCAGTCATAGTCACTATTCACTCATTTCACTCTCTTATTCACTGAGTTAGACACAGAATGAAGGGTTTTGACGAGGAGACCTTAAAAAGACAAGTTTTTTAAAAAGTGCATATCTTCACTTTAGAAGCTCGTATACACTTTTAAATGTCCATACATGCCAATTTGACGAATCTATGCAATATTTGCATAGCAAAGTAATCTGAAGCACTACCCGGGCCACATACACGCCCATATTCAAGGTATGAGCTAAAAACCTTTACAAAGCTTTTTTCAATGAAAGTGCTTATAGCCACAGTTTCGTCGCTCTAGCTCGCTTCCTGACGTAGATAGCAGCAAATTCACTCTAATTCAATCATGTAGTCAATTTTCTTACATGTTTGTCAATTTCCCACTGTTAGACACAGAATGAAAAGTTTTGACGTGCAGACCTGAGGAAAAAAGAAAATATAAAAAAATTGCAATCTTCACTTGAGAAGCTTATATACACTTCCAAATGGCCATACATGGTAATTCAACGAATCTATGCAATATTTGCATTGCACAGTGATCTGAAGCACTACCCAGGCCAAACGCATGCACTGATTCAAGGTATGAGCTAAAAACCTCAACAAAGTGTGTTTCTATGAAAGTGCTCATAGCCACAGTTTCAGCGCTCTAGCTCGCTTCCTGACGTAGATAGCAGCAATTTTCATCTAATTCAGTCATAGAATCACTATTCACTCATTTTACTCTTTGATTCACTGAGTTAAACAAAGAATGAACGGTTTTGACGAGTAGACCTTAAAAAGGCAAGTTTTTTAAAAAGTGTGTATCTTCACTTTAGAAGCTCATGTACACTTCTAAAAATGTGCATACATGCCATTTCGACGAATCTATGCAATATTTGCATTGCACAGTGATCTGAAGCACTACCCAGGCCAAATACACGCACAGATTCGAGGTATGCGCTTAAAACCTCAAAAAAGCGTGTTTCTATGAAATTGCGTATAGCCACAGTTTCGGCGCTCTAGCTCGCTTCCTGACGGAGATAGCAACAAATTCACTCTAATTCAGTCATGTAGTCACTTTCCGACTGAGTTAGACACAGAATGAAAAGTTCTGACAAGCACACCTAAAAAAAAAATTTGTTTTTTAAAACGTGCATATCTTCACTTTAGAAGCTCATATACACTTCCAAATGGCCATTGTAATGTGAAAATAGGCCACTGGATAGCAGTATTTATCTTTTTTTTTTGTTAAGCTCAGACTGGAGCTAGGTTTGGGCATGTTTCGAGCATGTCTGAAACAAGTCCCAGAGAAAAGAAAAAAAAAGTCTAAAAGGTGGGTGGGGTCTGCTAAAGAGTATATAAAGGGGAGAATTGAGACTGTAAAGTAGTAGGAGAAATTGCAAGAAGAAGGATACATGTGACCAGACTTGTCATTCTGTTCAAGACCTGTGAAGTTTCTTTTGTGGATTTTTGCCCCATAGAGCATTTTCCTCACCCAGGACATCACCAAGCCACACCACCAAAAAGGGACCGTAAATATTTCTGTTTTTTGTCTTGTTAATCAATCTTGGTCAGTAGCGTAGCAAGTTGTTTAGTTGTCTGTTCATTAAATGTGTTTAAGTTTTTAAAACTGTCTCTGTCATCCCTTGCTGTTGCTGTTGGGTTTTAAATGTAATAACAAATTGGGGCCATAACAAATTGGGGGCTCGTCCGGGATAGACCATTGTGTGAGCAATTTATTGATAATCCAACATTTCAAATTGTAAAATTGTTTTTTTTTAATTGAATACATATATATTGACAGATCAACACCAATGGATGATTTCTTGGCATCACCAACCATTGAGGTTTTGAAGTCTTTTAAAAAGACAGAACTGCTACAAATTTGCAGACATTTAGAGCTGACTGAGGTAAAACCAGCCATGCGAAAAGCAAGACTGGCTAGAGAGATAGTTGAATATTACATTGATGAAAATGTGTTTGCACCAGGAGATCTGGAACAGTTTCCAGTAGAAAATCCAAATATAGGAATGGAACTTAAATTAAAAATGTTAGAGATTGAAAGGGAGGAAAAAGAAAAACAAAGAGAATTTGAGTTAGAAAAATTAGCAAGAGAAAAGAAGAAAAAAAGGGAGGAAAAGGAAAAACAAAGAATTTGAGAGAGAGAGAGAGGAAAGAGCAGAAAGAGAGAGACAGAGACAGAGAGATTTTGAATTGGAGAAACTCGATAGAGAAGAAAGACTCCAAATGGAGCGACTAAAAATTAAAACTGAAACTAAAAATAAATGTTGTGCTAGCCAGGAGGTAAAATCTGGTGCCTCCATTTTCGGAAAAGGATGTTGACTACTATTTCCAGTGTTTTGAAAAGGTAGCAAAGAGTTGCCAGTGGCCAAAGGAACACTGGCCTCTGATGTTGCAAACTGTCCTCAAGGGTAAAGCTCAACAAGCCTATTCAGCTTTGTCTGCAGATGATTCCTCTGATTATGAGGGTGTAAAAAAGGTTATTTTGAGAGCTTATGAGTTGGTTCCAGAGGCTTACCGACAGAAATTCAGGGGTCTGAAGAAATCTGAAAATCAGACTTATGTGCAATTTGCTAATGAGAAGAAGGTTTGCTTTGAGTGCTGGTTGAAGAATGCGTGAAGAAGTTGTTATGGCCCCAATTTGTTATTACAATTTACAACACAACAGCAACAGCAAGGGATGACAGACACAGTTTAAAAAACTTAAACACATTTAATTTTTAACAAAGACAATAACGACTAAACTAATATTCTGACCAAGATTGAATACAAAAAACAGAAATATTTACAGTTTCCTGGTGATGTGCTAGGTGAGCAAAAAAAAACTCAAACGCAGGCAAAAATCCACAAAAGAAACTTCACAGGTCTTGAACAGAAATGACAGGTCTGGTCACACGTATCCTTCTTCTTGCAATTTCTCCTACTACTTTACTGTCTCAATTCTTTTCCTTATATACTCTTTTGCAGACCCCACCCACATTTAGACCTCTTTTTTTTAATTTTCGGGGACTTGCCCCAGACATGTCCAGGACATGTCTAAACATAGCCCCAGTCTGAGCTGAATAAAAAAAAAGGTAAATACTGCCATCCAGTGGCCTATATTCACATTACAAAGTGTTAGTTGAAGAATTCAAGAACTGTGTTAAGGATGATGTTAAGACCTACCCTAATGAGAAGCAAGCACTGAATTTGCAATCAGCTGCCAAATTTGCAGATGAATATGTTCTTACACATAAGTCCAAATTTCAGTCTAGTAGTAACAATAGATGGTCCCAATTTCAGAAAAAGGGTTACGGTGATACCCAAGATTCCTCACCCAAAGACAAAGATAAATCTGGTGATGGTGCTCAGAAATCCAGTAACAGGTCTGATCAAAGTGTGAAAGCTGACAGTGACAAAAGTTTGCAGTTATTGCAAGAAATCTGGTCATGTTGCAACTAACTGTTGGTTCCTTAAAGCTAAGAAAGAAAAAGAAAAGGACCCCAAACCAAATGCCTTTGTGAAAGCAAGGTTAGAAACCTCCGTAGTAGATGACCGCTCTGCTAAATTGCCTGCTTCTGGTGGGGCTAAAAAGCCTGATACTGCTGACTTTGTGAGGGAGGAATTTCTTCCATTTGTGTCAGAGGGATTTGTGGCTCTGAATGAGCATACTACTCCTGTCCCCATATATATCCTAAGGGATACCGGAGCTTTTCAGTCACTTTTGTTGATGGACTCCTTGGAGTTACGTGATGAGACCGCTTCAGGGGATTTCATACTTGTACAAGGTATTGAAGGGAGGACTGTATCTGTACCCCTTTATATTCTTGAAGTCAGATTTAGTTACAGGACAGGTAAAGGTGGGACTTATGTCAAGTCTACCTATAAAGGGTGTTTCTCTGTTGCTGGGCAATGACCTGGCTGGGGGCAAAGTAGTTCCCCATGTACATCTTACTTCACAGCCGAGCACTGAAGATGGGGATGAGGACCCATCTCTGTATCCTTCTTGCGCAGTGACTCGTGCTATGGCCAAGAAGGCTAAAGAAGAAGATGTTGTGGTGCCGTCCAGCACATTGAATAGTCAGGACTCAGGTGGTTCGCCTCATGACTTTGGTTGGCCTACTATGGTTTCTCCGTTTGAGAACTTATCAGACACTTTTATCAGTTCATTGTTCAGCCAGCCAGATGGCTTTGGTGATTCTGATGTGTCTGGAGACTTGTCTCTGTCCAGAAAGCGGTTGATTGAGGAGCAAACTAATGATCCTGAAATTTGTGCACTAAGGAGGAGAGCCCTTCCTGATAAAGAAATAGACGCAGTTCCAGTTGGGTATTGTTAAAGGAATTTTAACATTATATTCCTCGTATCACCTTCACATAAGAAACCCAGACTACTCAGGGAAAAAATCAGTCAGAGGCAGAGAAGTTAATATTCAAGCCAAAGTCTTTTCTGCAGCAAAGGATCCCCATACAAGTCAAGTCAAAATGGAGGACAAGAACAGTTTCTGATTCTGTGGCTTCTATAGTGTTACGGCACGACTTTAGGTAGGGTGAGACTGACGTAAGATTGCGAGAAGGGGGGTTTGGCTTAACTCTCACTTCCTGTCAATGAATTGATAAAAAAGACACCTGCTGCAACTGAGGGGAAAAAGCGACCTCATTTTCCTTTCTGGTCTGAAGACGGCAGCACTGGAGAATGAACGCCATCACACTTACAGAATCTACTCGGGACTTTAATTCCCTTGAATGAATTTAACCATCATAACGGCGCTTGTGCTAGCCAAGTCGGAACCCGAAGCCTGGCGGCGGGGACGCCCAAAGCCGAGCTCGGGCATTGAGTGGCGAGTCCGGGCGTTGGGAGAAGAAGAGGTGAGTGGCCTAAATGCCCCCTCCCCTAGATAGATAAGTACCCACACATAGAGATACGTGAGGCATACGTTTCAAGTCTTGTGCACTCACTTTAGGGAAAGAACTTAGTGTAACAGGCACGAATGTTGGGAATTTTTGCAGAACAGGTACATTATTAACGAGCCAGGTAGAACGTTTGTTAGCCGTGTAACAAGTGGGGGCATTCGTCCAGGAGATGAACTGTTGTGTGTGGTCTGTAGTGTATAGTGTGTTTAGTCTGGTGCTGTCTGTGTTTGGAGTTAAGCTTGTTGCTAGCTGTGGGATTTTGGCATGCTAGCTCTTTGTGGGATAGCTAGTTTGGTTATCTGTTAGCCACGCTGGTTTTGTGTTAGCTCGCTCATGCCAAGCATTTCAGGTTGGCTGAATGGTCGCGAGGGTTGAGTTGACCTGTGTTTTCATGTGCGGTAACGGTAGGTAAAATTTTTTTTAGTAGTTCGGGTACCTTTTCAGGCTTGTGGCCTAGTTTTTGTGTTGTGTTTGCATTTTTGTGCAAACGCCACGTGCATTTTAAATGTTTGGAGACCGTAGCTTTGTCTGGCGGGTGGTGTAGTGGCGATTCAGGTGCGTTGGTTTTGAGTCTTAACAGCTGGATTGCCGAGGATCATTTAAAGTTGCATGGAGTTAGCGCTGTGTGCGGTCCAATTGCCGATTGTTGTGCAGTGTGTGTCTATGCTGTTTGTTTGGTTGGGATTAGTCTTTAGCCAATTTGTATGTTGTAGCTTCCCTTGTTTAAGTGTTAGTGAAAAGTGAGAATGGCGGAATTTGAGCCTGAAGAGTTTGTGGTAATTGAAGGAATTTGTGCACGGTTAGTGAAGTTGGACAAAGCCAAACTCTGGACGTTGATAGAATATTTGGACTTGGATGTCGCGGAAGAGGCTAGAAAGCCAGAGTTGGTACAAGTGATTTTGCTTCATTGTAATGCTGAAGAGAGGGGAAAAGAGGAGGAAAGACTGGAGCAAGAGAGACAGCATCGGGAAAGAGACAGAGAAAGGGCGCATGAGAAGGAGAGGCTCGATGTAGAGAGAACCAAGCTTACTCTAGCTCGGAGAAGTCAGGAGGAGGGGGAACGTTTTGATGTGGCCAAATGTTTTCCTTTGGTGCCGAAGTTTGACCCGGCGAAGGTCGAGTCGTTTTTTAATATGTTTGAAAAGATTGCTATTCAGCGAACATAGCCTAAAGAACACTGGGTAACGCTGATTCAGGGGTCATTGACAGGAAAAGCTCAGGAGGCTTATGTCGCGTTAAGCCTAGAAGAAAGCGATGATTATGATGGAGTTCGGCAAGCAGTCATGAAGGCCTATGAGTTAGTCCCAGAGGCCTATAGACAGCAATTTAGGTCTGAAAGGGTAAGATCGGGACAGACCTATGTGGATTTCGCCCGGCAACAAGAAGCTGCTTTTGATAAGTGGCTAAGGACTAGTGAAGTCTATGACTTCAAGGAGCTGCGGGAACTGATGGTGTTAGAGCAGTTTAAGCAGCGTCTGCCGAAAGTCATCCAGGTGCATCTGAATGATCTTGGTGTTGACGCGGTATCAAGAGCTGCTGAGGCGGCTGATAATTATGTCCTTGTACATAAAGATGCTTGGTGTGATAAGCCTGGGGCTCTAGGTAAAAGGCCAGGAGATATGGAGAAGAGCCCGGCTGAAAGAAATGGTGGTGGCAGGCGGCCCTTTGTGAATGGGGGAGTTGGTAACGCCGGTGGTGGATGTTCCCCTGCAGTTTTTCGTAGTGGTGGGCAGTCCCATAAGTCGTCTCCTTTCCGAGGAGACATTATTTGTCATTATTGTGGCAAGTTGGGTCATATTAAATCCCGTTGTCATGCTTTTCAGAAAAGAGAGGTGCCAAGAACAGAGGCTGCTCGCTCAGTTGTTTGTAACCTTATGGAGGTGAATTCAACTGTAGGGCCCATTAAAGCTGGGTAAAATATGTTTGAGGGTTTTGTGTCTCAGGGGGCTGTTGCAGTTGAGGAAGGGGTGTTTGAGACTCCGGTGACAGTACTTAGAGACACAGCCTCTGGTCAATCGGTGTTAGTAGCCGGCATTGTTGATTTGCCTGTGACTGCTGCTTTAGGCACTTTTGTTCCAATTAAAGGTTTTGGAGGTACATATAGTGCTGTTCCTTTGTATCAAGTGTTTGTGCGAACAAATATTTTTGTGGGATATGCTCAGGTTGGGGTTGTGTCTGAGTTGCCTGTGCGAGGGGTTACTTTCCTGTTGGGGAATGACTTGGCTCAGAATCAAGTAGTTGTAACTCCCCATTTGTCTCCTACACCTTGTGAAGTGGTGGAGACTAAGGCTCTGGAGGAGGAGTATCCTGCAGCGTTTCCGGTTTGTGCAGTTACTCGCTCCCAGGCTAGAGCCCTTGTAGACCCCCCAGTTGCTGTGGGGGGAGGAGTAGTAGAAAGGCAACCGGTTAAGGAGATATTGACTCAGCCGGATACTGCCCCAGTTGACTTAGTTGATACTGGTTTTGCTAAATGGTGTGGAATGGATCAGTTGCCGATGTTGAGCCAGAGCTCGTTGGTGGCTGAGCAGAAACGGGATCCAACTTTGAGTCTCCTAAGGGAAACTGCCGCTACCCATGAGGAGAGTCAAGATATGGCTGAGGGGTTTTTTTTGAAGGAAGATGTGCGTATGAGGAAGTGGAGGCCTCCAGATAGGCCTGCCACTGAGGAATGGGGTGAGTATGAACAAATAGTTCTGCCACCTAGTTACCATGAAGAGGTGTTGAAGTTGGCCCATGAAACCCCTTTAGCTGGTCACTTGGGCATCAGGAAGACCCAGGGAAAAATCATGAGGTATTTTTATTGGCCTCAGCTCCATAAAGATGTAGTCTCTTTTTGTCAGTCTTGCCATTCTTGTCAGTTGGTAGGAAAGCCTAACCAAAAGATTCCTGTCGCCCCTTTGACACCTGTACCCGTGGTGGAAGAGCCTTTCTCGCGGGTGGTCATTGATTGTGTTGGCCCATTGCCCAAGACCAAGAAGGGCAATGAATTCCTGCTCACCATTATGGATGTTACCACTCGTTTTCCCGAGGCAATCTCCTTGAGAAATATCAAGGCACGAATTATTATAGAGGCTCTAGTGGGTTTCTTTTCTAGATTTGGGTGGCCTAAGGAGGTTCAGCATGATAGGGGGACTAATTTTGTGTCTGGGGTTTTTCAAGAGGTTATGGTTGAGTTGGGTATTTCGCAGGCTGTGTCCTCCGCCTATCATCCTGAATCCCAAGGGGTTCTGGAAAGGGCGCACCAGACGTTGAAAACTATGTTGAAGATCTATTGCATACAGTTTCCAGGGGACTGGGATGTGGCTGTTCCGTTTTTGCTGTTTGCTATAAGGGACTCTGTCAGTGAGTCTACAGGCTTTACTCCCTTTGAACTTGTCTTTGGTCACGAGGTGAGAGGCCCCCTAAAACTGCTTAAGGATCAGATGCTGCAACCAAAATCCAACGAAACCATGTTACAGTATGTCTCTGCATTTAAGGATCGGTTGTGGGCGGCTTGTCAGGTAGCCAGGGAAAACCTGGGGAAAGCTCAGGGGCGTATGCAGGCTCAGTGGGATCAGAAAGCTGTGGAGCGTAGTTTTGTGATTGGTGATCAGGTTTTGGCCTTGGTGTCACAGCGTGTGTCTAGTTTAAGTGCGTCATTCTGTGGTCCATACACTGTCATAAAGAAAGTGGGCAGTAAAAATTATGTGATCAGTACCCCAGAAGGGAAGAGGAAAATCCGGTTGTGCCATATTAATTTGCTCAAGAAGTAACGCGGTCCGTCCCAGGGGCCGCCAGTTGCGTGTGTTGTTATGGCTGGGGTGCCAGAAGAGGATGATGGTGGGGAAGCCGAAGCGGTCGGGTTCCGTTTGGGGAATACAGAGGCTCTTCGGTTGCTTGACCACCATCTAGTGCATTTACCGGCAGAGTGGCAGCCTAAGATAAAGGGGCTTTTAGTGGAGTTTTCTCCTCTTTTTCAAGATGTCCCAGGGCGTACCTCGATGGCAGTTCATGATGTGAATGTGGGTGCGTCAGTGCCCATAAAGCAGCATCCATATAGGCTAGCTCCCTCCAAGTTTCAGATTTTAAAGGAAGAGTTGTGTTATATGTTAGAGATTGGTGTCATTGAGCGCGGGCAAAGTGAATGGAGCTCTCTGGTAGTGCTTGTCCCTAAGCCAGATGGTACAATGAGACCATGTATAGATTACCGCAGGGTCAATCAGGTAACAAAGGCGGACGCTTTTCCTATTCCACGGTTAGAAGACTGTATAGATCGGATTAGTAGGGCCACAGTTGTGTCCAAGCTAGATCAACTAAAGGGATATTGGCAGGTGCCATTAACTCCAAAGGGCAAGGAGGTATCTGCTTTTGTGACTCCTGAAGGTCTATACTTGTGTAATGTTCTCCCTTTTGGGATGAAAAATGCGCCCGCTACCTTCCAGCGGCTTATGAACAACCTTACCAATGGTTTGACCTTTGTGGTTACATATATTGATGACGTTGTTGTGTTTAGTAGCTCGTGGGAGGAGCATTTAGTACACCTGAGACGGCTCTTCGAGAAACTATTGGAAGCTGGTCTGGTAGTAAATTTGTCTAAGTGCGAGTTTGGAAGGGGGCAGGTGACGTACCTGGGGCATCTATTGGGGCAGGGGAAGGTTATGCCTCGTCGGGCCAAGGTAGAGGCTATTTTGGATCTTCCCCAGCCAAGGAACCGCCGTGAGGTACTGAGGGTGTTGGGTATGTGTGGATTTTACCGAAGATTCGTGCCCAATTTTGCTGCAGTTACCGTGCCTTTAACCAATCTCTTGAAAAAGGATGTGAAGTTTGCCTGGACTGATACCTGTGAGCAGGCATTTGCAGGAGTGAAGGCCATTTTGGCATGCGAGCCTGTACTTCTTGCCCCGAATTTTGAGGCCCCATTTAAGCTAGCAGTGGATGCTTGTGATATTGGTGTGGGGGCAGTACTCCTGCAGGCTGATGACACTGGATTAGACAGGCCTGTGGCGTACTTTTCCAGAAAGCTTGGCAAACACCAGAAAGCCTATTCCACAATAGAGAAAGAAGCTTTGGGTCTTGTCTTAGCCATTAAACATTTTGAGGTTTATGTGTCTCATGCAGGTCGTGAGGTTGAAGTTTATACAGACCATAATCCTCTTGCTTTTCTTGCTCGGTTTCAGACAGCCAATCAAAGGGTGTTCAGGTGGGCCTTAGCCTTGCAGCCTTATAGCTTGGTCGTGAGGCATGTGGCAGGCAAAGATAATTTTCTGGCTGATACATTATCCTGGATGCCTGTGGAGGGGCCAACTTGAAGCACTAATGTAGTCAATTTGGTTCAGTTTGTATCTTTAGTTTCTAGTATGAGCCCTTATAGGGAAAGGAGTAAGGTTGTCTACTTTGGTGGCACTCATTACCCTTTCTAAGGGAGAATTACGAGTTTGTTTATACATCAGGGTTTTCCCGGAGTTGTAGACTCTCTCGTGTTTACGTGTAAATAATTTGGTGAGAGGTGGGTAGGAAAAGGGAAATATTTTAGAGGAAAAAAAAAATTTAAAAAAAAAAGGGAAAAAATCCACAGAAAATATTGTCGTACACATATTAGAGGGTTTTTTTTTTTTTTTGATGGGGGGAGGGATGTTACGGCACGACTTTAGGTAGGGTGAGACTGACGTAAGATTGCGAGGAGGGGGGTTTGGCTTAACTCTTACTTCCTGTCAATGAATTGATATCAATTGAATTGATAGCTCCATTGCAGCCTATCCCAGCATTTGGGGAGCCATTCTCTAGGGTCATTGTTGATTGTGTTGGTCCATAACCCAAGACTAGATCTGGAAATCAGTACTTGTTGACAATCATGTGTGCATCTACCAGATTCCCTGAAGCCATACCTCTACGTAACATCAAGGCAACTGCAATCTCAAAGGCTTTGATAAAGTTCTTCACTTTGTTTGGCCTTCCCAGGGAAATTCAGTCAGACCAAGGTAGCAATTTCACTTCAGGATTGTTTCAGCAGGTTGTGTATGAACTAGGTGCAAAGCAGATTCTTTCTAGTGCCTATCATCCAGAAAGTCAGGGTGCCTTAGAGCGGTTTCATTCCACTCTCAAGATAACGATGAGGACTTATTGTTATGACCATGAGAAAGACTGGGATGAAGGTGTTCATTTGCTGTTGTTTGCAGCTAGAGAAGCAGTGCAGGAGTCTACTGGATTCAGCCCGTTTAAGCTAGTGTTTGGCCATGAACTGAGAGGACCTTTGCAATTATTGAGTGAACAATGGCAAGAGGAAGAGCCGCACATCAGTCTGTTAGACTATGTTAGCAAGTTCAAGCAAAGATTGACCTACCCAAAGAGAACTTGAAATCAAGTCAGGGAAAAATGAAAACTTGGTGTGATCATAAGGCTAGAAGCCGTGAGTTTAAACCAAGAGATAAGGTTCTTGTGTTGTTTCCCTTGCAGTCCAATCCATTGCAGGCTAGATTTCATGGTCCTTATGAAATTCTGACAAAACTCAATGATCTCAATTACATTGTGAAGACTCCAGATAGGAGAAAACCAAAACAATTGTGTCACATTATCATGCTGAAGCCTTATCATGACAGAAATGCTAGGGTTGCAGCTGTCACTTCAGATTCTCCTATGGCCAAGATTTGTGAAGATGAGGGGGAGTTTCAAGATGATGAACCTAGAATTAAAGCTGAAGTTCTTTCATGTAAATTGTCAAATTCTGAAGTGTTGCAAAATCTTGATGTAAAACTCCAGCACTTAGAACCCTCACAGAGAGATCAGTTTGAAAGGTTGATCAAGAAATATGAGGATTTGTTTCCTGATGTTCCAAAGAGAGTTACTATAGCCTCTCATGATGTAGATGTTGGTGATGCCAAACCAATAAAACAGCATCCATACCGGATGAATCCTGAAAAGAGAAAGATTGCTGAGAAAGAGGTTGAGTACATGTTAGAACATGATATTATCAGACCCTCCAACTCAGATTGGAGTTCACCCTGTGTGCTAGTTCCAAAACCTGATGGAAGTACTAGATTCTGTACAGATTATCGCAAAGTCAATGCTGTAACTAGAACTGATGTGTTTCCAATACCTAGGATTGATGATTGTATTGATAGAGTAGGGCAAGCAAAGTTTCTGACTAAGATTGATTTATTGAAGGGTTATTGGTGTGTGCCTTTACCTGAGAGGGCCAAGAGCATTTCTGCTTTTGCCACACCATCTGGGTTGTACCAGTATGAAGTCCTACCCTTTGGGATGAAAAATGTCCCAGCCACATTCCAAAGGATGATACAGTCTACAATCGCCGGATTGCCACACACGGGTGCATACATCGATGACCTGATCACATGGAGTGACTCCTAGGAAGAACATCTAAAAGATGTAAAGACGTTGTTCCAGCGCCTGACCCAGGCTAACCTGACTGTTAACCTGAACAAGAGTGACTTTGGTTGTGCTACTGTCACCTATCTTGGCTACGTCATAGGCCAGGGTAAGGTGGCACCCATAAATGCTAAAGTCCAAGCCATCATGGACTTTCCAGCTCCTGACAACAAAAAAGCTTTGCGCCGCTTCCTTGGAATGACCGGGTACTACCGCAAGTTCTGCAAGAACTTTGCTGAGATTGCTCTCAGTCTAACTAACCAACTGAAGAAAGGCGTAAAGTTCACTTGGGATGATGCATGCCAGAGAGCCTTCGATCGCCTGAAGTCTCTGCTGTGTCACTTCCCCGTGCTCAAATCTCCTGACTTCAACAAACCGTTCTCCATCGCGGTCGATGCTAGCGACCAAGGTTGTGGATCTGTGCTCCTACAGAGAAGTGACTCTGATGACATTGAGCATCCCGTGGCATACTTCTCAGGAAGTTCAATCGCCACCAAACGAACTATTCCACAATAGAGAAGGAACTGTTGGCTCTCGTCCTTTCTTTACAACACTTTGAGGTTTATGTTTGTACAGGGCAAAAAAGCCAATGATTGTGTACACTGACCACAATCCGTTAATGTTTTTGAGTAAGATGAAAAACAAGAATCGGAGATTGTTGAATTGGAGTTTGATTTTACAGGAGTTTGACTTGGAAATTAAGCATGTGAAGGGTACAGACAATGTAATTGCTGATTGCTTATCCCGTATTTGAATATGTATATGTATATCATGTGTTTATTTGAATATTGTATGATATGTATATATAGGCAAGGGTTCACTTAACCATTTTGTATTGAAAAGAAAAATTTTGCCTTTATGAGTCAAAATTTTTCCCTTTTGGAATGGAGGTGTAATGTGAATATGGGCCACTGGATGGCAGTATTTACCTTTTTTTTTATTCAGCTCAGACTGGAGCTATGTTTAGACATGTCCTGGACATGTCTGGGGCAAGTCCCCGAAAATTAAAAAAAGAGGTCTAAATGTGGGTGGGGTCTGCAAAAGAGTATATAAGGAAAAGAACTGAGACAGTAAAGTAGTAGGAAAAATTGCAAGAAGAAGGATACGTGTGACCAGACCTGTCATTTCTGTTCAAGACCTGTGAAGTTTCTTTGTGGATTTTTGCCTGCGTTTGAGCATTTTCCTTACCCAGGACATCACCAAGCCACCCCAACAAAGAGGGACTGTAAATATTTCTGTTTTTTGTTGTATTCAATCTTGGTCAGTTGTTAGTTAGTTGTGATTGTCTGTTAATTAAATGTGTTCAAGTTTTTAAAACTGTTTCTGTCATCCCTTGCTGTTGCTGTTGCTGTTATGTTGTAAATGTAATAACAAATTGGGGCCATAACAGTGCGTACAGCCACAGTTACAGCACTCTAGCTTGCTTCCTGACGGAGATAGCAGCAAATTCACTCTAATTCAGTCATGTAGTCTCTTTTCGTTCGTGTTTGTCACTTTCCCACAGATTTTTGCACAGAATGAAAAGTTTTGATGAGCAGACCTAAGAAAAAGTACGTTTTTAAAAAAGTGCATATCATCACTTCAGAAGCTCATATACAATTCCAAATGACCTTATTTGCACATTGGACCAATCTATGCAATATTTGCATTGCACAGTGATCAGAAGCACTACCCAGGCCAAATACACGAACAGATTAAATGTACGAGCTGAAAACCTCAAGAAAGCGTGTTTCTATGAAAGTATGTATAGCCACAGTTTCAGCGCTCTAGCTCTCTTCCTGATGGGGAGAGCAGCAAATTCACTCAAATTCAGTCATGTAGTCTCTTTACGTTCATGTTTGTCACTTTCCCACAGATTTTGGCACAGAATGAAAAGTTTTGAAGAGCAGGCCTAAGAAAAAGCAAGTTTTTTAAAGAGTACATATCTTCACTTTAGAAGCTCATATACACTTCCAAACGGTTGTACTTGCACATTAGACCAATCTATGCATTATTTGTATATCAAAGTGATCTGATGCACTTCCGAGGCCAAATACATTCCCAAATTCCAGGCATGAGCTTGAAACCTCAAAAAAGCTTCTTCTCATGAACGTGCGTACAGCCACAGTTACAGCACTCTAGCTTGCTTCCTGACGGAGATAGCAGCAAATTCACTCTAATTCAGTCATGTAGTCTCTTTTTTTTCATGTTTGTCACTTTCCCACAGATTTTGGCACAGAATGAAAAGTTTTGATGAGCAGACCTAAGAAAAAGTATGTTTTTTTTTTTTTTTTTTCTTTTTTTTAAAAATTTGGCATCTCCAATCCCACCCGAATTTGGAATGCCCAATTGGGGAACTATGTATGCGACCGTCGTATGCGACCCCTTGCTGCCAACTCAGGATAGTGAAGACAGTTCACGGCTCTCCTCCGAAGCACGTGCCTGTCAGCCACTGATTCTTATACACTCGCTGGTTGAATCTTCGCAAGTTCAGAGCGAGGGCGGAGGATACCCGGACATGAACCAAGCCGGAGTCTTCCTGACGAGCGCCCGTCTGGTCAACAGGAGGCGCTGGAGCAACGAACAAAGCTGTCATCGAATACCCAAATCCGGCAGTCCCTTCCCAATTTGTTACCCTGTAGCGCGATAGCCAATTGTGCGCTACTCTGAAAAAGCTGCCGACCCCTGCCGGTGGGTACGCCGAGGCTCGAACCCGCGACGTGGTAATCACCTCTGCACTACAGCGCAGTGCCTTAACCGTGTGAGCCACCCGGGAGTTTTTTTTTTAAAAAGTACATATCTTCACTTCAGAAGCTCATATACACTTCCAAATGGCCTTATTTACACATTGGACCAATCTATGCAATATTTGCATTGCACAGTGATCTGAAGCAGTACCCAAGCCAAATACACGCACAGATTCAATGTATGAGCCAAAATCCTCAAGAAAGTGTGTTTCTATGAAAGTG
This sequence comes from Gymnothorax reevesii, assembly GCA_029721435.1. Lineage (NCBI taxonomy): Eukaryota > Metazoa > Chordata > Actinopteri > Anguilliformes > Muraenidae > Gymnothorax > Gymnothorax reevesii. The sequence continues at coordinate 45,046,112 of CM056592.1, forward strand.
TGAATAGCCACAGTTTCAGCGCTCTAGCTTCCTTCCTGACGGAGATAACATTGAATTCACTCTAATTCAGTCATGTAGTCTCTTTTCGTTCATGTTTGTCACTTTCCCACAGATTTTGGCACAGAATGAAAAGTTTTGACGATCAGACCTAAGAAAAAGTACGTTTTTTTAAAATAGTACATATCTTCACTTCAGAAGCTCATATACACTTCCAAATGGCCATAAATGTAAATTGGACAAATCTATGCAATATTTGCATTACACAGTGATGTGATGCACTCCCGACGCCAAATACATGCCCAAATTCAAGGTATGAGCTTGAAACCTCAAAAAAGCTTCTTCTCATGAACGTGCGTATAGCCACCGTTACAGCACTCTAGCTTGCTTCCTGACGGAGACAGCAGCAAATTCAGTCCAATTCGGTCATGTAGTCTCTTTTCGTTCATGTTTGTCACGTTCCCACAGATTTTTGCACAGAATGAAAGGTTTTGACGAGCAGACCTAAGAAAAAGTAAGTTTTTGAAAAAGTGCATATCTTCACTTCAGAAGCTCACTTCCAAATGGCCTTATTTGCACATTGGACCAATCTATGCAATATTTGCATTGCACAGTGATTTGAAGCAGTACCCAAGCCAAATACACGCACAGATTCAATGTATGAGCCAAAAATATGGAGTTAAATTACTGCCAAAACCTTGTATACAAACCGCTCGCTTCCTGACGGAGAGAGCAGCAAATTCACTCTAATTCAGTCATGTAGTCACTTTTCTTCCATGTTTGACACTTTCCGACTGAGTTAGACACAGAATGAAAAGTTTTGACGAGTAGACCTTCAAAAAGCAATTTTTTAAAAAGTGTATATCGTCACTTTAGAAGCTCCTATACACTTCCAAATGGCCATAGATGCAAATTGGACAAATCTATGCAATATTTGCATTACACAGTAATCCGATGCACTCCTGAGGCCAAATACATGCCCAAATTCAAGGTATGAGCTTGAAACCTCAAAAAAGCTTCTTCTCATGAACGTGCGTATAGCCACAGTTACAGCACTCTAGCTTGCTTCCTGACGGAGAGAGCAGCAAATTCACTCTAATTCAATCATGTAGTCATGTAATTAGGTTTCCCTTATGTTCCACCCCTTGTTAATTATATTAAGATCCAATACCTGTGTCTCTCCGTGCCCCTGCCCTATAACTGTTCCAGCTCTGCAGCACTTCAGATTAGATCTGATTTCGCTCGTGCTATACTCCCTGCCCTGTGCACCTTCCCTCTGGTCCCCTTACCTTCTGTGTTTCATCAGCCTCATTTCCCAGCCCAGCCTGCCCTGCCTGCTGCCTTCTAGCCCCTGGTGCCCCCTTCGCCTTCCTGCGCCCCAGTGTTCCAGTCGCCTTCGCCTTCCTGCGCCCCAGTGTTCCAGTCGCCTTCGCCTTCCTGCGCCCCAGTGTACCAGTCGCCTTTGCCTTCCTGTGCCCCAGCGTGCCAGTCGCCTTCGCCTTCCTGTGCCTCAGTGTGCCAGTCGTCTTCGCCTTCCTGTTCCCTAGCGTGCCAGTCGCCTTCGCCTTCCTATGCCCTAGCGTGCCAGTCGCCGTCGCCTTCCTGTGCCCTTGCATGCCAGTCGCCTTCGCCTTCCTGTGCCCTAGCGTGCCAGTCACCTTCGCCTTCCTGTGCCCTAGCGTGCCAGTCGCCATCCTGTGCCCCTGTGTGCCAGTCGCCTTCGTTTCCTGAGCCCCAGCGTTCCTGCCGTCTCCTAAGCCCAAGATGTTCCTGCCGTCCTGTCTGCCCCCTCCTGATGTTTCCCCTACCCTTCTCCCGGCCAGCTGTGCCTTCCGAGTCAGCCACCTGCCAGCTGTGCCCGTCGTCTCATCCTGTGCCAGCCCTCTGCCTGTTGTTCCCGAGTTCCCTTGTTCCCGAGTGATTCCTAGTTCCCTTGTTCCGAGTTCCCCTAGCTCCCTCATTCCGAGTGTCCCCTAGTTCCCTTGTTCCCGAGTGTTCCCTTGTTCCAAGTGTCCCCTAGTTCCCTTGTTCCCAAGTGTTCCTTAGTTCCCTTGTTCCCAAGTGTTCCCTAGTTCCCTTGTTCCCGTGTGTTCCCTTGTTCCTGCGTGTCCCCTAGCTCCCTTGTTCCCGCGTGTCCCCTAGCTTCCTTGTTCCCGAGTGTCCCCTAGCTCCCTTGTCCCGAGTCTGTCCTCTAGTGTCTCCGGTTGTTTTGGATTCCTGTGTTCTCCTCCCTTCAGTGCAGTTGCAAGGTGTTTCTGTTGGCCGGAGTGCCCCGTTTCCCCCCCCCCTTTCTAGTTTTCTGTTTATTTAATAAATTCTTTTGGACCCCCGCTTCTGGCAGCTCTCCCCCTTTGTCTCTTTGTCCCAGTGTTTTCCCTCTCCAGATCATAACATATTCAGGCTATGTGAACACCATCGGGTCCTCATATGTAAGCGCTTTCTCGACTTTTCCGAATTTAGCACTGCAGCGGATGTGAGTGGGTGGAGCGAAAGAAATTCGCCCGTCTATGCTGTCATCGGGCCAGGGGGAGAAGGGAGCGTTGAGGCAGAACGGGCCGCACGGAAAGAAAACAGGCGAACTAACGAGTCTTGTAACTAATTGGGAGAAGATGGAGTGGGAAGAGGAGAAAGGAGGGAAAAACAAAAGGAAAAAAGAAATAGAAAAAGGAAATGGGGTGGAAATATATGTAGTTGGAATGAAATTAGTGGGAGAGTATCATCAAACAAATCGTGCTTTCAGTGACAGCCATTTCGTAGGTAGATTTATCAAGCAAGAAGAGGGTGATGTTAGAGCAGTGAGGGTTTGCAGGAGTGGTCTGGTAATAATTGAGTGTAAATCAAAGCGTCAAAGGGACAGGGCTCTGAAAATCAAGGACTTTGATTTAAATGAAGTAACATGTTTTAAAATGCGCAATCAGCCAACTGTTAAAGGAGTTATTAGTGGCATTGTTCACTCGGTGAAAGCTGATTCATTTATGGAGGTAGATGGTGACTGTGGCGCTAGACGCTTTAAAAGTTATCGAGACGGCAAAGAAACTGATAGCTTATCAGTTTTATTAGAGTTTGAGGGGGAACTACCGGAACGAGTATATTTGGATTATGTTAGTTATAGAGTAAGGGCTTATGAACGGACTCCATTAAGATACTTTTGGTGTCAAGATTACGGTCATGTGGCAGCAGTTTGTAGGAGAAGGATTTATCGTTGTAGACGGTGTGGGAAGGATGGGTGTAATGAGGACGAATGCAAATTGACAAAGGAAAGAGCTGTATGCCTTCACTGTGGGGGAAATCATGAAGCGGGTGTAAAACAATGCGAGCGATAGAAAGTTGAGGGTGAGATTGCACGGAAACGTGTAGAAAGTAAAATTTAGTATGCAGAGGCTGTTAAGAGAGTGAGAGAAGAAAAAAACGTTGTAGAGAAGGATCAACAGGCGAAGGTAGATGAATTCCGATACACTGAGGAGATGGCGGAAGGTTTGGATAAAGAGCGTATATGTATAGAAAAGAAAAGGTTTCTAGCATTCATAGCAATGGTAATTAACTGTGCAAGTGAAATTGAGTCTAAAACTGAGCGCATAAAGAAACCTACATAACTTTTAAAAAATCAAATACAGTGCACTGGAGAGGGGTAAATGGTATTGCAATGCTCTGATGCACTCACACACACTCATACACGCACAAACACACACACAGACGAATAGAATAAGAATTATTTGTGTTTTGTCAGTTTTTTTTTTCTTTTTTTTTTGCCAGCTCTGCTTAACATTTGAAGATATACTCAAGTACTCAAAATCAAAAGGGGTTTAATGCTTAACTTCCGCAGAGCCGGACATTATCATAAAATTAAGTACCACAAATACAATCGATGTTAACTCGCACTTAGAAATGAAACGTAGAGATGGTATTAAAATTATAATCGAGACAGACTTTATTGGAAAGGGCTTTGGGGGTGGATAGAAAGGCACGGCCTCTGGTTCGCTGACATGCAGAAATTCATGGATGAACGGTTCAGTGCACTCCAAGAGGCTCCGATATCTGGGGAAAGACAGAAAAAAGGAGCTTTAAGGTAAAAATAACGCAGTACAACGTGCGTAACATTTCACGGTAGACCCACATTTTATTATTCTCCACGGAATGGTTATTAGTTACGTAAGCTAAAAGTAAGTTAGCTTACCAGAACTGACAAAAGTTTAAAGCTCTTGACTTTAAAACATATCAGTTTATAAGGTAGGTGAAGTGCGTTGTGTTGTGTGTTCGGTTTATTGTCTTTAATCCAGAAAAAGATAATGGAATTCGCACGCAGACAAGCAAGAATTATCTGACTCCGATAACGGGGTTATTCGACGTTGAACTAAAGAGAACACGAGCCTGTGGCGTTTTTCCCAATAGCGTAGTTGCAGAAATTTATACGTCCATTCAGTCAGTGGTTCCAACTATGGAAGTTAGCATCTGTGACTTCGGGAAGCGCACCCCTGAGCAATGTCATGTTAAAGTTACGCAACAGCAAGTCAACTATTTTGCCGAGATTGAAATCAATAGTATTACTTCCCTGTCAAAGTCGTTTTTAACATTTGTTATTGCATTTGTGTTTTAAAATAGTATCTCAAATCATAATTAAACCTTTACCGGCGGCTATGTTTTGTTTTCCGTAGGCTACATCAGGGTGTAGTCTGCAGTGGTCAGACATCTATTTCCGGTGAAAAGTGATCGTGAACACGCACCCTAGGTCGGAGTTCCACGAGCCCGAGCCGTTGTCATGGACACCTCGGATACCAGCGCGTTCATGAGCCCCACACTACGCATGTGTGAGCAAAAAATCACACAGCGCATGTCCGCGTGGCTCTGGAAGCTCGGCTCCCATGTCGGCTTGCAGCGCCACTGAGCTAATTCCATTGAAATGAATGGGCGGCCATTTTCCAATTGTATATCCAGTGAAATATAAAACATCTTTGGTCTGTCTGTGTTCAACATTAAAGACATAACCAAGTCGGTTAAGTGAGCTGGCAAGTCACGGGGCAAATGTATTGAGCGACAAAAGAAAGCAAGTTAATTAAAGGCAGACCGGAGAATAAGTTTGCGCGTGATTATTGAAAATCAAATTTATTACTAGCGTGTGCGCATTCACACTCGTTTCATCAAACTTTTCTTTGTTTTGCGGTCACTATGAGTACCCAGATAGCAAGCTCCTTCGCTCCGGATCTGCCCCGGCTCTGAGCTGGATCAGCTGGAGCCAGGGCAGATCCGGAGCAGAGGTGCTTGCTATCTGGGTAACCATAAGAGCACATTATCTAACTGGCTAACTTGCGTTTCTTTTGTTGCTCAGTATATTTTTGCCATTTTAATTGATGAATGGCCGTAATATGTAGCACCTCTATTGCTGCACTTCATGCTGCGCGAGAAAATGTGCAGTAAGCTAAGGCCGCTGTTGTGACATCCTAGAACCATGTACGCCGCCAACACTCACTTTACTTATTCATATTAAAAATGAAATGGTGAAATCCATTTACTGCATTGTGTATTTCCATTACTTTGAATAGCACCAATTCGCATCACTCTATTTTGATGCGTTATGCATGACGTGTCAGCTGAGTAGCATCTAACGTAACGTAATGTAGGCCTACATTTATAGCACTACATAAATTCAATTCGAACACCGATTAGCGATCCATTTATCAGCCTAACCGTTCTTCATTGTTAAATTACTTACCGACCTTCATACATGATGACGAAACTTTTCGGCAACTTGACATATGAGATCCAAAATGATAACTATTTTTTGTGCATGATCCAAAACCAACTGGGTGGAACAGTGGGCATTCCTTGCCGTCCGTCTGTGATATCTGTGCTTCGAAGCCTGATGGCGTGACCGCAGTAAAAAACGTCGGTAAAATAGTTGACTCGCTGTTGTGTAACATTAACGTGACATTGCTCAGGGGTGCGCTTCCCGAAATCACAGGTGCTAACCTCCATAGTTGGAACCACTGACTGAATGGACGAATACATTTCTGGAACTACGCTGTTGGGAAAAGCGCCCCTGGCTCGTGTTCTCTCTAGTTCAACGTCGAATAACCACATTATCGGAGTCAGATGATTCTTGCTCGTCTGCGTGCGAATTCCATTATCTTTACCGGATTCAAGACAATAAACCGAACTCACAACAAAACGCACTTCACGTGCCTTATAAACCGATATGTTTTAAAGTCAGGAGCTTTAAACTTTTGTCAATTCTGGTAAGCTAATTTACTTTTAACTTACGTAACTAATAACCATTCCGTGGAGAATAATAAAATGTGGGTCTACCGTGAAATGTTACGCACGTTGTACTGCGTTATTTTTACCTTAAAGCTCCTTTTTTCTGTCCTTCCCCAGATATCTGAGCCTCTTGGAGTGCACTGAACAGTTCATCCATGAATTTCTGCATGTCAGCGAACCAGAGGCCGTGCCTTTCTATCCACCCCCAAAAGCCCTTTCCAATAAAGTCTGTCTCGATTATAATTTTAATACCGTCTCTACGTTTCCCAAATGCTACAGTAGAATAGTCTGAAAATCATCAGGGACATACTTGGGATCTAGTAGAACAACACCTCATTGCTCTTTTCTGAAAACAATTTGACTAAGTATTTTTAATATATTTTTTATTCGCCCCATTGATTATCTATGGGGAGTATTATTGTAGTGGGCTGTTTTCCCAAATGCTACAGTACAATAGTCTGAAAATCATCAGGGATATACTTGGGATCTAGTAGAACAACACCTTATAGCTCTTTTCTGAAAACAATTTGATTAAGTATTTTTAATATTTTTTTTATTTGCCCCATTGATTATCTATGGGGAGTATTATTGTAGTGGGCTGTTTTCCCAAATGCTACAGTAGAATAGTCTGAAAATCATCAGGGATATACTTTGGATCTAGTAGAACAACACCTTATAGCTCTTTTCTGAAAACAATTTGATTAAGTATTTTTAATATTTTTTTTATTTGCCCCATTGATTATCTATGGGGAGTATTATTGTAGTGGGCTGTTTTCCCAAATGCTACAGTAGAATAGTCTTGAAATCATCAGGGACATACTTGGGACCTGGTAGAACAACACTTCTTAGCCTTTCTCTGAAAACAATTTGATTAAGTGTTTTTAATATTTTTTTTATTTGCCCCATTGATTATCTATGGGGAGTATTATTGTAGTGGGCTGTTTTCCCAAATGCTACAGTAGGATAGTCTGGAAATCACCAGGGACATACTTGGGACCTGGTAGAACAACTCCTCATTGCTCTTTTCTGAAAACGATTTGATTAAGTATTTTTAATATATTTTTTTATTTGCCCCATTGATTATCTATGGGGAGTACTATTGTAGTGGGCTGTTTTCCCAAATGCTACAGTAGAATAGTCTGAAAATAATCAGGGACATACTTGGGATCTGCTAGAACAACTCTTCACAGCTCTTTTCTGAAAACAATTTGATTAAGTATTTTTAATATTGTTTTTATTTGCCCCATTGATTATCTATGGGGAATATTATTGTAGTGGGCTGTTTTCCCAAATGCTACAGTAGAATAGTCTGAAAATAATCAGGGACATACTTGGGACCTGGTAGAACAACTCTTCATTGCTCTTTTCTGAAAACAATTTGATTAAGTATTTTTAATATTTTTTTAATTTGCCCCATTGATTATCTATGGGGAGTATTATTGTAGTGGGCTGTTTTCCCAAATGCTACAGTGGAATAGTCTGAAAATCATCAGGGACATACTTGGGATGTAGTAGAACAAAGCCTCATAGCTCTTTTTTGAAAACAATTTGATTAAGTATTTTTAATTTTTTTTTTATTTGCCCCACTGATTATCTATGGGGAGTACTATTGTAGTGGGCCGTTTTCCCAAATGCTACAGTAGAATAGTCTGAAAATCATCAGGGACATACTTGGTATTTAGTAGAACAACACCTCATAGCTCTTTTCTGAAAACAATTTAAGTATTTTTAATAATTTTCTGAGATGCACGCATTTTGCGTTACATTTTTAGGATAAACAGCCTTCCAATACAGTAAAATCGCATAGATACAGAGTGCATTAGGACAACAGAACAAGGTGCTCTATTCATATTTGGACATCAATACTTTGACTAAAACGTACAGTTACATACAGTTACGCAATCAGATAAAGTATAAAAAGTCAAATACGATTCCTGATATCGAGCAGTGCTGATCACATCCATTCCCCACTCTTCCTGAAGTATTACCGTATGTTTTGATATAGACGGGCACCAAATTTCAAAGCACAGATAGCGTGACCATGCTTTTCCGAAGCACAGATGGCGTGACCGCAGTAGTCGCAAGCACATTCTCTGAACTTTTTACGTAACCTAGTTGGCCACTTCAGTGACCCAGAATGTGTTAATACCTGAATGCCTGAAATACTCAATATTTTCTTGTTAGGAAACATAACCAAACTATTACACTATTGAAACCATCATTCTACAGGGACTGAACGCTTGTTAAAGGGAGAGCTAGTTAGGATGTTTTCCAAGTACAGTTGTACAAGGCTAAATATGTTCTCTGTTTTCCACATCATTAGCATTACATTGCTCCGCTCCAATGCGGATGTCCGGAGCTCCAGCAAGCCTCCTCAAAATCATGCCGACTGCTAGCTACCTACTAGCAAGGTGGCTAATATGTCAAGTTGCCTCATACAACCCTTCAAAATAAGGTTGCAAAATACAGTCTGTGGGCAAATGGACTCCCCGCTATCATGTGTTTTAACGTTTGTTCCAACTACCTTGCTAGCAAGCTTGCTGACGTACTAGGCTACCAGTCACTGGATCACGATTTACTAGTTTGCAAGCTAGCAAACTGTTTGAAGCAAGCCAGCAAGATTCAGTCATGGGTCACTTAAATTAATGTTAGCAATGACAAGTCATGGTTAAAAAGCTCTCCACTGAGTATGGCATAATTGCTAACAGTACATTATTCCATGTATACACATTTATACCATTGATTTTCATTCCTACCCAACTTACAGAAACCTGCTATGGAAACCTGTTAAACTAGCTTGGCGCGCTGGCGAGCCATCAGGCTTCACTTATCAGCGACCACATCCCTGCATACAGTTCATGATGCTTCGTTCAAAGCGTCAATTCCACTGTCAATTTCCGTTTGACTTTCAAAATCACTGTGGATTATGCTAAGTTGTATGGAGACCAAGCAACTAAGGCATGTGTAATTTCAACATTTAAATCTTCTTGATGGTTGCATTCCAGCGCTGAAGAATTCCCGGTATTAAGCCAGCGGGCAGGGTCACCGTCAGTCTCGTCTGTCAATCATAACTTAAGCAATTTTAAGAACTACTCAAAATGGCAACCACATTTAGTGGGGTCTTCCAGGCACTCAGAAAAAAGTAGGGTCCAAATGAAGCCTAAGATAAACAGCCTTTATTAAAGCATGGCTGAAATAAATTAAAAAGCCGACATGTTTCGACCTACACGGTCTTCATCCGGGCCCTGTGTAGGCCATGTGTAGGTCGAAACATGTCGGCTTTTTTATTTCAGCCATGCTTTAATAAAGGCTTTTTATCTTAGGCTTCGTTTGCACCCTACTTTTTTCTGAGTGCCTGGAAGACCCTACTAATTTTGGTTGTCCTCTCGTCCAACTTTTCCAAGAGCACCAGATTTATTCTTTCAATCAAAAGATTTTTTTTTTTATCCCATGAGTGCCTAATATCCTTCTCTCTTATCGCTTTCTGTTTTTGGGCATCAGTGGGAACTTACTCAAAATGGCAGAAACCATCTTTGTAAAAGAACTGTTTGAAAAGTACTTTAATTATTTACATTACAATACTTTATTTAGTGTGGCCCACACCCCTTCCACCAACATGGATGGGGCAGGTTTATAAAATATACTGGAGCCGGGCACTAGATGGCGATCAAGATGCTTTGGTCTCACTCAGGGGGACCTGCTCAAATGTTCATCTTTACATGCAGTCAATGCTTCTAACATCAACTCAAAGTTACAGGTGTGGCAGATTCAAGGTAGATGTAGAGAGGTGGACTCTATGCTTGCAGGCCAATCATTCATAGGTCACAAATTCAAGACAGAAATCTGCATCATGAGAATGCTGTGGAATTTCTTTGCAGAATAATATCTTGGGTAAACTGCAGAAAGGCTCTTTCAACTGAATATGATGGATTATGATCCCTTTAACTGAAGATGGCCCGCAATCAATTATCAGGGCCTGGTCTAACGAATGGAGGCGTTGTGCTGGATGCAGAAACCGTAGTGTAATTCATATGATCCCCGAAGTAACTCCGGAAGATGGCTTTGATGGGATGGGAATGAATAGATATACTTTTTTTTGTATAAATAGATAATATTTTATTTCCTTGCTCTAAAATGTCGCATGTCAAATCGGATATTGAACCTCAGCTCCACATGTTCCGACTTATCCACGACACTAGCTCAACAGACTGGTCGATTTAGCACTTGTATAGCTGTGCTGTGTTTGAACTTGAGCATACTGGCGCAAGGATTCTCAGTCATAAACCGGCTTTGAAAACAACAGTTGAATATTTAGCAGTTAATAATAGTGAAAATACAAAAAACAAACCATTTAAGTGATTACACTGCTGAGGTCTTCCAGTGCATAGCATAATGGCGAGAGGACTATGGCTAAAACAATAGCAAGCGCAGATTCATCCACAAAAAGCTTTTACAACAAAACATCAAAGGTAATAAAATTTTTTTTCATCTCTGTAGCATTTAAAGTGTATGCCTGCTGTCCTTTGAGTGTGGTGTCAATTTAAAATGACAAGGCATATATTGTTGGAATCTGTGGACTGTCCTTTTTCATTTGAGGTATTGTTTATAGCCAATGCGTAGCACAAATTCAGTAGAAATGCTTGTGATAGATCTCACTGATCTTATTTTATTAAATGTTTTGCTAGATGCTTATTTACTTGCTTGGTACTTGATTTGTGTTCAGTTTAGGTAAAAACGGTCATCACAATCTTTTCGCCAAGTTTCTTCGCTTGAAGAGGATATGCCGCATGATGAAGTTGCTGTTAGGTTACATGAAGTAACTTGTCTTTGCAGTGTATTCAATTGAATATAGGTTGAAAAGGATTTGCAAATCATTGTATACTGTTTTTATTTACGATTTACACAACGAGCCAACTTCACTGGTTTTGGGTTTTGTAGTTTTTCATATTTATTTTACAAGGAAGTATTTCATTGTGTTGTCAATACTACTTGCAAGAAATTCAAATAGTTAAGTTACATAGCTACCTTTGTGATTTCACAATAACAGCTCCACCTTGTGTTGTATCTTTAGTCAGTATACTTTGAGTTATTGTCTGTTGCACATCAGTGCTTGATGTTTTGCAATAGAATACCCAGTACCCATTTGCTTAGTGGTTAATTGAACATTTATTTCTGATCAGACTAAGTGTAATAATATGGTTTCAGGTAGCCTCTTTTGTGAATGCCTGCCACATCTAATAATTCAGAATTTGCTTAATAATACTGTTGACTCGGTGTTTAGTGCTTTATCTTAAAAAAAAAAAAAAAAAGGAAAAATTGGGTGTATTGCATCTAGCACTGTCAAAAACACAGATAAACAGAAAAATGAATAACAGCCATTGTCATAAAAAAAGGCAATGAAATGCCGGGGGCGGGGGCCCACACTCTTAGAATTAATGTGTTGAAAAATAACACATAAAAATGTGTTAACGCGAATAAACACATTTTGAGTTGATTTCAACAAAAAATATATAAAAAACTAAAAAATAAATAATAAATAAAAATCAACACTGATTGTGTTGAAAACAACACAAAATGTGTTGTCCTTAACTAGACACACAGGTGTGTTAAAAATTAACACGTGTTGTGTTATTTTCAACACATCTCTTTTGAGAGTGCAGAATTCCTTGCAACCGCCCTGCTCATGGGTCGGAAAATTCTGCGCTTAGCGGCTCCTGATTGGTGTGGATTGGTCTGCGAGGCTCATGTAGCTGTAAGTCAGGAGACTCCATTCTTTTCTACATCCTTAATTATTGAATGTAGAAGGAAATGTCCGCCACGTTTCACAGCTTGTTTAGTGAGCCTCGCGGGCTGTCCTGCGCCTTTCGCGAGCCACTCGACCACAGAATTTACCAAGACATGCTGATATTTACGTCGTCATTTATGTGCGAAAGAAACGCCTCGATTTTGTGAAGCAATGTATGACAACGTTATTAAAAATAAATTTGATTGTCGTTTTACCAATTTGTCTGAGAAACTTTCTAATCAAGAAAAGTAAACCGCGTCAGGTTTAGGTCATCCAGCACTGAAGGGTGAGGATTGAGCGTCTCTTTGCAGCAGCCGAGCCCCGCCTGTGGTGCCCAGTGCCCACAGTTATGCTCCTGGTGTTTGTGAATAGCAATTGGCGAGGAGTGGGACCGCTCCCTCGGTTAGTGGTCGGTCGATCTCTTTCTCACACTCCAGTTACATTTCAATCGTACTCACTATATGGTGAGTGGAGGGTGAGTGTGAGTGTCGTTTCTGAATACGGGCCTTAGTCACAGAGTCAGCTTCGTACTATACCCCCTGGTGAAATTACACCTTACGAAACAAAATTGTACCGCGTTTAGTGTGATGCCGTTATCGAGATTTTACGGTAATAGGCTCAGAGTTGGTCTACAAGTTGTTACCGTAATAGAAGAAATGCGCACAACACGCATCAGAAACTATCCCCAGCAGTTACGAATATTCTTCCTGTCGACCAATTCAGGCACCATTGGGTAAGATCTCCGTACATTAATAACCTCGTTATATGGCAACGTATACACTTTGTCTTTATTTATAGAATGGGTTCATCTTCCAGTAAGTACATCGAGCACCTATGTTAGAGGCCGAAAACTGGACAGTAATGCATTTTTGAACTGATCCTTTGCATTTGACGCCATCTCGCTAGCACGCCTCCTTTCCTGATATTCTGGGGCTCAGTTCCATTGCCTGATAACATTTGATCTCGCCGTCTCTACGCTTATTTTCGCTCGTTCCGGCGTTGGGTAAGATACTACACCAGCTGCGGTGTGGTGTTGGGCTTGGATTCAGTCGGAATCTCTTCGTTTAATGTATTTTAGTTTCGAAAAGATATTTGTTTATTTAACTCTTTTCCCCCGACGCTTAGTAAATGCTGAGCTACGTTGCTGGTAACGTTGTAGGCTGGCAGGACAACTGGAAAGCTTGCGTTATTGCATTTGTATTTTATCAGTGTCCTTGCGTCGAATATCAGTTCTATTTCTGATCACTTCCTTTTTGAATGAAAAAGTAACATGAGAACCTAGGGGTCGTGTTTGTCCGATTGCTGTTCGTCTCTAGGATTGGTATTTTGTTTAGTGATTATAATGTGAAACCATACATGATTTTAATTTATGAATGCTCTATAAGATGTGATGATTATTTACTTTAGGATTTTCACCTTGACGTTTTTGCAGATGTGCTGCTCATCAGGATAGGTTGCGTGTGTAAGTGGATTAAACAGCTGAGAGGTATCAGCCGATGCTGGCTGCTCAGACAGGGCACGGTCCGCCATCGATATGGGAGGAGCTAGACTAGTTCGGCCATGGCCTCAGACGGAATTTTATTAATCTTGCGTATACATGCAAAGTCAAACAATAACCTATTCTGTGAACGTTAATGCTCAATGCGGTGCATCTTAATTTTTAGTGAATTTTGAAATAAACAAAGCAAACTGACGGACTAAATGATTATACGTTCACTTTTACTGCCATGACGCAGTACACTCACGTAACATTTTTACAAACAGCCTGAGTCGTCGACCACTGTGTGAATAATTGTTGCTCTGTTCAGCTGCGACTCCAATATTCAAGTCTGTCAGCCTGAAAATTATGGATGCATCCAATTCACATACCTGCATCAGCTACTCATCTCAACAAAGTAATGCACAGCAAATGGTAGGGGTGTAACGGTACATGTATTCGTATTGAAAATTTTCGGTACAGGGCGTTCGGTTCGGTACAGGACGTTGGGCTCGGTACAGAGGTGTACAGCACGGGTGAGTTACCACAGAGTATAATAACGAAACTTTTGTTCCGCCACTTTTCATTTATCCATATCCACCTGCAGCTAAAACGTGCGAAACAGCAGAGGGCAGCCAAAAAAAAAAAAAAAAAACCACGAAGGTTGAATAAAACTGAACAGAGCTGGATGCTGCAAGGTCTGTCAATGCTGTACGTAAAGTTATTTGAGAACTTTATAAATTGGAAAACTTATTTCTTATATATTTTGTTTATAATGAGGATATTTTATTTATTGGAAAACATATTACCAGCCACTTGGCAGCAGTATTCAAATAAAAAAATACATTTTATATATTTCCCCTGATAACTGCTTCAAATTTAATGGACTAGTCATAACTACTAAGAATTCTATGGCCTCAAACGTACGTATACCTGAGATCCATTTTGCAATGTTACGGACACTACAGCAATAAAAAAAAGAAAATATTGTAGTGCCATTACTTTTTGAACACCCAGTGTATCTTCAGTGGGTGTGTCATTAAGTAATTACTCTAGTTTTAACTTTTAATAATTATATCATACAAATATATTCTTTTGAAGAGTGGTTGATGCAGTATAACAGGACGTGGGGGGAAAATGTTGTGGACACTACAAACAATATTTGAACTCATTTGTGCTCCACAAAAGGACCCACATCTTGAATTGATTTTACTGAATATAAACCTTATCCTAGGAGCATTATTCAACTCGGGTGGTATAATCCCACTTGGCCAAGTCTTTATCAGAAGTGCTATCATTTCTTGGCAGGAATGGTCATAAGGTACTCATATATAACTAACATGTTTTAAAGTGATGATAAACCCTTCAACCTTAAATGAAAATTTAATAACAAAGGGCATCAGAGATTCTAATTGCGATAATAATGACATCCCAGGTTGAATCTCCACAAAATAACCTGCAAATAAAACAGAAAAAAAATAAGAATTCATATATGCATAAAGCTAGTCGCTTCTTGTAGAAAATCACAAAATTAAAATGGGTTAATTTTAAAATGCCCCACCATAACAACGTAACATAGTACAAACTGGCTTTCTAATAGTCGCTGCCTCGGCATCTAAACAGCTGGAAAATTCATCAGCTCCAGTGCAACTGATCATTGTATGTGTATGATACAAAAATTATAGTATCGAATGGTGTTGTATTCATTTTATTTAATAGCATGTACTATAACACAGACCTGGGGATATTTACAAACTGATCTCAGTTCACATGAGCCTAATTTTCACTGACTCCCTGCTCAGTCCAACAGCACGTTGTTACCAAGGGGCGGAGATTAGAAGTTTGAGACGCGTCATAGTGCGACATGCAGAAAATTCCTCCTCTAAAATTGGAGAATGGGGCTCTTGTTTGTCAAGCTGGTATATGAATCTGTTTTTTTTCTCAGAGATCTTCGAGGTCAGTTTAGGGGTTATTCTTCTGCAAAGGCCAAAAGCTGTATTTCGGGGATTTGAATTGGAGATTTGCCGTGGTCATATTTGAGGTTCGTCTCCCTTTTGGTGAAATCTCTGCACTGCAGAATCTGATTTTACATATTTAGTGTAACTGTAGTTACTATTTTAAGGGTGCTCAGCATTATGGGGCAAATCGTTGCTTTGATCTTGTGAGTAACTCCTGTTTCTTTCCTGCTGAAGGTTCAGCTGCGTGTGAGGAGAGACAGAATTGGCGCGGCGGATGGAAGGGAGTAGCGCGCTATTCCAGCAGCCGTGAGATACCCGCTATCCTGCGTGCCATTATTCTACAGACAAGGACTATGCCTTCTGGATTAGAGCGTTCCGTCCGGACCAGAACCGTGACAGCTCGGTAACACACGTCTGTGCTGAGTCCCATAGATCTGGAAGAAGCCGCTTCTCTAATATTGCGTAAACTTAGCACAGCTATGATTGCTTAAATAAAAGGGCACATTGGAGCACTTCTCTCTGTCCTCAGCTTTGATTGTATAGGCACTGGGGGAAATCTCAGTGGTGTGCTCTCTCTCCGATGCCGCGGTGTGCGCTGCGAAGGCGTGTGCATGTGCCACGCGTGGTGCTGCAGGCCGTGTGCGTGTGCCTGCTGACGTTTGGCCTGGTGCTGCCTGCACTCTGTCATCGGCTGCTCTACTCTTACTACTTCCTGCGCACGCGCTATCTGGACACAGTGAGCGACCAGGCACTGGCCGAGAGCTTTCGGCGGGGACAGGAGGCTCTGCAGTACTGGACCAGCCCGGATTCAGACCCACAACCCACCGACACTGGCCCAGGTGAGCAGACAAGCCGCCCGCACCTGCTGGTAACCGTGGTGACGACGCGTAGGGCGGAGGGTGGGGAGTATCACTACCTGCTGCAAGTGATGCAGCGTCTGGCCTTCCTGCTCTCGGCCTGCCAGGGGCCCAGCTGCCCCGCGGTGCTAGTGTGCGACGTGGAAAGCAGCCCCCAGAGAAACGAGGACGCAGCCTTGGTGGAGAAAAAGTTCCGAGTGGTGCGGATGGGAGGCGGGGAGGCGGGATGGGGCAGGGACCTGGTGAACACGTTCGAAAAGGAGAAGCAGGATTACGTATTCTGTCTACGGAAGGGCTGGGAGCTGATGCGGCCACGGAATGTGGTGGTGCTTGAGGACGACGCCCTGCCGCGGGGCGATTTCCTGCCGGTGGTGGAGCACCTGCTGCTGCGGACGTTCTCACGGGGCTCCCTGTATGTGAAGCTGTACCACCCCGAACGCCTGCAGCGCTACTGGAACCCCGAACCATGGCGCATCCTGGAGTGGGTGGGGCTTGGGGCAGTGGGCGGGAGTGCGCTGCTGCAGCTTCTATGGCGGTTTGGCCCTGCCCCCTTTCCCGCGCCTCCCCTCCTCCTGCTCCTCCTCCTCACGCTATACATCATGGCCACCGCCGAGCTCATCGGGCGACACTACCTCCTTGAGTTCCGCCGCCTCTCCCCCCAGCTGTATGCCGTTTCCCCGGCAACGGAGTGCTGCACCCCTGCCATGCTGTTTCCGGGAAACGCCTCTCTGCGTGTAGCGAGTTACCTGGAGGCAGAGTTTTGCTCTAAGGGGCGGGCAAAAGACACGGTGCTGTACCGCATCGCCCGATCCACGTCTGGCGAGAGAGCACACAGCCTAGAGCCAAACCTCATCACCCACATTGGGGCGTTCTCATCCGTCAGAGCCAACCCCTCCCACCCCCGCCTGCTCTGATTGGCTGCAGAGCCAGAGCCAGAGCCAAACCCCCCCCGCCCCGCCTGCTCTGATTGGCTGGAGGTCTGAACCCCTCCCACCCCCGCCCGCTCTGACTGGCTGCAGAGCCAAACCCTTTTCACCCCCCACCTGCTCTGACTGGCTGCTGAGCCAACACCTCCCAGCCCCTACCTGCTCTGATTGATTGTACAGCCAAACCACACACTTGTTCTAATTTGTTACTGAGCTAACCCTACATTTGCTCGCTTTACTTGGCTACATTTATCTCTGCCGATGATAGCAGGACATGGTCTATGGACCAACAGTGAATCGCAAAAAGCCATCAGACGAAAAGGACAATCCCTACCAATGGTTGTAATGCTGCACTGACACTAATATTCAGAACAGCACTGTTTTTCTGTGGACTTTAAGGTTATTGTTTGTAGCATTGGTTTTCTTAGGTGTTTGTTTAAAGTTTCAGCCACCCCAAGAGTTTAAGTATTTGAAGTTTTTCGGATTCAGATGTAGCTTGGATCTGATGGCCAGAATCCAAATGTGTGGTCTCACTTGCACTTGCAGTCTGGTAGACTTTGCGACCGCACTTTGCGTTCCTCTAGAGTTTGGAGTGACTCTGGGTTGCGAATTCCACGATTGATCACGTCCTTACCGACTGATGCTGGAATTTAATGAAGATTCCTGAAAGTCCGCTCAGGTGCTAAGTTGGTCAGACTTTGCCTGTTGCATTAGCAGATATAAACAGCAATATACTTGCGACAATACAGCACATCTTGTGGAAGCAGTTCTAAAGGAGACGTGCGTTTGCCTGGCGTGACTAATATATACCCTCCCCGCTGTACTGACCTTGTTTTTATGCAATATTATTGAAATATTGTATACCTGGTACTGGGTACAAAATTAACTTTATTGCCCACTAGCAAAATGGCCTGTGAATGTTCAAATTTTACCAGCCACTTTATTAGTTACCATTTCTTTTCTTGGCTGGTGAGTGAAGCAAATCTTCCAGCCTCCAGCATATTTTGCCAGCATTTGGCTGGTAGCTGCTGCCTATTTTAGCCTGTGCGTGGTGTCCAACGTCTCCGTGAAAGGTACTTGTACACCAAAAATAAACAAAATCCGTCCATAAGTTTGCAAGGTATCTGGCTGACAAGGTCAGCATTTATTTACAGATGGACATATGGACGGGCTGACTATTAACAAACATAAACAAAATCGGTTCGCAAGCTATTGAGGTATTTTGCCGATAAGGTAGGGACACATGGACGGACCGACGTTCTGACAGGCGGGGCTGCATGGTATATCCATTACTTTGCATTAATGCTGCAGCCGGGGACAGAAAGTGTGGCGAGAAAACGACCAAATAAGGTCCCCAATGTGTCTACTGCACTTAATTAATCGTGATCTCATTTTTGTCCAGAGCTTACCTTGAAAACTATTTGATATTTTTGTCAAAAAACCTGGCACGCAACATCAAGCATATGCTGGAGTACTGCCTTTGGCGATCAGTACATTTTGACGTGTTTGGAGGGAGGGGGAGGGGGCACAAACATTTGGATTCAGACTTAAAGGTGAGATGTGGTATGTGTGTGATGGTATAGGTCAGGTGTGGTTTTTTTGAGGTAAAGGTTTTGGACTATAGAAGACTGTTTGGCTCAACTCATTTGAGGAACTTTTTTTTTTAACTTCATGGAACCCTCAGTCATGTCTGAAGATGAAGACACTTTTTTTTCCTTCAAGCAGCTTTTGAAATGCATATGGTTCTTCCAGAGTCATTCAGTGCAAATGATTGGTTTGTGCTGAATGAGTTGATGGGTTGATCACTGTGAGAGCCAGTAAATAATTGTTATATTGCTGTTTGGGTTTGTGTGTACATAACCACATTTTATATTGCTAAAAGTGCCTTTCTATAGGAATAGGTCTGTGGATCATGGCATAACTTGTATTGTACCAGCACCTTAAAGAACATTTATGAGGAGAATGAAGCCTCCATTGCAGGTTGTTCCACTGGAAAGGCCTTGTTTGAATGTTTTTCTGAAGAAAGCTGGAGTTTAACTTGCCTTGTGGACCAATTCATATGGCCGAGCAAGTCCTACTGCAAATTTATTATTGTCCTCTACTGAATCAAGTGAAAGTCATTAGTTGTTGCCATAATCATCTTCTGTTTCAGATTTATTAAGCTCAGGGTGGCTTTGCGAGGGCTCTGTAGTAATGTATACTGATGTCCTGATTTTCTGTCTGTCTCTTGAACATGCAATTGAGTTTTTTTTCACCTTAATTGGCATTTTGTTCGTAACATTTTCACGTACAATCTATAAATAAACTAGACGATGCGCACTCTATAGAGATGCTAACCCATGCCTCTTGTTGATGACCTTTGGACCTCAAAATGTAAATTTGGACAGGGTACCCTAGGATCATCTACCCCACAAAGTTTGGTCATCCTAGCTTCAGTGGTGGCCGAGCTGTCGCACGGACACACACACACACCCAGACACAGACACAGACAGACACACACGCGCACAGTGCTAAACTGTATACTCACGCCTCGCCATTGCCTCCAGATGCCATGTCCCTCTCTGTGATGATGTTTATGATGCCTGTTGAGAGCCCAGAAAATCCTCCTGCGATGCCTCAGAATGAGGTACTGACCGGGGTCTCGCGAAGCTCAAGGAATGCAAATTGCTCTATTTCGTTACCAGGAGGTACATTAACTCCAAATCATGCTCACCAAATTTCAAGCGAATCCAATCAACTTTCATGTCACTTGATGTTTCTCTGTTTATAGTGCCACCTATAAGCCAATTTGGGACAAAATTGGCACAGCGCCTTTGGTTGACCTCTGATGCGAGTTTGATGTTGGTAGCTTAGAATTTGACACAAATATGCAACTGTATGTGTTTTCTAGCGATCAGAAAAAAATTGTTCATTTATAAGTCCCGCATTTTTTGAAGTAGCAAAATTCTTTTGATAACTTTAGATTAGGCATGTCTGTAGATTTTATGTGCAAGGTTTTGTGCAGATGGAGCATAAACAGTAGGAGGAGTTTGAAAAAGTAGGTTTTCGATGTATAGTGACTTAGAAAGAGAAATAGGCCACACCCACTCCCATAGCATATATCAGAAGATGCGACCCCATGTGGGGAACACGTGGATATAAGTTTGTTGTAGATGTGATTTAAAATGTGGAAGTTTCCGGCCAAAATGCGTTTGCATCCGTTACAATGCTATCTAGTGGAGTAGACACACAATTTTTGGTATGGATGGTCAATGAGCTATTCTATATATACCCTGTAAATTTCAAAGCCCACAGTATAATACTTGAGCTGAAATGAATGTTTGTTTTTTATCTTGTCATCACACTGATCGGACAAACGCCAAGGAGGAGTTCGAAAAAGTTGGTATTCCTGTTATCTCGATTTTGCGAAAAAAAATTAGAGGCGGAAATGGGCGTGGCCCAGCCCATTTGATTCAGCGCTATTCAGGGAATCTGTTATGAGACTTTTGAATGTGCGACATAGGGTGTGGGAGTTGTAGCCCAAAACGCGGTGCCCTTGGTTATAGCGCCCACTGCTGGCGGACATATGTAATTTTTTGCAGCTGAGGTGAGTGCAGGGTGAAATGGCCCTAATTTGTTATGACATTTATGATAGCAAAGGATGACAGACAAAAATTTTAAAACTAAAACATTTAATTTACAAACACTTTTAACTAATCTACTATCTACAGACCAAGATTGATTATATACAAAAACCGAAATATTTACAGTCCCTTTGATGGGTTGCTTGGTGATGTCCTGGGTGAGGAAAATGCTCTAACACAGGAAAAAATCCACTAAAAGCTTCACAGGTCTGAAACAGAATGACAGGTCTGGTCACATGTATCCCTCTCCTTGCAATTTCTCTTACTCCTTTACTGTTTAAATTCTTCTCCTTATATACTCTTTTGCAGACCCCTCCCACCTTTTAGACTTTTTTTTTCTTTTCTCCGGGACTTGTTTCAGACATGCACAGAACATGTCCAAACCCATCTCCAGTCTGGGCCCAACAAAAAAAAGATAAACACTGCCATCCAGTGGCCTATATTCACATTACACCTCCATTCCAAAAGGGAAAAATTGACTCATAAAGGCAAAATTTTTCTTTTCAATACAAAATGGTTAAGTGGACAGTTGTCTATATATACATATCATACAATATTCAAATAAACACGTGATATATATATATATATACATATTCAAACACGGGATAAGCAATCAGCAATTACATTGTCAGTACCCTTTACATGTTTAATTACGAAGTCAAACTCCTGTAAAATCAAACTCCAATTCAACAATCTCTGATTCTTTTCATTTTACTCAAAAACATTAACGGATTGTGGTCAGTGTACACAATCATTGGCTTTTTCCCTGTACAAACATAAACATCAAAGTGTTGTAAAGATAGAACCAGAGCCAACAGCTCCTTCTCTATTGTGGAATAGTTCCTTTGGTGGCGATTGAACTTCCTGGAGAAGTATGCCACGGGATGCTAAATGTCATCAGAGTCACTTCTCTGTAGGAGCACAGATCCACAAGCTTGGTCGCTAGCATCGACCGCGATGGAGAACGGTTTGTTGAAGTCAGGAGATTTGAGCACGGGGAAGTGACACAGCAGAGACTTCAGGCGATCGAAGGCTCTCTGGCATGCATCATCCCAAGTGAACTTTACGCCTTTCTTTAGTTGGTTAGTTAGACTGAGAGCAATCTCAGCAAAGTTCTTGCAGAATTTGCGGTAGTACCAGATCATTCCAAGGAAGCGGCGCAAGGCTTTTTTGTTGTCAGGAACTGGAAAGTCTATGATGGCTTGGACTTTAGCATTTATGGGTGCCACCTTACCCATGCCTATGACGTAGCCAAGATAGGTGGCAGTAGCACAACCAAAGTCACTCTTGTTCAGGATGGCAGTCAGGTTGGCCTGGGTCAGGCGCTGGAACAACGTCTCTACATCTTTCAGATGTTCTTCCCAGGAGTCACTCCATGTGATCAGGTCATCGATGTACGCACCCGTGTGTAGCAATCCGGCGATTGTAGACTGTATCATCCTTTGTAACATGGCTGAGGCATTTTTCATGCCAAAGGGTAGGACTTCATACTGGTATAACCCAGGTGGTGTGGCAAAAGCAGAGATGCTCTTGGCCCTCTCAGTTAAAGGCACACACCAGTAACCCTTCTGTAAATCAATCTTGGTCAGAAACTTTGCTTGCCCTACTCTATCAATACAATCATCAATCCTAGATATTGGAAACACATCAGTTCTAGTTACAGCATTGACTTTGCGATAATCTGTACAGAATCTAGTACTTCCATCTGGTTTTGGAACTAGCATACAGGGTGAACTCCAATCTGAGTTGGAGGGTCTGATAATATCATGTTCTAACATGTACTCAACCTCTTTCTCAGCAATCTTTCTCTTTTCAGGATTCATCCGGTACGGATGCTGTTTAATTGGTTTGGCATCACCAACATCTACATCATGAGAGGCTATAGAAACTCTCTTTGGAACATCAGGAAACAGATCCTCATATTTCTTGATCAACCTCTCAAAATGATCTCTCTGTGAGGGTTCTAAGTGCTGGAGTTTTACATCAAGATTTTGCAACACTTCAGAATTTGACAATTTACCTGAAAGAACTTCAGCTTTAATTCTAGGTTCATCATCTTGAAACTCCCCCTCATCTTCACAAATCTCGGCCATAGGAGAATCTGAAGTGACAGCTGCAACCCTAGCATTTCTGTCATGATAAGGCTTCAGCATGTTAATGTGACACAATTGTTTTGGTTTTCTCCTATCTGGAGTCTTCATAATGTAATTGAGATCATTGAGTTTTTTCAGAATTTCATAAGGACCATGAATTCTAGCCTGCAATGGATTGGACTGCAAGGGAAACAACACAAGAACCTTATCTCCTGGTTTAAACTCACAGCTTCTAGCCTTATGATCATACAAAGTTTTAATTTTTCCCTGACTTGATTTCAAGTTCTCTTTGGCTAGGTCGCATGCTGCACGCAATCTGTCCTTGAACTTGCTGACATAGTCTAACAGACTGATGCGCGGCTCTTCCTCTTGCCATTGTTCACTCAATAATAGCAAAGGTCCTGTCACTTCATGGCCAAACACTAGCTCAAATGGACTGAATCCAGTAGACTCCTGCGCTGCTTCTCTAGCTGCAAACAACAGCAAATGAACACCTTCATCCCAGTCTTTCTCATAGTCATAACAATACGTCCTCATCATTGTCTTGAGAGTGGAATGAAACCGCTCTAAGGCACCCTGACTTTCTGGATGATAGGCACTAGAAAGAATCTGCTTTGCACCTAGTTCATACACAACCCTATTGAAACAATCCGGAAGAGAAATTGCTACCTTGGTCTGACTGAATTTCCCTGGGAAGGCCAAACAACGTGAAGAACTTTATCAAAGCCTTTGAGATTGCAGTTGCCTTGATGTTGCGTAGAGGTATGGCTTCAGGGAATCTGGTAGATGCACACATGATTGTCAACAAGTACTGATTTCCAGATCTAGTTTTGGGTAATGGACCAACACAATCAACAATTACCTTAGAGAATGGCTCCCCAAATGCTGGGATAGGCTGCAAGGGTGCTACAGGTGGGTCTAACTGGTGTTTTCCAACTATCTGACAAGTGTGACAGGTTTTGCAAAAGTTGGAAACGTCTTTCCGAAGCCCAGGCCAGAAGAGGTGTTTCATGATCTTATCAACAGTGTTGTTTACACCAAGATGACCTCCTAAAGGTAAACTATGAGCCATTGTTAAGATCTCATTCCTGTAGACTTTCGGAACAACAATTTTCCTAACCACTGCCCAATCTGCATTGGCAGGGATATCAGGAGGGCGCCACTTCCGCATCAACACACCATCCTTGAGATAATACCCAACTGGAACTGCGTCTATTTCTTTATCAGGAAGGGCTCTCCTCCTTAGTGCACAAATTTCAGGATCATTAGTTTGCTCCTCAATCAACCGCTTTCTGGACAGAGACAAGTCTCCAGACACATTAGAATCACCAGACCCATCCGGCTGGCTGAATAGAGAACTGATAAAAGTATCTGATAAGTCCTCAAACGGAGAAACCATAGTAGGCCGAACAGAGTCATAAGGCGAACCACCTGAGTCATGACTATTCAATGTGCTGGACGGCACCACATCATCTACTTCTTGAGCCTTCTTGGCCATAGCACGAGTCACTGCGCAAGAAGGACACAGAGATGGGTCCTCATCGCTATCTTCAGTGCTCGGCTGTGAAGTAAGATGTACAGGGGGAACTGCTTTGCCCCCTGCCAGGTCATTGCCTAGCAACAGAGAAACACCTTTGATAGGTAGACTTGACATATGTCCCACCTTTACCTGTCCTGTAACTAAATCTGACTTCAAGAATATAGAGCGCAGGGGTACAGATACAGTCCTCCCTTCAATACCTTGTACAAGTATGAAATCCCTAGAAGCGGTCTCATCACGTAACTCCAAGGAGTCCATCAACAAAAGTGACTGAGAAGCTCCGGTATCCCTTAGGATATATATGGGGACAGGAGTAGTATGCTCATTCAGACCAACAAATCCCTCTGACACAAATGGAAGAAATTCCTCCCTCACAAAGTCGGCAGTATCAGGCTTTTTAGCCGCACAAGAAGCAGGAAATTTAGCGGATCGGTTATCTACCATAGGGGTTTCTAACCTTGTATTCACTAAGGCATTTGGTTTGGTATCCTTTTCTTTTTCTTTCTTAGCTTTAAGGAACCAACAGTTAGTTGTAACATGACCAGATTTCTTGCAATAACTGCAAACTAGACCACTTTTGTCACTGTCAGCTTTCACACTTTGATCAGACCTGTTACTGAATTTCTGAGCACCATCACTAGATTTGTCTTTGTCTTTGGGTGAGGAATCTTGGGTATCACCGTTCCCTTTTTTCTGAAATTGGAACCATCTCTTGTTACTGCTAGACTGAAATTTGGACTTATGTGTGAGGACATATTCATCTGCAAATTTGGCAGCTGACTGCAAATTCAGTGCTTGCTTCTCATTAAGGTAGGTCTTAATATCATCCTTAACACAGTTCTTGAATTCTTCAACTAACACCATCTCTTTTAGTGAGTTGAAATCATCCTTGACCTCCATAGAAGTACACCAGCGCTCAAAGCAAACCTTCTTCTCATTAGCAAATTCCACATAAGTCTGATTTTCAGATTTCTTCAGACCTCTGAATTTCTGTCGGTAAGCCTCTGGAACCAACTCATGAGCTCTCAAAATAACCTTTTTGACAACCTCATAATCAGAGGAATCATCCGCAGCCAAAGCCGAATAGGCTTGTTAAGCTTTACCCTTGAGGGCAGTTTGCAACATCAGAGGCCAGTGTTCTTTTGGCCACTGGCAACTCTTTGCTACCTTTTCAAAACACTGGAAATGGTTGTCAACATCCTGTTCTGAAAATGGAGGCACCAGTTTTACCTCCTGGCTAGCACAAATTTTCAGATTCAATTTTAATTTTTCGTAGCTCCATTTGGAGTCTTTCTTCTCTATCCAACTTCTCCAATTCAAAATCTCTCTGTCTCTGTTTCTCTCTTTCTGTTCTTTCCTCTTTCTCTCTCTCAAATTCTAGCATTTTTAATTTAAGTTCCATTTCTATATTTGGATTTTCCACTGGAAACTGTTCCAGATCTCTGGGTGCAAACACATTTTCATCAATGTAATATTCAACAATCTCTCTAGCCAGTCTTGGTTTTCGCATGGCTGGTTTTACCTCTGTCAGCTCTAAATGTCTGCATATTTCTAGCAGTTTTAGTAGTCTTTTTAAAAGACTTCAAAACCTCTACGGTTGGTGATGCCAAGAAATCATCCATTGCTGTCTATCTGTCAATATATATATTCAATAAATGACTCACACAATGGTCTATCCCGGACTTGAGCCCCCAATTTGTTATGGCCCCAATTTGTTATGATATTTACGACGGCAAAGGATGACAGACAAAAATTTAAAAATAAAACACATTTAATTTACAAACACTTTTAACTAATCTACTATCTACAGACCAAGATTAATTATATACAAAAACCAAAATATTTACTGTCCCTTTGGTGGGTTGCTTGGTGATGTCCTGGGTGAGGAAAATGCTGTGACACAGCCAAAATCCACTAAAAGCTTCACAGGTCTTAAACAGAATGACAGGTCTGGTCACATGTATCCTTCTCCTTGCAATTTCTCCTTCTCCTTTTCTGTCTCAATTCTTCTCCTTATATACTCTTTTGCAGACCCCTCCCACCTTTTAGACTTTTTTTTTCTTTTCTCTGGGACTTGTTTCAGACATGCCCAGAACATGTCCAAACCTATCTCCAGTCTGGGCCCAACAAAAAAAAAGGTAAACACTGCTATCCAGTGGCCTATATTCACATTACAAGGGGTTTGGACCAACCCTCCAAATTGCACCACCCTACCTTGCACGGTTCAGCCTGCAGCACCACTTTTTCCACCGGAAAGATAAAAATAACTATTACAAGTCATGGTCTACAACATCCCCCGCCAATTGTGGGCTTCTTATTTTCGAACTCGATCAAGGCCTTGATGGCCTGAAGCTACACACCAAATTTGGTCACAGTATCAGTAGTAGTTTCTGAGTAAAGCTGTCCCCTTTATCTCGGGAGGACGGAGGTCAAACCGATATCCCCCTCCCACTTTGGTAGATAAAATGTTCGTAATATTATTATTATTATTATTTTGTCCAATAAAAAAATTCCAATGGCCGGCCGCCGATTACATTGGTCGTTAGGTGCGTGCAGCATGATATGCTGAGGCCTCGGTCAGTTATTCGTCGGTGCACCGCACGGGGTAATGACACAGCTACACTACGTTAGTAACTTTTTCTGAGGCAGTCATGTTAAGTGGCAGTCAAAAATGTAAAAAAAATAAAATATAAAGAAGCCAGAGAAGCTGCTCTACTAAGAAAGATCCCTAAATTAACTGGGTATTTAACTGGGTATTTCACCCAGTGTAGCGCTGAAACGTGCCCACCTCGCCAGCAAAGCGAAGCTGTAGCCGCGTTGAACCGAGAGCTGCCAAATCAAGGTAGCTAATTTGGAATTGAAACAGACGTCCCGTTAAGAATTCGTCCTGGCGAATTTTTAATTAATTCTTTTAATTAACTTCTCCTAGTTATCGTAATTGGCAACTGAAGAGGGACACTCTAAAACGCATAACGTGGGGAAAAAAAAACTTAACATGGCTTAATGCACCAAAACAGCGACCAATAAGCGCCAAATTCCTCTAGGGCATGTCTGGTCAGGAGCACTTTCTCCAATTAAACATTTAAACCGAAGACTGAGGAATATACTCGTTATATCACGTTAAGCGTTTTCCCCTCCGTTGACTTGCATTCTGAGGAAAAAGCTTAACGTAGTTTTATGCTTCAAAACAGCGACTAATTATCACCTAATTCCTCTCGAGTATTTCTTGTCAAGAACACTTTCCCTGATAACAAAAAAAAACAAAAAAACATTGAAACCGAAGCCCTAAGAAAAGAGACGGTAAGCCTATATCACATTAAGCTTTTTCCCCTCCATTGACGCGCATTATGAGGAAAACGCTTGACGTGATAACTACCATATTCCTCCGTCTTCGGTTTAATTTTTATTTTATTTTTTAAATCAGAGAAAGTGCTCCTGACCAGAAATGTCCGAGAGGAATTTGGCGCTTATTGGTGGCTGTTTTGGTGCATTAAACCACGTTAAGCGTTTTAGAATGTCCCACTCAAGATACCGTCTCTCTCCATATGCGATCTTATAGCGATGAAATCATGGGCAAAATTCAGTAGGCTACAGTGGCGAAGCCAGAACTGAGAATTGGGTGCACAAAACATCCGTTTAAAACAATTAGCCTATTAGTCCAGACCTGTTTACAGTCATTTTCATAATTAACAAAAGGTTCACTCCAAGAGCACTCCACAGTTAACAGGTGCTGTTAGTTCTCCCCGATTACGTAAAACAACAATCATTAATCTGGAATATTAAACTTGTGCTATGAGGCAGTTTTCTGAGTTGAATTGTTGATGATATTATGTTAGTAGTTTACATTTTACAGCAACATAATTAAAAGACTTAGACTGTCTGTGTGCTCCAGCGACTCCTGCCTTCACAGTAATTATGTGTGACCGTGGCGTATATATTGATGTTATGGAAAAGCCAGTCATAATTGATGACAGGTTATGTGTTAACAGGTTAACAGATATGTTATGTGGTCAACCTCAGAATGGATATTTGAGTACGATGTACTGGTGTGATTTTGAGTGGTATGTAGCACAGTTGCAGTGTTGATCTTGGTTTATGTGCGTTGTGAGAGTGGGCCTAGATGTTGCCTGCACTGAGCTTTCCTTCCTTGATTAGCCTACAAATCATTCACTCACCTGAGGTTATAGCTTGCCTCCACATGGGTTCTTGTTGTTCCTGATCATCTCCCTCCTGACAAATCTGATATCTTCACCTGATCTGGACCATAATCGAGTCTAGCATTCTGATAAACAAGTTGATCAACATAACCGTTACATGTCTTTGTGTGTGTGTGCGTATGTGTGTGTGTTGTTATGGCCCCAATTTGTTATTACATTTATAACACAACAGCAATAGCAAGGGATAACAGACACAGTTTTAAAAACCTCAACACATTTAATTAACAAACACCATAACAACTAACTAACCTAAAGACCAAGATTGAATTATGTGCAAAACATAAATATTTACAATCCCTTTTCGTGGGGGTGGCTTGGTGATGTCCTGGATGATGAAAATGCTCAAACACAGGCAAAGAAATCCTCAAAAGAAACGTCACAGGTCTTGAACAGAATGGCAGGTCTGGTCATCTTCTTGCAATTTCTCCTACTACTTTACTGTCTCAATTCTACTCCTTATATACTCTTTTGCAGACCCCACCCACATTTAGACCTCTTTTTTTTAATTTTCGGGGACTTGCCCCAGACATGTCCAGGACATGTCTAAACATGACTCCAGTCTGAGCTTAACAAAAAAAGGTAAATACTGCCATCTAGTGGCCTATATTCACATTACAGTGTATACTGCATAAACTGTACATGCATGCTTGCACTTTACTACCATGCTAGTGAAAGTTAGGGTAGGAGGTTGGCTATAGGGTGGGAGGGGGAGGAGGGCCCTTAACCTGATCAAAGCCCTGGGCCTTACATCATGTTACTCCGGCCCTGCTTTCGGGTAATTATGAAAATGACTGAGAACAGGTCAGGACTAAAATTTGTTTTAAATGTAAGTTTCGTGCAGCCCAATTCTCTGTTCTTGCTCCGCAACTGTACTGAATTTAGCCCATGAGTTCATCGCTGTTAGATCGCATATGGAGTTGCTAATTACGATAATTGGAAAACGCGTCAATCATGGAAAATGATTGAGAACCAGCCAGGACTTATTGCTGTCATAAAGGGACGGGTTTTGGTACACCCGCTGGCTACGCCACTGATGCGATTACTTTAAATCACACCAGCCAAATTTGGACTCGACTGACAACAGGACACTTTGCTTCAGTCCATTTTAAATGAACCTTGACCCACAGAACACGGCGGCGTTTCTACATCATGCTCTGCATGACGGATTACGTGATGTTGGATAGCAAAAAATGGGATTCCCAAATCCGGATCACTTTTATCCAGAATAAATCTTTCGAACAACTGGCTCCTGATGATAAATGGGTTGTGCTGGATTTGGTAGCTAATTGCAAGGCGCCCCCAGTCAGCTGCGCCCTTAACTCCTCACGTATATTTTAATGTTTACTGAAAGACCTTTGATGGAAGATTAACGTTCATGAAAATGATTCTGGGCTGTCGCTGGCGCACTGAAATGTATAGGCTTCTAAAAGTCCGTTTTCTTTCAAGGGCTGATTAACCCCCAAATGTAACGGGTCTTGAGACTTAAAAATTTGGATTTTGCTATTTGAGACAACATACCAAAGAATCCGAAAAAACCATGATTATAATTAATCATGAATCGGGTGTATCATACACTGACCCTTAAATAGCTAGTGTACTGTGCTCACGTAAATTCGGATTTGCAATAAAATACTTTTGCAAAAAAATAAAAAATTGTGGCAACGGCTTACTCCGAGGCCTATTTCTTTAATTTCAATATCGTTACGGTAGCACGGCTAATTATGCTGACACGCCGTTTTAACTGCTCGAATGCATCCCCGGAACACGGCCGGCCTGGACAGTTCGCCTCGTCTAAAAAAATACTCACGGATCCATGAAACTCTCCGTCAGGCATTCCTCAGCCATTTCCGCCAGGTTCTATCACATGATGGATCCGAAATCATGGCTTCAGCGAAAAGAATTTGCGGAGCAACAGTAAAATACTTCGAGTTGTCGTTTAGTAATAAAAAAAAAACCAATTCGGATTCCCTCGGTCTTTAATCTCATGCCGAGTTTGAGAATTACTGGACTTCTCGCTGGAAAACCGGGGGACGCGACATCTCTCCAAAAACAAAAACTGACCAGTGCCGACTATAAACCCTTCGACTCAGCACGGGATTTCCTGTACCGCAGCTCGGGTTTTCAAGGAGGAAAACTCGGGAGAAAGTTGGTTTCTTTGTTCAGCTCAGAGAAGTGTGCATAAATATGTCGAAGGATGATGAAAGAGGACGGACGGATACTTCAACAGCAGGAGATGGAAATAATATTAACGGTGGGAATTCAACCAATGTGGAAGAAAAGATAAGAAACGTAAGATTGTTTCAGCCAAAACTCTGATTTGGCTCCATAATTCCGTACATGAAATCAGCGTCCGTGATCCGTTATGTTAGAAATAATTGTCAGCCGGAAACGACGTGGAGTTGCGTTAACGTAACCAGTTCTGAATTATTTTCCTCATGGATCTGTGGTCATCTTGGACAACATTGTTCCGATTTAAATACCCATAGTTTCCCAACGTACGTCAACGGAATTCAAATAATTTGCCTGTGCCAGCGTTTACTGACATGGTGAAATTGGATAACTTTTTATTTAACGTTACTGAGTTGCGGTACCGACAGAATTGAAGCACTGATTAATAAAACCCCACAAGTCAAGTCAAGTGTGACTTATGGGGTTTTAGTATTAGGTGCTTCAATTGTCTCAGAGGCAAACAATTTGCGCATCTAATTACTCTTACATGCTTATTTGAGTGTAATCAATTTTTTTGTGTGTGTATTTATCGTGTTTGATGTGTGTTAATGCTAGCCTAAACTAGTCTTGGATAATTTCCTGGAATTCTGCAGAGGACTCCTCGCTCCAGATGTGTACGTATACAGCTTCACATTTCCGGCTGGCAACTGGCAGTGACAAGCACTGAAAAACTGAGAGGTTATGAAGTGTCAGGGGCCGCCCAGAGTTTGAGGCTGAATCTAAGAGGTTAGCTGGAGTCACTGAAGGCTCGAAAGGACATAGATTAGATGGATATGTTCAATTTGATGTGTGAGCTCAGACTTGAAGATTTTACATCTGATCGTTAGCATGTCAAATATACCAGTGAAAAGGGCGAGGGGTAGCTGGCTCAGGTCAGAGTGCATGTCTGCAATGATGCGGTCTATGATCGTGGGACTTTTTATATGACAGTTTTATGTTAATAATGGTAATCAATAAGCTGTATATCCTATTAAAGAGAAGTTTGTTCTGAATATTGGTGAAAGTGGAAGCTTTTCTGAAAGTCTGCTGTGATTTTCTGGGTGTATGAGGGGTTACTGTATTTCTGAAGGAGTTCTTCAATGGGGTCTAAAGCTCTTTGCATGTGACCCTCACACTAGTATTCGGTTCTCTCTCTGCTGTATGATGGTGTCGTGTGGGGTGTCTGTGTTTAGTTTCGCTGGTGGTCTCTGATCGCTCTTCATCGCTTTGCTGACCCTCAATTGAGTCGTTGGGCCACTGGTCTCACTGCTACACTGTGAGAACTAAAAAAAAAAAAAAATATTGAAGTTCAGAAACTCCCTGAGCAGTTTTGTAATTGTTGATGAGGTTCAATATGGTGTGCATATGCGCTACATCCTCTGCCATGATTGAAGTCTCCTGCTTGTCGTACCCTTGGAAAACAATTTCTGAAGCAGTATTGCCATTGTTGCATTTCTATCTGTTCTTCCGTGTGTTTGTCCGCAACTGACTTACTGCACCACACATGCACGTTTTTTATCTATTAGTACCATGAGGGGCACCAATGTGCCTACAAATGTGGGCCCAGTGGGTGTTAAATGCTGAGATACGTCATGATTTACTTATTTACCCTCTGCAAGTGCTGCGTTCACACTGCCCTGGGAGTCAGTCTGAGCTGATTTTTTTCTCCGTACGGACAGGAGCTGCAGCTGGCGGCTGTTTATGTGTCAGATGCTCAGTACAACAGGAACATTGTCTTCGGCGCATCGCCACAGGGCATAAGGTGAGTATTCTAGATTGCAGATGGATGAAGTCTCGTTGCAGTGCAGAAGTCACTATTACGTTCGAGCCGTGGTCGTACTAGCCGGCTGTGGTCGGCAGCTTTTTCAGCGTAGCGCATAATTGGCCATCGCGCTACAGGGATTCAAACTGGGAAGGGACTGCCGGGTAAGGGGAAATAAATAAATTAACAGCTTTGTTCGTTGCTCAAGCGCCTCTTGTTGGCCAGACAGGCACTCGTCAGGAAGATTCAAAGTCTGTTCATGTCCGGGTATCCTCTGCCCTCGTTCTGAACTTGCGAAGATTCAACCAATGAGTGTAAAAGAGGCAGTGGCTGACGGGCTCGTGCTTCAGAGAAGAGCCGTGAACTGTCTTCAATATCCTGAGTTGGCAGCAAGGGGTCGCATACGAGCAAGCTTTGTACATAGTTTACCAATTGGGCATTCCAGATTCAGGTGGGATTGGAGATGACAATTTTTTAAAATAAAAAATTAGCTACAGAATTCCTTGCTGGAAACTGGGCAGTAGGGCTTTTGTGTAATTTCTCTGGATAATTTTGAAGATTAATGATTTATGATGTTTGTACTTCAGTGCACTTCACATCCCATGAAAGCACTTGGCAGATATGAAAATGAGAAATTAGCATGGTAGTACAACCCAAGCATTTTGCTGCCTGGAGTGATGAGCTACAACATTTGGATGGATGTGATTCAGCAGTCGGGTCCCTGTACTTACACAGCTGAGAGGATGTGATAGAGCAGTAGGGTCTCCTGTACTTACACAGCTGAGAGGATGTGATACAGCAGTAGGGTCTCCTGTACTTAGACAGCTGAGAGGATGTGATACAGCAGTAAGGTCTCCTATACTTACACAGCTGAGAAGATGTGACACAGCAGTAGGGTCTCCTGTACTTATACAGCTCAGAGGATGTGTTACAGCAGTAAGGTCTCCTGTACTTACAAAGCTGAGAGGATGTGTTACAGCAGTAAGGTCTCCTGTACTTACACAGCTGAGAGGATGTGAAACAGCAATAAGGTCTCCTGTACTTATACAGCTGAGAGGATGTGTTACAGTCGTAAGGTCTCCTGTACTTATACAGCTGAGAGGATGTGGTACAGCAGTGGGGTCTCCTGTACTTACACAACTAAGAGGATATGATATAACAGTAGAGTCTCCTGAACTTACACAGCTGAGTGGATGTGATACAGCAGTAAGGTCTCCTACATTTACACAGCTGAATGGATGTGATAGAGCAGTAGGGTCTCCTGTGCTTACAAAGCTGAGAGGATGTGATAGAGCAGTAGGGTCTCCTGTACTTACACAGCTGAGAGGATGTGATACAGCAGAAGGGTCTCCTGTACTTACAAAGCTGAGAGGATGTGATACAGCAGTAGGGTCTCCTGTACTTACACAGCTGAGAGGATGTGATAGAGAAGTAGGATCTCCAGTTCTTACACAGCTGAGAGGATGTGATACAGCAGTAAGGTCTCCTGTACTTACACAGCTGAGAGGATGTGATACAGCAGTAAGGTCTCCTGTACTTACACAGCTGAGAGGATGTGATACAGCAGTAGGGTCTCCTGTACTTACAAAGCTGAGAGGATGTGATACAGCAGAAAGGTCTCCTGTACTTACACAGCTGAGAGGATGTGATACAGCAGTAGGGTCTTCTGTACTTACACAGCTGAGAGGATGTGATACAGCAGTAGGGTCTCCTGTACTTACACAGCTAAGAGGATGTGATACAGCAGTAGAGTCTCCTGAACTTACACAGCTGAGAGGATGTGATACAGCAGTAAGGTCTCCTGTATTTACACAGCTGAGAAGATGTGATACAGCAGTAGGGTCTCCTGTACTTGCACAGCTGAGGGGATGTGATATAGCAGTAGAGTCTTCTGAACTTACACAGCTGAGAGGATGTGATACAGCAGTAAGGTCTCCTGTACTTGCACAGCTGAGGGGATGTGATACAGCAGTGGGGTCTCCTGTACTTGCACAGCTGAGGGGATATGATACAGCAGTAGGGTCTCCTGTACTTACACATCTGAGGGGACGTGATACAGCAGTCGGGTCTGCTGTACTTACACAGCTGAGAAGATGTGATGCAGCAGCAGGGTCTCCTGTTCTTACACAGCTGAGAGGATGTGATACAGCAGTAAGGTCTCCTGTACTTACACAGATGAGAGGATGTGATACAGCAGAAAGGTCTCCTGTACTGACACAGCTGAGAGGATGTGATACAGCAGAAAGGTCTCCTGAACTGACACAGCTGAGAGGATATGATACAGCAGTAAGGTCTTCTGTAATTACACAGCTTGGAGGATGTGATACAGCAGTAGGGTCTCTCATACTTACACAGCTGAGAGGATGTGATACCGCAGTAGGGTCTCCTATACTTTAACAGCTGAGAGGATGTGATACAGCAGTGGGGTCTCCACTTCTTACACAGCTGAGAGGATATGATGCAGCAGTAAGATCTCCTGTACTTACACAGCTGAGGGGATGTGATACAGCAGTCGGGTCTCCTGTACTTAAACATCTGAGGGGATGTGATACAGCAGTCGGGTCTCCTGTACTTAAACATCTGAGGGGATGTGATACAGCAGTAGGGTCTCCTGTACTTACACATATGAATGGATGTGATGCCACAGCAGGGTGTCCTGTACTTACACAGCTGAGAGGATGTGATACAGCAGTGGCATCTTCTGTACTTACACAGCTGAGAGGATGTGATACAGCAATAAGGTCTCCTGTACTTACACAGCTGAGAGGATGTGATACTGCCGTAAGGTTTCCTGTACTGACACAGCTGAGAGGATGTGATACAGCAGTAAGGTCTCCTATACTTTGACAGTTGAGAGGATGTGACACAGCAATAAGGTCTCCTGTACTGACACAGCTGAGAGGATGTGAGACAGCAGTAAGGTCTCCTGTACTTGCAAAATTGAGATGATGTGAAACAGCAATAGGGTCTCCTGTTCTTACACAGCTGAGAGGATGTGATACAGCAGTAAGGTGTCCTATACTTTGACAGTTGAGAGGATGTGATACAGCAATAAGGTCTCCTGTACTTACACAGCTGAGAGGATGTGATACAGCAGTAGGGTCTCCTGTACTTACACAGCTGAGAGGATGTTATACAGCAGTAGAGTCTCCTGTTCTTACACAGCTGAGAGGATGTGATACAGCAGTAAGGTCTCCTGTACTGACACAGCTGAGAGGATGTGATACAGCAGTAAGGTCTTCTGTAATTACACATCCGAGAGGATGTGATACAGCAGTATGGTCTCCTGTACTTTCACGGCTGAGAGGATGTGATACAGCAGTAAGGTCTCCTGTACTTACACAGCTGAGAGGATGTGATACAGCAGTAGAGTCTCCTGTTCTTACACAGCTTAGAGGATGTGATACAGCAGTAAGGTCTCCTGCACTGTCACGGCTGAGAGGATGTGATACAGCTGTAAGGTCTTCTGTAATTACCCAGCTGAGAGGATGTGATACAGCAGTAGAGTCTCCTGTTCTTACACAGCTTAGAGGATGTGATACAGCAGTAAGGTCTCCTGCACTGTCACGGCTGAGAGGATGTGATACAGCTGTAAGGTCTCCTGTACTTACACAGCTGAGAGGATGTGATACAGCAGTAGGGTCTCCTGTACTTACACAGCTGAGAGGATGTGATACAGCAGTAGAGTCTCCTGTTCTTACACAGCTGAGAGGATGTGATACAGCAGTAAGGTCTCCTGAACTGACACGGCTGAGTGGATGTGATACGGCAGTAAGGACTCCTGTACTGACACAGCTGAGAGGATGTGATACAGCAGTAAGGTCTTCTGTAATTACACATCTGAGAGGATGTGATACAGCAGTATGGTCTCCTGTACTTTCACAGCTGAGAGGATGTGATACAGCAGTAAGGTCTCCTGTACTTACACAGCTGAGAGGATGTGATACAGCAGTAGAGTCTCCTGTTCTTACACAGCTTAGAGGATGTGATACAGCAGTAAGGTCTCCTGCACTGTCACGGCTGAGAGGATGTGATACAGCAGTAAGGTCTCCTTTACTTACACAGCTGAGAGGATGTGATACAGCAGTAGAGTCTCCTGTTCTTACACAGCTTAGAGGATGTGATACAGCAGTAAGGTCTCCTGCACTGTCACAGCTGAGAGGATGTGATACAGCAGTAGGGTCTCCTGTACTTAGACAGCTGAGAGGATGTGATACAGCAGTTGGGTCTCCGGTTCTTACACAGCTGAGAGGATGTGATGTAGCAGTAAGGTCTCCAATACTTAAACAGCTGAGAGGATGTGATACAGCAGTAAGGTCTCTTGTACCTACAAAGCTGAGAGGATGTGATGCAGCAGTGAGGTCTCCTGTACTTTCACAGCTGAGAGGATGTTATGCAGCAGTCAGGTCTCCTGCACTGACACAGCTGAGAGGATGTGATACAGTAGTAAGGACTCCTGTACTGACACAGCTGAGAGGATGTGA
Organism: Gymnothorax reevesii; assembly: GCA_029721435.1. Lineage (NCBI taxonomy): Eukaryota > Metazoa > Chordata > Actinopteri > Anguilliformes > Muraenidae > Gymnothorax > Gymnothorax reevesii. The sequence goes on from CM056592.1 coordinate 45,083,291, forward strand.
TACAGCAGTAAGGTCTTCTGTAATTACACTGCTGACAGGATGTGATCCAGCAGTAGAATCTCCTGTCCTTTCACAGCTGAGAGGATGTGATACAGCAGTAAGATCTCATATACTTAGCTGAGAGGATGTGATACAGCAGTAGGGTCTCTTGTACTTACACAGCTGAGTGGATATGATATAGCAGTAAGGTCTCCTGTACTTACACAGCTGAGAGGATGTGATACAGCAGTAAGGTCTCCCGTATTTACACAGCTGAGAGGATGTGAGACAGCAGTAAGTTCTCCTGTACTTACACATCTGAGGGGATGTGATGCAGCAGAAGGGTCTCCTGTACTTACACAGCTGAGAGGATGTAATACAGCAGTAGGGTCTTCTGTACTTACACAGCGGAGAGGATGTGATACAGCAGTAGGGTCTCCTGTACTTACACAGCTGAGAGGATGTGATGGACCAGTAGGGTCTCCTGTACTTACACAGCTGAGAGGATGTGATGGACCAGTAGGGTCTCCTGTACTTACACAGCTGAGGGGATGTGATACAGCAGCGGGGTCTCCTGTACTTACACAGCTGAGAGCATATGATACAGCAGTAGGGTTCCTGTACTTACACAGCTGAGAGGATGTGATACAGCTATAGGGTCTCATGTACTTACACAGCTGAGAGGATGTGATTCAGCAGTAGGGTCTCCTGTACTTACACAGCTGAGAGAATGTGATGGAGCAGTAAGGTCTCCTGTACTTACACAGCTGAGAGGATGTGAGACAGCAGTAAGGTCTCCTGTACTTGCACAGCTGAGAGGATGTGATATAGCAGTAAGGTCTTCTGTGCTTGCACAGCTGAGAGGATGTGATACAGCAGTAGGGTCTCCTGTACTTACACAGCTGAGAGGATGTGATACAGCAGTAGGTTCTCCTATACTTACACAGCTGAGTGGATGTGATACAGCAGCAGGGTCTTCTGTACTTACACAGCTGAGAGGATGTGATACAGCAGTAAGGTCTCCTGTACTTGCACAGCTGAGAGGATTTGATGCAGCTGCAGGGTCTCTTGTACTTACACAGCTGAAAGGATGTGATACAGCAGTAAGGTCTCCTGTACTTACAAAGCTGAGAGGATGTGATGCAGCAGCTGGGTCTCTTGTACTTACACAGCTGAGAGGATGTGATATAGCAGTAAGGTATCCTGTACTTGCACAGCTGAGAGGATTTGATGCAGCTGCAGGGTCTCTTGTACTTACACAGCTGAAAGGATGTGATACAGCAGTAAGGTCTCCTGTACTTACAAAGCTGAGAGGATGTGATGCAGCAGCAGGGTCTCTTGTACTTACACAGCTGAGAGGATGTGATATAGCAGTAGAGTCTCCTGAACTTACACAGCTGAGAGGATGTGATATAGCAGTAGAGTCTTCTGAACTTACACAGCTGAGAGGATGTGATACAGCAGTAAGGTCTCCTGTACTTGCACAGCTGAGAGGATTTGATGCAGCTGCAGGGTCTCTTGTACTTACACAGCTGAAAGGATGTGATACAGCAGTAAGGTCTCCTGTACTTACAAAGCTGAGAGGATGTGATGCAGCAGCAGGGTCTCTTGTACTTACACAGCTGAGAGGATGTGATATAGCAGTAGAGTCTCCTGAACTTACCCAGCTGAGAGGATGTGATACAGCAGTAAGGTCTCCTCTACTTACCCAGCTGTGAGGATGTGATATAGCAGTAGAGTCTCCTGAACTTACACAGCTGTGAGGATGTGATACAGCAGTAAGGTCTCCTGTACTTACACATCTGAGGGGATGTGATACAGCAGTAAGGTCTCCTGTACTTACACAGCTGAGAGGATGTGATACAGCAGAAATGTCTCCTGTACTTAAACATCTGAGAGGATGTGGTAGAGCAGTAGGGTCTCCTGTACTTACACAGCTGAGAGAATGTGATGCAGCAGTAAGATCTCCTGTACTTACACAGCTGAGAGGATCTGATACAGCAGTAGGGTCTCCTTTACTTACTCAGCTGAGAGGATGTTATTGAGCACTAGGGTGTCCTGTTCTTACACAGCTGAGAGGAATTGATGCAGCAGTAGGGTCTCCTGTACTTTCACTGCTGAGAGGATGTGTCAGAGATTGGAATTGGAAATCTGGTAATGGTGCAAATGCAGTGCAGATTTTGTGCTGCCGTGCTCTCAGTAGTATTTTGTGTCTTGGACCTATGGTATGACTGGGCTGATGTACCTTTTTGTGGATTCTGTGGTACTGCAGGAATTTGTATCTGAGCGTGTGTTTGCGTTTTTGTATTTGTGTTTGTGTCTTTGGAAACTGCTGTTTCAAGAGTGGATTATCTGGTGTCATTTTGGTGTTTTTCGTCTTTTCTTTCAATGTGCTGCTGGATCTGGAGAGCAGGTATGTGGAGTATACACTGACTTGTTTCTGCCTGCCAGTTGCGGCTCAGACTGCAAGGTTTTGTTTGCCCTCAACAATACTGAACACACATCCATCTGGAGGAAATCCTGCACTCATTTCTGCCCTCTAGTGCTTAATTTAGATAAATAATCGACTAAAGTGCTGAATGGGTGACTGATGTGGAACCCCTAAAAACTTGATTTTTCCATGACTGCAGTCAAACATGCAGACATTGCAACCCTCCAGGGCTGGATTTAAACCTGCAGATACTGTGGCCCTCCAGGACTGGAGTTAAACCTGCAGATACTGTGGTCCTCCAGGACTGGAGTTTTACCCGCAGATACTGTGGCCCTCCAGGACTGGAGTTAAACCCGCAGACTCTGTGGCCCTCCAGGACTGGAGTTAAACCCGCAGACACTGTGGCCCTCCAGGACTGGAGTTAAACCCGCAGACACTGTCGTCAACCAGGGCTGGAGTTAAACCTGCAGACACAGTGGCCATGCATGTCTGGAGTTAAACCCGCAGACACTGTGGCCCTCCAGGACTGGAGTTAAACCCGCAGATACTGTGGCCCTCCAGGACTGGAGTTAAACCCGCACATACTGTGGCCCTCCAGGACTGGAGTTAAACCCGCACATACTGTGGCCCTTCAGGACTGGAGTTAAACCCGCAGATACTGTGGCCCCCTCAGGACTGGAATTAAACCCGCAGATACTGTGGCCCTCCAGGACTGGAGTTAAACCCGCAGATACTGTGGCCCTCCAGGACTGGAGTTAAACCCGCACATACTGTGGCCCTTCAGGACTGGAGTTAAACCCGCAGATACTGTGGCCCCCTCAGGACTGGAATTAAACCCGCAGATACTGTGGCCCTCCAGGACTGGAGTTAAACCCGCAGATACTGTGGCCCTCCAGGACTGGAGTTAAACCCGCACATACTGTGGCCCTTCAGGACTGGAGTTAAACCCGCAGATACTGTGGCCCCCTCAGGACTGGAATTAAACCCGCAGATTCTGTGGCCCTCCAGGACTGGAGTTAAACCCGCAGATACTGTGGCCCTCCCGGACTGGAGTTAAACCCGCAGACACTGTGGCCCTCCAGGACTGGAGTTAAACCCGCAGATACTGTGGCCCCCCCCGGACTGGAGTTAAAACCGCAGTTACTGTGGCCCTCCATGTCTGGAGTTAAACCTGCAGACACAGTGGCCCTCCATGTCTGGATTTAAACCCGCAGATACTGTGGCCCTCCATGTCTGGAGTTAAACCCGCAGATATTGTGGCCTTCCAGGACTGCAGTTAAACCCGCAGATACTGTGGCCTTCTCTGACTGGAGTTAAACCTGCAGTTACTGTGACCCTCCATGTCTGGAGTTAAACCCGCAGATACTTTGGCCCTCCAGGACTGGAGCTCCTATGACTGAGTTCTTTCTTCTGTCCTAGAAAGGAATGATTTTGTGGGATAGAACTAACCTTGCACATTGTGTTTCTCACAGGCTTTACGTGCTGTATAATCACTGGGGTTTGTTGCTGCTCGTGTACCTGTTGATCATCGTTAACTTGGGTCTGGCTGTGTTTGAGGAGCCTGCTGTCTTCCCCTTGCCTTTATGGGTAAGTCTTACTCTCGGACAGAGTGTGTGACTGGGAGGGAGGGAGGGGGATAAGGATAAAGAGTGTGCATGTCACACTGGAGACGGTGTTTTAAACGGCGGATAAGGGAAGAGCATGCACGTCACACTCGAGACGATGTTTTAGACGTTGCACATGTCACTTCTGTTTCCTGAGGACTGCATGGAAATGTAATCTCTTTGTACCTGTCAATATGTGGCCCTCTTCAGCCCATCTTTTCTCCTGAAAGACGAGGCTCATCCTGGATGCTGCAGTGCATGCTACGAGACAGGCGCAGTCATGCTGGCGCCCCAGTGGCTGAGCTAGAAATGGGAATTGGGGGGACACAGACATGTCCCTTTATGACAACAGTTAGTCCTGGCTAGTTCTCATTTATTTTCCTTTATTGACACATTTTCCAAATATTGTAATTGGCATCTGAAGACACTGTTTCTCTCCATATGTGCCATATATGCCCGTCTCCTTTTATGCCCGTCTCGTGGAATGCACTGATGCTGCTTTAGTACCGTATCATGATTCACCTACTGGCATGAGCTGTTTCAGATCACATCTTTTTTTCAGGTTTTTTACTCTATGACTTGTCCTAAATTTTTGCCATCAAACATTTTTGGAATGCCTGACTGGCACGAGTGGATGTACAGTGCCATCCAGAATACTTGGTACCCTTTAGTCAAAATGACATGCAAAAAATGTCTAAATTGTTTATCCTCGTGATCAAAATATTCATAAAAATCTATCTTTTAATTGAAGTAACATAATTGAAAGAAACATTAAAACTTTCAAACACATTTTTTTCTCATCAATATGCCACAATGATTAATTCTTGTTGCAGCCACCCTTCGCTGCTCTGAGTCTTGTATAATGCGTGATGAGGTTGGTGCATACATGGCATGCAGCTTGACACAGAATCTCTCCTTGTCCTTCACGTTCTGAGGTTACTGCTTGTGGACTCTCCTCTTCAGCTCATCCTGCAGATCCTCTATAGATATTGGGTCAGATGAACGTGTTGTTAAACAGCTAAGCCTTTACGCCGCGTCTGGAGAACGCGTGTGTGTATTTTTAGCTGTGCTTCGTATCATTGTCCCGTTGCAGTGTCCTACTGCAGCACATTTTAAGCTTCCAGGCAGAGGCTGTTAGGTTTTCATTTAATATGAGCTGGTATTTGATAGAGTCCATGATACCACGTATCAAATCAAGATATCCAGAGGCTTTGGAAGAAAAACAGCCCACAACATCAAAGATCCACCATTACACTTCACAGTGGGTATGAGGTGCTTTTCTTTATGGATTTATTTCTATCTGCACCAAACCCACCTTTGATGTTTGATGCCAAAAAAACAGCTATGTTTTGGAGTCATCTGACCGCATAACTCTGCCCTAATGAAAGTCACAGTTGCGTCAGATGCTGTGGATTGTTGTTGATTGACAGCGAAGGCATTCTTCTGGCTGCCTTGGTAGTTTTGGAGACTGTCTGACCCCAAAACTGTACTGACCTCTGCAACTCTCCAGCTGTGATCCTTGGAGATTCTTTTGCCTGTTAAACCATCCTCAGTGGATCCCCTAATGCTCTTCAAGACTGATTATTTTCATCTTCCATCGCTTTAAATCTCTGTATTATTGCCCTGATGGTGGAAATGGCTATTTTCAGCTATTCAGAGATTTTCTTAAAATTCCTTTTCAGATTTGTGCAGCTGAAGAACTGTTCATCACACATCTTCTCTGTGTCCTGGGGTCTTTTCCATAGCGGTGAATGATTAAGGGAATTATGCCTGTATCACCTCATTATTATACTCCGCTGAAACCGGCAGTCATGGTTTACAGCTTTAGGTTCCTAATCTAACCAGTGAACTTAATGTAAAGTATGATGGGATCTATACTTCAGTTATGTTCTAGTCATATGATTTTCTTTGTTAGCCAATAATTGTGATATACGCATTTCAAGAGAAAAATATTTATTAATTTCAAATTTTTATTTTTTTTTTCAATTATTTGATTTAATTGAAAAGGTACAGTTTTTGTGAATATTGTGAGTCAAAGACCAAAAGGATAAACAGCATTTTTTTCTGCCTGATTTGCTCTGACTCACTGAGGGTGGCAATAACCTTTGAGGTAACTGTTTATCTGTCAGTAAAATGAAGCTGACCAGGTACAACACGAAATATATCTTGTCTTCATACTGTCTGCAAGTAAATACAAGTCAAAGTAAATAGAAATCCTTGTTTTCCGTTCCTACGCGCATTTTCCTTACCATCCCTTTTGTGTTGTATCTGTCCTTCTCCCGAACAGGTTTATATCTGTACGCTTTTGGCTCATGAGATTAGACCTGAGGTGATAAACATTGATTACTGGCTGCCTGACTGATCTGAGCCCTCTTTCTGCTGAGAGGCAGGATTTCAAAGCTTTTATTACCTTCTTCATAAAATCATTATGAACTAGACGCCGCATACATTTGTTGTTTATTTTCAACTAGGAGTCAGGACTTAGCTGAGCAGAAGTCCTTTGTCAGAATGATTATTGCACTCCGGCGTGGTTAATGATTGAGCTCTGAGTGTCATGAGTGCAGGAAGACACGTCGGGGTCCTTGTCGGATTGTGTGGATTGATTAATGTTGGGCGTGTCTGTATTTCTGAGTGTGTAGTTTCTTTAGTGTTAGGTGCGGCCTGCATTTCTGGAGTTGAGTGGGTGTTGGGTGCAGTCTGTTTTTCTGATTGTTATAATTTGCTTAATGTTCGGTGCGGCCTGCGTTTCGGTGGGTGTAGTTAGTTTAGTCTTGGGTGCGGTCTATATTTCTAACTGTGTAGTTAGGTTTGTGTTTGGCGCAGTCTGTATTTCATATTTGGTATGGACATGTCATATGTCATTTAGGACACCTAGCGATTGCCATGGCAACAGTATTGGCGGAATAATGTGCAAATTAGTGGCAAAACATAGATGTCTCCTTGTAGACGCAGTACAGGCTGCAATTTTTGACCGATTACTTTCATATTTGGTATGGACATATATGACGCTAATTGATTTTGATTGCCTTGGCGACGGTATTGACTGAATAATATGCAAATTGGCGGTAAAACTGAGAAATTTCCTTGGACGCAGCACAGGCTGCAATTCTTGACCGATTACTTTCATGCTTGGTAACGACATGTGTTACACTTGACTTAAGACACCTATCGATTTTGGTTGCCATGGTACAGTTTTGGCCGGATAATCTGCAAATTAGTGGCAAAATAGAGATTTCCTTTTGGACGCAGGACAGGCTAAAACTTTTGACGTATTGCTTTCATATTTGGTATCAACATGTATTACCATTCACTTATGCCACCTATCAATTTTGGTTGCCAGGGCAACGGTATTGGCCGACTTATATGCATATTAGTAGCAAAACATTGAGATTTCCTTGTGGAGGAAGTACAGGCTGCAATATTTGGACCGATTTATTTTCATATTTGTTATGGACATGTGTCATTCGTCATTTAGGAGACCGAGCGATTTCGGTAGCCATGGCAACAGTATTGTCGGAATAATATGCAAATTAGAGGCAAAATAGAGATTTCCTTGTGGACACAGTACAGGCTGCAACTTTTGACTGATTGCTTTCATATTTGGTATGGACACGTATTACCATTCATTTATGCCACCTATCAATTTTGGTTGCCATGGCAGCAGTATTGGCTGAATAATATGCAAATTAGAGGCAAAACATTGAGATTTAATTTTGGACGTATTATAGGCAACAATTCTTGACTTTGTCATTTGGTGTGGAAATGTGTTACTCTTCACTTATGACTCCTATCAATTTTTGTTGCCATGGCGACAATATTTCCCGAATGATGTGCAAATTTGTGCTGAAATGTACACTCTAGGACCGATTAATGAAATGTACATTTTTGGACCGATTACTTTCATATTTGCTTTGGACATTTGATGTACAGTACTTCGACTATAACACCTAACGACTTCCTTGCCACGGCGTCAGTATTGGCCGCATAATGCGCAAAAAAGGGGAGAAGCGGGCTTTTTGAGGCAACACCCATGTGGTCGCAGCTGACCGAACGGTCTACAGTACAGGCCAAAGGTTTGGACACACCTTCTCAATCAATGCATTTCCTTTATTTTCATGACTATTTACATTGTAGATTCTCACTGAAGGCATCAAAACTATGAATGAACACATGTAGAATTATGTACTTAACAAAAAAGTGTGAAATACCTGTAACTGAAAACATATTCTAGTTCCTTCAAAGTAGCCACCATTTGGTCTGATTACTGCTTTGCACACTCTTGGCATTTTCTTGATGAGCTTCAAGAGGTAGTCACCTGATATGGTTTTCACTTCACAGGTGTGCCTTGTCAGGGCTAATTAGTGGAATTTCTTGCCTTATCAATGGGGTTGGGACCATCAGTTGTGTTGTGCAGAAGTCAGGTTGATACACAGCCAACAGCCCTATTTGACTACTGTTAGATACACACATAATTCCACATGTGTTCATTCATAGTTTTGATGCCTTCAGTGTGAATCTACAATGTAAATGGTCATGAAAATAAAGGAAATGCATTGAATGAGAGGGTGTGTCTAAACATTTGGCCAGTACTGTATTTCTGAATTTGTAGTTCGGCTAGTGTTTGCCACAGTCTGTACTTCTGAGGGTGTGGTTAGTTTAGTGTTGATGCAGTCTGGATTTCTGAATGTGTTGCAATGTTTTTGTTAGGTGTGGTCTGTATTTTGATTGAGTCGTTAGGTTTGTGTTAAGTGAGGTTTGTATTTCTATATGTGGTTGGTGTGTGTGAGTGCATAGTGTTGCATCAAACTCAAAATGAGCTAATATTTATCATAAAATGGTAAAATGTCTCACTTTCTGTTATGTTGTCTGTGTTCTATTGTGAAAAAAATCTGGGTTTATCAGATTTGCAGATCATTGCATTCTGTTTTTGTTTACATTTTACTCAGCATCCCAACTTTTTGGAATTGGGATTGTACCACATGGGTCCTCTCCTGTTTTCCCTCGATATACCGTACTTTATGCTTCAAATTTTTTGGCACCTCAATACATATCAGACCTTCATCTGCATCAGAAGAGTGATATATTGTCCTTGTGAATTCCAACCTTACTGTATGTGCATCAGTGCAGTGATTTATTGTCCCAGTACTCACTGTATGTCCATCAGTTGAGTGATATATTGTCTCAATGCGTACCGACCATACTGTATCTACATCAGTGGAGAGATTGACAGTGTGATGAATGGTGTCATTGGTGTGTTTAAACACCTCCCTCTTTTCCTGTCTCCTAGGCGACATTGGTGGTGGAGCTCATCTGTCTTACAGCCTTCGCTGGCCGCCTCTTTCACTTTGCCAGGGTCACGCCACGCGACCTGTTCTGGAAGGATGCCAAAAACATCTGCATTATGGTCATAATTTTTGTAAGTAATACACCTTAGTAACAGTGACCGTTCTATGAGCCCGACCAGGCTGCTCATAACCCTACAGCACTATCAGCCTGACCAAGCTGTTCATAACCTGTTCTGTGAGACTTTCCGTTCTCTCTTCTAGCTGACTCTGCTGGATATGATCCTATATGGCTCTTTGAAGGCTGCTGGATACTATGGGGTCCGGTGGTCCCGGGTGCTGAGGCCGCTGCTGCTGGTGAACATCACAGAGGGGCGACAGGTTAGGAGAAGTCAAACTCCTGTAACTGTGTGATGTCTGGTACCTTTTTCTGTGCGACGAGTGGCACTTTGTCACTGTGTGATGACTAGCACCTCTTAGTGTGTGATTGTTGACTCCTGTCACTGTGATGACCGACTCCTGTCACTGTGCGATCACTGACTCCTGTCACTGTGCGATCACTGACTCCTGTCACTGTGTGATCACTGACTCCTGTCAATGTGCGATCACTGACACCTGTCACTGTGTGATCACTGACTCCTGTCACTGTGCAATCACTGACTCCTCTCACTGTGTGATGACTGACTCCTCTCACTGTGTGATGACTGACTCCTCTCACTGTGTGATGATTGACTCCTCTCACTGTGTGATGACTGACTCCTCTCACTGTGTGATGACTGACTCCTCTCACTGTGTGATGATTGACTCCTCTCACTGTGTGATGATTGACTCCTCTCACTGTGTGATGACTGACTCCTCTCACTGTGTGATGACTGACTCCTCTCACTGTGTGATGACTGACTCCTCTCACTGTGTGATGATTGACTCCTCTCACTGTGTGATGACTGACTCCTCTCACTGTGTGATGACTGACTCCTCTCACTGTGTGATGACTGACTCCTGTCACTGTGCGATCACTGACTCCTGTCACTGTGTGATCACTGACTCCTGTCACTGTGCGATCACTGACTCCTGTCACTGTGTGATCACTGACTCCTGTCAATGTGCGATCACTGACACCTGTCACTGTGTGATCACTGACTCCTGTCACTGTGCAATCACTGACTCCTCTCACTGTGTGATGACTGACTCATCTCTCTGTGTGATGACTGACTCCTGTCTCTGTCTTTGTGCGATCACTAACTCCTGTCACTGTATGATGACTGACTCCTGTCACTGTGCGATCACTGACTCCTCTCACTGTGTGATGGCTGACTCCTCTCACTGTGCGATCACTGACTCCTGTCACTGTGCGATCACTGACTCCTGTCACGGTGCGATCACTGACTCCTGTCACTGTGTGATGATTGACTCCTCTCACTGTGCGGTCACTGACTCCTGTCACTGTATGATGACTGACTCCTCTCACTGTGTGATGGCTGACTCCTGTCACTGTGCGATCACTGACTCTTCTCTCTGTGTGATGATTGACTGCTGTCACTGTGCAATCACTGACACCTGTCACTGTGTGATCACTGACTCCTGTCACTGTGCAATCACTGACTCCTCTCACTGTGTGATGACTGACTCCTCTCTCTGTGTGATGACTGACTCCTGTCTCTGTCTTTGTGCGATCACTGACACCTGTCACTCTTCGATGACTGACTCCTGTCACTGTGCGATCACTGACTCCTCTCACTGTGTGATGATTGACTGCTGTCACTGTGCAATTACTGACACCTGTCACTGTGTGATGACTGACTCCTCTCACTGTGTGATGACTGACTCCTCTCACTGTGTGATGATTGACTCCTCTCACTGTGTGATCACTAACTCCTGTCACTGCGCAATCACTGACTCCTGTCACTGTGCGATCACTGACTCCTCTCACTGTGTGATGATTGACTGCTGTCACTGTGCAATTACTGACACCTGTCACTGTGTGATCACTAACTCCTGTCACTGTGTGATGACTGACTCCTCTCACTGTGTGATGACTGACTCCTCTCACTGTGTGATGGCTGACTCCTGTCACTGTGTGATCACTGACTCCTCTCACTGTGTGATGACTGACTCCTCTCTCTGTGTGATGACTGACTCCTGTCTCTGTCTTTGTGCGATCACTGACACCTGTCACTCTTCGATGACTGACTCCTGTCACTGTGCGATCACTGACTCCTCTCACTGTGTGATGATTGACTGCTGTCACTGTGCAATTACTGACACCTGTCACTGTGTGATGACTGACTCCTCTCACTGTGTGATGACTGACTCCTCTCACTGTGTGATGATTGACTCCTCTCACTGTGTGATCACTAACTCCTGTCACTGCGCAATCACTGACTCCTGTCACTGTGCGATCACTGACTCCTCTCACTGTGTGATGATTGACTGCTGTCACTGTGCAATTACTGACACCTGTCACTGTGTGATCACTAACTCCTGTCACTGTGTGATGACTGACTCCTCTCACTGTGTGATGACTGACTCCTCTCACTGTGTGATGGCTGACTCCTGTCACTGTGTGATCACTAACTCCTGTCACTGCGCAATCACTGACTCCTGTCACTGTGCGATCACTGACTCCTCTCACTGTGTGATGATTGACTGCTGTCACTGTGCAATTACTGACACCTGTCACTGTGTGATCACTAACTCCTGTCACTGTGTGATGACTGACTCCTCTCACTGTGTGATGACTGACTCCTCTCACTGTGTGATGGCTGACTCCTGTCACTGTGTGATCACGGACTCCTGTCACTTTGCGATCACTGACTCCTCTCACTGTGTGATCACTGACTTCTGTCATTGTGCGATCACTGACTCCTTTCAGTGTGTGATTACTGACTCCTCTCACTGTGTGATGACTGACTCCCCTCACTGTGCGATCACTGTCTCCTCTCACTGTGCGATCACTGACTCCTGTCAATGTGTGATGACTGACTCCTCTCACTGTGAGATGACTGACTCCTCTCACTGTGAGATGACTGACTCCTCTCACTGTGAGATGACTGACTCCTATCACTGTGCGATCACTGACTCCTCTCACTGTGCGATCACTGACTCCTGTCTCTGTGCGATCACTGACTCCTGTCACTGTGTGATCACTGACTCCTGTCAATGTGCGATCACTGACTCCTGTGAATGTTTGATGATTGACTCCTCTCACTGTGCGGTCACTGACTCCTGTCACTGTGTGATGACTGACTCCTCTCACTGTGTGATGACTGACTCCTCTCACTGTGTGATGACTGACTCCTCTCACTGTGTGATGATTGACTCCTCTCACTGTGTGATCACTAACTCCTGTCACTGTGCAATCACTGACTCCTGTCACTGTGCGATCACTGACTCCTCTCTGTGTGTGATGACTGACACTTCTCACTGTGTGATTGACTGCTGTCACTGTGCAATCACTGACACCTGTCACTGTGTGATCACTGACTCCTCTCACTGTGTGATCATCAACTCCTGTCAATGTGCAATCACTGACTCCTCCCACTGTGTGATGACTGACTCCTCTCACTGTGCGATCACTGACTCCTGTCACTGTGCAATGACTGACACGTTGCTGAGCGTGGACTGACAATTAGCATGGACATTCCTGAGCCGCATTGTGCCATTTGACTACTGGGCGACACCATTTATCTGAGCAAGAAAATTATTTTTGCAAATTGCAAAATTCAGGGAGTAATTCACATAGTGGCCTCTCTGAGTATTATTGGTGCTCAGGGAAATGCAGTCAGGAGGGATGAGCTCTGATTATGGCTGTGTGAAGTTTTACTGGTTAGAATTCTCCCTGATTGCAGGTCTTAATAACATCTACCTGTAAGTAATTTGAGCTGTGTCTGTGTGTTTATGTATGTGTGTGTATGTATGCGTGCATGTGTGTAATTCTGGGCGTGCGTGTGTGTATGCGTGTTCGTGTATGCATGTGTGCGCTTGTGCACGTATATGTGTGAATGTGTGTTTGTATATGTGTGCATATGATTGTGTGTGTGTGTGTGTGCGCGTGCCTGTGTGCTTGTGTTTTGTCTGTGTACATGCGCGCGCGTGTGTGTGTACGCGCACATACATGGTTCTGTTTGGGTGTGTCTGTCTATGTCTGCGTGTGTCTGTGGGTGCATGTGTGACCCCACAGCTGAGACGGGCCTTCAGAAGCATCCGGAACGCTCTCCCTCAGATCCTGTACGTCTTCCTGCTCTTTATCTTCAGCGTGCTCATGTTCTCCCTCATGGCGCTCAAACTGTTTGGGAAAAGGTAAGTGTGCTCTGACCCCATGTGCAGAGAAGAGGGCAGCCTTAACCACTCATCTTTGGGTGACTTCTCAACAAAAAGCATTTTTAAGAGGCCCATAAGTTGGGGAGGGGCAGGTCTATGGCCTTATGCTGTTCGACTGGAGCTCAGAAGGCTGGTGATTCAAGTCAGCAGTTTGCACAGTTTTTCTGTGATGGGAGAATTATGGCAAAAAATAGCTGCGTAACTCCCACTAGGTCTGGCTAACCCAAGCTTGTCTGGTCTAGTCTTGTCAGCATACTTAGTCTTGCAGATTTAAGATTTCCCATGTGTCTTATAATTGATTTCTTTGCTATATGTGTACAATTTATTGATTTGTCTTATATCAAAATGGTGATCAGACTAATGAATTTTCTCTTTTCCACCATCTTATTGCAGAGGTCTGAAGACCAATGATGGAAGTCCGTATTTCACAAACTACCTGCATATTGTGTTTGACCTTTATGTGTTAGTCACCACTGCCAACAGCCCCGATGTCATGTAAGTTTTGTTTGTCGGCAGCTTTTAGATAATGACACATTGAGGCGCTTACAACTGTTGAAATGATGATGGCGAAATATCCTGTGAATATTGCTTATTCTAAACTGCCTACTTTAGTAGTTGGTGTTTATAATAAATGCAATTGATGTTTCTTTTTTTCTTAAGGATGCCAGCCTACAATGCCAACATTTTCTTTGCCATTTTCTTCATTGTGTACATTCTCATAAACACTTACATATTCATGTCTGTGTTCCTCGCCGTTGTCTACAACAACTACAAGAAATATCTGAAGGTAACAATCGGCCTGCCCTTTATGTGCCTTCACAGATACACATACACGTCATACACATGCATGCGTCTTTATGTCCTCATCGATGTAATGTGATGTTTTGTTGGTACTCAATGCTGTTCTGATGTACTGTCGTAAACTATTTGCTGAAAACAACTTCCAACCCCAATTCCAAAAATGTTGGCTCTTCAAGGAAAATGCTCATAAAATCCAAACATGTTATTTCACATTTTTGCGTTTGAATTTAATTGACCATATTACGTCATTTTCCCAGTTTAACCCCTTAAGAACTACGCATTATGCATTATTTCAAATCGCGACATTGTCAAGCGGCATATCCACATTTCACGAAGAAACTCGGCCAAAAGCTCATGTAAACCATTTTTACCTCAACCGAACAGAATTCAAGCACCAAGCAAGTAAATAAGCATGCAGCAGAACATAGGATAAAATCATATCAGCGCTGAATCACCAGGATTTCTGCTGAATTCGTGCTATACATAAAAACGATACCTCAAATAAAATAGGAAAGTCCACAGAATGAAACGATATGAGCCCTGTCATTTTAAACCGACACCATATTGAAAGAAGAGCAGGCATACACTTTACAGTCTACAGAGATGAGCAGAAAAAAATTCTTACCTTTGAAGTTTTGCAGTAAAAAAAACTGCTCGAGGGTAAATCCGCGCTTGCTGTTGTTAGCCCAATTTGTGTTTTAATGAAATTAGATCTGCCGGGATCGTAGCATGTTCTTTCCCAGGGCGTTGCTTTAAATATCTCCGCTCCATAGCATTCAGCTTCCTTGCAGTGTACTTCCCTATCGGCTTTCGGCTTGTGATGCTGTCAGTAAGACTCTGCCGGTAGGAATTTGATTGTATGATTCCTGATGATTCTAACGAACTATAAACCACCTTAATGGCAGAAACCTAGCCTGAGCTACAGACTTGCGTTCCGAGTGCGTCAAGCTGAGTCCATGGGACATATGCATGTTCTTGAGTAGCGCGATCGTTGAATAGCATGTTCTTGAATAACTAGTTTGTTTCAGTTATTGTCCGAATAATTATCCACTAAATATTCAACATTCATTTTCAAAGTCGTTTTCTGACAGAATCTTTGCACTATTCTGCACAAAAACTGAGACTGCAACAGTACAGTACGTATTTTCCTTACGCATTCGTTGAATGGGAAATTTGACCATAGACTGTTGTCGATTGGCGCAGCCTATTGGATAAAATGCTGCGCTGCTGAAAGGAAATTGTGAAGGTACGATTCCTGATCAGGGTACCTTTTTTTTCTTTTTTTTTTTTTTGGAAATAATCGCAGTTGCCTTCTACAAATAGTCGCTGGAACTTTTGTTCTTCTTACTTTTCTTTAACATATTTTCACATTGCCTTTGTATTTATTATTTTACTTATTTGTTTTGTTTTTTAATAAATATGCTCCATTGGAGTCAAACTTAATTTTCATTGTATGTATTATCTTTGAATGGGAAATTGTATAGGCAACAGAACAGAAATAATAATAATTTTTTTATTCTAAAAATTAAAAAAATGTTGTATTTGGATGGAATGGATGCCTGTAGTGATATATAAGTGAAATTTTATGGGTTTTATAGCTTGGTATCTGAGAAATCTGAAATGGAACACAAGGTACCTAAATTGCCAAAATGGAGAAGCCACCTACACATTCCACTCTAATTTTGCTCTGATTGACCTGATCAGAATAAACTTTGGCACAGATAATAATGTCATTCTGTGCTGTAATTTTTTTTGAGGTTTCAGGCTGCAACTTAACAAATCGAATAAAACATTGTTAGGTGCAGAATGAGATCTTTCATTTACACTGTGTTCCATCTCCATTTACTCTGACTCCGTGACATGTATAGTGATTTTTACACCAGGTATAAAATCCCAAATGGTTTTACCTTAATTACGATACCAATATTATTCAAATGGACCTAGCAGTCGCAGAGATATACTCATTTCATTTTGGGCTTGCCATTTACAGAAATGAGGCTCAGGGCTTAAGGGGTTTATGCATCTATTGCAGTGGTCTATTTGCATGTTTTATGGTCCAGTTAACAGATAAACAGGCTGTGTGTGCAGGAAATGGGCTCTCTGTCTCCCCCCTTAAAGCCCACTTTGTTGTGATTGGCCAACTGTGGTTCAGGAAGCTGAACTCAGTAAAATAAAGGGAGTGCAATTAAAGTTTGGGGATTTACTGCTGAAAAACAAAGTGTAAAATGACTTTACACCACTGATTCTTCACTTTGTTTTCCTTTGAAGTCCATACTGGGGGACTCTTCCCTTGCACTGCAGATAATGGCATCCTCTCGACGTGGCAATTCACACGTATTAAACTCTTCAATGTTGTAATCCAGTAAATTCATTTGATTTTATCCCCAAGACTAACCACTGTAGTGATGGTAAACAGGACTAGTCTGGATACAGGTGTAGTTGGGTAACAGCTATAGTGGTAGTTAATAGGACTGATTAAGATACGGGTGTGGATGGATAATAATGACTGCAGTGGTGGTAAACAGTACTGATCTGGATGCAGGTGTCGTGTTTTATGAAACTGGTGAGCACTGCTGATATATTTGACTTCCTGTTTGCAGGAGGAAGTGAGGCAGCTGGTGAGGGCGAAGCGCTGTAAGATGGCCCGGGCGTTTCGCGTGCTGCAGGAGCCTGGTGAGGCAGGGCCAGTCGTCTCGCAGGCGCGGTGGAGTCAGCTGGTGCGCCTGGTGCAGCCTGATATAAGCTCCGCCCATCGGGAGCTGCTTTGGAGTGTCTCTGACCCTGAGAGGAGGGGCCACATAGGTCAGCCTGTCTCCCAGCAACAGCTTATCCAATCAGCAGCTCATTTTCTTAAAGGTCCCATACAGTGCTATATTTAGTCATTCAAAATATGTCTAATTGGTCTTTGAAATAATGTTAAGAATTCAGTTGCAAAAAAAAAAAAAAAACACGCATCCAGGCCTAGCGAGACCTCTTCTCTCACCCCGTCTGTGCCGGACTGAAACATGAGCTGTTTTGAGTGGGCGGGGAGGATGTGCTAATGAGGCGCTACTCTGATTGGCTGCCTGGCCGCGTCGATTCCAGGCATGGCGCAGACCCGAAAAACCAGGAAACCAAGATGGCAGGTATTTCAGCACAGCTCACTGCAGCATCTATTGTTGTAAGACTGTACTTGTTGGATCCCGAATCCGACCCCGAACGGGAGGAGAAAGCAAGATGTGAAGAGTGGCGAGTTGTAGAAGTACAGGAAATCCAAATCCGACCTCCACTCCTTTTTCAGCTTTTTATTAGGCAGAACAAATTTTAAAGGTGGATGAAATTCCGCCGCGGTAATGCAGAGAAATCATTTGTTATACCAGACACGTTTGCTCGAGATTGCTTTCACTGTGATAGGATCAAAGAGCTAGCCCACACCATGGCAAAGTACCCGGCTGACAGCAGTCATGGATAAGTAAAACGATCGTTTCACAGCAGCAGTGAGCAAACCCAAACACGTACCCTAAGCATCGCAAAGCCTAAGTCCGATCTAACTGCAGCCTTATCAGCGCAACTTTCCAGACACGCACAACACCTCTTCAATTAGCTTCAACTGTAGCAGCTACGGTTAGGTAAGGTCATGATGAACCTACCACCTTGATGCTCACCAAAGTAACACAAGTATACCAGTCTGAATTACTGCATATAAGTTAACCAGGAGCATTTATTTAAGTAGCAAGGAACACAAACTAACATGCAGTAGTAACCGAGCGGTCATCATAATGACAGAGGCAAATGTTACCCTGCAGTACAGGTTTTATAGACGGTAAGTTCTGTTACTGTGAACAGTTGTAACAAGCATCCAAATTCCAACCAAGGATATAAAATAGTTTCTAATGAGGTTGATGTTCTCGCACCTTCTGGTGAATGTGTTCTTGATATCATTTACTCTGGGATATTTAGGACACAGACGTTAGCAACAGTAACTTGGCTACGTTAGCCACAGCGCTACATCCACATTCAACAAGCTATTACGTTAGGTAGGCTTATGCAGTAAAGCAACACAAAATGGTAAAATGTACTGCTTCCGTGTCTGTGAGTCACGGTACCGATCCAGGCTTTTGCTGTGTTCAATCTGCACTGGGAAGTCGGGATTTCTGAGCTCCCAGTGGAAAATTTCAATTTCAACACCCCCTCTAGTCAGATTTCCTACTCGGAAAGTCGGAGATTCCTCATCTGCCCCAAGTTCCGAGTTAAAGATGGCTGCGCCCTAAATCTACTATAAGCAAAAGCTGTAATGACAAACTATATTTGCAATTCTGTTTTTAAAGTTTAATTAAATTGGTCATACACACAGTGCTGAATTGAGCTTATCGGTGGACTTACTGCTACGGGGTTTGTATGCGAAAAATACAGAGTAATGCGTTGTTTTCAACTTGTATTGCTAGAATTGCTAATAATGGCTAATAAATGCTATCTTGGCCAGAGGACACCCCACTGACCTGAAGTCAGTTTTCCGACGTACTTAATAGAACGCAGTCAGCTCGGTTATTACGTCATTACCACTTCCAACTTCCGAGCCAAATCGAACACAGTATTTATCTTCAGATTTTTTACAAAGCCTGCATTTCAGGCCAGTTGTTGGTGCCAACTATCATTGCGGTCCTGGTGGCCACCTGTAACACGTTAGCTTCACTTACATTATTTGCTGTTATATCGTTTCAGCAGCTGAGACACATATACAGCGTCGAATTATCCTTTATTGACAAAGCTGTCTTTGGTGAAATGCCAAACATAAATGATTAACATTCTCTTTGAGTGCGGCTGTTTGCCACCAGCAAACAAACAAGCTACCCACTGATTTCTGGTGGCATCTTGTTTTGGAAGAGAAAATAGTTGTGCTTTTTTTAGCATCCAGAAAAACCCTTATGAATAGCTTTGGGAGACATTCTGATAAATCTACGCGTTAAATGATTTGGCCTTGTTTGTGTCTGATAGAATAAATTCTGGGGTGGTCAGGTATGTCCTGATTGGATGCAACAACCTGACGTCGGGTTTTGCCCAGATCTTGTGAAGATCTTGTGACGTGCTGTTCAGAGAGTAAATCATGTTCATAAAATCACGTTCTCGGATTACGGCAAAACCTTTGTATCTTATGTTTAGAAACTTTGCTGAGGTTGAGTATGGACATCCAACATTATAACATTACTAGTATGTATTAAAAGAAGGATCAACATAATCAGCGATCTTTAAACTGGATGCCATTTTAAGAATCTCCTGCATCCTGTTGGATATAGTCGTCAGTGCATTCGTATGGATGCATATATGCACTTTGCGCAGAAGCCGAATTTGGCTATTGATGGGTTACCCAATTTAATGCTTTATAATTCAAGATTTAAACTTTATAAAGAGGAAACATGTGGCTCAACTCAGAAAAGACACTTACAGCATTTAGAATTAGATTAGTATTTCAGTTTATTTTCATGATTTTAGTAGAGAAAATGGGCTGCAAACATAAAAAAAATCTTCATGAGAATTCACCATTGAAATTGCAAAAAAATAATACTGAGAATTGAAAAACTGCTGGGGCTTAAATCTATACATTTCTGGGATCATAAACTCCTTGACCTCAAGTAGAATTCATCTTCAACATTACATTCTAGATTACCTACATGCTATTAGCCAAATTATACAGCTATCCAAGTGTCTCCCCATAGTCGGAGAATCCCTCAACATGTTGCACTGTCAAATCATAAAATATCCATGTATTTAACACAAAGTTTTAAGGCATGAAATTTAATATAAACTAATGATTTTCTGGTTGATTTTAGCATGAATTTATCAATATCAGTGCAGTTGAACATCAGTGGTCACCACTAACCTCTCCAAACACAAAACATGCCTTTTCTCCATAATAAGGTTTAGAGTTTTATCCATTTTTCTTTCAAGTCCCCCAAGCCAGCACAAACACTCATTAAATAAACTGCTGATTAAACGGTCAGAACATTCACCCTGTAATTGAGGCAACCAGTTCCCTCTTCCGAACTCACAACCGCATTTCAACCCTTATAAGGAACAAGTACAAAAGTACAACTCACTAACTCGGTACTATCTGAATTCTGAAATATACCTTATTTTAACAGAACAGACATTCCACTTTCAGGGAAGATCACGCAATACATGTACCTCCCTAGATTCAACAGAACGGTGCAATGACCGTACCAGGGGGTCCACCTTAATGCACAGGCATTTCACGTTTTAAACAGGGAAAAAAACGTCGACTTTTGAGTACAGCGTACATTCCAAAACAAAAGCAATAGTAGCAGCCTAACCTTTTTCATGAATCCCTCCTCCAGAGACCGATGTATCCAGTAGAAGGAACCCTCCGGTCCTGTTTCATTCTAAATTATTCTCATTGACCATGTCCTTATCTTATTTAAATCCTCTAAATATAACTGAACACTTCAAGGCCAGTTTTGCAAGTCTTTTTTCTATAAATCACGTCTATTTCAGCCGCGTAATGTGCGCAACGTAAACCGGATACAACCGAGCCTGCTGATACGCAAAGGCTTGTATGCTCTGTGTTTGTCCAATCAATGTATTTCAATTACTGTAGAACGTTAAAAGGAATTGGATAAGTAACGAGCCAATCAATGCATTGTTACTGCGGAAGTTTCACGAGGGCTTGAAGTCTAACTGTGCAGTTACGCAGAAGAGCCTGAATGTATGATTGAGTGATTGGCTATCAACACCAGTACTTGGGTGGATATAAGGAAGCGCTGAATTTGTCAATGAAGGCATCTACATGAAAATCCACGGTAGGGAACTACGCATTTTTTCCATGTGATGACTGTAATTGACAGTTGAATGTGAGAGAATCAATGCCATGTCGAATTTTTTAGTTCAGAAAACAGATTTTTCTGAACCACTAATTTGAATACCGTTGGCTCACTGTAGCTAAAGTGGTTGCTACACAGGACAACGATTTTTTTCTGTCGCAAAAGGTCATTTTTTTCAAACTGCTGGATCGATACTGTGGGCTAGGCTATTGACAGGTTTGCACATCAGGCTTAGCTGAGGAGTATAATTCATGCAACTCTTGAAAAACAGGGAGAGGAGTGAACTTCCCCATATTCAAAACCGCGTTCCAGGTCTGCTTGCTTGTGAATATTCAATAATTGATCCGGGGGTGCCATCTAGTGATTGAATACACTAAGAGCGTGCTTAAATTTGCTGTTCCATAGACGCAAGCGTCTACGTCATACTATAATTTGAGGAACGTTTGTCTGTCTGTTTGTTCCCCTACTCCTCCGAGGTCCTCTGACGGATCTTCACCAAACTTGGTGGGTCTATGTAGGTTGTCCCTGGAATTGTCCTTGAGGGGTTAGTTTTTTGAAAGGTCAAGGTCACTGGGGTCAAAGGTCAATTTCTCGCATCTCCCGTCTCCCTGGACAGATTTTCATGAAAGTGGACGTAGGTCGTCACAAGAAATGACCGTGAGAGGTCCGTTCCGTCAAAGGTCAAGGTCACGAGGGTCAAAGGTCACCGTATTCATGAAAGTTGGTACGTGGACGTAGGTCGTCACAAGAATTTATTCTTGCCACGGGTAATTCACTATTCTGCAGAAAGGGGCTAAGGGCAATTGGCAATTCAGTTGGCAAAATGACAATTCAGTGTTTCATTTTGTCATGTAATTTGAAAAAGTATTTGGCAATTGACAATTTCGGGGCTGTACAGTACGACATATATGTCGCACGTGCAACATGAAAATTGGTCCGTGCGATGAATGAACAAACTGTTGCAGCACTGGTGTGATGAGATACAGCAGAGTTGTGTGGGTGCAAGGGAAGTGAAACAATGCCACCTTGCTAATGTACTCGTCTTTCATTTGATTAAGAGACACGATCCCACCTGCCTATCCAACACCATTTCCCACAATTCCTCCGCTGAACACAGTTGTATGAATACACAAGTGATGTGCGGTCGAAGGTTAGTTGGATCAGAGCCATGTAGAGAGAGAGTCGCGTCAACGGAGGTCCAAAATTCTCGATCGTCACGTGGTTCATGGAGACAGCGAATAGTATGCGCTTGAACACACCAAATTTGGTTACTGTATCTAAAGAGTGAAGCTGTCCCCTTTATCTCAGACAGACCGTCGGAGGTCAAACCTATATCCCCCTCCCACTTTGTGTTGGTGGGGGATAATAAACTCAGAAACATGAATAGCATGTGGGGCAGTTTGTCTGTGCCCTCTCCACCATGTTGTCCTTGTATATAATCTCTACCACGGTTTGCTGTGCTGCGTGGGGATGCTCCAATCGCAGTGGTGTTGAGTACAAATGTACAGTTTGTAAACTCAATTCAGCAGGAGAAATCTAACGATCATTCAAAATTACAACATCAACAAAAATGTGAGGTTATCATATTTAAACACTGCACATGTGTTTAATCACAACCAAAGACCACACGATTTGGAAGCTTACTGTCCAGTTTATTAAAAGTAAGGAACGGGGAAAGGCTTGCACAGCATAGGGAGTTAAGACTTGGGGTTCAGGGTGAGTGTCGTCTGTCTCATTGCAGGGAGTTCTCTGGTGTTGTGTTCTGTGTTCAGCATTTATGGTTTTAACAGTTTCATGTAACAGGATTTCATAGTTGAAACTGCAGATTTGCACATACTTGCTTACAGGAAGCCGAAGCAAGCAATGCCATTCAGTTCTTATACAGAGTTCAATGCTTGATCAATAAATACGCATTTTTTAAACCCCAATCAGAAAAATGGGGCGATTATTTTCAGTCTTCTTTCATAATCCGATGAACAAAAGGGTTTAAACAATACACGAAATTATCGAGAGAGCTGAGATTTATGCTATTGATTAAGTGTATTTCCATCCTTGCTGTCTTGAATCTAAGCATCAACTATCAGTATACAGGCTACCTGTTGGCTAGGATTTAAGGGTTTTGATCGTCAATCAGGTATAGTGAGTGGGAACACGTTGACTAAATCCAGGCGATAAAAGGTTTAGCCACTGCCTCACATCAACGCAAATCTTATGAATACACTAATGAATAATAGCATGTATAAACAGTAGGCCTATTACAGTAGGTTTACATACTGTTTATATTTACATAAACAGTGTGCACAGAATTCATAAATACTTAAGTAGTAGGCCTATAAATATCAAATAGTGGTCAGGTCTGTTTAATGTTAATGCAAATAACTTAAAATTGTATGAATTGTAAGATTTTATGATTATTATACAAGTTACTATTTTACAGATTAGTATAATATTCATACAGATATTATCATAGACTTCTATATATTACTAAAACACCTGCGCTACCCGTTGTATTATACATAGGCGTGATTTGGGCCTTACGCCAGTTAAACCAATCGGTGTGCCAGGTGCCATTGCCTTCAGGAGCAGGCTGGGCTATTCCAAACCCTCAAACTGAAACCCATGGTGGAGAGAGGAAGGTCGCCATGTTTCTCCAAAAACGAAGTTAAATTATTATTATTATTATTATTATTATTTGACATTGACTTTGTGTAATGTTTGGTATGTGATTTAAAAAAAAAAACATCAAGTCTACCCCTTTTCTGATGGAAACCTCCAAAAAAAAATGGGAAAAAAATGTGTCTCGCCATGATTGGGTCACGCCTCCAGTTGAGTTGAGTGGGTGTTGGAATGACCCACTAGCATGGAAAAATAGTGCCACAGTAATCCTAACAGCAACAGGCAAAGCATACGGACAGCTGGCAGCGGTGTCTGCATCATCTGCAACCAGGTGACATAATTCCGTCACTGCATGACGGGAGAGGCGCAGTATTGTCACACGCATTCTCGTTCTGTGGGAAATACATAATTCTTGTATTATTATAATTTTAGAATATTATATATAGGCCCAATATATATCATTAATATATATTGAATGGAATAATTATATATTATTATAAAAAGGGAAAAAATGATTGATACAAAATACAAACAATATAGACTTACCTGAAAGGCTCAGGTAGCTGGTGCGCTGACGGTTCACGCGTTCTGGACATCTTCTATTATTTCACTGGGAATCAAGGCGATTTAGTACTACCTCTGCCATTTTCTCAGGGGCTCAACTGAGGCTAAAGCAAGATGGCTTTTTATAGGCGAGTTAATTCAGGAAGTGGAGCCGCATGTGCACGTCCACGTGTCCAAATGGAGGCGCATTAAAGCCGCCTGGGCGCGCTCTTGTAAAAGCCCAAATGGGTAGCAGGTAATTTGAGGACCCGCTATATGCTTTCCCTTACGTGTGTGGTCAAGATAGCAATTGTAGGGAAAGCGCATAAACACGCCCACGGGCGCACCTCCAGGCGCAAATAAAGGATTTGGCAAAATGTATAGCAGGTAGTGTGGCCGCAAGATACCGTTTAGGGATAGTGGAAGCAGCTAAATGCGTAATTCATGGGTAGCGGGAAGTGGCAACGGGTAGGGCAGTGTGATGGATAGAGCCCTTAGCCTCTCTAAGACATCCCTTCTATAGCCAATCATGTTACACACCTGATGCCAATTAGCTTAATTACTTGCAAATGTTCCTTCTGCTGATTCTCTTTCATATTAATTGCTTTTTCAGCCCTTTTTTTTGCCTGTGTCCCAACTTTTTTAAGACCTGTTGCAGCCAGAAAATTTGAATTGAGCTCAAATGAGCAAATGTAAAAGTCTCAGTTTCAACATTTGAAATGTTATCTATGTTCTACAAAACCCAAAACCAGTGAAGTTGGCACGTTATGTGAATCGTAGATAAAAACAGAATACAATGATTTGCAAATCCTTTTCAACTTATATTCAATTGAATACACTGCAAGACAAGACGTTTAATGTTCAAACTGAGAAACTTAGTTTTTTTTTGCAAATAATCATTAACTTAGAATTTAAAGGCAGCAACACATTGCAAAGAAGTTGGCACAGGGGCCTTTTTACCTCTGTGTTACATCGCCTTTCCTTTTAACGACACTCAGTAAACATTTGGGAACTGAGGAGACCAATTTTTGAAGCTTTTCAGGTGGAACTCTTTTGCATTCTTGCTTGATGTACAGCTTAAGTTGTTCAACAGTCCGGGATCTCGGTTGTCGTATTTTACGCTTCATAATGCGCCACACATTGTCAGTGGGAGACAGGTCTGGACTACAGGCAGGCCAGTCTAGTACCCGCACTCTTTTACTACAGAGCCATGCTGTTGTAACACGCGCAGAATGTGGCTTGGCATTGTCTTGCTGAAATAAGCAGGGGCGTCCGTGAAAAAGACGTTGCTTGGATGGCAACATATGTTGCTCCAAAACCTGTATGTACCTTTCAAAATTAATGGTGCCTTCACATATGTGTAAGTTACCCATGCCTTGGGCACTAATACACCCCCATACCATCACAGATGCTGGCTTTTGAACTTTGCACCTATAACAGTCCGGATGGTTCTTTTCCTCTTTGGTCCGGTGAACACGACGTCCACAGTTTCCAAAAACAATTTGAAATGTGGACTCGTCCGACCACAGAACACTTTTCCACTTTGCATCAGTCCCTCTTAGATGAGCTTGGGCCCAGCGAAGCCGGCAGCGTTTCTGGGTGCTGTTGATACATGGCTTTCCCTTTGCAATGTAGAGTTTTAACTTGCACTTGCAGATGTAGCGACGAACTGTAGTTGCTGACAGTGGTTTTCTGAAGTGTTCCTGAGCCCATGTGGTGATGTCCTTCACACACTGATGTCAGTTTTTGATGCAGTACCGCCTGAGGGATCGAAGGTCACGGGCATTCAATGTTGGTTTTCGGCCTTGTCGCTTACGTGCAGTGATTTCTCTAGATTCTCTGAACCTTTTGACGATATTACGGACCGTAGATGATGAAATCCCTAAATTTCTTGCAATAGCTCGTTGAGGAATGTTGTTTTTAAACTGTTCGACAATCAGCTCACGCATTTGTTCACTAAGGGGTCTATTCTCCCGTGCGCATAAGTCGGAAAAAGCGCGTAGCTACGCGCTTTTCAGCCACGCGTATTCTCCCCTCGACTTAAGTCTGTGCATTACGCGCCCCGAAGGCAGTTACGCGCTTGGGGCGGAGCAAGGCCAAAATCGGGGCGTTTCCGGGCGTTTCTTATGCAAATAGGACTTGCGCGTATTCTCCCCCTGGCTTACGCGCTTTTTCTGTTAAAGGAACAGTCCACCGTACTTTCATAATGAAGTATGTTCATCTATGAAATGAGACGAGATGATACGCACCTCTCCGAGCTTTGAGCGACCTCCCAGTCAGCCAGACGCGCTGCCACTCCTGTTAGCATTTGTAGCTAGACTCAGTGTGGGCAACGGTATTTTTCGGGGCTGTAGTTAGATGCGACCAAAGTCTTTCACATTTTTCCTGTTTACATAGGTTTATATGACCAGTGCATGAGTTCGGGTTCGGGTACGCAAATCCAAACGTGGCTTTTTTCTATGCTGTGGGAAGTACGTACTATAATGACAGGCGTAGTAACACCTTCTGTGCGCTTCGACAGCGCATTGATACCTTCACTTCTATTTTCCCCTCCCCCCTCTCCCCATCCTCCCCTCTCCGCTGCCTTCCGTCAAAACACAGCCAATGTGACTGGAAACATCAGTGCTCAGTCAGCAGTCAGAGGTACCAAGGTGACATCTGTAAGCGAGCCAAAACAGAAGACCAAGAACAATGGTGATTACATGCATCGTGCCGGGTTGTGGCAACAAGCCCAGGGCATACAGTCCCGTGGTGTTTCACACCATTCCAGCTCATTACAAACGGAGGAAGGTTTGGCTAGCTGCGTTACAGTTGGACCCTAAACTCCACTGGATATTGTGAAGACCTGGAAAGTTTGCTCCGAACATTTTGCAGATGAGGACTATACTGCAACAGGAAAACGGCGGAAGGACACGGCAACACCGTCAATTCAGAAATTACGCATCCTATACAGTGACTCGTCACTCAACATTGTAAGTGTCCTTTTTGCACTTTATATTTTTGGAACTGGCATTCACACTAGCTAATGCTAGATACGACTGTATGCGAGTCCGGTTAGCACAGATAACTTCACTTCAGAATCATTAGCCTACACCTGAGACCTGCTATATAATTTACTGATTGAAGTATGCTACTGTAATTTATCTAAGTTATAACAAAAACGTCGACCAACTTCATCGTGTCAATGTGTACTGTTGCCACAAGCCAGTCGTCGGCATCTGTGTCCTCCATTTGAAAATGTTCCATAGTAGCACACTTGAGTATTTTCTTTTATAATTTTCCGCAAGCTCTGGCTTCCTGACTGTGTACCAGGTAGTGCAGTGCAGTCACGTTGGTTGTATTTACGGAAGTAGGGGGGTTGTGGGAGAGAAAAGAAATCAGAAGTGAAGGTATCAATGTCGAAGCGCGCAGAAGGTGTTACTACGCCTGTCATTATAGTACGTACTTCCCACAGCATAGAAAAAGCCACGTCTGGATTTGCGTACCCGAACCCGAACTCATGTCACTGGTCATGTAAACCTATGTAAACAGGAAAAATGTGAAAGACTTTGGTCGCATCTAACTACAGCCCCGAAAAATACCGTTGCCCACACTGAGTCTAGCTACAAATGCTAACAGGAGTGGCAGCGCGCCTGGCTGACTGGGAGGTTGCTCAAAGCTCGGAGAGGTACGTATCATCTCGTCTCATTTCATAGAAGAACATATTTCATTATGAAAGTACGGTGGACTGTTCCTTTAAGCACCTTTGAGGGCTGTATTAAGGTCAAGCGCCAACATAAGGCGAAATGGAATATTGCGTTTGATGTCAGTTAAAGGCCGAATTTTGACATTCATTTTATTTAATTTAACATGGTAAAGGTTGAGACATTCAATATTCCATTGTTCATCCTTATTTCTAAACTACATTTCTCATGACCATAATAAATTATCAAACGATAGATATTACACAACAGCCTCTTATCTAATTAGTTCAATTACAAATGCATTACAAACACACCGGTGGTCATCAAGGTCACAACTGCGATGTTGGTCCTGGCATCTGGGTCATTCCAGAGAGTGGCTGGTGATGTCATGCACATATCTCATGCGTCTGTGTCAAGGTGTCTGACACAGTTCATTGACGGTCCAAGTTCTTCATCATGCACTTCCACTGCAGAAAGAGTGGTTGCCACCTTCTCCTCTAGTGAAGTAAAATGCACGGGGGATGATGGTTGCCCACCACCTGCTGCGTGCACACTTCTCCGGTGTGCAGTGAGCCTGGCTTTTACAGTGCCCCGCAGATCTCTCCATTTTACCCTCCATTTGCAGTGGGTAGGTTAACTCCGTCTACCCACTGCACGCTTTCGTACTCTTTCATAATAATGGCCACTAGGTCACATGATCACAACCATCCAATCAGCGCACTCATCCTGCTTTAAGCTGAGAATCTATAACATCGTTTGTCATTGGCTCCGGGCGACCCACGTGATGTCACACATCGTCTTCCACGTGCGAACGTATTTACTAATCTTAAATCGCACTGACATATCATGCACAAGCATGAAAGCCCTTCGGCACAACAGTATACCCTTTTTTGGGAGTATTTTCTGCCATGATCATCGCGGATTGTTCACCGTTTACATGTTATTTCCGCTATTCCGTCTGCTGCTGGCCACGCATTTGTAAGCTCGGCGCTGATTGGTCCTCAGTCGTCGTCGACTTGTGGTTGCCACCTGGTGGCCATTATTATGAAAGAGTACGAAAGCGTGCAGTGGGTAAACGGAGTTAACCTCCGAGTGGGTACTGCAGATGGAGTGTACTCCATTTGGGCTTGGCAGCTATTTATTTTCTTTTTATTTAATATTTTCTGCTATTTTGCCGTCACGTCCGCTTGACATGCGCAGTTGGCACAGATGTGGACTTAAAGTTTGTAGGCATATACACGGCGTCGGCGATTCACGCTAATGGGCTATTAAGCCGTCTGTCCAGACGGCAATTCACGCTGGAAGGTTATTTTGCCGTCTTCTTCATACTTCTCCACAAGGCTATACTTTTACTACAGCCGCGGATGGCACTACAACTGTTTGCCATGTTATTCGACCGTCGGATTGGGTATAAGTCAACCAGAAGCATTTTTAATTTGCAGAGCACGCGAACTAACATGCAGTAGCTGATAAGCGGTCATGAATTAGTTTGAATGTAATCTGTCGCGCGAAAAATTCGTTTCGCGTCCGGTGTGAAAGCGGCTTGTGTATTCGCGTCTTTGCATTGACTTTGAATGTAGGCTAATCTGTCCTGCGAAAAATTCGTTTCGTTTCCGATGTGAAAGCAGCTTTATGGACAGAACACGACAGTTAGAGAGAGCTATTACCGATTTAATCTCCGCCTTTTTCGGCTTTATTAGCCACAACAATTTCTAAAGGGGGATGAAATTATATCAAGGTAGTGCAGAGAAATCATTTGTAAACCGGCAAGTCCACATCTGTTAAATTTGGTTTTCGGCTTTGGCTCGACGTCGTCACCATTGTCTTCATTTTCTATTAACAAATGCGACTGCCCTATATGTTCGTGATAATCTAAAAAGTTGTGATATTCTCACGAGGGATAAGAATGATTTTCTAATTGAGGATATCTGTATTAACTAACTTGTCTTCGTAGCCTAATTTTTTATTTATTTATTTTGTTTTACTATTGATAATACTGTGTATTTTAATGTGTGATAAAGATATTATTAAATAGGCTACTCTAGATTGAGCCCTACCCTGGCCAATACCAAAGCACTACCCATTTGTTAATCAATTTTAGCCAATAAAGAATAGCCGACATGGGAAAAATCATTATCAGTAAATTGGATAATTGATGATAATAAAGTATTAGGCACAAGTTCAAGTGAATGTGTCGCTCAAATCAAATGGGACATAATAGGCCGCGGATATGGAATTGTGTGATTGCTGAGGCGGTTTCGGGGCGGGGGGATGACCGCGTGCGGGGTAAGAATCCTTGTTAAAGCGTTTCCATGTCCTTTAGTTGCAAACCTGACATCGGAGTAGTTTGAGATTTCAGCAGTTTCTAAATGAGATCATATAAACTGTCTTTGATTGTTAAGAATGGTTCTTTATTTGTCTCCTTCCCTGTTTTCCACGGAACAAACAGGCTGGTGTAGGAGGGGCACATATTCAATGCTCTGATTGCGCTGGTTGAGAAGTGCTTAATTAATTTTGTTATTTCATTATCGCAGCAATTTGTTTGGTTGCATAGCTTTAATGCCATGGTGGATAGAGTAAAAAGTAAAAAAAGAGATGTCTGTATTACTTCTTGTAATTGGCACAGACATACACAGGCCTACTATTACAGCCGCATATCGTGGGCCTGCTGATAAAACCTCGTATTTTCAAAAAAATAAACTTCACTGGAAAATAGATAAATATAAAAATACATATAAATTGATAAATATAATTTAAAATATAAATAAAACAAAACATGTTTAATTCTGCGTCTAAGAATAGTGGACATAAGAGTTTTTGTTTCTTATCAGTTTGGAGATATGAGGTTTTATCAGCTGGCCCACGATTTTCAAGTTTAAAGTCTGGTTTGCATTTTCCATGGACCACAAATGCATTTTCATGGTTAATCCGAAAATCCTTTTTCCATGTTTTCCTGATAGCCATAATCAATGAGCTTTGGACAGAGTCTGCCTCTCTTTTGGATTAGACATACCTCTTTCATAAGGCCGCCTACATTCTGAAGTTAAGCGACGTGGGCGTGATTGAAGCGCGTAGGGGAGAATACGCATAACTCAAAAGCACTTTACTCGAATCACGTAAAAATGGACTTACGCGCTAATGGGAGAATAGACCCCTAAGTGGTGACCCTCGCCCCATCCTTGTTTGTAAATGACTGAGCATTGCAGGGAAGCTGCTTTTATACCCAATCATGGCACCCACCTGTTCCCAATTAGACCGTCACCTGTGGGATGTTCCAAATAAGTGTTTGATGAGCATTCCTCAACTCTCTGTCTTTTTTGAAACATGTTGCAGGCATCAAATTCCAAATGAGCCAATATTTGCAAAAAATTACAAAGTTTACCTGTTCGAACATTAAGTAACTTGTCTTTGCAGTGTATTCAATTGAATATAGGTTGAAAAGGATTTGCAAATCATTGTATTC
The DNA here is from genome assembly GCA_029721435.1 of Gymnothorax reevesii. Taxonomy (NCBI): domain Eukaryota; kingdom Metazoa; phylum Chordata; class Actinopteri; order Anguilliformes; family Muraenidae; genus Gymnothorax; species Gymnothorax reevesii. The sequence goes on from CM056592.1 coordinate 45,114,828, forward strand.
TGTTTTTATTTACGATTTACACAAAGTGCCAACTTCACTGGTTTTGGGTTTTGTATTGCAGGCATATAGGAAGTCATGTATTAAGTTTCATTTGATGACATCGAACTTGACCCTCAGTGACCTTGAATGCCCAAACTTCACAGTGAAATTTCAATGACTTATATCAGCAAAATGGTCATAGATACAACAAAAATATAAACGCAACACTTTTGTTTTTGCTCCCATTTGTCATGAGATGGACCCAAAGATCTAAAATTCATTCCAGATACACAATATTACCATTTCTCTCAAACATTGTTCACAAATCTGTATAAATGTGTGATAGTGAGCACTTTTGCTTTGCTGAGACAATCCATCCCACCTCACAGGTGTGCCACATCAAGATGCTCATCAGACACCATGATTAGTGCACAGGCCTACCTTAGACTGTCCACAATAAAAGGCCACCCTGAAATGTGCAGTTTTCGCTTTATTGGGGGTCTGGGGACTCAGAACCAGTCAGTATCTGGTGTGACCACCATTTGCCTCATGCAGTGCAACACATCTTCTTCGCATAGAGTTTATCAGATTGTCAATTGTGGCCTGTGGAATGTTGGTCCACTCCTCTTCAATGGCTGTGCGAAGTTGCCGGATATTAGTGGGAACTGGTACACGCTGTCGTATATGCCGGTCAAGCACATCCCAAACATGCTCAATGGGTGATATGTCCCATGAGTATGCTGGCCATGCAAGAACTGGGACGTTTTCAGCTTCCAAGAATTGTGTACAGATCCTTGCAACATGGGGCCGTGCATTATCTTGCTGAAACGTGAGGTGATTTTCATGGATGTATGGCACAACAATGGGCCTCAGGATCTCATCACGGTAACTGCGCATTCAAAATGCCATCAATAAAATGCACCTGTGTTCTTCGTCCATAACAGATGCCTGCCCATACCATAACCCCACCACCACCATGGGCCACTCGATCCACAACATTGACATCAGCAAAGCGCTCACCCACACGACGCCACACACGCTGTCTGCCGTCTGCCCTGAACAATGTAAATCGAGATTCATCCGTGAAGAGAACACCTCTCCAACGTGCCAGACGCTATCGAATGTGAGCATTTGCCCACTCAAGTCTGTTACGGCGATGATCTGGAGTCAGGTTAAGACCGCGATGAGGACGACGAGCATGCAGTTGAGCTTCCCTGAGACGGTTTCTGACAGTTTGTGCAGAAATTCTTTGGTTATGCAAACCAATTGTTTCAGCAGCTGTCTGAGTAGCTGGTCTCAGACGATCTTGGAGGTGAACCTGCTGGATATGGAGGTCCTGGGCTGGTGTGGTTACACGTGGTCTGCGGTTGTGAGGCCGGTTGGATGTACTGCCATATTCTCTGAAACGGCTTTGGAGACTGCTTATGGTGGAGAAATGAACATTCAATGCCCGAGCAACAGATCTGGTTGACATTCCTGCTGTCAGCATGCCAATTGCACGCTCCCTCAATGCTTGCGCCATCTGTTGCATTTTGCTGTGAGACAAAACTGCACATTTCAGAGTGGCCTTTTATTGTGGGCAGTATAAGGTACACCTGTGCACTAATCATGGTGTCTGATGAGCATCTTGATGTGGCACACCTGTGAGGTGGGATGGATTGTCTTAACAAAGCAAAAATGCTCACTATCACACATTTAGACAGATTTGTGAACAATGTTTCAGAGAAATGGTAATATTGTGTATCTGGAATGAATTTTAGATCTTTGAGTCCATCTCATGACAAATGGGAGCAAAAACAAAAGTGTTGCGTTTATATTTTTGTTGAGTGTAGTTTCAGTTTGTATTGGTGATGTATGGGAAGTCATACATGAACTTTCATTTGGTGGCCTTGAGTTTGACCTTTTGTGACCTTTGAAGGTCAAACTTCACATAGTGAAATTTCAATGACTTCTACCGCCAACACTATTCCAGATAGAGCTTTGGCCATGTAGGAAGTCTTGTATGAACTTTCATTGGGTGACCTTGAACTTGACCTTCAGTGACCTTGAACGGCCAAACTATGCAGTGAAATTTCAATGACGACTTTCAGCAGAATTGTTACAGATTTAGTGTAGGTTTGTATTGGAGAAGTATAGGAAGTCATGTATGAACTTTCATTTGGTGACCTTCATATTGACCTTCGAAGGTCTAACTTGACCTAGAGAAAATTTAATGACTTCTATCACTGAAAAGGTCACGGATGGAGCCTAGGTTTGTGTTACTGACATAGGAAGTCACATATGAACTTTCTTTTGGTGAGATTCCGCTTGACTGTTGATTACATTTGAAGGTCAAACTTGACACAATACAAATGCAATGACTTGTCCTACCAAAACGGTCAGAGATGGTGTGCAGGTTTGTATTACAGACATATAGTAAGTCATTTATGAACTTGCATTTGGTGACCTTCGTATTGACCTTCAAATGCTATCTAGATAGAAATGGCTGTGTTGGTGCCGTTTTCCTAGACTTAAAAAGAGCCTTTGATACTGTAAATCATAATATACTGTTATCAAAACTCAACCATTTCAATTTTTCGGCTCAATCCATAAATTGGTTCCGGTCATATTTGGCTTATCGACAACAATGCACTGTGGTGGATGGCACCAGGTCCACTTTTATGAGCTGTCCAGTAGGGGTCCCCCAAGTGTCCATACTGGGGCCTATTTTATTTTGTCTTTATATTAATGATTTGCCTGAACACTGTCCACATGTTGATGTCCAGCTTTATGCAGATGACACAGTCATTCTCACCAAAGCTAAAGATCCTGAGGAAGCAGCATGTGTACTCTCTACAGCTCTCATACACATACAAACATGGCTCAACAGATCATGTCTTGTACTAAATGCAAAAAAAACAGTTTGCCTGTACTTTTCTAAGCAACCGTCCCCTATACTCTCTCTGCCTGGGGTCATTATAGGCACTGAAAAGATAGAAGTGGCTACAGACTTTAAGTATTTAGGTGTTGTCTTAGATCCAAACTTTTCTTTTAAAAAACATATAAAAATGATAACTAAAAAAATAAAAGTTAATCCTTATAATTTTAAGCACATTAGAGGTGCCATGTCAAACACTGCTGCTCTAATGTTTTTACATGCTATGATTTTTTCTCACTTAAGTTATTGTATTACAAGCTGGGCCATGGTGATGTCTACCACAATCAAGCCAGTGGAGATTTTATATAAAAAAGCACTCAAAATTCTAGATAAAAACCTTTTTCATACCATCATTGTAACATCTTAGATAAATACAAGTTGTTGAGTTTTGATAATTTCTGTAAATTCTCCTACAGCTGCCTATTGTATAAAACTCTACATGGCCTGGCACCACCTTGTTTACAGGAATTTTTTAAATATCGTCAGACACGGGTTACTCGAGCAGTGGTCAACAAAGATGTGGAGGTTCCATTCAGAAAAACCGCTTTCAGCCATAATGCACTATCTATAAAAGGTAGTGCTTTATGGAATACAATGCCTGTACATATAAGGGAATGTCCCTCTTTATCCACTTTCAAGAGCCAGATCAAAATGTGGCTCAGAGCTCAACAAACATGCACCTCTGATTAGCTCTCTCTCTTTCTCTCTCTCTATTTTACTAAATGTATAAGTGTGTATGTTCGTCTTGATCTAACCTGCCTATGTTGGACTCCAGATGGAAATTAGCCTTTGTGCTATAATCTGGCACATTTACATATATGTATATGTTCATTAATGTGCATTGTCCTGAAATGAAATAAATAAATAAAATATGACCTAGTGAAAATTCAATGACTTGTATCACTAAAACGGTCACAGATGGAGCCTAAGTTTGTGTTACTGACATCTAGGAAGTCATATTAGAACTTTCATTTGACTGTCAACTTGACTGTCAGTGACCTTTGAGGGTCAAACTCCACAGTAAAATTACAATGACTTGTTCCACCAAAATGGTCACAGATTGTGCCAAGGTTTGTATAGAGACATTTAGAAGTCATATATGAAGTCCATTTGCTCACCACAACTTGACATTTTGTGACCTTTAAAGTTCACAATTGACATATTGAATATATATTGAAATATTTTAACCCCTTTGTGCAGAAGCCAAATTTGGCTATTTATGGGTTACCCACTTTAATGCTGTATAATTCAAGATTTAAGCTTCACAAAGAGGAAAAATGTGGCTCAATTCAGGAAAGACACATACAGCATTTAGAATTACATTGTATTTCAGTTTATTTTCATGATTTTGGTAGAGAAAATGAGCAGCAAACATAAAAAATCTTCATGAGAATTCACCATTGAAATTGCAAAAAAAATAATTCTGACGATTGAAAAACTGCTGGGGCTTAAAACTATACATTTATGGTATCATAAACTCCTTGAGCACAAGTAGAATTCATCTTCAACATTACATTCTAGATTACCTACATGCTATTAGCCAAATTATACAGCTACCCAAGTGTCTCCCCAAAGTCTCAAAATGATTTGCTGTCAAATCATTTAAAAAATCATGTATTTAACACAATTAAAGCTTTAAGGCATGAAATTTAATATGAACGAATGATTTTCTGGTTGAGTTTACCATGAATATATCAATATCAGTGCAGTTGAATACCAGTGGTCACCAGTAACCTCTCCAAATACGAACGTGCCTTTTCTCCATAATAAAGTTTAGAATTTTGGCCATTTTTCTTCAAAGCCAGCACAAACACGCATTAAATAAACTGCTAATTAAACGGTCAGAACATTCACCTTGTAATGAAAGCTACCAGTCCCCTCTTCAAAGCTCACGAACCCATTTCAACACTTATAAGGAGCAAGTACACCTCACTCACACAGTAATATCTGAATTCTGAAATATACCTTATTTTAACTGAACAGACACTCCACTTTCAGGGAATATCAAATCCATTGCATCTCCCGATTCAAAAGAAACGTGCAATGAACGTACCAGGGGTCCACACCAAAATGCACGGGCAGTTCGCGTTTTAAACAGGAAAAAAACCTCGACATTCGACTTAGTTGAGTACATATACATTCCGAAACAGAAAAAAAAAAATAGCAGCCTGACCTTTTTCGTGAATCCCTCCTCCAGAGACATTGACTGTATAAAATAGAGACCGATTAATCCAATAGCAAGAACCCTCCGGTCCTGTTTCATTCGAAATAATTCCAATAGAGCATATCGTTCTCATTTAAATCCTGTAATGTAACTGAACACTTCAAGGCCAGTTTTGCGAACCGATTTTCTATAAATCCCGTCTATTTTAGCCGCGTAATGTGCATTACGTAGACAGGATACAACCGAGCCTGCTGATACGCATTGGTTTGTATGCTCTGTGTTTGTCCAATCAATGTGTTTCACTTACTCTAAAATGTTTAAACACTCGGGAATTGGATAAGAAACGAGCCAATCAATACATTGTGATCAGGGAAACTTCACGAGGCCAGGAAGTGTAACTCTACAATTACGCAGAAGAGCTTGAGTGTATGGTTGAGTGATTGGCTATCAACGCCAGTACTCGGGTGGATATAAGGAAGCGCTGGATTTGGCAATGAAGGAATCTGCGCGTAAATCCACGGTAGGGAACTACAATTTTTTTTGTATGGGACAACTGTAATAGGCAATAGAATGTGAGAGAATCAATACCATGTCGATTTTTTTGCCTCAGAAAACTGATTTTTATGAACTACTAATTGGAATACTGTTAGCTCACTGTGGCTAAACTGGTTGCTACTAAGGATAACGATTTTTTCTGTGTCAAGATATCGTTTTTTCAAACTGCTGAATCGACACTATGGGCGAGGATACTGACCAGTTTGCACATCAGGCTTAGCTGAGGAGTTTAATTCATGCAGCTCTCAAAAAACAGGGAGTGGAGTGAACTTCACCGTATTCAGAACCGCGTTCGAGGTCTGCTTGCTTGTGAACATTCAATAACTGATCCGGGGGTGCTATCTAGTGATCGAGTACAGTAACAGCGCACTTCCAATTTGCAGGTCTATAGACGCGGGCATCTACATCTGCAGAAAGGGGTTAATGACTTGTATCACCAAAATTGCTTCAGAGCTTAGGATTTTATTACAGAAGGTCTATAAATTTATGTGAACTTTTTTTTAGTGACCTTGACATTGATTTTCATTGATTCAAATGTCACACTTCACATGACATTTTCATAACTTATATCATCGCTGTAAGACTGCTTGCCAGTAAGCTACAGGACCCTTGGTCGTATTTTTGTATAACTCAGGTGACCGTTAAAGCCCATGGGCCTCTTGTTTTGTTTTGAGGTAGCATTACAATTTTTTGATTGATACTTGCTTAATGCATGCTTATTTTGCTTTTTAGAATTTTTTATTCATTTATTTAAATATTTGTTTCATATTGTAAGGTCTTGTGTCCATGTTGTGTATGTTTATTGTGTTAAAAGTTATAAATACACATTTCTTTTTTAACACCATAGTTTATCACCTTATATATTGGAGCAACTAGCCAACAGAGGTAATTTTGCAAAACAGTGTTGCTTCAAACCTGAAATTAAACAAATTTCTTACCATCAGTAATCATGTAATAAGCCTTTAAAGATTCATTCAGGCTCTGCGAGAGTCTGAAAAACAAAATTTGCCACACCTTTCAATTGTTATAAAAATGCGTGTAGTCAGTGTTTTTGTTTATCTCTAATATTTTTTATCTCTGTATACTTGTGACAATGATTATTTGTTCTCATTGCCTACAGTAGTATTTTTCAATTCATTTTCCGCCAAAAGTTATGGAGAAGTAACATATTAGGACCCCTTTTTTGGTGAAAGTGGCGGTGTATAATCATCACTGCACACTGCTGTATTCTTGGATGTCCAAACAGGAGTTTTATTACCTTTATAACAAAAAAGCCCAGAAAAGAATCAATGATTTTCTTTGGCATATTGCTGCCTGTAATCCTTTCCCTTCTGAAGCAGGTTGTTTCGAATGTGTGTCTCCACTAAGATACTGCACTTCAAATTTAGATCCAACAGTTTTGGCCAATTATAGGCCGATCTCAAACCTTCCATTTCTATCCAAGATCCTTGAGAAATGTGTTGCCCAACAGCTCACTTGCTTCTTGCAAACGAATAAGGTAAATGATAGGTTTCAATCTGGCTTTAGAAAACATCATAGCACTGAAACAGCCCTCACTGTAGTAATGAATGATCTACTTCTCTCCATGGACTGTGGCCGCATCTCTGTCCGTGTCCTACTTGATCTAATTGCTGCCTTCGACACGATAGACCACCATATTCTTCTTCACAGGCTAGAAAATCTGGTTGGTATTTCTGGACTCGCCCTTTCATGGTTTAAGTCCTATCTTTCTGATAGATGTCAGTTTGTCAGAGTAAATGGTAATTCCTCTGAGTATTCCAAGGTGAACTTTGGAATACCTCAAGGATCTGTTCTGGGCCCTCTGCTGTTTTTCTTATACATGCTTCCCCTTGGAAGCATCATAAGTAGTTATGACGTGAAGTACCATTGTTATGCAGATGACACGCAGCTTTATATATCTTTTAAGCCAGGTGAAATCGATCCACTAACTAGATTAGAGATGTGTCTTAAAGCCGTTAAAGCATGGATGACACAGAATTTTCTCTCTTTAAATCCAGATAAAACTGAAATATTGGTAATTGGTCCCAAATCACTCAGAGACACATTCCTCAAGTTTTCTCTCAACGTCAACAGTCTCCGGGTTTCTGCAAAAGCTGCTGTTAAAAACCTTGGTGTCACCCTTGATTCAGATCTCTCTCTGCACTGTCACATTAACAACATCATAAAAGTGGCTTTCTTTCATCTTAGAAATATATCTAAGCTGAGAAAAATGCTGTCTCTTCAGGACGCCGAAAAAATGGTTCATGCATTTGTGTCCTCTCGGCTGGATTACTGTAACGTTTTACTGTCAGGCTGCACCAGTTCTATCCTGAATTGCCTTCAATTAGTGCAGAATGCTGCTGCTAGGGTTCTGACCAGGACGAAGAAATATGACCACATTAACCCAGTACTCAAAAATCTTCACTGGCTGCCTGTCAAATTTAGAATTGAATATAAAATTCTACTGCTTACCTACAAAGCCTTAAATGATTTGGCCCCAGAATATCTTAGTGCACTTCTCATTCCTTACTCCCCTTGATGAGCCACGCTGAATGACTACCTGTGCTTATTGGCTGTCTGCTCCTACACGGACTCTCTTGTGCATCAGATCACAGTAAAACACTCCCACAGAGACGCAAAAAAACCATTTTCTGCAATCAATCATTATATTAGGAATGAAGCTAAATTGTCAGATTGGCGAAAATATTTGGCTATTTATCTAGGTAAGTTCAGTATGTGGCACAGAAACTACAAACTAATGCAGCCCTCACTGACTCCATATCTGAAGCACTTCAGTTCAGCAGTTCTAGAGTATATTCATGAGTGGACAGTCTGTACTGTTGATTTGGTCACTGTGCACTGTGTTTATGGCCAAAGACACAGCTGCAGACATTGGCTGTTCTACTCTGCAGTATCGCAGTAGCCAAAGGGAACCCAGGAGCTAACTGCTGGTTCCTCCTGATGGTCTGCACTCTCCTGACTTGAGCTTTTTTCCTGTTTCCAGGGAAACTGGCCTTCATGCAGCTGCCAGACCTGCTCAATATCCAGGTTATCACACTGAAGTCCAGGCCCCACCCTCTGCAGATCTGGCAACCCGGCCTTTACAACTCTGCAGCCAGCCAGTTCATCTGCCGCGTGGTGAAGCACAAGTATGACTCTTAATAGATGGGTATTCTGCTTTAATGTGCCATATGAGGTATTGTAGTGACTACCTCATTCCTTGTTCACTGCTGGTGTTACGAATGAGACCCTGAAATATACTGTATTATTCTGGGGTTTGGACACACTGTCATTTCTGAAATGAATGATCATTTCATGAGTTAGAATGTTTTTCCTTTGCATGTTTTAAACTTGGCATGCATTATTATCACCATGAAAACCTGAGCACCTGCATTTTGAAAGTGATTTGACTCATTTCAACGGAGCCATGTCATGATTACTGCACGTATGAAGAAGGACAATCTCCTTTGATTATTGCGGTTGGAAAACCTACTTACGCTCTTCATATCCTTTGGCTACAGTGCTAAAAGGTCTGTCACTGTGGATATTTGGATTGGAACTGACATTACTTTGTGAAGAGTGATGTGCTTTGGCCATTAGGAATTGCTGAAGTGTTGTTATTCTTATAATGAATGAATAGATGGATGTTCCTGCAGCTGGACTGTTTGTGCTCACATTTCCATTAGGATGCGCTATCTCTCTCTCTCTCTCTCTCTCTCTCTCAGGAGGGTGTGTTGGGGAGGGTGTGCTGGGTGAGGGTGCTGGCTGTTTGCTTTTTCTTTTCTTGCTTTTTCTAAAAAACTTTTGCATTGTTGTTTATTGTAAATATCTTGTTACACTGTGGTGTTATTCGGGGTTTGTACATAGGTGTGGGGGTGAACGTTTGGGGGGGTATTTTTGCGGTTTTGTCTGTTTCTGAGACGGTCTGACGGGGAGATGGTGTCTCTCCGTCACGGGATCAGGTGCGTACCTGAGTCCGGGGCGTCTGTTGAGGACGTGCTTGTGGCAATTGCGGAGCAGGTAGGAGGAGGTAATATTGGCTCGGCTTCAAGGATGAATAAAGCGGTGGTGGTTTTCTTGAAGAAGGCCGACCTGGTTGCAAAAATTATTGCGAGTGGTTTGTGGGTGAAAGGTGTTTTTGTGCAGGTATCCCCATTGGCGGCGCCAGCGGTTAAAGTTACTGTGTCTAATGTTCCGCCGTTCATTAGGAATGAGGCGATTCAAGCGGAACTTGTACGTTTTGGCAAATTTGCGAGTTCGATGAAAATTATCTCACTTGGATGTAAAAATCCGGAATTGAAACATGTCATGTCTTTTCGGAGACAAATATACATGTTTTTGAACTCTGCTTCGCAAACTTTAGACGTGTCTTTCCGGGTGAGACACGGGGAGGGCTCGTATGTAGTGTTTGCTACTACGGAGAGTTTGCGATGTTTTGAGTGCGGGGATATTGGGCACTTAAAGCGTGCGTGTCCGCATAAGGCTAATGACAGGAGCGGGGATGGTGGAAGTGCAACTGGCCCAAGGCAAAATTTAAATGGAAATGTGACTGAACTATCCAATGCGGAGACTGTTCAGGGCTCCTCAGATAGGGCTGGTAATGCGGACACTGTTCAGGGCTCTTCTGACAGGGCTGGTAATGTGGGGACTGTTCAGAGCTCTTTCGATATGGCTGGTAAGGATGTGGGAATAAGTGAGCATGGTGGGGTGAAGGAGTCTGTTACTGAGCCGGGGGGAGACGACTCGGAGCTGGATGACCCACGGGAGGGAACAAGTTCGACTGATTGGTTGGGGAGGGCAGAAGACAGTGCTGAGGTGGGGACGGTTTCGACCGTAGAGGAAAACTCAGGACAGTGCAGCGAGGGGGCGGACGCTGGAGTTGCGGGTGGTCATGAGGAGGGCAGTGTAGTTGTGGAAGGGGGGCAGGATGCGGAGATGCAGGAGGTCGGGCCCGGGGCAGGTGGGGGACCTAGCAGTGTGCAGGAGGAGGAGGAGGAGGAGGGGGAGCTCTCCGACTCCTCGACTGTTTCAGATGTGCATACGAGTCAAGTGGGAGATGGTGCTCTATACAGTTTCACCGAGATCAGTGGTTTTTTGGATACGACGAAGGGGAAAACGGTTAATGTTCTGGATTTTTTCTCTGACGGGGAAAAGTTTCTGCGATCAGCGAGACATTATATGAAAACGATGAGCATTGATATGCTCTCACCCCAAAAAAGGTTTCGTCTTAAAAAACAGTGTACTGCTGTGAGAAAATGTTTGTCTTCATTAAAGTGTTGAATGAAAATGTTTGTTTCATTTTGTGGAATATTCGTTTCATTGTTGCTTCGCTGTTTTCTTTTCTTTCTCCCTGTAATGGAGGGTTTTGCGGTGGGCTCCCTTAATCTGAACGGTGCTAGAGACGGGGTGAAGAGGGGCGCGGCTTTTGAGGTTGCAAAGCAAAAGAAGTTAAATGTCTTCTTTTTGCAGGAGACGCACAGTGATGCGGAAAATGAGGCGGACTGGAAACTCGGGTGGGAAGGCGGGTGTTTTTTGAGTCATGGGTCCAATTTTAGTGCGGGAGTCGCAATTTTATGTTCGCCTGACTTAGAGGGCGGGGTGCTGCGGAGCGAGGAGGTGGTGAAGGGACGTCTGCTGATTGTGCAAATGAAAATAAGAGGTGTAACGTGTGTGTTTTTAAATATTTATGCCCCAAACACTGGTTCTGAAAGAGAAATTTTCTTTAACATTTTACATCAGGAAGTGGAAAAAATCTTGGACTTAGATACCGTTGTTGTGCTTGGGGGTGATTGGAACTGCACATTAGATTTTACCGTTGATAGGAACGGGCAAGAACCCCATTTAAGATCAGCAGAAGTTCTTTCTAATTTAATAAAAACAGGAAACGTATGTTATGTATGGAGGGAACAGCACCCAGCTGTGAGACAATACACTTGGGTGAAATGCACAGAAGGAAATGTCTCTGCAGCCCGCTTGGATAGATTTTATATTTCTAGAGCTTTTAGGAATCGTGTTTTTAAATCCAGTATTTATCCTGTAGGTTTTACTGATCACCATTTAATCACTTTGACACTGTTACTGCAAGAAATGGGCAGGAGTAAAACCTATTGGAAATTGAATGTTAAATTGTTGCATGACATGGATTTCTGTGCCAGATTTGAAACTTTTTGGGGTATGTGGAAGGCGGAAAAGGATAATTTTGCCTGTCGCAGCCTATGGTGGGAGGTGGGGAAGGCCCAAATTAGGATTTTCTGTCAGAATTACTCTGCTTACAGCACTGCTGTTATTAGAAGAGCTGTGAAAACTCTCGAAATGGAAATTTCTGATGCTGAAAACGAAATGATTAACAATAAGAATACTGGACTGGTGGGTGTTTTGAAGGAGAAGAAAAAAAGTTTGGGGAGTATTTTAAATGAAAAAGCAAAGGGTGCTCTTGTGAGATCAAGGTTTGCATCACTTAATGATATGGATGCACCAAGCTCATTTTTTTTCAATTTGGAAAAAAAGGTTGTAACCTCAAACGAAATGCGCTGCATTCAGCTTCCTGGTGGGAGGGTGACGGTTGACCCGGGGGAAATTCGGGATGCAGCATCAGAGTTTTATACAGAGTTGTTCAGAGCTGAGAGGGTGGATGAGCGACGGATTTCTCTTCTCCATGAAGGTTTACCACAGTTAAGTCCTGAAGACAGGGCAGCGTTAGACACTGCTCTGTCCCTACAGGAGCTCACTGAGGCCCTGGGACAAATGGCACCCGGTCGGGCTCCAGGCATCGACGGGCTGCCTGCAGAATTTTATAAAAAGTTCTGGGGTTTTATGGGTGAGGATTTTTATGAAGTTTTAATGGATTGTAAGACCCAAGGAGAGCTCCCTCTGAGCTGTCGTAGGGCTGTACTGAGCCTTCTGCCAAAGAAAGGAGACCTTAGCTTACTGAAAAACTGGCGCCCTGTGGCTCTTCTTTGCTCAGATTTTAAAATGGTTTCTAAGGCAATTGGAAATAGGATGAAGAGTGTTTTAGCCACAATAGTGCATAAGGACCAATCCTATTGCATACCTGGTCGTACAATCAGGGACAACTTGTTTTTACTCAGGGATACTCTGGATTTAACTAGATTTTGCAATCTAAACTTTAGCTTACTGGCAATAGACCAGGAAAAAGCCTTTGATAGGGTTGACCATGGGTACCTTTTGAAGACCTTGAGGGCTTTTGGTTTTGGGGAAGGTGTGATCTCATGGGTGGGACTCATGTATACTGAAGTGTCTTGTATGGTGAAGGCAGCAGGGGGGCTGACTAAACCAGTGAATGTGCAGAGAGGCATCAGGCAGGGGTGTCCTCTGTCAGGAATTTTGTATACTCTGGCCATTGAGCCATTACTGTGTCAATTGCGGAGAAGGGTGGGAGGGTTGAAAGTGCCAGGTGTTTTATCTGATAGGGATGCAATTAAGGTCTCAGCTTATGCTGACGATATAACAGTGTTTTTATCAAAAAAAGAGGACTTGAGTGCGCTGGAAAGGTGCATTAAAATATATGAGCAGGCTTCCACTGCCAGGGTCAACTGGGGGAAGAGCGAGGCACTACTGTGTGGGATGTGGCAGGATGGGGTTCCTCCCACTTTACCTGGGAATGTGGCCTGGAAGAGGGAGGGTCTGAAGGTTCTGGGGGTGTACTTGGGCACAAAGCAGTACATAATGAAGAACTGGGAGGGTGCTCTGGACAAGGCATGCGCCAGGATGTCTAGGTGGAAATGGCTTCTGTCTCAGGTGTCTTATAGGGGGAGAGTGCTGATCCTTAACAACTTGATTGTTTCCGCTCTGTGGCATAAACTTGCTGTTTTAACACCACCGAAAGGGTTTTTAGAATCATTGCAAAAAGCTGTGGTGAATTTCTTCTGGTCGGGGCAGCACTGGCTCAGGGCAGCGGTGCTGTATTTGCCCCTGCAGGAAGGAGGGCAGGGTCTCATTGACGTGGAGAGTCGGGTTACGACTTTCCGTCTGCAGGCAGCACAGAGACTATTGTACCACGTGGATGTGAGTTGGAGAGAGACGGCCTGTGCGCTGCTCAGGAGGGCAGGTGGCTGGGGCCTGGATCGGCACCTATTTTTAATGGATCTCAAAGGAACTAATGTCTTGGGCCTGACTGATTTTTACGGCTCTGTGCTGAGGGCCTGGACAGAGACTCTCGATGTTCAGAGAGGGGCCTCCTGGGGTCTAGAGGAGCCTCTCCTCCACAACTCGTTGCTGAAACTCGGGCCGCTGATGATGGCTGGTCTGAGGGGCCGGTTCATTAGGGCTGGTGTCACCAAGTTGGGGCACCTGTGGAGCATGGAGGAGAACCGCTGGAGAGACGCACAGGACATTGCTTCAAGGCTGGGGGTGCATTCTGTGCGGCTGGTGGAGCAGGTCCTGAGGCGCGTCCAGGCAGCTGTGTCTTCCTTTCCTGTTGGAGAGGGCGCTGCTTTTGAATCGGGGAACACGGACCGCCCCCTTTTCCCGCCAGTCACTGTGCAGGCGGCGCGGGGGGACTGGCAGGAGGATTTGGGGAAAATTTTAACTTTTAAGACACCACTGCTGGGTAGTTTTGATGCTGTTGGAAAAAAGGCTCTGTATTTGGTGGTTGTTAAGGTTCGGCACTCTCCCCATCTCGGGGAGGTGAGGGCGGGCGTTTGGCAGGGTTTGGGGCAGAACTTTTTTCCTGCTGTGAGGAACTGGCGGCTGCTCTATAAAGCTCCGCTGCCCAAAAGGTCTGGTGACCTCCAGTGGAGGCTTATTTATGGAGCCATAGCCACTAATAGACACCTGGTGCATTTGGACCGAGCTCTTGGGAGGGCTTGTCCGTTCTGTGGAGAGGAGGAATCCGTTGCTCATCTGTTCTTGCACTGTACGCGGTTGGCGGTGCTGTTCATGTTGTTGGAGGACCTGTGTGGGAGGCTTGGGGTGGGCTGGGATTTTGGGATTTTTATTCTGGGTCCAGGTTATAATTTTAAAAATAAACATAAACTCACTCTGGCTAATTTTTTGTTTGGGCAAGCTAAATTGGCGATTTGGTTGACCAGGAGGAATAAGATTAAATACGGGCAGGTTACAGAGCCACGGCTGGTGTTCAGGGGGATGGTTTCGGAACGGCTGAAAATTGAATACATGTATTTTAATGTTACAAATAATGTTAATTTATTTCAAAAGATTTGGTGTGCCAATGATGCTGTATGTTCTATTGGTGGTGAAGGGGGCTTTCAAGTGTGTTTTTAGTTTTGAGAAGTCTTCAAATGATTGGAATACTGTTATGTCTGTTTTATTTTTTATTTATTTATTCCTTTAAAATTAAATTATTGATTGCTATAGTAGGTTTCTTCTTTAGGTAGTTATTTATTCATAATACTGTTTTTTATTCTTTTTTTTTTACTATCTTTTTTAGCTTGTGTTTTCTTTGGTGATTTTCGAGTGATCCATTGTTCTTTCTGTGATCCAATGGTTTAATAAATTGGGACTTTGAAAATCAAATCTCTCTCTCTCTCTCTCTCTCTCTGTCTCTCTCCCTCTTTTACACTTTATGTCCCTCTCTCTCTCTCTCTCTCCCTCTGTTACACTTTATATATCTCTCTCTCTCTCTCCCTCTGTTACACTTTATATATCTCTCTCTCTCTCTCCCTCTGTTACACTTTATCTCTCTCTCTCTCTCTCTCTCTCTCTCTGTCTCTCAATTCAATTCAATTTGCTTTATTGGCATGACATATTTTAAAATACATATTGCCAAAGCTTAATTACAATAACAAGACCAATTAAAAAATCAATAAATAAATAAATATATATATATATATATATATATATATATATATATATATATATATATAAAAAAACAGGAGATTAATTATTATTAATATAAGCAATAACAATTATGAACTACTATCATCTAGTATTATTATGATTATGATTAACAGGAAAGTTTTTTGGTATATAAATGAGAACACTATTTACAGTATAAAATTAATTGCTATGTATTTTGCTCATAAGCAATGTAATAATGTGTACAGGCGCGTGGTGTAGCTGGTGGTGATGGGGATCAGGGGTCACCACTGTCCCTCAGTCTGTGGCAGGCAGCTGTATACTGAGCTGCCAGGTTTGTGCAGCACCCGTCCTCTCCAAGGAGGATTTTTAATATTTGAGACTCAGGTAGGGCTTGAAATTTTGTATGTTTAGTTTCGAATTTAGTGAAAAATGCCTCTCTAATGTGCCTGTATCTGTGGCACTGAGTGAGGAAGTGCAGCTCTGTCTCCGCTCACTGTTGGCTGCAGTGGGAGCACAGCCTCTCTTCCTGGGGCAGCCAGGTTTGTCGCCGCCGGGCGGTCTCTATAGCAAGGCTGTGATCGCTCAGTCTGTACATTGTCAATGTTTTTCCTTGTTCATTATAATTTTTCACAGTGGTCAGATATTCTGCCACTGTGTACTGTCGATTTAGGGCCCGGTAATATTCTAATTTATTTTGTTTTTTAGTTTGTGTTTTCCAATGGGTGATATAAGTCTGTTTTTGTTGTTGTATAATTTGGTCGATTCGAATTGTTGCTTGTGCTGTGGGGCTGTCCTGAGGCTGGATTGTGTTAGTTGGTGTTAGTGAGCCGAGCCTCAGGACCAGCTGTGTGAGGGGACTCTTCTCTGGGCTCAGCTCTTGGTCTTGCAGGGCTTTAAAATGGTATGAGTGGGGGTCGCTGTTTTTGAGATGTTTCCAGAATTTAATTGCCCTTTTTTGAATCTTTATTAATAATGGATATTTGCCCAATTCTGCCCTGCATGCAGTGTTTGCAGTGGACTCTCAGGATGCTCTTGCAGAGCTCTGCATGCAGGGTTTCAGTTGGGTGTTTGTCCCATTGATCAAAATCTTGTTTTGTAAGCAGACCCCACACTTCACTGCCATATAGGGCAATTGGTTCAATAATTGATTCAATTAATTTTATCCAGGTTCTAATTGGAATCTCAATGCATATTTTTCTTTTTATGGCATAGAATGCCCTGCGTGCTTTCTCTTTCAGTTCATTTTCTGCCAAGTTGAAACGTCCTGAGCTACTGATTTGTAGGCCTAAATAGTTATAATTTGTGCAGTGTTCTATATGGTTAGTCCCTATTGTGAAGTGATAAGCACTTCCCTGAGATCTGGATCTTTTTTGTAAAATCATTATCTTTGACTTTTTCATGTTTACTGTCAGGGCCCTGGTCTGACAGTATTTCTCCAGCAGATGGAGGCCCTGCTGTGCTGTGGGAGAGAGCAGGACCAGGTCATCTGCATAGAGCAGGAGTTTAATTTCTGTGTTCTGTAGTGTGGGACCAGGAACTGAGGATTGCCCTAACGAAGTAGGCAGTTCGTTAATGTAGATGTTGAATAGTGTTGGGCTCAGGTTACAGCCCTGTCTCACACCGCGCCCTTGAATGAAGAGGTCTGTTCTTTGGTTGCCAATTTTTATGCCGCACTTGTTGCCTGTGTACATTGATTTAATTATATCATACATTTCACCCCCTACACCGTATTCAAGAAGTTTGTAAAATAGTCCCGTGTGCCAAATAGAATCAAATGCTTTTTGAAAATCTATGAAGCAAGCAAAAAATTTGGTTTTATTTTGGTTGACGTATTTTTCAGTTAAAGTGTGTAGGGTGTAAATATGATCTGATGTGCGGTGATTTGGTAAGAATCCAATTTGACTTTTACTCAAGACATTGTGTTTATTAAGGAAGTCCATCATTCTTGTATTAATGATGCTGCATAAAACCTTCCCCAGATTACTGTTCACACAGATGCCTCGGTAATTATTTGGGTCCAATTTGTCTCCATTTTTAAAAATGGGGGTTATTAGTCCTAGATTCAAGATGTCAGGGAAATAACCCACACTCAGAACCAAGTTAAATAACTTTAAAATGGCTTTTTGAAATTTATTGCTGCTGTATTTGAGTATTTCGTTTAAAATGCCATCAGATCCTGAGGCTTTTTTGGATTTGAGGATCTGTAATTTCTTCTCTAACTCTTGTCCAGTAATGGGGGAGTCCAGTGGGTTTTGGTTGTCTTTTATTATAAGTTCAAGTTTTGTAATTTTTTTTGGATTTGTTTTTGTTCTGATGAATCCAGATGAATTGTTTCATAAAGCGTTTTGAAGTGTTCGGTCCATATATTTCCATTTTGAATGGCCAATTCTTCAGGTTTTGATTTATTCATGGAAGTCCAATTTTCCCAAAATTTGTTAGAGTTTATGGATTCCTCAATTAGTGTCAATTGCTGAAAAATATATTGTGCCTTTTTGGTTCTGAGAGTGCGTTTGTATTCTTTTAATGCTTGACAGTAATGAAGGCGCACATCAGGGTTTAATGGATCTCTGTGTTTTTCGTTAGATAATTTGCATAGAATTTTTCTCATATTTTGACATTCCAAATCAAACCATTTGTCATCCTTTGATTTTATTTGTGTGTTTCTTGAAATTTGCAATTCAGACATTTTAGCGGTTTTCCCAAATATATAATTAATATTTCTCACTTCTTGGTTGACGCCTTCTTTACTGTGAATGTATGTGGTTTCCAGAAAGTTGTCTAATAATAATTGGATTTTTGGGGTTCTGATTGCTATCTGGAACTTTTCCTTGCTGTTTTGGGCCCATCTGTATGATTTTGGGAGCGCGTATAGCTCACTGAGCTGTGTGTGTATGGTGGAGTTAGTTTCTGTCTGTTTCAGATACACAGTAATTTGGCTGTGATCAGACAGAGGGGTTAGTGGCTTGACAGTTAAGGCTCTGAAAGAGAAAGGGTCTACATCTGTGACCATGTAATCAACTGTACTGCAGCCAAGAGGCGAGCTGTAGGTGAACCTGCCAGGAGAGTCCCCTCGTATCCTACCGTTGACAATTTGCAGACTCAGGTTACGACAGAGCTGCAGGAGTTCCTTACCATTTTTGTTGACGATTATGTCATGGTTGTTTCTTTTGGGGATTTTGTAGAGATTGAAGGGATTTTGGCCGGTGATGTACTGGTCTCCCTCTGTGCTGGTGAGATCTGGTTGTGTGCTGGTTCTGGCGTTTAGATCCCCACAGATGAGCACATTTCCCTGGGCCTGGAAATGGCTGGTGTCTCTCTGGAGGTCAGGGAAGACCTCTTCGCTGAAATACGGGGAATCTGAAGGAGGAATATATACAGCACAGAGAAAGATGTCTTTTGGGGTGGAGGTTAGTTCTTTTTTTATTTTTAGCCAAAAATAATTTGTTCCTTGTTTGATTGGTTCTAATAAATTTCGTAGTACTGTTTTATACCAAATTATGATTCCGCCTGAGTCTCTGCCCTTAGTGACAGTACTTAACTTCACTGAGGGCACAATAATTTCTACATAATCTGGGGGGCAGTGAGTGACCACCTGCTCTCTACACCATGTCTCCTGCAGGACAACAATATCATTGTCTTTAATACTTTTTTTGAATTCCAGGGCCTGGCTCTTCAAACCGAAAACTGAAGAGCTCAGTCCCTGGATGTTCCACATTGTAATTGACAACGATTTCATTCATCTATAGAGAAGTTAAAGAAAAATTATCCTAAAAGTTGTGATTCATTTGGGTAGAATGAGACAAACAATAGAATAAACAGACATATCAAATTTTGGCTAAGAATTTGAGAACCTTCGAAACAGTAATGTACATATTTAAAGAATATCAGCATTATTTAGCCGCATATACAGAGTGACGATTACCATGTCGCCAGCTTGGTGCAGATGTACATGAGTAGCTGTTTGATTTTGTCCATGTTTTCAGAGTTCTTGGGGCCCCTGAGGGCCTCAGCGTAGCTGCGTGGCCTCTGCTGTGGCCCGGGGGCCAGGGGGATTTGAGTCAGGTCGGGGGTTAGGGGGGTGTGAAGTGGGTCGGGGTGGAGCTGGCGAGGCTGGAGGCGGTGATGCACTCGGTTGGGGTGGAGAGCCCAGGTGGGGTAGGGTGGTGGAGGCTGGCGGGGCTGAGGTGCTGGCCCTCTGGGCCGGTGTCGGTGCTGGGCTGGGGTGCTGGGCGGTGTGGGACTGCTCTGCTGGTGACTACTGGCTCTTCTCCTCTGGCTGGGCGAGAGTGCAGGGTGTTTGCCCAGTGCCGCGCTCTTGAGAGTCTGGGCGAACTGCACCACTGCTGCTTTATTGAGGTGCACGTGGTCATAAAGGTCCCAGGGGCCGATGGTGGGGTGGTGAGCGAGGTGCACGTTGGGCAGAAGGGCGCAGCCTCTGGAAACATCTGCAGTTGCCCGCTGAATTGTGAGAGGGTGGAAGTCTCTGCGCGGCAGGAGGGATGAGATGGTGATCCTGGAGTTAGGGAAGGTTTCCGCTGCCTTTTCAGCCACTCGTCTGATCAGACCCCCCACTCTCTCCTGTTCCGCCCTCAGGTCATTTGTTCCTGTGTGAATGATTATGTGTTTCGGGGAGCCAAACTCTGGTTGGGACAGAATATGAAGGGCATCTCTAGTACTGGGACACCAAATTTTTGACACCTTTCGACCTGGAAAGAGCTGTTCCTCATTAATAAATTTGCCATTAGAGTCAATTAAAATGACCTCTGTGTTTTTATTTCTGCTCTCTTTGCTGGTGGAGTTTTGTGCTTTGAGTTGCTGGGGCTTTGTGGGGGCTGTTTTGGGGGAAGGCTGGGGGTTGTTTAGTGCCCCCGGTGCCGTGTCCTGTTGTGTGCTGGCGCTGGGTGCTGGCGTCGCTGGGCCTCTCCTCCGGGGTCCTTGCATCACAGGGCTCTGTGCGTGTGCACAGGGTGAAGCGCATTCGCTGGTGCAGTGACTGCGGCCGCAGGGACAGTGAGGGACTGCAGCTGTTCCCTCAGGCTCTCTATAACTCTGTATAGCTGCCCTGAGAGCCCTGACAGCTCTCTCCTCAGCTCCTCTCTGATCTCACACACTTCTCTCCGCAGCACGTTCTTCACCTCTGCCAGGTCCCTCTGTAACTCCTCTCTGTCTGTCTGTCTGTATGTGTGTGAGCTGCTCTCTCAGGGTCTCCATGGCCACCCTGTGCTGGTCCCTCACCTGGCTGAGCTGCTCCTGTAGGAGCTGTGGGTCTGTGCTGGGGCAGCTGTGGTCTGTAAGTGTGTGAGCTGCTCCTGTAGGAGCTGTGGGTCTGTGCTGGGGCAGCTGTGGTCTGTAAGTGTGTGAGCTGCTCCTGTAGGAGCTGTGGGTCTGTGCTGGGGCAGCTGTGGTCTGTAAGTGTGTGAGCTGCTCCTGTAGGAGCTGTGGGTCGGTGCTGGGGCAGCTGTGGTCTGTAAGTGTGTGAGCTGCTCCTGTAGGAGCTGTGGGTCGGTGCTGGGGCAGCTGTGGCGCAGTAGCTGCTCTCTCAGCTCAGCGAGCTCTACCTCCAGCAGGGCGAGGCCGTCCTTCATCAGGCCCACACTGCTGTGGAGCTGCTGGGCTTGGGTGGGAGGGTCCTGGCCTGCATCCTCACTGGGGTCCAGGGTGGGGCTTCCCTTCTCCGGGTCAGGATGGGTTTGGGCTGTTGGCCTTGGCGGATCAGGAATGAGGGATGTGCTGCCATTTTGTGTCTTGAAAGACTCCGCCAGTTTTTTCAGGGTGCAAAAATCCCTTTCAAAGTGGCTGAGTGCCCTTTCAGAGCCCTGCACCATTATGGTGCCATTTTGGTACATATTAATTGTTAAAAAACGGTTGGCAGAGTCTTTATCCTCATCACAAAATGTCATAATTTGGCGGCCCTTGCAAATGCCCCTCTTGGGGATGTATGGGAAATGTGCGCACACTGCAGAGTGCCATGCTGCGGTTTGCTCTGTGTGCAGCAGTAGGTTTGTGGGGACACGGTTGCCCCTGCTCTGATTAAAGTCTGCAAACAGTGTCTCAGGACTGTCTCTCTGCTGTTTTAGCTTGTGTTGTGTCCTAGCAGTTTCAGAGTTCACTACCACAGGGTAAATGAAGGGGCGGGCCTTAGTTAAGGGTGCTGGGGATGCTCCCGTTGCCATGGTAGCCATTTTGCAACAATGTATCTTTCAAACTTGGGCCAACTATCAGTTTCCAACTGCCACTTTCCAACTGACAATTTTTTGCTGTCAAAAACCAATGCTGATGGCCAGTCTGTGCCCTTACTGAGACGATATCTTCAGTTATGAATTTCGCTTGCTTTCCTTAGTTCTTGGCTCTTTATTCTAAATTTGTTTGCCTTGTGATCTTCTTTATCTCCTTTACTTTTGGGTCTGTCAGCTGATCCTTCTGATTTTATTTAGAGTCTTCTTGAATTACCACGGTCAATCTTTTCTTCTTTTTGCTTAGCTTTGTTCAAGCCTACCAAAGAAAACGTAGCCTCAGCACACAAAAACTTTGAAATGCCTACATTAATCGCGGAAATAGCAACAGAAAAATAATACCCCGCTACCGAAACTGCAAAAACCGCAACATAAACTGTTGACTGGTAGCATAAGACTATGAAACTGCAACATCTTCATTCGCATCCGTCTTTGCCATTTACTGCGCTTGCGCGTACCGGCCCAGGCTGCTTTCAGAGATAGCGGAATCAGACGTGTCTCCTTCGGTTGGTAAGTAAAACTTCCAAATATGACGTTATTGTTAATGCAGATGTTTAACAATGAATTGTAAGACGTAGCTGTTACATCCACATTCTCGTAAATTCGCTTATTTTGGCATGTCACCCTGCCGAAAATGAACGATGCACTGTCGATTTCGCGAAAGTCTTTGAGTTGCCAACTTGACGATTTTCTCGCCTAATCTGGCGACTTTCCAAATCGGGATTGTTTGTCCATTCAAGACGTATGTATACGTCTTGAGAATGTCGTCAAGTTGGCAACTCGAAGACTGTAGCGAAATCGACAGTGCATCGTTCATTTTCGGCAGGGTGACATGCTAAAATAAGCGAATTTTCGAGAATGTGGATGTAACAGCTACGTCTTACAAGTGTAATGTGAATATAGGCCACTGGATGGCAGTATTTACTTTATTTATTTCAGCTCAGACTGGAGCTATGTTTAGACATGTCCTGGACATGTCTGGGGAAAGTCCCAGAAAATAAAAAAAAGAGGTCTAAATGTGGGTGGGGTCTGCAAAAGAGTATATAAAGAGTAGAATTGAGACAGTAAAGTAGTAGGAGAAATTGCAAGAAGATGACCAGACCTGCCATTCTGTTCAAGACCTGTGACGTTTCTTTTGTGGATTTCTTTGCCTGTGTTTGAGCATTTTCATCATCCAGGACATCACTAAGCAACCCCCCCCAAAAAGGGATTGTAAATATTTAGGTTTTGTACATAATTAATCTTGGTCAGTAGTGTAGGATAGTGTTAGTCTTTGTCTGTGAATTAAATGTGTTTAAGTTTTTTAAAACTGTGTCTGTCATCCCTTGCTGTTGCTGTTATGTTGTAAATGTAAAAACAAATTGGGGCCATAACAAATTGGGGGCACAAGGTCCGGGATAGACCATTTTGTGAGTAATTTATTGAAAATCTAACATTTCAAATTGTAAAATTGATTATTTTTAATTGAATACATAATATTGACAACAGCAATGGATGATTTCTTGGCATCACCAACCGTAGGGGTTTTGAAGTCTTTTAAAAAGACAGAACTGCTAGAAATTTGCAGACATTTAGAGCTGACAGAGGTGAAACCAGCCATGCGAAAAGCAAGACTGGCTCGAGAGATAGTTGAATATTACATTGATGAAAATGTGTTTGCACCCGGAGATCTAGAACAGTTTCCAGTGGAAAATCCAAATATAGAAATGGAACTTAAATTAAAAATGCTAGAATTTGAAAGGGAAGAAAAAGAAAAACAAAGGCAGTTTGAGTTAGAAAAATTAGCAAGAAAAGAGAAAATAGAAAGGGAGGAAAAAGAAAAACAAAGAGAATTTGAGTTAGAAAAATTTGCAAGACAGAGAGATTTTGAATTAGAGAAACTGGATTGAGAAGAAAGACTCCAAATGGAGAAACTAAAAATTAAAATTGAAACTAAAAATAAATTTCGGGCTAGCCAGGAGGTAAAACTGGTGCCTCCATTTTCGGAAAAGGATGTTGACAACTATTTCCAGTGTTTTGAAAAGGTAGCAAAGAGTTGCCAGTGGCCAAAGGAACACTGGCCTCTGATGTTGCAAACTGTCCTCAAGGGTAAAGCTCAACAAGCCTATTCGGCTTTGTCTGCAGATGATTCCTCTGATTGTGAGGTTGTCAAAAAGGTTATTTTGAGAGCTTATGATTTGGTTCCAGAGGCTTACCGACAGAAATTCAGAGGTCTGAAGAAATCTGAAAATCAGACTTATGTGGAATTTGCTAATGAGAAGAAGGTTTGGTTTGAGCGCTGGTGTACTTCTATGGAGGTCAAGGATGATTTCAACTCACTAAAAGAGATGGTGTTAGTTGAAGAATTCAAGAACTGTGTTAAGGATGATGTTAAGACCTACCTTAATGAGAAGCAAGCACTGAATTTGCAATCAGCTGCCAAATTTGCAGATGAATATGTTCTCACACATAAGTCCAAATTTCAGTCTAGCAGTAACAATAGATGGTCCCAATTTCAGAAAAAGGGTTACGGTGATACCCAAGATTCCTCACCCAAAGACAAAGACAAATCTGGTGATGGTGCTCAGAAATCCAGTAACAGGTCTGATCAAAGTGTGAAAGCTGACAGTGACAAAAGTGGTCTAGTTTGCAGTTATTGCAAGAAATCTGGTCATGTTACAACTAACTGTTGGTTCCTTAAAGCTAAGAAAGAAAAAGAAAAGGATACCAAACCAAATGCCTTTGTGAAAACAAGGTTAGAAACCCCTGTAGTAGATAACCGATCTGCTAAATTGCCTGCTTCTTGTGGGGCTAAAAAGCCTGATATAGCTGACTTCGTGAGGGAGAAATTTCTTCCATTTGTGTCAGAGGGATTTGTGGCTCTGAATGAGCATACTACTCCTGTCCCCATATATATCCTAAGGGATACCGGAGCTTCTCAGTCACTTTTGTTGATGGACTCTTTGGAGTTACGTGATGAGACCGCTTCAGGGGATTTCATACTTGTACAAGGTATTGAAGGGAGGACTGTATCTGTACCCCTACGCTCTTTATTCTTGAAGTCAGATTTAGTTACAGGACAGGTAAAGGTGGGACCTCTGTCAAGTCTACCTATAAAGGGTGTTTCTCTGTTGCTAGGCAATGACCTGGCTGGGGGCAAAGTAGTTCCCCCTGTACATCTTACTTCACAGCCGAGCACTGAAGATGGGGATGAGGACCCATCTCTGTATCCTTCTTGCGCAGTGACTCGTGCTATGGCCAAGGAGGCTAAAGAAGATGATGTTGTGGTGCCGCCCAGCACATTGAATAGTCAGGACTCAGGTGGTTCGCCTTATGACTCTGTTCGGCCTACTATGGTTTCTCCGTTTGAGGACTTTTCAGATACTTTTATCAGTTCTCTATTCAGCCATTTGGATGGGTCTGGTGATTCTGATGTGTCTGGAGACTTGTCTCTGTCCAGAAAACGGTTGATTGAGGAACAAACTAATGATCCTGAAATTTGTGCACTAAGGAGGAGAGCCCTTCCTGATAAAGAAATAGACGCAGTTCCAGTTGGGTATTATCTCAAGGATGGTGTGTTGATGCGGAAGTGGCACCCTCCTCATATCCCTGCCAATGGAGATTGGGCAGTGGTCAGGCTAATTGTTGTTCCGAAGGTCTACAGGAATGAGATCTTAACAATGGCTCATAGTTTACCTTTAGGAGGTCATCTTGGTGTTAACAAGACTGTTGATAAGATCATGAAACACTTCTTTTGGCCTGGGCTTTGGAAAGACGTTTCCAACTTTTGCAAAACCTGTCACACTTGTCAGGTAGTTGGAAAACACCAGTTAGACCCACCTGTAGCTCCATTGCAGCCTATCCCAGCATTTGGGGAGCCATTCTCTAGGGTCATTGTTGATTGCGTTGGTCCATTACCCAAGACTAGATCTGGAAATCAGTACTTGTTGACAATCATGTGTGCATCTACCAGATTCCCTGAAGCCATACCTCTACATAACATCAAGGCAACTGCAATCTCAAAGGCTTTGATAAAGTTCTTCACGTTGTTTGGCCTTCCCAGGGAAATTCAGTCAGACCAAGGTAGCAATTTCGCTTCAGGATTTTTTCAGCAGGTTGTGTATGAACTAGGTGCAAAGCAGATTCTTTCTAGTGCCTATCATCCAGAGAGTCAGGGTGCCTTAGAGCGGTTTCATTCCACTCTCAAGACAATGATGAGGACTTATTGTTATGACCATGAGAAAGACTGGGATGAAGGTGTTCATTTACTGTTGTTTGCAGCTAGAGAAGCAGTGCAGGAGTCTACTGGATTCAGTCCATTTGAGCTAGTGTTCGGTCATGAAGCGAGAGGACCTTTGCTATTATTGAGTGAACAATGGCAAGAGAAAGAGCCGCATATCAGTCTGTTAGACTATGTTAGCGAGTTTCAGGAAAGATTGCGTGCAGCTTGTGACCTTGCCAAAGAAAACTTGAAATCAAGTCAGGGAAAAATGAAAACTTGGTATGATTATAAGGCTAGAAGCCGTGAGTTTAAACCAGGAGAAAAGGTCCTTGTGTTGTTTCCCTTGCAGTCCAATCCATTGCAGGCTAGATTTCATGGTCCTTATGAAATTCTGACAAAACTCAATGATCTCAATTACATTGTGAAGACTCCAGATAGGAGAAAACCAAAACAATTGTGTCACATTATCATACTGAAGCCTTATCATGACAGAAATGCTAGGGTTGCAGCTGTCACTTCAGATTCTCTAATGGTCGAAACGTGTGAAGATGAGGGGGAGTGTCAAGATGATGAACCAAGAATTAAAGCTGAAGTTCTTTCATGTAAATTGTCAAACACTGAAGTGTTGCAAAATCTTGATGTAAAACTCCAGCACTTAGAACCCTCACAGAGAGATCAGTTTGAGAGGTTGATCAAGAAATATGAGGATCTGTTTCCTGATGTTCCAAAAAGAGTTTCTATAGCCTCTCTTGATGTAGATGTTGGTGATGCCAAACCAATAAAACAGCATCCGTACCAGATGAATCCTGAAAAGAGAAAAATTGCTGAGAAAGAGGTTGAGTACATGTTAGAACATGATATTATCAGACCCTCCAACTCAGATTGGAGTTCACCCTGTGTGCTAGTTCCAAAACCTGATGGAAGTACTAGATTCTGTACAGATTATCGCAAAGTCAATGCTGTAACTAGAACTGATGTATTTCCAATACCTAGGATTGATGATTGTATTGATAGTGTAGGGCAAGCAAAGTTTCTGACCAAGATTGATTTATTGAAGGGTTATTGGTGTGTGCCTTTAACTGAGAGGGCCAAGAGCATCTCTGCTTTTGCCACACCATCTGCATTGTATCAGTATGAAGTCCTACCCTTTGGCATGAAAAATGCCCCAGCCACGTTCCAAAGGATGATACAGTCTACAATCGCCGGCTTGCCACACACGGGTGCGTACATCGATGACCTGATCACATGGAGTGACTCCTGGGAAGAACATCGAAAAGATGTAGAGATGTTGTTCCAGCGCCTGACCCAGGCTAACCTGACTGTTAACCTGAGCAAGAGTGACTTTGGTTGTGCTACTGTCACCTATCTTGGCTACGTCATAGGCCAGGGTAAGGTGGCACCCATAAATGCTAAAGTCCAAGCCATCATGGACTTTCCAGTTCCTCACAACAAAAAAGCTTTGCGCCGCTTCCTTGAAATGATCGGATACTACCGCAAGTTCTGCAAGAACTTTGCTGAGATTGCTCTCAGTCTAACTAACCAACTGAAGAAAGGCGTAAAGTTCACTTGGGATGATGCATGCCAGAGAGCCTTCGATTGCCTGAAGTCTCTGCTGTGTCACTTCCCCGTGCTCAAATCTCCTGACTTCAACAAACCGTTCTCCATCGCGGTCGATGCTAGCGACCAAGCTTGTGGATCTGTGCTCCTACAGAGAAGTGACTCTGATGACATTGAGCATCCCGTGGCATACTTCTCCAGGAAGTTCAATCGCCACCAAAGGAACTATTCCACAATAGAGAAGGAACTGTTGGCTCTGGTCCTTTCTTTACAACACTTTGAAGTTTATGTTTGTACAGGGGAAAAGCCAATGATTGTGTACACTGACCACAATCCGTTAATGTTTTTGAGTAAGATGAAAAACAAGAATCGGAGATTGTTGAATTGGAGTTTGATTTTACAGGAGTTTGACTTGGAAATTAAGCATGTGAAGGGTACAGACAATGTAATTGCTGATTGCTTATCCCGTGTTTGAATATGTATATATATATCATGTGTTTATTTGAATATTGTATGATATGTATATATAGACAAGTGTCCACTTAACCATTTTGTATTGAAAAGAAAAATTTTGCCTTTATGAGTCAAAATTTTTCCCTTTTGGAATGGAGGTGTAATGTGAATATAGGCCACTGGATGCCAGTATTTACTTTATTTATTTCAGCTCAGACTGGAGCTATGTTTAGACATGTCCTGGACATGTCTGGGGAAAGTCCCAGA
This sequence comes from Gymnothorax reevesii, assembly GCA_029721435.1. NCBI lineage: Eukaryota > Metazoa > Chordata > Actinopteri > Anguilliformes > Muraenidae > Gymnothorax > Gymnothorax reevesii. The sequence continues at coordinate 45,142,934 of CM056592.1, forward strand.
AAATAAAAAAAAGAGGTCTAAATGTGGGTGGGGTCTGCAAAAGAGTATATAAAGAGTAGAATTGAGACAGTAAAGTAGTAGGAGAAATTGCAAGAAGATGACCAGACCTGCCATTCTGTTCAAGACCTGTGACGTTTCTTTTGTGGATTTCTTTGCCTGTGTTTGAGCATTTTCATCATCCAGGACATCACCAAGCCACCCCCCCCAAAAAGGGATTGTAAATACTTATGTTTTGTACATAATTAATCTTGGTCAGTAGTGTAGGATAGTGTTCGTCTTTGTCTGTGAATTGAATGTGTTTAAGTTTTTTAAAACTGTGTCTGTCATCCCTTGCTGTTGCTGTTATGTTGTAAATGTAAAAACAAATTGGGGCCATAACACAAGTCATTGTTAAACATCTGCATTAACAATAACGTCATATTTGGAAGTTTTACTTACCAACCGAAGGAGACACGCCTGATTCCGCTATCTCTGAAAGCAGCCTGGGCCGGTACGCGCAAGCGCAGTAAATGGCAAAGACGGATGCTATAGAAGATGTTGCAGTTTCATAGTCTTATGCTACCAGTCAACAGTTTGTGTTGCGGTTTTTGCAGTTTCGGTAGCGGGGTATTATTTTTCTGTTGCTATTTCCGCGATTAATGTAGGCATTTCTAAGTTTTTGTGTGCTGAGGCTACGTTTTCTTTGGTAGGCCTGTTTGTTGGCATTTATCAAGCATTAGTATTGCTGTTGACTTTCTTGGTTTTTTCTTATAAGATTGTCATCTAGACTGCATTTTTAAAAAAATATGAAAGATCTAATTCTGCTTCAAAAATAATTTGATTTCACAATTTTCTATTACTTTGTCTCATTCTAAACAAATTAAAAAACAATAAGATTTAGGAGCTCAGCTTGAGCATGACTGCTTCTTACAAAGTCTCTCTCTCTCCCTCTTTTACACTTTTTATCTCTCTCTCTCTCTCTCTCTCTTACACTTTATATCCCTCTCCCTCTCCTTCTCTCAGGGTGTTTGTGTATGTGTATGATGCCATTATCCTGTTGAATGCGGCGTTCATCGGTTTGGATGAGGAGAACTCTCTCATCTCTAATGTGGAGTGGCTGTTCCTGGGCCTGTACCTACTGGAGATCCTGCTAAAACTCTACACCTATGAGCCAAGAGCTTTCTTCTCCAAGCACCAGTTCTGGAACTGGTAAGGGCTGAGGGCTGATGGGAACTCTCTTTAATCTGCTCTCTGCTGTTTTAGCTGCATTTCACAGGGGGAATTAGGCTGGCATTTGTACAGTTATCCAACCAGGGAGCTGCTTACTGTGTTTTTCCATGCAGTTGTCCAACCAGGAAGCTGCTTACTGTGTTATGTTGTACTCTCACTCTCTCACTCTCTTTGCAGGTTTGATACGATCATCATTATATCTGCTTTAATTGCCACAATAATTAACTCTGCACTGAAGTCCAGTGAGTATAGACCACAGCCCCGAGAGTATATCTGTTATTGGTCAATTTCATTGTGTATATCTCTTATTGCTGAAGTTCATGGCGTCATATCTGTTATTGCTGAAGTCCATGGGGCATATCTGTTATTGCTGAAGTTCATGGCATCATATCTGTTATTGCTGAAGTTCATTGTGTATCTGTTATTGCTGAAGACTGTTCATAATGTGCATCTTCTTTTGCTGAATTTCATTGTGCCTATCGGCTATTGCTGAAGTACATTGCATATATAGTTTATTGCTGAATTTCATGGCGTATATCTGTTATTGCTGGAGTTTATAGTGTTTATCTTTCAATGTTAAATTTCATAACGCATGTCTGCTTTTGTTGAAATTCATAGAATATATGTATTATTGCAGAATTTCATAGGGAATATCCATTATTGCTAAAGTTCATAGCGCATATCTGTTATCGCTGAAGTTCATAGTGTATATCTGTAATTGCTGAAGTTCATAGCATTTATCTATTATTGCTGAGGTTCATAGGGCATACCTGTTATTTCTGAGGTTAATAGCATTTATGTGTTACTGCTTAATTTCATAGCGCTATTGTTGAAATTTATGTATATCTGCTATTGCTGAATTACATTGCGCATATCTGTTGTCGCTGAAGTTCATAGCACATATCTGTTAATGCTGAAGTTCTAAGCTTATATCTTATTGCTGAAGTTCATGGTGCAAATCTGTTATAGCTGAAGTTCATAGTGTGTATCTTTTATTGCTGAAGTTCATGGTGTATATCTGTTAATGCTGAAATTCATGGTGTTTATCTGTTATTGCTGAAGTTCACAGCACTTGTGTAGTTTGGATGTGCCGAGTCTTTCAGCAGCATTGTCACGTCTCTATTTTTAGGCGGGGGATACAGCAGTCGGCAGATCTTGGACATCGTCTTCATCCTCCGAATCCTGCGGCTGATCCGAGTGGTGGACAGCATCAAGAGGTGTGGCCTGGAGTTATAGTGCAGCTTGGCGTACGAGTGTTAACTTCGTAGTGCTGTGCAGCGTACCGATGTTAGAATCATCACCGCTGTCACTTGGTGCTAAGACATGGATCTTGCCATGCCATTATAAGTTAATGAAATAAAAGAATTAAGGCATCTAGTTTTCTTCAAACTTTTCGTTATGATATAACAATACTATTTTTTTCTGCTTCTACTCTGTTTAGTCATGACATTTTTTTTCCATTTACTCCAAAGTTTTATCTCCGCTTTATCTCTTAATTTCCTTTTCAATCAAAAGCACATGGTGTGACTGATGCGGGTTCACTTGTTATTTACCAGTTATTTTGATTATAACATTTTTTAGCTCTTACTTACATTTTTGGCATTTATTCTCTATCCTTTTGTTGCTGCATTGTTGTGACATTTCAAGGACGAAGCATTTATTACCTGGCCCCCCCCTAGGGGGGGGAGCCAGGTTAAGCAATGATCATGTCTGTCTGTGTGTGTGTGTGTGTGTGTGTGTGTGTGTGTGTTTCTGTCACTGTCTTTCAGCCCGTGGCCATTACCTGGCCCCCCCCTAGGAGGAGCTAGGTTAAGCAATGATCATGTTACAAGGAGAGTTAGCTAGCTAGCTAGCTGCCCGGGATAAACTACGCCATGCCACGGGGACCAGCGCATTGTTCGTCTGTCCTCGTATTAAAATGGAGGCCGCTGCGGCTCGTAGGCCTATTTGCTTGATGCCTGAGGAGCCTGGATTGTCGTGTATTATATTGTTTTCTATGTCTGCTTAGGTAATTTTTGTATTATTTTTGCGAAAAGAACATTACATAGAATTTCTGTGAACGTTTGTGCTGTATGAAATTATTTCCTTATAAGTGTGTAGCTAGCATGCTAGCTAGCTACATGGAGCTCTGTGTTGTGACACGGACCTCTGCGAACCATAATCGCGATGCATTTTCATAAAACAGTATGCTAGTTTGCATTAAATAATTATGTTTCCTAATTGTTTGAGATTTGTCGGTTGTGATGTTACGATTGAATTTGTGCTTTTATTTCTATTTGCGTTGCATTATTCCGCATACTTCCGCTGCATACTGCCCATTTTTTGTTGGCGGACAAAGTGATCGCGTTGACACGGATCTTGCATGGAATTGCACATAGCACACGGGGTCCGCTTTCCAGCCAGCTGGGCTTGCTGAAATCACCTATTTTTTTATTATTTTTTTTAAAGATGGTATAAAGTGTTCTGTCGTCCTCTGTGTCTTGTTAGCATTTTTTTTTACCTAGCTGGACACAGCTAAGCATTTTTGTGGTCATTTGTGCAGTATGAATGAATTTGACTTATATTACAAGGAGAGTTCGCTAGCTAGCTAGCTGCCCGGGATAAACTACGCCGTGCCTCGGGGACCAGCGCAGTTCACCGCACTTCGTATTAAAATGGAGGCCACTGCGGCTCGTAGGCCTATTTGCTTGATGCCTGAGGAGCCTGGATTGTCCTGTATTATATTGTTTTCTATGTCTGCTTAGGTTGTCTTTGTATTATTTTTGCGAAATGAACATTACGTAAAATTTCTGTGAACGTTTGTGCTGTATGTATGATCGTGTCTGTGTGTGTATGTGTGTCTGTCACTCACTCTGTCTGTCAGCCCGTGGCTGGGGCCAGGTCTGCTATCTCTGATTGCCTTGTTTATTTAAGCATTAATTTATTTACGATGCTGCGTTGTTGTTACAGTTCGCAGAAGTAAGGTAAAATCACATTGTGAGTACATTACCATCTTATTATTTTTTATTTTTTTGATATTGTGATATAATAACAACACTGTCTAGAAAGTTAAAAATATTGTGGTGGTAATTTAAGGTGGCCCATCCCTGTCTGGAGGTCATGTAATAACTGACGCATTTATGACCTGGGTATGATCTAATGCCATTTCTTACCGCACAGAATACTCAGTCGTTATGATCAGGTTTTTATGGTCCCAGTGAAGACTCCCTCTGCTGTTCTCCACTGGGTTTTTAATTTAAAGTAGTTGGTTTGTGGGCTTTAAAAGCCGTTTCCCCCTCTGATTCCAGGTTCCGCACCATCATTAACACTCTGATCAAGATCGGACCCACAATCCTCACGTTCGGACAGCTAATTCTCGTAAGAGACGTAACTCCTCACGACCTATGCATAACCTTCACGCAACTGACTGCACATTCCACTTCACATCAGAACCGGGTTGCTGCACTGAATGAATGTAACCAATAGGTGGCGACATGTGCCAGTTTGTCGTGACACGTTGGATGTTGCACAATGCATGACACTGGGGACCTGATTTACCGAGATTAAGCGCATCAAAAACTATTAACACGACCGATTATTGGCGTGAAATGAACACAACGACTAATCTGTGGTTATGCTTCTGTTGATATTAAATTGCCATGAGCTAAAAGTATTGGCAAACTAGAAAAGCACTCGGAGAGCGCAGACCTCCACCAAGCGCAACATTTCCCTCCATATTGCGACTTCCACCATAGATATTAGTCTTACATTTATTTTATCTTCATTTTTAGATTCCTTGACCATGAAAACATGGCAATTTGATTCATAATGCTATATCAATATTAGTTCCAGAGTCTTGGCTGTGTAAAGATGTCTGTTGCATGTTTCTAGCCTCATTTGTTTTTGTTTTTTTTTCTTATGATGCAACATTTCCCCTCATGTTGTGATTTACCCATAAATATTAGTCCTACATTTATTTCATCTATTTTTTTCAGATTCCCTGACCAAGAAAACTTTATTAGCAACTGAATTCATAATGATATCAATATTAGTTCAGTAGTTATTCATGAAAATCAAATTTTCCGTAATGGTGATTTTCTTCTGGATCTAGATCCCTGGCTTTTGAAGATACAGTAAATCTGGTGACACCTTCCTAATTCTGCAATATCTTGGCTATATAATGGTTTTTGTCGCTTGTTTGTAGCTTCATTTGTTCTCTTCCTATAATGAAAGTTCCGAAGGTCCCCAACTTTTGTATTCTGGATCATAGTATCATAGTATTCGGAATTATTCCATTTTCAGGATCAGTCTTTGATATATTGTAGAACATGTTCAAAACTTCTCCTGTATATTTTTTCCAAGTGCCCTGACCATTTTTGGTGGAGTTATATGCATAAATTTATTTATTTATTTATTTATTTATTTATTTATACTGGGCGTCCGATTGAGAGCAAGCTCCCTTTCTTAACGGTGCCCAGTAGCAAAAAAAAAAGAAACACAGCAAACACCAAGTACAATAAATAAAAACAATGGCTACAGTACACATAAATGTCGAAAATGTCAAATCTCCCAATGTTAAAGAATCCTTTAAAAAATTCCTGGATCCAGACGGAGATCCGGATCACTTCCAAAATCGAATCATTACTTCCTTATACCAACCTGGACAATCCCTGAAAATTTCATCAAAATCTGTCCATAACTTTTTGAGTTATTTTGGTGACCAACAAGCAAGCAAACAAACAAACAAACAAACCCAGGCAAAAACATTGGCGGAGGTAATCAGGCCCAAGGAGAATAATTTTCATATCTGCGTATCAGTGCATTGTGGTCTTGCTTGAAAAAGAATGCTGATTGTAAACTTTAGTTTTGTACACTAAAGTGCAGTATGGCTGATTCTCGCTCTCAGGTGGTGTACTATGTATTTGCCATGGTGGGAATGGAGCTCTTTAAGGGAAAAGTGACGTTTTTCGAGAGCAGCTCCTCTGACCCTGAGCGTGTGTACTGCGGAAATCCGCTCCTGAGCGGAACTGACTTTGCCAGACTCAACTATTGCAGAAACAACTTCAATGACATCATTTCCTCCTTCATCCTTCTGCTTGAACTCACTGTGGTCAACCAATGGCACGATATCCTTTCTGTCAATCATGGTTATGGGGGATTTATCTTCCCCCAAGTCATGGCCTTTTGTCAAGGGTGATGTCCTTTCAGCCAATGACAATCGGGCATTAGGGTAGATATGATTTATTGCTATTGCAGCCTGTCTTGAGACGGACTGCCAGTGATGGAAGGGGGGACGGGGAAGGGGGAGGATATGCTGATAGATTACTGAGAAAATTTGGTAAACTATGTGAGAACAGAGTTTAGCGAGTTATGTAAAAGCAGAGTTCAGAGTTTAGAGAGTTGTGTAAAAATAAAGTATACTGAGCTATATAAATTGTGTGTTTAGCGAGTTATGTAAAACAGTCTTTATTGAGTAATGTATAAGAAAAATTTTGGGGGTTGTAAAAGTCAGTTTTGTGAATAGTGTAAAAGCAGAGTTTAGCGAGTTGTGTAAAAGCAGCGTTTAATGAGTTATGTAAAAGCCGAGTTTAGTGAATTGTGTGAAAGCAGAGTTTAAAGAATTATGTAAAAGCAGAGTTCCTCAAAAGCAGTGTTGTGAATAATGTAAAAACAGAGTTTAGAAAATCATGTTTTGGCAGAGTTTAGAGAATTCTATACAAACAGAGTTCAGTGAGTTATGTAAAGGCAGAGTTCAGTAAGTTGTGTCAAATGCAAGTGCTATGAGTTGCACAAGATGACAGTTTAGTGAATTGTGTGGAAGCAGAGTTTGGTGAATTGCGTTAAAACACAATTTAATGAATTATAAATTGACAGTTTCAATGAGTTCTGTAAAAGCACAGTTAAAGGAGTTCAGGCAGTGTTCAGACATGAAGTAAAAACAAGGTGTTGTGAGTTAGAAGGGCACAGCTTTTGTGAGTGTGAAAGCAGAGTTTAGCAAATTGTAATATCGCAGTTCATGCATTCATGAGTCTGTCAAATGTTTGAGTTGTCAGGAGCGATGTTGCTTGTAAAAAAATATCGTACTTCTGAAGTGCATCTGAAATATTTTGCCATTTTTTCCCCTTAATGGATGGCACTCCTGAGCAGCGGTTTTGCCCAGGTAACCCACATCTCGGCACGCATCTTCTTTGTTCTGTTTCACATCGTGGTTGTCATCATCATCATAAAGTAAGTTTTCCTGCACTTCATTTCACACGGAAGGAAGTCTTGCTTGTTTCTGGTGTCCGGTATCTTCATCATATATAAAATTCTGCATCTCATTTATAGTGTGTTGTGGCTTCATTTCATCAGCCTGTGGTTTATGATTGGCAGTTTTAGGTAAACTTGGATTTTTTTCTCGTCCTGGCCCTCATTGGGTTTGAAAACTGTTTTTTGAAAGAAATTTTACTCAAGAATTCCGGCCCTTTGTTAATGTGTTTGGACTAAGGTTTCCGTTGTGTAATGTGAATATAGGCCACAGGATGGCAGTATTTACCTTTTTTTTTGTTAAGCTCAGACTGGGGTTATGTTTGGACATGTTTCCAGACATGTCTGGGGCAAGTCCCTGAAAATTAAAAAAAAGAGGTCTAAATGTGGGTGGGGTCTGCAAAAGAGTATATAAGGAGAAGAATTGAGACAGTGAAGTAGAAGGAGAAATTGCAAGAAGAAGGATACACGTGACCAGACCTGTCAAGACCTGTGAAGTTTCTTTTCTGGATTTTTCTCACCCAGGACATCACCAAGCCGCCCCACAAAAGGGACTGTAAATATTTTTGTTGTTATAAATCAATCTTGGTCAATTGTAGATTAGTTAGTTGTTATTAGTCTTTGCCTGTTTAATTAAATGTGTTTGAGTTTTTAAAACTGTGTCTGTCATCCCTTGCTGTTGCTGTTGTTGTTGTGTTGTAAATTGTAATAACAAATTGGGGCCATAACAAATTGGGGGCTCAAGGTCCGGGATAGACCATTTTGTGAGTAATTTATTGACAATCTAACATTTCAAATTGTAAAATTGATTTTTTTAATTGAATACATATATATTGACAACAGCAATGATTGATGATTTCTTGGCATCACCAACCGTAGGGGTTTTGAAGTCTTTTAAAAAGACAGAACTGTTGGAAATATGCAGACATTTGGAGCTGACTGAGGTAAAACCAGCCATGTGAAAAGCAAGACTGGCTAGAGAGATAGTTGAATAATACATTGATGAAAATGTGTTTGCACCAGGAGATCTGGAACAGTTTCCAGTGGAAAATCCAAATATAGAAATGGAACTTAAATTAAAAATGCTAGAGATTGAAAGGGAGGAAAGAGAAAAAGAAAGGGAGGAAAAAGAGAAACAAAGAGAATTTGAGAGGGAAGAAAAAGAAAAACAAAGAGAATTTGAGAGAGAGAAAGAGGAAAGAGCAGAAAGAGAGAGACAGAGACAGAGAGATTTTGAATTAGAGAAATTCGATAGAGAAGAAAGACTCCAAATGGAGAAACTAAAAATTAAAATTGAAACTAAAAATAAATTTCGGGCTAGCCAGGAGGTAAAACTGGTGCCTCCATTTTCGGAAAAGGATGTTGACAACTATTTCCAGTGTTTTGAAAAGGTAGCAAAGAGTTGCCAGTGGCTAAAGGAACACTGGCCTCTGATGTTGCAAACTGTCCTCAAGGGTAAAGCTCAACAAGCCTATTCGGCTTTGTCTGCAGATGATTCCTCTGATTATGAGGTTGTCAAAAAGGTTATTTTGAGAGCTTATGAGTTGGTTCCAGAGGCTTACCGACAGAAATTCAGAGGTCTGAAGAAATCTGAAAATCAGACTTATGTTGAATTTGCTAATGAGCAGCAGATTTGCTTTGAGCGCTGGTGTACTTCTATGGAGGTCAAGGATGATTTCAACTCACTAAAAGAGATGGTGTTAGTTGAAGAATTCAAGAACTGTGTTAAGGATGATGTTAAGACCTAACTTAATGAGAAGCAAGCACTGAATTTGCAATCAGCTGCCAAATTTGCAGATGAATATGTTCTCACACATAAGTCCAAATTTCAGTCTTGCAGTAATAATAGATGGTCCCAATTTCAGAAAAAGGGTTATGGTGATACCCAAGATTCCTCACCCAAAGACAAAGACAAATCTGGTGATGGTGCTCAGAAATCCAGTAACAGGTCTGATCAAAGTGTGAAAGCTGACAGTGACAAAAGTGGTCTAGTTTGCAGTTATTGCAAGAAATCTGGTCATGTTACAACTAACTGTTGGTTCCTTAAAGCTAAGAAAGAAAAAGAAAAGGATACCAAACCAAATGCCTTTGTGAAAACAAGGTTAGAAACCCCTGTAGTAGATAACCGATCTGCTAAATTGCCTGCTTCTTGTGGGACTAAAAAGCCTTATACAGCTGACTTTGAGAGGGAGGAATTTCTTCCATTTGTGTCAGAGGGATTTGTGGCTCTGAATGAGCATACTACTCCTGTCCCCATATATATCCTAAGGGATACCGGAGCTTCTCAGTCACTTTTGTTGATGGACTCCTTGGAGTTACGTGATGAGACCGCTTCAGGGGATTTCATACTTGTACAAGGTATTGAAGGGAGGACTGTATCTGTACCCCTGCGCTCTATATTCTTGAAGTCAGATTTAGTTACAGGACAGGTAAAGGTGGGACTTATGTCAAGTCTACCTATAAAGGGTGTTTCTCTGTTGCTAGGCAATGACCTGGCTGGGGGCAAAGTAGTTCCCCCTGTACATCTTACTTCACAGCCGAGCACTGAAGATGGGGATGAGGACCCATCTCTGTATCCTTCTTGCGCAGTGACTCGTGCTATGGCCAAGAAGCCTAAAGAAGATTTTGTGGTGCCGCCCAGCACATTGAATAGTCAGGACTCAGGTGGTTCGCCTCATGACTCTGATTGCTACTACTTGAAACCTACTATGGTTTCTCCGTTTGAGGACTTTTCAGATACTTTTATCAGTTCTCTATTCAGCCAGCCAGAGGGGTCTGGTGATTCTGATGTGTCTGGAGACTTGTCTCTGTCCAGAAAGCGGTTGATTGAGGAGCAAACTAATGATCCTGAAATTTGTGTACTAAAGAGGAGGGCCCTTCCTGATAAAGAAATAGACGCCGTTCCAGTTGGGTATTATCTCAAGGATGGTGTGTTGATGCGGAAATGGCGCCCTCCTGATATCCCTGCCAATGCAGATTGGGCAGTGGTCAGGCAAATTGTTGTTCCGAAGGTCTACAGGAATGAGATCTTAACAATGGCTCATAGTTTACCTTTAGGAGGTCATCTTGGTGTACACAAGACTGTTGATAAGATCATGAAACACGTCTTTTGGCCTGGGCTTCGGAAAGACGTTTCCAACTTTTGCAAAACCTGTCACACTTGTCAGGTAGTTGGAAAACACCAGTTAGACCCACCTGTAGCTCCATTGCAGCCTATCCCAGCATTTGGGGAGCCATTCTCTAAGGTCATTGTTGATTGCGTTGGTCCATTACCCAAGACTAGATCTGGAAATCAGTACTTGTTGACAATCATGTGTGCATCTACCAGATTCCCCGAAGCCATACCTCTACGTAACATCAAGGCAACTGCAATCTCGAAGGCTTTGATAAAGTTCTTCACGTTGTTTGGTCTTCCCAGGGAAATTCAGTCAGATCAAGGTAGCAATTTCACTTCAGGATTGTTTCAGCAGGTTGTGTATGAACTAGGTGCAAAGCAGATTCTTTCTAGTGCCTATCATCCAGAAAGTCAGGGTGCCTTAGAGCTGTTTCATTCCACTCTCAAGACAATGATGAGGACTTATTGTTATGACCATGAGAAAGACTGGCATGAAGGGGTTCATTTGCTGTTGTTTGCAGCAAGAGAAGCAGTGCAGGAGTCTACTGGATTCAGTCCATTTGAGCTAGTGTTTGGTCATGAAGTGAGAGGACCTTTGCTATTATTGAGTGAACAATGGCAAGAGAAAGAGCCGCATATCAGTCTGTTAGACTATGTTAGCAAGTTCAAGGAAAGATTGCGTGCAGCTTGTGACCTTGCCAAAGAGAACTTGAAATCAAGTCAGGGAAAAATGATAACTTGGTATGATCATAAGGCTAGAAGCCGTGAGTTTAAACCAGGAGATAAGGTCCTTGTGTTGTTTCCCTTGCAGTCCAATCCATTGCAGGCTAGATTTCATGGTCCTTATGAAATTCTGACAAAACTCAATGATCTCAATTACATTGTGAAGACTCCAGATAGGAGAAAACCAAAACAATTGTGTCACATTAACATGCTGAAGCCTTATCATGACAGAAATGCTAGGGTTGCAGCTGTCACTTCAGATTCTCCAATGGCCGAGATTTGTGAAGATGAGGGGGAGTTTCAAGATGATGAACCTAGAATTAAAGCTGAAGTTTTTTTATGTAAATTGTCAAATTCTGAAGTGTTGCAAAATCTTGATGTAAAACTCCATCACTTAGAACCCTCAAAGAAAGATCAGTTTGAGAGGTTGATCAAGAAATATGAGGATCTTTTTCCTGATGTTCCAAAAAGAGTTTCTATAGCCTCTCATGATGTAGATGTTGGTGATGCCAAACCAATATAACAGTATCCGTACCGGATGAATCCTGAAAAGAGAAAGATTGCTGAGAAAGAGGTTGAGTACATGTTAGAACATGATATTATCAGACCTTCCAACTCCGATTGGAGTTCACCCTGTGTGCTAGTTCCAAAACCTGATGGAAGTACTAGATTCTGTACAGATTATCGCAAAGTCAATGCTGTAACTAGAACTGATGTGTTTCCAATACCTAGGATTGATGATTGTATCGGTAGAGTAGGGCAAGCAAAGTTTCTGACCAAGATTGATTTATTGAAGGGTTATTGGTGTGTGCCTTTAACTGAGAGGGCCAAGGGCATCTCTGCTTTTGCCACACCATCTGGATTGTACCAGTATGAAGTCCTACTCTTGGCATGGAAAATGCCCCAGCCACGTTCCAAAGGATGATACAGTCTACAATCGCCGGATTGCCACACATGGGTGCGTACATCGACGACCTGATCACATGGAGTGACTCCTGGGAAGAACATCTAAAAGATGTAGAGATGTTGTTCCAGCGCCTGACCCAGGCTAACCTGACTGTTAACCTGAACAAGAGTGACTTTGGTTGTGCTACTGTCACCTATCTTGGCTACGTCATAGGCCAGGGTAAGGTGGCACCCATAAATGCTAAAGTCCAAGCCATCACGGACTTTCCTGTTCCTCACAACAAAAAAGCTTTGCGCCGCTTCCTTGGAATGATCGCGTACTACCGCAAGTTCTGCAAGAACTTTGCTGAGATTGCTCTCAGTCTAACTAACCAACTGAAGAAAGGCGTAAAGTTCACTTGGGATGATGCATGCCAGAGAGCCTTCGATTGCCTGAAGTCTCTGCTGTGTCACTTCCCCGTGCTCAAATCTCCTGACTTCAACAAACCGTCCTCCATCGCGGTCGATGCTAGCGACCAAGCTTGTGGATATCTGCTCCTACAGAGAAGTGACTCTGATGACATTGAGCATCCCGTGGCATACTTCTCCAGGAAGTTCAATCGCCACCAAAGGAACTATTCCACAATAGAGAAGGAGCTGTTGGCTCTGGTTCTTTCTTTACAACACTTTGAGGTTTATGTCTGTGCAGGACAAAAGCCAATGATTGTATACACTGACCACAATCCGTTAATGTTTTTGAGTAAGATGAGAAACAAGAATCGGAGATTGTTGAATTGGAGTTTGATTTAACAGGAGTTTGACTCGGAAATTAAGCATGTGAAGGGTACAGACAATGTAATTGCTGATTGCTTATCCCGTGTTTGAATATGTATATGTATATCATGTGTTTATTTGAATATTGTATGATATGTATATATAGGCAAGGGTTCACTTAACCATTTTGTATTGAAAAGAAAAATTTTGCCTTTATGAGTCAAAATTTTTCCCTTTTGGAATGGAGGTGTAATTTGAATATAGGCCACTGGATGGCAGTATTTACCTTTTTTTTTTGTTAAGCTCAGACTGGGGTTATGTTTGGACATGTTTCCAGACATGTCTGGGGCAAGTCCCTGAAAATTCAAAAAAAGAGGTCTAAATGTGGGTGGGGTCTGCAAAAGAGTATATAAGGAGAAGAATTGAGACAGTGAAGTAGAAGGAGAAATTGCAAGAAGAAGGATACACGTGACCAGACCTGTCAAGACCTGTGAAGTTTCTTTTCTGGATTTTTCTCACCCAGGACATCACCAAGCCGCCCCACAAAAAGGACTGTAAATATTTCTTTTTGTTTTTGTTATAATCAATCTTGGTCATTTAGTTGTAGGTTATTGTTAGTTATTGTCTTTGTTCATTAAATGTGTTTGAGTTTTTAAAACTGTGTCTGTCATCCCTTGCTGTTGCTGTTGTTGTTGTGTTGTAAATTGTAATTACAAATTTGGGCCATAACAGTTGTGACCGATGATACTGATGATAATGTCTGCTTGTTTTTGCTTATTTTTCTTTCATTCCAGCATCTTCGTGGCATTTGTGTTGGAAGCGTTCTTTGTGGAGTACACCGTGGATAAGAGCCACTTACAGACATCTCTGGAGAAGAAGATCGAGGAGCTGGAGCTGAGTGTGCAGCAGTAAGCTCTGCCAGAGGCTAATGATAGTGCTAAAGACCTGCTGCAGTCTGCTAACTACTACTGTGGGCGAATTTTGCAAAAGATCAGCCCTCACCTGCAAACTGTACTACCGTGGGTGAATTGTGCTAAAGACCTGCTCTGGCCCGCTAACTGAACTACTGTGACCTAATTGTGCTAAAGAGCCACTCTTGCCCACTGACTGTACTACTGTGGGCTAATTGTGCTAAAAATCCGTCCGAGCCCACACAAACTGTACTGCTGCGGAGTGTACGAGCTGAACATTGAGTAGGTTCTGAACATAACCTCGAAACTAATGATTAGTGTTGACCCGTTTTTTATAATTTATTTATATTAACGTTTTGCGGATTCCAAAAACACTGAGTACAAACAGATGTAGGCAGTTTTCTTTGTTAAGATAAGAAAAGAGGTAGTCAGTAGGCTAGTCATTTTTATGCCCCCGCCAGCTATGGCTGGGGGCATATTGGTTTACCCTCCGTCCGTCCGTCCCTCCGTACGTATCGCTTTAGGGTGCCTTCACCTAATCCACTTCTCCTCAGAAATGGCTGGACAGAATTCATTGATCTTTCACATGTGCTTTGCAGGGACCTTAAAGGTGTGCATCTCACAATTTGTTTTACGAAAATTTAATTTTTTACGATTTGACAGGTCTGTGAACTTAGTCTAATTTTGCTGCATTTCCAGAAAGGTAATCTCAAATAGGTGCTTCACCTAATCCACTTCTCCTCAGAAATGGCTGGACAGAATTCATCGATCTTTCACATGTGCTTTGCAGGGACCCTAATGTTGTGCATCTTATAAATCGTTTCTTGAAAAATGAATTTCTATTGTTTATCATTATGAACTGTGCTGCGTGCGCGTGCCGCTGCCTCGGCGCTCTTGACAGCCTACTTCCTCGTAGTGAGTGCCGGTAACATGAACAGCAAGAACAACAGTGCAAAAGGTAATTTCTTTGTGAGCTTGCACTGTAGCAAAAGCTTTTCGGTGTTGTAGTGTGGTCATGTTGTACCCTGCTTCATATCTCTCACACTTGCATCTTCTAGCATTAGCCTCAAAAGTAACATGTATGTAGAATCCATATCCTCTCTTGCACTCCTATCCTGGCACTTCCCTAACACTTTATAAAGGTCTTGGTGTCTTGCTTTTCATGGCTGTAGGGCTGTTGTTTAATCTTTGCATGGTTTTAACTCTTGTTGCCGACCCCAGTGAATCTTCAACAACATGACAGGGTGGATGGAATTAACACCAAATGCATGTTTTGTTCTTTGCATGTTTGTATGCGGGGGCATATGTGTCCACTGACACAATTTTCTGGTTAAATCATTTTTCTTCATTATCTGTGCCTTCTTCATTTTATGATATTCAGCCAACACTATTGAAGAGTGATCTGAAATTTTTAGGAATGGTGTGTTGGGGTCAGCTTACAAAGGATTTTTTTGCCTGATTTCACCATGTTAAAGACTTGCTGCCGCCCAGTAACCTTGCTAAAGATCTGTTGGGGCACGCAAACCATCCGAAAGACCCACTGCAGCCTGCTAAAGTCCTAAAGACTGGCTGCAGCCCACTATGATAAAAATCAATAACAGCGGGCTCACCATGCAGAAGCCGCGGCCTACTAATTGAGCTTGAACTCTCAAGTTTCGGTCGGTTCATGATTTTGTAAGAATAAGCACCATCGTGAAAGTTTTCTTTTTTGATGCACTTCAACTAAGCCCCTTTAATAATTATGTTTTTCAATGAGAACATAAACTGCTATTAGGCACAATATGATTTTATATGTGAAAAGATTATTTATTGACTGTTTAAATGTTGCCTTTTGCTCTTCATGGGTGTGGAATCTACAGCCTTAAACATTAGTCTTGAACCAAGATGCATGCTCACTGCGCTGTGATTAAGTTCACCTACAAACTACTTCTCAGCTCACTGCTGAGAGTTATGCCTCCAGAGTGCACTACTCTGAAAGCGAGGCCTCCTCAGCACACTGCTCTGAGAGTGAGGCCTCCTCAGCACGCTGCTCTGAGAGTGAGGCCTCCTCAGCAAGCTGCTCTGAGAGTGAAGCCTCCTCAGCACGCCACTCTGAGAACGAGGCCTCTTCAACACACCGCTCTGAGAGCGAGGCCTCCTCAGCACACTGCTCTGAGAGCGAGGCCTCCTCAGCACGCTGCTTTGAGAGCGAGACCTCCTCAGCACACTGCTCTGAGAGCGAGGCCTCCTCAGCACACTGCTTTAAGAGCAAGGCCTCCTCAGCGCACTGCTCTGAGAGCGAGGTCTCCTCAGCACACTGCTCTGAGAGCGAGGCCTCCACAGCACGCTGCTTTAAGAGCAAGGCCTCCTCAACGCACTGCTCTAAGAGCGAGGCCTCCTCAGTACCACTGCTCTAAGAGCGAGACCTCCTCAGCACACTGCTCTGAGAGCGAGGCCTCCTCAGCACACTGCTTTAAGAGCATGGCCTCCTCAGCGCACTGCTCTGGGAGCGAGGCCTCCTCAGCACACTGCTCTGAGAGCGAGGCCTCCTCAGCACGCTGCTTTAAGAGCAAGGCCTCCTCAACGCACTGCTCTAAGAGGGAGGCCTCCTCAGTACCACTGCTGTAAGAGCGAGACCTCCTCAGTACTACTGCTCTAAGAGTGAGGCCTCCTCAGTCCACTGCTCTAAGAGCGAGGCTAGTGTTGAGTATCACCTCCTTGGATTTGTTCTCAATACTTTTGGCAATGTATCCCAGTATCCGTTTAGCTTTTTAACTGGTACGGCACAATGGCTAGAACCTGTGAGGGTTTAGTCAACAATCACTCCCAGATCTTTCTCGTGTGCAGCACATTTCAGTTTTAAACCTCCCATGAAGTAATCCTCTCTAAAGTTTTTATTACCTACATGTACAACTTTACATTTTGCTAAATTAAATTTCATTTGCCACATTTCTGCCCAACTCTGGATTCTATCCAAATCCTCCTCAATCACTATAGTAGAGTCTAAACTATTTGTCAAACCTCTCAATTTAGTATCATCTGCAAATTGAACTAATTTGCTCTCAATATTTCCATCAAGATCATTAATGTAGATGAGGAACAGCAGGGGTCCCAACACTGATCCCTGAGGGACGCCACTCCTCACCATACCTAGCTCAGATGAGATTCCACTGACCACCTCTCTTTGTGTTCTGTCCTGTAACCAGTTTTGAATCCACTCCAGATTACCCCCTATAACTCCAATGGAGCTCATTTTAAAAATTAGTCTCTTATGTGGTACTTTATCATTTGCTTTCTGAAAATCCAAGTGTATAACGTCATAAGCCCTGCTCTGGTCACAAGTCTTGATGGCTTCTTCTAAAAACACACAGTGGTTTGTCAGGCATGACCTTCCCTTACGGAAATCCTGTTGGCTATTCCTCAAAATATTATTACGTTTCAAGGAATAATTTCAGCTAGTCTTTTATGATAGATTCCAGTATTTTGCATGCAATGCAATTTAAACTGACTGGCCTGTAATTTCCTGGCTTAGTATGGTCCCCTTTCTTATATATTGGCATTATATTGCCCTGTTTCCAATCATTTGGTATTTCTCCAGTTTCTAAAGACTGTCTTAAGATGGCAGATAGCGGTTTATAGGTGATTTCACCAACTTCCCTGAGGACTCTAGATATAAGCCATCAGGACCCACAGCCTTATCTGCCTTTTGTTTAAGCAACTTGTCTAATACTTTGTTATCCCTTACCTCAATTTCCGCAAAATAATCTTGAGCATTGGACATGCCCTCTGGCCGAATAGAAACCCGTTCTGAGTTTAAATTCTCAACAAAAAAACTGTTTATGATTGCATCTGCTTCTTCTCTCCTCTGTATCAGGGACGACATGGACGCAAATTTGGTGGATAGCATGGAGACAGCAGAGAATGAACTGGGGCCGTCCGAAACCAGCAAAGGAGGCCCGTCGCTCATGTTTAAAATCGCCTCTAAGAGTGAGTGCTGCAGGGCGCAGCGGCGTCCTGCTTGAGTGTGCATGCTCAGCTGGCTGTGTGTGAATCTGGCCTGTGATTTGTCCTCTGATGGAGGCTCTGCCGTGTGTTCCTCAGGGTATAAGACTGTGGATGGCCTGTTGCAGAGGATGTTTGAGGTGGATTTGAACCCTGCAGACTACACCGATGATGAGGATCCGGATGGGCCCATGCCATCCGACACCAATGTCCAAAACCCTGCTTATGATGCCGTATAGCGCTTATCAAAGCTAACAGACACTAGACACTGAGAGAGATTTCACGCCCTTGGAGCATAATTACATCTGCATGTGTGCTTCTGTAATGGCAGGTCCTTGGACCAACGGGAAAAGACAACTCGAGTTGGTTGCCGAGTGATGGCAATGCTACAGCACATCCATAAAATGTACAGTTTCTGTAAATGATCCAGGATTAAACCGTTGTGTTTGCCATACATTTTTAATCTTCATAATCATGTTTATGAAATGCATACCTCATGCATACATAAGTGGACGACCAAACTTTTTTATAGAAATACTGCCAGATGTAATCAGTGTACAGTAATGTTCTCCATTCAAAATGGATCCTGACTCAGAAGTGCTGTGCTGTGCAGTGCAGCTTATGTTCTCATTCCCAGTGACTTGATTGTGATGATATGATGAATGTACTCTCAGCCTTTTGTTGACATTTTTATTTTTTAGATATTTTTGTTGGATGTGGTAGTGCTGAATGAAGGGAACTGTGTTAAATTCTGGACTGCAGTGTAAGGTCAGCCTTCAAAATGCAGCTAAATAAAATCTGTGCGAGCAGCTGATATATCTGCTGTGATTCATCTGGCTCTTACAGACCTCTGACTGTGGACCAATAATTCCAAAGGTGAAAACATTGCTGAGATGGTTTCATGCTTATGACTGGCACAGTGTGGCATACAGAACTCCTTCAGAATGTTTAGTCAGCTTTGTGTTTTCTAAGTGCATCTCTTTCAATTAATAAGCTCATATGTAATTTGTTTACATTATTAATTCGCCTTTTTTTCATCAGAAGTTAGCTCCGATGTCATTGCTTAATTTAGCCGCTTCTCTGTTCTCATCTTCTGCAGTATGTTTTTAATCCATTTTCCATATGCTCGATCTGTATACTTTTCATGTTTTATTCCCTCATAATAATAACTTATTCACGAATTACAACATGACTTTTTTTTAAAGAAATATAGCGCATCCGAGCTTCCAGGTTAATATTATTGACTGAAGAATTTAGCGGAAATTACCTTTAAGAGTGGAAACTGTTGAGTCAAAACATTGTTAAACATCAATTGAACTTGAAGTACGACTATACACAGTTATACGTTCACTGTATTGGACACCGCAGGGCGTCCGCGCTTTGCACTGCATTGTGGGAGTATCGGTGTGACTCTAGTACAGGAGGAGAGTACCCGTCAAAGGAAGGAGGAATGGCGGTAACGCAACGTTGATGAAGATCGCTCTGAATCTGCAGTCGAAAGGATGCGGTACTTTAGAATGCTGTAAGTTATTAATTCATTACGGCGGCAGAAGAGCAGATTAGGATGGGGGCATGTAATATTATTATGCATGTCAATGGAATGCATTACGCTGCATCATGTCATTATTTTTGGCATCGACAATTAATCGTCAGCTCTTACAATGTTTAAAGGACTTATAGGTGTGCATCAAGCGATGCATTGCCATAACAAGTGACTTCCTGAGTGGGGTTCAGGTTTAGCTACGAATATATCAACCCAAAGCAGATGCCTATAGGCTATTCAAAGACGATGGATGTACGGGCCGCTGGATCGCCTCATTTTGGGAAATGTACTGTTAATTAATGTGGTCTAAATCGCTGTCATGCGCTCCACATAACTAAAGACACACCCCTATGTGCCCTAACCTGACCTTATTAGCCATGCGTTTTAGTACCGAGTTTTTTTTCACGGATCATCCTTGCGCAGCCTCACCTACGTTTAACAGCATGCGTGCCTCTGCACTAAGTGATTAAATTTCGATTCATGAATCGGAGTGGATCTCCGCAAGTTTTATCCTGATGCACACGATTCTAAAATTAAACCACCGAGCCAATCTTGTTTCCCGCTTACTATCGACATTCCCAGTGAGTTTCTCCACGTAAGACGACCGGGTCGGTTGGTTCCGGGCCTATGAGGCTGGGACCGAGTGTGCACTGAGGATGCTTCATGGCAGCTTGTGCGCCGCCCATAGCGAGGATGCTGGCCGTTGGCCTGCGGAGCTTAGCGATGCGCTGCAGTGCGGACAGAATTGGAAGCTGAACAGAGCAGGGCTTCCGTCCGTCTTTCACTTCATACGTGATTGTGGGAGCGCCAAACATCATGATGCTGCGACGGCGTGGACTATTCCACTCCTGAATTAATTCTCCGTTACAGAATTGAGCAATGCAATTCCTGCTAACTGAGAGAAACGTGTTTGTTGGCCGCGTTTTCCATATCGAAATGTGTATTAAGGTAGCATGATAATTCGAGCATTTGCTCCCTCGATTTGAGAAAATTTAAAAAAAAATTATATATATATATATATCTATTACGAAAATGGCTGAATCCCTGATATTAAAATATTGGAAGACATGCATGCAAAAGCTTTTGTGATAAAGTTGTGCTGCTTGATGTCTGTCGGAATGAATTATTGTTTGATATTTATGATTCCATCATGCCCCTTTTCATATGGGAAAATCGATGGCTACATTATTGCCTTTGTGCTTGAATCGGCCGGCGGTTTCTATTAAGAATTTGCGGCGCATCAAGAGGAGTAATGGCGAGCTCCAAGCGGCGCGCACCGAAAGCTCCAGCGCACGGTACGTAGTGCGGTTGCAGTACCGTCTTGTATTTCTGCGATAACGAAGCTGAAGTAATGTGTATTATTATGCGCTCTCCAAAATTATGTGTGACGAGAGGCCAGAGGGGGCTTTATTTTTTTATATAAAAATTGGAACTGGGTCGGTTTTCGACGCGGGTGAAGTTCTCCGAAGAAATTCTTAACGAAGCTTTTAAAACGAAGACTGATAATGCCTGCTTTGGATTCTATGCCGGGTAAATCATTTCGACAATCGGAGCCGCTGCAGTAAAAAATGCAGTTATCAAGCAAAAAAAAGTAAAATAAAATAAATGTCTTGTTATGAATTGCTTGTGTTTTGGACGGTATTTAGCTGCTCCAATTTTATTTGAATAAATTTGGCAATATGTAGGTTTCTGCCATGAGAAGAGCTGTGTGCTGCTAAGAAGCATGTTTTCTTGATGATTTGCCAAAAAACTAATGCTAATTTATGTTAGAATAATATTTGCGCGTAATATTTCGGCTTATATTTAACCAAGTGACTCAAATTCACCGGATTGATAACAATTTCATTCCAAAAATTATAATGGGAAATTTGAGCTGCTGTTCACTGTTTGCTGGGACTATAGGATCGCATAAGATGTAGTTGAATAGCAATGGAAATATGCAAGTTATTATGTTTAAGAAACGCAATCTGCTCTCACTATTGTGCACATATTTAAAATATTAAGCCTTGAGTTTTTTTGGATGTACATATTGGAATACATTTCAAAACATTTGACTTTTTTTCTGGAGTAGCCTATATTCAATTCAATTCAGTTTATTTTGTATAGCGCTTTTTACAGATACACTGTCGCAAAGACGCTTTACAGTCAGAGATGGGTTACTGAAGGGCAGTGCCCAACCTATTCCCACTACCTATTCCTTATTCCCACTACAGCGAGGCAAAAAAACTCCCAGTAGGGAGAAAAAAATCCTCAAACAGAGGTGAGAAAAAACTCCCCAGTGGGAAGAAATCTCAGGAGGAACCCGGCTATAGTGGGGAAGCCCATCCTCCGCTGGCTAGCTAGTTGATAACAAGATAATGACAAGAGTTCCATTGAAATCCATCTAATCAGTGCTAAAATAATTTGTATATTTAAAACTGTCCAACAGATGTCTTGGCTAATGTAAAATAATTAGCAATGGTGGTCATCATGAGGCAGGAAGACCCTTTTGGTCCTGTAGCTGAAACAAGATGGTAAACAGCTGGTCTTAGGCTGGAGCTCCGGGCCAGGGGGTGTTCGGTGATGCTTGATCTAGAGCTTAGGGCAAGTGCCCAGAGCAGGAGGAGGAGAAAAAAAAAAAGAAAAAAAAGGATGCACTGTCCTCAATGTGAACATTTTGTTCCATTGTGTTAAGTGAACTTAAGTGGCATAGATGAGTTCCTATGGAGATTATGATTTATTTACGTCCTAATTGTATTCAGAAATGGAGTGTTTCTTTGCTGTGTTGTTGTATGGTCGGTGGGGTTGCGGCGGACTCCACGCTAAAAGCTCCATGGTAAAGAGCTTCCTTTGACTCCATTATATGAGTCTAATTTTGGGCTGCATTGTACAGACGCAATAACGGCAGCCCTGTGTCAGCAGCCTTATCAGCAGCCTCCCAGTTGCTTTACTGTGTTTCTGGAGGTATTCTCTCCAGTAGGTGTGCTTCTCAACTCTGGTAAACAAACCTCATTCAACACCTTGATCTGGGAAGCCTCGCCGTGTGCCTGTAGATCAATCATCCTGTTGATTTTCTGATCCAAAACTAACCAAGCATGTCTCATTCGAATTCTATGAATCTTGTTGAGGTGCATATTCTGTCAATCACCTATCAAATTGGGGTTGTTTTGAAAACCTATTGGATGGCAAAACTTCAGGAGAAGGTTTGGGCTGCTTGCGGCAAGTGAAGTTAATTACTTTCTTTTACTACTTTATTCACTGACTTTTACCTTCCGAAGTTTGTGGTGCAGCAAGGGTATTTTTGTTCTGACCAAATGCATTTCTGCACTGAAGTATTGACTGTATTTGTGGTCCAATCCAGACCAGTCTGATGTGATTCTTTCATTCCTGCTTTGCTTCATAACATGAAACAGCTGCTGTGATGCGACGGTTTAGGACAAATTCTCCTCTATTTCTCGACTTTGTAGGATGACGGAGGAGGTTTTTGGTGTGGACTAAATTGGGGGAAACCCTAGGATTTTCTGAAAGACGTAAGGTTTTTGAAGAGGTTGTTTAATATGGTGAGAGGTTTACGTGTTCTTCAGTCCCTGGGAATGCTGCTGATTTCTACCTCAAAATGGCTGCCGCAGCTTCTGATCCCAAGAATTCCTCTCTTCTGTTTCCTGTTCTAACTGGTACAGAGAGCTGAATGCCATCACCCCCGGCTTCTGCAGGGCAGATTCCCCTCTCTCTGGGCAAATACAGTACAGTGTACAGTACAGTACATTTCTGCACCTGCAATTTCACCATGAGCTTGTGCTGCGGAGAGGCAAAGCTGATTATACGTTACAAAAGCACTTGAGCGGTGTGGCTGGGCGCAGTATTATAGAGGCTGCGTTCACACTGAAGCACAGTTTGATATTTGTACAATAATGTGCGCTTTAAACCAAGAACTGGTCACAGTAAATGGATTGAGGGAAGAACATACTCGGCAGTGGTGCTGAATGTTTTTAAGACAGCACGGAGGGTCCTGCCCAGGTATAAGGCTGCTTTGCGCTCAGATGATTTCATGTGCCGATGTTCTAAAGCTTTGCCCTACGACGCAAAGGCTCATGGGAATTACAGGAAGAGGAAGAAGCAGGCTGATGCCGCATTAAATGCACTCCCGCATTTTAGAAGATGTCTCTGCCCTGGTCTTGCTTCTCTCTCCGCCTTATCTATCTGTGTCTCAGGTCATTTTGTGTCATTCTTTCTATGTGCCTCCATACATCTCCATTTCAATATGTATCTCTATACATTTCAATATCTCTGTAACTTCTATATGTTTCTATTTCCCTTTCTATCTCTATAAATCTTTTTCCCTCTGTATCCTTCTCTTTATCTGAGGGATTTTTGTGTATGTAATTTCTTCAGGCACTCAGACATAGTGTGACACAGAGAGATAATTAATGCACAGCGAGATTTATGGGGTCACAGGCATGGACAGCACGCAGGACTGTAGTTCCTGTCACATGATCTGCATGGGTTTCCTTTTGGTCCCGCCCACTGCATGCTGAATGTCACCTTTATTAACAAAGCCTTCATTCTTCAGCATTCAACCTCTTTACCCGATACTGCCCAGTGTAACCTGAACCCTTCCAGTTAGCTCTAATTCAGCAGTGCAACCTGAACCCTTCCAGTTGGCTGTAATTCTGCAGTATAACCCTAAACTTCCCAGTTAGCTCTAAGTCAGCATTGTAACCCTAAACTTTCCGGTTGGCTGTAATTCAGCCGTGCCATCTCTACTCAATTTTTTCTACTTTAATTCTGCAGTATAACTCTAACCTCTCTAGTTTACTCTAATTCAGCTGTGCAGTCCAAACCTCTTCAGTTAGTTCTAATTCAGCATTGTACACCTAACCTCTCCAGTTGGCACCAGTTCAACAGTATAACTATAACCTCTCCAGTTTGCTGTAATTCAGCTGTATTGCACTTATTCTTCTGTTAGTTGTAATCCTGCACTATAACCCTAACCTCTTTAGTTTACTCCAATTCAGCTGTGTAGCCATAGTATTTTTAGTTAGCCCCAATTCACGTTTTTAAGCTTTATGCTTTCCATGGCACAGTGGCTGTGCAGTTGGCAAACAGGTTGGTTTTTTTTTTCTGATTGTAATATTTCTGTCGGAAAATGACCTCAGGCAGTGGAATCACCACTGCCGCAAAATTAGCCCAAATTTTACTTTTTTTCTATCTGGAATCATGGATATGTTGTGAATAGGTGCACGTGTTTATTTAAATCCTGAATTGGGTTTTTTGTTCATAAAATCATTGCTGGGTTTACAGATCTGCAGATCTGGGCTCCCTGGATATACAAACCCCAATTCCAATTAAGTTGGGACAATATGTAAAACATGAATAATAACAGAATACAATGATTTGCAAATCCTTGACAACATATTTTCAATTGAGTACGCTACAAAGACAAGATATTTAATGTTTGAATTGATAAATGTCATTGTTTTTTTGGAAATATTGTCTCGTTTTGAATTTGATGCCTGCAACAGGTTCCAAAAAAGCTGGGACAGGGCCAACAAAAGACTGGGAAAGTTGAGGAATGCTCAAAAAACACTTGTTTGGAACATTCCACCGGCGAACAGGTTAATTGGAAACAGGTGAGTGTCATGATTAGGTATAAAAGGAGCTTCCCAGAAAGGCTGTCGTTCACAAGCAAGGATGGGGCAAGGTTCACCACTTTGAGAACAACTGTGACTGCAAATAGCCCAACAGTTTATGAACAATGTTTCTCAATCTGCAATTGCAAGAAATTTTGGAATTTCATCATCTACCCTTCATAATATCATCAAAAGATTCAGAGAATCAGGAGAAATCTCTACACGTAAGTGGCAAGGCCGAAAACTAACATTGAATGCCCGTGACCGTTAATCCCTCAGGCGGCACTGCATTTAGCACCCACATCATTTTGTAAAGGATATTACCACGTGGGCTCAGGAACACTTTGGAAAACCATTATCAGTTAAGACAGTTTGTTGCTACATCTACAACTGCAAGTTAAAACTCTGCCATGCAAAGCAAAAGCCATATATCAACGACATCCAGAAACACTGCCGGCTTCTCTGGGCCTGAGCTCATCTGAGATGGACTGACGCAAAATGGAAAAGTGTGCTGTGGTCTGACGGGTCCACATTTCAAATTGTGTTTGGAAATCAAGGACATCATGTCCTCCGGGCTAAAGAGGAAAAGTACCATCCAGATTGTTATCAGCTCAAGGTTCAAAAGCCAGCGTCTGAGATGGTATGGGGATGTGTTAATGCCCATGGCATGGGTAACTTACCCTTCTGTGGAGGCACCATTAATGCTGAAAGGTACATACAGGTTTTGGAGCAAAATATGCTGCCGTCCAGCGTTTTTTTCCGAGATGTCCTTGCTTATTATACACTCAGTCCATATGAAAACGCACCACTCACAAAATCTGGAATAGCTCCACGGATTGATATGTGAAGTATATACGTATGATGCATTTGAGATAATGAATGATTAAAGAAGACATGTAAACATCATTCAATTTCATTCACGATAATGTTAATGCGCGAGAGAGGTTTAACTGGTATAGGGGTCAAACAGGAAAGTCAATAACGGGTATGACCGCCATTTGCATTGACACATGCGGTGCATCGTCGTCGCATGGAGTTGATCAGTCTCTGGATAGTGTTCTGAGGGATAGCATTCCACTCCTGAACAAGGGCAACCTCAAGTTCTCGGATGTTGTCCATCTGGCGTCGACGTGAAAGACGTCGTCCAATTTCATCCCATAAGTGCTCGATAGGGGAGAGGTCGGGTGACAGAGCTGGCCACTGAAGCACGGGGATGTTCTGCTGTGCAAGGTACTGCATGGACACCCTTGCAGTGTGTGCCCTAGCGTTGTCCTGTTGGAACGTATGGACATCGTGGTGTTGGTTGAAGAACGGCACAACATGGTTCTGCACCACCTGGTCCCGGTAGTAGACGCCGTTCACCCTTCCTCCGCAGATATGGAGAGGGGTTCTGTGACGGTACCTTATTCCACCCCACACCATAACGCTGCCACCACCCCAACGATCCGTTTGAACGACACAATCGGCGTTATAACGTTCACCACGTCTCCGCCAAACACGTATACGGCCATCTGCGTTCCTTAAGTGAAATCGTGACTCGTCAGAAAAGATGACACTGTGCCATTGTCGTAGTCGCCAATTCTGGTGCCTGTTTGCCCACTGTAGACGCTGGTTTCGGTGATGATCCGTCAATATGGGGCCGAAATAAGGACGTCGTGCACGCAGGCCTGCAGCTCGCAGACGGTTCCGTATGGTGTTTGGGTGAATGAATCCACGTCGTCCTTGGACTTGAGCAGCCGTTCTTGTCGCTGGTAGTGTTCGGTCTCGGACATGATCCCGTACGATCTGACGGTCCTGACGTGCCGTTGACACATTGTTGACCCGGTCGAGGACGGTCCTGAGTGCTCCCCGTTTGCAGAAACTTTTGATGGAGTCTTGCGATCGTTGTGTGCGCGCAGTGTAGTCGTCTGGCAATTTGCCTGGTGCTGGCGCCAATTTGAAGCATGCCTATGGCACGTTCCCGTTCAGGGGCTGTAAGTCGCGGCATAGTGTCGACGTTTCACCAGTGTCAGTGAAGAAGTGAAATTTTATTCGGATTCACATGCTTTTAAAGGCAATGTGTGCACAAATTCAGAATGAAATTCATTTTTCCCGTGGTGTGTGTGCAAGATGTTGCGTTTTTGCAAAAAATTGCCTAGCATTACAGTTAACTTGAAATTCTCGCATTTCTTGCACCTGGCATGTCGGATGACGTCACTGTAGTAGTGTTGTTGTATAAAAATTATATTGAAGTTCATTTGAACTTAAATATTGACTTTTTTCAAGTGGGGCATTTTCATTTGTACTCAGTAATAGAAAGACAATGCCAAGCCACATTCTGCACGTGTCACAACAGCATGGCTTCATAGTAAAAGAGTGCGGGTAATAGACTGGCCGGCCTGCCGTCCAGACCTGTCTCCCATTAAAAATGTGTGGCACATCATTAAGTGCAAAATATGGCAAAGGAGACCCCGGACTGGTGAGTGACTGAAATCATACATCAAGCAAGAATGGGAAAGAATTCCACCCACAGAGCATCTACAATTAGTGTCCTCAGTTCCCAAATGCTTCTTCAGAGTTGTTGAAAGGACAAGTGATGTTACGTGCCCCTGTCCCAGCTGTTTGGAATGTGTTACAGGCATCAAATTCAAAATATTTGAATATAAAACAAAAAAAAAACTAAGTTTATCAGTTTGAACATTAAATATCTTGTCTTTGTAGTGTACTCAGTTGAATATAGGTCGAAAAGGACTCGCAAATCATTGTAAGTTGTTTTTATTCACGTTTGACACATCGTCCCAATTGCATTGGAATTGGGTTTTGTAAAATGAGCTGGCTGAGTCTTAATTCACCATAAAACTTTCACACGTCTATTTGCCAACATTTACTTTAAATTCCTTGGTGACTGTTCATTGTTCACATGATCCCTGCGAAGTTGTTTAGATCCGAGCTGAAATCCGATGTCAGGAACAGTCTTTGTTCAGCATGAATAGTTAAGGATGTCTTGTTGCTTCTCTCATAGGGGTGAAGCTTTATTTCCATGATAACCTATTTTAGCTTATGTGCATGTCTGATATATCATTAAAGTATTTTTTTTTTACTGAATATATGCTTCATCACCATTCTGTAGCCATAGCCTTTGCTTACAGGTTAGCTGCATTTTCTGGTGACAAGGTATGATATACTCAGTATGAAAGATAAATGACCTCATGATTGTTTCATTAAAACCTTCATTATTGAATGCCAGGCACATTTAGACTAAGGTATGTGATGCGTGGATACAGAGTCTGAGGTGCGTGTTGATGCAGTGTTATGGAAACAGGTGTGCGTTTGATGTGGGGTTGTGGGGACTGAGGTGTGTGTTTGATGGGTTATGTAGACTGAGGGGTGTGTTTAATGTTGGAATATGGAGACTGAGGTGCTCTTTTGATGCCTGTGTACAAACACTGAGATGTGTGTTTAATGCAGATGAATATAGACAGGTATGTGTTTGATGCTGGTGTACTTACACTGAGAGGTGTATATTTGATGCAGGTGAACATAGACTGAGCTCTGTGTTGGATGCAGATGTGCATGGACTGAGGTGTGTGTTAGTTGCAAATGAACATACAGTGAGGTGTGCGTTAAATGCAAATGTACATAGACTGAGGTGTGAGTTTGAGGCAGTTGTACATAGACTAAGGTGTGTTAGACACAGGTGTACATTGACTGAGGTGTATGTTTGATGCAGGTGTACATAGACTAAGGTGTGTGTCAGACACGAGTAGGTAGATTGAGGTGTGAGTTTGATGCAGGTGTATATAGACTGTCGCGTGTCTGACCTACAGATAAATGGCAGCTTTAAGCTGGGTGCGGCCCGGGTCTTGTCGGCCTGGCAGGCGCAGTGCCTAGCTCCCGTGCTGCAGGACCAAGCCAACATGAACGGGAGCGGAGACCCGGCGGACATCCTCCCACCAAACTGCATGGTGAAGGACAGATGGAAAGTGGTGAGTTTTCCCTTGTGTGGTGAAAGACCGTGGAAAGGGGTTAGATTTCTCCTTGATAATAAAGACTGAAGGAACCTTGTGAGTTTTCCTCTGTATGGTGAGAGACGGGGAAAGTGGTGAGTTTTCCCCTTTATGGCAAAAGACTGATGGGGAGTGGTGAGCTTTCCCCTGTATGGCGAAAGACTGAGGGAAATTGGTGAGTTTTCCTGTACGGTGAACGGCTGATGGGGAGTGATGAATTTTCCCCTGTATGACGAAAGGCTGATTGGGAGTGGTGAGTTTTCCCCTGTATGATAAAAGGCTGATGGGAGGTGGTGAATTTTCGCCTTTATGGTTAAAGACTGATGCGGAGTGATGAATTTTCCCCTGTATGGTGAAAGACTGATGGGGAGTGGTGAGTTTTCCCCTGTATGGTGAAAGGCTGATGGGAGGTGAAGAATTTTTCCCTTTATAGTGAAAGACTGATGGGGAGTGGCAAGTTTTCCCCTGTATGGTGAAAGGCTGATGGGGAGTGATGAATTTTCCCCTGTATGATGAAAGATTGATGGGGAGTGATGAATTTTCCCCTGTATGGTGAAAGACTGATGAGGAGTGATGAATTTTCCCCTGTATGGTGAAAGACTGATGGGGAGTGATGAATTTTCCCCTGTATGATGAAAGACTGATGGGGAGTGGAGAATTTTCCCCTTTATGGTGAAAGACTGATGGAGAGTGATGAATTTTCCCCTTTATGGTGAAAGACTGATGGGGAGTGGTGAATTTTGCCCTGGATGATGAAAGACTGATGGGAAGTGATGAATTTTCCCCTTTATGGTGAAAGACTGATGGGGAGTGATGAATTTTCCCCTGTATGGTGAAAGACTGATGGAGAGTGATGAATTTTCCCCTTTATGGTGAAAGACTGAGGGAAAGTGGTGAATTTTGCCCTGGATGATGAAAGACTGATGGGGAGTGGTGAGTTTTCCCCTTTATGGTGAAAGACTGAGGGAAAGTGGTGAATTTTGCCCTGGATGATGAAAGACTGATGGGGAGTGGTGGGTTTTCCCCTTTATGGTGAAAGACTGATGGGGAGTGATGAATTTTCCCCTGTATGATGAAAGATTGATGGGGAGTGATGAATTTTCCCCTGTATGGTGAAAGACTGATGGGGAGTGGAGAATTTTCCCCTTTATGGTGAAAGACTGAGGGAAAGTGGTGAATTTTGCCCTGGATGATGAAAGACTGATGGGGAGTGGTGAGTTTTCCCCTTTATGGTGAAAGACTGATGGGGAGTGATGAATTTTCCCCTGTATGATGAAAGATTGATGGGGAGTGATGAATTTTCCCCTTTATGGTGAAAGACTGATGGGGAGTGATGAATTTTCCCCTGTATGGTGAAAGACTGATGGAGAGTGATGAATTTTCCCCTTTATGGTGAAAGACTGATGGGGAGTGATGAATTTTCCCCTGTATGATGAAAGACTGATGGGGAGTGGAGAATTTTCCCCTGTATGGTGAAAGACTGATGGGGAGTGGAGAATTTTCCCCTTTATGGTGAAAGACTGATGGGGAGTGATGAATTTTCCCCTTTATGGTGAAAGACTGATGGGGAGTGGTGAATTTTCCCCTTTATGGTGAAAGACTGATGGGGAGTGATGAATTTTCCCCTGTATGGTGAAAGACTGATGGGGAGTGGAGAATTTTCCCCTTTATGGTGAAAGACTGATGGGGAGTGATGAATTTTCCCCTGTATGGTGAAAGACTGATGGGGAGTGATGAATTTTCCCCTTTATGGTGAAAGACTGATGGGGAGTGATGAATTTTCCCCTGTATGGTGAAAGACTGATGGAGAGTGATGAATTTTCCCCTTTATGGTGAAAGACTGAGGGAAAGTGGTGAATTTTCCCCTGTATGGTGAAAGACTGATGGGGAGTGATGAATTTTCCCCTGTATGGTGAAAGATTGATGGGGAGTGATGAATTTTCCCCTTTATGGTGAAAGACTGATGGGGAGTGATGAATTTTCCCCTGTATGGTGAAAGACTGATGGGGAGTGGCGAATTTTCCCCTGTATGGTGAAAGACTGATGGGGAGTGGAGAATTTTCCCCTTTATGGTGAAAGACTGATGGGGAGTGATGAATTTTCCCCTTTATGGTGAAAGACTGATGGGGAGTGGCGAATTTTCCCCTTTATGGTGAAAGACTGATGGGGAGTGGTGAGTTTTCCCCTGTATGGTGAAAGGCTGATGGGAGGTGGTGAATTTTCCCCTGTATGGTGAAAGGCTGATGGGAGGTGGTGAATTTTCCCCTGTATGGTGAAAGGCTGATGGGAGGTGGTGAATTTTCCCCTGTATAGTGAAAGTCTGATGGGGAGTGATGAATTTTCCCCTGTATGATGAAAGATTGATGGGGAGTGGTGAATTTTCCCCTGTATAGTGAAAGACTGATGGAGAGTGATGAATTTTCCCCTTTATGGTGAAAGACTGATGGGGAGTGATGAATTTTCCCCTGTATGATGAAAGATTGATGGGGAGTGATGAATTTTCCCCTTTATGGTGAAAGACTGATGGGGAGTGATGAATTTTCCCCTTTATGGTGAAAGACTGATGGGGAGTGGTGAGTTTTCCCCTGTATGGTGAAAGACTGATGGGGAGTGATGAATTTTCCCCTGTATGATGAAAGATTGATGGGGAGTGATGAATTTTCCCCTTTATGGTGAAAGACTGATGGGGAGTGATGAATTTTCCCCTTTATGGTGAAAGACTGATGGGGAGTGGTGAGTTTTCCCCTGTATGGTGAAAGACTGATGGGGAGTGATGAATTTTCCCCTTTATGGTGAAAGATTGATGGGGAGTGATGAATTTTCCCCTTTATGGTGAAAGACTGATGGGGAGTGATGAATTTTCCCCTTTATGGTGAAAGACTGATGGGGAGTGGTGAGTTTTCCCCTGTATGGTGAAAGACTGATGGGGAGTGATGAATTTTCCCCTTTATGGTGAAAGACTGATGGGGAGTGATGAATTTTCCCCTGTATGGTGAAAGACTGATGGGGAGTGGTGTGTTTTCCCCTGTATGGTGAAAGGCTGATGGGAGGTGGTGAATTTTCCCCTGTATGGTGAAAGGCTGATGGGAGGTGGTGAATTTTCCCCTGTATAGTGAAAGTCTGATGGGGAGTGGCAAGTTTTCCCCTGTATGGTGAAAGTCTGAGGGAAAGTGGTGAGTTTTCCCCTGTATGGTGAAAGGCTGATGGGGAGTGATGAATTTTCTCCTGTATGGTGAAAGACTGATGGGGAGTGGTGAGTTTTCCCCTGTATGGTGAAAGGCTGATGGGGAGTGATGAATTTTCTCCTGTATGGTGAAAGACTGATGGGGAGTGGTGAGTTTTTCCCTCTATGATGAAAGGCTGATAGTCAGTGGTGAATTTTCCTGCTGTATTGTGAGCGAACAAGGACAATGGTGAGTTTTTACCCCTCAGCCCGACAAGGGCACGGAGGGTATTGTCGTCCCTTCAGCGGGCGGGCAAATGCCAATTTTGTCCAGGCTATTTCTCTGTAACCACTGGCATTAGGAAGTTCATATTGCATATGTGGACTCCCCATTGGGGGTAGGTGTGCCTTTTTGAGGTTTCGTCCCAGTTTGACCTTTGACCTTGCAGCAGTGACCTTGACTTTCAAATTTTGTCCGGGCTATCTCTGTAACCACTTGGGTTGGGAAGTTCATATTGCATATGTGGACTCCCCATAGCGTGTAGGTGTGCCTTTTTGAGGTTTCGTCCCAGTTTGACCTTTGACCTTGCAGCAGTGACCTTCGGGGCTGAGGGGTATTGCCCGCTTCAGCGAGGCCCATTTTCTCTTGTATGGTGAAAGACTGAAGGAAAGTGGTGAGTTTTCCCATCTTTGGTGAATAACCATGGAAAGTGGCGAGTTTTCTTTATTACGAAGGACTGGTGGGAAATAGTGATTTTTCCTCTGTATGGTGAAGGACTGATGGAAAGTAGTCAGTTTTCTCCGGTATTGGTGAAGGACCAAGGAAAGTGGTGAGTTTTCTTTTGTATGTTGAAAGACTGAAGGAAAGTGGTGAGTTTTCCTGGGTATGGTGGAAGACCATTGAGAGTGGTTTGTCTTCCCCTTTATGATGACAGAGTGATAGAATGTGTTGAGTTTTTCCCAGTATGTTGAAATACTGTAGGAATTGGTGAGTTTTCCCTCGTATTGTGAGGGACCAAGGACGGTGGTGCTGTAAGTCCTGTTCCTCTTGCCCTCTGTCACTGTGCAATGAGCCTGAAACGGTTTGAGCTTCATGGTCTGATGCCCACTGGACGCGCTTCAGTAGCTCACTGAGACTCTGGATCTCAGCCTGTACAGAAGATCTAAAGTGTAGTGCGGTGCTTTCTGAAGGAGAGTCCGCTTGCTCTCTCCTCTCCTGAATCTATGGCGTTAAGTCACTGGAGCAATTCCGTCTGAGAAACCGCGTAGGTATCGGAAGAACAAAAGTGGTATCGGTCCCCTCTTAAGACAGGGTTTCGTATCGCCGGGAGCGATTTGCTGTTTATGGTGAGATAAAGGGCTTGTGATTGGATTAGAAGGATGTTTTTCTCCTCGTATGTGTTCAGCTGAAAAAGATTGGCGGCGGCGGTTTCGGGGAGATCTATGAGGCCCTGGACCTGCTGATGCGGGAAAATGTGGCTCTGAAGGTGGAGTCAGCACAGCAGCCCAAGCAGGTGCTGAAGATGGAGGTGGCTGTACTGAAGAAACTACAGGGTAGGAGCGCGCACACACACACACACACACACACACACACGAGCGCGAACACATCTCCACGCTCGTCCAGACAGTCACCTACAGACCTACACACACACGTCTATTCACACTCATCCACACACACACACACACACACACACACACACACACTCAACTACTCACAGACATTAATCTACACACACACACTCATCTAAACACATGCGAATGGACTCATCAATAAACTCATGCGCACACACTTGTACACGCCCTCATCCACGCAGACCAACACTTCATCTACACAAACACACTCATGCACAAACACACACTCATTTACACACATGCACTCGTCTACAAACATGCTTGTCTACACATTCTCATACTTGTCTACAAACACATGCATACACAAACACTCATTTTCTCACACTCATACACCCACATGTCCACACACACTTTGGCGTTAAACGGAAAAAGCTTGTAAGTCATATTTCAGACATGTTGAGAAAAATGGGGAAAACATTTCCAACCCTGTCAGTAAGGCCATGCCTTCTGCCATTCCTTTGTTTGGTGTTTTTTGGAAACTTGTTGTGAGGCTTGGGCCTCCAGCCCCCTCCTCACATTCCTCCTGCACATAATTAGGCACCATCACCTGCTGCTCAGTAATAATGAGCCGCAGGTAAGAGCACTTAAGGCTTAGGGGCTCAGCGTCTGCTCTCACACTGCTGGTCCGTGGGCTTTTAACTGCCACCTTTCCCTGCTTTGTTTAGTTATAATTGAGTGTTGTATCTCAGTTTTCAGAACATTGTTTCCCTTTTGTTTTGTTTGTCATACTTTTGTTAATTAAACCTGCTCTTCACTTCCAGCCTTGGTGCATGAGTCAGTCATTTTACTCCACGGTCCTCGAGCCCAAGAGCAGAACCGTTACACATATGCATTATTTCTATGCAGTTCCCGAGTGAAATGATGCAGAAGAAGCAATAAGTCCAAAGAAACTTCAAAATCATTTTCCTCAAAAATGTGACTTGCTAACTTTTATTGTTAAACTGATGTTCACACCATTCTCGGGGTGACTTGATGCGTTTATGTATTTGGAGGGAGGACAATTCTGGGCCCGTCTGAATTCGGCCTGGAATAGCATGCTCAGCCCTCGCCCCCGGCTCTGCTCCAAATAATCAACTATTCTAAAGAAGCCTGGTTAAATTGCCTGTGTAATTAGCACAACTGTTTACAGCTGTGCCATCATGATTACAAAACGGTGTTCAAACAGTTCAGTGGATCGCAATTAAATGTTCAATCCTTGTGGATGGTGGCATCGGAGTATTTGCGCCATGATATGCACTTCTAGTTTCAGCCAGTGAAACTGGTTTTCTGTTTCTATGTTCATGCTACAGGCAACGCAAGCGAGTTACTATTTTGGACCTGTTAATGTATATTTCTGGGGGAGACAATATCCAAGCAGCTTTCTATTTTTTCTGTTTTAATTATTGGATTCCACTGCAAAGCAAATACCGTAACTGTATATTATACTCTGACCTGGCATTGCATTGATAGCAAGGAGTATCAGTTGCTGTGTTCACTGGATGTTCAATCTCTGGAACAGAGAATTGACCTCATTTAACCTCCTGCGTGTCGGCCAATCACATTCAGGGATTTCGAGAATAGCAGTCACGCTTGTGGCAGCAAATTTCCTCAAATTAATCAGACTTTTAACATGATAAACTTGGATCAGCTAACTAACTTTGCTATTGGAACACATGAGCGATGGTTGCTTAAAATGGGCCTCTGGAGGTCCACATGGATTCCATTTTAAAAATCAGCTGTTTCAAGTTATAATGGTTATTTAAAACCTAAACAGTGTCCATGCTGTACATCTCATCAATTTAATGTTATGGTATGGAATTTTATTTTTCAAATACAGGGAAATTTCTGAGTAGCCCCAAACTTTTGAAGTTGGTGTACCTTATGTCCTTATTTTTATCAATGAGTTCTGATGATGTTGCGCATTGTTGGTCATCATGTGCTGTACTGTAGTTGTGATTGAATATGCTATGTGTGTTTTCTGGGTCCATAATTCATGAGTCTTGTGATAACTAAGATTCCGTTGATTTTGCAGGTAAAAATCACGTTTGTAAGTTCATTGGCTGTGGAAGGAATGAGAAGTTTAACTATGTAGTAATGCAGCTTCAGGTATGTTGTTTAATATTGATTTGATTCTTGTTTTTGAATCGTTATCACTATATTATCAGCGACGGTGAATCACCATTTAATGTATTATTGAATGACCACCCTAAAACGTGGGGGTCTTAAAGGGCCACAGTGTCTGTACATATCTCAATGTGTAAATGACCGATTTTGACAATCGCTGAAAAATGGCCGTTTGTGACCTTTGACATTCCTCCTCCCAATGACACCTATTTGAAGGACCCGTAACAATTAGCGGCCGCATATACTGATCAGATTTGATGAAACTTTGCGTACAACATATATTGGATATAAATTAGCTAGGTATCTAATTTCAGACTTGTACCCCTCTCCCAAATGGCAGTGGCGGGGTGAGAGACCAGTTGATTCTCTGGTTTGCTTGAAGCCTGGGTTGCCAACTCTGATAAGACAAATAAGCATTCGCAGCTTCGAAAACAAGCCCAAAACAAGCGCAATCTAAATTAGATGATACTAAGACGGTGTAGACCTGGGGTGGAATCTGTTTCCTTTTGTTGTGCGAGAGGGGGAGGGAAGATTATTTCTCAACAAGGCTTATGCCGTCGGAGGCAACGGCGTGGGGTATATCCCCGAACGCCCCCAATCCTCCAATTCCCCAATCCACGAATAGACCCAATACAATATAAAGCCCCTCAGGTCATGACCTTTCATTTGAACTTAATTTCAGGTCAATCGGACAAATGGTTCTATGGATATGGCCAAAATGTTCATTTTCCATCACAAAGCTCCACCTTGTGTCAATATTTTGAACCAAACCAGTATAATCTCATCGTGGGACACATCCTCAGGTCATGACCTTTCATTTGCCCTTGATTTGAGGTCAATCGGACAAATATTTCCAGAGGTACGATAAAAACAGTGATTTTTCAGTTTTTGGCCCCTGGTGGCCAATCTAGAAATTGTAAATTGTCCAAAATCGAATCAGTTCTTCCTCTTTATGATATTTACTTATATGCAAAACATGAAATTTCTAATTGAAATATTACTGAAGTTATCGCGTTAACACGTAGGGCGGCGGCGATGGTCGGACGAAAAACATAATATCCCCGAAATGCCGTTCGGCGTTTGGGGATATAATTAGTTGAGCAGGGGGTGAGGAGGAAGAGGGGGTTCTCCCACGTTGCTCGTGAGGCTGTGAGCAGACAGAGTCAATCAATTAATCGGGGGGAAATGGCAACCATAAACGTATACCAATTTGGTCGCTTCTCTAACAAGCAACGATATTTTTAAAAACAATCTCAAAAAAACCGCGACCCGTAATTTTTTCAAGCGACTTCAGTAAAAAAGAAGCCCATAGTCGCGTATTATAAGTGGACTTGGCAACTCTGCTTGAAGCTCGTGGTTTATTCCTGAACCTATCTCAGCTGCTCATTGGGTGGAAACCCCAGGACGCTATGGCCCTGCAAGACGGGACTTTGAGTCCTCTGTTATAAAAAGCATATTGGAACGACTCGATTCTAGACCTCAGGAAATGAATATCTCTTTTTCCATTGAATTTCACCGAGTGTTTCTTTGGGGAAAAAGTTTATTTATTGGCCACAGATGCGCTGATGGAGAGGGATGACTGGAGTGTAGTGGTAGTAAAATGTTGGTGCCTGATATTCATAATAAGGTTTTATCCCTGTAGTGTTTCTGTCCTTCTTGCTTAATTGTTATATGCTGATGTCGCCCATTTGAAATGTTTACAGCGTTGGAAAAATTATCACCTCTGATGCACGACAGTGAAGCATTTCAGAATTTGTGGCCCTGCACCTTTTATTATTCTTTTTTTGCAAATACACAGATAGAAATAAATGATCTCTCAAATTTTTTTCAGGTCTAAATCTTTTGGCAAGCGATCAAAATTTGTTGCTTTTCATTTAAAGCAGAGCTGATGTTTAATCCACATTAATTGGGCGGAAGTGCTGTAGGGAGGGGAGCACTGTGATTTGTGGTGGCTCTGTGTTACTCAGCTCTCGCTCAGGCTCACATGGTTCTACCATCCCTCAGGGCAGGAACCTGGCAGATCTGCGGCGGAGTCAGCCCCGCGGAACCTTTACTCTCAGCACCACGCTGCGGCTGGGTAAACAGATCCTGGAGTCCATCGAGGCCATCCACTCGGTTGGGTTCCTCCACCGCGACATCAAACCGGTACTGCCCTCACTTTCTCACTGCACTACTACACCTTGCCTGCATACATGTGCTTTCTAGAAAGATTTTGCACTGTGTTACTACAGTAAATTATGCCAGCAGACGCACACTTTCCAGAAGGATCTCTCACTGTGCAACTACCAGAGGCGGTCTTTACCATTAGGCAAAGGTAGGCGATGGCCTTGGGCCCCAAAGTACCAGGGGACCCGTGAAACACCTAATAACCTTAGGATTTGTTTTTTTTTTAACTCTCCATTGATTAATCGTGTGATTCTAAAAACTCATACGCAAAAACAGTATCACAATGCATATAATTCATGGGTTAGTAGAGTCTCACCACCCCCACCCCATCCCTGTGATCATCTACGGAAGTGATTCAGAGTGTAAACAGAGACGAGCTTGTGTGAAAATAGAAGCTCAGTGACGCTACCCAAGCAGCTGTGAAAAAGTAAGAAGCGGAAGGAGAGTAGAAGTGCTGAAGTTACTCCTACTCCTGTCATCTGATTATAACTGAAGTTTGGGAATAAGTAACCACTGTCTCAATCTGCTGCCAGACGCATTCTATACATTAACATTAACTGACATTTAAAAGGTCTATTCGATTGTAATGAAAAGTTAGCACATGGATTTTGCGAACTACAAGTTGCTATTGAAGCTGAACTTGTGACGGATGGCTAGGATGACGGCCAGCAGCTCTCGGCGTGTGACGCAGTAGTTCTTTTCAGCTCTGCTCAGAGCACGACTGTAGTAGGCGATTACACGCTCCCCCTCACCGTCCGCCTGTGATAGCACCGCCCCCACGCCTGTATTGCTAGCGTCAGTGTCCACGATGAAGGGCCGGTAGACATCAGGGTACGCCAGCACTGGGGCCTGAGTGAGGGCTGTCTTGAGCTGTGCGAAGGCTGCCGCACACTTGTCGGTCCAGTTAAAGGCCTGGTGCTTGTCAGTGAGGCGGTGGGGAGGGCTAGCTATGGAGGCGAAGTCCCACACGTAGCGCCGATAGTAGCTAGCCAGCCCCAGGAAGCTACGCAGCTCGCCCATGTCCGCCGGTGTCGGCCACTCTGACACTGCAGTTACCTTGACCGGGTCGGTCGCCACCCCTCGCTCGCTTACGAGGTGCCCCAGGAAGGCTGTCTCCCTCCGGTGAAGCTGGCACTTCTGGGGATTCAACCGTAGCCCAACCAGTCGAATTGCATTAAACACCTCACTTAGATTCTGGAGGGCTTGCTCAAAGTTGCTGGCGTGCACCAAGAGGTCGTCTAGGTACACGACACAGAGACTTCAAGGGACGGTCGGCAGCACTCTTTCCATGAGCCGTTCAAAGGTCGCCGGAGCGTTGCAAAAGCCGAACGGCATTACCCGAAAATTCCACAATCCCCCCCCTATGGTGAAAGCGGTCTTAGGTTTAGCACTAGGAGCTAGCTTCACTTGCCAGTATCCACTGCGGAGGTCCAGCGACTGGACCCTGCGATGTGGTGTAGCGCTACGTCGATGCGTGGTAGAGGATAGGCGTCTTTGCGGGTAACTGCATTAAGTTGCCGATAGTCAACACGAAGCCGCCACTCTCCCATTTTTTTTACGCACCAGTACAGCAGGTACTGCCCACGGGCTGTCTGAGGGCTCTCTGACACCAGCTGCAGCCATCTCTCTCATCTTCTCCTCCGTTACCAGCCGCTTGGACAATGATAACCGATGGGGGCGCAGGCAAATAGGTGCGGCATCACCAGTGTCAATGGTGTGCTGCACCAAATCTGTCTGCGTGCATTCCTCATCGCGCACTGCGAAAAGGTCTGCGTTATCAGTCAACAAGCGGTACAGTTGCTGGCACTGAGAAGGGGCGAGTCCACTGCAGCTGCGTCGCCACAGCTCGCGGACGGCCTCAGCCGTCTCGGCTGAGGGTGAGGCAGGGCATGAAAAAAGAGACGGGCGGACGGTGGCGGGGCTGCTCCCGGGGCCGGCACGCTGGATAGGGGGCCAGCTAGCGTGCTGCATGAGTGCTGATGGGCTAGCTAGCAGGTCGGCGGGGGGCTGTGTGTTGGCTGTGTAGGCCCGGCGGGCTCTTCTCGCCGCCCGCTTACTTTTCGCAGCTCGGTGCAATGGAACTGTGGTTTGGCCGATGGTGAGTGTAGCCTGTGCTACATCAACTGTAGCTCCCCATGATGCTAACAAGTCAAGGCCTATGATACATGCTTCCCCAATATCTGCTAGCCAGAACTCCTGTACGGCTAGGTGGCTATCCACAGCCATGCTCACTGTCTTTTTGCCCTTCATGCCCATCCTCTGGCCTTTCATGGATTGCAGCCTGGTCACGGTCGGTTCCCAGGTGGCGTTGGGGAGCGTCGTTGGACGGACGAGGGAGATGGTGGCTCCTGTGTCAGCCAGCGGACGGCAGGGTTGGCCGTCCAGTCGGCAGTCTAGGTACAGCCCACCAGCCCCACCTAGCTGGCCCACCCGCGGTAACGCACCTTGCTTATCCGCCCCAAAAAGGGCAGAAAGGGAAATTTGCTCGTCCGCCCTTACAAGGGCAGAACGGAACTTTTGCTCGTCCGCCCTTACAAGGGCAGAATGATGTTCAGCTAGAGATGCGGGTGGGGCCGGGCTAGGTTCAGGTTCGGTGGGCCACACACAACTGGGGAGGATGGCTACTGGGGGCTCCCTTGGCTTTGGTGCTGGCGCTGCGCAGTCCCGTGCAATATGGCCCCTCTCGTCACACCGGAGACAGCGTCGATGTTGTTGTGCCTGACCGGGAGTGTGAGCTGCCTCACTTGCTCCTCTTCCTCTTCCGGAGCCACTTCGCGTACTTGTGGGCGTGACTCCCGTGGGCTTGTCGCCGTCACTTCCTTGATGACGTCTTCTTCTCTTTCGGCCTGTAGAAGGGCTTCATCGAGCGTCTGGGGCGTGGTCAGCCTCAGTTGTTCCGGGGTGAGAGCCTGCATGAAGCTGTGCAGCGCTAGCTCATCTTGCTCACGCGTCCCGAATGTGGGGTAGCCTTGGCGGGCGTGGAAGCGCAGGTTGGCGGCTACGGCCCCCCACTGTTCCCCCGTTTGGCGGCGGCGAAGAAGCAGCTTCTGGCGGTGTAGCCAGGTGGACTGGTGCTGCCCGTATCGCCTTTCTAACGCTTTGGTTAGTGAAGCTAGGCTAGTCTGTTCAGTTGGGTCGAGATCGAGTAGCGTTTGAAGAGCTGGACCTTCCAGGGCTAGCGCCAGATAGGTTGCTGCCTCGCCGTCCGTCCACCCACAGCACTGGGCCGCCAGTAGCAGCTGAGCCTGGTAGGGCTCCCAGGGCGCTGCGCCGCTAAACCGGGGTAGCTTCACTCCCATCTGTGGTTCCGGCGCCCCCCTCTCTCTCAGCTGCCGCCGCCAATGCTGCTGTAGGAGCTCGTGCAGGACGAGGTTCGCTCCTCCCCTCCGGTGCGCACAGCCCTCTTGTTTGGCTCCTGCTCCCCGCGGCTCTGTCCGCTTTCGCGTGTAGCCCCGTCTTGAGTTCTCCCTCGAGGCGCGCGATCTCGCGGCGGATTTCTTCAAATCCCACTTCTGACACCAATGTAGCGGTCTCGCTACTGAAGGACTGAGACTGAGGCAGGAATAGCGGTTCTCGCATCGCCCGGGCGGGCTTCGCTTCATTAGCTGTTCGGCCCTTAAAAGGGCCGTTTCTTCAGCTTTTGAAAACAAACTCATATT
Organism: Gymnothorax reevesii; assembly: GCA_029721435.1. Classification (NCBI taxonomy): domain Eukaryota; kingdom Metazoa; phylum Chordata; class Actinopteri; order Anguilliformes; family Muraenidae; genus Gymnothorax; species Gymnothorax reevesii. The sequence continues at coordinate 45,184,618 of CM056592.1, forward strand.
TTCCAACACACAACATTACTCTCCTCAAGCTGGTAACTCAGCCCTCTTATACCCCCCCGCCCCGGACCTGATTGGCTCTTTCTCCCCACTTGGTGCAGCCAATCGTGATACTCCGCCATTTTTTTTAGACTTAACAAACGAACTGGGGCAGAATCGCCACAGTATATCAAGGGGTCATGGATCACTTGGTCTTTATCAGACGATATATTAACAAATACATTTGTACAATACAAAAACCTCCGTTGTTGGACTTAAATAAAAAGTCTGTATACTGGAAACAAGGTAGTTCCAAAGGATGTGAAAGATTGATTTTCAGTTGCTATATTTGCTGTTTTATAGCTTGGATGGTACAAAATGTGATCAGACTGGCACAAAACAAAATAGTTTTTCTGGTTTGATTAGACGTGTGGCCGACGTTTCTTGTTCATTTGTCATAAAGTATGCATTTTTAAGACTGCAATTTATCAGTCTTTTTTCGGAGAGAATGTTTCAGACTTCTGCAGGAACTCTTGTGCCATTATGCACATAGCCTGTGCAGGACAATATGGGATAGCATACATGTACAAATGCGTTCAGTGAGGGGTGGTCTCACGATGTTAAATAATTACTTGATAACTTATTCATGCTTCCAATTCAATTTGCTTATTAAACTTAATAAAGCTACCTTCAAACCATGGTATATGAACAGCCAATACCTCTCCACTCATGAGTTAAAACAATGCTGAATGCACTCTTGGGTTGTTATTCATGATCATTTTTCTCTTGTCAACACTTGGGCCTAATTTAGCTGGTTCAAGTTCCATATTTTTGCTATTTTGAATTTCCATCTTTTGAATTTTTGTGGTAGCGTCACAGTATGACAAGTCAGGGTGAGAATGTGTTGGTGCTGAACAAGATGCGGTTTGTTGTTTTTTTTAATCAAAGTTTTTTTTATTGTATTTTCAGTTTTTCAATGTACAAAAACAGAACAGACATAACATAAAACCCTCCCACCCCATCCCCTAAATACCAGACCAATAATCGGAGTGGATATACACAGCCACGAAAAGAAAATCTTGTAAGAAAAAAGAAAAACATTGTGCATTCCAAAACAAATATTCTGTTTATTCACAGGGTTGCAAATTTACTGTACACAGTTAAATTAATTAATCAGTAAAGTTGGCAGCAGCCACATTCTCAGCAAAGGCTATGAATGGTTGCTAGGTAGAATAAAACTTCCCAACAGATCCTTGAATGGTATACCTAATTTTTTCCAAATGAATATGACGCATGACCTCTCTAATCCAATGTCCATATGTTGGCGACTGAGAGTCCTTCCTTTTAGAAAGAATAAGCCCTCTGGCCAGCAAAGAACAGAATGCAGTCATGTTTATGTTGTATTTACTGGGAGGGATATCCACTGGTGTCACACCAAATAATGAGATTAAAGGGGTTGGATGTACTGTTTTCCCACATATTCTAGAGAAGGCCTCAAATATGAAATGCCAAAATCTATACAGCCTTGGACATGTCCAAAACAAATGCAACAGTGTGGCTGGAGCTTGTTTACATCGGTCACAAGTCGGATCCGAATCTGGTTTAAATTTAGATAGTCTCTCCTTGGACCAATGAAGGCGATGTACAATTTTGAACTGTACCACAGCATGTCTTTGGCACACAGATGACGAGTAAATCCTCTGAATAATTTGTTGCCAGACTGGCTCTGAGATATATTCTTCCAGGTCTGTGTCTCATTTATGTTTCAGAGACTCCAGACTGGTCCCTTGGTGTGAGTTAATCAATTTATAAATTTTACTGATAATTTGTTTGGTAACAGTAGAATATTTAAAGATCGAGTCTAAAAGTGACATGGGAGGGCATGAGGAAAAAGTGACCGAGTTAGATATCACAAAACATCTGACTTGGAGATGCCTGAAAAAATCTGACCTGTGAATATCAAATTTTTGTGATAACTGTTCAAAGGAGGCAAACTTATCCGCTATGTAGAGGTCATATATTGACTTAGTTCCAACCTGTGACCAATAGTCAAAGGCGCCATCAGTTACTGATGGAATAAACATGTGGTTTTTCACCACTGGAGCAGCTAGCAATAACTCTGTAATATTAAGACATCATCTAAACTGATTACAGATCTTCAATGTATGGATAACATTCATGTTGGATGTAAAATTAGAGATTGGTTTATTGAAAGGTAGTTAAAAACAAAGTAAAGCTGTGGGTGAGGTATGTTCAATTGAGGCCTTCTCTAGTACCAACCAGCTAAGGTTATCGGCATCACTCCTCATCCAGTACATCAGTGTCCTAATGTTGGTTGCCCAGTAATAATATCTAAGGTTTGGGAGTGACTTGCCTCCCAGTGTACGAGCCAGCTGTAAAAATTTTTTACCTATCCTTGGTTGTTTCTTATTCCATATGAAGGCTGAAATCTGACTATCCAGATTAAAGACTAAAGGATTTTGTTAAAAGATGGGAAGGTTTTGAAACCGATAGAAGAATTTGAGGAGCACATTCATTTTGATTGAATTAATCCTTCCTCCAAGGGAAAGAGAAAGGGCATCCCACTGATCTAAATCTTGTTTGAAATTTGACAGCAGAGGTTGGCAATTAGCCTTGCAGAGTTCCTTATAGTTACGTGTTACCCATATACCCAGAAATCTAATTTTTTTAGGGTTAATTTTGAAGGGGCTTGGCCCAATATCTGTCCCATTTGCAAAGGTAATAGGTATTAACTCACTTTTCTGGAGGTTGACTTTATAGCCAGATATACTTCCGAATTTCTCAAGTAGGATCAGTAATTCTGGAATACTAGAAACAGGGTCTGAAATAAACAGCAGTAAATCATCTGCGTACAACGATACTTTATGCTCTGAACCTGCCCGATGGATCCCCTTAATCATAGAACTCTGTCTTAGAGCTATAGCAAGTGGCTCAATTGCAATCGCAAATAGAAGTGGTGATAAAGGGCACCCTTGTCTTGTACCTCGTTGCAACTTAAAATATTTTGATATATTATTATTAGTGCGTACTGCGGCCACTGGGAGTGTATATAAAATTTTTATGCAAGAGATAAATTTCGGGCCAAATTTAAATGCTTCCAAGGTCTTAAAGAGGTAGACCCATTCCACAAGGTCAAATGCTTTTTCAGCATCAAGCGAAAGTATCAACTCATTGTTACCATGAGTAGAAGGGGATGGGCCATACATGGCGTTCTTTTATAAAGCCCGTCTGGTCAGGGGAGACAATAGTAGGAACCACTTTCTCGAGGCGATGTGCAAGTACTTTTGCTAGAATTTTTGCATCTGTGTTCAGGAGGGAGATAGGGTGATATGAGCTACAATTAAGATGGTTCTTATCCTTTTTGAGCAACAACGAAATCACTGCTTCACGCATGGAGGTGGGTAGAGAACCTGAGAGGAAGGATTCTTCAAATACTGATAGTAATAAAGGGGAGAGCTGATTCTCAAACTTTTTAAAAAATTCTGCCAGAAAGCCATCTGGTCCCGGGGATTTGCCACTTTGCGTATCTCTAATCGCTGAGACTACCTCCATGACTGAAAAATCCCTTTCCAGTTCAGCAACTAACTCAGGGTTTACAGATGGTATATTCCGGGACTTAAAGAATTCACCGACTTCGGATGAATCAGTGTTTAAGTCAGAGGTGTACAATAGCTGATAGAACTCCCTAAAACAGGAATTAATGTCTTTGCTATGAGTACATTTTATACCGAGATCATCAAGTATTGCTGGGATTATTTGGTTAGGGGATTTTTGGCGCAGCTGATGTGTGAGCAGTCGCCCAGTTTTTTCCCCATGTTCGTAGTAGCCATGTCTTGCTTTGGAAATAAGATATTCAGCCTGACGGTTAGGCAGGCAGGCTGTCAAACTCTGTTTGTAGTGTCATGCGACTTTTAATCACAGAAGTAGATCAGCTGAAGGGGAATGGCTGTATAACCTATCCAGATCTAGTATTTCATTGGTTAACTGTTTCAGACGGTCAGAGTTTGTCTTCTTTTGGTACGGGCAATATGAAATAATCTGACCCCTTAGGTATGCCTTTAATGACTACCAGACAGTGGAGGTTGACATTCCTGGAGTTTGATTAAGACTGAGAAAAAAACTAATTTCAGATTACATAAAATTTACAAACTCTTCCTCTGAAAGAAGTAGAGCGTTCAGTCGCCATGGGCGATGAATGGGTTGTATGTCAGGAACAAGTATTTACATACTCAGAGGCCCATGATCTGAAACCACTATGGCTTCATAATCACATTCCACAATAGAATGTAGAATCCTTTTATCGAGAAAGAAATAATCAATGCACGAGTACGTTTTGTGGACTGGGGAGAAGAAAGAATAGTCTCTTGAAGTGGGATTACGGAAATGCCAAATATCAGCTACTCCATAGGTCTCAAGGAATAGATTAATTGATGGAGCGGACTTGGTTAAGGGTACTCTCCCGAGAGAACTCCTTTCAAGGGATGAGAGCACACAGTTTATATCTCCTCCAATAATAAGGTTATGTGTTGACATATTTGGTAAAAGAGAGAAAAAATGGTTAAAGAACATAGGGTTGTCCCAATTTGGTGCATAGATACAGGCGAGAATGACTGGGAGTGCGTACATTTCCCCAACCACAATAACAAAACGCCCAGCTGAATCAGTCTGTACCTTCGACACTGTAAATCGCACATTACTAATCATAATAGCCACCCCTCTTGCCTTGGACTGAAAGTTGGATTGAAACACCTGACCTGCCAACCTCTTGTTGAGACGCAGATTATCGGCTGAACATTTATGGGTTTCTTGTAAAAATGCAATGTCTGTATTCAGTCGTTTTAAATGTGTAAATACTTTCTTAAATTTCACTGGGTGATTCAGGGATTTGACATTCCAACTCACACATTTAACTGAGTTGCCACCATATCCTCTGATATTACTCATGTTAGCCATACTATGTACATCCTAAACATTGTTCTGTATATGCAACCCACAGATACAAAACAGAATTGGGACAGAAGAGAAGAAAATAGTACCGATGCAGAAGTCTGACAAAGTAAACCCAACAAATTGGTCCAGCATATATACCCACCTCATCACCTACATGAACATGGTGACTGCAGAACCTTCCAGAAAAAAATCCACACATTTAGTGCTTGTTATGGAGGAAAATAGCCCTAGTTACCCCATCCAACCTTGCCAGAAAATAAGGATGGAAACTTAGTTTTACGTATACATCATCCCAAATGTGCCACAGATGCAGAACTACAGGCTTCCCTCAATTGAGTACACTGCAACACTAGAGCCAGCGTCATACCTGGAAATCCAGCTACTCCTCCAAACAGAAAGTGATAGCACATCAATAGCTGGGCTTGAAACAATATCGTTGTCCATTCCAAACATAAAAAATGCCAGCCAACAAAAGCATAGTAACTTGTCAGCAGTCCGGGTCATATACAGTATTAAAGCGTCATCTCGTATGAAGATTTATTTGTTGTGTTCTGTGGGTCCGTGGGTTTGGTTAGTCAATTTTAGGTTTTGATGATTTTTGTGATGTCGGTTCTTAGTCCATGTCTTAGTGTTTCACATTTCATTCGTCTCCCGTGTTATTCCAGTCTATGTCTTACCCATGTACTGTCTTTGCTTTCCCCCTGGTCGCGTCATTGTTTGTAGCAGTTTCTGTCTTAATTGATTGTGACACTATTTCGGGTGATTTAATGGATTCTGGGTTTCAGCCTTCCTTCCTTTCTCGTTTACTAATTTCCCCTTGCTTTTCTATATTACTAACCCCCACTAACAGTTTGTTATTTTCTAGAATTTACTAACCAAACTAACATTATAAACTAACCTACTAATGAGCACTCGGGATTGTATAGCTGCACATACTAATTGACTAATGATCTCTCAGCATTCGCCCTGTTCTAGTCTCCGCCTCTTGCTTTTCTTTCACTGGCTTTGTTGAGTTTTCCTGCAGAACCTTCTGCATTTATCTTATCTGTCCTGTCTCTTTCGATCCACTGTGAAATATTTATTTAGTTTATTTATCCCGTCTTTGGGATTGTCTTGTGATCCTCGTCTGTGTGTTAATGTTTATCTGTTTCATGTAATTAGGTTTCCCTCATGTTCCACCCCTTGGTAATTATATTAAGTTTTAGCACCTGTGTCTGTCCGTGCCCCTGCCCTATAAAGCTCCTCAGATTCTGCAGTCTTGCAGATCTGACTTCGCCCGCACCTCACAACTCCTTGCCCCTGTGCACGTTCCCCCTGGTCCCCATAATCTTCTCTGTGTTCTCTATCAGCCTCATGACCCAGCCCAGCCTGCCCTGCCTGCCGTTTTCCGCTCCAGTCTGTCTGAGTCTGCCCCCCGCCTGCTGTTTCCAAAGCCTTCTCCCGCCAGCTGTGCCAGACTGCCAGCTGTGCCGTTCAGTCCTGTCCGCCCTGCGTGTTGTCTCCAAGCCCCCGGTGACCCCTGATGTGTCCCGAGCCCTAAGTGTCCCAGCCGTCTCCCGAGCCCTAAGATGTTCCTGTCGTCACTCTGAGCTGTTCCTGTCGTCACTCCGAGCTGTTCCTGTCGCCGCCCCGAGCTGTTCCTGTCGTCCTCGTCTGCCCCCTCCTGATGTTTCCCCGACCCTTCTTCTGGCCAGCTGTGCCTTCCGAGTCAGCCACCTGCCAGCTGTGCCCGTCTTCTCGTCCTGTGCCTGCCCTCTACCTGACATCTCCAGCCTCCGTTCTCCCGAGCTCACCCTCTCCCAAGCTCCCCCTCTCCCGAGATCCCCCTGTCCCGAGTTCCCCTGTCCTGAGCTCCCTCTGTCCTGGATTGCCCCTGTCTCGTCCGAGTTGCCACTGTCCCATCCGAGTTGCCCCGAGTCTGCCCCCTAGTGTTTCCCATAGTTTTGATTCCTGAGTTCCTCCCCTTTCATTGCAGTAGCACGGTGTCTCTGTTGGCCAGAGTGCCCCGATTTTCCCCCTTTCTAGTTTTTTAGTTTATTTAATAAATTCTTTTGGATCCCTGCTTTTGGCATCTCTCCCCCTTGTCTCATTGTTCCAGTGTTTCCCGAGTCCAGTTCCGTGTTTTCAGAGTTTCCCGAGTGTTTTCCTTTCAATTCATTTCATTATTGATGTAGACGGAATCAGCCCGGACACCACCCGAGTGTTAAGAGTTCAGTTAGTTTCCATTATCCGTGGCTGGGATGATATTCCTCTTCACATAAGCCATAGCTTTTTCAGGGTCGATAAACTGCTTGTCATTTCCATCGTGCGTGATTCGGAGACGAGCCGGGAGCAGTAATCCAAACCGGACTCCTTGTCGGTCACGCAGAAACTTCCTCCCCTCCGTGAAAGCGGCCCGGGTTTTAGTCACGCTTGCCGTGTCGTCAGGAAAGATGGTGATCGGCTCTCCGTTGAAGCGAAGTTGGCCCCGAGTACGTGCGCGACGTAGTACCTCTGCGCATTCATGGTAGTAATGTAGTTTGGCGATGATTACCCGGGGCTTACCGCCTGGTTTTGCCGGTCCCGGAATCTGATGTGAACGGTCGATTAGCGGCTCCTTTCCGAGCTGCAGTACCTCCGTTAGCAGCTTAGCAACCGATGCTATAGAGCTGGAGCCGGGCGTTTCGGGAACCCCAAGGATCCACGTTACATCTCCTCATTTGCCCCTCCATATTCTCACAGTGCTCCTTCAGTCCTGTTAATTCTGCTGTCAGATCTCTCACTGCACTTTGCAGAGCGACCACCTCATCCGAGCAGGTGGACAGGCCGCCCTCCACTGCCTTGACATTAGCCTTCACATGGTTGATCTCTGAATGGAGCGCTGCGGTGCTATTTATTATTTCAGTTTTCATCGCTTGTAACTCATTCTTGAGAAAATCGAAGTCTTCTGAAAGGGCATTTTTCTACTCCATCTTTATCACTGCTGAAATTTCTGCTTTCAGCGAGAGAAGAATCTCAGACTTCAGAGCTAAAGTGTCCAAGTTGCCAGAGGGCAACGGGGATGGTGGTGATCCACCTGGGGGCTCAGAGCTACTTTGGTCCAAGGAGGAATTAGGCCTTGTGTTAGCGGATCCGGTGAATTTGTATTTTCGTAGATTCGATGCCATCTGTGCACTTCGGCGAATTAACTTAAGTACTAAGCAATACTGAAACTATTTCAAGGTCAGAATGGTGGAATATTAAATTTAAAAAAGCAAAATTAAAACTGGCTAGGCGGGAGACCACGCTAAACGCAGCTTACTCCATTGCCATCCAACCACCCTCCTCTCGATGCGGTTTGTTGTTTGTATCAATAATCATTTCTGAAATTGTAAATGTAGGAGATATTTTTACACAGCCCTTTCTCGGCAAGTGATCTGATGATAGTAAATTTGATCTGCTATGGCTTAAATGGTAGCTGGACAGAAAACTATTTTCTGTGCAAATAGGAAAGACGTCTCACTAAATGTTTTCTATCACTCCAGAGGAAGAGAGAACTGTGTAGATGATACTGATGTTGTCATTCAGTTCTCAATAGATTTCATGCAATTAGTGTCCGATTGGAATGTGATCCACTGCCCCTAAAGATGCTGCAGCTGTTAGTTACCTCCTGCATCACGTCCAAATTGCTAAATCCACTACTGGCTACTACACCTAGCCTGCAAACACTCACCTTCCTGAATGATCTCTCACTGAGCTTCTACACCTTGCCTGCAAAGACACACTTTCCAGAAAGATTGTGCAATGCCCACTTACGTCTATATATAAAATATGTGCAAATAGCATAATTACTGTGTTTTGTAATTACAATCTTTATTTCAGCCCTGCTCTTCTATTGGATATTGTCTGGAGTTTTTAAATGTGAAATGTGAAATATGACGCAATATGACGTAGGCTATTACCGGGACTGAGACCCCGAAAATTGTTGATCAGAATGAGATCTCTGAGTCATGTTGCTTCCTGAATGCAGTGCTTTGATTGGCTGAGCTTTGTGCATTCTTCCTGCAAGGAAGTGCTCTGATTGGCTGCACTCTCTTTGGGCATCCTGGACATAGTGCTCTAATTGGCTGCGGTGTCTATGGGCTTTCTGGATGTAGTGCTCTGAATGGTTAAGCTTTGATCAGAACACTTATCTTGAAAGAAGTGTTTTGTTAGCTGGGCTCTCTCACAGCCTTTTTGGCTAAGCTGAATGTTGAATTATAGCTGGGGTGGGGAACCTTCTCCAGAAAGGGCCGGTGTGGATGCAGCTTTCATTCCAACAAGCAGTTACACACCTGATTCTACTTATCAACCTCTGGAATTTTTGCTAAGGACCATGATTAGTTCAATCACGTGTTACTACCTGGTTGGAATGAACGCCTGCACCCACGCCGGCCCTTTCTGGACAAGGTTCCCCACCTCTGCATTATGGGAAAACTACCCTTGCAGAAAATATTGTGCTTTTTATCTCTTTCTGTCTCAATGATTATGAATTTCCAGATTTTGACAGTATGAGGAATATCCTGCTGGCCTTTGTCGTGAAAAGATTTTTATAATGATACAGTCGCCACCACAATACAGAATAAGGCTGTATTTGCCATGACGGGGAAAAATGTAAACATAGATATTTCCCCATCGTGGATGTGGTGTAGAATGATCAGTATGCTTGTTAGTTATTGTTTATTGATGGTGTTAATTCTTGCAATGGTATCATACACATGGAATCAGTGAAAATTTTACACTGCTGTCAAAGGCTTTTTGTGTTTTTAAGGGTGACTGTTTGGATGTGTGGTTGATGCTGGTCTTTGAAAGCTAACATTTTTATTTTAAATTTTATTGATTTTTTAGTCAAATTTTGCAATGGGGAGGCTCCCCTCTACATACAGAAAATGCTACATGTTAGACTTCGGCCTTGCGCGACAGTACACCAACAACAACGGGGAGGTTCGACCGGTGAGTTCCTGTAGCTCAGTAAGTTTGACTGTAGTGTTGCGTTCCCGTCAGTCTGTGAGTTTTGTTGCAGTGGTGAGTTCCTGTCGCTCTGTAAGTTTGGCTGTTCTGGTAAGTTCCTGTCGCTGTGTGAGTTCGGCTGTAGTGGTGAGTTCCTGTTAACTTAGTTGTGTGGATTTATGAAGTGTCTGTGTAAAGTTAACTGTGTGATTGAGTGTGTTTGGATATGCAGGTGAAAATATGCTCTGGGTTTTAACATCTGTGTCTCTTTGTGTTCTGTGGTGTTTCGCCTTTAGCCTCGATCTGTTGCTGGGTTTCGGGGAACTGTCCGTTACGCTTCTGTCAACGCCCACAAAAATAAAGTGAGTGCTGAGCTTCGATTTCTTCTATCTCACTCACAGACTCTGCCGTCCGGCACTGATACAGTGACTGAAATTTTATGTACCCTGAGGCCTGGAGTTTTGGAGGAACTTCTGTTTGATTACAGGATACGGCTGCTTTGAGCCGACCTGTTAAATATTTCAAGAAGAAATCCTCAGGAAGTGATCGCACATTTCGTTGATATGTACAGCCTCAGTTCCTCAAGAATTTGGACAATAGTCAATTGCGATTGGTTTTGAAATAAGCCCGATCTGTTGCCTGTTCACCTGTCTACCTGTGGAATATTCCATGCAGCTGTTTTTCTTGAAGATCCCAGTCTCACTTGCTTTGGAATGTGTGTACTGGCATGTAACAGCTGGTCTATCAGTGGGGGCCTTTTGTAATCTCAAGCAAATTTTAACCGAATACATACTTGCGATATCCTATCAATTTAACTTCCGTCTTACCGCATTTCGTGTCCGCCTACAAATGAAAACTGCTTGCTACATGAGGACTATCGTGGCCAAACAGCTGGTCAATTTTTTTTGCATTTGAAAGCCTGAGGCTCCAATTTCTGTTTACTTTTTTAGCTCGCCGGGACGAGTAACGTCCGGAGAGCTATTGTCGTACCCCCGGCGTCCGCGTCCGCGTCCGTCCGCGTGCAGAAAAACTTTAACCTTGCCCCGGCGAGCTTTGTTGTCTTTCTGACAACTCTTGTTCTCAAAGCTTTTCCGCCTCTCCACTACTTTCTGACATTTTTTTCTGATCTCATAGTCATTGACACTCATTTTTATACTGTTAACACAACTGGGTACAAGCAAGGCCATTGGTCAAACTAACTTCCCAGCAAGTCTGCCTTCCTAAACTTTTAGGACGAAAACAACATTAAATAAACTGGACATGGCTTAAGCCTATGCATCTTTTTTTTAATCTGCCAGAATACAGTTTTTCTGAAATTCCTATACCATAAAACAAACATATAAATAGATACTGAAAAATGGCCAAGATGCAAGATGACGGGAATAGTGAAGTAGAATAATAAAAAGAGGTATAAAAAGCACGTGTCACCCCTCTCCTGGAATATAGAAAATCTCAAGGCGAGCTCTACAAGTACCGTGGTACGAAGAGAGGTAAATATTAACTATATATTGATTTTCTCTGTATGAAATTCCACTTTGAATTAGCTATAATCATCCTGCTGTTTGCTCGCTTTAATGTGGGCCACTGGCTACCAATGGTCCATACGCTATTGCGTTTTTTTTCCCTGAGGAGGGAGGGCTTTCATTGGGCCAGCCCTGTGTCAGTGTAGAAAATGAACCAATGGGCTGCTTACCGTGTTTTAAAGGCCGGCGCGGCGCAGTCCTTCAAAATTATCAATGTTATTACAATTTTATTAACTATGATTGCATGAGTCCAAAATGAGCGTCGGCCCACAGGACATTGCCCGGTACGCCAGATTACCAGTCCAGCCTTGTTATGTGGTCTAGAACATCGTCAGTGTGATGTATGCATTATGTGTTTTACTGTGGTCTAGTTTGTGTAGTAGGTGTGATGCATTTTGTGTTTTAGTGTAGTCTGGATCATGTGATCAGTGTTTATATGCATGGTGTGTTCTAATGTGGTCTAGATCATGCGATCAGGGTGATGCATGCATTGTGTGTTTTAATGTGGTTTAGATCATGTGGTCAGTGTGATGTATGCATGTTTTGTTCTAATGTGGTCTAGATCATGCGATCTGGTGATGCATGTATTGTGTGGTTTGATGTTGTTGGGATCATGTGATCAGTGTGATGTATGCATGGTGTGTTCTAATGTGGCCAAGAACATGTAATCAGAATGATGCATGCATTGTGTGTTTTCATGTGGTCTAGATCATGTGATCAATGTGATGTATGCATTGTGTGATTAACTGCGGTGTATACCATGAGGTCGATGTGAACTCTGATTATTCTTCTTCTTTAAACAGGAAATGGGTCGGCATGATGATTTGTGGTCCTTATTTTACATGCTGGTTGAGTTTGCTGCTGGCCAGTTACCATGGCGAAAAATAAAGGACAAGGTAGTTCAGTGTGGCCTGCTTGACTTAAACCTTCCTTTAACTAGCTGTACAAAGTCAGCGAATGGTTGTTACAGGCATGCTTGCGATGGATAAAATGGGAGAAACCTTGTGAACGGTGGCGTATGAATTAATGCCAATGCTATTTGTGAATGGCAGTGCTCAAGGCTGCCTACACAGGACTAGGTGTGCTCATGGCATCTTGTTTATGACCAGCTATGCTAATTGTAGATGTTGTGAGATTATCAATCCTTATGGTATCTGATATTTCAGCAGTATTGGTGGCTAATGGAGGGATAGCAATAATACAGCTAGATGATGCTTGGATACCTTCAAAGTGCTGATGGTCGCGAATTGTTCTGTTGTGTTTATAGGAGCAGGTGGGCCTGATTAAGGAGAAATATGACCACAAGATGCTGCTTAAACACATGCCTTCAGAATTCCACGTCTTCCTGGACCACGTCTTGTCCCTGGATTACTACACTAAACCGGACTACCAGGTGCTCGAGACTATGTCAGTGTGATTCACCTGTTACAGCTACTCAAGACTATATTTGCGTGATTCACCTGCTATTGATACTCACGACTATATCAGTGTAATTCACCTGCTACAGGTACTTAAAACTGTATCATTGTGATTTACCTGTTACAGGTGCTCACCGCTATAGCATTGTGATTCACCTGTTAAGCTGCGTTTCCACCAAACGTGAAGTGAAAATTCTCCTCACTTTATTCGCGATAGTTTGACCGCTGGTCATTTTAATTTTTTCGCCTTAGGGATTTGCCACTCAGTTTGTGCCAAGAATACATTCACTTTTATGCGAGAGTAACTTGGTGGAGGATTGACAGACAAATTCACATCACCGACCATCAGCAATGCGAGTTAAGGCTCGTTTACTCTCGAGGGGCAGTAGTTAAAATGGAATCTTAAAAAAATCATCAACTAGATGGCGACGCCAATGTTACTATGCTAGCATCACAAACATTTCACTTTGTGAATATTGTGCCCACTTGAGAATGAAAATTTTCACAAAACTGATGATGAGGCCATATCCAATGTTGAGCTTGAGCACTATTTTTTGTGAAACTGTGTTACTGTGTTTGATACTGCTAGCTCACTGGCTACCTAGCCAATGGAAGCTAGTGTTTCCATTATCTCATGCAATGCAGCTAACTGCAGTTTGAGTACATAGCTAGGTAGAATGGCTAGCCAATGTTGCTGCCAGTAGTAATGAAACCATTTACAACGAGAAAATCTTTGCTCGACCTGAATATTTGGAGGTGGAGCGAAATGCGAATTTCGTGCATTTGCGTCATTCACGCGCACCATTTGCATCGCATCGCGCCACGTCTCCCTCGTGATTCACTTTGCCCAGTACAAACTAGCGTCCTTTCGAATGTATTCACCTCTTTGCATTGACTTTGAATGTAATCTATTTGCGCAAAAAATTTGTTTAGAGTTTGGTGAAAATGCAGCTTTACAGATGCTCGCGACTATATCACTGAGATTCATCTGTTACAGATGCTCACGACTATATCAGTGTGATTCACTTGTTTTAGGCACTCAAGACTATATCAGTGTGATTCATCTTTTACAGATGCTCACGACTATATCAGTGTGATTCACCCGCTAGAATTTCTCACGGCTATGTTAGTGTGACTCACTTGTTACTGGTGCTTGCGGCAATATGAATGTGATTCACCTGTTGCAGGTGCTCACAGATATATCAGTGTGATTCCCCCGTGAGGTCGCAAGTACAAATGCAGGCAAATCTGTATTTGCACCATTGCTGGGTTAGTGAATAAAGTCAGATGTGCGCCTGGGGTTGTCTTTTGTTCTGCAGCTCCTCATGTCAGTGTTTGAGAACAGTATGAAGGCGCGAGTCATTACAGAGAATGAGCCGTTCGACTGGGAGAAAACGGGAACAGACTCCATGATGGCCTCCAGCACCTCAGCTCAGGCACAGCACAACACACGGCCCACTGTAGCCATAGCAGGGTATGACTAGTGAGACATTGCCCTGAAACACCTACACCTGCCTATACTGTCACCTGTTAAACACATATACCTGAAATACACACAAATGTAAAACACTTACACCTGTGTATACTCGCCCCTGTAAACTTCTACTGCCATTTATATTGTGACCTGTAAAACACGTGCACCTGTCTATACACTCACATGTTATCAGTGACAGCTGTCAATACTCTTACCAATAAAAGTACTACACCTGTTTAGATTCTCATTTGTAAAACACCTACAGGTTCATTCTCACCTGTACAACACCCACACCTGTTTATACTTTCACTTGTTAAATACCTACATCTGTTTTTACTATCACCTGAAAAACACCGACACCTGTTTGCACACTTGGTGGTTAAACAAAAGCACTTGGCAATAATACTTATAATAATAATAATAATAATAATAATAATACTTGTAAAATTTGAGGAGAGTATTTGAATTTTGATTAGGGGAAGGAGATGAATAAGGAATAGAAGCAGCGCAAGCACTGACCCCTGTGGGACACCCGATGAACCTGCAGCTGGTCTTGATTGATAGAATTTGAACTGGATTAATTGTTTCTTTTCAAGGAAGTTTGACGTCAGCCCTGTTTGCGGGGAACTGGTGACCCTGAGGGGATTCTGGTTGTACAGTAGTAGCGGGTGGGAAATGGTATCAAATGCATCACTGAGGACAAGAAGGATGAGGATTGTTAATCATCCTGAATCTACAGAACAGAGGAAGTTGTTGGATATTTTTCTTTGGACTGTCTCTCTGTTTTGTTGTGCTTGTGATCCTGAATTAAAGGGCTTGAGTTGGTGATTGTCTGTAGGTTTAAAGTTGAGCTGCTACAACATATTTTATACCTTTAGGCATAAATACAGGATTTAAAATGACACCAAATTGACGGAGATTGTTTCGGTCTGATCCTGGCTTCTTGAGTATTGCTGCAATGTCAGCTCTTATGAGGGACAGCACCGAGAAGTGGCAGACACCAGGGATGTGCTCATTATCCAAGTGGGCAGTGTGCTGTTTTTCTTGCAAGTTAGAATATTCTTGCTTGTTCGAATGGAAGGTTTGTGAACTTTCTTGTCAAAAAGATTAGGCTGAACATTAGTGTAGCAGTTAAGGGCTTTGAGCTGGTTTTGTGCTGTTGTCTCCAGTGCTCATCGCACCAAATGAGTTTAATCTGCATGGAAACACCAGTGGCATCTGTTCTGATTTTTTTGAAGCCTACGTTATGAAAAGTGCTGGATTAGTCTTTCCTCTGGTTTCTAAGTAACACTCCAACCATTCACAGCGCAAACATTCTGAATAATGTAATCAGCAGTGGCAGACTAATTCTTTTGCAAAGTCTGTTGCGTGTTTTTTTTTTTTCTTTTTTTTTTAAACAACTTATGAATGATCAGCACACTCTTTTGCTCAAAATAAGAATGAGAAATAAATTACAAGTAAAACTGAACAACTTCTGTGAAATTGTTTGTTATAGAACCAAGAAAGTGATAAAGTTAACAGAAGATTTTTCTGCCATCTTTTTTTATAATTGGACCTAATTTAAACCCCGCCCCTACTTTTATGTAGTTGGAATTGGGGACAAGAACAGTAATGATGTGAAATGCATTTTTACCGAGGCGCCACTAAGTAGGAATGTTTTCTACTCGACTTGCGCTTACAGAGTGCCATTCGGATAACCGTGAAGTACTCGGTGCTTGAAAGCAACAATGAAAACCCTTCAGATAATTGAAATTATGAACGAGAGGGCACCCCATAGGGACAGAGCTTGTTTGGTGTGATTGGCCCCTCAGAGTGGCGTGCATTCGGTTAGCGGTTCAATGCTCTGAGCTTTTTGTGGCGCCGCTGCAGGGTGCTGAACGTGACTCCCATGCCCGGGGATCTTCAAAGGGAGAACACGGACGACGTTCTTCAGGACGAACGCCTCAGCGACCAGGAGAATGCTCCACTTCCTGTGTCCAGTCGCCGTGGAGACGCCAGCCAGCCACAGCCTGAGGGAGAGGGATGGGCAGAAACCGATCTCAACCGAAACAAACTGAGAATCAGCCTGAGCAAGGTAGGGCAGTAACGAAGGGCACCTTGTTACTTATGTAGCCATGTAAATATTGCACCATGGGGTTTTATATATTGCACTTTTTAAACAAATAAATTCAAATCTTAATGGCACTTTGCACTTTGATGCAGCATTGACAAGATTCGCACAGAAAATTTTGCACATTGCCTATTTGCACATTTTTGTATCTTTTATTTATTGATGATATTTATCAAATATTTATTTTGGTAGACAAAAAAAAAGGAGGGGGGATTTGGCCACGTAGGGTGTGCATTTATAGATTATTGTAAATATGTTGGGGGTGATCATGCTGGGTTAATCAGCAGTAGATGGACTGATTTAAATGTTATTAATTTTTCTGCTTTGCATGTGTTTGTAGTGAGGGAGCCAGTTCATAACATTTGAAGCACCCTGTTAGTGGTGGTTACCGAGGCTCATTTCCTGTGGCATACCTCAGTAAATATCCTCAATAAATTCAAGATACAAAAATGTGCAAATATGCAATGTGCAAAATGTTCTGTGCAAATCTTGTCAATAAAGTGCCAATGCTGCATCAAAGAGCCATCAAGATGAAAAGTTATCATCATACTATAATTTGAGGAACGTTTGTCTGTCTGTCTGTTTGTTCCCCTACTCCTCCGAGGTCCTCTGACGGATCTTCACCAAACTTGGTGGGTCTATGTAGGTTGTCCCTGGAATTGTCCTTGAGGAGTTAGTTTTTTGAAAGGTCAAGGTCACTGGGGTCAAAGGTCAATTTTTCACATCTCCCATCTCCCTGGACAGATTTTCATGAAAGTTGGTACGTGGACGTAGGTCGTCACAAGAAATGAACGCGAGAGGTCCGTTCCGTCAAAGGTCAAGGTCACGAGGGTCAAAGGTCACCGTATTCATGAAAGTTGGTATGTGGACGTAGGTCATCACAAGAAATTATTCTCGCCACGGGTAATTCACTAGTTTGTTTAAAAAGTGCAATATATAAAACCCCATGGTGCAATATTTACATGGCTACAGCCACCCACTGTAAGTAACGAAGTGCCATTTCGTTACATGGGCTCGTGCTGAATCAGCCTGAGCAGTGTAGGGTTTACAATCAACCAGCCTGAGCAGTGTAGGGTTTACAGTGAATCAGCCTGAGCAGTGTGGGGTTTACACTCAATCAGCCTGAGCAGTGTAGGGTTTACAGTGAATCGGCCTGAGCAGCGTGGGGTTTACAATCAATCAGCCTGAGCAGTGTAGGGTTTACAGTGAATCAGCCTGAGCAGTGTGGGGTTTGCACTCAGTCAGCCTGAGCAGTGTAGGGTTTACAGTGAATCAGCCTGAGCAGTGTGGGGTTTACACTCACTCAGCCTGAGCAGTGTAGGGTTTACAGTGAATCAGCCTTAGCAGTGTGGGGTTTACACTCAATCAGCCTGAGCACTGTAGGGTTTACAGTGAATCAGCCTGAGCAGTGTGGGGTTTACAGTGAATCAGCCTGAGCAGTGTGGGGTTTACAGTGAATCAGCCTGAGCAACGTAGGGCTTACAGTGAATCAGCCTGAGCAGTGTGGGGTTTACAGTGAATCAGCCTGAGCAATGTAGGGCTTACAATCAATCAGCCTGAGCAGTGTAGGGTTTACAGTGAATCGGCCTGAGCAGCGTGGGGTTTACAATCAATCAGCCTGAGCAGTGTAGGGTTTACAGTGAATCGGCCTGAGCAGCGCGGGGTTTACAGTCAATCAGTCTGAGCAGTGTAGGGTTTACAGTGAATCAGTCTGAGCAGTGTGGGGTTTACAGTGAATCGGCCTGAGCAGTGTACATATGTACACTTTGTGTGCATATGTGTATATGGCTTTAAGAGAAATTCATATCATGCCCTGTGTCTCCTGGTGCAGGCTGGGACAGAGGAGGACCCCAGTAGAGGTATCTGTCCAGCTTCTCCAGTTCGAGGTCCCAGCCCAGAATCGCCAAACATGCAGGCACGCTCTCTCCGCTACCGCCGCATCAACAGTCCCGAATCCGACCGGCTGTCTGCCGCTGAAGGCCGGGGCGAGCTCTATGGCCAGAGGTGAGACGGACTTCCCTCCTGCTCCAGAACTTTCCCTCATTCGCTGAGCTCCGATTGGTTGAAGGGAAGAGGCTTGATTGATTGACTGTAATCTGTCTTTGCATAGCATGTGGGTGACTGTAATCTGTGTAGGTATTGCATGTGCGTGAATGTAATCTGTATGTATAAAGTGTGTGTATGACTGCAATCTTTGAGTGTAATGCATGTGTGTGAGACTATAATCTGTGTGTATAGCATGTATGTGACTAATCTGTGCGTGTATAGCATGTGTATGATTGTAATCTGTGTGTCTGTAGCCTGTGTGTGATTGTAATGTGTGTTTCGTGTGTGTGACTGTAATCTGTGTATTGAGTGTGTGTGTGGGTGTGTGTGACTATAATCTCTGTGTGTATAGCATGTGTATGATCGTAATCTTTGTGTTTATTGCGTGTATGTGATTGTAATCTGTATGTGCGCGTGTGACTAATCTGTGTGTGTATAGCGTGTGTGTGTGTGATAGTAATCTGCGCGTTTGTAGCGTGTGTGACTGTAATCTGTGTATAGTGTCTGTGTGTGTGTGATTGTAATCTGTGCATTTGTTGCACGTGTGTGACTATAATCTGTGTATGTATAGCGTGTGTGTGCGTTTGTGATTGTAATCTGCGCGTTTGTAGCATGTGTATGATTGTTATGTGTGTGTGTCCTTGAAGATCCCGCATGGATATCCTGGGCTCTCCCTCCCGGCACCTGTACTCGTCCCAGCCGGCACAAATGCTATCGGTGGAGCTGGGCGACGGGCGGCAGGATGTTTCGGGAGCTGATCAGGACGCTCACAGTAACGCCTTCATCCGCTCTGTCCCGCTGGCTGAGGAGGAGGATTTCGACAGCAAGGAGTGGGTCATCATCGACAAGGAGACAGAGCTGAAGGACTTTCCTCCAGGCGCTGAGCCCACCACGTCCGGCACCACAGATGACGAGCCCGAGGAGCTCCGGCCAATCCAGGAGCAGGAGGGCCGGAGGGGCGGAGCTGCAGGTGGAGCACGGCCTAAAGCACAGGACCGGCGAGGCCAAGCCATGCTGTCCGTCACGGAGGAAGGCTCAGGCCCTAGCCCCGCCCACTCTCCCTGCCACTCATTGGCCTTCGCCACCAGACCCAAAAGGAGAGAGTCCGAGCCCTTTGGCCCTCACATACCGGTAACCCTGTGCGGAGATCAAACTTGAGATACGACGCAGAGAGTCCAGCAAAGAGATCTCATACAGAGTCAAGCATTGAGATTCAACTCAGAGAATCCAGCACGGAGATCCCACGTGGAGAGTTTAGGACAGAGATCCCAAACAGAGAATCTAGCACAGAGATCCCCCGCAGGAAATCCAGCACAGGGATCCTACACACAAAATCCAGCACAAAGATTCCACACAAAAAATCTACCGCAGAGATCCTACACCAAGTGTCCAGCACAGGGATCCCACACAGAGAATCCAGTGCAGAAATCCCCCATATACAGTCCAGCACAGAGATCTCACACAGAATGTCCACCGCAGAGATCTCATACAGAGTCCAGCATAGAGTTTCAACTCTATGAATCCAGCAGAGATCCCACACAAAGAATCCAGTGCAGAGGTCCCACACAGAGGTTCCAGAACAGTGATTCCACACAGAGCTTTGAGATCCCACAGAGATTAAAAACGGTCTAAAAAAAAGATCCCACATAAATATCCGCTCAGATAATTCAGCACAGAAATCCAATATGCAGATCCCCCTCTGATATTCCAGCGCAGAGATCCTGCAGAGGTCCTTCTCAGATATGTCAGCATAGATAGATATTCTTAAATATTGCAGAGATAGGAGTGCTCCTCTCCAAGAGAAATCCAATGTGGCTGAAGCGACTGTTTTCAATAACCAGCACACTGAATGTTGTTGTTTTTCTAATTCCTGTTTCCTCGTCTCTCATCTGTCCTTCTCAGTTGGACGACAGGCCAGGTTCGCCTCATCCGCGGCCCAATCAGCTGCGCCGGCTGGCGTCGTACGTCTTCTCCTCCTCAGCGCTGGAGACGGAGCAGTACCCTCAGGCCCTGATCCACCGCAGCCGATCGGCGGAGAGCAGCCCCGCCCGTACCGCGGCGCGCCGTCACCTGCCTCTCCCCCCGCCGGGGAGCCCGCGGCCCCGACACTCTGTGCTGTCTCTGTCCCGTTTGCAGATCCAGCAGATGCTCAACAAACTCATGAACAAGACGTGAGCCGTGCCCCTTTTACCACCTCATTTATTCCCTTTTTTACTTTAGGAGGTCAAGGCACATCAATGGGAATTTCTACTAATGCATCCACGGTGGCCAGAGGGGGCAATTTTCTCCTGCAGAAGTGGGGGGCACAAGTTTAAAAAAAGAGTCTTCCTCATGCAATAAACTGACTCTGCTCTGTCACTTAGAGGTTCTCGAACCTGCCGCCAATCCAGCGGAGATGAGAGGTGCTAGCATGGTGTCAGCCCAATCACGTGTTCGCTGGAGAGAGAGTAGCCAGTGGCAACGCTGCACTGAGAAAAGCTTTACTGCTGACATAGCACATTATTTCTGAAAGATAAGCAAGCGGCACTGAGGTGTGTGTTTATGTGTGTGTGTGTGTGTGTGTGAGCGAGAGAGGGATGGGGCTGTTGGGCCTCGGAACAGATGAACAGATGTCTCGTTATATGCAAATTAATGCACAGGCTGCAAAAACATGAACATTCAATTTAATTTTGTTTGTATTGTTCTACTCTCAGAAGGACCTTCACAAAGATGCTTTGCAATATTGTAGACGAACCGGACGTAGCCTAGAGCCCAGAAAGGTAGCAAATGAGGAAAGAAAAGAATAGATTTGGTTAGAGAGGAGAACACTGGAGTTGTGGTGAGAAAAACACCCCAGTAGGAAGAAATCTCTGGAGGAGCCTGGCTATTGTGGGGGAGCACATCCTCTGGTGGCCATAAATTTGTAATACAATTTTGTGTAACAATATTGAACAATAATAAATATATTATTGTTCAATAGTACAATAGTATGCATATCTCTGCAATCATGTTGGGATCGTGTAATGAACATACATCTTAGGAACATATTTGAACACCTCCTCTCAAATTGATAGTCCTTACTTTTTTTTGTGAGTGAAGAATCTAGTACAGATGTTCTTTTTCTTGGCCTTGTGAAATGCAAACAGGCAGTTGTGTCATTCTCAATGTCCGTGGTTCCCAAGCTTGGTCCTGGTGCCCCCTGTGTGTGCAGGTTTTTGTTCTAACTACTGTTGCGATTGTAGGATTTTAACAAGCCGTCACTTCCCCTGAATTAGCTGTCATTCATTTTTAAAGCAGGTATTTACCTTCTTGAACTGCATTTTGACAGATATATTCATGTACGCTTCGAAGATTAAAGGAGCCTTGAGCATGCTTTATACTACAAGTAAATTCAGGTAACAACATTCTGAAACGGATCAAACTGGACTCTGAGAAAAATGATGAGCTCTAAATTAGGTAGCTGAACATAAGTGCTTTGAGTTTTTTGAAAATAATTTGCTTGAACTTTCTAACATAAACATGACACCAAACAGGTTTGACACTTAACATTAGCAGCCTATTAAATATTTTCCTGACTGTACATGTGGTTTCACCAGTTTGTTTATTTGATCTGTTTGGTTAAATCTTTCCTTCTTTCCATGCAGTTGTTTTGAATTTATGGCAAGATACTGTACAACCCCAATTCCAAAAAAGTTGGGATGCTGTGTAAAATGTAAATAAAAACAATGCAATGATTTGCAAATCTCATAAACTGACATTTTATTCTCAACAGAACATAGACAGCCTATCAGATGTTGAAAGTGAGATATTTTTCCATTTCATGAAAAATATTGGCTCATTTTGAATTTTATGACCGAAACATCTCAAAAAAGTTGGGATAAAGCCATGTTTCCCATTGTTTAGTATCCCATCTCCCTTCAACAACATTCTATGAACGTCTGGAAGATAGGAGACCAATTGCTGGATTTTTGGGAGAGGAATGTTGTCCCACACTTGTCAGATGAAGGATTCTAGCTGCTTAACAGTCCTGGGTCATCTTTGTCATATTTTTCGTTTTATGATGTTTTCTATTAGCGAATGTTCTGGACTGCAGACGGGCCAGTTCAGCACTCAGACTCTTCTACTACTAAGCCATGCTGTTGTGATGGATGCAGTATGTGGTTTGGCTTTGTCTTGCTGAAATATGCAAGGCCTTCCCTGAAGGAGACATTGTCTGGATGGGAGCATATGTTGAAAAACCTCAAACTTTTCAAAACTGATAATGCTTATCCAGATGTGTAAGCTGCCCACGCCATAGGCACTAATGCAACCCAATACCATCAGAGCTGTAAGCTTTTTAAACGGTGCGCTGATAACATCTTGGATGGCCCCTGTCCTCTTTAGTCCACACAAAATGGCGTCTCTGTTTTCCAAATAGAATTTCAAATTTTAATTCATCTGACCATAGAACAGTTTTCCATTCTGCCTCCGTCCATTTTAAATGAACTTTGGCCCAGAGAAGATTGTGGATCGTGTTCACATATGGCTTCCTCTTTGCATGATACAGTTTTTGCTTGCATTTGCAGGTTGCACAGTGAACTGTGTTCCCAGACAATGATATCTGGAAGTGTTCCTGAGCCCATGCAGTGTATTCCAGTGCAGAATTATCAATGTAGTGCGACCTGAGGGCTCAAATCACAAGCATCCAATATTGACTTGCGGACTTATCCTTTGTGCACAGAGATTTCTCCAGATTTTCTGAATCTTTTGGTAATGTTATGTGCTGTAGATTCAAGGTCTTCGCAATTTTACTTTGAAGAACATTTTTCTGAAATTATTCCATAATTTTTAGACACAGTGTCCGTCTTTACTTCTGAGAGACTCTGCCTCTCTAAAATGCTCTTTTTATACCCAGTCATGTTACTGACCTGTTGCCAATTAACTTAATCAGTTGCAAAATGCTCCTCCAGCTGTTTTTTTATTAGTACCACTTACTTTTCCAGCCTTTTGTTGCCCCTCTCCCAACTCTCTTGAGATGTGTTGTGGCCATCAAATTCAAAGTGAGCAAATATTTTTCTTGAAATGGCAAAATGCCCCACTTTCAACATCTGCTATGTTGTCTACGTTCTATTGTGAATAAAATGCAGGTTTATGAGAGTTGCAAATCATTCCATACTGTTTTTAATTAACAATTTATGTAGTATCCCAATTTTTTTTGGAATTGGGGTTGTATTTAAAAGCCTTTATTGTAGCATGCCTGAGTACAGTGTAAAAACCCTACTTCTGATAAATGTGTTTCAGCTTCAGAGGGCTTCCATCTCCGTGCAAGGGCTATCACACACACGGCACAGAGTCCTGCTGTTTTCATCACACACACGGCACAGAGTCCAGCTGTTTTCATCACACACACAGCAGAGTCCAGCTGCTGTTTATCACACACTTAGCACAAAATTCTCCCTGTTATCACACACAGCATAGAGTCCAGCTGCTGTTTATCAATCGCAGCACAGAGACCTGCTGCTCTTTATTACACTCTCACTCACACTCACACACACACAGCACAGAGACCTGCTGCTGTTTATCACACACACAAAGCAGAGTCCCACTGCAGGATTGAGTTCTTGTGGGACTCTCTTTGACCACTGAATCAGAATGGCTTAGTTTGATGGGTTAACTCTACTTCTACCCGCGTTCATGAATATGACGTCACAAGGGTTGACTGCGCACAGTCAATCTGAGTTGTATGGTGGCAGACCGGGGCAAACGCGCTGCAACAGCCCAGAACATCTCCAGTTGGAGGAATGCACTGCAAATACAGAAAAAATACAAAGTTAATGCAAACCACAAAAGGAAATGCAAGAGAAAAATGCTACATATCCAAGTCAACACAAACCCTGCTGCAACAGCCCAAGACATCTCCAATTGGAAAAGTGCGATGCGAAATGTGCAAACCATAAAGGCAAATGCACGAGAAAAAGGCTGCATATCCACATCAAGACAATGTAAGTGCTCCCAGCCACTATAGGGAGCTCCAACTAGAGCAGCTTTTACTTTTAACCTGAGCTAGACTAGCTAGCTAAGTTGGCAAAAAGGCTTTCTAGCCAGCTAGCTAATGTTAGTTCACTTGTTTGGCTTGCTAGTTCAATATCTTAGCTAACCAACAGTTGTATTTGGTGCAATGAAAGTCGGTAGAAAATGAGTGAATAAAAATTATCCATTATTTCGCTATCTAATTTTGCTAGCGTTGAACCGCAAGCATTTATATTATACCAAATACAACTTTTGGCTAGCTAGGCTTGAAAACTAGCTAGTGAAGCAACCAAACTAACCTTAGCTAGCTAGGAAGCCTTTTTGCTGATTTAGCTAGTCATATTTGATCCAAGTAAATGCTAGCTTGCTAACTAAATGGTGAAGTTATAACTATTCACTGCTATCCATTAGTTCAATGAATCACATGTAAGGCCATAATTGTGAGCGAACCCTTTGCGCATGCTCACAAGGTTGCAATCCTGAGCAAACCCTTCGCTGTGGTAAAAAAACCCATAAAACTAAATACTCCAGCCAGTCTCACTCAGGTCAAAAATAAAAGCTGTTCTAGTTGGCGCTCCCCATAGAGGCTTGGAGGACTTCAGTCACCTTGATAAGGATATGCAGCATTTTGATCTTGCATTTGATTTTGTGGTTTGCGTGTTTTGACCTTGCATCATTTCTGTTTTTGCAATGCTTTTCTCCGATTGGAGATGTTATGGGCCATTGCAGGGCATTTGTGTTGACGCGGATATGCAGGATTTTTCTCTTGCATTTGTTTTTGAGGTTCGTGCATGTTTTACTTTGCATTGTTTCTGTTTTTTTTTTTTTTTTTACATTGACATTGTTGCGCTTTACTCCAACTGGAGGTATTTTAGGCCGTTGCAGTGCGTTTGCCCTCGTCGGCCACGCAAGAGTTGTGCTTGAACGTGTTCTAAGGACTCGAGAATTGTCCTCCTGACTGATTTTGCCTTGTCTCAGGCCTACTAATTGCGATTCGTGGGCAGAATTAGCACAATTTGCCAGTTATTCCTATTGAAATTTGCCATGGAGGCACTTTTCTGCATTATTTTATATATTTTGCATCATTTTGATTCACTTCATACTTTTTAAATATCATGGAGATATTAGTTTGAAATTCGCGAACTTCCTGTGATGTGAATGCCGCCATGCTAACTGGAGTTCTACCCACCTCTCCATGTTGCTTCAACCTTAGTAGAAAATTACGTTGAATGACATCAGTTGGGTAGCAAGCACAATGGTTTGGTTGCAACTTGGATAGATTGGGTTGTAAGCGGGTAGCAATCGAACTAAGCCCATCCTGTGAGCAGTGAGGCGGGGCTAATAATGATTGGCTGTTGGGTACATTAATTTACGAATGAGCTCATTGTTTGGCTTTGGGGTTCAGTAGTCTCAGAATGGGCTTATTATGATTTCCCATTGAGTACAGTAGTTACTGAATGGGCAAGTGTCTGTTTCTGTTTGTTTGCAGTCATATTTTGCGGTAAAATGTGGGTACTGTGTGCGGTTAAGTGAAGACTGTGGCACTTTATACTGAAGTTAAAACTGACGTGTAATAATCTGTGAACTGAAGGACGCAGGTCTTGGCCGTGCATACACTAAAGTGAGTTAAAACTTCAGAGCTGAGATTTGATTGGGTTAGTTTTGAGAGGACATGAAGTTTTCACTGAGCAGTTGGGTGGGCCTGGTCCATAGTGCTCATTTTATTGTTACTGAGTTGCACGTTCCTGGGATGTTCTTCCTTAACTCCATTTCCCAGCTGCCTACTCTGCTCTGACATCTTGGCGCATTTCCTTATGATGTCACCGTGTGAGTACAACACTGGGGTCACGAGGGAATGAAGTGAGCACAGTTTTGTGGGTGTGATGCACTGAGATCAATCGCCTGGTTCCAATTACTCAGGAGTCTGAGGTCAGTCGAGCCAGAATGGGAACAGACGGCCACCAGATGGAGTAGTTTATATTGCACATGTGACTGCGCTGCTGCAAAGATGATACACACCTCACTATGCACGAGTTTTACACTCTTTCACGGGAAACTTGCGAAAGAGGAACAAATTCAGGATGAGTTTCTAATGATCAGACAAAGACAGGGAATTGGTTTGTGGGTTATATGCTGCTCTCAGACCTGAGGAAAATACAGCCCCATTTCTGAAAAGGTTAAGATGATATGGAAAATATTAAGATAAAGAGAGCAATGAACTGTAAATCATCTTTGCCTTGAAACGTGAAAACAGAGCAAAGACAATATACTTGATGAATTTCCTTCTGTACGTCATTGTTTTTTGGAAACAAAAACATATCACGAATTTTAGGCCTCTGACATGTGGCAGAAAATTCTGGACAGGGATCTTTTACAATAGTCTCCCTTTTACTTTTAATTGCCCTCTATGTGGTTCCAGTATTGTCTAATTCTTCCTTGATATACATCCCCCCGATATAGACTGAGGTCTTCATTTTTGTATTTTGAGTTTATTAAAGCACTACTTATTTTAAATGGCAAGCTGGTCTGGCCTGCAGAAGGGCCAATCTTGCAGCTGCGCTCTACAGTTAGGAAGGCTCTCCTTTGCAGCAAGAGCAGAAAGTGGCTCGCTGTTGTCTTCTTGAAATACGTAGGGGCATTCCTGAAAAAATTGTCACCTAGATGTCTTTACACGTATATTTATAAAGGACAAATATAGATATATCCTTTAGCATCAATGGTACTGATACAGATGTTTAAATTGCCTGCAGTATGGGCACTAACACTGCCCCATATCATGACAGACTTTAGGTATTGAACCTTAGCTTAGAAATAATCGGAAAGGTCTTTTTTTTCTTTGTCCTGCAGTGCAAGGTTTACCATAAGAGAAAGTTTAACTGGTCTGACAAAAGCATTTTTCTCGTGTGCATCAATCTGTTTTTGATGAGGTCAAGCCCTGGGATGGCTGCAGCTTTTCTGGACATTTTTGACATAATGCTTGCTCAATGCATAGTGGACTTCACTTGCATTTGTGGATGAATTGTTTTTGTTGGCCAATGTTTTTCAAGGTAGTCTCAGCCCTCATGGTTACATTCATCACAACAGAATGTCTGTTTTCAATTCAAAGCCATGCAAAGGGTGAAAGATATTGATTTACAATGTCATCCTTTATGCAGAGATTCCTTTCCCTGCTTTTTTCCTCATCCTGAACTCAGCCAAACTGTTTAGTCCATCACAGAGGCCTGCTCACAGTGGGTCCGTAGGAAATGGCCGCAACGTAATGAGTGGCCCTTGCTTCTTTATACAGGTGCTCCACCAATCACACTCTGCCTGTGCCATTCGCAGCCAGCATTTGTGGGCTTGTACAGCTGCAGTTACCTGACCGAGCAAAAGAACCACTTAAAGAGCAAGGAGAGTAATGCATTTCACCAGCTTAAGGGGTCAAGACAATATTTTTTTTTCATTCTGTAAAAAATCTTTCAAAACATTCATAAAAGGTGATTTTAAGACCAAAAATCTTTTAAGTGGATTTTTATCATGTGAATGCCTCCAGTGCATTCGTTTCACCACAAAAACCCGATTTTCTCGCATCGCAAAATATCATAGTTTATCAGGCTTGTGGTGGGCATAAAATCCACATTTTTCAAGGTATTGCTCTGAAATTTTCACCATAGTATCTGTTTGTAATGTTCTATACAATGACATAGCCATTTTTTGTTATAGCGTATACATGGTACATGGTGTATTTATGATCCATCTGCCAGGCAGGTTCTGCCACCCATTTCTTAAATTCCATGACCAAATAATTTTTCAAAATATTTTCCCATAAAATGCCCAGAATGAGTATGTCATTGTATAGCTGGTGATATTGGCTTCAAAACAAAAAAGAATTACAGGAAAATATGGTATAGTTTCTGAGATGTTGTTGCTACAAGGTTTCACATTTTTCGCCAATAATGTACAGTTTTCACGGTAACAAACTTATTAAATTTCATTCAAATCAAATTCAATTCTGAGCTTTTTTCAGTTGACACAATTTTTATGTGCTTTCAGTGTTTAGAAGTACTTAAATGGAGTGAACCCAGGCTTGATCCCTTAACCCCTGTTACCCCAGGCTAGGCTGTGCCAATTTTTGCCCCTTCTGTGTAGACTGGCTGGAGCCAGTAAAGATGTGGCTAAGATTCAAATACCAAATTCTCTCAATCTTTTAACAATATGCACTTTTCGCTGTTGTGTTGTTGTTTTCAAACTGTTGGATTATTGAATCATGCAGTTC
The DNA here is from genome assembly GCA_029721435.1 of Gymnothorax reevesii. Lineage (NCBI taxonomy): Eukaryota > Metazoa > Chordata > Actinopteri > Anguilliformes > Muraenidae > Gymnothorax > Gymnothorax reevesii. The sequence goes on from CM056592.1 coordinate 45,213,326, forward strand.
CTCCTAAGTGGTGAGCTTTGACCACCTGTTGCTTGGAAACAATCGGGCCTAATGTATTTCTCAAAAACAAAAGCAAAAAAAAAAATGAAGTTGATTAGGTCAGACAAAAACTTTTGCCTTGCGCCACTTTCAGTTTAATATAGGTCAAAGATGATAAGCAAATCACTGCTGTCTTTTTTACCTTGCATTTTCTATACCAATTCAAACTTTTTTGGAAATGGGGTTGCATATAATCGGTCATTGGTCAAACATAGTTGACGCATGAAATTATTTCTGTTTTACCTCCACCTCACTAAATTAGCTGTGAATTTATTGAGAATTTTTCTTCTTTAAAAGTTTTAATGCAAAGAAATGTTACTTGAAAATTGTCATGGGTTAAAAAATGCCAGCTTATTGAACTGGTTTTGCTGGTATTGAATTGTTAGTGAGCTGTATGCAATACGATTGCAAATGACAATGACGATACGATCACACTCGACAATGAGAGCTGTCTGTGGGTAAAGATGCTAATGTTCAGCGATTATGTCCAACTTGGTTCATTCATGACGAACCAAATTCAGAACAGGGTTCTGCATGTTGTAGTTGTGTGGGTGATTATTGCCATGCATTATCAACCGCATGCAGCATTTCGACTTCCAGAATGTTCTCTCCAGAGGAACTCTTAACTCCGTATGCTGTGTTGAAGTAAAGAGAACGTGAATCACATTGACCAGTTTTGCTGCTATATGAACATTATTTTGTACCTATTTTGATATTGTTGCCTGATTTTTCGTTGTGTATGATGCCTCTCAAAGCACTTCTGTTTGATGTGTGTTTGCCGATTGTGACCCTCGATGGGGGGTGGGGGGGCGGGGGAGGGGAGTGATGTAATGTGCGGGTGTGAGTGATGTAGTGAGGGGGGTGAGTGATGTAATTTAAGGGGGGGGACTGTGAGTGATGTAATGTGTGAATCTGAGTTTTGTGGTCCAGTTTACCCCAATAGTGCCCCTAAAGTGGGTGTTGTGTGAATTTTCAAGGGTTTAAGATGGTCACCTGCTCACATAGAGACTCGACCACCTGACTTCCCACAAAACTGCAGTGAAAGCACTTCAGAGACGGAAAAGAAGCATCTTTTGAATCATCCTGATGTGAAATAACATTTATACCTCATGATTGAACTGTGCGAAATATTCAGATGGGTAGAAGTATGATTTTAAGCATAGTTTAAGAAGGATATTTATGGTTTTATACATTAGTCTTGCTGAAGTGTTGAAAGTTTGTTATTTTACAGTGGTTGACACTGTCGCTCCCGTATCATGAGTTTGGCTGAGGGGGGAGGGTTCTGACAGCTGGGTGTCAGAACTGCTGATGTCTCTGTCGCCGTGGTGATGATCCTCCCCACCTCAATGTACCAGCGGCATAAGAGACCCAACAAGGCTATGGTGGAGTACACTCAGAACAAAGCCACCCATGGCATGCACGAGCCCTGTGCATGAGCCCCTCCGCAGTGTTTGTTTAGCTCCCAAATTGTTGCTGAGTTCTGTGGTGGAACCGGCTCCTCAGCTAAAGCAAAATGTGCTTCGTTTTACTCTGAATATTCTACTCTGTCACTCCTGATGGAGTTCAGTTTGGGATGTGAAACCGCATAAGAAATCCTCTTTTCTCTCTACAACATTATTCGCATGATGGTCTGCCAAACACTCATAATCAGCTGGAAACTGATTTTTTTTTTATGGCATTGTGAAGGATACACAAGGATCCATTTTAAGTTTGGCTGTTTTTAATTGGAAGATATTTAAATCAGTTAAACCAGTAGAGCAGACATGGTTAACTTGGTAGCTCTAGGGTGTGGCTTTGTAGCTCGAGCCAATTTTCCTGATAAAGTGAGTTGTAGACAGGATTGGTTGTAGGTGCCTGAATGTGTGATGTATAAGTTTAGCGGGATTTTGCAAAGTACCTGGTGCTTTCTGTGTCGCAGGCTACAATCTGTAACTGTAGGTCTCTCTGTTTGAGTGTACAGTAGTTTCAGACTCTGGTATGTACACTGGCCATATTCACTGAGCATGGCACCTTCCTCTCATGTAACTGAATTCATCAGCCTGATTTTTTTAATCCAATATTTTCCATCTAAAGGCGCTAGCGGCCCTCCTGGCTGATGTGAGTTACATGAAAGACGCTTCTGTCTAGAGCTCGGTCTGCACTGAGGTCATTCTACCCGTCTGCAGCTTTAGCAAATAAGTAGACTTTATAAGGAAATTGCTTTATTCACATGAGAGACCATAATACCAGAGTTCTTTATCAAATGGGCAGTAAGGGTGTGTTTTTGTGTCGTCCCAGATTAAATGTGATTGATTGGATCTGCAACCTCTCCATAGTGCAGTAGGGCATTAAGATGGGGTAAATGCTGCGACTCTGCGCCATTTTTTGTCCGTGTGTACTTGGGGAACATTACCTAACTGCACCTATGTAACCTCGATAAAAGCACCCGTTAAGCAATTAGAGGCAAAATTCTGCATTTTGTCACTACGGTTACATAGATGCAAGTGGTGTATGAAAGACTGATCTGTAAGTGTCTCTTTACATGGGATTTGTGAGCATTTATTTTCTTATTTTCTTTTTATTTGGAATAACGATGCACAGTCTGCTCTTAATTCCCTAAATAAAGCATGTATTTACATCTTTTTAACAGACATTGCTGTACATGTATACAGAAATCTATAACTGCTGAACTCACCTGTATATGTGCATGTTATGTTGTTGCTGTAATGCAGTACTGTATATAAGGTGAATGACTGTACTTGGGGAAACACTTGAAATGACTGAAGGGGCTGAGATTCAGGGCAGAATGACTGGTGCACTTTGTGCCTTTTCTATTCATGTATGTAGTCTTGACAATCCTGACATGCTTGTACACGACCAAAATGTCATTAAAAAGTTTGAGAAGGACTTTAACAGTGCTGTTTGTTTTCTCTCCTTCTGTCTGTTTCTCTCTCCCTCCATTCTCATATCTCCTGGGCACAAACACCGGTCAGGAGGAGCTCTGACATGGTGCAGTGATCTGCTACCAGTTAGAATCCATTCCTTGGCTGTTAGTTGTGCAATATTTAAATAAATTTGTCAGTATTAATGATCTCATGAAAACACCACTCTGGCCTCTCTCATGATTTTCTGGGGTTACACTTCGTGACAAATCTAGCCTGTAAACACAAAACCCCATGAGTGTTTAATCACCGCAATCAGCGACCTGCCAAGTGTGTGAAAATAGATGTCAGCTTGCTTTGGCATTATGTAGAGTGTCAGGTCTTGCCAATAACGCCCTCTGAACACCCATTACAATTCAATGATAAACGTGAACAAGTGGCAATAGCTCCTACCTAAACACAGTAGCGACCACAGAGGCCTGGGATCAGCTGTCTTTGCAATTCGTCATGAAGCCCGTGACGTGGAATGGCGATGACCTGATTTAATCCAAGATGCGATGAAGTGTGTGTGGTCGAACTTTTCCAATGGAGGTCAATTAAGATCAAGAACAAGGAGCGCCGAGAGGCTGCTCTCTCGCAACCATCTCTGATTTTCGCAGACTACAAGCCACACAAAATAATGTGACTTGGCGCAGAAACTGAGAAAAGCTAAATAACTTTTTTGATGTTTATCTAATTGACGTTGATGACATAGCACCACCACGCTCTGGTGGTCATGGCAAGAACAGAGTTAATTCATCCTTAATCACCGGCATAAATCGTGAATCAGTAATTGCTGTTTTAATGCGTCATCTATGATAAGAATAAAGAAAAATAACATGCGGTACAAAAACGACACATTGTCAATATTTTGGAGACCCTCAAAATTTCACAAATTGTGTTTTCACGGGAGCTCATGTCTTAGGGGAGCCGAGCTCCCTCTAGCTCCCCCTTAGCTTGCACCCTGCCCTGGTGCCATGTCTTCCCAAGGTAATGGACCCATACCCACCCAGCCATCCATACGATGTAAAAGAAAATGTTATCAAACAGACTAGGCCAACTTCTTTCTTTGTTTCATCGCCCAATTCTGATGCTCATCCTTGTGCAGGATACTGAGTGTGTGTGCTCTGTGCAGGATATGGAGTGTGTATGCTCTGTGCAGGATATGGACTGTGTGTGCTCTGAGCAGGGAATGGAGAGTGTGTGCTCTGTGCAGCATATGGAGAGTGTGTGTGTTCTTTGCAGGATATGGAGTGTTTGTGTTCTGTGCATGATATGGAGTGTTTGTCTTCTGTGCATGATATGGAGTGTGTGTGCTCTGTGCCGGATATGGTGTGTGTGTGTGCTCTGCGCAGGATATGGAGTGTGTGTGTGCTCTGTGCAGGATATAGAGTGTACGTGCTCTGTGTAGGATATGGAGTGCGTGTGCTCTGTGCAGGATATGGAGTGTGTGTGCTCTGTGCAGGATATGGAGTGTGTGTGCTCTTTGCAGGATATGAAGTGTGTGTGCTCTGTGCAGGACATGGAGTGTGTGCGTGCTCTGTGCAGGATATGGAGTGTGTGTGCTCTGTGCAGAATATGGAGAATGTGCGCTCTGTGTAGGATATGGAGTGTGTGTGCTGTGCGCAGGATATGGAGTGTGTGTGTGCTCTGTGCAGGATATGGAGTGTGTGTGCTCTGTGCAGGATATGGAGAATGTGCGCTCTGTGTAGGATATAGAGTGTGTGTGCTCTGTGCAGGATATGGAGAATGTGCGCTCTGTGTAGGATATAGAGTGTGTGTGCTCTGTGCTGGATATGGGGAGTGGGTGCCGTCTGTGCAGGATATGGAGAGTGTGTGATTTGTGCAGCATATGGAGAGTGTTAACTCTGTGCAGGATATGAAGAGTGTGTGCTCTGTGCAGGATATGAAGAGTGTGTGTGCTCTGTGCAGGATATGGAGAGTGTGTGTGCTCTGTGAGGGATATGAAGTTTGTGTACTTTATGCAGGATATGGAGTGTGTGCGCTCTGTGCAGGATATGGAGTGTGTGTGCTCTGTGCCAGATACTGAGTGTGTGTGCTCTATGCATGATATGGAGAGTGTGCGCACTGTGCAGGATATGGAGAGTATGCGCTCTCTGCAGGATATGGAGTGTGTGTGCTCTGTGCAGGATATGGAGAGTGTGTGCTCTTTGCAGGATATGGAGAGTGTGCGCTCTTTGCAGGATATTGATTGTGTGTTCTGTGCATGATGTGGAGTGTTTGTTTTCTATGCAGAATATAAAGTGTGTGTGCTCTGTGCAGGATATAGAGTGTGTGTGCTCTCTGCAGGATATGGAACGTGTGTGCTCTGTGCAAGATATGAAGTTGGTGAGCTCTATGCAGGAAATGGAGAGTGTGTGCTCTGTGCAGGATACTGAGTGTGTGTGCTCTGTGCAGGATATGGAGAATGTGCGCTCTGTGTAGGATATGGAGAGTGTGTGATTTGTGCAGAATATGGAGAGGGTGTGTGCTCTTTGCAGGATATGGAGAGTGTTTACTCTGTGCAGGATATGGAGTGTGTGTGCTCTGTGCAGGATATGGAGAATGTGCGCTCTGTGTAGGATATGGAATGTGTGTGCTCTGTGCAGGATATGGGGAGTGTGTGCTCTGTGCAGGATATGGAGTGTGTGTGTGCTCTTTACAGGATATGGAGTGTTTCTGCTCGGTGCAGGATATGGAGTGTGCGCTCTGTGCAGGATATGGAGAGTGTGTGTGCTCTTTGCAGAATATGGAGTGTGTGTGCTCTGTGCAGGATATGGAGTGTGTGCTCTGTGCCGGACACTGAGTGGGTGTGCTCTATGCAGGATATGGAGAGTGTGCGCTCTGTGCATGATATGGAGTGTGTGTGCACTGTGCAGGATATGGAGTGTGTGTGCTCTGCGCAGGATATGGAGTGTGTGTGCTCTGCGCTTGATATAAAGTGTGTGTGCTCTGTGCAGGATATGGAGTGTATATACTCTGTGCAGGACATGGAGTGTGTGTGTGCTCTGTGCAGGATATGGAGTGTGTTTGCTCTGTGCAGGATATGGAGAATGTGCGCTCTGTGTAGGATATGGAGTGTGTGTGCTCTGTGCAGGATATGGAGTGTGTATGCTCTGTGCAGGATATGGACTGTGTGTGCTCTGAGCAGGAAATGGAGAGTGTGTGCTCTGTGCAGCATATGGAGAGTGTGTGTGTTCTTTGCAGGATATGGAGTGTTTGTGTTCTGTGCATGATATGGAGTGTTTGTCTTCTGTGCATGATATGGAGTGTGTGTGCTCTGTGCCGGATATGGTGTGTGTGTGCTCTGCGCATGATATGGAGTGTGTGTGTGCTCTGTGCAGGATATAGAGTGTATGTGCTCTGTGTAGGATATGGAGTGCGTGTGCTCTGTGCAGGATATGGAGTGTGTGTGCTCTGTGCAGGATATGGAGTGTGTGCTCTTTGCAGGATATGAAGTGTGTGTGCTCTGTGCAGGATATGGAGTGTGTGTGTGCTCTGTGCAGGATATGGAGTGTGTGTGCTCTGTGCAGAATATGGAGAATGTGCGCTCTGTGTAGGATATGGAGTGTGTGTGCTGTTTGCAGGATATGAAGTGTGTGTGCTGTGCGCAGGATATGGAGTGTGTGTGTGCTCTGTGCAGGATATGGAGTGTGTGTGCTCTGTGCAGGATATGGAGAATGTGCGCTCTGTGTAGGATATAGAGTGTGTGTGCTCTGTGCAGGATATGGAGAATGTGCGCTCTGTGTAGGATTAGAGTGTGTGTGCTCTGTGCTTGATATGGGGAGTGGGTGCCGTCTGTGCAGGATATGGAGAGTGTGTGATTTGTGCAGCATATGGAGAGTGTTAACTCTGTGCAGGATATGAAGAGTGTGTGCTCTGTGCAGGATATGAAGAGTGTGTGTGCTCTGTGCAGGATATGGAGAGTGTGTGTGCTCTGTGAGGGATATGAAGTTTGTGTACTTTATGCAGGATATGGAGTGTGTGCGCTCTGTGCAGGATATGGAGTGTGTGTGCTCTGTGCCAGATACTGAGTGTGTGTGCTCTATGCATGATATGGAGAGTGTGCGCACTGTGCAGGATATGGAGAGTATGCGCTCTCTGCAGAATATGGAGTGTGTGCTCTGTGCAGGATATGGAGAGTGTGTGCTCTGTGCAGGATATGGAGAATGTGCGCTCTGTGTAGGATATAGAGTGTGTGTGCTCTGTGCTGGATATGGGGAGTGGGTGCCGTCTGTGCAGGATATGGAGAGTGTGTGATTTGTGCAGGATATGGAGTGTGTGTGCTCTGTGCAGGATGTGGTGAGTGTACGCTTTGTGTAGAACAGGAGAGTGTGTGTGCTCTTTGCAGTATATGGAGAGTGTGTGCTCTTTACAGGATATGGATTGTGTGTGTTCTGCGCAGAATATGGAATGTTTGTGCTCTGTGCAGGATATAGAGTGTGTGTGCTCTGTGCAGGATATGGAGTGTGTGCTCCGTGCAGGATATGGAACGTGTGTGCTCTGTGCAGGATATGAAGTTGGTGAGCTCTATGCAGGAAATGGACAGTGTGTGCTCTGTGCAGGATATGGAGTGTTTGTGCTCTGTGCACTATATGGAGTATGTGCTTCGTGCAGCATATGGAGAGTGTGTGGGCTCTGTGCAGCATATGGAGTGTTTGTGTTCTGTGCATGATATGGAGTGTTTGTGTTCTGTGCATGATATGGAGTGTGTGTGCTCTGTGCAGGATATGGAGTGTGTGTGCTCTGTGCAGGATATGGAGTGTGTGTGCTCTGTGCAGGATATGGAGTGTGTGCTCTGTGCAGGATATGGAGAGTGTGTGATTTGTGCAGAATATGGAGAGTGTGTGTGCTCTGTGCAGGATATGGAGTGTGTGTGCTCTGTGCAGGATATGGAGAGTGTGTGCTCTTTGCAGGACATGGAGAGTGTGCGCTCTTTGCAGGATATGGAGTGTGTGTGCTCTGTGCAGGATATGGGGAGTGTGTGCTCTGTGCAGGATATGCAGTGTGTGTGTGCTCTTTACAGGATATGGAGTGTTTCTGCTCGGTGCAGGATATGGAGTGTGTGCTCTGTGCAGGATATGGAGTGTGTGCTCTGTGCCGGACACTGAGTGTGTGTGCTCTATGCAGGATATGGAGAGTGTGAACTACGTGCAGGATATGGAGAGGGTGCGCTCTGTGCATGATATGGAGTGTTTGTGTTCTGTGCATGATATGGAGTGTGTGCTCTGTGCAGGATATGGAGAGTGTGCGCTCTTTGCAGGATATGAAGTGTGTGTCCTGTGCAGGATATAAAGTGTGTGTGCTCTGTGCAGGATATGGAGTGTATATGCTCTGATAAGGACATGGAGTGTGTGTGTGCTCTGTGCAGGATATGGAGAATGTGCGCTCTGTGTAGGATATGGAGTGTGTGTGCTCTGTGCAGGATATGGAGTGTGTGCTCTGTGCAGGATATGGAGTGTGTTTGCTCTGTGCAGGATATGGAGAATGTGCGCTCTGTGTAGGATATGGAGTGTGTGCTCTGGCGAGGATATGGAGTGTGTGCGGTCTGTGCAGGATATGGAGAGTGTGTCATTTGTGCAGCATATGGAGAGTGTGTGTGCTCTTTGCAAGATATGGAGAGTGTTTACTCTGTGCAGGATATGGAGTGAGTGTGCTCTGTGGAGGATATGGAGAATGTGCTCTCTGTGTAGGATATGGAATGTGTGTGCTCTGTGCAGGATATGGAGTGTGTGTGCTCATTGCAGGATATGGAGAGTGTGTGCTCTTTGCAGGATATGGAGAGTGTGCGCTCTTTGCAGGATATGAAGTGTGTGTCCTGTGCAGGATATAAAGTGTGTGTGCTCTGTGCAGGATATGGAATGTGTGCGCTCTGTGCAAAATATTGAGAGTATGTGCTCTGTGCAGGATATGGAGAGGGTGTGCTCTTTGCAGGATATGGAGAGTGTGTGCTCTGTGCAGGATATGGAGAGTGTGTGCTCTGTGCAGGATATAGAGAGCGTGGGCTCATGCAGGATATGGAGAGCGAGTGCTCATGCAGGATATGGAGTGTTTGTGCTCTGTGTAGGATATGGAGTGTTTGTTTTTTGTGCATGATATGGAGTGTGTGTGCTATGTGCAGGAAATGGAGTGTGTGCGCTGCGCAGGATATGGAGTGTGTGTGCTCCGTGCAGGATATGGAGTGTATGTGCTCTATGCAAGACATGGAGAGTGTGTGTGCTCTTTGCAGGATATGGAGTATGTGTGCTCTGTGCAGGATATGGAGTGTGTGTGCTCTGTGCAGGATATGGTGAGTGTGTGTGCTCTGCGCAGGATATGGAGTTTTTGTGTTCTGTGCAGGATATGGAATGTCTGTGCTCCTTGCAGGATATAGAGTGTGTGCTCTTTGCAGGATATGGAGTGGGTGTGCTCTGTGCAGGATATGGAGAGTGTGTGTGCTCTGTACAGGATATGGAGTGTGTGTGCTCTGTGACGGATATGGGGAGTGGGTGCCGTCTGTGCAGGATATGGATAGTGTGTGCTCTTTGCAGGATATGGAGAGTGTGCGCTCTTTGCAGGATATGGAGAGCAAGTGCTCATGCAGGATATGGAGAGCGTGTGTTCATGCAGGATATGGTGAGTGTGTTTGCTCTGTGCAGGATATGGAGAGTATATGCTCTGGGCAGCATATGGAGAGTATGTGTGTTCTTTGCAGGATATGGAGTGTTTGTGTTCTGTGCATGATATGGAGTGTGTGTGCTATTTGCAGGAAATGGAGTGTGTGTGCTCTGCGCAGGATATGGAGTGTGTGTGCTCTGCGCAGGATATAGAGTGTATGTGCTCTGTGCAGGATATGGAGTGCGTGTGCTCTGGGCAGGATATGGAGTGTATGTGCTCTATGCAGGACATGGAGAGTGTGTGTGCTCTTTGCAGGATATGGAGTGTGTGTGCTCTGTGCAGGGTATGGAGTGTGTGTGCTCTGTGCAGGATATGGTGAGTGTCTGTGCTCTGCGCAGGAAATGTAGTTTTTGTGTTCTGTGCAGGATATGGAGTGTCTGTGCTCCTTGCAGGATATAGAGTGTGTGCAATTTGCAGGATATGCAGAGTGTGTGCTCTGTGCAGGATATGGAGTGTGTGTGCTTTGTGCAGGATATGGAGTGTGTGTGCTCTGCTCAGGATATGGAGTGTGTGTGCTCTGCGCAGGATATGGAGTGTGTGTGCTCTGCGCAGGATATGGAGTGTGTGTGCTCTGCGCAGGATATGGAGTGTGTGCTCTGTGCAGGATATGGAGAGTCTGCGTTTTGTGCAGGATATGGAGAGTGTGCGCTCTGTGCAGGATATGGAGTGGGTGTGCTCTGTGCAGGATATGGAGAGTGTGTGTGCTCTGTACAGGATATGGAGTGTGTGTGCTCTGTGACGGATATGAAGTTTGTGCACTTCAGGCAGGATATGGAGTGTGTGTACTTTGTGCCGGATACTGAGTGTGTGTGCTGTATGCAGGATATGGAGAGTGTGCGCTCTGTGCAGGATATGGAGAGTATGTGTTCTGTGCAGGATATGGAGAGTGTGCGCTCTGTGCAGGATGTGGAGAGTGTGTGCTCTTTGCAGGATATGGAGAGTGTGCGCTCCGTGCAGGATATGGATAGTGTGTGCTCTTTGCAGGATATGGAGAGTGTGCGCTCTTTGCAGGATATGGAGAGCAAGTGCTCATGCAGGATATGGAGAGCGTGTGTTCATGCAGGATATGGTGAGTGTGTTTGCTCTGTGCATGATATGGAGTGTTTGTGTTCTGTGCAGGATATGGAGTGTGTGCGCTCTGTGCAAAATATAGAGAGTATGTGCTCTGTGCAGGATATGGAGAGCGTGTGCTCATGCAAGATATGGAGAGCGTGTGCTCATGCAGGATATGGAGAGTGTGTGTGCTCTGTGCAGGATATGGAGTGTGTCTGCTCTGTGCAGGATATGGAGAGTGTGTGTGCTCTGTGCGGGATATGAAGTTTGTGTGCTCTATGCAGGAAATGGAGAGTGTGTGCTCTGTGCAGGATATGGAGTTTTTGTGCGCTGTGCAGGATATGGAGAGTGTGGGTGCTCTGCGCAGGATATGGAGTGTTTGTTTCTGTGCAGGATATGGAGTGTGTGCTCTTTGCAGGATATGCAGAGTGTGTGCTCTGTGCGGGATATGGAGTGTGTGTGCTCTGTGCAGGATATGGAGAGTGTGTGTGTTCTTTGCAGGATATGGAGTGTGTGTGCTCTGTGCCGGATATGGTGTGTGTGCTATGTGCAGGATATGGAGTGTGTGTGCTCTGCCCAGGATATGGAGTGTGTTTGCTCTGCGCAGGATATAGAGTGTATGTACTCTGTGCAGGGTATGGAGTGTGTGTGCTCTGTGCAGCATATGGAGTGTTTGTGTTTGTGTTCTGTGCATGATATGGAGTGTGTGTGCTCTGTGCAGGATATGGAGTGTGTGTGCTCTGCGCAGGATATAAAGTGTGTGTGCTCTGTGCAGGATATGGACTGTGTGTGCTCTGTGCAGGATATTGAGAATGTGCGCTCTGTGTAGGATATGAAGTGTGTGTGCTCTGTGCAGGATATGGAGTGTGTGCTCTGTGCAGGATATGGAGAGTGTGTGATTTGTGCAGAATATGGAGAGTGTGTGTGCTCTTTGCAGGATATGGAGAGTGTTTACTCTGTGCAGGATATGGAGTGTGTGTGCTCTGTGCAGGATATGGAGAATGTGCGCTCTGTGTCGGATATGGAATGTGTGTGCTCTGTGCTGGATATGGGAAGTGTGTGCTCTGTGCAGGATATGGAGTGTGTGTGTGCTCTTTCCAGGATATGGAGTGTTTCTGCTCGGTGCAGGATATGGAGTGTGTGCTCTGTGCAGGATATGGAGTGTGTGCTCTGTGCCGGACACTGAGTGTGTGTGCTGTATGCAGGATATGGAGAGTGTGCGCTCTGTGCAGGATATGGAGTTGTGCGCTCTGTGCATGATATGGAGTGTTTGTGTTCTGTGCATGATATGGAGTGTGTGTGCACTGTGCAGGATATGGAGTGTGTGTGCTCTCGCTGGATATAAAGTGTGTGTGTTCTGTGCATGATATGGAGTGTGTGTGCTCTGTGCAGGATATGGAGTGTGTGTGCTCTGTGCAGGATATGGAGAATGTGCACTCTGTGTAGGATATGGAGTGTGTGTGCTCTGCAGGATATGGAGTGTGTGCTCTGTGCAGGATATGGAGTGTGTGCGGTCTGTGCGGGATATGGAGAGAGTGTGATTTGTGCAGCATATGGAGAGTGTGTGTGCTCTTTGCAAAATATGGAGAGTGTTTACTCTGTGCAGGATATGGAGTGAGTGTGCTCTGTGGAGGATATGGAGAATGTGCTCTCTGTGTAGGATATGGAATGTGTGCGCTCTGTGCAGGATATGGAGTGTGTGTTCTGTGCAGGATATAAAGTGTGTGTGCTCTGTGCAGGATATGGAATGTGTGCGCTCTGTACAAAATATGGAGAGTATGTGCTCTGTGCAGGATATGGATTGTGTGTGCTCTGTGCAGGATATGGAGAGTGTGTGTTTTTTGCAGGATATGGAGAGTGTGTGCTCTTTGCAGGATATGGAGAGTGTGTGCTCTGTGCAGGAAATGGAGAGTGTGTTCGCTGTGCAGGATATAAAGAGCGTGGGCTCATGCAGGATATGGAGAGCGTGTGCTCATGCAGGATATGGAGTGTGTGTGCTCTGTGCAGCATATGGAGTGTTTGTGTTTGTGTTCTGTGCATCATACAGAGTGTGTGTGCTCTGTGAAGGATATGGAGTGTGTGTGCTCTGTGCAGGATATGGAGTGTGTGTGCTATGTGCAGGATATAAAGTGTGTGTGCTCTGTGCAGGATATGGACTGTGTGTGCTCTGTGCAGGATATGGAGAATGTGCGCTCTATGCATGATATGGAGAGTGTGTGCTCTGTGCAGGATATGGAGTGTTTGTGCTCTGTGCAGGATATGGAGTGTGTGCTCTGTGCAGCATATGGAAAGTGTGTGTGCTCTGTGCAGCATATGGAGTGTTTGTGTTCTGTGCATGATATGGAGTGTTTGTGTTCTGTCCATGATATGTAGTGTGTGTGCTCTGTGCAGGATATGGAGTGTGTGTGCTCTGTGCAGGATATGGAGTGTGTGTGCTCTGTGCAGGATATGGAGTGTGTGTGCTCTGCGCAGGATATAAAGTGTGTGTGCTCTGTGGAGGATATGGACTGTGTGTGCTCTGTGCTGGATTAGAGAATGTGCGCTCTGTTTAGGATATGAAGTGTGTGTGCTCTGTGCAGGATATGGAGAGTGTGTGATTTGTGCAGAATATGGAGAGGGTGTGTGCTCTTTGCAGGACATGGAGAGTGTTTACTCTGTGCAGGATATGGAGTGTGTGTGCTCTGTGCAGGATATGGAGAATGTGCGCTCTGTGTAGGATATGGAATGTGTGTCTGCTCTTTGCAGGATATGGAGTGTTTGTGCTGGGTGCATGATATGGAGTGTGTGCTCTGTGCAGGATATGGAGTGTGTGCGGTCTGTGCAGGATATAGAGAATGTGTGATTTGTGCAGAATATGGAGAGTGTGTGTGGTCTTTGCAGAATATGGAGTGTGTGCTCTGTGCAGGATATGGAGAGTGTGTGTGGTCTGTGCAGGATATGGAGAGTGTGTGTACTCTATGCAGGATATGGAATGTGTTCGCTCTGTGCAGGATATGGAGTGTGTGTGCTCTGTGCCGGACACTGAGTGTGTGTGCTCTATGCAGGATATGGAGAGTGTGCGCTCTGTGCATGATATGGAGTGTTTGTGTTCTGTGCATAATATGGAGTGTGTGTGCACTGTGCAGGATATGGAGTGTGTGCGCTCTGTGCAGGATATGGAGTGTGTGTGCTCTGCGCTGGATATAAAGTGTGTGTGCTCTGTGCAGGATATGGAGTGTATATGCTCTGTGCAGGACATGGAGTGTGTGTGTGTGCTCTGTGCAGCATATGGAGTGTGTGTGCTCTGTGCACGATATGGAGTGTGTGCTCTGTGCAGGATATTGAGGGTGTGCTCCGTGCAGGATATGGAGTGTGTGCGCTCTGTGCAGGATATGGAGTGTGTGTGCTCTGCGCTGGATATAAAGTGTGTGTGCTCTGTGCAGGATATGGAGTGTATATGCTCTGTGCAGGACATGGAGTGTGTGTGTGTGCTCTGCGCACGATATGGAGTGTGTGCTCTGTGCAGGATATGGAGTGTGTGTGCTCTGCGCACGATATGGAGTGTGTGCTCTGTGCAGGATATGGAGTGTGTGCTCCGTGCAGGATATGGAGTGCGCGCTCTGTGCAGGATATGGAGTGTGTGCGGTCTGTGCAGGATATGGAGAGTGTGTGATTTGTGCAGCATATGGAGAGTGTGTGTACTCTTTGCAAGATATGGAGAGTGTTTACTCTGTGCAGGATATGGAGTGAGTGTGCTCTGTGGAGGATATGGAGAATGTGCTATCTGTGTAGGATATGGAATGTGTGTGCTCTGCGCAGGATATGGAGTGTGTGTGTGCTCTGTGAGGGAAATGAAGTTTGTGTACTTCATGCAGGATATGGAGTGTATGTGCTCGGTGCCGGATACTGAGTGTGTGCGCTCTATGCAGGATATGGAGAGTGTTTACTCTGTGCAGGATATGGAGTGTGTGTGCTCTGTGCAGGATATGGAGAATGTGCGCTCTGTGTCGGATATGGAATGTGTGTGCTCTGTGCTGGATATGGGAAGTGTGTGCTCTGTGCAGGATATGGAGTGTGTGTGTGCTCTTTCCAGGATATGGAGTGTTTCTGCTCGGTGCAGGATATGGAGTGTGTGCTCTGTGCAGGATATGGAGTGTGTGCTCTGTGCCGGACACTGAGTGTGTGTGCTGTATGCAGGATATGGAGAGTGTGCGCTCTGTGCAGGATATGGAGATTGTGCGCTCTGTGCATGATATGGAGTGTTTGTGTTCTGTGCATGATATGGAGTGTGTGTGCACTGTGCAGGATATGGAGTGTGTGTGCTCTCGCTGGATATAAAGTGTGTGTGTTCTGTGCATGATATGGAGTGTGTGTGCTCTGTGCAGGATATGGAGTGTGTGTGCTCTGTGCAGGATATGGAGAATGTGCACTCTGTGTAGGATATGGAGTGTGTGTGCTCTGCAGGATATGGAGTGTGTGCTCTGTGCAGGATATGGAGTGTGTGCGGTCTGTGCGGGATATGGAGAGAGTGTGATTTGTGCAGCATATGGAGAGGGTGTGTGCTCTTTGCAAGATATGGAGAGTGTTTACTCTGTGCAGGATATGGAGTGAGTGTGCTCTGTGGAGGATATGGAGAATGTGCTCTCTGTGTAGGATATGGAATGTGTGCGCTCTGTGCAGGATATGGAGTGTGTGTTCTGTGCAGGATATAAAGTGTGTGTGCTCTGTGCAGGATATGGAATGTGTGCGCTCTGTACAAAATATGGAGAGTATGTGCTCTGTGCAGGATATGGATTGTGTGTGCTCTGTGCAGGATATGGAGAGTGTGTGTTTTTTGCAGGATATGGAGAGTGTGTGCTCTTTGCAGGATATGGAGAGTGTGTGCTCTGTGCAGGAAATGGAGAGTGTGTTCGCTGTGCAGGATATAAAGAGCGTGGGCTCATGCAGGATATGGAGAGCGTGTGCTCATGCAGGATATGGAGTGTGTGTGCTCTGTGCAGCATATGGAGTGTTTGTGTTTGTGTTCTGTGCATCATACAGAGTGTGTGTGCTCTGTGAAGGATATGGAGTGTGTGTGCTCTGTGCAGGATATGGAGTGTGTGTGCTCTGCGCAGGATATAAAGTGTGTGTGCTCTGTGCAGGATATGGACTGTGTGTGCTCTGTGCAGGATATGGAGAATGTGCGCTCTATGCATGATATGGAGAGTGTGTGCTCTGTGCAGGATATGGAGTGTTTGTGCTCTGTGCAGGATATGGAGTGTGTGCTCTGTGCAGCATATGGAAAGTGTGTGTGCTCTGTGCAGCATATGGAGTGTTTGTGTTCTGTGCATGATATGGAGTGTTTGTGTTCTGTGCATGATATGGAGTGTTTGTGCTCTGTGCAGGATATGGAGTGTGTGTGCTCTGTGCAGGATATGGAGTGTGTGTGCTCTGTGCAGGATATGGAGTGTGTGTGCTCTGCGCAGGATATAAAGTGTGTGTGCTCTGTGCAGGATATGGACTGTGTGTGCTCTGTGCTGGATTAGAGAATGTGCGCTCTGTTTAGGATATGAAGTGTGTGTGCTCTGTGCAGGATATGGAGTGTGTGCTCTGTGCAGGATATGGAGAGTGTGTGATTTGTGCAGAATATGGAGAGGGTGTGTGCTCTTTGCAGGACATGGAGAGTGTTTACTCTGTGCAGGATATGGAGTGTGTGTGCTCTGTGCAGGATATGGAGAATGTGCGCTCTGTGTAGGATATGGAATGTGTGTCTGCTCTTTGCAGGATATGGAGTGTTTGTGCTGGGTGCATGATATGGAGTGTGTGCTCTGTGCAGGATATGGAGTGTGTGCGGTCTGTGCAGGATATAGAGAATGTGTGATTTGTGCAGAATATGGAGAGTGTGTGTGGTCTTTGCAGAATATGGAGTGTGTGCTCTGTGCAGGATATGGAGAGTGTGTGTGGTCTGTGCAGGATATGGAGAGTGTGTGTACTCTATGCAGGATATGGAATGTGTTCGCTCTGTGCAGGATATGGAGTGTGTGTGCTCTGTGCCGGACACTGAGTGTGTGTGCTCTATGCAGGATATGGAGAGTGTGCGCTCTGTGCATGATATGGAGTGTTTGTGTTCTGTGCATAATATGGAGTGTGTGTGCACTGTGCAGGATATGGAGTGTGTGCGCTCTGTGCAGGATATGGAGTGTGTGTGCTCTGCGCTGGATATAAAGTGTGTGTGCTCTGTGCAGGATATGGAGTGTATATGCTCTGTGCAGGACATGGAGTGTGTGTGTGTGCTCTGTGCAGCATATGGAGTGTGTGTGCTCTGTGCACGATATGGAGTGTGTGCTCTGTGCAGGATATTGAGGGTGTGCTCCGTGCAGGATATGGAGTGTGTGCGCTCTGTGCAGGATATGGAGTGTGTGTGCTCTGCGCTGGATATAAAGTGTGTGTGCTCTGTGCAGGATATGGAGTGTATATGCTCTGTGCAGGACATGGAGTGTGTGTGTGTGCTCTGTGCAGGATATGGAGTGTGTGTGCTCTGCGCACGATATGGAGTGTGTGCTCTGTGCAGGATATGGAGTGTGTGTGCTCTGCGCACGATATGGAGTGTGTGCTCTGTGCAGGATATGGAGTGTGTGCTCCGTGCAGGATATGGAGTGCGCGCTCTGTGCAGGATATGGAGTGTGTGCGGTCTGTGCAGGATATGGAGAGTGTGTGATTTGTGCAGCATATGGAGAGTCTGTGTACTCTTTGCAAGATATGGAGAGTGTTTACTCTGTGCAGGATATGGAGTGAGTGTGCTCTGTGGAGGATATGGAGAATGTGCTCTCTGTGTAGGATATGGAATGTGTGTGCTCTGCGCAGGATATGGAGTGTGTGTGTGCTCTGTGAGGGAAATGAAGTTTGTGTACTTCATGCAGGATATGGAGTGTATGTGCTCGGTGCCGGATACTGAGTGTGTGCGCTCTATGCAGGATATGGAGAGTGTGCGCTCTGTGCAGGATATGGAGAGTGTGTGTTTTTTGCAGGATATGGAGAGTGTCTGCTCTTTGCGGGATATGGAGAGTGTGTGCTCTGTGCAGGATATGGAGTGTTTGTGTTCTGTGCAGGATATGGAGTGTGTGTGCTCTGTGCAGGATATGGAATGTGTGCGCTCTGTGCAAAATATGGAGAGTATGTGCTCTGTGCAGGATATGGAGTGTGTGTGCTCTGTGCAGGATATGGAGAGTGTGAGTTTTTTGCAGGATATGGAGAGTGTGGGCTCTTTGCAGGATATTGAGAGTGTGTACTCTGTGCAGGATATGGAGAGTGTGTGCACTGTGCAGGATATGGAGAGTGTGGGCTTATGCAGGATATGACGAGCGTCTGCTCATGCAGGATATGGACTGTTTGTGCTCTGTGCAGGATATGGAGAGTGTGTGTGCTCTGCGCAGGATATGGAGTGTGTGTGCTCCTTGCAGGATATAGAGTGTGTGCTCGTTGCAGGATATGCAAAGTGTGTGCTCTGTGCAGGATATGGCGTGTGTGCTCTGAGCAGGATATGGAGAGTGTATGCTCTGTGCAGCATATGGAGAGTGTCTGTGTTCTTTGCAGGATATGGAGTGTTTGTGTTCTGTGGATGATATGGAGTGTTTGTCTTCTGTGCATGATATGGAGTGTATGTGCTCTGTGCAGGATATGGAGTGTTTGTCTTCTGTCCATGATATGGAGAGTGTGCGCTCTGTGCAGGATATGGAGTGTGTGTGCTCTTTGCAGGCTATCAAGTGTGTGTGCTCTGTGCAGGATATGGAGTGTGTGTGCTCTGCGCAGGATATGGAGTGTTCGTGTTCTGTGCAGGATATGGAGTGTGTGTGCTCCTTGCAGGATAAAGAGTGTGTGTGCTCTGTGCAGGATATGGCGAGTGTGTTTGCTCTGCGCAGGATATGGAGTTTGTGTGCTCTGTGCAGGATATGGAGTGTGTGTGTTCTGTGCAGGATTTGGAGTGTGTGCGCTCTGCGCAGGATATGGAGTGTGTGCGCTCTGCGCAGGATATGGAGTGTGTGTGCTCTGCGTAGGATATGGAGTGTGTGTGCTCTGTGCAGGATATGGAGTGTGTGTGCTCTGTGCAGGATATGGAGTGTGTGTGCTCTCTGTAGGATATGGAGTGTGTGTGCTCTGTGCAGGATATGGAGTGTGTGTGCTCTGTGCAGGATATGGAGTGTGTGTGCTCTGTGCAGGATATGGAGAGTGTGTGTGCTCTGCGCAGGATATGGAGTTTTCGTGTTCTGTGCAGGATATGGAGTGTGTGTGCTCCTTGCAGGATCTAGAGTGTGTGCTCTTTGCAGGATATGCAGAGTGTGTGCTCTGTGCAGGATATGGAGTTTGTGGGCTCTGTGCAGGATATGGAGTGTGTGTGCTCTGTGCAGGATATGGAGTGTGTGTGCTCTGTGCAGGATATGGAGAGTGTGTGTGCTTTGCGCAGGATATGGAGTTTTCGTGTTCTGTGCAGGATATGGAGTGTGTGTGCTCCTTGCAGGATCTAGAGTGTGTGCTCTTTGCAGGATATGCAGAGTGTGTGCTCTGTGCAGGGTATGGAGTTTGTGGGCTCTGTGCAGGATATGGAGTGTGTGTGCTCCTTGCAGGATATAGAGTGTTTGCTCTTTGCAGGATAGGGAGCGTGTGGGTTCTGTGCAGGATATGGAGTGTGTGTGCTCTGCGCAGGATATGGAGTGAGTGTTCTGTGCAGGATATGGAGTGTGTGTGCTCTGCGCAGGATATGGAGTGTGTGTGCTCTGCGCAGGATATGAAGTGTGTGTGCTCTGTGCAGGATATGGAGTGTGTGTGCTCTGTGCAGGATATGGAGAGTGTGTGTTCTCTTTGCAGGATATGGAGTGTGTGTGCTCTGCGCAGGATATGGAGTGTGTGTGCTCTGCGCAGGATATGAAGTGTGTGTGCTCTGTGCAGGATATGGAGTGTGTGTGCTCTGTGCAGGATATTGAGTGTGTGTGCTCTGTGCAAGATATGGAGAGTGTGTGTGCTCTGTGAGGGATATGAAGTTTGTGTTCTTTATGCAGGATATGGAGTGTGTGTGCTCTGTGCCGGATACTGAGTGTGTGTGCTCTCTGCAGGATATGGAGAGTGTGCGCTCTGTGCAGGATATGGAGAGTATGTTCGCTGTGCAGGATATAGAGTGTGTGTGCTCTATGCAGGATATGGAGAGTGTGTGCTCTTTGCAGGATATGGAGAGTTTGCGCTCTGTGCAGGATATGGAGAGTGTGTGCTCATGCAGGATATGGAGAGCTAGTGCTCATGCAGGATATGGAGAGTGTGTTTGCTCTGTGCATGATATGGAGTGTTTGTGTTCTGTGCAGGATATAAAGTGTGTGTGCTCTGTGCAGGATATGGAGTGTGTTCGCTCTGTGCAAAATATGGAGAGGATGTGCCCTGTGCAGGATATGGAGTGTGTTCGCTCTGTGCAAAATATGGAGAAGATGTGCCCTGTGCAGGATATGGACTGTGTGTGCTCTGTGCAGGATATGGAGAATGTGCGCTCTGTGTAGGATATGAAGTGTGTGTGCTCTGCGCAGGATATGGAGAGTGTGTGATTTGTGCAGAATATGGAGAGTGTGTGTGCTCTTTGCAGGATTTGGAGAGTGTTTACTCTGTGCAGGATATGGAGTGTGTGTGCTCTGTGCAGGATATGAAGAATGTGCGCTCTGTTTAGGATATGGGGAGTGTGTGCTCTGTGCAGGATATGGAGTGTGTGCGCTCTGCGCTGGATATAAAGTGTGTGTGCTCTGTGCAGGATATGGAGTGTATATGCTCTGTGCAGGATATGGAGTGTGTGTGTGTGCTCTGTGCAGGATATGGAGTGTGTGTGCTCTGTGCACGATATGGAGTGTGTGCTCTGAGCAGGATATGGAGTGTGTGCTCCGTGCAGGATATGGAGTGTGTGCGCTCTGTGCAGGATATGGAGTGTGTGTGCTCTGCGCTGCAAAAAAAGTGTGTGTGCTCTGTGCAGGATATGGAGTGTATATGCTCTGTGCAGGACATGGAGTGTGTGTGTGTGCTCTGTGCAGGATATGGAGTGTGTGTGCTCTGCGCACGATATGGAGTGTGTGCTCTGTGCAGGATATGGAGTGTGTGCTCCGTGCAGGATATGGAGAGTGTGTTTGCTCTGTGCATGATATGGAGTGTTTGTGTTCTGTGCAGGATATAAAGTGTGTGTGCTCTGTGCAGGATATGGAGTGTGTTCGCTCTGTGCAAAATATGGAGAGTATGTGCCCTGTGCAGGATATGGAGTGTGTGTGTGTGCTCTGCGCACGAGATGGAGTGTGTGCTCTGTGGAAGATATGGAGTGTGTGCGGTCTGTGCAGGATATGGAGAGTGTGTGATTTGTGCAGCATATGGAGAGTGTGTGTACTCTTTGCAAGATATGGAGAGTGTTTACTCTGTGCAGGATATGGAGTTAGTGTGCTCTGTGGAGGATATGGAGAATGTGCTCTCTGTGTAGGATATGGAATGTGTGTGCTCTGTGCAGGATATGGGGAGTGTGTGCTCTGCGCAGGATATGGAGTGTGTGTGTGCTCTGTGAGGGAAATGAAGTTTGTGTACTTCATGCAGGATATGGAGTGTATGTGCTCGGTGCCGGATACTGAGTGTGTGCGCTTTATGCAGGATATGGAGAGTGTGCGCTCTGTGCAGGATATGGAGAGTGTGTGTTTTTTGCAGGATATGGAGAGTGTCTGCTCTTTGCGGGATATGGAGAGTGTGTGCTCTGTGAAGGATATGGAGTGTTTGTGTTCTGTGCAGGATATAAAGTGTGTGTGCTCTGTGCAGGATATGGAATGTGTGCGCTCTGTGCAAAATATGGAGAGTATGTGCTCTGTGCAGGATATGGAGTGTGTGTGTTTTTTGCAGGATATGGAGAGTGTCTGCTCTTTGCGGGATATGGAGAGTGTGTGCTCTGTGAAGGATATGGAGTGTTTGTGTTCTGTGCAGGATATAAAGTGTGTGTGCTCTGTGCAGGATATGGAATGTGTGCGCTCTGTGCAAAATATGGAGAGTATGTGCTCTGTGCAGGATATGGAGTGTGTGTGCTCTGTGCAGGATATGGAGAGTGTGAGTTTTTTGCAGGATATGGAGAGTGTGGGCTCTTTGCAGGATATTGAGAGTATGTACTCTGTGCAGGATATGGAGAGTGTGTGCACTGTGCAGGATATGGAGAGTGTGTGTGCTCTGCGCAGGATAGGGAGTGTTTGTGTTCTGTGCAGGATATGGAGTGTGTGTGCTCCTTGCAGGATATAGAGTGTGTGCTCGTTGCAGGATATGCAAAGTGTGTGCTCTGTGCAGGATATGGAGTGTGTGCGCTCTGTGCAGGATATGGAGTGTGTGTGCTCTGTGCTGGATATAAAGTGTGTGTGCTCTGTGCAGGATATGGTGTGTATATGCTCTGTGCAGGACATGGAGTGTGTGTGTGTGCTCTGTGCAGGATATGGAGTGTGTGCGCTCTGCGCACGATATGGAGTGTGTGCTCTGTGCAGGATATGGAGTGTGTGCTCCGTGCAGGATATGGAGAGTGTGTTTGCTCTGTGCATGATATGGAGTGTTTGTGTTCTGTGCAGGATATAAAGTGTGTGTGCTCTGTGCAGGATATGGAGTGTGTTCGCTCTGTGCAAAATATGGAGAGTATGTGCCCTGTGCAGGATATGGAGTGTGTGTGTGTGCTCTGCGCACGAGATGGAGTGTGTGCTCTGTGCAGGATATGGAGTGTGTGCGGTCTGTGCAGGATATGGAGAGTGTGTGATTTGTGCAGCATATGGAGAGTGTGTGTACTCTTTGCAAGATATGGAGAGTGTTTACTCTGTGCAGGATATGGAGTGAGTGTGCTCTGTGGAGGATATGGAGAATGTGCTCTCTGTGTAGGATATGGAATGTGTGTGCTCTGTGCAGGATATGGGGAGTGTGTGCTCTGAGCAGGATATGAAGAGTGTATGCTCTGTGCAGCATATGGAGATTGTCTGTGTTCTTTGCAGGATATGGAGTGTTTGTGTTCTGTGCATGATATGGAGTGTTTGTCTTCTGTGCATGATATGGAGTGTATGTGCTCTGTGCAGGATATGGAGTGTTTGTCTTCTGTCCATGATATGGAGAGTGTGCGCTCTGTGCAGGATATGGAGTGTGTGTGCTCTTTGCAGGCTATCAAGTGTGTGTGCTCTGTGCAGGATATGGAGTGTGTGTGCTCTGCGCAGGATATGGAGTGTTCGTGTTCTGTGCAGGATATGGAGTGTGTGTGCTCCTTGCAGGATAAAGAGTGTGTGCTCTTTGCAGGATATGCAGAGTGTGTCCTCTGTGCAGGATATGGAGTGTGTGTGCTCTGTGCAGGATATGGCGAGTGTGTTTGCTCTGCGCAGGATATGGAGTTTTCGTGTTCTGTGCAGGATATGGAGTGTGTGTGCTCCTTGCAGGATATAGAGTGTGTGCTCTTTGCAGGATATGCAGAGTGTGTGCTCTGTGCAGGATATGGAGTTTGTGTGCTCTGTGCAGGATATGGAGTGTGTGTGTTCTGTGCAGGATTTGGAGTGTGTGCGCTCTGCGCAGGATATGGAGTGTGTGCGCTCTGCGCAGGATATGGAGTGTGTGTGCTCTGCGTAGGATATGGAGTGTGTGTGCTCTGTGCAGGATATGGAGTGTGTGTGCTCTGTGCAGGATATGGAGAGTGTGTGTGCTCTTTGCAGGATGTGGAGTGTGTGTGCTCTGTGCAGGATATTGAGTGTGTGTGCTCTGTTCATGATATGGAAAGGGTGTGTGCTCTGTGAGGGAGATGAAGGCTGTGTGCACTGTGCTGCATACTGAGTGTGTGTGCTTCATGCAGGATATGCAGAGTGTGTGCTCTGTGCAGGATATGGAGTGTGTGTGCTCTGTGCAGGATATGGAGTGTGTGCGCTCTGTGCAAGATATGGAGTGTGTGTGCTCTGTGCAGGATATGGAGAGTGTGTTTGCTCTTTGCAGGATCTGGAGTGTGTGTGCTCTTTGCAGGATATGGAGTGTGTGTGCTCTTTGCAGGATATGCAGAGTGTGTGCTCTGTGCAGGATAAGGAGTGTGTGTGCTCTGAGCAGGATATGGAGTGTGTGTGCTCTTTGCAGGATATGCAGAGTGTGTGCTCTGTGCAGGATATGGAGTGTGTGTGCTCTTTGCAGGATATGCAGAGTGTGTGCTCTGTGCAGCATATGGAGAGTGTGTGTGTTCTTTGCAGGATATGGAGTGTTTGTGTTCTGTGCATGATATGGAGTGTTTGTCTTCTGTGCATGATATGGAGTGTGTGTGCTCTGTGCAGGATATGGAGTGTTTGTCTGCTGTGCGTGATATGGAGTGTGTGTGCTATGTGCAGGATATTGAGTGTGTGTGCTCTGCGCAGTGTATGGAGTGTGTGTGCTCTGCGCAGGATATAGAGTGTATGTGCTCTGTGCAGGATATGGAGTGCGTGTGCTCTGTGCAGGATATGGAGTGTAAGTGCTCCATGCAGGACATGGAGAGTGTGTGTGCTCTTTGCAGGATATGGAGTGTGTGTGCTCTGTGCAGTATATGGAGTGTGTGTGCTCTGTGCAGGATATGGAGTGTGTGTGCTCTGAGCAGGATATGGGGAGTGTATGCTCTGTGCAGCATATGGAGAGTGTGTGTGTTCTTTGCAGGATATGGATTGTTTGTGTTCTGTGCATGATATGGAGTGTTTGTCTTCTGTGCATGATATGGAGTGTGTGTGCTCTGTGCAGGATATGGAGTGTTTGTCTTCTGTGCATGATATGGAGTGTGTGTGCTATGTGCAGGATATGGAGTGTGTGTGCTCTGCGCAGGATATATTGTGTATGTTCTCTGCGAGGATATGGAGTGCGTGTGCTCTGTGCAGGATATGGAGTGTATGTGCTCTATGCAGGACATGGAGAGTGTGTGTGCTCTTTGCAGGATATGGAGTGTGTGTGCTCTGTACAGGATATGGAGTGTGTGTGCTCTCTGTAGGATATGGAGTGTGTGTGCTCTGTGCAGGATATGGAGTGTGTGTGCTCTGTGCAGGATATGGAGTGTGTGTGCTCTGTGCAGGATATGGAGAGTGTGTGTGCTCTGCGCAGGATATGGAGTTTTCGTGTTCTGTGCAGGATATGGAGTGTGTGTGCTCCTTGCAGGATCTAGAGTGTGTGCTCTTTGCAGGATATGCAGAGTGTGTGCTCTGTGCAGGATATGGAGTTTGTGGGCTCTGTGCAGGATATGGAGTGTGTGTGCTCCTTGCAGGATATAGAGTGTGTGCTCTTTGCAGGATAGGGAGTGTGTGTGTTCTGTGCAGGATATGGAGTGTGTGTGCTCTGCGCAGGATATGGAGTGTGTGTTCTGTACAGGATATGGAGTGTGTGTGCTCTGCGCAGGATATGGAGTGTGTGTGCTCTGCGCAGGATATGGAGTGTGTGGGCTCTGCGCAGGATATGGAGTGTGTGTGCTCTGCGCAGGATATGGAGAGTGTGTGTGCTCTTTGCAGGATATGGAGTGTGTGTGCTCTGTGCAGGATATGGAGTGTGTGTGCTCTGTGCAAGATTTGGAGAGTGTGTGTGCTCTGTGAGGGATATGAAGTTTGTGTTCTTTATGCAGGATATGGAGTGTGTGTGCTCTGTGCCGGATACTGAGTGTGTGTGCTCTATGCAGGATATGGAGAGTGTGCGCTCTGTGCAGGATATGGAGAGTATGTTCGCTGTGCAGGATATAGAGTGTGTGTGCTCTATGCAGGATATGGAGAGTGTGTGCTCTTTGCAGGATATGGAGAGTTTGCGCTCTGTGCAGGATATGGAGAGTGTGTGCTCATGCAGGATATGGAGAGCGTGTGCTCATGCAGGATATGGAGAGTGTGTTTGCTCTGTGCATGATATGGAGTGTTTGTGTTCTGTGCAGGATATAAAGTGTGTGTGCTCTGTGCAGGATATGGAGTGTGTTCGCTCTGTGCAAAATATGGAGAGGATGTGCCCTGTGCAGGATATGGAGTGTGTGTGCTCTGTGCAGGATATGGACTGTGTGTGCTCTGTGCAGGATATGGAGAATGTGCGCTCTGTGTAGGATATGAAGTGTGTGTGCTCTGCGCAGGATATGGAGAGTGTGTGATTTGTGCAGAATATGGAGAGTGTGTGTGCTCTTTGCAGGATTTGGAGAGTGTTTACTCTGTGCAGGATATGGAGTGTGTGTGCTCTGTGCAGGATATGAAGAATGTGCGCTCTGTGTAGGATATGGGGAGTGTGTGCTCTGTGCAGGATATGGAGTGTGTGCGCTCTGCGCTGGATATAAAGTGTGTGTGCTCTGTGCAGGATATGGAGTGCGTGTGCTCTGTGCAGGATATGGAGTGTAAGTGCTCCATGCAGGACGTGGAGAGTGTGTGTGCTCTTTGCAGGATATGGAGTGTGTGTGCTCTGTGCAGTATATGGAGTGTGTGTGCTCTGTGCAGGATATGGAGTGTGTGTGCTCTGAGCAGGATATGGGGAGTGTATGCTCTGTGCAGCATATGGAGAGTGTGTGTGTTCTTTGCAGGATATGGATTGTTTGTGTTCTGTGCATGATATGGAGTGTTTGTCTTTTGTGCATGATATGGAGTGTGTGTGCTCTGTGCAGGATATGGAGTGTTTGTCTTCTGTGCATGATATGGAGTGTGTGTGCTATGTGCAGGATATGGAGTGTGTGTGCTCTGCGCAGGATATATTGTGTATGTTCTCTGCGAGGATATGGAGTGCGTGTGCTCTGTGCAGGATATGGAGTGTATGTGCTCTTTGCAGGACATGGAGAGTGTGTGTGCTCTTTGCAGGATATGGAGTGTGTGTGCTCTGTACAGGATATGGAGTGTGTGTGCTCTCTGTAGGATATGGAGTGTGTGTGCTCTGTGCAGGATATGGAGTGTGTGTGCTCTGTGCAGGATATGGAGTGTGTGTGCTCTGCGCAGGATATGGAGAGTGTGTGTGCTCTGCGCAGGATATGGAGTTTTCGTGTTCTGTGCAGGATATGGAGTGTGTGTGCTCCTTGCAGGATCTAGAGTGTGTGCTCTTTGCAGGATATGCAGAGTGTGTGCTCTGTGCAGGATATGGAGTTTGTGGGCTCTGTGCAGGATATGGAGTGTGTGTGCTCCTTGCAGGATATAGAGTGTGTGCTCTTTGCAGGATAGGGAGTGTGTGTGTTCTGTGCAGGATATGGAGTGTGTGTGCTCTGCGCAGGATATGGAGTGTGTGTTCTGTGCAGGATATGGAGTGTGTGTGCTCTGCGCAGGATATGGAGTGTGTGTGCTCTGCGCAGGATATGGAGTGTGTGGGCTCTGCGCAGGATATGGAGTGTGTGTGCTCTGCGCAGTATATGAAGTGTGTGTGCTCTGTGCAGGATATGGAGTGTGTGTGCTCTGTGCAGGATATGGAGAGTGTGTGTTCTCTTTGCAGGATATGGAGTGTGTGTGCTCTGTGCAGGATATTGAGTGTGTGTGCTCTGTGCAAGATATGGAGAGTGTGTGTGCTCTGTGAGGGATATGAAGTTTGTGTTCTTTATGCAGGATATGGAGTGTGTGTGCTCTGTGCCGGATACTGAGTGTGTGTGCTCTATGCAGGATATGGAGAGTGTGCGCTCTGTGCAGGATATGGAGAGTATGTTCGCTGTGCAGGATATAGAGTGTGTGTGCTCTATGCAGGATATGGAGAGTGTGTGCTCTTTGCAGGATATGGAGAGTTTGCGCTCTGTGCAGGATATGGAGAGTGTGTGCTCATGCAGGATATGGAGAGCGTGTGCTCATGCAGGATATGGAGAGTGTGTTTGCTCTGTGCATGATATGGAGTGTTTGTGTTCTGTGCAGGATATAAAGTGTGTGTGCTCTGTGCAGGATATGGAGTGTGTTCGCTCTGTGCAAAATATGGAGAGGATGTGCCCTGTGCAGGATATGGAGTGTGTGTCCTCTGTGCAGGATATGGACTGTGTGTGCTCTGTGCAGGATATGGAGAATGTGCGCTCTGTGTAGGATATGAAGTGTGTGTGCTCTGCGCAGGATATGGAGAGTGTGTGATTTGTGCAGAATATGGAGAGTGTGTGTGCTCTTTGCAGGATTTGGAGAGTGTTTACTCTGTGCAGGATATGGAGTGTGTGTGCTCTGTGCAGGATATGAAGAATGTGCGCTCTGTGTAGGATATGGGGAGTGTGTGCTCTGTGCAGGATATGGAGTGTGTGCGCTCTGCGCTGGATATAAAGTGTGTGTGCTCTGTGCAGGATATGGAGTGTATATGCTCTGTGCAGGACATGGAGTGTGTGTGTGTGCTCTGTGCAGGATATGGAGTGTGTGTGCTCTGTGCACGATATGGAGTGTGTGCTCTGTGCAGGATATGGAGTGTGTGCTCCGTGCAGGATATGGAGTGTGTGCGCTCTGTGCAGGATATGGAGTGTGTGTGCTCTGCGCTGGATATAAAGTGTGTGTGCTCTGTGCAGGATATGGAGTGTATATGCTCTGTGCAGGACATGGAGTGTGTGTGTGTGCTCTGTGCAGGATATGGAGTGTGTGTGCTCTGCGCACGATATGGAGTGTGTGCTCTGTGCAGGATATGGAGTGTGTGCTCCGTGCAGGATATGGAGAGTGTGTTTGCTCTGTGCATGATATGGAGTGTTTGTGTTCTGTGCAGGATATAAAGTGTGTGTGCTCTGTGCAGGATATGGAGTGTGTTTGCTCTGTGCAAAATATGGAGAGTATGTGCCCTGTGCAGGATATGGAGTGTGTGTGTGTGCTCTGCGCACGAGATGGAGTGTGTGCTCTGTGCAGGATATGGAGTGTGTGCGGTCTGTGCAGGATATGGAGAGTGTGTGATTTGTGCAGCATATGGAGAGTGTGTGTACTCTTTGCAAGATATGGAGAGTGTTTACTCTGTGCAGGATATGGAGTGAGTGTGCTCTGTGGAGGATATGGAGAATGTGCTCACTGTGTAGGATATGGAATGTGTGTGCTCTGTGCAGGATATGGGGAGTGTGTGCTCTGCGCCGGATATGGAGTGTGTGTGTGCTCTGTGAGGGAAATGAAGTTTGTTTACTTCATGCAGGATATGGAGTGTATGTGCTCGGTGCCGGATACTGAGTGTGTGCGCTTTATGCAGGATATGGAGAGTGTGCGCTCTGTGCAGGATATGGAGAGTGTGTGCTTTTTGCGGGATATGGAGAGTGTGTGCTCTGTGAAGGATATGGAGTGTTTGTGTTCTGTGCAGGATATAAAGTGTGTGTGCTCTGTGCAGGATATGGAATGTGTGCGCTCTGTGCAAAATATGGAGAGTATGTGCTCTGTGCAGGATATGGAGTGTGTGTGCTCTGTGCAGGATATGGAGAGTGTGAGTTTTTTGCAGGATATGGAGAGTGTGGGCTCTTTGCAGGATATTGAGAGTATGTACTCTGTGCAGGATATGGAGAGTGTGTGCACTGTGCAGGATATGGAGAGTGTGGGCTTATGCAGGATATGACGAGCGTCTGCTCATGCAGGATATGGACTGTTTGTGCTCTGTGCAGGATATGGAGAGTGTGTGTGCTCTGCGCAGGATAGGGAGTGTTTGTGTTCTGTGCAGGATATGGAGTGTGTGTGCTCCTTGCAGGATATAGAGTGTGTGCTCGTTGCAGGATATGCAAAGTGTGTGCTTTGTGCAGGATATGGCGTGTGTGCTCTGAGCAGGATATGGAGAGTGTATGCTCTGTGCAGCATATGGAGAGTGTGTGTGTTCTTTGAGGGATATGGAGTGTTTGTGTTCTGTGGATGATATGGAGTGTTTGTCTTCTGTCCATGATATGGAGTGTGTGTGCTATGTGCAGGATATGGAGTGTGTGTGCTCTGCGCAGTATATGGAGTGTGTGTGCTCCGGCAGGATATAGAGTGTATGTGCTCTGTGCAGGATATGGAGTGCGCGTGCTCTGTGCAGGATATGGAGTGTATGTGCTCTATGCAGGACATGGAGAGTGTGTGTGCTCTTTGCAGGATATGGAGTATGTGTGCTCTGTGGAGGATATGGAGTGTGTGTGCTCTGTGCAGGATATGGAGTGTGTGTGCTCTGTGCAGGATATGGAGAGTGTATGCTCTGTGCAGCATATGGAGAGTGTGTGTGTTCTTTGCAGGATATGGAGTGTTTGTGTTCTGTGCATGATATGGAGTGTTTGTCTTCTGTGCATGATATGGAGTATGTGTGCTCTGTGCAGGATATGGAGTGTTTGTCTTCTGTGCATGGTATGGAGTGTGTGTGCTATGTGCAGGACATGGAGTGTGTGTGCTCTGTGCAGGACATGGAGAGTGTGTGTGCTCTGTGTAGGATATGGAGTGTGTGTGCTCTGTGCACGATATGGAGAGTGTACGCTCTGTGTTTAATACGGAGAGTGTGTGTGGTCTTTGCAGTATATGGAGAGTGTGCGCTCTGTGCAGGATTTGGAGTGTGTGTGCTCTTTGCAGGCTATCAAGTGTGTGTGCTCTGTGCAGGATATGGAGTGTGTGTGCTCTGCGCAGGATATGGAGTGTTCGTGTTCTGTGCAGGATATGGAGTGTGTGTGCTCCTTGCAGGATAAAGAGTGTGTGCTCTTTGCAGGATATGCAGAGTGTGTGCTCTGTGCAGGATATGGAGTTTGTGTGCTCTGTGCAGGATATGGAGTGTGTGTGTTCTGTGCAGGATTTGGAGTGTGTGCGCTCTGCGCAGGATATGGAGTGTGTGCGCTCTGCGCAGGATATGGAGTGTGTGTGCTCTGCGTAGGATATGGAGTGTGTGTGCTCTGTGCAGGATATGGAGTGTGTGTGCTCTGTGCAGGATATGGAGAGTGTGTGTGCTCTTTGCAGGATGTGGAGTGTGTGTGCTCTGTGCAGGATATTGAGTGTGTGTGCTCTGTTCAGGATATGGAGAGTGTGTGTGCTCTGTGAGGGATATGAAGTTTGTTTACTTTATGCAGGATATGGAGTGTGTGTGCACTGTGCCGGATACTGAGTGTGTGTGCTTAATGCAGGATATGGAGAGTGTGCGCTCTGTGCAGGATACTGAGTGTGTGTGCTTAATGCAGGATATGGAGAGTGTGCGCTCTGTGCAGGATATGGAGAGTATGTGCTCTGTGCAGGATATGGAGTGTGTGTGCTCTGTGCAGGATATGGAGAATGTGTGCTCTTTGCAGGATATGGAGAGTGTGCGCTCTGTGCAGGATTTGGAGAGTATGCGCTCTGTGCAGGATATGGAGTGTGTGTGCTCTTTGCAGGATATGCAGAGTGTGTGCTCTGTGCAGGATAAGGAGTGTGTGTGCTCTGAGCAGGATATGGAGTGTGTTTGCTCTTTGCAGGATATGCAGAGTGTGTGCTCTGTGCAGGATATGGAGTGTGTGTGCTCTTTGCAGGATATGCAGAGTGTGTGCTCTGTGCAGCATATGGAGAGTGTGTGTGTTCTTTGCAGGATATGGAGTGTTTGTGTTCTGTGCATGATATGGAGTGTTTGTCTTCTGTGCATGATATGGAGTGTGTGTGCTCTGTGCAGGATATGGAGTGTTTGTCTGCTGTGCGTGATATGGAGTGTGTGTGCTATGTGCAGGATATTGAGTGTGTGTGCTCTGCGCAGTATATGGAGTGTGTGCGCTCTGCGCAGGATATAGAGTGTATGTGCTCTGTGCAGGATATGGAGTGCGTGTGCTCTGTGCAGGATATGGAGTGTAAGTGCTCTGTGCAGGATATGGAGTGTGTGTGCTCTGAGCAGAATATGGGGAGTGTATGCTCTGTGCAGCATATGGAGAGTGTGTGTGTTCTTTGCAGGATATGGATTGTTTGTGTTCTGTGCATGATATGGAGTGTTTGTCTTCTGTGCATGATATGGAGTGTGTGTGCTCTGTGCAGGATATGGAGTGTTTGTCTTCTGTGCATGATATGGAGTGTGTGTGCTATGTGCAGGATATGGAGTGTGTGTGCTCTGCGCAGGATATATTGTGTATGTTCTCTGTGCAGGATATGGAGTGCGTGTGCTCTGTGCAGGATATGGAGTGTATGTGCTCTATGCAGGACATGGAGAGTGTGTGTGCTCTTTGCAGGATATGGAGTGTGTGTGCTCTGTACAGGATATGGAGTGTGTGTGCTCTCTGTAGGATATGGAGTGTGTGTGCTCTGTGCAGGATATGGAGTGTGTGTGCTCTGTGCAGGATATGGAGTGTGTGTGCTCTGTGCAGGATTTGGAGAGTGTGTGTGCTCTGCGCAGGATATGGAGTTTTCGTGTTCTGTGCAGGATATGGAGTGTGTGTGCTCCTTGCAGAGTCTAGAGTGTGTGCTCTTTGCAGGATATGCAGAGTGTGTGCTCTGTTCAGGATTTGGAGTTTGTGGGCTCTGTGCAGGATATGGAGTGTGTGTGCTCCTTGCAGGATATAGAGTGTGTGCTCTTTGCAGGATATGGAGTGTGTGTGTTCTGTGCAGGATATGGAGTGTGTTTGCTCTGCGCAGGATATGGAGTGTGTGTGTTCTGTGCAGGATATGGAGTGTGTGTGCTCTGCGCAGGATATGGAGTGTGTGTGCTCTGCGCAGGATATGGAGTGTGTGTGCTCTGCGCAGGATATGAAGTGTGTGTGCTCTGTGCAGGATATGGAGTGTGTGTGCTCTGTGCAGGATATGGAGAGTGTGTGTGCTCTTTGCAGGATATGGAGTGTGTGTGCTCTGTGCAGGATATGGAGTGTGTGTGCTCTGTGCAAGATATGGAGAGTGTGTGTGCTCTGTGAGGGATATGAAGTTTGTGTACTTTATGCAGGATATGGAGTGTGTGTGCTCTGTGCCGGATACTGAGTGTGTGTGCTCTATGCAGGATATGGAGAGTGTGCGCTCTGTGCAGGACATGGAGAGTATGTTCTCTGTGCAGGATATAGAGTGTGTGTGCTCGATGCAGGATATGGAGAGTGTGTGCTCTTTTCAGGATATGGAGAGTTTGCGCTCTGTGCAGGATATGGAGAGTGTGTGCTCATGCAGGATATGGAGAGTGTGTTTGCTCTGTGCATGATATGGAGTGTTTGTGTTCTGTGCAGGATATAAAGTGTGTGTGCTCTGTGCAGGATATGGAGTGTGTTCGCTCTGTGCAAAATATGGAGAGGATGTGCCCTGTGCAGGATATGGAGTGTGTGTGCTCTGTGCAGGATATGGACTGTGTGTGCTCTGTGCAGGATATGGAGAATGTGCGCTCTGTGCAGGATATGAAGTGTGTGTGCTCTGTGCAGGATATGGAGAGTGTGTGATTTGTGCAGAATATGGAGAGTGTGTGTGCTCTTTGCAGGATTTGGAGAGTGTTTACTCTGTGCAGGATATGGAGTGTGTGTGCTCTGTGCAGGATATGAAGAATGTGCGCTCTGTGTAGGATATGGGGAGTGTGTGCTCTGTGCAGGATATTGAGTGTGTGCGCTCTGCGCTGGATATAAAGTGTGTGTGCTCTGTGCAGGATATGGAGTGTATATGCTCTGTGCAGGACATGGAGTGTGTGTGTGTATTCTGTGCAGGATATGGAGTGTGTGTGCTCTGCGCACGATATGGAGTGTGTGCTCTGTGCAGGATATGGAGTGTGTGCTCCGTGCAGGATATGGAGAGTGTGTTTGCTCTGTGCATGATATGGAGTGTTTGTGTTCTGTGCAGGATATAAAGTGTGTGTGCTCTGTGCAGGATATGGAGTGTTTGTCTTCTGTCCATGATATGGAGTGTGTGTGCTATGTGCAGGATATGGAGTGTGTGTGCTCTGCGCAGTATATGGAGTTTGTCTGCTCCGGCAGGATATAGAGTGTATGGGCTCTGTGCAGGATATGGAGTGCGCGTGCTCTGTGCAGGATATGGAGTGTATGTGCTCTATGCAGGACATGGAGAGTGTATGCTCTGTGCAGCATATGGAGAGTGTGTGTGTTCTTTGCAGGATATGGAGTGTTTGTGTTCTGTGCATGATATGGAGTGTTTGTCTTCTGTGCATGATATGGAGTATGTGTGCTCTGTGCAGGATATGGAGTGTTTGTCTTCTGTGCATGGTATGGAGTGTGTGTGCTATGTGCAGGACATGGAGAGTGTGTGTGCTCTTTGCAGGATATGGAGTGTGTGTGCTCTGTGCAGGACATGGAGAGTGTGTGTGCTCTGTGTAGGATATGGAGTGTGTGTGCTCTGTGCACGATATGGAGAGTGTACGCTTTGTGTTGAATACGGAGAGTGTGTGTGGTCTTTGCAGTATATGGAGAGTGTGCGCTCTGTGCAGGATATGGAGTGTGTGGGCTCTTTGCAGGCTATCAAGTGTGTGTGCTCTGTGCAGGATATGGAGTGTGTGTGCTCTGCGCAGGATATGGAGTGTTCGTGTTCTGTGCAGGATATGGAGTGTGTGTGCTCCTTGCAGGATATAGAGTGTGTGCTCTTTGCAGGATATGCAGAGTGTGTGCTCTGTGCAGGATATGGAGTTTGTGTGCTCTGTGCAGGACATGGAGAGTGTGTGTGCTCTGTGTAGGATATGGAGTGTGTCTGCTCTGTGCACGATATGGAGAGTGTACGCTTTGTGTTGAATACGGAGAGTGTGTGTGGTCTTTGCAGTATATGGAGAGTGTGCGCTCTGTGCAGGATATGGAGTGTGTGTGCTCTTTGCAGGCTATCAAGTGTGTGTGCTCTGTGCAGGATATGGAGTGTGTGTGCTCTGCGCAGGATATGGAGTGTTCGTGTTCTGTGCAGGATATGGACTGTGTGTGCTCCTTGCAGGATAAAGAGTGTGTGCTCTTTGCAGGATATGCAGAGTGTGTCCTCTGTGCAGGACATGGAGAGTATGTTCTCTGTGCAGGATATAGAGTGTGTGTGCTCGATGCAAGATATGGAGAGTGTGTGCTCTTTTCAGGATATGGAGAGTTTGCGCTCTGTGCAGGATATGGAGAGTGTGTGCTCATGCAGGATATGGAGAGTGTGTTTGCTCTGTGCATGATATGGAGTGTTTGTGTTCTGTGCAGGATATAAAGTGTGTGTGCTCTGTGCAGGATATGGAGTGTGTTCGCTCTGTGCAAAATATGGAGAGGATGTGCCCTGTGCAGGATATGGAGTGTGTGTGCTCTGTGCAGGATATGGACTGTGTGTGCTCTGTGCAGGATATGGAGAATGTGCGCTCTGTGTAGGATATGAAGTGTGTGTGCTCTGTGCAGGATATGGAGAGTGTGTGATTTGTGCAGAATATGGAGAGTGTGTGTGCTCTTTGCAGGATTTGGAGAGTGTTTACTCTGTGCAGGATATGGAGTGTGTGTGCTCTGTGCAGGATATGAAGAATGTGCGCTCTGTGTAGGATATGGGGAGTGTGTGCTCTGTGCAGGATATTGAGTGTGTGCGCTCTGCGCTGGATATAAAGTGTGTGTGCTCTGTGCAGGATATGGAGTGTATATGCTCTGTGAAGGACATGGAGTGTGTGTGTATGCTCTTTGCAGGATATGGAGGGTGTGTGCTCTGTGCACGATATGGAGTGTGTGCTCTGTGCAGGATATGGAGTGTGTGCTCCGTGCAGGATATGGAGTGTGTGCGCTCTGTGCAGGATATGGAGTGTGTGTGCTCTGCGCTGCATATAAAGTGTGTGTGCTCTGTGCAGGATATGGAGTGTATATGCTCTGTGCAGGACATGGAGTGTGTGTGTGTATTCTGTGCAGGATATGGAGTGTGTGTGCTCTGCGCACGATATGGAGTGTGTGCTCTGTGCAGGATATGGAGTGTGTGCTCCGTGCAGGATATGGAGAGTGTGTTTGCTCTGTGCATGATATGGAGTGTTTGTGTTCTGTGCAGGATATAAAGTGTGTGTGCTCTGTGCAGGATATGGAGTGTTTGTCTTCTGTCCATGATATGGAGTGTGTGTGCTATGTGCAGGATATGGAGTGTGTGTGCTCTGCGCAGTATATGGAGTTTGTGTGCTCCGGCAGGATATAGAGTGTATGGGCTCTGTGCAGGATATGGAGTGCGCGTGCTCTGTGCAGGATATGGAGTGTATGTGCTCTATGCAGGACATGGAGAGTGTATGCTCTGTGCAGCATATGGAGAGTGTGTGTGTTCTTTGCAGGATATGGAGTGTTTGTGTTCTGTGCATGATATGGAGTGTTTGTCTTCTGTGCATGATATGGAGTATGTGTGCTCTGTGCAGGATATGGAGTGTTTGTCTTCTGTGCATGGTATGGAGTGTGTGTGCTATGTGCAGGACATGGAGAGTGTGTGTGCTCTTTGCAGGATATGGAGTGTGTGTGCTCTGTGCAGGACATGGAGAGTGTGTGTGCTCTGTGTAGGATATGGAGTGTGTGTGCTCTGTGCACGATATGGAGAGTGTACGCTTTGTGTTGAATACGGAGAGTGTGTGTGGTCTTTGCAGTATATGGAGAGTGTGCGCTCTGTGCAGGATATGGAGTGTGTGTGCTCTTTGCAGGCTATCAAGTGTGTGTGCTCTGTGCAGGATATGGAGTGTGTGTGCTCTGCGCAGGATATGGAGTGTTCGTGTTCTGTGCAGGATATGGAGTGTGTGTGCTCCTTGCAGGATATAGAGTGTGTGCTCTTTGCAGGATATGCAGAGTGTGTGCTCTGTGCAGGATATGGAGTTTGTGTGCTCTGTGCAGGACATGGAGAGTGTGTGTGCTCTGTGTAGGATATGGAGTGTGTCTGCTCTGTGCACGATATGGAGAGTGTACGCTTTGTGTTGAATACGGAGAGTGTGTGTGGTCTTTGCAGTATATGGAGAGTGTGCGCTCTGTGCAGGATATGGAGTGTGTGTGCTCTTTGCAGGCTATCAAGTGTGTGTGCTCTGTGCAGGATATGGAGTGTGTGTGCTCTGCGCAGGATATGGAGTGTTCGTGTTCTGTGCAGGATATGGACTGTGTGTGCTCCTTGCAGGATAAAGAGTGTGTGCTCTTTGCAGGATATGCAGAGTGTGTCCTCTGTGCAGGATATGGAGTGTGTGTGCTCTGTGCAGGATATGGCGAGTGTGTTTGCTCTGCGCAGGATATGGAGTTTTCGTGTTCTGTGCAGGATATGGAGTGTGTGTGCTCTGCGTAGGATATGGAGTGTGTGTGCTCTGTGCAGGATATGGAGTGTGTGTGCTCTGTGCAGGATATGGAGAGTGTGTGTGCTCTTTGCAGGATGTGGAGTGTGTGTGCTCTGTGCAGGATATTGAGTGTGTGTGCTCTGTTCAGGATATGGAGAGTGTGAGTGCTCTGTGAGGGATATGAAGTTTGTGTACTTTATGCAGGATATGGGGTGTGTGTGCACTGTGCCGGATACTGAGTGTGTGTGCTTAATGCAGGATATGGACAGCGTGCGCTCTGTGCAGGATATGGAGAGTATGTGCTCTGTGCAGGATATGGAGTGTGTGTGCTCTGTGCAGGATATGGAGAATGTGTGCTCTTTGCAGGATATGGAGAGTGTGCGCTCTGTGCAGGATTGGGAGAGTATGCACTCTGTGCAGGATATGGAGTGTGTGTGCTCTTTGCAGGATATGCAGAGTGTGTGCTCTGTGCAGGATAAGGAGTGTGTGTGCTCTGAGCAGGATATGGAGTGTGTGTGCTCTTTGCAGGATATGCAGAGTGTGTGCTCTGTGCAGGATATGGAGTGTGTGTGCTCTTTGCAGGATATGCAGAGTGTGTGCTCTGTGCAGCATATGGAGAGTGTGTGTGTTCTTTGCAGGATATGGAGTGTTTGTGTTCTGTGCATGATATGGAGTGTTTGTCTGCTGTGCGTGATATGGAGTGTGTGTGCTATGTGCAGGATATGGAGTGTGTGTGCTCTGTGCAGTATATGGAGTGTGTGTGCTCTGCGCAGGATATAGAGTGTATGTGCTCTGTGCAGGATATGGAGTGCGTGTGCTCTGTGCAGGATATGGAGTGTTAGTGCTCCCTGCAGGACATGGAGAGTGTGTGTGCTCTTTGCAGGATATGGAGTGTGTGTGCTCTGTGCAGTATTTGGAGTGTGTGTGCACTGTGCAGTATATCGAGTGTGTGTGCTCTGTGCAGGATATGGAGTGTGTGTGCTCTGAGCAGGATATGGGGAGTGTATGCTCTGTGCAGCATATGGAGAGTGTGTGTGTTCTTTGCAGGATATGGATTGTTTGTGTTCTGTGCATGATATGGAGTGTTTGTCTTCTGTGCATGATAAGGAGTGTGTGTGCTCTGTGCAGGATATGGAGTGTTTGTCTTCTGTGCATGATATGGAGTGTGTGTGCTATGTGCAGGATATGGAGTGTGTGTGCTCTGCGCAGGATATATTGTGTATGTTCTCTGTGCAGGATATGGAGTGCGTGTGCTCTGTGCAGGATATGGAGTGTATGTGCTCTATGCAGGACATGGAGAGTGTGTGTGCTCTTTGCAGGATATGGAGTGTGTGTGCTCTGTGCAGGATATGGAGTGTGTGTGCTCTCTGTAGGATATGGAGTGTGTGTGCTCTGTGCAGGATATGGAGAGTGTGCGCTTTGTGTAGAATACGGAGAGTGTGTGTGGTCTTTGCAGTATATGGAGAGTGTCGATCTGTGCAGGATATGGAGTGTGTGTGCTCTTTGCAGGCTATCAAGTGTGTGTGCTCTGTGCAGGATATGGAGTGTGTGTGCTCTGTGCAGGATATGGAGTGTGTGTGCTCTGTGCAGGATATGGAGTGTGTGTGCTCTGTGCAGGATATGGAGAGTGTGTGTGCTCTGCGCAGGATATGGAGTTTTCGTTTTCTGTGCAGGATATTGAGTGTGTGTGCTCCTTGCAGGATATGGAGTGTGTGTTCTGTGCAGGATATGGAGTGTGTGTGCTCTGCGCAGGATATGGAGTGTGTGTGCTCTGCGCAGGATATGAAGTGTGTGTGCTCTGTGCAGGATATGGAGTGTGTGTGCTCTGTGCAGGATATGGAGAGTGTGTGTGCTCTTTGCAGGATATGGAGTGTGTGTGCTCTGTGCAGGATATGGAGTGTGTGCGCTCTGTGCAAGATATGGAGAGTGTGTGTGCTCTGTGAGGGATATGAAGTTTGTGTACTTTATGCAGGATATGGAGTGTGTGTGCTCTATGCAGGATATGGAGAGTGTGGGCTCTGTGCAGGATATGGAGAGTATGTTCTCTGTGCAGGATATAGAGTGTGTGTGCTCTATGCAGGATATGGAGAGTGTGTGCTCATGCAGGATATGGAGAGCATGTGCTCATG
Organism: Gymnothorax reevesii; assembly: GCA_029721435.1. Taxonomy (NCBI): domain Eukaryota; kingdom Metazoa; phylum Chordata; class Actinopteri; order Anguilliformes; family Muraenidae; genus Gymnothorax; species Gymnothorax reevesii. Next base: position 45,252,066 of record CM056592.1, read on the forward strand.
CAGGATATGGAGAGTGTGTTTGCTCTGTGCATGATATGGAGTGTTTGTGTTCTGTGCAGGATATAAAGTGTGTGTGCTCTGTGCAGGATATGGAGTGTGTTCGCTCTGTGCAAAATATGGAGAGTATGTGCCCTGTGCAGGATATGGAGTGTGTGTGCTCTGTGCAGGATATGGACTGTGTGTGCTCTGTGCAGGATATGGAGAATGTGCGCTCTGTGTAGGATATGAAGTGTGTGTGCTCTGTGCAGGATATGGAGAGTGTGTGATTTGTGCAGAATATGGAGAGTTTGTGTGCTCTTTGCAGGATTTGGAGAGTGTTTACTCTGTGCAGGATATGGAGTGTGTGTGCTCTGTGCAGGATATGAAAAATGTGTGCTCTGTGTAGGATATGGGGAGTGTGTGCTCTGTGCAGGATATGGGGAGTGTGTGCTCTGTGCAGGATATGGGGAGTGTGTGCTCTGTGCAGGATATGGATTGTGTGTGTGCTCTTTACAGGATATGGTTTACATTTTCTGCTCGGTGCAGGATATGGAGTGTGTGCTCTGTGCAGGATATGGAGTGTGTGCGGTCTGTGCAGAATATGGAGAGTGTGTGCTCTTTGCAGATTACGGAGTGTGTGTGCTCTGTGCAGGATATGGAGAGTGTGCGCTCTGTGCAGGATATGGATAGTGTGCGCTCTGTGCATGATATGGAGTGTTTGTGTTCTGTGCATGATATGGAGTGTGTGTGCACTGTGCAGGATATGGAGTGTCTGTGCTCTGCGCAGGATATGGAGTGTGTGTGCTCTGCGCTGGTTATAAAGTGTGTGTGCTCTGTGCAGGATATGGAGTGTATATGCTCTGTGCAGGACATGGAGTGTGTGTGTGCTCTGTGCAGGATATGGAGTGTGTTTGCTCTGTGCAGGATATGGAGAATGTGCGCTCTGTGCAGGATATGAAGTGTGTGTGGTCTGTGCAGGATATGGAGAGTGTGTGATTTGTGCAGCATATGGAGAGTGTGTGAGCTCTTTGCAAGATATGGAGAGTGTTTACTCTGTGCAGGATATGGAGCGAGTGTGCTCTGTGGAGGATATGGAGAATGTGCTCTCTGTGCAGGATATAAAGTGTGTGTGCTCTGTGCAGGATATGGAATGTGTGCGCTCTGTGCAAAATATGGAGCGTGTGTGCTCTTTGCATGATATGGATTGTGTGTGTTCTGCGCAGAATATGGAATGTGTGTGCTCTGTGCAGGATATAGAGTGTGTGTGCTCTGTGCAGGATATGGAGTGTGTGTGCTCCATGCAGGATATGGAACGTGTGTGCTCTGTGCAGGATATGAAGTTGGTGAGCTCTATGCAGGAAATGGAGAGTGTGTGCTCTGTGCAGGATATGGAGTGTTTGTGCTCTGTGCAGGATATGGAGTGTGTGCTCTGTGCAGCATATGGAGAGTGTGTGTGTTCTGTGCAGCATATGGAGTGTTTGTGTTCTGTGCATGATCTGGAGTGTTTGTGTTCTGTGCATGATATGGAGTGTGTGTGCTCTGTGCAGGATATGGAGTGTGTGTGCTCTGTGCAGGATATAAAGTGTGTGTGCTCTGTGTAGGATATGAAGTGGGTGTGCTCTGGGCAGGATATGGAGAGTGTGTGATTTGTGCAGAATATGGAGAGTGTGTGTGCTCTTTGCAGGATATTGACAGTGTTTACTCTGTGCAGGATATTGAGTGTGTGTGCTCTGTGCAGGATATGGAGTGTGTGCTCTGTGCAGCATATGGAGAGTGTGTGTGCTCTGTGCAGCATATGGAGTGTTTTTGTTCTGTGCATGATATGGAGTGTTTGTGTTCTGTGCATGATATGGAGTGTGTGTGCTCTGTGCAGGATATGGAGTGTGTGTGCTCTGTGCAGGATATGGAGTGTGTGCGCTCTGTGTAGGATATGAAGTGTGTGTGCTCTGTGCAGGATATGGAGAATGTGCGCTCTCTGTAGGATATGAAGTGTGTGTGCTCTGTGCAGGATGTGGAGTGTGTGCTCTGTGCAGGATATGGAGAGTGTGTGATTTGTGCAGAATATGGAGAGTGTTTGTGCTCTTTGAAGGATATGGAGAGTGTTTACTCTGTGCAGGATATGGAGTGTGTGTGCTCTGTGCAGGATATGGAGAATGTGGCTCTGCGTAGGATATGGAATGTGTGTGCTCTTTGCAGGATATGGGGAGTGTGTGCTCTGTGCAGGATATGGAGTGTGTGTGTGCTCTTTACAGGATATGGAGTGTTTCTGCTCGGTGCAGGATATGGAGTGTGTGCTCTGTGCAGGATATGGAGTGTGTGCTCTGTGCCGGACACTGAGTGTGTGTGCTCTATGCAGGATATGGAGAGTGTGCGCTCTGTGCAGGATATGGAGAGTGGGCGCTCTGTGCATGATATGGAGTGTTTGTGTTCTGTGCATGATATGGAGTGTGTGTGCACTGTGCAGGATATGGAGTGTGTGTGCTCTGCGCAGGATATGGAATGTGTGTGCTCTGCGCTGGATATAAAGTGTGTGTGCTCTGTGCAGGATATGGAGTGTATATGCTCTGTGAAGGACATGGAGTGTGTGTGTGCTCTGTGCAGGATATGGAGTGTGTGCTCTGTGCAGGATATGGAGTGTGTGCGGTCTGTGCAGGATATGGAGAGTGTGTGATTTGTGCTGCATATGGAGAGTGTGTGATTTGTGCTGCATCTGCAGAGTGTGTGCTCTTTGCAAGATATGTAGAGTGTTTTCTCTGTGCAGGATATGGAGTGAGTGTGCTCTGTGTAGGATATGGAATATGTGTGCTCTGTGCAGGATATGGAGTGTGTGTGCTCTGTGCAGGATATGGAGAGTGTGTGCTCTTTGCAGGATATGGAGAGTGTGCGCTCTTTGCAGGACATGGAGTGTGTGTTGTGTGCATGATATGGAGTGTTTGTGTTCTGTGTGGGATATAAAGTGCGTGTGCTCTGTGCAGGATATGGAATGTGTGCGCTCTGTGCAAAATATGGAGAGTATGTGCTCTGTGCAAGATATGGAGTGTGTGTGTGCTCTGTGCAGGATATGGAGAGTGTGTGTTTTTTGCAGGATATGGTGAGTGTGTGCTCTTTGCAGGATATGGAGAGTGTGTGCTCTGTGCAGGATATGGAGAGTGTATGCTCTGTGCAGGATATGGAGAGTGTGTGCTCTGTGCAGGATATGGAGTGTATATGCTCTGTGAAGGACATGGAGTGTATGTGTGCTCTGTGCAGGATATGGAGTGTGTGCGGTCTGTGCAGGATATGGAGAGTGTGTGATTTGTGCTGCATATGGAGAGTGTGTGATTTGTGCTGCATATGGAGAGTGTGTGCTCTTTGCAAGATATGGAGAGTGTTTTCTCTGTGCAGGATATGGAGTGAGTGTGCTCTGTGTAGGATATGGAATATGTGTGCTCTGTGCAGGATATGGAGTGTGTGTGCTCTGTGCAGGATATGGAGAGTGTGTGCTCTTTGCAGGATATGGAGAGTGTGCGCTCTTTGCAGGACATGGAGTGTGTGTTGTGTGCATGATATGGAGTGTTTGTGTTCTGTGTAGGATATAAAGTGCGTGTGCTCTGTGCAGGATATGGAATGTGTGCGCTCTGTGCAAAATATGGAGAGTATGTGCTCTGTGCAAGATATGGAGTGTGTGTGTGCTCTGTGCAGGATATGGAGAGTGTGTGTTTTTTGCAGGATATGGTGAGTGTGTGCTCTTTGCAGGATATGGAGAGTGTGTGCTCTGTGCAGGATATGGAGAGTGTATGCTCTGTGCAGGATATGGAGAGTGTGTGCTCTGTGCAGGATATGGAGAATGTACGCTCTGTGTAGCATATGGAGTGTGTGTGCTCTGTGCAAGATATGGAGAGTGTTTACTCTGTGCAGGATATGGAGCGAGTGTGCTCTGTGGAGGATATGGAGAATGTGCTCTCTGTGTAAGATATGGAATGTGTGTGCTCTGTGCAGGATATGGAGAGTGTGTGGTCTTTGCAGGATATGGAGAGTGTGCGCTCTTTGCAGGATATGGAGTGTGTATTCTGTGCATGATGTGGAGTTTTTGTGTTCTGTGCAGGATATAAAGTGTGTGTGCTCTGTGCAGGATATGGAATGTGTGCGCTCTGTGCAAAATATGGAGAGTATGTGCTCTGTGCAGGATATGCAGAGTGTCTGTTTTTTGCAGGATATGGAGAGTGTGTGCTCTTTGCAGGATATGGAGAGTGTGTGCTCTGTGCAGGATATGGAAAGTGAGTGCTCTGTGCAGGATATAGAGAGCGTGGTCTCATGCAGGATATGGAGAGCGTGTGCTCATGCAGGATATGGAGTGTTTGTGCTCTGTGCAGGACATGGAGAGTGTGAGTGCTCTGCGCAGGATAGGGAGTGTTTGTGTTCTGTGCAGGATATGGAGTGTGTGTGCTCCTTGCAGGATATAGAGTGTATGCTCTTTGCAGGATATGCAGAGTGTGTGCTCTGTGCAGGATATGGAGAGTGTATGCTCTGGGCAGCATATGGACAGTGTATGTGTTCTTTGCAGGATATGGAGTCTTTGTGTTCTGTGCATGATATGGAGTGTTGTCTTCTGTGCATGATATGGAGTGTGTGTGCTATGTGCAGGAAATGGAGTGTGTGTGCTCTGCGCAGGATATGGAGTGTGTGTGCTTTGCGCAGGATATAGAGTGTATGTGCTCTGTGCAGGATATGGAGTGCGTGTGCTCTGTGCAGGATATGGAGTGTATGTGCTCTATGCAGGACATGGAGAGTGTGTGTGCTCTTTGCAGGATATGGAGTGTGTGTGCTCTGTGCAGGATATGGAGTGTGTGTGCTCTGTGCAGGATATGGTGAGTGTGCGCTTTGTGCAGAATACGGAGAGTGTGTGTGCTCTTTGCAGGATATGGAGAGTGTGTGCTCTTTGCATGATATGGATTGTGTGTGTTCTGCGCAGAATATGGAATGTGTGTGCTCTGTGCAGGAATAGAGTGTGTGTGCTCTGTGCAGGATATGGAGTGTGTGCTCCGTGCAGGATATGGAACGTGTGTGCTCTGTGCAGGATATGAAGTTGGTGAGCTCTATGCAGGAAATGGAGAGTGTGTGCTCTGTGCAGGATATGGAGTGTTTGTGCTCTGTGCAGGATATGGAGCGTGTGCTCTGTGCAGCATATGGAGAGTGTGTGTGATCTGTGCAGCATATGGAGTGTTTGTGTTCTGTGCATGATATTAAGTGTGTGTGCTCTGTGCAGGATATGGAGTGTGTGTGCTCTGCGCAGGATATGAAGTGTGTTTGCTCTGTGCAGGATATGGACTGTGTGTGCTCTGTGCAGGATATGGAGAATGAACGCTCTATGTAGGATATGAAGTGTGTGTGCTCTGTGCAGGATATGGAGAGTGTGTGATTTGTGCAGAATATGGAGAGTGTGTGTGCTCTTTGCAGGATATTGAGAGTGTTAACTCTGTGCAGGATATGGAGTGTGTGTGCTCTGTGCAGGATATGGAGTGTGTGCTCTGTGCAGCATATGGAGAGTGTGTGTGCTCTGTGCAGCATATGGAGTGTTTGTGTTCTGTGCATGATATGGAGTGTTTGTGTTCTGTGCATGATATGGAGTGTGTGTGCTCTGTGCAGGATATGGAGTGTGTGTGCTCTGTGCAGGATATGGAGTGTGTGTGCTCTGCGCAGGATATAAAGTGTGTGTGCTCTGTGCAGGATTTGGACTGTGTGTGCTCTGTGCAGGATATGGAGAATGTGCGCTCTGTGTAGGATATGAAGTTTGTGTGCTCTGTGCAGGATATGGAGAATGTGCGCTCTGTGTAGGATATGAAGTTTGTGTGCTCTGTGCAGGATATGGAGTGAAGGGCTCTGTGCAGTATATGGAGAGTGTGTGAGTTGTGCAGAATATGGAGAGTGTGTGTGCTCTTTGAAGGATATGGAGAGTGTTTACTCTGTGCAGGATATGGAGTGTGTGGACTCTCTGCAGGATATGGAGAATGTGCGCACTGTGTAGGATATGGAATGTGTGTGCTCTTTGCAGGATATGGGGAGTGTGTGCTCTGTGCAGGATATGGAGTGTGTGTGTGCTCTTTACAGGATATGGAGTGTTTCTGCTCGGTGCAGGATATGGAGTGTGTGCTCTGTGCAGGATATGGAGTGTGTGCTCTGTGCCGGACACTGAGTGTGTGTGCTCTATGCAGGATATGGAGAGTGTGCGCTCTGTGCAGGATATGGACAGTGGGCGCTCTGTGCATGATATGGAGTGTTTGTGTTCTGTGCATGATATGGAGTGTGTGTGCACTGTGCAGGATATGGAGTGTGTGTGCTCTGCGCACGATATGGAATGTGTGTGCTCTGCGCTGGATATAAAGTGTGTGTGCTCTGTGCAGGATATGGAGTGTATATGCTCTGTGAAGGACATGGAGTGTGTCTGTGCAGGATATGGAGTGTGTGTGCTCTGTGCAGGATATGGAGAATGTGCGTTCTGTGTAGGATATGGAGTGTGTGTGCTCTGTGCAGGATATGGAGTGTGTGCTCTGTGCACGAGATGGAGTGTGTGCGGTCTGTGCAGGATATGGAGAGAGTGTGATTTGTGCTGCATATGGAGAGTGTGTGTGCTCTTTGCAAGATATGGAGAGTGTTTACTCTGTGCAGGATATGGAGTGAGTGTGCTCTGTGTAGGATATGGAATATGTGTGCTCTGTGCAGGATATGGAGTGTGTGTGCTCTGTGCAGGATATGGAGAGTGTGTGCTCTTTGCAGGATATGGAGAGTGTGCGCTCTTTGCAGGACATGGAGTGTGTGTTGTGTGCATGATATGGAGTGTTTGTGTTCTGTGCAGGATATAAAGTGTCTGTGCTCTGTGCAGGATATGGAATGTGTGCGCTCTGTGCAAAATATGGAGAGTATGTGCTCTGTGCAAGATATGGAGTGTGTGTGCTCTGTGCAGGATATGGAGAGTGTGTGTTTTTTGCAGGATATGGAGAGTGTGTGCTCTGTGCAGGATATAGAGAGTGTGTGCTCTGTGCAGGATATGGAGAGTGTGTGCTCTGTGCAGGATATGGAGAGTGTGTGCTCTGTGCAGGATAGAGAGAGTGTGGGCTCATGCAGGATATGGAGTGTTTGTGCTCTGTGCAGGACAAGGAGAGTGTGTGTGCTCTGCGCAGGATAGGGAGTGTTTGTGTTCTGTGCAGGATATGGAGTGTGTGTGCTCCTTGCAGGATATAGAGTGTATGCTCTTTGCAGGATATGCAGAGTGTGTGCTCTGTGCAGGATATGGAGAGTGTCTGCTCTGGGCAGCATATGGAGAGTAAGTGTGTTCTTTGCAGGATATGGAGTGTTTGTGTTCTGTGCATGATATGGAGTGTTTGTCTTCTGTGCATGATATGGAGTGTGTGTGCTATGTGCAGGAAATGGAGTGTGTGTGCTCTGCGCAGGATATGGAGTGTGTGTGCTCTGCGCAGGATATAGAGTGTATGTGCTCTGTGCAGGATATGGAGTGTGTGTGCTCTGTGCAGGATATGGAGTGTGTGTGCTCTATGCAGGACATGGAGAGTGTGTGTGCTCTTTGCAGAATATGGAGTGTGTGTGCTCTGTGCAGGATATGGAGTGTGTGTGCTCTGTGCAGGATATGGAGTGTGTGTGCTCTGCGCAGGATATGGAGTGTGTGTGCTCTGCGCAGGATATGGAGTGTGTGTGCTCTGCGCAGGATATGGAGTGTGTGTGCTCTGCGCAGGATATGGAGTGTGTGTGCTCTGCGCAGGATATGGAGACAGTGCGCTTTGTGCAGGATATGGAGAGTGTGCGCTCTGTGCAGGATATGGAGTGGGTGTGCTCTGTGCAGGATATGGAGAGTGTGCGTGCTCTTTGCAGGATATGGAGTGTGTGTGCTCTGTACAGGATATGGAGTGTGTGTACTCTGTGCTGGATATGGAGAGTGTGTGTTCGCTGTGACGGATATGAAGTTTGTGCACTTCATGCAGGATATGGAGTGTGTGTGCTCTGTGCCGGATACTGAGTGTGTGTGCTGTATGCAGGATATGGAGAGTGTGCGCACTGTGCAGGATATGGAGAGTATTTTTTCTGTGCAGGATATGGAGTGTGTGTGCTCTGTGCAGGATATGGAGAGTGTGTGCTCTTTGCAGGATATGGAGAGTGTGCGCTCTGTGCAGGATATGGAGAGCGTGTGCTCATACCGGATATGGAGAGCGTGTGTTCAGGCAGGATATGGAGAGTGTGTTTGCTCTGTTCATGATATGGAGTGTTTGTGTTCTGTGCAGGATATAAAGTGTGTGTGCACTGTGCAGGATTGGAGTGTGTGCGCTCTGTGCAAAATATAGAGAGTATGTGCTCTGTGCAGGATATGGACAGTGTGTGCTCTGTGCAGGATATGGAGAGTGTGTGCTCTGTGCAGGATATGGAGAGGGTGTGCTCATGCAAGATATGGAGAGCGTGTGCTCATGCAGGATATAGAGAGTGTGTGTGCTCTGTGCAGGATATGGAGTGTGTCTGCTCTGTGCAGGATATGGAGAGTGTGTGTGTGCTCTGTGCGGGATATGAAGTTTGTCTGCTCTATGCAGGAAATGGAGAGTGTGTGGTTTGTGCAGGATATGGAGTGTTTGTGCTCTGTGCAGGATATGGAGAGTGTGTGCGCTCTTTGCAGGATATGCAGAATGTGTGCTCTGTGCAGGATATGGAGAGTGTGTGTGTTCTTTGCAGGATATGGAGTCTTTGTGTTCTGTACATGATATGGAGTGTTTGTCTTCTGTGCATGATATGGAGTGTGTGTGCTATGTGCAGGAAATAGAGTGTGTGTGCTCTGCGCAGGATATGGAGTGTGTGTGCTCTGCGCAGGATATAGAGTGTATGTGCTCGTTGCAGGATTTGGACTGTGTGTGCTCTGTGCAGGAAATGGAGAATGTGCGCTCTGTGTAGGATATGAAGTGTGTGTGCTCTGTGCAGGATATGGAGTGTGTGCTCTGTGCAGGATATGGAGAGTGTGTGATTTGTGCAGAATATGGAGAGGGTGTGTGCTCTTTGCAGGATATGGAGAGTGTTTACTCTGTGCAGGATATGGAGTGTGTGTGCTCTGTGCAGGATATGGAGAATGTGCGCTCTGTGTAGGATATGGAATGTGTGTGCTCTTTGCAGGATATGGGGAGTGTGTGCTCTGTGCAGGATATGGAGTGTGTGTGTGCTCTTTACAGGATATGGAGTGTTTCTGCTCGGTGCAGGATATGGAGTGTGTGCTCTGTGCAGGATATGGAGTGTGTGCGCCCTGTGCAGGATATGGAGAGTATTTTTTCTGTGCAGGATATGGAGTGTGTGTGCTCTGTGCAGGATATGGAGAGTGTGTGCTCTTTGCAGGATATGGAGAGTGTGCGCTCTGTGCAGGATATGGATAGTGTGTGCTCATGCAGGATATGGACAGCGTGTGTTCATGCAGGATATGGAGAGTGTGTTTGCTCTGTTCATGATATGGAGTGTTTGTGTTCTGTGCAGGATATAAAATGTGAGTGCTCTGTGCAGGATAGGAGTGTGTGTGCTCTGTGCAAAATATAGAGAGTATGTGCTCTGTGCAGGATATGGAGAGTGTGTGCTCTGTGCAGGATATGGAGAGTGTGTGCTCTGTGCAGGATATGGAGAGGGTGTGCTCATGCAAGATATGGAGAGTGTGTGTGCTCTGTGCAGGATATGGAGTGTGTCTGCTCTGTGCAGGATATGGAGAGTGTGCGCTCTGTGCAGGATATGGAGTGGGTGTGCTCTGTGCAGGATGTGGAGAGTGTGCGTGCTCTTTGCAGGATATGCAGTGTGTGTGCTCTGTACAGGATATGGAGTGTGTGTACTCTGTTCTGGATATGGAGAGTGTGTGTTCTCTGTGACGGATATGAAGTTTGTGCACTTCATGCAGGATATGGAGTGTGTGTGCTCTGTGCCGGATACTGAGTGTGTGTGCTGTATGCAGAATATGGAGAGTGTGCGCTCTGTGCAGGATATGGAGAGTATTTTTTCTGTGCAGGATATGGAGTGTGTGTGCTCTGTGCAGGATATGGAGTGTGTGTGCTCTTTGCAGGATATGGAGAGTGTGCGCTCTGTGCAGGATATGGAGAGCGTGTGCTCATGCAGGATATGGAGAGCGTGTGTTCATGCAGGATATGGAGAGCGTGTGCTCATGCAGGATATGGAGAGTGTGCGCTCTGTGCAGGATATGGAGAGCGTGTGCTCATGCAGGATATGGAGAGCGTGTGTTCATGCAGGATATGGAGAGTGTGTTTGCTCTGTTCATGACATGGAGTGTTTGTGTTCTGTGCAGGATATAAAATGTGTGTGCTCTGTGCAGGATTGGAGTGTGTGCGCTCTGTGCAAAATATAGAGAGTATGTGCTCTGTGCAGGATATGGAGAGTGTGTGCTCTGTGCAGGATATGGAGAGTGTGTGCTCTGTGCAGGATATGGAGAGGGTGTGCTCATGCAAGATATGGAGAGCGTGTGCTCATGCAGGATATAGAGAGTGTGTGTGCTCTGTGCAGGAAATGGAGTGTGTCTGCTCTGTGCAGGATATGGAGAGTGTGTGTGCTCTGTGCGGGATATGAAGTTTGTCTGCTCTATGCAGGAAATGGAGAGTGTGTGGTTTGTGCAGGATATGGAGTGTTTGTGCTCTGTGCAGGATATGGAGAGTGTGTGTGCTCTTTGCAGGATATGCAGAGTGTGTGCTCTGTGCCGGATATGGAGAGTGTATGCTCTGGGCAGCATATGGAGAGTGTATGTGTTCTTTGCAGGATATGGAGTCTTTGTGTTCTGTACATGATATGGAGTGTTTGTCTTCTGTGCATGATATGGAGTGTGTGTGCTATGTGCAGGAAATGGAGTGTGTGTGCTCTGCGCAGGATATGGAGTGTGTGTGCTCTGCGCAGGATATAGATTGTATGTGCTCTGTGCAGGATGTGGAGTGCGTGTGCTCTGTGCAGGATATGGAGTGTGTGCTCTGTGCAGCATATGGAGAGTGTGTGTGCTCTGTGCAGCATATGGAGTGTTTGTGTTCTGTGCATGATATGGAGTGTGTGTGCTCTGTGCAGGATATGGAGTGTGTGTGCTCTGTGCAGGATATGGAGTGTGTGTGCTCTGCGCAGGATATAAAGTGTGTGTGCTCGTTGCAGGATTTGGACTGTGTGTGCTCTGTGCAGGAAATGGAGAATGTGCGCTCTGTGTAGGATATGAAGTGTGTGTGCTCTGTGCAGGATATGGAGTGTGTGCTCTGTGCAGGATATGGAGAGTGTGTGATTTGTGCAGAATATGGAGAGTGTGTGTGCTCTTTGAAGGATATGGAGAGTGTTTACTCTGTGCAGGATATGGAGTGTTTGTGCTCTGTGCAGGAAATGGAGTGTGTGTGCTCTGCGCAGGATATGGAGTGTGTGTGCTCTGCGCAGGATTTAGAGTGTATGTGCTCTGTGCAGGATATGGAGTGCGGGTGCTCTGTGCAGGATATGGAGTGTGTGTGCTCTATGCAGGACATGAAGAGTGTGTGTGCTCTTTGCAGAATATGTAGTGTGTGTGCTCTGTGCAGAATATGGAGTGTGTGTGCTCTGTGCAGGATATGGAGTGTGTGTGCTCTGTGCAGGATATGGAGTGTGTGTGCTCAGCGCAGGATATGGAGTGTGTGTGCTCTGCGCAGGATATGGAGTGTGTGTGCTCTTTGCAGGATATGGAGTGTGTGTGCTCTGCGCAGGATATGGAGTGTGTGTGCTCTGCGCAGGATATGGAGTGTGTGTGCTCTGCGCAGGATATGGAGACAGTGCGCTTTGTGCAGGATATGGAGAGTGTGCGCTCTGTGCAGGATATGGAGTGGGTGTGCTCTGTGCAGGATATGGAGAGTGTGCGTGCTCTTTGCAGGATATGGAGTGTGTGTGCTCTGTACAGGATATGGAGTGTGTGTACTCTGTGCTGGATATGGAGAGTGTGTGTTCGCTGTGACGGATATGAAGTTTGTGCACTTCATGCAGGATATGGAGTGTGTGTGCTCTTTGCCGGATACTGAGTGTGTGTGCTGTATGCAGGATATGGAGAGTGTGCGCTCTGTGCAGGATATGGAGAGTATTTTTTCTGTGCAGGATATGGAGTGTGTGTGCTCTGTGCAGGATATGGAGAGTGTGTGCTCTTTGCAGGATATGGAGAGTGTGCGCTCTGTGCAGGATATGGAGAGCGTGTGCTCATACCGGATATGGAGAGCGTGTGTTCATGCAGGATATGGAGAGTGCTTTTGCTCTGTTCATGATATGGAGTGTTTGTGTTCTGTGCAGGATATAAAATGTGTGTGCTCTGTGCAGGATTGGAGTGTGTGTGCTCTGTGCAAAATATAGAGAGTATGTGCTCTGTGCAGGATATGGAGAGTGTGTGCTCTGTGCAGGATATGGAGAGTGTGTGCTCTGTGCAGGATATGGAGAGGGTGTGCTCATGCAAGATATGGAGAGCGTGTGCTCATGCAGGATATAGAGAGTGTGTGTGCTCTGTGCAGGATATGGAGTGTGTCTGCTCTGTGCAGGATATGGAGAGTGTGTGTGTGCTCTGTGCGGGATATGAAGTTTGTCTGCTCTATGCAGGAAATGGAGAGTGTGTGGTTTGTGCAGGATATGGAGTGTTTGTGCTCTGTGCAGGATATGGAGAGTGTGTGCGCTCTTTGCAGGATATGCAGAATGTGTGCTCTGTGCAGGATATGGAGAGTGTGTGTGTTCTTTGCAGGATATGGAGTCTTTGTGTTCTGTACATGATATGGAGTGTTTGTCTTCTGTGCATGATATGGAGTGTGTGTGCTATGTGCAGGAAATAGAGTGTGTGTGCTCTGCGCAGGATATGGAGTGTGTGTGCTCTGCGCAGGATATAGAGTGTATGTGCTCGTTGCAGGATTTGGACTGTGTGTGCTCTTTGCAGGAAATGGAGAATGTGCGCTCTGTGTAGGATATGAAGTGTGTGTGCTCTGTGCAGGATATGGAGTGTGTGCTCTGTGCAGGATATGGAGAGTGTGTGATTTGTGCAGAATATGGAGAGTGTGTGTGCTCTTTGAAGGATATGGAGAGTGTTTACTCTGTGCAGGATATGGAGTGTGTGTGCTCTGTGCAGGATATGGAGAATGTGCGCTCTGTGTAGGATATGGAATGTGTGTGCTCTTTGCAGGATATGGGGAGTGTGTGCTCTGTGCAGGATATGGAGTGTGTGTGTGCTCTTTACAGGATATGGAGTGTTTCTGCTCGGTGCAGGATATGGAGTGTGTGCTCTGTGCAGGATATGGAGTGTGTGCGCCCTGTGCAGGATATGGAGAGTATTTTTTCTGTGCAGGATATGGAGTGTGTGTGCTCTGTGCAGGATATGGAGAGTGTGTGCTCTTTGCAGGATATGGAGAGTGTGCGCTCTGTGCAGGATATGGATAGTGTGTGCTCATGCAGGATATGGACAGCGTGTGTTCATGCAGGATATGGAGAGTGTGTTTGCTCTGTTCATGATATGGAGTGTTTGTGTTCTGTGCAGGATATAAAATGTGAGTGCTCTGTGCAGGATTGGAGTGTGTGTGCTCTGTGCAAAATATAGAGAGTATGTGCTCTGTGCAGGATATGGAGAGTGTGTGCTCTGTGCAGGATATGGAGAGTGTGTGCTCTGTGCAGGATATGGAGAGGGTGTGCTCATGCAAGATATGGAGAGTGTGTGTGCTCTGTGCAGGATATGGAGTGTGTCTGCTCTGTGCAGGATATGGAGAGTGTGCGCTCTGTGCAGGATATGGAGTGGGTGTGCTCTGTGCAGGATGTGGAGAGTGTGCGTGCTCTTTGCAGGATATGCAGTGTGTGTGCTCTGTACAGGATATGGAGTGTGTGTACTCTGTTCTGGATATGGAGAGTGTGTGTTCTCTGTGACGGATATGAAGTTTGTGCACTTCATGCAGGATATGGAGTGTGTGTGCTCTGTGCCGGATACTGAGTGTGTGTGCTGTATGCAGAATATGGAGAGTGTGCGCTCTGTGCAGGATATGGAGAGTATTTTTTCTGTGCAGGATATGGAGTGTGTGTGCTCTGTGCAGGATATGGAGTGTGTGTGCTCTTTGCAGGATATGGAGAGTGTGCGCTCTGTGCAGGATATGGAGAGCGTGTGCTCATGCAGGATATGGAGAGCGTGTGTTCATGCAGGATATGGAGAGCGTGTGCTCATGCAGGATATGGAGAGTGTGCGCTCTGTGCAGGATATGGAGAGCGTGTGCTCATGCAGGATATGGAGAGCGTGTGTTCATGCAGGATATGGAGAGTGTGTTTGCTCTGTTCATGACATGGAGTGTTTGTGTTCTGTGCAGGATATAAAATGTGTGTGCTCTGTGCAGGATTGGAGTGTGTGCGCTCTGTGCAAAATATAGAGAGTATGTGCTCTGTGCAGGATATGGAGAGTGTGTGCTCTGTGCAGGATATGGAGAGTGTGTGCTCTGTGCAGGATATGGAGAGGGTGTGCTCATGCAAGATATGGAGAGCGTGTGCTCATGCAGGATATAGAGAGTGTGTGTGCTCTGTGCAGGAAATGGAGTGTGTCTGCTCTGTGCAGGATATGGAGAGTGTGTGTGCTCTGTGCGGGATATGAAGTTTGTCTGCTCTATGCAGGAAATGGAGAGTGTGTGGTTTGTGCAGGATATGGAGTGTTTGTGCTCTGTGCAGGATATGGAGAGTGTGTGTGCTCTTTGCAGGATATGCAGAGTGTGTGCTCTGTGCCGGATATGGAGAGTGTATGCTCTGGGCAGCATATGGAGAGTGTATGTGTTCTTTGCAGGATATGGAGTCTTTGTGTTCTGTACATGATATGGAGTGTTTGTCTTCTGTGCATGATATGGAGTGTGTGTGCTATGTGCAGGAAATGGAGTGTGTGTGCTCTGCGCAGGATATGGAGTGTGTGTGCTCTGCGCAGGATATAGATTGTATGTGCTCTGTGCAGGATGTGGAGTGCGTGTGCTCTGTGCAGGATATGGAGTGTGTGCTCTGTGCAGCATATGGAGAGTGTGTGTGCTCTGTGCAGCATATGGAGTGTTTGTGTTCTGTGCATGATATGGAGTGTGTGTGCTCTGTGCAGGATATGGAGTGTGTGTGCTCTGTGCAGGATATGGAGTGTGTGTGCTCTGCGCAGGATATAAAGTGTGTGTGCTCGTTGCAGGATTTGGACTGTGTGTGCTCTGTGCAGGAAATGGAGAATGTGCGCTCTGTGTAGGATATGAAGTGTGTGTGCTCTGTGCAGGATATGGAGTGTGTGCTCTGTGCAGGATATGGAGAGTGTGTGATTTGTGCAGAATATGGAGAGTGTGTGTGCTCTTTGAAGGATATGGAGAGTGTTTACTCTGTGCAGGATATGGAGTGTTTGTGCTCTGTGCAGGAAATGGAGTGTGTGTGCTCTGCGCAGGATATGGAGTGTGTGTGCTCTGCGCAGGATTTAGAGTGTATGTGCTCTGTGCAGGATATGGAGTGCGTGTGCTCTGTGCAGGATATGGAGTGTGTGTGCTCTATGCAGGACATGGAGAGTGTGTGTGCTCTTTGCAGAATATGGAGTGTGTGTGCTCTGTGCAGAATATGATGTGTGTGTGCTCTGTGCAGGATATGGAGTGTGTGTGCTCTGTGCAGGATATGGAGTGTGTGTGCTCAGCGCAGGATATGGAGTGTGTGTGCTCTGCGCAGGATATGGAGTGTGTGTGCTCTTTGCAGGATATGGAGTGTGTGTGCTCTGCGCAGGATATGGAGTGTGTGTGCTCTGCGCAGGATATGGAGTGTGTGTGCTCTGCGCAGGATATGGAGACAGTGCGCTTTGTGCAGGATATGGAGAGTGTGCGCTCTGTGCAGGATATGGAGTGGGTGTGCTCTGTGCAGGATATGGAGAGTGTGCGTGCTCTTTGCAGGATATGGAGTGTGTGTGCTCTGTACAGGATATGGAGTGTGTGTACTCTGTGCTGGATATGGAGAGTGTGTGTTCGCTGTGACGGATATGAAGTTTGTGCACTTCATGCAGGATATGGAGTGTGTGTGCTCTTTGCCGGATACTGAGTGTGTGTGCTGTATGCAGGATATGGAGAGTGTGCGCTCTGTGCAGGATATGGAGAGTATTTTTTCTGTGCAGGATATGGAGTGTGTGTGCTCTGTGCAGGATATGGAGAGTGTGTGCTCTTTGCAGGATATGGAGAGTGTGCGCTCTGTGCAGGATATGGAGAGCGTGTGCTCATACCGGATATGGAGAGCGTGTGTTCATGCAGGATATGGAGAGTGCTTTTGCTCTGTTCATGATATGGAGTGTTTGTGTTCTGTGCAGGATATAAAATGTGTGTGCTCTGTGCAGGATTGGAGTGTGTGTGCTCTGTGCAAAATATAGAGAGTATGTGCTCTGTGCAGGATATGGAGAGTGTGTGCTCTGTGCAGGATATGGAGAGTGTGTGCTCTGTGCAGGATATGGAGAGGGTGTTCTCATGCAAGATATGGAGAGCGTGTGCTAATGCAGGATATAGAGAGTGTGTGTGCTGTGTGCAGGATATGGAGTGTGTCTGCTCTGTGCAGGATATGGAGAGTGTGTGTGTGCTCTGAGCGGGATATGAAGTTTGTCTGCTCTATGCAGGAAATGGAGAGTGTGTGGTTTGTGCAGGATATGGAGTGTTTGTGCTCTGTGCAGGATATGGAGAGTGTGTGTGCTCTTTGCAGGATATGCAGAATGTGTGCTCTGTGCAGGATATAGAGAGTGTATGCTCTGGGCAGCATATGGAGAGTGTATGTGTTCTTTGCAGGATATGGACTCTTTGTGTTCTGTACATGATGTGGAGTGTTTGTCTTCTGTGCATGATATGGAGTGTGTGTGCTATGTGCAGGAAATGGAGTGTGTGTGCTCTGCGCAGGATATGGAGTGTGTGTGCTCTGCGCAGGATATAGAGTGTATGTGTTCTGTGCAGGATGTGGAGTGCGTGTGCTCTGTGCAGGATATGGAGTGTGTGCTCTGTGCAGCATATGGAGAGTGTGTGTGCTCTGTGCAGCATATGGAGTGTTTGTGTTATGTGCATGATATGGAGTGTTTGTGTTCTGTGCATGATATGGAGTGTGTGTGCTCTGTGCAGGATATGGAGTGTGTGTGCTCTGTGCAGGATATGGAGTGTGTGTGCTCTGTGCAGGATATGGAGTGTGTGTGCTCTGCGCAGGATATAAAGTGTGTGTGCTCCTTGCAGGATTTGGACTGTGTGTGCTCTGTGCAGGAAATGGAGAATGTGCGCTCTGTGTAGGATATGAAGTGTGTGTGCTCTGTGCAGGATATGGAGAGTGTGTGATTTGTGCAGAATATGGAGAGTGTGTGTGCTCTTTGAAGGATATGGAGAGTGTTTACTCTGTGCAGGATATGGAGTGTGTGTGCTCTGTGCAGGATATGGAGAATGTGCGCTCTGTGTAGGATATGGAATGTGTGTGCTCTTTGCAGGATATGGGGAGTCTGTGCTCTGTGCAGGATATGGAGTGTGTGTGTGCTCTTTACAGGATATGGAGTGTTTCTGCTCGGTGCAGGATATGGAGTGTGTGCTCTGTGCAGCATATGGAGTGTGTGCGCTCTGTGCAGGATATGGAGAGTATTTTTTCTGTGCAGGATATGGAGTGTGTGTGCTCTGTGCAGGATATGGAGAGTGTGTGCTCTTTGCAGGATATGGAGAGTGTGCGCTCTGTGCAGGATATGGATAGTGTGCGCTCTTTGCAGGATATGGAGAGCGTGGGCTCATGCAGGATATGGACAGCGTGTGTTCATGCAGGATATGAAGAGTGTGTTTGCTCTGTTCATGACATGGAGTGTTTGTGTTCTGTGCAGGATATAAAATGTGAGTGCTCTGTGCAGGATTGGAGTGTGTGTGCTCTGTGCAAAATATAGAGAGTATGTGCTCTGTGCAGGATATGGAGAGTGTGTGCTCTGTGCAGGATATGGAGAGTGTGTGCTCTGTGCAGGATATGGAGAGGGTGTGCTCATGCAAGATATGGAGAGTGTGTGTGCTCTGTGCAGGATATGGAGTGTGTCTGCTCTGTGCAGGATATGGAGAGTGTGCGCTCTGTGCAAGATATCTAGTGGGTGTGCTCTGTGCAGGATGTGGAGAGTGTGCGTGCTCTTTGCAGGATATGCAGTGTGTGTGCTCTGTACAGGATATGGAGTGTGTGTACTCTGTGCTGGATATGGAGAGTGTGTGTTCTCTGTGACGGATATGAAGTTTGTGCACTTCATGCAGGATATGGAGTGTGTGTGCTCTGTGCCGGATACTGAGTGTGTGTGCTGTATGCAGTATATGGAGAGTGTGCGCTCTGTGCAGGATATGGAGAGTATTTTTTCTGTGCAGGATATAGAGTGTGTGTGCTCTGTGCAGGATATGGAGTGTGCGTGCTCTTTGCAGGATATGGAGAGTGTGCGCTCTGTGCAGGATATGGAGAGCGTGTGCTCATGCAGGATATGGAGAGCGTGTGTTCATGCAGGATATGGAGAGTGTGTTTGCTCTGTTCATGATATGGAGTGTTTGTCTTCTGTGCAGGATATAAAATGTGTGTGCTCTGTGCAGGATTGGAGTGTGTGCGCTCTGTGCAAAATATAGAGAGTATGTGCTCTGTGCAGGATATGGAGAGTGTGTGCTCTGTGCAGGATATGGAGAGTGTGTGCTCTGTGCAGGATATGGAGAGGGTGTGCTCATGCAAGATATGGAGAGCGTGTGCTCATGCAGGATATAGAGAGTGTGTGTGCTCTGTGCAGGATATGGAGTGTGTCTGCTCTGTGCAGGATATGGAGAGTGTGTGTGCTCTGTGCGGGATATGAAGTTTGTCTGCTCTATGCAGGAAATGGAGAGTGTGTGGTTTGTGCAGGATATGGAGTGTTTGTGCTCTGTGCAGGATATGGAGAGTGTGTGTGCTCTTTGCAGGATATGCAGAGTGTGTGCTCTGTGCAGGATATGGAGAGTGTATGCTCTGGGCAGCATATGGAGAGTGTATGTGTTCTTTGCAGGATATGGAGTCTTTGTGTTCTGTACATGATATGGAGTGTTTGTCTTCTGTGCATGATATGGAGTGTGTGTGCTATGTGCAGGAAATGGAGTGTGTGTGCTCTGCGCAGGATATGGAGTGTGTGTGCTCTGCGCAGGATATAGATTGTATGTGCTCTGTGCAGGATGTGGAGTGCGTGTGCTCTGTGCAGGATATGGAGTGTGTGCTCTGTGCAGCATATGGAGAGTGTGTGTGCTCTGTGCAGCATATGGAGTGTGTGTGCTCTGTGCAGGATATGGAGTGTGTGTGCTCTGTGCAGGATATGGAGTGTGTGTGCTCTGCGCAGGATATAAAGTGTGTGTGCTCGTTGCAGGATTTGGACTGTGTTTGCTCTGTGCAGGAAATGGAGAATGTGCGCTCTGTGTAGGATATGAAGTGTGTGTGCTCTGTGCAGGATATGGAGTGTGTGCTCTGTGCAGGATATGGAGAGTGTGTGATTTGTGCAGAATATGGAGAGTGTGTGTGCTCTTTGAAGGATATGGAGAGTGTTTACTCTGTGCAGGATATGGAGTGTGTGTGCTCTGTGCAGGATATGGAGAATGTGCGCTCTGTGCAGGATATGGAGAATGTGCGCTCTTTGCAGGATATGGGGAGTGTGTGCTCTGTGCAGGATATGGAGTGTGTGTGTGCTCTATACAGGATATGGAGTGTTTCTGCTCGGTGCAGGATATGGAGTGTGTGCTCTGTGCAGGATATGGAGTGTGTGCGCTCTGTGCAGGATATAGAGAGTATTTTTTCTGTGCAGGATATGGAGTGTGTGTGCTCTGTGCAGGATATGGAGAGTGTGTGCTCTTTGCAGGATATGGAGAGTGTGCGCTCTGTGCAGGATATGGATAGTGTGGGCTCTTTGCAGGATATGGAGAGCGTGTGCTCATGCAGGATATGGAGAGCGTGTGTTCATGCAGGATATGGAGAGTGTGTTTGCTCTGTTCATGATATGGAGTGTTTGTGTTCTGTGCAGGATATAAAATGTGAGTGCTCTGTGCAGGATTGGAGTGTGTGTGCTCTGTGCAGGATATGGAGAGGGTGTGCTCATGCAAGATATGGAGAGCGTGTGCTCATGCAGGATATGGAGAGTGTGTGTGCTCTGTGCAGGATATGGAGTGTGTCTGCTCTGTGCAGGATATGGAGAGTGTGTGTGCTCTGTGCGGGATATGAAGTTTGTCTGCTCTATGCAAGAAATGGAGAGTATAGGTTTGTGCAGGATATGGAGTGTTTGTGCTCTGTGCAGGATATGGAGAGTGTGTGTGCTCTTTGCAGGATATGCAGAGTGTGTGCTCTGTGCAGGATATGGAGAGTGTATGCTCTGGGCAGCATATGGAGAGTGTATGTGTTCTTTGCAGGATATGGAGTCTTTGTGTTCTGTACATGATATGGAGTGTTTTTCTTCTGTGCATGATATGGAGTGTGTGTGCTATGTGCAGGAAATGGAGTGTGTGTGCTCTGCGCAGGATATGGAGTGTGTGTGCTCTGCGCAGGATATAGAGTGTATGTGCTCTGTGCAGGATATGAACTTGGTGAGCTCTATGCAGGAAATGGAGAGTGTGTGCTCTGTGCAGGATATGGAGTGTTTGTGCTCTGTGCAGGATATGGAGTGTGTGCTCTGTGCAGCATATGGAGAGTGTGTGTGCTCTGTGCAGCATATGGAGTGTTTGTGTTCTGTGCATGATATGGAGTGTTTGTGTTCTGTGCATCATATGGAGTGTGTGTGCTCTGTGCAGGATATGGAGTGTGTGTGCTCTGTGCAGGATATGGAGAGTGTGTGTGCTCTTTGCAGGATATGCAGAGTGTGTGCTCTGTGCAGGATATGGAGAGTGTATGCTCTGGGCAGCATATGGAGAGTGTATGTGTTCTTTGCAGGATATGGAGTCTTTGTGTTCTGTACATGATATGGAGTGTTTGTCTTCTGTGCATGATATGGAGTGTGTGTGCTATGTGCAGGAAATGGAGTGTGTGTGCTCTGCGCAGGATATGGAGTGTGTGTGCTCTGCGCAGGATATAGAGTGTATGTGCTCTGTGCAGGATGTGGAGTGCGTGTGCTCTGTGCAGGATATGGAGTGTATGTGCTCTATGCAGGACATAAGGAGTGTATGTGCTCTTTGCAGGATATGGAGTGTGTGTGCTCTGTGCAGGATATGGAGTGTGTGTGCTCTGTGCAGGATATGGTGAGTGTGCGCTTTGTGCAGAATATGGAATGTGTGTGCTCTGTGCAGGATATAGAGTGTGTGTGCTCTGTGCAGGATATGGAGTGTGTGTGCTCCGTGCAGGATATGGAACGTGTGTGCTCTGTGCAGGATATGAACTTGGTGAGCTCTATGCAGGAAATGGAGAGTGTGTGCTCTGTGCAGGATATGGAGTGTGTGCTCTGTGCAGCATATGGAGAGTGTGTGTGCTCTGTGCAGCATATGGAGTGTTTGTGTTCTGCGCATGATATGGAGTGTTTGTGTTCTGTGCATCATATGGAGTGTGTGTGCTCTGTGCAGGATATGGAGTGTGTGTGCTCTGTGCAGGATATGGGGAGTGTGTGCTCTGTGTTGGATATGGAATGTGTGTGCTCTTTGCAGGATATGGGGAGTGTGTGCTCTGTGCAGGATATGGAGTGTGTGTGTGCTCTTTACAGGATATGGAGTGTTTCTGCTCGGTGCAGGATATGGAGTGTGTGCTCTGTGCCGGACACTGAGTGTGTGTGCTCTATGCAGGATATGGAGAGTGTGCGCTTTGTGCTGGATATCAAGTGTATATACTCTGTGCAGGACATGGAGTGTGTATGTGCTCGTGCAGGATATAAAGTGTGTGTGCTCTGTGCAGGATATGGAATGTGTGTGCACTGCGCTGGATATAAAGTTTGTGTGCTCTGTGCAGGATATGGAGTGTATATGCTCTGTGAAGGACATGGAGTGTGTGTGTGCTCTGTGCAAGATATGGAGTGTGTGTGCTCTGTGCAGGATATGGAGAATGTGCGCTCTGTGTAGGATATGGAGTGTGTGTGCTCTGTGCAGGATATGGAGTGTGTGCTCTGTGCAGGATATGGAGTGTGTGCGGTCTGTGCAGGATATGGAGAGTGTGTGATTTGTGCAGCATATGGAGAGTGTGTGTGCTCTTTGCAAGATATGGAGAGTGTTTACTCTGTGCCGGACACTGAGTGTGTTTGCTCTGTGCAGGATATGGAGAATGTGCTCTCTGTGTAGGATATGGAATTTGTGTGCTCTGTGCAGGATATGGAGTGTGTGTGCTCTGTGCAGGATATGGAGAGTGTGTGCTCTTTGCAGGACATGGAGAGTGTGCGCTCTTTGCAGGATATGGAGTGTGTGTGCTCTATGCAGGATATGGAGAGTGTGCGCTCTGGGCTGGATATAAAGTGTGTGTGCTCTGTGCAGGATATGGAGTGTATATACTCTGTGCAGGACATGGAGTGTGTGTGTGCTCTGTGCAGGATATGGAGTGTGTTTGCTCTGTGCAGGATATGGAGAATGTGCGCTCTGTGTAGGATATGGAGTGTGTGTGCTCTGTGCAGGATATGGAGTGTGTGCGGTCTGTGCAGGATATGGAGAGTGTGTGATTTGTGCAGCATATGGAGAGTGTGTGTGCTCTTTGCAAGATATGGAGAGTGTTTACTCTGTGCAGGATATGGAGTGAGTGTGCTCTGTGGAGGATATGGAGAATGTGCTCTCTGTGTAGGATATGGAATATGTGTGCTCTGTGCAGGATATGGAGTGTGTGTGCTCTGTGCAGGATATGGAGAGTGTGTGCTCTTTGCAGGATATGGAGAGTGTGCGCTCTTTGCAGGACATGGTGTGTGTGTTGTGTGCATGATATGGAGTGTTTGTGTTCTGTGCAGGATATAAAGTGTGTGTGCTCTGTGCAGGATATGGAGTGTATATGCTCTGTGAAGGACATGGAGTGTGTGTGTGCTCTGTGCAAGATATGGAGTGTGTGTGCTCTGTGCAGGATATGGAGAATGTGCGCTCTGTGTAGGATATGGAGTGTGTGTGCTCTGTGCAGGATATGGAGTGTGTGCTCTGTGCCGGATATGGAGTGTGTGCGGTCTGTGCAGGATATGGAGAGTGTGTGATTTGTGCTGCATATGGAGAGTGTGTGTGCTCTTTGCAAGATATGGAGAGTGTTTACTCTGTGCAGGATATGGAGTGAGTCTGCTCTGTGGAGGATATGGAGAATGTGCTCTCTGTGTAGGATATGGAATATGTGTGCTCTGTGCAGGATATGGAGTGTGTGTGCTCTGTGCAGGATATGGAGAGTGTGTGCTCTTTGCAGGATATGGAGAGTGTGCGCTCTTTGCAGGACATGGTGTGTGTGTTGTGTGCATGATATGGAGTGTTTGTGTTCTGTGCAGGATATAAAGTGTGTGTGCTCTGTGCAGGATATGGAATGTGTGCGCTCTGTGCAAAATATGGAGAGTATGTTCTGTGTGCAGGATGTGGAGTGTGTGTGCTCTGTGCAGGATATGGAGAGTGTGTGTTTTTTGCAGGATATGGTGAGTGTGTGCTCTTTGCCGGATATGGAGAGTGTGTGCTCTGTGCAGGATATAGAGAGCGTGGGCTCATGCAGGCTATGGAGAGCGTGTGCTCATGCAGGATATGGAGTGTTTGTGCTCTGTGCAGGACATGGAGAGTGTGTGCGCTCTGCGCAGGATAGGGAGAGTTTGTGTTCTGTGCAGGATATGGAGTGTGTGTGCTCCTTGCAGGATATAGAGTGTATGCTCTTTGCAGGATATGCAGAGTGTGTGCTCTGTGCAGGATATGGAGAGTGTATGCTCTGGGCAGCATATGGAGAGTGTGTGTGTTCTTTGCAGGATATGGAGTGTTTGTGTTCTGTGCATGATATGGAGTGTTTGTCTTCTGTGCATGATATGGAGTGTGTGTGCTATGTGCAGGAAATGGAGTGTGTGTGCTCTGCGCAGGATATGGAGTGTTTGTGCTCTGCGCAGGATATAGAGTGTATGTGCTCTGTGCAGGATATGGAGTGTGTGTGCTCTGTGCAGGATATGGAGTGTGTGTGCTCTATGCAGGACATGGAGAGTGTGTGTGCTCTTTGCAGGATATGGAGTGTGTGTGCTCTGTGCAGGATATAGAGTGTGTGTGCTCTGTGCAGGATATGGAGTGTGTGTGCTCTGCGCAGGATAGGGAGAGTTTGTGTTCTGTGCAGGATATGGAGTGTGTGTGCTCCTTGCAGGATATAGAGTGTATGCTCTTTGCAGGATATGCAGAGTGTGTGCTCTGTGCAGGATATAGAGAGTGTATGCTCTGGGCAGCATATGGAGAGTGTGTGTGTTCTTTGCAGGATATGGAGTGTTTGTCTTCTGTGCATGATATGGAGTGTGTGTGCTATGTGCAGGAAATGGAGTGTGTGTGCTCTGTGCAGGATATGGAGTGTGTGTGCTCTGTGCAGGATATGGAGAGTGTGTGTTCTTTGCAGGATATGGAGAGTGTGTGCTCTTTGCAGGATATGGAGACTGTGTGCTCTGTGCAGGATATGGAGAGCGTGTGCTCATGCAGGATATGGAGAGCGTGTGCTCATGCAGGATATGGAGAGTGTTTGTGCTCTGTGCAGGATATGGAGTGTGTCTGCTCTGTGCAGGATATGTAGAGTGTGTGTGCTCTGTGCGGGATATGGAGGGTTTGTGCTCTGTGCAGGATATGCAGAGTGTGTGTGCTATGCGCAGGATATGGAGTGTTTGTGTTCTGTGCAGGATATGGAATGTGTGCTCTTTGCAGGATATGCAGAGTGTGTGCTCTGTGCAGGATATGGAGAGTGTGTGCTCTTTGCAGGATATGGAGAGTGTGTGCTCTGTGCAGGATATGGAAAGTGTGTGCTCTGTGCAGGATATGGAGTGCTTGTCTTCTGTGCATGATATGGAGTGTGTGTGCTCTGTGCCGGATATGGTGTGTGTGCTATGTGCAGGATATGGAGTGTGTGTGCTCTGCGCAGGATATAGAGTGTATGTGCTCTGTGCAGGATATGGAGTGTGTGTGCTCTGTGCAGGATATAGAGTGTATGTGCTCTATGCAGGACATGGAGAGTGTGTGTGCTCTTTGCAGGATATGGAGTGTGTGTGCTCTCTGCAGGATATGGAGTGTGTGTGCTCTGTGCAGGATATGGAGTGTGTGTGCTCTGTGCTGGATATAGAGAGTGTGTGTGCTCTTTGCAGGATATGGAGAGTGTGCTCTGTGCAGGATATGGAGTGTGTGTGCTCTTTGCAGGATATGGAGTGTGTGTGCTCTGTGCAGGATATGGAGTGTGTGTGCTCTGCGCAGGATATGGAGTGTGTGTGCTCTGCGCAGGATATGGAGTGTGTGTGCTCTGTGCAGGATATGGAGAGTGTGCGCTTTGTGCAGGATATGGAGAGTGTGCGCTCTGTGCAGGATATGGAGTGTGTGTGCTCTGTGCAGGATATGGAGAGTGTGCGCTCTGTGCAGGATATGGAGGGTGTGTGCTCTGTGCAGGATATGGAGAGTGTGCGCTCTGTGCAGGATATGGAGTGTGTGTGCTCTGTGCAGGTTATGGAGAGTTTTTGCTCTGTGCAGGATATGGAGAGTGTGCGCTTTGTGCAGGATATGGAGAGTTTTTGCTCTGTGTAGAATATGGAGTGTGTGCCCTCTGTGCAGGATATGGAGTGCGTGTGCTCTGTGCAGGATATGGAGTGTTTGTCTTCTATGCATGATATGGAGTGTGTGTGCTCTGTGCCGGATATGGTGTGTGTGCTATGTGCAGGATATGGAGTGTGTGTGCTCTGCTCAGGATATGGAGTGTGTGTGCTCTGCGCAGGATACGGAGTGTGTGTGCTCTGCGCAGGATATGGAGTGTGTGTGCTCTGCGCAGGATATAGAGTGTATGTGCTCTGTGCAGGATATGGAGTGTGTGTGCTCTGTGCAGGATATGGAGTGTATGTGCTCTATGCAGGACATGGGGAGTGTGTGTGCTCTTTGCAGGATATGGAGTGTGTCTGCTCTGTGCAGGATATGGAGTGTGTGTGCTCTGTGCAGGATATGGAGTGTGTGTGCTCTGTGCAGGATACAGAGAGTGTGTCTTCTCTTTGCAGAATATGGAGAGTTTGCGCTCTGTGCAGGATATGGAGTGTGTGTGCTCTGTGCAGGATATGGAGTGTGTGTGCTCTGTGCAGGATATGGAGTGTGTGTGCTCTGCGCAGGATATGGAGTGTGTGTGCTCTGCGCAGGATATGGAGTTTGTGCGCTCTGTGCAGGATATGGAGTGTGTGTGCTCTTTGCAGGATATGGAGAGTGTGCGCTCTGTGCAGGATATGGAGTGTGTGTGCTCTGTGCAGGCTATGGAGAGTTTTTGCTCTGTGCAGGATATGGAGAGTGTGCGCTTTGTGCAGGATATGGAGAGTTTTTGCTCTGTGTAGAATATGGAGTGTGTGCCCTCTGTGCAGGATATGGAGTGCGTGTGCTTCTGCTCTGCGTAGGGTTGTATTTTACAAGCTGTTAATTTCTCTAATCTAGCAGTTTTTAATGCAGTATTATTTTTAAAAAATCTTTTATCACATTCTGCTGGATGTGAGCCAGGAGGACCTCTTCTGTGGGCACTTCGGTCCGTATTAAAAACAATGAGAAATCTTCTTGTGCCTAAAATTGTGCAGCCAGTAACCTACAACTGATCAAAGTGAAGACTAAGATCAATCAATGGAGAGAATTCTGTTTATAACCTCCACTCTTTTGGCTTTTTATTTGCCAGAATAATTTGCAAAAGGGGCAACATTATATTTCCGAGGGGTTCATTAGTTTAAAGGGGGTTTTAAATGAATATTAATATTTAATATTGCAAATATATATGCTGCTCATGCCCTAGCAACCCAGTGTGTCATCAGTATCAAGGCTGCCATTATACTATTATACCCCATAACCACATTGAGCAGCAATAGACATGTAACTCTAAATTATCATTAGTGGATGTACACTAGAAGTTTTTACACAGCTGAATGTATCTCTGGGTACCCAAACATCAAGGTGAGCCAAAAATGTAGTGATTTCATTCCATATTGGTGGAGGTTGAATCCATAATTCTTTCCCAATTGAAGAAATAGTGGACACCATCCATTCAAACTTTACCATCTGAAAGATGAATTCAATGAAAAGGTAAATGATATTTGGCAAACTTGTAATGTTTTGAATTTTTGAGAGGAAAAATAAATGATGTACAATTACAATTGAATACCTGAATATGAGAAGGGCCCTAGTCCACAGCATAGTGTTCTGAGAAAATTAAAAAAAATCATATATTGTTGAGTTCTTAATTGATGGTATTGCTGTTTATGTGACAACCCATGTATTCATATCTAAATGTAAAATGGCATAGAACATGATTATACACACTTCGGCTGCACCATTGGGATGCGTTTAGTACAATGGATTTGGGCCCTTCTTATAATCATATCGCAGGAAAACATTGGCTTATTGAGTTTTTATCACATTTTCCTTGTTTCAGTTAAAACTAAAGACACTCGTATAGGTCAAACCAAGGCAGCACAATCCAAATCTCCTGGGAGCGAAGTTGACTTATGGTGTCATATGATTTCAAGATGGCTGCCATGGCAGCCATATTGTTTCACGGATCGTGGTGAAAATCATATCGGGTCCATCCTTGATGTATAGCAATGCACTGACAAAATTTCAGACAAATCCGTGCATTGTTACTTTTTGAGTTATGTTGTTCACAGACAGACAGACAGGGGCGAAAACATGACCTCCACCCCAACTTCGTTGGCGGAGGGAATACACAGTATGTAGAGGCTTTATACACACATGCAACATATTGGCACTTCATTATGAATTACTTTATTTAAATTCAGTTACGGGCATTTTGTTCCTGTTGTTATGGCTGCTTCAACTTTCCCACTTGTGCTAACATACTCCTTACCCTCTGCTCTCAAACTTTTCCTCTTATTTGCCTTCCATTCTTTCTCACTTTTTCGTTCCCCCCCCCCCCCCCCCCATGAATTTCATAATCATTGAGATCATTCTGAAAATCTTCTATGTCGAACAAGTGTGGCACAGACATTCGTCAACAAAGGGCGCTATCTGTGTTTGTAAAACAAAGACCCAAGTCCAGGAGTTGGACTCATCTTTTATACGTGCCAGTTTTCTAGTAGGCTGTAGTAGTAGTTATAGAGTGGACTTGGGCCCATCATTCATACACACGGTAGTCCTGTTTTAATGACAGTTCTTTATGTTTAACTCAAATGGGCCAAATTATGGACTTGGGCCCTTCTCATATTCAGGTATTCAATTGTTGGCCATTTAGACCAAAAAGCATAACATGAACTTGGGAATCTTAGTCGAATTGCTTTGTTGTACATTCTCTTCCGTTCCTCAGGTCATTACATAAAAAGCACCAGATAAAAAAAACATCAACCCGTTAACAATCTGGCATTGCAATTGTAATGAGAACGAAAATCACCATTCACAGAGGTCTTTGGAGTGCTTTGTCAGTGTAAAGAATTAGCGTTATGCGTCGCATACAGATATTGTTTTACACTGCTCTCTGGCGTATAAAATGAAGAACAACACCGAATTCGATTGCTCGATGATCAGCACTTTGACCTGTATGTACCGCACATGCGCCCTTCCGCAATAACAACATGGCAGCGAAAATACAGCAGTTGTGCACGGATATTTTCCCTGCTCAGCTTAATCCGTTACATGTTATTATTTCCAAAACTCAGATCCGTAATTTATTGCAAAACGTCTGTGAGTCCACCTGCGTGCTTCTGTTGTCGACCCAGAGGCGAAAGGCTCCCTCCAAGACAAATATTTTGGTCTGCGCGCACCTGACGACGGAGGAAGAGTTACCGGCGTGCACCCCAGTTGCAGACAGCAATGAACCTCTGAAGCTTTACACGAGCAAACATTTCCACCGACATTACGGGCTTCCCCCTGACATTGAGGGAACTGTACGTGTAACGTCACCGATAGGATTGAGTAAAATTGTGTTAGGGGCACGAAGCAGGCAAACTTTCAAATGGGCGAGTTCAGATAAATTCTCAAATGGACTGCTAATACTTGCATCATGTCAGAAACAAACTCTTCTGGCCAGACAAGGCGACGTACTCCTTGTACCTTATCATCCACTGTTCGGTGAAGATATCGCTCAGGTTCAACAACATTTATTCGACTTGGTTGTGTTGGAGTGCGGTCCTGTCACGCAGGGAATAATTACGATAAACACCAGCATTGCGGTTATAGACTGCAGGGATCTGGCACTGAACCATAGCGCAGTGGAGTTATCCAGCAACGCGCCACAGAGCAGAATTCTCACCTCGGTGTACGCTTCGGA
Organism: Gymnothorax reevesii; assembly: GCA_029721435.1. Classification (NCBI taxonomy): domain Eukaryota; kingdom Metazoa; phylum Chordata; class Actinopteri; order Anguilliformes; family Muraenidae; genus Gymnothorax; species Gymnothorax reevesii. Next base: position 45,281,382 of record CM056592.1, read on the forward strand.
TTTCGCACATTATGCCAATAGTCTCAGCAATAGTTCATTGTTGGATAATAAGCCATTACTGAGCGCGGAATTCCCGGTTGTTCTCCAGGCGTTGGAGAGCAGGATTGACGTTAGAGTTGTCGATGTTCATCGTCTTCTCCGGCAGAGTAGAATCAGACCAGTGGCAGAGCTGGATTCTGCTGTAGATGTGGACGGTTCGGTTTTCATGAGCAAGGGTTTACTGCTTAAACTGGGACTGTTTAATCGGGAGTGGGTGGTGGTTTCAGCCGTCAGCCCCCCAACTGATGAAAATAAAGCCAGCGGCAGAGGCGAGCCCTCGCAGGGGTCTGCGGGCTGTGATCAGAGGAAGACCTGCGCTCACATCGCGGCTGTATTTGCTACTGACTTCATGAGGTCACCAGATTTAGATCTGCAAGACAAAGTGGGCTATGTTTCCCCCACGTTTTGGTTCAACCTAACCAATGGAGAGGCCGTACCAGTCTGCAGCCGAGCCTTGAAAGTTAAGGTGAGAACCAGCAGTGTGATTTGAAGGTGAAATATTCTGATTACTGGGTCATTATTATTAATTAATGTTAAATTTGTGTTCATATTTCTGTTGTTCTATCCTGTGGTTCCATACATGTTTTGCCGCACCTTTATTATTTTTCTCATCAAGATAATGAGCTGCAAAGTGATGACCGCTTGCTGGTGATGCATACCATAATTATCGAAAAAACATAATTTGCCCACCTCCTAGTCTGACCGTGCTCAATCAAAATGAGCTCATATTTCAAATTGCTGACTTAATTGCTGGTTAACACATGGAATGACAAGAGTTTGCTTACTAGATTTAGCAATCTGCTGTTTACGTTATCAGTCGTGTGGTAAACTTCCGCTACGTCAGAACTTATTTGGCTAAGGCCGCTAAACTGTTCCTATCCCATATTTTGGGCAGTAACTCTATTGGTTAAGATGAAAACCACTTCAAGTGAGCATATAAACTTTTTGTGCAACTTAGAGGAAGTTTGTTAGTTTTTTTGCCAGTTCCATCTCTTCTTTTCCAGTGCAAATTTTCAAAATGCACACAAGAATAGTAAGATGGAAACTTGACTAGTGACTACATTTTCCCCCTGTCTAGTGTTAGGGTGAGCAGCTACCAAAGCCCTCTGTGTGTAGTATGGCATTACCCTGATGTGTGGTGATCAATGTATGTTGAACCTTTAGTCACTGTTTTCAATGTTTTAAATGTGATTCTCTTTTAACCTGCAATTGCAACTTATGGGATCTCTATGGGATCTCTGACACCCTGTGAGAGTAGGGTTTGTTGAGCCAGCTCACACAAAGAAAGTCTGGCTGATATTGAGCTTTGGGTCATTCCATGCCAAATCACCTAATTTTCAGGAAAGTCCCCAGGTGACCCTCTTAGATTTTGCTGAAACTCCATGAAAATGGTCATATATGCAAATAACGAGCACACAGAAAATTTCAAATTTTAAAATTACGGCCGTCCGAAAATATTGCCAGACCCCCCCTCTTTCGCCGTCGCGCGCTGCGTCGCAGATTTTTTTCATTTTCCAATGATCATATTTTTAAATTTGAAAAAGCTACAAAGCTGAAAATTGCTACCTGGGGTAACTTGCACACAAGCTTTCAGAATCTGCAATCAAAAACAGTGCATCTTGCTTCCTTTTGAAGATATGGGCACCTGAAAATGAAAGTTTTTTCTAGCGGAAATTATTTTTGCGATTTTTAGGCTTACCTGGTACCCGAACCATTGATCTGAGGATACCCAAATTGCTGATAAATAATCTCTACATACAGATAAATAACTCCCTGTAAGCATAGACTTATAAATCAATCAGTAAAGGTATGGCTAGCGTCCAAAGTCGGACTTTCACAAAAAAATCTCAAAAATCACCCCTTTTTGGGGGGTCGGTTGACCTTGTGAACAGTTACTCAGGTTAATGAAATTGGCACCACAGAATTATATGTATCTGACCTTTATATGTACCAAATTTCATTGATGTGACTTAAGTCCTTCATAGTTAGGCAGCGTTTCAAAGAAACACCATATTTTCTGATGGCCGTAATTTCAAAACTGCTTGGACTTTTGGCCTGAAATTTTCTGTGTGTTCGTTATTTGCATAAATGAACATTTTCATGGAGTTTCAGCAAAATCTAAGAGGGTCACCTGGAGACCATTAGGTGATTTGGCATGGAATGACCGCTTTATTTTTAGTATATCCCTCATGCCTGCCTACTTTTTTTTTTTTTTACTGAGCTGGAGCTGCGAGATCCACTAATTGGAGCAGCGGGTTATTTGTGCGGTATTTTGAGTGTGCTCAAAGAATGACCACTCTGTGTTTCATTTTCTCAAAAAGTAGAAAAGGTTTATGATTCTGGATATGGCATTCTGGGTAGAGCTGCTATCTGACGATGATTATGTTGTGAGTGAGGGCATTAAGTTTGGCTCTGAAGGTCTTTGTGTTGAATTCCTACAGAGGCATATTGAGCCGCTTCCATGTGCAGCAATACCACTCTCTGAGAGCCAGTCACGCACCGTGTCTCCTCCTTTTGCAAGAGAGCTTCATGTTGACAGGATTGTGTCTCCGGACTACAACGGTCATGTCGTCTTCGACAGTGTCCTCTCTGAACACTTCTGTGTCCCCAGGTTTGAGAATATGTGCACTGAACACAACTCCTGACCCCTGACACACGCTGGTCTGTCTGTTTTTATTACGTGAACACTGCAGAATCTCCTGTATTTATTACATGAACTCTGTCGAATCTGTAGTTTTTATTACATGACCCCTGCAGCATCTCCTGTTAAATATCATGAACTCTGTCGTCATCTGTTTTTATTACATGAACACCACAAAATTTCCTATTTTCATTAAATGAACACTTTAGAATCTCCTTTTTCTTACATGCACACTGCAGCATGTCCTATTTTGATTATACGACCACTGCAGAATCTCCAGATTTCATTGCCCAAACACTGCAGAATCTCCTGTTTCATCATATGAACAGAATTTAGAGTTTTTATTGTATAAGCACTTCCACGAATCCTGCCGAATCTCCTCTTTTTTATCAAATGAACACTTCAAAACCTTCTGTTTTTATTGCATGAGCATTGCTGAATCTCCTTTCACTACACAATCTCTGCAGATACTCCTGTTTTATTACCCAAGCACTGTAGCATCTCTCTTTTTGGTTCACGAACTCTGCCAAATCAATTTTTTATCACAGACCCGTTTCCTCAAAAGTTGAGGAGCTGTGCAAAATGTGAATAAAAACATAATGCAATGATTTGCAAATCTTTAAATCCTATGCAATGCCACATTATGTTTTGTTGGGTTGTGTTATGTTATTTTGGGTTATGTTGTGTTACGTCGTGTGTTGCGTTGTTATGTTGTGTTAAATTACATTGTGTCGTGTTATGTGATGTGCTACATCAGATTACGTTGTGTTGTGTTGTCTTATAATGCGTCATTACATCTCCTCCCCCTGTTGTTGCAGAGTGGTGCAGCAGGGGGATTTGCTCTGCATTCCCACAGAGGGGAACCCAGAGGTCTTATCCAGCAATACTGGGGCTTTCCCAAGGTCCTGTGAGGAACATCCATCACTGTTTCAATTCACTGTTGTCTGTAAAAACATGGATGACTATGTACATAGTTTTTTTTATGTTTTTTTAAATATTTTTTTTAGTTCTTGTGCTATTCAGCCAGATATATACATTCACTGCCTGGCCAAAAAAAAAAGTCAAAGTTTGAAAAGTAAATTGTTTGGAACAAATTCTATAATTGTATCATTATTGCGATTATTAAAATGTAATCAAAGCTACAGGGGTTTCAACTGAATATTTGAGTGTGCAACTTTTTTTGGCTGGGCAGTGTATATACAAAGGAGAAACATCGTCGATTTCCAAAACTTTTCAGATTTAAGTGAAGTTAAACAGTATTTTAGATGCCTTGAAATTTTCATTACTACAGAACGATGAATTGAATCTTGATTTTATTCTGCGTAATAACAATGACTGCCAGTGTAGGGCGAATGGGCAAGTAAGTGCCTCTTATTTCTTATGAACCATACCTGGAGCGGTCTTAAAGTGGCACTATCACGACACGCCCATCTGTGAAATGTATTTATTTGCTAGGATTTGCAAACGTCACAAACTTGCAGAGTGAATCTCATGGATACTTTGAACTTTGTGTCTGCAAGGATTTTCAAAGTGTTTTGATGTCCAGTTTTCGCTATGCCTAATAATAGGACGATTAAACAGATTTACTTGAACGTAATAGCGACAAATGAGGAGACGATTCCAGAGCAGTCAACTCAGGTAGTGCTTTTCATTGATGGAAAAATTCTACTGTTTTAGCTCACTTCCTTGCAAACCTAAAACTAACAAAGATATTACCTTTTGGAGTTTCTGTATCCGGCAAGTGTGAGTGCACTTGCCCCACAAGGAGATCGTGACAAATCAATCAGGGATTCCACATAAAGGGAAAAAATCTCAAGTGCTGCTTTCTCTGCTGTTGTGCTGCCATCCCAAAACCATGCGAAAAGAAAAACCAGCTGAATCTTGTTTTCTATAGCTCTCCATCCAATTACTGAACTTTCTGAGAGTGCAAAATGATAAACAATGAATTAAAAGTTCTCAAATACATTAGAACTTTGAAACTAAAATAACATAAATAAATGTAGTAATACTAAGGGATATCTAATGATTAACAATAATCTAAACCATAAAACAACTGAAATATTCTAGAGCGCAAGGCTTACAACGAGATTTCAAAATTGGAGTCATGATACACACATGATCATGTTATGATGCATCAGAGGCTATGTGGAATGGAAAAAACTTCCTTGATAGAGATGTTTATCACTGATGTGCTGATCGGTGGCTATACCGGTAAGTTAAGATGGGCAGAACCATCACCTATTAAGTAACGATCACTCTCGCCCTGTCTCCCTTCACCCTGCTACTGATTTGCTTTCTCATTAAGACTAACTATCAGACTGGCCAGTTAACCTCTTTGCGCTGATATAGATGCCAGCGTCCCTAAATTTCAAAATTTAAATCCTAAATAATTCTGTAATTGAATTTCTAAATGTCTTGCTTCATTGTTATCAAGCCTAAATAGGCTCATGCATAACAGAAAAAAAATTGGCATTATTTGTATCCTGCGCAAAGGGGTTCATATGTTGCATTACTATTCATAGCATTGCGAAAATTAAACACAAATTGAGTGGCACAGATTTTTGTACGTGTTTAAATATACATTTTTGTACGTGTTTAAATATAAATTTTTAAGTATGGCCAATTTTTGCAGATATGAAAATTGAAATATGTCTTATTTCATGTGCATTTTGACTGCATTTTTTTAAATACTGAAAACTAAATTAGGCACCATTCTGAAAGAATCCCTCAATTTGTCAGTTATTTTTATCATTTTTATAAAAATGGGGTCCGTCAGTCCGTCCGTCCGACACGTTTGTTGTCCGGGCTATAACTTTGAAACTAATCATCCGATTCTGATCATATTTGGCATCGAGGTGTAAAACCACATAAAGGTGTGTCATGAAAAACAATTTTGAAAATTATTTTGTAATTTCTCACGTTTTGGGCCAAAAAGCGACAATTTTCTGGGAAATCTGTAATGTGTCGTGTCCGGGCTATAACTTCGAAACTAATCATCCGATTCTGATCATGTTTGGCATCGAAGTGTAAAATCACATAAAGGTGTGTCATGAAAAACAATTTTGAAAATAATTCTGTAATTTCTCACGTTTTGGGGAAAAAAGCGACAAATTTGTGGGAAATCTGTAATGTGTCGTGTCCGGGCTATAACTTTGAAAATAATCATCCGATTGCGATCATATTTGGCATCAAGGTGTAAAAACACATAAAGGTGCGTCATGAAAACAATTTGGTATAATTTTCCGAGTTTTCTGATGCATACTCTCCGGCCTACTTTTTTTGCAAGGAAATTAACAGCTTTGTGATTAGTACAGTTCTTTAGAAATCTAAATGCATGTAAACATTCTCTATTCAAAAATGCAATGCCAGATGCGGGGGATATTGCTTGACAATGTCAGCAGCTTGTTTATGCTGGTACAGTGATTAGTCCTGCTGAGTCAGTGAATCAACTGTTTGATTGCTAATCCGGCAAAATAAATGGTAACGGGTTGAGAGTATGAAAAGGTAATGATTCTGCCTCCCTCAGGCATAATCACCATTCAGCTCATCACAGATAGACGCTGATATCTGCAAAGTTTATTTGGCAGAAGAATTTCATATGGCCTCTGATTGTCTGCTGTTTGTTTAAGACTGCTTCAGCTACGGGTAAAAAAAAGAAAAGGCACAAGCTCTCCTGTTTGCCTCATGGTGGAACTTGGCCTTATTACTCTGAAGAAAAAAATGCTATTTAATTAAGCATTCAGCCGTAATTTTCAATCTAGCCTTCTCTTGGCTTGTGGATGAATAATACTGGTGTCCCTCAGTTAAAGCTCTTGACTGAAGTGTGAGATGTGTTCAGGATCCTGTGCATGGGTCTTGTGGATGTTTGTGAGAGGGTGTGTTTAGGATCCTGTTCATGGGTCTTGTGGATATTCCTGAAAGGGTGTGTTCAGGATCTTGCGCGTGGGTCTTGTGGGTGTTTGTGAGAGGGTGAGTTTGATGTTCCTGTCACTTTTCGATTACCAGGTGGCCGGTTCTGTACTGTAAAGTGAAGAAGGTGTGCGGCAGGCCAGAGAAGTCCTCTGACGCTGGGCCTCATGCGTTTCTGGCTGACAGAGAGTACACCTCCCTGTACATGGTGAGAGCTCCCGGGTCCAGCCTGTCCTTATCCTCCACTCACTATCTCCATGGTTTTCCACTTATCACTTTTTTGGGCTCCAAAAATGAATGTCTTTACCCACAATGCACTGCTGCATGGAGGGGCAGGGTTCAGTACGCTGTTGTTGGTTTCAGTTGTGAAGATATGTATTTGGATAAAATCCTGGAAGAAAAACATGAGAAACTGTTTGGTTCCTCTGTGGAACTCCTGTGTGAAAATCTGTTTTTTCCGCCATGTTATCTGTAGCCGTGTTGCGTGTTTTGTCTGTTTTTCCTGTTTTTATTAACAGAGACGCACAGAGAACATGACTGGTGCTGCTACTGATTGAATGCTCTGTCCATGTATCATATTGACTGTGTGCGTATCATGTAGGTTGACTGTGCGTGTTGTTTTTTTTTTTTGACTGTATGTATCTTGGTGACTGTGTGCTTCATATTGGCTGTGTGCATCATGTTGACAGCTTCCATGATTGAATGGCATGTAACGCGGACTAGTCTTGTGACATATTATATGTGCATGTAATGTGGACTGTGCTTTTGACATGACATGTTAACTAAGCACATTCATGACTAGAGTTTTAGGAGAATAATGGCTGTGTATCTCATTATGCTGCTGTGAGCTCACTCCTATCATGCAGAGAATATGGAGCCTGTTGGCTCTGTGTGTGTGTGTGTGTGTGTGTGTGTGTGTGTGTGTGTGTGTGTGTGTGTGTGGGAAGAGTGATGATGATTTTGTTCTCTAATTTCTCATGTTTAAGGAGGGATCAGTGCACAGCAGGGTACCGCATTCCTCTCTTGGTGAAGTTTCCTCCTTCTGGACCAGCCTGTCTCCCCCTGGGCTCTCAAACGCAGTGGAGCTGCTAACGTCTACCCTCCAGCCTTATATGAATGCAAGGTTAGCAAGGCATGCATTACTAACACCCACCTTGTTCCACCAATAATATTGCTAACATCTATCCTATGCCACTGCTAATATTGCAAACCCCCGCCCTGTACCACCGCTGATATTGCTAAAACCTACCATACGGTACTGCAAACATTGCTGACACCCACCCTGTAATACTGCTATGTCTCATCATATAACAGCAGAAACAGAGCTAATACCCACCCTGTACCACCGCTAATACTGCTAACACCCGCCCTGTACCACCGCTACTACTGCTAACACCCATCATACAGCACCACAAACACTGCTAATATCCCACTCTGTACCACTGCTAATATTGCTAACCAACACCCTGTACCACCGCTAATATTGCTAACACCCACCATACGGCGCTGCAAACATTGCTAACACCCACCCTGTACCACCTTTAATACTGCTAACACCCATTACACAGCACCACAAACACTGCTAACACCCTCCCTCTACCACTGCTAATATTGCTAACACCCACTCTGTACCACTGCTGTTATTGTCAACACCCACCATACAGCACTGTAAACATTGTGAACACCCTCTCGGTATCACCGTTAATACTGCTAACACACCCATCATTTAGCAGCAGAAATACTGCTAACACCCACCCTGTACCACTGCTAATACTGCCAACACCCATCCTGTACCGCCGCTAATACTGCTAACACTCACCCTGTACCACCTTTAATACTGCTAACACCCATTACACAGCACCACAAACACGGATAACACCCTCCTTCTACCACTGCTAATATTGCTAACACCCACCCTCTACCACCGCTAATATTGTTAACACCCACCCTACAGCACCGTAAACATTGCTAACACCCACCCTGTACCACCTTTAATAATGCTAACACCCATCATACAGCACCACAAACATGGCTAACACCCTCCCTGTACTACTGCTAATACTGCTAACACCCATCATGAACCACTGCTGGCATTGCTAGAACCCACCATACAACGCCACAAACATTTGTAACCCATGCCATTGACCACCACTGAACTGTAAAAAAAAAAAAAAGTTGTCTACACTGAAAAAAGTTAGTGTCCAGGCTGTCTCAAAATCTCAAATTAACTGAATTTAAGATTATAAGTTGAATATTACCTCGACTTGTCTTCTCAAGTTCAATGAGCTTAAAATTTTAAGGCGGCCTGGACACTAACTTTTTTCAGTTGAGAGTTTTTTTTTTTTTTTTTTTTTTACAGTGTAATGTTGCTTACTCTCTCTCTGCGACGCCACTAGAATTTTGGATACCTATTCCTCTGCACTGATAACATTCCTAACAGTGCTAGCATTGCTAATGCCTACCATGCACAGTGGTCATGTCTCTAATGTTACTGACATTTACTCCCTGCTGCCCCGATATTACTGCTAACTCCCACCACGCAGCACCTCCATTACTGACACCCACCATATACCACTGCTAATCTTGTAAACACCTACCCTACAACACCGCTGTTATTTCGTAAACCAGTCCCGCTGCTCATTGCTGGCATTACCCTGTACAGCAGTAACTTCGCTAACACCGCTAAATTCCACCCCTGCTGCACCAATAGCATTGCTAACCCCCACTGTGCTGCCATCCATGAGCATGAAATCAGCATCGCCAATGAGTATTTAGTGGAAATATAATGGCTGTATTACTCAGCTCTCCTGCACTGAAGGGCGTGTGCTGCATCCTGCTGTCAGGCCCCAGAGGCAGCGGAAAAACCACCGTCCTTAGAGCCGCTTGTCGGAGATTACACCTACACCTGCTCCAGGTAATATTTCACACTCACCTACACCTGCTCCAGGTAATATTTCACACACACCCACACCTGCTCCAGGTAATATTTCACACACACCTACACCTGCTCCAGGTAATATTTCACAAACACCTACACCTGCTCCAGGTAATATTTCACACACAGCTACACCTGCTCCAGGTAATATTTCACACTCACCTACACCTGCTCCAGGTAATATTTCACACACACCTACACCTGCTCCTGGTAATATTTCACAAGCACCTACACCTGCTCCAGGTAATATTTCACACACACCTACACCTGCTCCAGGTAATATTTCACACACACCTACACCTGCTCCAGGTAATATTTCACACACACCTACACCTGCTCCAGGTAATATTTCACACACACCTACACCTGCTCCAGGTAATATCACACACACACCTACACCTGCTCCAGGCAATATTTCACTCACACCCACACCTGCTCCAGGTAATATTTCACACAGACCTACACCTGCTCCAGGTAATATTTCACACACACCTACACCTGCTCCAGGTAATATTTCACACACACCTACACCTGCTCCAGGTAATATTTCACACACAGCTACATCTGCTCCAGGTAATATTTCACACACACCTACACCTGCTCCAGGTAATATTTCACACACACCTACACCTGCTCCAGGTAATATTTCACATACACCGACACCTGCTCCAGGTAATATTTCACACACACCTACACCTGCTCCAGGTAATATTTCACACACACCTACATCTGCTCCAGGTAATATTTCACACACACCTACACCTGCTCCAGGTAATATCATACACACACACCTACACCTGCTCCAGGTAATATTTCACACACACCTACACCTGCTCCAGGTAATATTTCACACACACCTACACCTGCTCCAGGTAATATTTCACACACACCTACACCTGCTCCAGGTAATATCATACACACACACCTACACCTGCTCCAGGTAATATCACACACACCTACACCTGCTCCAGGTAGTATTTCTCAGACACAGACACACACACACCTGCTCCTGGTCATATTTTACTCACTCCTACACCAGTGCAGCATGGTGATTGCAAAATGTGGTAGAGGTTGTGGTGTGTTTGTGGATGATTGGGTTAGGGTTAGGGTGATCCTGTTTGGGTTAGGGTGAACATGTTTATACCCCCCGCAATGAAGTTTAGGGGGGTATACTGGATTTGCTTTGTCCGTCCGTGTGTGCGTGCGTGCGTGTGTCTGTGCATGTGTCTGTGTGTGTGTGCGTGCGTCTGTGCGTGCGGACCTAGATCTCATAACCTACTCATCCGATTTTGAAAATTTTTTTCTTGCTGGAAGGTCTATTGACTGTGGTACTGCCCGACTACTTGTTGTTGCGGGGGGTATCCTGTAAGCCATGCTTACTGACTAAATCTAGCAGTGGCTGGTTGGGTTAGGGTTAGGGTGATCATGTTTGGGTTAGGGTGAACATGTTTGGGGATGGTTGGGTTAGGGTTAAGGTGATCCTGTTTGGGTTAGGGTGAACATGTTTGTGGATGGTTGGGTTAGGGTTAGGGTGATCATGTTCGGGTGAGGGTGAATGTGTTTGTGGGTGATTGGGTTACGGTCAGGGTGACCTTGTTTGCGGATGGTTTTGTAGGTGCACGGTGTCTCGCTCTGTGCTGACACGGCAGCTGCCTGTGAGATGAAGATGCAGGCCGCATTCACCCGCGCCGCGACACACGTGCCCTGCGTGCTGTTGCTTAGGAACCTGCAGCTGCTGGGCCGGCAGCAGGGCGGGGCCGAGGCAGATCCCAGAGTGCTGTCCGCCCTTTGCCAGCTCATACACAGCTCCCCCAACAGGTGAGACTGCAGCAGCAGTCCAGTACCGGCCCCTGCAATTTAGAGTGCCAATGCAGTCCTGGAGTGGCCTCTTCAGGCAACCGCCTGCTATTGCGGCCCTGCATCTGAGTAGTTGATCAACAACACCACACCCTTTAAGCAACTCATTATTAAAACCGCAACTCTTAAACAAATCAACGAAACCACACCCCTTCAGCAATTAATTAACAACACCACATCCCTTTAGTAAATCAACTACACCACACCCCTTCAAAAAATCAACAAAACTACACCCCTTTAGCAAATCATTAACAACACCACATCCCTTCAGCAAAGCAAATCATCAACAAAACCACACCCCTTCAACACCTTTAGACCAAACTCAAGAATGCAACAAGTCAAAAAGGTCTTATGCGAATCGGGTGAACTTTGCTCTCAACGTTCCTGGAACCTATAGCAGTTCTTTCGCTGATTTTCTGGTCCTTATTCCCTTCAGTGCCACCACCTGGCTAAACTATGCATTTCACTCATGGGGTAGATGTTATAGTGTCAGGGATACGCCCTTCTGTTGTCTGCTGAGAAAATTTGTCTATTTCTGCGTAACAAATTTATCTCTTAAGTTAAATTCTTATTGGGAGAAAGGTGAATGTCCTTAAGCTGCCACTTTGAAAGTTTCTCATTGCATTTAACCTTTTCCTCTTCCCTTTTTTTCATCTCCCTCTTTTATCCTCCCTCCTGCCCTCCCTCTCTCTTCCCTCACACTTGGCAGTGTTGCTGTGGTAGCCACAGTGAGCAACCCGGAGGAGTTGTCCCCAGATGTAACGGCAGTATTTGTCCACCAGATGGTGCTGGAGAGCCCATCAGAGGAAGAGAGACGGGCGATGCTGGTCAGCCTGAGTGCAGCGCTGCCTCTGAGCCGAGCCTTTAGCCCGGGCACACTGGCCCGGCAGACTGCGGTGAGGAGCACATGGCTGTATGGTGACGTCAGGACGCTTATCTTTTCTGCCTGACTTTCTTCCTGTATTTCCACTGTCTGTTCCTCTTGCTTTATGTCTTGGGTGCTTCTTTTTTTTTTAATATATATATATTTTTTGATAGAAGATATCTTCTCTCTCAGGGGTTTCTTTTGGGTGACTTGTGTGCGTTGGTGACTCTGGCTGGAAAAGCAGCCCACAGACGGGTTCTGGATGTGTGGTGAGTTCATGTCTGAGAAGAGCCATGGGTGTTGGTGTCACATTTGGTTTGGTGTGACCGTCGACTGATGGATATTTGAGGGTTGCAGCACTGGAAATAGGGAGTTTAGGAGTTTGAGGGTTTTACTTTGGGGTGCAGTGTGTGTTTTAGGGGCTGTAGTCCTGCCTGGTTGCTGAGTTAATGCCCTCCCACTCTCTTTAGTTTCCCTGATGGGGTGACGATGGAACAGGAAGCAGATCTGTGTGATTTTGGGGTGACTGTCCTGCCGCAGGACTTCGCTAGTGCCCTGGAGCAGCTGCAGCAGAGCCACGCCCACGCTATCGGAGCCCCAAAGGTCCCGCCCACCTGCTCCCATCTGTTGCGTGATTGGCTGGGCTGTAACATACACGCCACCTTACTCTTTACTTGTGAAATGTACTGTGTATGATTTAAATAGCTGAATACTGTGCCCAGTTCCACCGACAGGACTTACACTTAGTCTTAAGCTAAGGCAGGCAAAACTTTCAAGGCTTTGCTCTTAAGACCGGCATGCCGGCTGGTCATAAACTCGATTTTTCTTAAGGGCTTATAATATGGGAATGTGTACAATTTCTGGCCACTACAGCGCGTAATTTGAAGTTGTGTGAAAAATGCAGAGTGATAGAGTGATTTTAAAGGTTAATATCTGGGGAGGTACTCTGGAAAGTTCCGGAGCCTTATTCCTCCTTATAGCGAAGATGCAGTTGAATTAATACCTGTGCTTTGTGACGTACTCAAAAACGTGACGTGCAGCAATCTAGATGCAAAAGAAAGAAGCCGTTACTGTTAGTTACTGTTGTTATGGCCCCTACTTGTTATTACATTTATAACACAACAGCAACAGCAAGGGATAACAGACACAATTTAAAACTTAAACACATTTAATTAAACAGACAAAGACTAATAACAACTAACTAACTGACCAAGATTGAATACATAAAAAAAAACCAGAAATAATTACAGTCCCTTTTTGTGGGGTGGCTTGGTGATGTCCTGGATGAAGAAAACAAAGGCAAAAATCCACAAAAGAAACTTCACAGGTCTTGAACTGAAATGACAGATCTGGTCACGTGTATCCTTCTTCTTGCAATTTCTCCTACCCCTTTTACTGTCTCAATTCTTCTCCTTATATACTCTTTTGCAGACCCCACCCACATTTAGACCTCTTTTTTTTACTTTTCGGGGACTTGCCCCAGACATGTCCAGGACATGTCTAAACATAACTCCAGTCTCAGCTGAATAAAAAAAAGGTAAATACTGCCATCCAGTGGCCTATATTCACATTACACCTCCATTCCAAAAGGGAAAAATTTTGACTTATAAAGGCAAAATTTTTCTTTTAAATACAACAAAATGGTTAAGTGAACACTTGTCTATATATACATATCATACAATATTCAAATAAACACATGATATATATATATACATATTCAAACACGGGATAAGCAATCAGCAATTACATTGTCTGTACCCTTCACATGCTTAATTTCCAAGTCAAACTCCTGTAAAATCAAACTCCAATTCAACAATCTCCGATTCTTGTTTTTCATCTTACTCAAAAACATTAACGGATTGTGGTCTGTGTACACAGCCATTGGCTTTTCCCCTGTACAAACATAAACTTCAAAGTGTTGTAAAGAAAGGACGAGAGCCAACAGTTCCTTCTCTATTGTGGAATAGTTTGTTTGGTGGCGATTGAACTTCCTGGAGAAGTATGCCACGGGATGCTCAATGTCATCATAGTCACTTCTCTGTAGGAGCACAGATCCACAAGCTTGGTCGCTAGCATCGACCGCGATGGAGAACGGTTTGTTGAAGTCAGGAGATTTGAGCACGGGGAAGTGACACAGCAGAGACTTCAGGCGATCGAAGGCTCTCTGGCATGCATCATCCCAGGTGAACTTTACGCCTTTCTTCAGTTGGTTAGTTAGACTGAGAGCAATCTCAGCAAAGTTCTTGCAGAACTTGCGGTAGTACCCGATCATTCCAAGGAAGCGGCGCAAAGCTTTTTTGTTGTCAGGAACTGGAAAGTCCATGATGGCTTGGACTTTAGCATTTATGGGTGCCACCTTACCCTGGCCTATGACGTAGCCAAGATAGGTGACAGTAGCACAACCAAAGTCACTCTTGCTCAGGTTAACAGTCAGGTTAGCCTGGGTCAGGCGCTGGAACAACGTCTCTACATCTTTTAGATGTTCTTCCCAGGAGTCACTCCATGTGATCAGGTCATCGATGTACGCACCCGTGTGTGGCAATCCGGCGATTGTAGACTGTATCATCCTTTGGAACGTGGCTGGGGCATTTTTCATGCCAAAGGGTAGGACTTCATACTGGTACAATCCAGATGGTGTGGCAAAAGCAGAGATGCTCTTAGCCCTCTCAGTTAAAGGCACACACCAATAACCTTTCAATGAATCAATCTTGGTCAGAAACTTTGCTTGCCCTACTCTATCAATACAATCATCAATCCTAGGTATTGGAAACACATCAGTTCTAGTTACAGCATTGACTTTGCGATAATCTGTACAGAATCTAGTACTTCCATCAGGTTTTGGAACTAGCACACAGGGTGAACTCCAATCTGAGTTGGAGGGTCTGATAATATCATGTTCTAACATGTGCTCAACCTCTTTCTCAGCAATCTTTCTCTTTTCAGGATTCATCCGGTACGGATGCTGTTTTATTGGTTTGGCATCACCAACATCTACATTATGAGAGGCTATAGAAACTCTCTTTGGAACATCAGGAAACAGATCCTCATATTTCTTGATCAACCTCTCAAACTGATCTCTCTGTGAGGGTTCTAAGTGCTGGAGTTTTACATCAAGATTTTGCAACACTTCAGAATTTGACAATTTACATGAAAGAACTTCAGCTTTAATTCTAGGTTCATCATCTTGAAACTCCCCCTCATCTTCACAAATCTTGGCCATAGGAGAATCTGAAGTGACAGCTGCAACCCGAGCATTTCTGTCATGATAAGGCTTCAGCATGTTAATGTGACACAATTGTTTTGGTTTTCTCCTATCTGGAGTCTTCACAATGTAATTGAGATCATTGAGTTTTGTCAGAATTTCATACGGACCATGAAATCTAGCCTGCAATGGATTGGACTGCAAGGGAAACAACACAAGGACCTTGTCTCCTGGTTTAAACTCACGGCTTCTAGCCTTATGATCATACCAAGTTTTCATTTTTCCCTGACTTGATTTCAAGTTCTCTTTGGCTAGGTCACAAGCTGCATGCAATCTGTCCTTGAACTTGCTAACATAGTCTAACAGACTAATGTGCGGCTCTTCCTCTTGCCATTGTTCACTCAATAATAGCAAAGGTCCTCTCACTTCATGACCAAACACTAGCTCAAATGGACTGAATCCAGTAGACTCCTGCACTGCTTCTCTAGCTGCAAACAACAGCAAATGAACACCTTCATCCCAGTCTTTCTCATGGTCATAACAATAAGTCCTCATCATTGTCTTGAGAGTGGAATGAAACCGCTCTAAGGCACCCTGACATTCTGGATGATAGGCACTAGAAAGAATCTGCTTTGCACCTAGTTCATACACAACCTGCTGAAACAAACCAGAAGTGAAATTGCTACCTTAGTCTGACTGAATTTCCCTGGGAAGGCCAAACAACGTGAAGAACTTTATCAAAGCCTTTGAGATTGCAGTTGCCTTGATGTTGCGTAGAGGTATGGCTTCAGGGAATCTGGTAGATGCACACATGATTGTCAGCAAGTACTGATTTCCAGATCTAGTCTTGGGTAATGGACCAACACAATCAACAATGACCTTAGAGAATGGCTCCCCAAATGCTGGGATAGGCTGTAATGGAGCTACAGGTGGGTCTAACTGGTGTTTTCCAACTACCTGACAAGTGTGACAGGTTTTGCAAAAGTTGGAAACGTCTTTCCGAAGCCCAGGCCAAAAGAAGTGTTTCATGATCTTATCAACAGTCTTGTTAACACTAAGATGACCTCCTAAAGGTAAGCTATGAGCCATTGTTAAGATCTCATTCCTATAGACCTTCGGAACAACAATTTGCCTGACCACTGCCCAATCTGCATTGGCAGGGATATCAGGAGGGCGCCACTTCCGCATCAGCACACCATCCTTGAGATAATACCCAACTGGAACTGCGTCTATTTCTTTATCAGGAAGGGCTCTCCTCTTCAGTACACAAATTTCAGGATCATTAGTTTGCTCCTCAATCAACCGCTCTCTGGACAGAGACAAGTCTCCAGACACATCAGAATCACCAGACCCATCCGGCTGGCTGAATAGAGAACTGATAAAAGTATCTGATCAGTCCTCAAACGGAGAAACCATAGTAGGCCAATCAGAGTCATGAGGCAAACCACCTGAGTCCTGACTATTCAATGTGCTGGGCGGCACCACAACATCATCTTCTTTAGCCTTCTTGGCAATAGCACGAGTCACTGCGCAAGAAGGATACAGAGATGGGTCCTCATCCCCATCTTCAGTGCTCGGCTGTGAAGTAAGATGTACAGGGGGAACTACTTTGCCCCCAGCCAGGTCATTGCCTAGCAACAGAGAAACACCCTTTATAGGTAGACTTGACATAAGTCCCACCTTTACCTGTCCTGTAACTAAATCTGACTTCAAGAATATAGAGTGCAGGGGTACAGATACAGTCCTCCCTTCAATACCTTGTACAAGTATGAAATCCCCTGAAGCGGTCTCATCACGTAACTCCAAGGAGTCCATCAACAAAAGTGACTGAGAAGCTCCGGTATCCCTTAGGATATATATGGGGACAGGAGTAGTATGCTCATTCAGAGCCACAAATCCCTCTGACACAAATGGAAGAAATTCCTCCCTCACGAAGTCAGCAGTATCAGGCTTTTTAGCCCCACAAGAAGCAGGCAATTTAGCAGATCAGTTATCTACTACAGGGGTTTCTAACCTTGTTTTCACAAAGGCATTTGGTTTGGTATCCTTTTCTTTTTCTTTCTTAGCTTTAAGGAACCAACAGTTAGTTTTAACATGACCAGATTTCTTGCATTAACTGCAAACTAGACCACTTTTGTCCCTGTCAGCTTTCACACTTTGATCAGACCTGTTACTGGATTTCTGAGCACCATCACCAGATTTGTCTTTGTCTTTGGGTGAGGAATCTTGGGTATCACCGTAACCCTTTTTCTGAAATTGGGACCATCTATTATTACTGCTAGACTGAAATTTGGACTTATGTGTGAGAACATATTCATCTGCAAATTTGGCAGCTGATTGCAAATTCAGTGCTTGCTTCTCATTAAGGTAGGTCTTAACATCATCTTTAACACAGTTCTTGAATTCTTCAACTAACACCATCTCTTTTAGTGAGTTGAAATCATCCTTGACCTCCATAGAAGTACACCAGCGCTCAAAGCAAACCTGCTTTTCATTAGCAAATTCAACATAAGTCTGATTTTCAGATTTCTTCAGTCTTCTGAATTTCTGTCGGTAAGCCTCTGGAACCAACTCATAAGCTCTCAAAATAACCTTTTTGACAACCTCATAATCAGAGGAATCATCTGCAGACAAAGCCGAATAGGCTTGTTGAGCTTTACCCTGAGGACAGTTTGCAACATCAGAGGCCAGTGTTCCTTTGGCCACCGGCAACTCTTTGCTACCTTTTCAAAACACTGGAAATAGTTGTCTACGTCCTTTTCAGAAAATGGAGGCACCAGTTTTACCTCCTGACTGGCACAAAATTTATTTTTAGTTTCAATTTTAATTTTTAGTTTCTCCATTTGGAGTCTTTCCTCTCTATCTAACTTCTCTAATTCAAAATCTCTCTGTCTCTGTCTCTCTCTTTCTGCTCTTTCCTCTTTCTCTCTCTCAAATTCTCTTTGTTTTTCTTTTTCTTCCCTCTCAAATTCTAGCATTTTTAATTTAAGTTCCATTTCTATATTTGGATTTTCCACTGGAAACTGTTCCAGATCTCCTGGTGCAAACACATTTTCATCAATGTAATATTCAACTATCTCTCGAGCCAGTCTTGCTTTTCTCATGGCTGGTTTTACCTCTGTCAGCTCCAACTGTCTGCAAATTTCTAGCAGTTCTGTCTTTTTAAAAGACTTCAAAACCTCAACGGTTGGTGATGCCAAGAAATCATCCATTGCTGTTGTCAATTTAATTATATAGGAAAATTCACCAAAACAATTTTACAATCTGAAATGTTAAATTTTTAATAAATGACTCACAAAATGGTCTATCCCGGACCTTGAGCCCCCAATTTGTTATGGCCCCACCTTATTACATTTATAACACAACAGCAACAGCAAGGGATGACAGACACAATTTAAAACTTAAACACATTTAATTAAACAGACAAAGACTAATAACAACTAACTAACTGACCAAGATTGAATACATAAAAAAAACCCAGAAATAATTACAGTCCCTTTTTGTGGGGTGGCTTGGTGATGTCCTGGATGAAGAAAACAAAGGCAAAAATCCACAAAAGAAACTTCACAGGTCTTGAACTGAAATGACAGATCTGGTCACGTGTATCCTTCTTCTTGCAATTTCTCCTACCCCTTTTACTGTCTCAATTCTTCTCGTTATATACTCTTTTGCAGACCCCACCCACATTTAGACCTCTTTTTTTTACTTTTCGGGGACTTGCCCCAGACATGTCCAGGACATGTCTAAACATAACTCCAGTCTCAGCTGAATTAAAAAAAAAGGTAAATACTGCCATCCAGTGGCCTATATTCACATTACACTGCACACAGTTTTAGAACCAATGTGTATTTTGCTTATTTGACCACAGTATCTTACTCTACATGGCATAGTTTCTGGCGCGTCCTTCAGCAGTCATAAAGCTATGAGTGTCATATAAGAATGTGACAGAATATCCGTGTATCATCTATGACCTCTGAAATGAACACGCTGAATGCAATATTAATCAATTAGGAAATATAAATAAATAATCTTAACTATTCCTTCAATAGAAATATTCCATAAGAGGTTGTCCAGCATCACGAGTGTATTGGCTAAATTGATTGCTGTAAAGAATTACATCGTACACTCTAATATTCTGCCCCTGCAAAGAAAAGTCGCTGTGATTGAGTATTCTTTGAAGAAAATAACCAGATGAGTGGTTGTCTCTGCTAACCGCCATGTGGAGATTTCACAAGCAACACATTAACTTTTCAGGATGTAAGCTGGCTTTGCTATTGGTACTTATGTCTCTAGTGATTCATTATTTTTCATTTTGACAAAATACTCAACAAGATTTTTGAATCAAAAATGTGCACCTGCTTTATTGTTGTCTCCACCTGATGTCGCTGTGATATCTGTATGTTCTCTTCGTCATGTGACAGGATGTGATGTCGCTGTGCTGTCTGGATGGCTTAGTTTGATGGGTTAACTCTACGTCTACCTGGATTCATGAATATGACGTCACATGGATTGATTACGCGTGTTCAATCCGAGTAGCGCTCGAATGCATTCAGGTTATGTCAGATCTATCGTGGACCGAGCTGATTTTGACTTTTCTTAGGCCATAATTGTGATATGTCTGCAGAGTTACCACAATTTGCCAGTCAATCCCAGTTAGACCTGCCATGCGGGTATTTTTTCAATGTATATAATTTGCATACCTTTGATTCACTTCATGCTTTTTAAATGTCTTGGATATAACAAGCTTGCGCAAACTTACTGTGAGGTTGACGCCGCCATGTCAACCCGAGTTCTACCCACCTCCCCACTGTGGTTTAACCCTGGAAGCAAAATTTGGTCACTCCGGTAGCAAGCACGACGGTTGGGTTGCAATGCTGATAGACTGTGTTGTACGCTGGTGGCAATCAAACTAGGCCTAGGTTTCCCCAGTCCAGAGACAGGATGTGAAGTCGTTGTGCTGTCCCCCGTTGTTCCCTTGGTCAGGTGACAAGGTATGATGTCACTATGCTGTCTGTAGGTTTCCTCGTCCCTGTGCTGTCTGTAGGTTCCCTCGGTCAGGTGACAGGATGTGATGTCCCTGTGCTCTCTGTAGGTTCCCCCTGTTCAGTGACAGGATGTGATGTCCCTGTGCTGTCTGTAGGTTCCCCCTGTTCAGTGACAGGAAGTGATGTCGCTGTGCTGTCTGTAGGTTTCCTCGGTCAGGTGACAGGATATGATGTAGCTGTGCTGTCTGTAGGTTTCCTGGGTCAGGTGACAGGATATGATGTCGCTGTGCTGTCAGTAGATTCCCTTGGTCCGATGGCAGGATGTTATGTCGCTGTGCTGTCTGTAGGTTCCCACTGTCAGGTGACAGGATGTGATGTCACGGTGCCGTCTGTAGATTCCCTCTGTTAGGTGACAGGAGGTGATGTCACGGTGCTGTCTGTAGGTTCCCCCTGTTCAGTGACAGGAAGTGATGTCGCTGTGCTGTCTGTAGGTTTCCTCGGTCAGGTGACAGGATATGATGTAGCTGTGCTGTCTGTAGGTTTCCTGGGTCAGGTGACAGGATATGATGTCGCTGTGCTGTCAGTAGATTCCCTTGGTCCGATGGCAGGATGTTATGTCGCTGTGCTGTCTGTAGGTTCCCACTGTCAGGTGACAGGATGTGATGTCACGGTGCCGTCTGTAGATTCCCTCTGTTAGGTGACAGGATGTGATGTCACGGTGCTGTCTGTGGATTACCTCCGTCAGGTGACAGGATGTGATGTCGCTGTGCAGTCTGCAGATACCCTCGGTTCGGTGACAGGATGTGATGTCGCTGTGCTGTCTGTAGCTTCCCTCTGTAGGGCTGTCAAAATGAGCCTAAAATGCCATTCAAATATTCGCGACAATTACACATGATATCGATATGATATTGAATATATTACTTTTTGTATTTCCCACACAAAATAACAATATCAAATATTTTACTTTCTGTATTTCCCACACAAAATAAAGACATACCATACTCACATAAGACACATCAACGTAAACATATATTTGATGGATTCAAAGATCTAGTTTCCTTTGTCTGTAATAAGCCCCGACACAGTGAGTCTCAACTCAGGACACTGACACATTGCAGAGCTTATGAAATAAGCACCAAGCTCATCCTCATTCAAACGAGATGCCAACCATTCCATTTTATTCCGTGGGACAGCAATTACTGTAATTAATTACAGTACAGTACACAATATCATTAGCTCCCTCACCCCACTAAAATCCAAAACTATTGTCTGGGAATGTAACTGCATTTCAGAAAGCATTCTCCGGTTTTTAACATTACACAATAAAAACCAACACCCGCTGCAGGAATGGTAGGCTAACTCGAACTTGCAACAACTTTCGCTCGGTCCTCAGTTTTACCGTCGTCGACTGACCAAAACCCAAAGTATTTCCAAACGGTGCTTTTTGGATTCCTCGGGGTGTATACTGGTTATTTTCTGAACAGTTGCGACTGGTGAACTGGCGATAGGGGAAGCTCAAACCCATCCCTTAAAAATAATGATTGGTAATGGCCTGTTTTCAATCATTCATTTAAATTACCATTAGATAAACTCTGATAACTCTCAACATTATCAGGTGTGGTCATTTTTCATTGGTAACGCATACCGGTCAACTCTCATGCATTCGCTGTCAGTTTTGAGTGGCATGTTTACTACAAAACCCAAAACCAGTGAAGTTGGCACGTTGTGTAAATCGTAAATAAAAACAGAATACAATGATTTGCAAATCCTTTTCAACCTATATTCAATTGAATACACTGCAAAGACAAGTTACATAATGTTCAAACAGGTAAACTTTGTAATTTTTTGCAAATATTAGCTCATTTGTAATTTGATGCCTGCAACATGTTTCAAAAAAGCTGGCACAAGTGGCAAAAAAGACTGAGAGAGTTGAGGAATGCTCATCAAACACTTATTTGGAACATCCCACAGGTGAACGGGCTAATTGGGAACAGGTGGGTGCCATGATTGGGTATAAAAGCAGCTTCCCTGAAATGCTCAGTCATTCACAAACAAGGATGGGGCGAGGGTCACCACTTAGTGAACAAATGCGTGAGCTGATTGTCGAACAGTTTAAAAACAACATTCCTCAACGAGCTATTGCAAGAAATTTAAGGATTTCATCATGTACGGTCCGTAATATCGTCAAAAGGTTCAGGAATCTGGAGAAATCACTGCACGTAAGCAACAAGGCCGAAAACCAACATTGAATGCCCGTGACCTTCGATCCCTCAGGCGGTACTGCATCAAAAACCAACATCAGTGTGTAAAGGACATCACCACATGGGCTCAGGAACACTTCAGAAAACCACTGTCAGTAACTACAGTTCGTCGCTACATCTGCAAGTGCAAGTTAAAACTCTACAATGCAAAGCGAAAGCCATTTATCAACAGCACCCAGAAACGCCGCCGGCTTCGCTGGGCCCAAGCTCATCTAAGATGGACTGATGCAAAGTGGAAAAGTGTTCTGTGGTCTGACGAGTCCACATTTCAAATTGTTTTTGAGAACTGTGGACGTTGTGTCCTCCGGACCAAAGAGGAAAAGAACCATCCGTACTGTTATAGGCGCAAAGTTCATAAGCCAGCATCTGTGATGGCATGGGGGTGTATTAGTGCCCAAGGCATGGGCAACTTACACATATGTGAAGGCACCATTAATGCTGAAAGGTACATACAGGGTTTGGAGCAACATATGTTGCCATCCAAGCAACGTCTTTTTCATGGACGCCCCTGCTTATTTCAGCAAGACAATGCCAAGCCACATCATGCACGTGTTACAACAGCATGGCTCTGTAGTAAAAGAGTGCGGGTACTAGACTGGCCTGCCTGTAGTCCAGACCTGCCGCCCATTGAAAATGTTTGGCTCATTATGAAGCGTAAAATACGACAACGGACACCCCGGACTGTTGAACAACTTAAGCAGTACATCAAATTCAAATTCAATTTATTTGTATAGCGCTTTTCACAGATAAACTGTCACAAAGACGCTTCACAGTCAGAGATGAGTTACTGAACGGGGAGTGCCCAGCCTATTCCCCACTACAGCAAATGAGGCAAAAAACTCCCAGTAGGGAGAAAAATCCTCAAACAGTGGTGAGAAAAAACTCCCCAGTGGGAAGAAATCTCAGGAGGAACCCGGCTATAGTGGGGAAGCCCATCCTCCGTGGGCTAGCTAGTAAGATAAGAAGATAAGACAATAGAGTTCCATTAAAGTCCATCGAAACAGTGCTATCAGTTGCTGGAGGAAGTGGCATGCCAAGGATGGTGCAGGACTGGATCAGGACAGCAGCAGCCAGCGCTCATGGTGAGGTCCCGGGCTCGGATGGTCCAGGACTCAGGGTTGTGGAGGGAAAGATCCTCGGAGAAAGACAGAAAAAAGTGGGGTGAGGCACTGGATAAAACTACTGCATATTAATAAAAATACAGTCCTGTGTCATGTGCCAAATGAGAATTTAGGAGCTGACTGGTCAGGAAACAGTCAACACCGCTCCATCCACTTCCAGCAGCACAGAGGCCCTACACTTATTCCAGGAAGATCACTTCAGATTTTCTAGACACTAGTACCATATGGACCTCCCCGGTGACTAAGGCAGTAGCAAGCCCCACTGGCACCGTTAATGCATGCTCAGTGCCACCGGTTCCACATGGATTTGCTTAACAGTACACCAGTACCATATGGACCTCCCCAGTGACTAAGGCTGTAGCAAGCCCCACTGGCACCGTCAATGCATGCTCAGTGCCACCGGTTCCACATGGATTTGCTTAACAGTACACCAGTACACCAGTACCATATGGACCTCCCCAGTGACAAAGGCTGTAGCAAGCCCCACTGGCACCGTTAATGCAGGCTCAGTGCCACCGGTTCCACATGGATTTACATAACACTGGCTTCCAATATCGTGAACATGTCATAAATCGAGGTTGTAGTCAGTCCCACCAGAGCCAACACACAACTAATCATGAACTAATCATAGGCTTGACGAAAAAGATAAGTTTTCAGCCTCCTCTTGAAGACAGAGAGTGTGTCCGAAGCCCAAATTTGTCTTGGGAGATTGTTCCATAGAATTGGTGCTTTGTAAGAGAGTGCTCCGCCTCCAATTGTAATTCTAGATATATTTGGAATTTTCAAGTGGTCAGCACCTTGTGAACGAAGTAATCTTGGTGGGGAGTAAGGAATGAGAAGACTGTAAAGATATTCCGGGGCCAAGTCATTTAAGGCTTTGTAAGTTAGTAATAGTATTTTGTAGTATTTACATCAAGCAAGAATGGGAAAGAGTTCCACCTGAAAAGCTTCAAAAATTGGTCTCCTCCGTTCCCAAATGTTTACTGAGTGTCGTTAAAAGGAAAGGCGATGTAACACAGTGGTAAAAAGGCCCCTGTGCCAACTTTTCTGCAATGCGTTGCTACCTTTAAATTCTAAGTTAATGATCATATGCAAAAAAAAAAAATTAAGTTTCTCAGTTTGAACATTAAACATCTCGTCTTTGCAGTGTATTCCATTGAATATAAGTTGAAAAGGATGTGCAAATCATGGTATTCTGTTTATCTACGATTTACATAAAGTGCCAACTTCACTGGTTTTGGGTTTTGTACGTTCCTCTGCTGTAGTCAGCAATTATTCAGTCATCACATGTGTAAGAGATTCTCGCGCGGAATTGAGGTCCTTGTTCATGGAGGTTTATCAGTTTCACATGCGTTACTGTGATTATGACTTCTTACGCTTTTCTTTATTCAGGCGTTGGAAGAAATGAAATTGCAAAAAAGCTTATCAGATGATCTTATTTCATTTAAACGATTTAAACCTGTTCTGGCCCCAATTTGTTATTACATTTACACAACAGCGAAGGATGACAGACAAAAATTTTAGAACTTAAACACATTTGATTTTTAACAAAGACAACTAACTTGCTACTCTAATGACCAAGATTGATTAATAACAAGAACAAAAATATTTACAGTCCCTTTTTGTTGGGTTGCTTGGTGATGTCCTGGGTGAGGAAAATTCTCCAACACAGGCAAAAATCCACTAAAAGCTTCACAGGTCTTGAACAGAATGACAGGTCTTGTCACATGTATCCTTCTCCTTGCAATTTCTCCTACTACCTCACTGTCTCAATTCTCCCCCTTATATACTCTTTTGCAGACCCCTCCCACCTTTTAGGCTTTTTTTTTTTTATTTTTCTCCAAGACTTGTCCCAGAAATGCCTAAAGCATGCCCAAACCTATCTCCAGTCTGGGCTTAACAAAAAAAGGGTAAATACTGCCATCTAGTGGCCTCGATTCACATTACACCTCCATTCCAAAAGGGATAAAGGCAAAATTTTTCTTTTCAATACAAAATGGTTAAGTGGACACTTGTCTATATATACAGGTAATACGATATTCGAATAAATGCGTGATATATATATACATACTCAACTAAGGGATAAGCTATCCGCAATTACATTGTCAGTACCCTTTACATGCTTAATTTCCAAGTCAAACTCCTGTAAAATCAAACTCCAATTCAACAATCTCCGATTCTTGTTTTTCATCTTACTGAAAAACATTAACGGATTGTGGTCAGTGTACACAAGCATTGGCTTTTGCCCTGTACAAACATAAACATCAAAGTGTTGTAAGGATAGAACCAGAGCCAACAGCTCCTTCTCTATTGTGGAATAGTTCCTTTGGTGGCGATTGAACTTCCTGGAGAAGTATGCCACGGGATGCTCAATGTCATCAGAGTCACTTCTCTGTAGGAGCACAGATCCTCAAGCTTGGTCGCTAGCGTCGACCGCGATGTAGAACGGTTTGTTGAAGTCAGGAGATTTGAGCACGGGGAAGTGACACAGCAGAGACTTCAGGCGATTGAAGGCTCTCTGGAATGCATCATCCCAAGTGAACTTTACGCCTTTCTTCAGTTGGTTAGTGAAACTGAGAGCAATCTCAGCAAAGTTCTTGCAGAACTTGCGTTAGTACCCGATCATTCCAAGGAAGCGGCGCAAAGCTTTTTTGTGGTCAGGAACTGGAAATTCCATGATTGCTTGGAATTAAGCATTTATGGGTGCCACCTTACCCTGGCCTATGACGTAGCCAAGATAGGTGACAGTAGCACAACCAAAGTCACTCTTGTTCAGGTTAACAGTCAGGTTTGTTATGGCCCCAATTTGTTATTAAATTTACAGCAACAGTAACAGCAAGGGATGACCGACACAATTCAAAACCCAAACACATTTAATCAAACAGACAATAACAACTAACAAATCTACTATCTACAACTACGACCAAGATTGATTTATATACAAACAAAACAGAAATATTTACAGTCCCTTTTTTTGGGGTGGCTTGGTGATGTCCTGGGTAAAGAAAAATGCTCAAACACAGGAAAAATCCACAAAAGAAACTTCACAGGTCTTGATCAGAAATGACAGGTCTGGTCACATGTATCCTTCTTCTTGCAATTTCTCCTACTACTTTACTGTCTCAATTCTTTTCCTTATATACTCTTTTGCAGACCCCACCCACATTTAGACCTCTTTTTTTTAATTTTCTGAGACTTGCCCCAGACATGTCCAGGACATGTCTAAACATGACTCCAGTCTGAGCTTAACAAAAAAAAGGTAAATACTGCCATCTAGTGGCCTATATTCACATTACACCTCCATTCCAAAAGGGAAAAATTTTGACTCATAAAGGCAAAATTTTTCTTTTCAATACAAAATGGTTAAGTGAACACTTGTCTATATATACATATCATACAATATTCAAACACGTGATATTTATATACACATTCAAACACGGGATAAGCAATCAGCAATTACATTGTCTGTACCCTTCACATGCTTAATTTCCAAGTCAAACTCCTGTAAAATCAAACTCCAATTCAACAATCTCCGATTCTTGTTTTTCATCTTACTCAAAAACATTAACGGATTGTGGTCTGTGTACACAGCCATTGGCTTTTCCCCTGTACAAACATAAACTTCAAAGTGTTGTAAAGAAAGGACCAGAGCCAACAGTTCCTTCTCTGTTGTGGAATAGTTCCTTTGGTGGCGATTGAACTTCCTGGAGAAGTATGCCACGGGATGCTCAATGTCATCAGAGTCACTTCTCTGTGGGAGCACAGATCCACAAGCTTGGTCGCTAGCATCGACCGCGATGGAGAACGGTTTGTTGAAGTCAGGAGATTTGAGCACGGGGAAGTGACACAGCAGAGACTTCAGGTGATCGAATGCTCTCTGGCATGCATCATCCCAGGTGAACTTTACGCCTTTCTTCAGTTGGTTAGTTAGACTGAGAGCAATGTCAGCAAAGTTCTTGCAGAACTTGCGGTAGTACCCGATCATTCCAAGGAAGCGGCGCAAAGCTTTTTTGTTGTCAGGAACTGGAAAGTCCATGATGGCTTGGACTTTAGCATTTATGGGTGCCACCTTACCCTGGCCTATGACGTAGCCAAGATAGGTGACAGTAGCACAACCAAAGTCACTCTTGCTCAGGTTAACAGTCAGGTTAGCCTGGGTCAGGCGCTGGAACAACGTCTATACATCTTTTAGATGTTCTTCCCAGGAGTCACTCCATGTGATCAGGTCATCGACGTACGCACCCGTGTGTGGCAATCCGGCGATTGTAGACTGTATCATCCTTTGGAACGTGGCTGGGGCATTTTTCATGCCAAAGGGTAGGACTTCATACTGGTACAACCCAGATGGTGTGGCAAAAGCAGAGATGCTCTTGGCCCTCTCAGTTAAAGGCACACACCAATGACCCTTCAATAAATCAATCTTGGTCAGAAACTTTGCTTGCCCTACACTATCAATACAATCATCAATCCTAGGTATTGGAAACACATCAGTTCTAGTTACAGCATTGACTTTGCGATAATCTGTACAGAATCTAGTACTTCCATCAGGTTTTGGAACGAGCACACAGGGTGAACTCCAATCATAGTTGGAGGGTCTGATAATATCATGTTTTAACATGTACTCAACCTCTTTCTCAGCAATCTTTCTCTTTTCAGGATTCATCCGGTATGGATGCTGTTTTATTGGTTTGGCATCACCAACATCTACATCATGAGAGGCTATAGTAACTCTCTTTGGAACATCAGGAAACAAATCCTCATATTTCTTGATCAACCTTTCAAACTGATCTCTCTGTGAGGGTTCTAAGTGCTGGAGTTTTACATCAAGATTTTGCAACACTTCAGTGTTTGACAATTTACATGAAAGAACTTCAGCTTTAATTCTTGGTTCATCATCTTGAAACTCCCCCTCATCTTCACACGTTTCGACCATTTGAGAATCTGAAGTGACAGCTGCAACCCTAGCATTTCTGTCATGATAAGGCTTTAGCATGTTAATATGACACAATTGTTTTGGTTTTCTCCTATCTGGAGTCTTCACAATGTTATTGAGATCATTGAGTTTTGTCAGAATTTCATAAGGACCATGAAATCTAGCCTGCAATGGATTGGACTTCAAGGGAAACAACACGAGGACCTTTTCTCCTGGTTTAAACTCACGGCTTCTAGCCTTATGATCATACCAAGTTTTTATTTTTCCCTGACTTGATTTCAAGTTCTCTTTGGCAAAGTCACAAGCTGCACGCAATCTTTCCTTGAACTTGCTAACATACTCTAACGGACTGATATGCGGCTCTTTCTCTTGCCATTGTTCACTCAATAATAGCAAAGGTCCTCTCACTTCATGACCAAACACTAGCTCAAATGGCTGAATCCAGTAGACTCCTGCACTGCTTCTCTAGCTGCAAACAACAGCAAATGAACACCTTCATCCCAGTCTTTCTCATGGTCATAACAATAAGTCCTCATCATTGTCTTGAGAGTGGAATGAAACCGCTCTAAGGCACCCTGACTTTCTGGATGATAGGCACTAGAAAGAATCTGCTTTGCACCTAGTTCATACACAGCCTGCTGAAACAATCCTGAAGTGAAATTGCTACCCTGGTCTGACTGAATTTCCCTGGGAAGGCCAAACAACGTGAAGAACTTTATCAAAGCCTTCGAGATTGCAGTTGCCTTGATGTTACGTAGAGGTATGGCTTCGGGGAATCTGGTAGATGCACACATGATTGTCAACAAGTACTGATTTCCAGATCTAGTCTTGGGTAATGGACCAACGCAATCAACAATGATCCTAGAAAATGGCTCCCCAAATGCTGGGATAGGCTGCAATGGAGCTACAGGTGGGTCTAACTGGTGTTTTCCAACTACCTGACAAGTGTGACAGGTTTTGCAAAAGTTGGAAACGTCTTTCCGAAGCCCAGGCCAAAAGAAGTGTTTCATGATCTTATCAACAGTCTTGTTAACACTAAGATGACCTCCTAAAGGTAAGCTATGAGCCATTGTTAAGATCTCATTCCTATAGACCTTCGGAACAACAATTTGCCTGACCACTGCCCAATCTGCATTGGCAGGGATATCAGGAGGGCGCCACTTCCGCATCAACACCCCATCCTTGAGATAATACCCAACTGGAACTGCGTCTATTTCTTTATCAGGAAGGGCTCTCCTCTTCAGTACACAAATTTCAGGATCATTAGTTTGCTCCTCAATCAACCGCTTTCTGGACAGAGACAAGTCTCCAGACACATCAGAATCACCAGACCCATCTGGCTGGCTGAACAGAGAACTGATAAAAGTATCTGATAAGTCCTCAAACGGAGAAACCATAGTAGGCCGAACAGAGTCATGAGGCGAACCACCTGAGTCCTGACTATTCAATGTGCTTGATGGCACCACATCATCATCTTCTTGAGCCTTCTTGGCCATAGCACGAGTCACTGCGCAAGAAGGATACAGAGATGGGCCTTCATCGCCATCTTCAGTGCTCGGCTGTGAAGTAAGATGTACAGGGGGAACTACTTTGCCCCCAGCCAGGTCATTGCCTAGCAACAGAGAAATACCCTTTATAGATAGACTTGACATAAGTCCCACCTTTACCTGTCCTGTAACTAAATCTGACTTCAAGAATACAGAGCGCAGGGGTACAGATACAGTCCACCCTTCAATACCTTGTACAAGTATGAAATCCCCAGAAGCGGTCTCATCACGTAACTCCAAGGAGTCCATCAACAAAAGTGACTGAGAAGCTCCGGTATCCCTTAGGATATATATGGGGACAGGAGGAGAATGCTCATTCAGAGCCACAAATCCCTCTGACACAAATGGAAGAAATTCCTCCCTCACAAAGTCAGCAGTATCAGGCTTCTTAGCCCCACAAGGAGCAGGCAATTTAGCAGATTGGTCATCTACTACTGGGGTTTCTAACCTTGTTTTCACAAAGGCATTTGGTTTAGTATCCTTTTCTTTTTCTTTCTTAGCTTTAAGGAACTAACAGTTAGTTGTAACATAACCAGATTTCTTTCAATAACTGCAAACTGGACCACTTTCGTCACTGTCAGCTTTTACACTTTGATCAGCCCTGTGATTGGATTTCTGAGCACCATCACCACATTTGTCTTTGGTTTTGGATGAGGAATCTTGAGTATCACTATTACCTTTTTTCTGAAATTGGAACCATCTATTGTTACTGCTAGACTGAAATTTGGACTCATGTGTGAGAACATATTCATCTGCAAATTTGGCAGCTGATTGCAAATTCAGTGCTTGCTTCTCATTAAGGTAGGTCTTAATATCATCCTTAACACAGTTCTTGAGTTCTTCACCTAACATCATCTCTTTTAGTGAGTTGAAATCATCCTTGACCTCCATAGAAGTACACCAGCGCTCAAAGCAAACCTCCTTCTCATTAGCAAATTTCACATAAGTCTGATTGTCAGATTTCTTCAGACCTCTGAATTTCTGTCGGTAAGCCTCTGGAACCAAGTCATAAGCTCTCAAAATAACTTTTTTGACAACCTCATAATCGGAGGAATCATCTGCAGACAAAGCTGAATAGGCTTGTTGAGCTTTACCCTTGAGGACAGTTTGCAACATCAGAGGCCAGTGTTCCTTTGGCCACTGGCAACTCTTTGCTACCTTTTCAAAACACTGGAAATAATTGTCAACATCCTTTTCCGAAAATGGAGGCACCAGTTTTACCTCCTGGCTAGCCAGAAATTTATTTTCAGATTCTATTTTTATTTTTAGTAGCTCCATTTGGAGTCTTTCTTCTCTATTTAACTTCTCTAATTCAAAATCTCTTTGTCTCTGTCTCTCTCTTTCTGCTCTTTTCTCTTTCTCTCTCTCTTGCTAATTTTTTTAACTCAAATTCTCTGTTTTTCTTCTCTTGATCATTTTTTAACTCAAACTGCCTTTGTTTATTTTTTTTCTGCCCTTTTAAATTCTCTTTGTTTTTATTTTTCCTCCTTTTCTATTTCGAGCATTTTTAATTTAAGTTCAATTACTGTATTTGGATTTTTCACTGGAAACTGTTCCAGATCTCCTGGTGCAAACACATTTTCATCACTGTAATAATCAACAATCTCTCTAGCCAGTCTTGCTTTTCGCATGGCTGGTTTAACCTCTGTCAGCTCTAAATGTCTGCATATTTCTCGCAGTTCTGTCTTTTTAGAAGACTTCAAAACCTCTACGGTTGGTGATGCCAAGAAATCATCCATTGCTTTTGATCTGTAAATATTTATATATATATATATATATATATATATATATATATATATATATATATATATATAGGAAAATTCAAAAAACAATTTCACAATTTGGAATGTTAGATTTTCAATAAATTACTCACACAGTGGTCTCTCCCGGACGAGCCCCCAATTTGTTATGGGGCCAATTTGTTATGACATTTACCACAGCAAAGGATGACAGAGAAAATTTTAAAACTTAAACACATTTAATTAAACGAACACTTTTAACTAATCTACTATCTACTCTACTGACCAAGATTCATTATATACAGAAAAAAAAAATATTTTCAGTCCCTTTGGTTGGGTCGCTTGGTGATGTTCCGGGTGAGGAAAATGTCTCAGACATGCCCAAACCTAGCTCCAGTTTGGGCTTAACAAAGAAAAGGTCAATTCTGCCATCTAGTGGCTTCTATTCGCATTACAATTTTGTCTGGATTCTGGTACCGGTCTATGGAGTGGATCCGGAATTCACCAAAGTAAAAGTGTGCACCAAAAAACTTAAAACTTTAAATTCTCTAAAATTCCAACTCCGGTTTTTAATCATTTTATTCATTTAAACATGGATGTCCAAAATTATTTTCTTGAAATTAAAAAGTTTCACCGCATTTTTATTAGCTTGGCGCATACATCGAATTCCAGATCCTCTCTCTCACCCTGGTTTCGGTTGCTGACTAAAACAGCCACTAAACGGCCTCAGACTACGCGCTATCCACTGCGCACACTGACGGCGGGTCGATTTTCTTGACATGACTTTTTATTTCCTGCTGCTCGCGATGCGGGAGCTATGGTATGGGGCTCCGCCCATGCGTGTGTGCGTTTGTCCGTCAACACATTTTGCTTCATCTCAATAACTATTGCAGTTACAGGCTCCTAATATTTAATGGACATGCATCTCATAAAGCACTACAAATGATGTGCCTCAAGGTGACCTTGGCTTATTATCCCCCGCCAACACGAAGTGGGAGGGGGATATAGATTTGACGTCCGTCCGTCCGTCCGTCCGAGATAAAGGGGACAACTTTACTCAGAAACTACTACAGATACAGCAACCAAATTTGGTGTGTAGCTTCAGACCGTAAAGGCCTTGATTGAGTTCGAAAATGAGAAGCGCACGATTGGCGGGGGATGTTGTAGACCATGTCGACTTGTTTTTTCAGGGTCACTGGCCTAAAAATATCACCAAAAACTTCATCTTTGCTTTATCTTATCAACATTTTCAGTTACAGGCTCCTAATTAGCTCCCATTGCCCGAGTGGCGCGGTATCGGGCTCAGTCCATCGGGCGTACGTCTGTTAACAAAAACTTCAACATTTTGTTTATCTTCACGGCAGGAGCTTCTGGGGCCGCCAGTGCCCTATATTTTTAATATTCAATAATTAATTTTCACGTTCGGTGGTTCGTTTTATTGATCGAAAATGGATTTGTATTCGAATATTGAATATTCAAAACAGTCCTATCCGTCTGTCAGGTGACAGGATGTGATGTCGCTGTACTGTTTGTTGGTTCCCTTTGTCCGGTGACAGGATGTGATGTCGCTGTGCTGCCTGTAGATACCCTTGCTCTGGTGACAGGATGTGATGTCACTGTGCTGTCTGTAGATTCCCTCGGTCCGGTGGCAGGATGTGGGCGGTCTGCAGCACGTGAAGAAGGAGATTTTGGACACAGTGCGGCTGCCCCTGGAGCATCCTGAGCTGCTGTCTCTGGGTCTCCGACGCTCCGGCCTCCTGCTCTATGGCCCCCCTGGCACCGGCAAGACCCTGCTGGCCAAGGCTGTGGCCACTGAGTGCGCCATGACCTTCCTCAGGTACCCTGACCTTTCACCTTTCACATTCAAACCCTCAGAGAGTGCCCTGACCTTCTTAAGGAACCCTGACCATTGAATTTTCACAATTAACCCCTCAGAATGTACCATGACCTTCCCCTGGTACCCTGACCTTTTAACCTTTCACCATTAACCCCTCAGAGTGTGCCATGACCCTCCTCAGGTAAACTCATTGGCTCTTTTTTGGGGCTGTATGACCCCTCTGTCTGTCAGGGATTTGTTTTAAACATTTTCTTTTTGATTGAATGACTTTACCAGGAGCTGATCACTCAGTGAATGGATTATAATGTAATTCTCATTGTTTTATTTTTCAGTATTAAAGGTCCAGAGCTCATTAACATGTATGTCGGACAAAGTGAGCAGAATGTGAGGGAAGGTGAGTGCATGTAAAGATAAAGATGCCACAATCATGTTTACACTGTGTAAACACTCTCTGACGTGTGTTCACACTGGTGCGTTTGTATGAAAATACCTGTTTACACTAACATGATTTTAAAGGGTTGTGCATTTTTGTTATTATTTATCGCGACAATTCATTTATTTATGGATCACATATATTTTATTACTCACTTTGGTCGCGGTTGATGTTGGTTTTTTATTGCTCAGTGAAAACACTGGCATGTGTCTGGAGCATATTCACTGGAAGTGTGTTCACACTGGATCCAGTTGCTGAAGCTCTGTGCTGTGTTTCCTGCAGTGTTCAGTAAGGCTCGCTCTGCGTCTCCCTGCATCATCTTCTTTGATGAGCTGGACTCTCTGGCTCCCAACAGGGGGCGCAGTGGAGACTCTGGGGGAGTGATGGACCGGTGGGTACAGCCTTCTGTTGCACACCACACACACTCATGCACATGCATTCACTGCACGCGCTCATGCACATACACACACTCACTCATACACTTACTCACATTCACATAATACACACATATACATGTGCATACCCACACTCAAACACATACAAACAGTACACACATGCCAACACTCCTACACAGCCAACACACACTCACTCTGTTAGAACTCTGTGCTACAGAGTGGTGTTCTGATATGTGAGAGCTCTGTGCTATAGAGTGGTGCTCGGATATGTGAGAGCTCTGTGCTATAGAGTGATGCTCTGATATGTGAGAGCTCTGTGCTACAGTGTGGTGCTCTGAAATGTGAGAGCTCTGTGCTATTGAGTGATGCTCTGATATGTGAGAGCTCTGTGCTGTAGGGATGTGTTCTGATATGTGAGAGTTCTGTTCTATAGAGTGATGCTCTGATATGTGAGAGCTCTGTGCTACTGGAATGTGCTCTGATATGTGAGAGCTCTGTGCTATAGAGTGGTGTTCTGATATGTGAGAGCTCTGTGCTACAGTGTCCTTTTCTGATATGTCAGAGCTCTGTGCTATAGAGTGGTGCTCTGATATGTGAGAGCTCTCTGCTATGGAGTGGTGCTCTGATATGTGAGAGCTCTGTGCTACAGTGTGGTGTTCTGATATGTGGGAGCTCTGTGCTACGGTGTCCTGTTCTGATATGTGAGAGCTCTGTGCTATAGAGTGGTGCTCTGATATGTGAGAGCTCTGTGCTATAGAGTGGTGCTCTGATATGTGAGAGCTCTGTGCTATGGAGTGGTGCTCTGATATGTGAGAGCTCTGTGCTATAGAGTGGTGCTCTGATATGTGAGAGCTCTGTGCTATGGAGTGGTGCTCTGATATGTGAGAGCTCTGTGCTACAGGATGGTGTACTAATTAAGCATTATTATACGAGAGAGTGTGTTTGACCGTCATTCTCGTCACAAAGAATGACGGTCAAGAGCACCCTCGAGTGTTATAATGTGATTATGCAACTGTTTCAAACTAAATGAAATGCATTATCAAAATGTATTCATGTGGGCATTTCGCTCTCAAAATATAAAAGTTTTTTGCTAGTATTCTCTCCGTTTCCGTAGGAATACATGAGATCCGACTTTAACTAGTCCTTGTCAGCCAGCAAACTTTGGCATTATGTTTTCTGGACATCGTGATTTCCCAAAACTGAATAAATATCGCAAATAGCAACACAAAACTGCTTTGCTTGCTCAATCATGTTGAATATCCGCTGGAAAGAATATTTTTTTCCATGGACTGATCGTTATACTTCTATACTTAGGCTAACAGGTGCCGTCACAACGACTCAGCTGATCTTCATCGAGCGAACTTATATTAACGGTTATATTAAAATGTAATGTAAAAATCTGTCTTTATATAAACTCACCAGCAGATGTTTCATTTCAGCTGGGGGTTTGTCTCGAATTTTACCTAAGTTCCGATTAATGTGGCCAAGCAGCAAAAATAACCAGTAACATTAAGGCTGAACAGAGTTACATAATTTCAACCCCACCTTTCGTGTACTTTCGCTAATCACCTTTTCAGGCCATTATCAATGTACCTCTGAAATAAAGACGACAGTTTTACTGTCTTGCTCATTTGAGAACATTCTAAACGTCCAATTGACCAATCAGATTGCTTGGTTGGATCTACATGTTGTACCTGTAAAATATGTGAGAGCTCTTTGCTACAGGGTGGTGTTCTGATATGTGAGAGCTCTGTGCTACAGGGTGGTGTTCTGATATTTGAGAGCTCTCTGCTACAGGGTGGGGTTCTGATATGTGAGAGCTCTCTGCTACAGGGTGGGGTTCTGATATGTGAAAGCTCTGTGCTACAGGGTGGGGTTCTAATATGTGAAAGCTCTGTGCTACAGGGTGGGGTTCTAAAATGTGAGAGCTCTGTGCTACAGGGTGGGGTTCTGATATGTGAAAGCTCTGTGCTACAGGATGGTGTTCTGATATGTGAGAGCTCTGTGCTACAGGATGGTGTTCTGATATGAGAGCTCTGTCCTACAGGGTGGTTGCTCAGCTGCTCGCTGAGCTGGACGGGCTACACTCCTCCGGCGAAGTGTTTGTGATTGGAGCCACAAACCGCCCTGATCTGCTGGACCAATCCCTGCTGAGGCCTGGCAGGTATGCAGTGAATTTCACCACTCAGATTCTGCTGTTTTCTTGTATTTTCTTGTGTTTTTCTTCCCGTGGTGCACATAGTAGCTCTTTTCTTTTTTTAAATCTTCACTAACGATTTGTCTCTGCCCTCGTGTGCAGGTTTGATAAGTTGGTCTATGTGGGCATCACTGAGGATAAGGACTCGCAGCTGCAGGTCCTGAAGGCCATTGTCAGAAAGTAGGTGGGAGGTTATTAGCTATGATTGATTGAAATTGGAGCTGATTATACTGCAGCAACATGCCAATCATTATAGAAAGATTACTGCCCACCTACCTTTGTGCAAGAGTGCAGTCATATGTGCTGTTTCATTTCAGCGGCTGATGCATTGTTCTTGGACCCATTTTCCAAAATCACTATACTTGTCAAAGATATTAATAGTTACTTTGGAAAGGCATGTTGTCTCTGTCTACTGTAGCCTTCGCTTTGGTTATTTGATACTTCGTAGCACAAAATGAGAGCTAAATTTAACCAGGAATTCAAACGTGGTGAATTGATACTCAGCTTGGTACAATTGATATAAAAGACCAACCTACTGCTTCACAGGTGTGAAGTCTTTGAGACATAATGGACACCTTCTCGATTGCACTTCACCAATCACAGTTGAGCATTTAGCTTAAAAATTTCTTAAATGCCACTTTTGCGAGCAACCTCTTGGACAGAACATACTCGCAGACACTGTAGATGATGTTAAATGATAATGGAACCATTTTGATGATTAAGGAAATGTGATCACCACAGGTTTTCATATGTTGACATTACTTGCATATTTCATTATGATTTCATATTGCCTTAATTTTGCAATATCAAAAAGATGCATGGTACATTTGGCTCTAAATATCCCTTGCTCAAATTATTTGTTATGTACTTTACAAGAGATTCATACTGCGGAGCATTTGGAAATTTTACAGAAAATTTTAAAAAAATGTAGTTGTGGTGAGAATGTATATGCCAGTAACTGGGTGTAGGTGAGATTGTACAGTTTATTCAGATAACTTTGTGTACGTGAGAACGTATATACAGGTAACTGGGTGTAGGTGAGTGTATGTCCAACTGGGTATAGGTGGGAATGCACGCTGGACACTGGGTGTAGGTGAGTGTATATGTAGGTTACTAGGTGTACATGAGTGTATGCAGGTAACTGAGTGTATATGCAGGTAACTGGGTGTAGGTTAGAATGTATACTGGTAAATGGGTGTACGGGAGAATGTGTATGTGGGTAATGGGTGAAGGTGAGTGTATTTTCAGGTTACTCGTTGTAGATGAGAATGTGTATGCAGATTACAGGGTGTAGGTGAGAAAAAAATATGCAGGTAACTGGGTGCAGGTGAGGCACTTTGCTTTTTCACCAACATGACTCCAGAGTTCCGGCAACTTCATTGGATCTCAGCTCGATGCAAGGGTCAGAAGTCACCCAGGTGAAAGGTTACAGGGATATGTGCAGGATCCATAGCCTTTAGGGGTTGGGTCAGACTCTGTGTTCCGGCAGGTTCCAGGTGGACCCGAGCCTTAGTCTTGCGGCTGTGGTAGAGCGCTGCCCTGCTCGGTTAACGGGGGCCGACCTTTACGCCCTCTGCTCTGACGCCATGACGACTGCCATTAAACGCAAAATTCAGCGCATTGGTGAAGGTTAGTCCATTTATACAGAGCTGTGTGAGTCTCATCTTTTTAGAGCAAAGCATGCTGGGACTGAAACACTCCTTAACTGCCGCCGTGCTTCCGACCATCATCAGTTTTTTTTTTTTTTCTTACTTTACAAAGGCTTCTGCTGCAGGTTATGACCTCATACAATCTTTTCTGGTATGACCTCTCAGATCCATCTGTAGTATGATCTCCCTGAGACCTTTATTAGGACATTATGGTTAGTACACTGCTCTCACACAGGCTTCAGCACTATGATGTCACATTCTTGAGGTAATTTTACTGGTATATAAGACTGAGATGTAGAATTACTCACTGCTCACACCTCAGGTTTGAACACACAGGGGTCTATGGTAGCACTAATGTTAGCTCTCTCAGGTGTGGACACATAGCGTGTAAGCTGATGCGAATACTAGCTCTCTTTCCTCAAGATTGGACATGGAGGGTGCAAGCTAATGCTAATGCTATCGCTTTCACTCCTCAGGTTTGGATACAGAGGAATCTTCGCTGACGCTGACAGCGGAGGATTTTGCACAGGCTTTAGAAAGACTGCAGCCATCAGTTTCGGAGCAAGACCTCGCTCGGTACAAACTCATTCAGCAGAAGTTCTCCTCAAAATAGGACCTCGGAGTCAAAATACAGCCTCTTGCTGAGCCAGTCAATCAAAAGGTGGAGCTTGGAAACTCTACGTCTGTCTTTCATCTCTGCTGGGAATGTCTTCTCCAGTGATTTTCATTCAAACACCCAGTGATGATGCCATGTGTGAAGCAAACAAAGAGATATTATTTATCAAAGTATTGTGCTGCATAACTGAAACTTTTATTCAACCAAAGAAATCTGATGTACATAATACTGAAGGCGACTGTTTTATGCTCTAACAGATGCAGCTATGGTTTCTTAGACTTCTTGAATAATTGGCACCATTAAGTCTTAACTCATTTTTTAGCCTGCTTGGCCGAAAGGCCCAAAGGGGCTTATGCTGTGCTCGGGGTCTTTAGTGGTGGTCTGTCGTGCGTGTGTCCTTGCGTGCGTAAACTTTAGGCTTGTCTGCGCTCTAGTGTCCTCAGTTTTTGACCGATTCTTTTCGTATTTCTTATGTGTATATCTGGTCATAAGGTCGAGACCAAGTTCGATTTTCAGCTGAATCAGACCGATTCTTTGGTCAATAGGGGGCCGTTCCATTTTGGACATTTTCGGCCAAGCAGTCGCAGAGGCTTTGCCACTATTTTTAGGAAAATGTTAAACTCCACCTTCATTAATATATCATAGATATAGCCACGAAATCTTTATTCTAAAAATGATTGTTAGCTTCCAAGCACTGTCCCAATATTGCTACTCAAGCTATGCAGTAGACTAGACAGGTCAGTCGCCCACGACCAATGGGTGTGGCCCCCGATTGCCCACATTTTTCATTTTGGCTTATTTTTGACACAAAATTGCCTGTTATGTTGTGAATTACGTTCCCATGGCAAGCAAAATCGTTAGGCACCGTGTCCAAACCACTGCCCATATACATACCAAATATAAAAGAAATAGCTTTAAGTTTGTGGCCTGTAGTGCATCCACAGGGAAATCTTTACGCCGGAGGTGGACGTGCGACAAGACAGTAGCCCCGACTGCGTCTGGGGGCTTCAACTAAGAGTTCCAGTTGACGAGGTTACAAGTGTATCGATAATTCGTAGGGTAATACAAAATAATGAAGTATATATTGAGATGTAATCATTTAATTCCTTTGGTTTGTTCTAGTACCTTAACTAGTGGCTGATGGGTAATGAAGTTTCAACTGCTGTTTTCTGTGTTAATGGGATCTATTTTCGGATTCTCAAACTCATGGTCTTGAAGGCAGCAGTCTCTGGTTTCTAGAATTTCCTGCTCAATCTGCTCTTGGATGTTAGGTGTATAAACTGTACAGGAAATCCATGACCTCTGTAAAACACCTTAGAGCTGGTAGGCTTTGAATAGCAGGTGGTACTGCAGTCCACCAAGATTGGAATTCAGGATCCCTGACCTTGATGCTTATTTCACATTCCCTGCTACAGTGGTAATTTAGTGTGGTGAATTCTGACTTACTAAAGTCTGAAGCTTTTAGCTTGACAATAAAAATGCTATTTGCCATGTGCTGTGTCTGCATGATTTGCAGATGCATTATCTCTTCTGCTTGAAAGTGATCTGAATCATCAGCCTTCACCATGATTGATGGGGTGATGATTGAGTCGCGATTCATTGCTGATTCTATGTAATTGTGTTTCATGTTGAAGTTCCTGCCAGTTGAGCTTTCTGCTTTTAGAGTGATTCTGTTTTACTCCCTCAAGATTCATTATTTGACACAAATCAGGTATGAGGGCAGAAAAGACTCAGTCAGGGATTGTAATTAAATTCCAGCACTTGATGTAAATAGCCACGCTGTTTGTAATGTAATGGATCATAATAAATCTGCATTTTCGAGGCGATGTGCACATTTCCTGTGGTTATTTTTTGTGGGCTGTAGTTGTTTGTGCGCTTCTTTCCTTCCAAACTGTTCAGGCTGCTACAGAGACCTGCTCAGGAGGTAGATGTCATGGCGGGAGATTTTTCTGACTCATGAGACCATGAGCCCTCGCTTCCTTTGCACTGAGCAGTCGCCCTGCCAATCATACACGGCCTATACTTTCGTACCACCAATCACCCACTGCCTATAAAATTGGCTACTAATAGGCTACTAATCACACACTGCCTGTACAATCACACTACCAATCACACACTGCCTATACCAGCGTTCTTCCAAAGTCTTATAGTCAAGAAACTCTTAGTCTGGCCCATGAAAATCCTATGTCATGTCATTTGGGTGTCAAGAAGACCCTTCAACATGTCAGGGACTATTTCTTCTGGCCTTCCATGAGGTCCGATGTACAGGAGTACTGCAAATCCTGTTATACTTGTCAAATGGTTGGGAAGCCGAACTAGATTATTCCAAAGGCTCAACTTAAGCCCATTCCTGCTTTTGAAGAACCTCTGTCGGATCAGCATAGACTGTGTTGGACCATTGCCGAAGACTAGGTCTGGTTGTGAGTACCTACTGACGATCATGTGTGCTTCCACTCGGTTTCTAGAGGCAATTCCACTTCGTAACATCAAGACAAACTAATACCATCAAGGCACTTACCAACTTTTTCTGCTTTTTTGGTCTTCCTAAGTCTATTCAGTCTGATCAAGGGTCAAATTTCATGTCTGGCATATTTCAACAACTTGTGCATGAGCTTGATATTAATCCTGAGAGTGAAGATGCTTTGGAGAGGTTCCATCAAACCCTGAAGAACATGATATGGACCCTACTGCCTTAACACAGACTGGGATGAAGCTATCCATCTTCTTCTGTTTGCTGCTCGTGAAGCTGTTCAGGAGTCTCTTAGGTTCGGTCCTTTTGAGCTCATTTTTGAGCATACAGTTCGTGGACCTCTGAAGCTTCTGAAGGAAAAGTTGCTGGCCGAAGATGATGTCCCAATGAACTTGCTTCAGTATGTTTCTGACTTCCGTAATAGACTCTCTAAGTCTTGTGACCTTGCTTGGTCTAATCTCCAAGAGGCTCAGGGCAAAATGAAAGCCACATATGACCTTCATTCCCAAGATAGAAGTTTTAAAGCTGGTGACAAAGTCCTGGCGCTTTTGCCAGTTCCTGGAAACCCTCTAAGAGCCTGATATTTTGGTCCTTACACTGTCCCCAACATTACCATCACCATCATTTTAACCCCTGGAAGGAGGAAACAAAAACAAACGTGTCAGAATAACATGCTGAAACAATACATTGACAGAGACACTCCAAAAAAGCCAGTCACTGTGGTAAATACAATTGAACTGGAAAATTCAGAAGAAAATTGTGACTGCCCTTTAGAAAATGAGCCTGGTCCAGTCAAACTTAAAAATTCAGACATTCTTCAAAATATTGAAGTTGTCCCACCTGGACCCTTTTCAACAACAGCAGCTGAAGCAGCGCATATTTGAATATAGTCACATTT
Source organism: Gymnothorax reevesii (assembly GCA_029721435.1). Lineage (NCBI taxonomy): Eukaryota > Metazoa > Chordata > Actinopteri > Anguilliformes > Muraenidae > Gymnothorax > Gymnothorax reevesii. The sequence continues at coordinate 45,323,911 of CM056592.1, forward strand.
TTCCTGACGTTCCATCAAGGACTGATTTGGTTTACCATGATGTCATCCTACAAGATGATGCCAAGCCCCTGTAAACAGCATCCCTACAGAATGAATCCAGAGAAGCAGAAATACCTTAAACAGGAAGTCAAATATCTGCTTGAAAATGACTTTGTTGAACCAAGTAACCGTGACTAGAGTCTCCATGCATCCTAGTTCCCAAACCCAATGGAACATATAGAATGGTGACGGACTACAGGAAGGCAAATGCTCTTTTGAAAAAGGACTTGTATCCTATTCCCAGGATTGATCACTGCATTGACAAAGTTGGACAGTCAAAGTATGTCGCAAAATTTGATCTCCTCCTAGCAGATCCCTCTAACAGACAGAGCAAAGGAGATCTCTGCCTTTGTCACACCAGATGGATTGTATCAATAAAGGGTGTGATGCCTTTTGGAATGAAAAATTCTCCAGCCACCTTCCAACGTCTGGTAAACAGAGTGATTGCTGGACTACCAGGATGTGAGGCCTACATTGATGACATTATCATCACCAGCGACAGCTTCCAAGAGCACCTTACCCACATCAAAGACTTCTTTCAGAGAGTGATGCCAAGCTGACCATCAACCTTGTTAAAAGTGACTTTTGTAAAGCCACAGTTGTTTACTTACTTGTTTACTTACATATTGTAGGACAGGGTCAAGTCAAACCAATTGATACAAAAGTAAAAGTTATCACTGAATTTCCTGAGCCTACAACTAAAAGATAACTAATGAGATTTCTATGGATGGCTGGCTTCTACAGAAAATTCTGTAAAAATTTCTCTATCATCTCTGAACCTTTGACAAATTTACTGAAAGAAAAAGCAAAATTTGTTTGGGATACAAAATGTCAAAATTCATTTGAACAACTGAAGGCTATCCTCAAAAACGCACTAGTTCACTTGTCTCCTAATTTCAAAAAGGAGTTCAAGTTGGCTGTTGATGCCAGTGATATTGGTGGAGGAGCAGTTTTACTGCAAGAAGACACTGATGGAGTAGATCGTCCTGTTTTTCTTTTCCAAAAAGTTTGATAAACATCAGAAAAACTATTCAACAATTGAAAAAGAATGTTTGGCACTTTTTCTATTTGACTTGTTCAGCTATTTCCATCAAGGTCTTCAGTGATCACAATCCCCTCACATTCTTGCATAAGATCAAAAACTAGAATCAAATATTACTGAGATGGAGTTTACTTTTGCAAGAGTTTGATTTGGATATTTCTCACTTCGAGGGGAAAAGATCATGTAATTCCAGATGCACTTTAATTTTTTTTTTAATTTTACTTCTTATTTGGTTGTGAAAATTGCTCTGGTTGTTAGGTATATGACTGTTATAATGATCAATGATACTTTGTGTGTAAAGTTTATACTGATTATAAAACCGTGTTAATTTTAACAAAAGAGAATTTTTAGCAAACCTTTCTTTTCATAAAGAGGGGCGGTATTATGTACGAGTGTTTTATGTCAAGCACTGTATATCATTTGTAAATGGAGATTTGTTACATACTATTTGTGCTGTCTTACTGGTCAGCTATTGGTTTACTTTGTTCATCATTTAGCACCCTCTGGTGGTGTGTCTGTAGCAAAACATGATCTGATGCAGTACCACTTGTTTGTGATGAAATAGACCAGTGCTTTCTAGAAGTTTCTGGCTTCTTTTTGCCTGGAGGGGGCTGGATCACCCAGGACACATGTGGATCTTTCCAGAATGTTCCTAGTCTAAATAAATGCTGTGATTTTGGTCAGTTGGAGGGGTTTTTGTTTTGGCATCAGAGTGACAGAGTGGCATTAGTGTGTTATTATAAGATTACACAGTGGAGTATTTGTAGAAATTTTTGGACCTGATCAGTGAAGGATAAACTTTAATTATGATTGCTGGTTTTTTTTTGTGATTTTTCAAGTCATAACACACACTGCCTATACCATCACACCTCCAATCACACGCTGCCTATACCATCACACCACCAATAATACACTGCCTATACCATCACACCACTCATCACACACTGCCTATACCATCGAGCCACCAATAACACACTGCCTATACCATCGCGCCACAATAATACACTGCCGATACCATCGCACCACCAATCACACACTGCCTATACCATCGCGCCAATAACACACTGCTTATAACATCGCACCACTCATCACACACTGCCTATACCATCGTACCACCCATCACCTGCTGCCTTTACCATCGCACCACCAATCACACACTGCCTATACCATCGTACCATCAATTACACACTGCCTATACCATCGCGCCACCAAAAACACACTCCCTATAATTCAATTCAATTTATTTTGTATAGCGCTTTTCACAGAGACTGTCACAAAGACACTTTACAGTGAGAGTTGAAAGAAATGAAAAGGCAGTGCACAGCCTATTCCCCACTACAGCAAATGAGGCAAAAAACTCCCAGTAGGGAGAAAAATCCTCCAACAGTGGTGAGAAAAAACTCCCCAGTGGGAAGAAATCTCCCCATAGCCCCATCCTCCGCGGGCTAGCTAATTAAGAACAAAAAAGTAAAATGGAGTGAAACGACAAAACAGTTCCATTTAAGTCCATCTAAACAGTGGCAACGGTAGCTTCAGAAAGTGGCAAGTCAAGGATGGTGCAGGACTGGACCAGGGCCGGACCGGATCGGATCAGGACAGCAGGACAGCAGCAGCCAGCGCTCATGGTGAGGGACAGGGCTCATACGGTCCAGGACTCAGGGAAGTGGAGGGAAAGATCCTCGGAAAGAGACACAGAAGGAAGGGGTGTGAGGCACTGGATAACTACTGCATGATAGTAAAAGTACCATCCTCTGCCATGTGCCAAGTGAGAAGTTATAAGCAGACTGGTCAGGAAACAGTCAACACCCCTCCATCCACTTCCTGTAGCACAGAGGCCCAACACTTATTCCAGGCTGTTAGATCACACTTCATTTTCTAAACAATAGTACCATATGGACCTCCCCGGTGACTAAGGCTGTAGCAAGCCCCACCGGTGCCGTGTAAGTGCAATCTCAGCGCCACAGGTTCCACATGGATTTAAGCAATTTTAACGACCAAAAGCTAGTATCCTTCATCCACTTATTGCAGCACAGAGGCCCTGAAATTCCATCCGACCAAGGCTGCGTAATTTTTCAATCGGATACCACCAACACCATGTGGACCTCCCCTGTGACTAAGGCTGTAGCAAGCCCCACTGGCACCGTTAATGCATGCTCAGTGCCACCGGTTGCACATGGATTTACATAACACTGGCTTCCAATATCGTGAACATATCATAAATCAAGGTTGTAGTCAGTCCCACCAGAGCCAACACATAACTAATCATAAACTAATCATAGGCTTGACTAAAAAGATAAGTTTTCAGCCTACTCTAGAGGATAGAGAGTGTCTCTGAAGCCCGAATTTGTCTTGGGAGATTGTTCCATAAAATTAGTGCTTTGTAAGAGAATGCTCTGCCTCCAAGTGTAATTCTAGATATATTTGGAATTTTCAAGTAGTCAGCACCTTGTGAACGAAGTAATCTTGGTGGGGAGTAAGGAATAAGAAGACTGCAAAGATATTCCGGGGCCAAGTCATTTAAAGCTTTGTAAGTTAGTAATAATATTTTGTACTCAATTCTAAATTTTACAGGCAGCCAATGAAGATTTTTGAGCACCAGGCTAATGTGATCATATTTCTTAGTCCTAGTCAGAACCCTAGCTGCAGCATTCTGCACTAATTGAAGACGTTTCAGGGCTGAGCTAGTGCAACCAGACAGTAAGACATTGCAATAGTCCAGCCGAGAAGACACAAATGCGTGAACCAATTTTTCAGCATCTTGAAGAGACGACATTTTTCTAAGTTTATATATGTTTCGAAGATGGAGAAAAGCCACTCGGATGATCTTGTTGATGTGAGCCTGGAAAGAGAGTTCTGAATCAAGAGTCACCCCAAGGTTTTTTTTTTTTGCCTAGACCATCATACCACCAATCACACCCTGCCTATACAATCACACCACCAATCACATACAGTCTACACCAGGGGTTCCCAAACTTTTCCAAATCAGGGCCCACTTGAAAATCTAAAAAATGTCTGCGGCCCACCTTTGTTCTATAAACAGTACATAGACGAAATTATGCATTCTCAGAACACTTAACAGCAACAATAATTGTTGTTTTTGTTGTTGTTGTTGTTAAGAAAATAAAATAAATTAAAAACAACAACGATAATAATTGTTGTAGTTGTTTTTTATTTATTATTATTATTATTATTATAAAGATTCAGGATTAAAATAAAAGCAGGGGGATAAAGGAAGCCCAACCTTTTAATCTGTGGTGTACACATAAGACAGAATTAATTATCGAACACAGTACATGCTCCTCCGATTATGACCCCCGGTCATGATGACCAGAAAGCTACGTTCCGATCATAAACTATATAAGGTTCCTAAAATATTGTGAGGTCAATAACACTCAATAGGTTATTACATCTAAATATTTTTTAAAATCGTGCAATAAATATTTTACAATAAAAATAATAAAAAATCATATTAGCAAAAATGAATCATATTTTTAATGACCTCTCACGGCCCACCTGCAGTACCACCACGGCCCACCAGGAGGCCGTGGCCCACACTTTGGGAATCACTGGTCTACACCATCACACCTCCAATCACACACTGCCTATACCATCACACAACCAATCACACCCTGCCTATACAATCGCACCATCAATCACACTGCCTATACCATTGTGCCACCAATCACACACTGCCTATACTATCGCACCACCAATCACACACTGCCTATACCATCATACCACCAATCACACACTGCCTATACCATCATACCACCAATCACACACTGCCTATACCAATTGTACCACCAATCACACGCTGCCTATACCATCGTACCACCAATCACACACTGCCTATACCAATTGTACCACCAATCACACGCTGCCTATACCATCGCACCACCAGTCACACTCTACCTATACCATCGTACCACCCATCACCTGCTGCCTTTACCATCGCACCACCAATCACACACTGCCTATACCATCACACCACCAATCACACTCTGCATATATCATCGCACCACCAATCACACACTGCCTATACCATCGCGCCACCAATCACACACTGCCTATACCATCGCATCATCAATCACACACTGCCTATACCCTCGTACCACTCATCACACGCAGCCTATACTATCGCACCACCAATCTCACACTGCCTATACCATTGCACCACCCATCACACGCTGCCTATACCAACACACCACCAATCACACTCTGCCTATACCATCGTACCACCAATCACACACTGCCTATACCAATTGTACCACCAATCACACGCTGCCTATACCATCGCACCACCAGTCACACTCTGCCTATACCATCGTACCACCCATCACCTGCTGCCTTTACCATCGCACCACCAATCACACACTGCCTATACCATCACACCACCAATCACACTCTGCATATATCATCGCACCACCAATCACACACTGCCTATACCATCGCGCCACCAATCACACACTGCCTATACCATCGCATCATCAATCACACACTGCCTATACCATCGTACCACTCATCACACGCTGCCTATACTATCGCACCACCAATCTCACACTGCCTATACCATTGCACCACCCATCACACGCTGCCTATGCCATCACACCACCAGTCACACGCTGCCTATACCATCGTACCACCAATCACACACTGCCTATACCAACACACCACCAATCACACTCTGCCTATACTATCGCACCACCAATCACACACTGCCTATACCATCGCACCACCAATCACACACTGCCTATAAAATCACACCTCCAGTCACACGCTGTCTATACCATCGTATCACCAATCACACGCTGCCTATACCATCGCACCATCAATCACACACTGCCTATACCATCATACCACCAATCAAACAATGCCTATACCATCGCACCACCAATCACACACTGCCTATATCATCGCACCATCAATCACACACTGCCTATACCATCGCGCCACCAATAACACACTGCTTATACCATCATACCACCAATCACACAATGCCTATACCATCGCACCACCAATCACACACTGCCTATATCATCGCACCATCAATCACACACTGCCTATACCATCGCGCCACCAATAACACACTGCCTATACCATCATACCACAAATCACACTCTGACTATAACATTGTACCACCCATCACACGCTGCCTGAACCATCGCACCATCAGTCACACACTGCCTATATCATCATACCACCACTCACACAATGCCTATACCATCGCACCACCAATCACACTCTGCCTATAACATCGTACCACCCATCACACGCTGCCTATACTATTGTACCACCCATCACCTGCTGCCTTTACAATCGCACCACCAATCACACACTGCCTATACCATCACACCTCCAGTCACACACTGCCTATACCATCACACCTCCAGTCACACGCTGCCTATACCATCGCACCACCAATCACACACTGCCTATACCATCGTGCCACTCATCACATGCTACCTATACCATCGCACCACCAATCACACACTGCCTATACCAGCGCACCACCTATCACACACTGCCTCTACAATCACACCACCAATCACACACTGCCTATACCATCGCACCACCAATCACACACTGCCTCTACAATCACACCTCCAGTCACACACTGTCTATACCATCGTATCACCAATCACACGCTGCCTATACCATCGCACCATCAATCACACACTGCCTATACCATCATACCACCAATCACACTCTGCCTATACCATTGTACCACCCGTCACACGCTGCCTATAACATCGCACCACCCATCACACGGCGCCTATACCATCGCGCCACCAATCACACACTGCCTATTCCATCGCACTGCCAATTGCACACTGCCTATACCATCACACTACCAAATACATGCTGCCTATACCATCGCACCACCAATCGCACGCTGCCTATACCATCAAATCACCAATCACACACTGCCTATAACATCAATAACAGAGCTGGGTTCTTCTGGTCAGTGTGTTTATCAGCCCAGTGTGTGTACAGTAATACACCTGCTCTCACACCCATCTCATTATCTTACAGTCACCCCTCCCAGCTGCTCATATGTGATGTCCAGTGTCCTGCCCAGCTCAGTTCATTTATTTGATTATCAACAGGAAGTGCACATTAACAGTCTCTGGAACGACTACAGAACATACCAGAAGAGGTGCAATTCCCATATTATTACTTCAGCCAGTGGCGTGCACAGATTGACTCCAGGTGGTGCTACAGCACCTGCCCTTTGCCCTCTGGACCAAGCAAGTGCCCTTTTGAAATTTTTTTTTTTTTTTTTTTTTTTTTTGTTAACAGTGTACTGTATGTGGCCCATGTTGACGTGACCATCAATAAATTCTTGACGATTGATAAAAAGTGATAAGTGATAAAAATGCCCCCTGCACACACACACCTCTCTTTGTCGACATGAACGCGCAGAGCGGTGTAAGAATCTCATTCTTGTGCTAATCTACTCAAGTCGCAAACCCTGCAAATCAGACACATCCGTTGGCCAAATGGTCAGGATCCGCTTATCATAAGTACAATACACTTGGTAATTTCTGACAACAACTTGTCGCACCTACCTGGCATAGCCATCAATTATCGTGTCGCGGCCGGGAGTGAGCAATTGGAGAGCTATTTCATCCAAAGAGACTGCCATCAACTATCTTGTCTAAGTAATTAATGCAATAAAAATGTCTGGCCAACTTCAAAGAGTTGTTCATGTATAAGAAATGTACGTTGGGGAGGCTCGGGGTTCACTTTGACTCCGCTGAACCCAGAGTACGTTACCCGTATTTCTGTTCACTGCCGTTTTTACTGGAAATAAACACCATTTTTCATTCAAAGATTGGATTGTCCCTTCTTTCGTTCTTTTTTCCTTACAGCGGACACGTGCAAGGCTGAGCACCTGCCCCCCAAAATGTCTGAGCACGCCACTGACTTCAGCTACATTCATGTGCATCAAACCTATTTGGATGAGCATAAGCTTATATTCATTGTCTTACCAAGAGCAACTCCTATAGAGAGGCTTTTATTCATTTTCATTAGCTTTCGTCTGATGGACGTCCTGAAGATTAGTTAGCAGCAGGGTATCTCTGTGGTAGGCTGCCTGACTGCTAACCAAAGATTTGCAGATTTGAGTACCCAGTGGGCCTTGGGCTAAGTTGGAGGGATCTCTACTGATGGGCCCTTGAGCAAGGCTCTTAACCCCCCAAGAAGTGCTCTTGGGGCTTCAGCTCTGTTTCTCTCAGTCCCTCCTCACTTGAGACTGTTCTAACTGGTATTTCTTCCAGGATGGCCTTGAAAAGAAATCACGTTCTCAGAGGAAATTTCCCTGGTTGAATAAAGGTCAAAAAATCAGACCGTGAAAAGTGTGAATATGGGATAGGCAAGGAAATGGTGCAACCATGAGCAGGCAAGAAACAATAACTGCAGTGGCAACGTTGCTCACTAGAGGGCGCCACACACTCAGAATTCGGTCTGCAGGCGAGGTGGAGAGGTAAGCTTCCATGCAAGAATGATGCAGGAGGAACAGAAGAGCTGAAACTGCAATGCAGAGGGGAGAGGAAGAGCGAGAGAGGTGGGGATAGAGTGACTGGGGGTGAGCAAGAGAGAGGGAGTGGGGAGAGAGAGAGGCAGGTATGGGAAATGAAGGGGAGGGGATTCAGAGGGAATTTCCTTTTGGCAACCAGAAGAAATACACTCCAGCTCCACGTATGTATAACCAGCATACACAGACCCGCACCCCACAATACACACCCTACATACATACATGCTCAAGCCTAGCATACGCACTCATAGCCTATATGCACACACAATTGATACAGGCTCATACCCTTCAATACAAGCCTTCATACATACACACTCTCAACCTACACACTCTTTCACATCCTACATACACACTCACGCTAAACATGGTGAGAGATTTTGGTGACATGGCACTACTGCTCGCTGGCTTGCAGACACAAGCTCCTGTTCTCATTTGTTGATGTTTTCTGTTATTTTGTGTAAAAGGTGAACTTTACCATTTTTTCAAAGAACTTCCTCTAAATGTTGATACAGCAGCATAAAGAAAATTATCACTAAGGGTGCGAGAAGCAGGATTTTTTTTTCATAACTAAGCTAAGGAAAAATTCCAGTCGCGTACAATCTTATTGGTTTCCAATTCCAGTTATCTGTTTGGCTAAAGTGTGGCTCAGATCGACAATGGTACCGCAACTTGGTTTGGGACTCTATTTGGGACTGCTATGGGAGATCGCATCACTCATATGAATTATTCCTTGTGATAGGAAGAGAGGCACTGACTCTCCAAAGTTTGTAGGACTGACGTCAGCAGGCCATCAGTGACGTTCCACCACCGCCTGTGAGAAACATGGAGCATGGCGACCTCCTATGGAAGAGGTGTGAGAGGAGGCGATAGTCTAAATATGCACTCATACCCTACACACACGCTCGCACTCTACAGAGCACAGCAAACTCCTCCTCTTACAGGAGAGGTGTGAGAGGAGGCCATAAGGCTGATTAATGTTTAATACAGTGTCCATGACCGCGTTGCAAACGGCTAAATGATGTAGTTACGGTCTGAACGAGTCTGAACGGTGGGGAAAATGGAGCTCTGTAGTCGTGCCTTGCACCTAGGGATTCTTGTGACAGCAAGACGCCATGGGGGCAAGGCTAGATTATAGACCGTGCCAGTGCCCAGGGGCCTCGAGCTCCCAAGGGGCCTTCGAGCCTGAGGCCACGCTTGACGTGAGGCAGAAGACTTCTGTGGGAAGTTGAATGCCATGGTCCTCAGTACACAATACACTTACCGCTTATGGCAACTTGCAGCATGAGCTAACCATGAGCATGAGTTTTTGTCTCAGTCCTGCCCTCACTATAAGAAACCATGTTAGTGTGTTTGGGGGTAGTGTGGGCCGCCGGTGGCTGTGGGGTCGTCGGGGGGGGGGGCCTCCAATAGACTTGTGCCCTGGGGTCTCACAGGACCTTGATCTGGTCCTGCATGGGGGCCATATTGGACAAACACAAGATGATTGATTGAAGTGACAAGCAAGGGGCAGGAGCGTCCTTTGTACTGGAGGGTACTTGATGTGCTCATGAATGTCCTGCTGCTCGTATACACCGCGCAGTGCTGCTCTGTCCTTGAGCACCATGAGGGCAGAATGGAGCATAAATCAGCCTTTCCGCATCACCACTGCTGTCAGCCATCATATTCTCTTTAGCACAGTCACTGAGGAATGAGATCGATGTGCCCCAGGCTCCAGGTACAGTATCTGCATGATTATAAAGACACTGACCTCTGGGTCTCACTGAAAGCTGTCCAAAATCCCACTATTGACGATGACGTACCTTTGCTACTGGGGATGAACACACCAGTGCGCCTAAAAAGAATATGCAATGCAACTGAGAAATAATTGATTATTGAAGGTGTATGCCTAGACTTAAATGGAAAATGTTGCAACAATCTCTCCCCCTCTCTCCCCTCTCTCTCTCCACCTCTCCCTCCTCATCCTGTCCCCCTCATCTCCTCTCACTCCTCCCCCAATCTCTCATACTCTCTGCTCCTCCTCTCTCACACAGTTACCAGAGGAGTTTGGGCCAGTGTCTGCAGCTGTGGTGTATATCACCCCTGAGACATATGACTGTTCCTAGAAGTGAAAGTGTCTGCAGCCATGATTGAGAGCTCATGCGGAAAGCGTGAAGGACCTGTGATTTATTCACTGTGAAAATTATTCTTATTCTCAATTTGAATCTGTCCTTATTCTCCTTGTGAATAGTTTGGCACTCTCTGAGTGAATCTCATTCTCTCTCTGAATCTGTCTATATTTTCTGAGTGAATCTGTCCTTATTATCTCAGTGAGTCACATTTTCTGCATGAATCTGCCTATATTCTCTGTGTAAATCTGATTTTATTCCCTTGATGAATCTGTCTTTATTCTCTGTCTGAATCTGTCCTTATTCTCTGAATGAATCTGTCCCCGTTATCTGTGGGAATCTGTCCTTATTCTCTGTGTGAATCTGTCCATATTTTCTGAATGAATTACCTTATTCTCTGTGTGAATCTGTCCTAATTTTCTGCGTAAATATGTTTTTATTCTCTGAATGAATCTGTCTTTATTCCCTGAATGTATTTGTAATTATTATCTGTGTGAATCTGTCCTTACTCCCTAAATGAATCTGTCCTTGTTTTCTGAATAAATCTGTTTTCATTCCCTGAATGAATCTGTCCTTATTCTCTGTGTGAATCTGTCTGCATTTTCTCTGTGAATCTGTCCGTATTTTCTGAATAAGTCTGTTTTTATTCTTAGAATGAACCTGTCCATATTCTATGTGGGAATTTGTCCTTATTCTGTGAATGAATATGTCCTAATCCTCTGAGTGAATCTGCCCTTATTTTCTGAATAAATCTGTTTTTATTCTCAGAATGAATCTGTCCTTATTCTTTGAATGAATCTCTCTTTATTCTCTGTGTGAATCTGTCCATATTCTCTTAATGAATCGGTCCTTATTCTCTTTGTCAATCTGTCTGTATTCCCTGTGTGAATCTGGTCTCATTCTCTGAATAAATCTGTCCCCATTCTCTGTGTGAATCTCTCAGAATCTGTCCATATTTTCTGAATGAATGACCTTATTCTCTGCGTGAATCTTTCCTAATTTTCTGAATAAATATGTTTTTATTTTCTGAATGAATCTGTCTTTATTCTCCAAATGAATATGTACTTTTTCTCTGCGTGAATCTGTCCTTATTCCCTGAATTAATCTGTCCATGTTTTATGAATAAATCTGTTTTTATTCTCTGAATGAATCTGTCCTTATTCTCTGTGTGAATCTGTCTGTATTCTCTCTGAATCTATGCTGATTCTCTGAATGAATCTGTCCATATTTTCTGAATAAATCTGTTTTTATTCTTAGAATGAATCTGTCCTTATTTCATCAGTGAATTTGTCCTTATTCTCTGTGTGAATATGTCCTTATTTTCTTAATAAATCTGTTTTCACTCTCTGAATGAACCTGTCCTGACTCTCTGAGTATTCTCTGAGTATACTCTGTTGATACTTTTGAGTTGATGCTCAAACAGGGGGGTGGGGAAAACAACTATTCCCTCGAGAACTTTGATATTTCTCATGGTGTGGGCATGTGGGAAACAAATTGACGTGTGGAACCCCTGCCAAAATGAGGAAGCCAATGTAGGCTTGCGAGTTGATCACATCTATGTCTTTCCAATTACACATGCCTCCCCTCTAAAATTATCATCTCAAGAACAATATTTTCAAATGATGGTTATATGAAGAGCTTGAGTAATGAGTATGTCTTCAACATGGCTGACTGTGTGTCTGGTGGGACACTCTTAGCAGCACGTCTACCTTGTTGTTGAAGTGAGTAGAGGGACCATAATTTTCCATTTTTGGTGCTAACGTGACCTGGGGAAGGAGGAAACAATATTCTCATGAGAACTTTCCCGCACCATGGGCATGACGTGTACACGTGTGTGTGTGTTTGTCTGTATGTGTGACCTACTGTACTCACACCTGCCGAAGTATAATTGATATTTTCCGCACTGCGGTGGATGGGTATGCCCGCAAGAGCATTGGTAGTTCATGCAAAATAAGGAAGGAGCAAATTCTACTGCAATCTGCCGGCTCTCTCACCTCAAAATTTCCTCTGGGAAAAGGTTTACTGTCCATACTGTCCATTGACAATGAAAGTGACATAGAGGAGAATGTGTCTGTTGAGGAGGACCCTGATTTTGAGGCATTCTCATCTGATGAGAATGAGAGTTTTGACCCTCCTGTCCTGAACCTGTCTTTACTCTCTGTATGAATCTGTCCTTATTCTCTGAATGAATCTGTCCTTATTCTCTGAATGAATCTGTCCTTATTCTCTGTATGAATCTGTCCTTATTCTCTGAATGAATCTGCACTCAGTCTCTGTATAAATCTGTCCTTATTTGATTGGTCATGGTACATCAGGAAATTTGGGAAAAAGGAATCTCGGACATGGAAGGCTGTTTCATTATTTTCGCAATGTCATGCGGACAGTGCGAGATCAAAGTCAATTTTGTCAGCAGGACACTGACCCAAAGAACCACTCCAAATTGTGCACGACCTATTCTGGAAGAAACATTCAGCTGGTATTCTGGCCATCAGAGTCACCAGATCTCAACCCTCTTGAGTAGTGATGGAAGCAGCTTCACCATAAAGTAGGAAAAAGCCAGACTAACTTGTGTGAGTTGCTTCAGGAAGCACGGTGACTAATTTCTGCTGATTACATCAACAGAAATGCACACAGTCTGCAGGGCTGTAATTGCTACAGCTGGAGCTGTACCTGATGGAAGTGTAATGCGAATAGAAGCCACTGGATGGCAGTATTTACCTTTTTTTTTTTGTTGAGCCCAGACTGGAGCTAGGTTTGGACATGTTCTGTGCATGTCTGGGGCAAGTCCCAGAAAAAAAAAAGAGGTCTAAATGTGGGTGGGGTCTGCAAAAGAGTATATAAGGAGGAGAATTGAGACAGTGAGGTAGTAGGAGAAATTGCTAGGAGAAGGATACGTGTGACCAGACCTGTCATTCTGTTCAAGACCTGTGAAGCTTTTAGTGGATTTTTGCTTGTGTTAGAGCATTTTCCTCACCCAGGACATCACCAAGCAACCCACCAAAGGGACTGTAAATATTTCGGCTTTTGTATATAATCAATCTTGGTTTGTAGATAGTAGATTAGTTGAAAGTGTTTGTTAAATTAAATGTGTTTAAGTTTTAAAATTTTTGTCTGTCATCCTTTGCTGTCATAAATGTCATGACAAATTGGGGCCGTAACAAATTAGGGGCTCAAGTCTGGGATAGACCATTGTGTGAGTCATTTTTTCAAAATCTAACATTTCAAATTGTAAAATTGTTTTTTGAATTTTCCTATATAAATATATTGACAGATAGACAGCAATGGATGATTTCTTGGCATCACCAACCGTAGAGGTTTTGAGGTCTTTTAAAAAGACAGAACTACTAGAAATATGCAGACATTTAGAGCTGACAGAGGTAAAACCAGCCATGCGAAAAGCAAGACTGGCTAGAGAGATAGTTGAATATTACATTGATGAAAATGTGTTTGCACCCGGAGATCTGGAACAGTTTCCAGTGGAAAATCCAAATATAGAAATGGAACTCAAATTAAAAATGCTAGAATTTGAGAGAGGGAAAGAGCAGAAAGAGAGAGACAGAGATTTTGAATTTGAGAAGTAATATAGAGAAGAAAGACTCCAAATGGAGCTACTAAAAATAAAAATTGAAACTAAAAATAAATTTCGGCCTAGCCAGGAGGTAAAACTGGTGTCTCCATTTGCTGAAAAGGATGGTGACAACTATTTCTAGTGTTTTAAAAAGGTAGCAAAGAGTTGCCAGTGGCCAAAGGAACACTGGCCTCTGATGTTGCAAACTGTCTTCAAGGGTAAAGCTCAACAAGCCTATTCGGCTTTGTCTGCAGATGATTCCTCTGATTATGAGGTTGTCAAAAAGGTTATTTTGAGAGCTTATGAGTTGGTTCCAGAGGCTTACTGACAGAAATTCAGAGGTCTGAAGAAATCTGAAAATCAGACTTATGTGGAATTTGCTAATGAGAAGAAGGTTTGCTTTGAGCGCTGGCGTACTTCTATGGAGGTCAAGGATGATTTCAACTCACTAAAAGAGATAGTGTTTGTTGAAGAAATCAAGAACTGTGTTAAGGATGATATTAAGACCTACCTTAATGAGAAGCAAGCACTGAATTTGCAATCAGCTGCCAAATTTGCAGATGAATATGTTCTCACACATAAGTCCAAATTTCAGTCTAGCAGTGACAATAGATGGTTCCTATTTCAGAAAAAAGGGAACGGTGATACCCAAGATTCCTCACCCAAAGACAAAGACAAATCTGGTGATGGTGCTCAGAAATCCAGTAACAGGTCTGATCAAAGTGTGAAAGCTGACAGTGAAAAAAGTGGTCTAGTTTACAGTTATTGCAAGAAATCTGGTCGTGTTACAACTAACTGTTGGTTCCTTAACGCTAAGAAAGAAAAAGAAAAGGATACTAAACCAAATGCCTTTGTGCAAGGTTAGAAACTCCTGTAGTAGATGACCGATCTGCTAAATTGCCTGCTCCTTGTGGGGCTAAGAAGCCTGATACTGCTGACTTTGTGAGGGAGGAATTTCTTCCATTTGTGTCAGAGGGATTTGTGGCTCTGAATGAGCATACTACTCCTGTCCCCATATATATCCTAAGGGATACCGGAGCTTCTCAGTCACTTTTGTTGATGGACTCATTGGAGTTACGTGATGAGACCGCTTCAGGGGATTTCATACTTGTACAAGGTATTGAAGGGAGGACTGTATCTGTACCCCTGTCCTCTGTATTCTTGAAGTCAGATGTAGTTATAGGACAGGTAAAGGTGGGACTTATGTCAAGTCTACCTATCAAAGGTGTTTCTCTGTTGCAAGGCAATGACCTGGCTGGGGGCAAAGTAGTTCCCCCTGTACATCTTACTTCACAGCCGAGCACTGAAGATGGCGATGAGGACCCATCTCTGTATCCTTCTTGCGCTATACTCGTGCTATGGCCAAGAAGGCTCAAGAAGTAGATGATGTGGTGCCGTCCAGCACATTGAATAGTCATGACTCAGGTGGTTCGCCTTATGACTCTGTTCGGGTTACTATGGTTTCTCCATTTGAGGACTTATCAGATACTTTTATCAGTTCTCTATTCAGCCAGCCGCATGGGTCTGGTGATTCTGATGTGTCTGGATACTTGTCTCTGTCCAGAAAGCGGTTGATTGAGGAGCAAACTAATGATCCTGAAATTTGTGTACTAAAGACGAGAGCCCTTCCTGATAAAGAAATAGACCCAGTTGGGTATTATCTCAAGGATGGTGTGTTGATGCGGAAGTGGCGCCCTCCTGATATCCCTGCCAATGCAGATTGGGCAGTGGTCAGGCAAATTGTTGTTCTGAAGGTCTACAGGAATGAGATCTTAACAATGGCTCAAAGTTCACCTTTAGGAGGTCATCTTGGTGTTAACAAGATCATAATAAGATCATGAAACACTTCTTTTGGCCTGGGCTTCGGGAAAGATATTTCCAACTTTTGCTAAACCTGTCACACTTGTCAGGTAGTTGGAAAACACCAGTTAGACCCACCTGTAGCTCAATTGCAGCCTATCCCAGCTTTTGGGGAGCCGTTCTCTAAGGTCATTGTTGATTGCATTGGTCCATTACCCAAGACTAGATCTGGAAATCAGTACTTGTTGACAATCATGTGTGCATCTACCAGATTCCCTGAAGCCATACCTCTACGCAACATCAAGGCAACTGCAATCTCAAAGGCTTTGATAAAGTTCTTCACGTTGTTTGGCCTTCCCAGGGAAATTCAGTCAGACCAAGGTAGCAATTTCACTTCCGGATTGTTTCAGCAGGTTGTGTATGAACTAGGTTTCAAGCAGATTCTTTCTAGTGCCTAACATCCAGAAAGTCAGGGTGCCTTAGAGCGGTTTCATTCCACTCTCAAGACAATAATGAGGATGTATTGTTATGACCATGAGAAAGACTGGGATGAGGGTGTTCATTTGCTGTTGTTTGCAGCTAGAGAAGCAGTGCAGGAGTCTACTGGATTCAGTCCATTTGAGCTAGTATTTGGCCATGAAGTGAGAGGACCTTTGCTATTATTGAGTGAACAATGGCAAGAGAAAGAGCCGCCCATCAGTCTTTTAGACTATGTTAGCAAGTTCAAGGAAAGATTGCATGAAGCTTGTGACCTAGTCAAAGAGAACTTGAAATCAAGTCAGGGAAAAATGAAAACTTTGTATGATCATAAGGCTAGAAGCCGTGAGTTTAAACCAGGAGACAAGGTTCTTGTGTTGTTTCCCTTGCAGTCCAATCCATTGCAGGCTAGATTTCATGGTCCTTATGAAATTCTGACAAAACTCAAGGATCTCAATTACATTGTAAAGACTCCAATGTAATTGATAGGAGAAGATAGGAGATAGGAGAAAGCCAAAAATAGTTGTGTCACATTAACATGCTGAAGCCTTATCATGACAGAAATGCTAGGGTTGCAGATGTCACTTCAGATCCTCAAATGGCCGAGATTTGTGAAGATGAGGGGGAGTTTCAAGATGGTGAACCTAGAATTAAAGCTGAAGTTCTTTCATGTAAATTGTCAAACTATGAAGTGCTGCAAAATCTTGATGTAAAACTCCTGCACTTAGAACTCTCACAGAGAGATCAGTTTGAGAGGTTGATCAAGAAATATGAGGATCTGTTTCCTGATGTTCCGAAGAGAGTTTCTATAGCCTCTCATGATGTAGATGTTGGTGATGCCAAACCAATTAAACAGCATCCGTACCGGGAATCCTGAAAAGAGAAAGATTGCTGAGAAAGAGGTTGAGTACATTTTAGAACATGATATTATCAGACCCTCCAACTCAGATTGGAGTTCAGCCTGTGTGCTAGTTCCAAAACCTGATGGAAGTACTAGATTCTGTACAGATTATCGCAAAGTCAATGCTGTAACTAGAACTGATGTGTTTCCAATACCCAGGATTGATGATTGTATTGATAGAGTAGGGCAAGCAAAGTTTCTGACCAAGATTGATTTACTGAAGGGTTATTGGTGTGTGCCTTTAATTGAGAGGGCTTAGAGCATCTCTACTTTTGCCACACCATCTGGGTTGTACCAGTATAAAGTCAACCCTTTGGCATGAAAAATGCCCCAGCTACGTTCCAAAGGATGATACAGTCTACAATCGCCGGATTGCCACAAACGGGTGCATTCATCAATGACCTGATCACATGGAGTGACTCCTGGGAAGAACATCTAAAAGATGTAGAGACGTTGTTCCAGCACCTGACCCAGGCTAACCTGACTGTTAACCTGAACAAGAGTGACTTTGGTTGTGCTACTGTCATTTATCTTGGCTACGTCATAGGGCAGGGAAAGGTGGCACCCATAAATGCTAAAGTCCAAGCCATCATGGACTTTCCAGTTCCTGACAACAAAAAAGCTTTGCGCCACTTCCTTGGAATGATCGGGTACTACCGCAAGTTCTGCAGGAACTTTGCTGAGATTGCTCTCAGTCTCACTAACCAACTGAAGAAAGGCGTAAAGTTCACTTGGGATGATGCATGCCAGAGAGCCTTCGATCGCCTGATGTCTCTGCTGTGTCTCTTCCCCGTGCTCACATCTCCTGACTTCAACAAACTGTTCTCCATTGCGGTCGATGCTAGCAACCAAGCTTGTGGATCTGTGCTCCTACAGAGAAGTGACTCTGATGGCATTGAGCATCCCGTGGCATACTTCTCAAGGAAGTTCAATCGCCACCAAAGGAACTATTCCACAATAGAGAAGGAGCTGTTGGCTCTGGTTCTATCTCTACAACACTTTGATGTTTATGTTTGTACAGGGAAAAAGCACTGTACGCAGACCACAATCCGTTAATGTTTTTGAGTAAGATGAAAAACAAGAATTGGAGATTGTTGAATTGGAGTTTGATTTTTCAGGAGTTTGACTTGGAAATTAAGCATGCAAAGGGTACTGACAATGTAATTGCTGATTGCTTATCCCGTGGTTGAGTATGTATGTACATATCACGCGTTTATTCGAATATTGTATTACATGTATTTATAGACCAGTGTCCACTTAACCATTTTGTATTGAAAAGAAAAAATTTGCCTTCATGAGTCAAAATTTTTCCCTTTTGGAATGGAGGTGTAATAGAAGCCACTAAATGGCAGTATTTACCTTTTTTTTTGTTAAGCCCAGACTGGAGCTAGGTTTGGACATGTTCTGGGCATGTCTGGGGCAAGTCCCAGAAAATTAAAAAAAAAGATAGCTTCAGTCTGGGCTCAACAAAAAAAAAGGTAAATACTGCCATCTAGTGGCCTCTATTCACATTAGAACAGTTACTACCCAAGCGACTTTCCACTCGGATAACCAGTCCTTTTAGAACAGGTGCAAGCTGATTCATTCAGGACATATGTACTTGACGGGCAATCAAGATGATCACTTTTACTTGGCACTTTAATGTTAAAAGATATCACAAGCCAGATCAAAAAATCCTCAGTTTTTCAATATTTTATTGCAAATATTTCTTGTATCTTTGCATATATTTTTTCTTGTGCTTGAAACAGATACATTTTTCAGTACAGAAGTGGATTCATATGTGCATACATCTGATGATGTCTGTAAGTATTCCCATTCCACATTTGATTCCCTGAAATTAATGTCACCACAGTGTCGTCTCACAACAGGCTGTCCATTGCTGCGGACTCCCTCGTGGTCCCGAATATGCATCAGCAATTAATGTGTGATGAGAAACTCCAGGAACGTTCTGCAGCACGTTATCACAGGCATCATTAATCTGGTGTCTACAAGTTGATGGCCTCCTGCAAGAGGGCGTAAGTGATAATTTGACAAATTTTACAGGAGAGCCAAAAAACTGCCACAGCACCATCTGTACGCAATATACTGAACTATCCATGATAGAAGTATAGTACTTGGTAACCTATTGGGATGCCTGCCAGACATTTTCATAATTCTTCCTAATTTGGGAGATATTTAGGAAAATGCACTTAAGCCCATTTAGCATGGGCAAAGATGACCATTTTGATCACAGCTGCACCAATGTTAAAAAGGCATTTTAGCCCCTTTAGGATAGGAATTTAGACTCCAGACTTGGTCAGGAGATGGGCTAGTCTCAATTATTCCAAAACAGCCAAAAAAGTCATTTTTGACCGAAGTGTTACTTATGCCCTTCTTGCAGGAGGCCATCGAAATAAGTGCTGAAGCCCTAATGTAAATGAAACTTCAAAGTTTGCAAAAAATGCAAATACTGATGCAACGATTAAATGTTTTTCAGTTGTGGGGAACCTCAAAAATATATTTATGTTCACCAAAAAGAAGAATTATTAATTTGGCAAACTATAACTTCAAAAATGAGTAATTTTCTTTCCATACTCAACAAAAAAAGTTAGGATACACTTTAACCCAAGTAAATGAAATTTACAAACTGAATGTAAATCCCAGGTGTTGTTTATGTGATTGCTGTTAATCCAAGGCACAAAAATGCATCAAAACATTTGATCAGATGACTTCATTACAGCAAAATAGGGTATAATCAGGGAAGACCAGAGTCACACCATGTGATGTGATTCTGACCATTAAATTAAAATGTCAAATAATCTCCGAAGTAATTTCAATGTCTAGTGTGACCACCACGTGCTCTAATCACAGCTTGACAGTATCTTGGGAAGCTCAGAACAAGACAAAATAATTGAGAAAAAACTCAGTCATTCTTAACTTTTTTGTTGAGCATATTGCCACAATCAATTTATTGCTAAACATTTTAAAAATGTATTTCTTTTTCATCCTTCCACCCAACACCTCGTCCACTTGGGAGGTTAATTTTCTTTGTATTTACAATCAAGCTGAACAAAAAATTTCAGCATGGGTAAAAAGACAAAGAGGGAAAAATATACTCAGACAAAATAAATAAAACATTTGAAAAATATACACCTAGAATAAATAAATAGAAGACATATCAAATTGATGTTGGTGACAAGGGTGGTCTTAGACACTCATAGACTTAATCAACATTTGAACTAACTCCAAAATCTAACCCTCATTCACTCGTTCCCAATTCCCAGCGCAGACAATTACACATAGAACAATATTCAGGGAATCAGTGAATGAAATTAGGGACCAAATTTGGACAATACTGGCTGACACACTAAATAGTGAACTATATAGTGGATTGGGAAGGATTTCAGATGTAGCGAGAGGCTGATAGGATGAAACAGAGGAATGCTGAAAACAATAACCCATTTTTTTCTACATTATTCATTGATAAACAGTGCATTATGAAATATTCAAAGCACCATATTAAAAATTAAATAGATTAAAAAATACATAGAGGAGGAAATATGAAGAGGACTACATAGTTATATACAAATACATGAAAGAATACATCAAAATCAATCGTTAGGGAGAGAGATTTGCTGATTACAACATTGTGCAATGTCTACCATTTGGAGAAGGAAATGTGATGATGTTGGCACAGATATCCATGAACCACAGAACCCCTCTGCACGTCATCAATAGAAATTTCACTAGTCAATGTTATCTCAGTGAGATTGTTCAACCTCTAGTAATGCCACTTTTGCAGCGGGTTGGACCAGCAGGAGCTTGGTTCCTGGACGAGAACGCAAGACCTCATCGTGCAAGATTGGTGACTGACTTCCTGCAGCAGCAGAACATTCAGCACATGGATTGGCCAGCATATTCACTCAACTCGTCACCCATTGAGCATGCGTGGAATGAACTAGGGCAGCACGTTTGATCGCATGACATCCCTGGTGTCAACCTCATGCAACTGGCTTCGCGATTAGTCACAGAATGGCAAGCGATCCCTCAACATTATTTCTAACACCTGATGAACAGTATGCTCAAACTTAGTAAAGAACGTGTGAATGCTAACGGTGGCTACACCAGTTACTGAAGCTTCTGCATCTTGGGTGAACATCATTTTGGGGGGTGCATTATTTGTTTTATCAGGGTAATAAACTGCTATATAATCAAAGTTTTCGTTTTGTGGTTTCGGTTCATAAAGGGATAGTTCACCCAAAAATGAAAATTCACTCATCATCTACTGACCGCAAGGCTAATCGAAGTGTTCGTGAATTTCTTTACAAGTCAAATTTGCATGTTTGGGCTCACAAACACTTGGATTATGCCGCAGTATGAAGTATGGTGCTCCATACTTCATACTGCGGCATAATCCAAGTGTTTGTGAGCCCCAACGTGCAAATTTGACTTGTAAAGAAATTCACGAACACTTCGATTATGGAGGCATTTTGTGTTATTTGAATGTTGCTTTTTACGCTTGAAAGACTGGCTATCATTAACTTCAGTTGATTTGGAATTTATCTTCAATTCTGTTTTTCTTTGTAACTCCAAAAGTATTTTGTGGATGAAAGAAATTCATGGGCCCTTTGAATAGCCTTGGGCTGAGAAGATGATGAGTGAATTTCGATTTTTGGGTGAACTATCCCTTTAAAGAAAGAAAAAAGGGAAGGTTGTTAGCTTATATGCACAAATATGTTTGACCCCTAACTTTTTTGAGTAGTATACATCCCAATTTATTTCTTCCTTTCCTGACAATAACAAGGTGACAATCAACCGGCTTTGATTTAGTCGATCCATAACTGTCGCTTAATGCATGTCAATGGCATTTCTGTGAGAGTGAAAGTAAAATAGCTAGCTAGTATTAGCTACTGTTCAAATGAGTTTCATTATTAGCAAATTAACATTTGGAACTTAGATTTGTCATGGAGTAATATCACATTTAAATTCTCACTAATGCTGAAAGGTAAAGTCTAGCAAACGGTGGTCTTACATTAGCAAATATCAACTGCTTCTGTTCCGGTGGATAAATCTTTTCCAGATATTTTGTGCTGGCCAGCAAATGCTTCCAAACAAGCTAAACCATAAACATTCACTAAAGACTCGCTAAAAATTTAGCTAATAACAAAATTCATTTGAAGTGAAATAATAGCTAAGGTATATTACCAATGTAAAAAATGGGAAATGCCAATTAAGCGACAGCTTCATGGATTTAGTGGGCAGACCAAACAAAGCCTGTGGATTGACTGGTTGTGTGTATCAGGAACAGCAAAAATGAATACAAAAATTTATATGAAAACAAATAATTGTATGTCAAAATATTTAAGAAATGCAAAAAAAAGGAATCTTTATTGAAATATATAGACAAATTATTGTGAAGATAAATAAAATTAAATAAATGTAATAAATTGTTTTATTAGGTTACGTTTTTTTTTCCACATAATTTTTTATTCATTTATTTATTCCCATATTCATTTATTTATTCCCATTAAAATCTCCACATATGATCACATATTGTTCTTAATTAATTTATTCCTTTTTATATTTCCACTTTATTTATTTATTTATTATTGTGCCATTTTGGATGCTCCATACGTATTATTTAAAATAAAACAAATTCTTGATGGCACAGGAAAGAACAGGACCGGGAAAAAAATTTGAATTCAGCTTTTGCACGATTTAGTCCAAAATACTAATGATAACCTGTTACAAACACAGGATCACTAGTACAGAGAGGAACAGGGTTTTGACTGATATCATTTGACTAGCAGAACAGGTTATAACGGTATGCAACCAATGGCTGAGTTTAACAGTGTCATCATTTAATAGTCCCAAATTTAAAAAGTAGAATTGTTTTTGCGTGTTTATGACAGTCTCTGGTGTGTCTGTCTTTTCATCACCTGTGATCTTGACCTCCTCCGCCCCTCCCCCACTCCAAAGAAAGACTAAAACGATTGACACTTCCAACTTGTTATTACCAACTTCAACGGCAACTTGGATGCAGTTCTAGATGAAGTTGCTCCATGGAAGGACGTGTGGTTTCCTTCCCCAAGTCGTCCCCCTGGTTTAATGAAAACTTCTGCTTACTCAAAGCCAAGGGGCGTCAGCTTGAATGCCAGTATAAGAAAACTGGGCTTACTGTCCACATACAAATGTTCCAACAACACCAAAAGGAATACAAGGATACCCTAAACTCAGCCCAGACCTACTATTCCTACTATGATTCAAACCGCATCATCTCGAGTTCTGTTTTCTACTGTGAACAGGCTCATTCAACTCGCTAACGCTGTCATGTCACCCACCACTGAACTTTGTGACAACTTTCTTAATTTCTTCAACAACAAAATTTTATCCACCTATACATCTATGGACTCAAAAGCCTGTGGGATCCTTATTCTTTCAGACCTCATTGCCGCATTTGACACTGTCAACCATAACATCCTTTAGACAGAATGAAAAACCACCTTAGTCTCTCCGGTTCAGCACTTGAATAGTTCTGATCCTATCTGGGAGATTGCTACTATCATGATGCCCTCGGTCCTGTAAATCTGACATTATGGCGTTGTGCCATAGGGTACCACAGGGTTCAGTCCTTGGGCCGTTGCTTTTCTGTATTTATATGCTGCCTCTTAGTGACATCCTGAGGAAACATGGTCTTGACCACCATCTTTATGCAGATGAGATATAAATATATGTCTCAGCTAGTCAGAACACCATAAACAAAGCAACCTCCCACCTCCAACACTGCCTTTACAACATCAAGGGCTGGACGCAGGAGAGCTTCCTCCAACTGAACGTTGGGAAGACAGAACCTATCCTGTTTGGCACAAAGACCATGCTCAGCCAGCTTCCTGAAGCTAATCTTTAGATTGATGGCATCAGAGTCCTCCCCTCACACCAGGTTCGTAACCTGGGAGTGATCCTGGACAACCAGCTGTCCTTCGATGCCCACATCAAACAAATCACCAAAGTTTCATTCTTTCATCTGAGAAATTTTGCACGGATCTGCCCTTTCCTTAACCAGCCAGCAGCAGAACGTATCATACACGCCCTCATTTCCAGCAGACTGGACTACTGTAACGCCCTCCTGGTGGGATCCACTGATACCATCATAAAGCGTCGAGAGTTTGTCCAAAATTGTGCCGTCCGAGTCCTCACCCACACCTCACATCGGGACCATATCACCCCCGCCCTGTTCCACCTTCACTGGCTCCCTATCCGTCCACAAATCAATTACAAAGTTCTGGTGCTCACTTATCACACCATCTGCGCCACCAGTCCCTCGTACCTGTAAGATCTCATCACCGTCATCCGTCCTCCACTCACCCTACGCTCCCCTAACTCTACTCTCCTTCATCTGCCCTGTCACAAACCTGTGACCATGGGAGGCCGGGCGTTCAGCTGTGCAGCACTAGAGTAATGGAATAAACTTCCAGAAGGAGTCAGGAGAGCAGACTCTAACACATCCTTCAAAACTCCTCAAAACCTACCTTTTTAAACTGGAGTACAAGGACTTTTACTGAAAAATCTGTGTCTACTAACATTGTACAGCACATTGAGTCCTAGAAATGCGCTTTATAAATTTGATCTTTTATTATTATTATTTCTATTATTATTATTATTATTACCCCTTAATGTGCTGTTTCATATTTAATGGTACGGTGTAAATATACACACATATACACACACACACACACACACACACACACACACAGGATTATCAGAATAATGTCAGAATCAAAAGTATTTACTTACAGCATTATTACAGAATAAGAAGCTAATATTTATACACAGCATTGTGAAATTACCACAGTAATACCTGTTCTCACCCTCTCCAGTCAGAATGCACCAGTAAAATATTGTGTGCTTTGGGAACCAAATGAGTGACTCAAAACAAATATTTTTACACATTTTCCGCACGGATCCTGACAGCTGCCCAAACACAGCTTTACTGAAAAAAGAAACATTACAGATACAGTGAGTAAAATAGGAATTTTGAAAAGCAAAATCAAGTTTTCCAATTCAGAGACAATGTTGATTAATAAAAATATACATTATATAATTATTGTTTTTCTAATTGAAATCTTAAAAAATAATTTTTTTTAATATCACACTTTGTATTATTGATTTAATTTGAATCATCAAATTTTTTGCTCATTACTAAAAATACCAAAACAAAATAGTGACAAAAACCATTTTTATGAAATGCATGATTTGGATAAGTATTCAGTAGTTTTTAGAAGTACCTTTGGCAGAGTAAGATTTGCATAGAGTCTCCTATTCCTCCTGGCAGATCCTCACAAACTCAATCACAATGGAAGGGGAATGCTGATACTGACTATGATGAGCAGTAGCTGGTACTGAATATGATGAGCAGTAGCTGGTACTGACTATGAGGAGCAGTAGCTGGTACTGACTATGAGGAGCAGTAGCTGGTACTGACTATGATGAGCAGTATCTGGTACTGACCATGATGAGCAGTAGCTGGTACTGACTATGATGAGCAGTGGCTGGCACTGACCATGATGGGCAGTAGCTGGTACTGACTATGATGAGCAGTAGCTGGTACTGACCATGATGGGCAGTAGCTGGTACTGACTATGATGAGCAGTAGCTGGTGCTGACCATGATGGGCAGTAGCTGGTACTGACCATGATGAGCAGTAGCTGGTACTGACCATGATGAGCAGTAGCTGGTACTGACCATAATGAGCAGTATCTGGTACTGACCATGATGAGCAGTAGATGGTATTAGCTATGATGAGCAGTAGCTGTTTTGGCCCTGATGAGCAGTATCAGGTAATGGCTATGATGAGCAGAAGCTGGTTGCCCCCAACACTGCACTAACATTTCAGTTAAAGGAGTCTCATCAGATTACAGAATCTTTTTTCTCATGTCAGAGTTCTTGTTGCACCATTTCACCAACCCCAGGTGGGCTTCCATATTCCTTTCCCCCAGGAGCTCATATCTGTTCAACCATGAAGGCCTGACTAAAGGCGCTCTTGAGACAGGTGTTTCTCTGCCAGATTCTCCTAATGCTGTGGAGAACTTCTGAAGACTGGCCTGCTAGTTTCTTGCTCATCTCCTAGACTAAGGCTCTTCAAAGGGCTGAGAGAAGAAAGTGTGCTTATGGCTCCAAACTTCTTCCATTTCACAGTGTTTGAGAAGTTCCCTGGGGTCCTGGAAACATTCACAGCTTTAAAAATAATACCTTTGCCAAGATCCATGCTGTAACAACATTGGATCACTGAGGTGTAAGAAAAGTTTCTTAGACTAAATGCCTTAGTTTTATGTCTGAATAGTAGTACTTTCTTGAAAAAAAGTGTGCATCTGTAAATAATGTAAAATGGTTTGTATTTGTCACAGGTGGTTTCAATCAGTTAAGGCGCAACTTGCAGTGCTGGAGTGGTGATGGTCTGAGCTTGAATCTGACTGTGCCAGGAGCCCCGTGGGGCCAGGGAAAAACCGGCTTCATGCTGCTTTGGATTACGGAGGGGTACAGTCACTTGGCCCAGAACAGTTCATTGCTCAAATGCCTCCTGGTCATCCTGGCGCTCATCAGTAACTCTCTGAAAGCACATATTTCAGTTTTCTCTGCCCTCGTTCTGAGCATGTGAGGCCAGTATTTGGAGTGAAAAGAAACAGCGTAGAACCACAAACTGTACTTGCAAATGTCAATGACATAATGATATCAGGGTTGTTTTTTCCTGAATATTGCTGAAATTAGATGTTCTTTTGAAAATGGTCGCAGACTTGCTGAGATCTGGTTTGCTTGCAAAACAGTCAATTTATTTCAGTAGCAAGTTTGGTACAGTTTTAGCATGAAGTACCACAGAACAGCTTCTCTGGCTTGTTTCTTACAGCTTTTGGCTGGACAAGCAGGATTGCCCCCTGCTTGTGTGGTGTAGTAAGTATATCGGTCCCGACATTAGCAGAAGATGTCATCCCTATCGGACTCTGGAGAGGGGGTACGGGAGAGCTCAAACCGGACATGGTGGCCAGAGGGCTCAGGTTTTCCAGCCTGCAGCAGCTGAAGCACCTGAGCGATCTGGTTCTCTAGTGCCCCCATGCGGACACCGAGGGAGCTGATCTCCTGTTGCAGCTCGGTACGTAGCTCCAGCAGGGCAGGGTGGAGCCGCGGCTCAGACCCGGAGCATGGCTGTGGTGCTTCCGGCTGAAGATCGGGACTCTGATCCTGGGGAGAGCGCGGCTCCCTTCCCCCTCCGGCACAGTCCAGCCGCAGGTCACTCTTAGTGAGGCCGCTGTCACATGAGTCCGTCTTCCTCAGCAAAGGCCCCTCGGGGGCTGGCTTCGTCCTTTCGGGAAGCATCTCCATGGACTCGGCCTTTGCCACCTCCCTCCAGCCCCGGCCCCTCCCTGCACTGTCTCGGAAACGAGCCCAGCCCCGCCCCCTGGGGGCTTCGCTGGGCTGGGGCTGATGGGAGGGGACAGGGCCATGGGTGGAGCCTCTGGGCAGGGGTGGGGCTGGACTCTCGGTAACAGTGTCGACGCTGGTGGCAGCATCAACCTTGTTAATGGAGGCAGCACCTTTCTCCACGTCCGGCTCCTCCTGATTGGCCCGTGTGGCAGCGAGGCGGGCCTCCCTCTGCTGGCGGAAGCGCTGGAAAAGGCGGCGAACGGGATGATCCGGCGGCAGGTTCAGTGGAGCCTCGTCCTTCATCCGCAAACGCTCCTCTTCCTCTCGTCTCACATCACTGATCTTCCGGAAAACCATCTGCAACCGAGGCCTGCATCAATCTCTGTTCTACACATACTCCTGCTCTACACACATTCCTGCCATAAACACACACCCAGTCAATGAAGTTTTGGTTTTTATGCCCCCCACTTCAATGCAGGGAATCATCAAAATATAAAATTGTGAGAAATTGTGAAAATTCAATCACAGATATGGAAAAAGCACAGAATGAATGAAGTTGTAAAACTATTGGAAAACTGAATGCGACAGTGATCAGAGACGCAGGGAAATTTGGAGTCTCCAAAATTGTTTGTTGAAACAGGCACATACATCACCAAGAAAACATCCATAAAATGTAGAATTTTAGTTGAAGTATCATAATCATATTTGAACCTGCAGTTGTGTAGACGGCTGGCGGAGATGAGGCTCGGTCACAGCACCACAGGGCCAAAAGACAATGTAAAATCTTTTTCTAGCTGACACAAACTTAAATTTCTAGTATTGTAACTTATTTTCGGCAATATTTTCATAAATTCTGACTAGTGGAGTGTCACGAGACAATGACTTCCTGCAGTCAAAATAATTCTAGAGTAATAATCATTTTAGTTTTGGTGGAAATTTGCTCAAAAAAGGGGGCTTTTAAGCCACATGGAGTCACTGTTGAAAGTGTAGATTAATGAGAAATGCAAATAATAAGCCAAATAATGTGTCAAAGTCACATTTATTAAGCAAAAAGATTATGACCCTATTAAAACAGCATGGTCTTAAATTCAGTCAGTCAGTTGCAAATGTTGGCGGTAAAATAAAATTATCCTACATGGGAGCAACGTAGCAACGTATGGTCAAAATATACAGCAAAAAGAGAGTGGAAAGTTTACTGAAACCTTGTTAAAATTCATACAGAAGAAACTGCATAAATTACAAATATCTGACATTTTCTTTTAATGTGGAATAAATTGATCAGACATTCAACTTTTATTTTAAAATATTTTTCATTCAGCTCAGCTCCACAGTTTGTAAAATCATTGCCATTCCTGTGTATGCACTGCATAAAGTGTCTGTCTATTACAAGACTTTACTTCACATGTTTTCTCTCACAAGAAAAACACTACACATTTTAAGTTGCAATGTGCTTGACAAGTGAAACTTCCTTATCCCTTGGACAAATCTAAAAATGTGTTGAAATTCTCACATCAGTGGCAGCAGGTAAAAGTAACAGAAATTAGTGTTTTACATCTAAATACAAGATTAACATGCTTGGTAAGATATTCTTGATATATATATATATATTTTTTTTTGCAGTGTGCTCACCTCACCTTAATGAGCTTTCATTAAGCAAGAGGGTGAAGGGGTTTATAAAATGCCACAAAATCCTACAGCTAAAACAGACTTGAATTGCAGTGCCCTCAGTTGAGCACTTCATGTCTGTCCGATCAGCTCATTCTGACCAATCAATTCTGAATTCAATGAAAATATATTTAGGAATTAAAATATCCATTTTCTACATAATGAGTTTTCAGTTAAGTGTCAGTACACTTTTAGCTATATAGTGTATACTACATGATTGCCTAGCACTTCTGTCGCTGTAAGATCTGGAAAGGTGACTTTTTCAGTGGCCCTTATTAACTCTGGTACTCAGTGAAAGGGGAAGTCAAAAAACTGAAGTAACACTTTCACCCGCAAATCTTCCAACACTGCAGTGTTACTGGCAGTGAGGTAATACTGGAACCGTGAAAAAGTTGTGAAACCAAAAAAAGGGCCAATGTCAATGCCTGACATAAGGTGAGGGAGAATAATGAGGTAGGGCACTTCTGTAGATATGAAGGGTACCGTTAAAATGAAGAAAATTAGATTACAGTTAAGCAACTAAGAAAATCATGATTTGTTTGTAATAACTTCTAAGCTGCTCCCTGCCTGGTACAATGCGACACACACACACACACACACACACACACACACACACACCGCCAGGTCCCGAGCTCATTTCCTTCATGTCTGAGTAAAGTTAAAACCACTTTTGCCCAGAATGCAAAAGTGCAAAATTACCCAGAATGCACTGGGACAATACAGCCATTAGAATGCTGTATTCTATATATACAGCTACATATAACTATGGCATAATATCTCCAAGAATATATAAGCAATCAATATAATATATCCCCCAGAATGCACTGAGGTGATGTACCCCGCAGAATGCACATGAGGGGATACAATTCCCAGAATGCATTTGTGTAAACCTTCCTCTCAATGAATTCAGACATGATGTATGGATACAGAGATGCTTTATTTTATTGGCCATGTTGGCAACATCAAGTCCCTCTGATTAATTCAAAGCAAAATATACTTTCATTGCATATTTTGCAAGCTCACTGCCTACAAAGCCCTTCAAACCCAAAGCACAAAAATTATAATTCACTCCCATCTTCAGTCAACAGAGAAGTCATTTTCTTCCAAAATATTCCAGTCTGACACACACAGGGCATCATCATACTGCTGAGGTGCTGCTGCCCTTTGATGGATGGTGACTTTAGCATTACACCACCGAGCAACAACCTTTACAAACAAGGCCTCGCGAGCTGGGGGTTTGTGGTCGTTCGCGAGGTGCACAGCCAGCTGGCCTCCAGCCTAACATGGCCCCAGATTTGGCCACAGGCGGGAATCCACGAAGGACACGACCCCTCAGGATCTGTGGGAGATAAGCCGGTTGCTAAATTTGCAGAGGACGTCAAAATCGTTTCCTGCTGCTTGGACTAAACCCACAGATGCCTGCTTCCTCTTAGCGCAGAAATTGCTTCAAACGGAAATGTTTCATTCTGACTCCGGACTGAAATCTCAGTAAATTCTCACTGCCCGAATGACTCCACAGGACCGTTTGTACTTAGGTTTGTGCATCCCGTACTGGCCTCTGCTTGGGCTGATCACACCAAGCCTTTCAGCTGAGTGGCTGGAATCACTCAGAAATAACCGGAAGCATCTTTATTCTCTTCACAGTTTCACAGCTGTTTTTTTATGTTGAACTCAAAACAAACAGGGAATGCACACTGGACTCATATTCTGGCAGAATACTTTTTCAACCAGAGGGTTGACTTTGAAACCCCTCCCCAGTTAAGCTGTTGGGACCACCTTTTCGACTTCGGCATGTGAAACGTACTGAGGAATTCCAGCTCTTTTTCGATGTTACAAATAAAAACACTCGGCGTATTTCATTCCTCCCAGCTCAGTCTGCATGCCTTGTTCGACCTCCCACCTCTCTCCCTCGTGGCACTAATGTTACAGTAATACTGTATTTTCCCTATATCAACAGCAGCGCTTGTCATGGTTTGGTCCCGCAGGCAGAAGACATGAAGCCGGCGTGCACTGGGAGCATGTACCCAACACCAAGGAAAGGAATCCAAACACACAGGCTGAGTAAAAATATAAATACAGTTTTAATTTAAAGATCTGGGCTCCAACATGCAGAATGCAGCTGCACTGCCAGTTTGGCAGAGCAGCTTTTATACTCTTCACTGCACCTCCACCTCAACAAGCAACAGCTGTGGCTTGTTGAGGTGGAGCTGCAGACAGCAGGAGGGGGGTAGGGCCCGCAGAGCAGGACCATCACAGCGTTCTGGCAGTAAAAAAGTAAAATCCTGACTGTGTCTGTGCTCTTCAAGCTGCTGTTTGAACAAGACCCTGTACAGTGCTGAAGGAGCCTTTTATCCAGCTAAGAATAAAGAAACTGCATCTAAGTCATCAAGTATTTCCACTTTTATTCAATATTTACTCTGGATTGCAAGTGTAATTAACCTTGTATGGCAACCAGTGGCGGCCCGTGACAAAAATTACCGAGGAAGCCAGAATGAACAACGAATGTAATTCAGTGTTTAGTGTTATTTTCCTGCAAACAAATTAGCCTACTGTTAAAGTACCTTTATTCTACCAACTTCTCATTCATTTTAGTGAAAAAAAGAGGACCGCGTGTGTGAGAGACAGTGAAAGCCCGAGGGAGAGCTGTGGATGTGCGCTTCGGGCTAAGCGCGTGCTCATGGCTCTGGCACACAGTAGTATGTGATCAGTTAGAGGAAGCCCATGCGAAGTTGGTGAACGCCTCGTAGCTTTAGTACAGCAGAAAGCTAAACACATAGCGATCAGACGCCAATTATGACAAGATCTAGATATAACAAAAACATTTGAGCCATTGCTTTCACAGACAGTATTAATGAAGTTACGTTTTGTGGACAATGCTTCTCTCTGGCTCATATTTAATTAATTGGCAACAAAAGCATTTGCAAGACAGCCGTGGACTATTGTACAGAAACACAGGCAAACCCCTTCCACCAACATTAGAAGTAACAATGTCATATGTGGCAGCCTCGCAACTGAAATTAACAAATCACAAGGATGCCCAATATTCATACATCCAAAAACACACTCAACATGAATGCATAACCCGTGCCCAACGTCTGAATTTCATAAACTAAATATAAAACACATAGTTACAAAGGTTTATATAAAAATTGATATCAACTGTGCTGCAGCGCTATCAACTGTAAACCTTACAGCTGTCAGCCGATAGTGCAGCTGATGTCAGCGGACCTAAATGCAGTCTCGTAAGGATTGAGAGTATGAAAAAACAGTACAGCTGCTACAGCTGATGCTCATACATCATGCTCTGAAATCCACTTGACACGACAAGAAGAATTAAGAATAAAACACAACATTTTATGCATCACATAAAAAAATGTGACAACAACCCGGTGATCAAAAAGGCCACGGCGGGCCATAGGAGACATGGCCAGCAGAAAAGCCAGTTAAGCTCGGCACTTCCTGTTAGCTACTCGTTTCTAGCATAGTTAGCTTCTCAAAAAGAGCGAACTTTTCTATCAGCTCTCCCCTTAGTTAAATTGAGCTTTGGAGTCGGCCTACCGTCCCGCTTGACTTTTAGTTGAACCTCAAAAGGAAGTTTTGTGAAGTCATTTTTTACAAGAAACTCAAGGTCCCTGTCATCATCCATTCTCTTACTTACTGGCTATACTTTCTGTGCGGGCTGGCTGGCGCCTGGCGGGACAGTTGAATCAGTGCGTGCATTTTCCATAACAGTTTGTGATTGGTTGGAAGCCAGATTTGATCTGGCCTCCCTCATTTTTTTTATAATGATGCATCGACCATTAAGCAATGAGCCTTGCCTCAATCTGATTGGCTAATACGGGCTGTTTTTTTGCCTAAGGGAGGCCAAGTAAAGCTGGCCTCCGAACTGAAAGCATGAGACACGAAGTGTAAGACACAATGAGAGCTTGACAGGAGGGGCGCTGTTTTGCTCCTCACGCTCAGCCAAAGCAGAAGTGCGCTGATGTAGTGTTTTGACAAGGAAATGACAACAATATAAAATACACTGTGGTGAAGCTTATTTATATTTTTTCTTTCTTGCAGTAATTTTTGGGTAAGCCAGGCTTCCCTTGGCCTCCGCGAAAAACCGCCACTGATGGCAACTGCATGTTACACTTTGTTGTGTGTATAAGTGCAATCCAAAAACTTGCTTAGCCTGCCGCACACTTTGCCTTTTCATAGTCATTGTGTAGGTTACAACAAAATTAGTTCAAGGGTAGCTTATTTCAAGACTGCAGCTAGTCATATCCAGGGATATGATGTCTTAGTGGCTTTTTGCAGATGGTGCAAGCAATCTGTATTGCTGTTCACCAACCAATCAGTGCAGAGCTCATTATCATAGAGTAACTTCTCACTCGAAACAATCTGCTCTTCAGAGGGGAGAAAACGACAGGTAGTAAATGGCCCATACATTATGAGTTTTTTAGGGTTTTTCTAATAAAATGTTCATAAATCTCTTTTCAATAATGAATCTGTCAAAAACAACATAATATAGTTCCAGTAAATGCAAAGGAATCAAAACAAAAATTAATCTCGGGCAGAATCAACACAGTTGTGGCTACCCTCGCTGTGAAGCTTCCGTAGCGCGCCATGTGGTGGAATTATAAAATGGCGCCTCGTGCGAAGAGAAATCTGCTCCACAATTTCATTTTTCAGAGCTGGTGAAGTATTCTATGGATCTGTTCAGCTGATGATGTAGTTTGTAGATCTGCTCAGCTGATGGTGTAATTTGTAGATCTGCGCAGCCTATGATTGTTGTGATTCTGATTATGCTCATGTCTTGTTTAAGTTCTGTGCCTGACTTTGCCATGTTTATGGATTTCTGTGTTTAGTGACCATTGCTCTGACTGACCATTCTTAGGATTATGTATTGTATTTTTGTAGTTTGGATTTCCTTGTTTTATTATTTTTCATGTTTAGATTATTAGTTATCTTGCCATGTTTTCCTTTCCATGCATTTCACTTCGTCTTCCCTGTCTTGTCTTATGTAGGTCTTTGCTCACGGTCCCTAGTCTTGCGTGCCACTCATTCGGGTGATTTATTGGTTTCTGGGTTTTCAATCTTCCTTCATTATCTCGTGTGATTCCTTCCTCTCTCTTTTACTATCTACTAACCGTACTAGTAGTTTATTGTTTTCGATAATTACTAACCCTTATTAACATTGTATATTTTTACTAACTTACTAACATGCACTCAGGATTGTATAGCTGCACATACTAATTGACTAACGATCTCTCAGCAGTCGCCCAATTCTAATCTCCGCCCTCCTTGCCTATCCCTAATTATCTCTGCTGCAGTTTTCCACTTATATCTCTTGCTCTACTTTTCTTTAGACTATACACTTTAGTACTCCTTAATCGGAGCTGTTGTTTGTTCATAGGATTGTCTTGTGATCCCTGTCTGTGTCTTGGCATTTGCCAAATTCATGTAATTAGATTATTCCTCATGTCTCAGTCCTGATTATTGTTTCATTGATCACACCTGTTCTCCCTTGTCATGTGCTCACCCCGGATGTGTATTTAAGATGTCTTCACATGCTGTTCCAGTGTCAGATCGTTCTCCCAAGTTTTCTTGTGCTATGTATCTCGCCTCGATTTCTCAGTGTTTATCTTTCTGACTGGATTGCCTGACTTTTGATTTTTGCCTTTGTGATTTTGGATTACTGTTGCATCTGTGTGTTTTGACTATTTTTCTGCCCGACTACGAGATCTCTGTTTGCTGCCCTGGTAACGATTCGGATTTTCGGATTACGTCCTGTGGATTCTGGCTTGTCTCTCTGATAGTACTATTCCTGTGTACCAGACTCATTTCTGTCCGACTACTGTAATTGCTGCCCTGATTGCTGCCCTGGTTTTTGATACTATTTTTGCTCAACTGGATTTCAACTTTTGGATTGGAATTTGTACTGTTTTTCGCCCTGCGGGGGTCACCTCCCTTTACCAATAAAACAAGCTCTACTGCATTTCCTGGTTCTCGCATCTGGTTCCTGATCGCAACTCAACAATGATAGTCTGTGGATCTGCTCAGCTGATGTGGTACAGTGGATGGATGGTTGTTTTAGAGGGACAGTTTGAGAGTCCGAAGCCAAATTTTGTGTCAAGTGGATTTAATTGTGCCAATTAGGGACATTTAGTTTTGTGTTG
The DNA here is from genome assembly GCA_029721435.1 of Gymnothorax reevesii. Taxonomy (NCBI): domain Eukaryota; kingdom Metazoa; phylum Chordata; class Actinopteri; order Anguilliformes; family Muraenidae; genus Gymnothorax; species Gymnothorax reevesii. Next base: position 45,359,601 of record CM056592.1, read on the forward strand.
GTTATTTTGTCTTTGGCTGTGTTTACAAGAGGCCTAAACCAGTAGAGAGCAAGAAACACTGTTTTTAACAACCTCTGGGATGGGACAGACAAACAGATGCACTGATATATGGATGGATGGACAAACTGACAGATGGATGAGCTATTGGTCGGACAGAAGCTGCACTCACCCGCTTGCGCAGGTTGTAGGTAAGCAGCAGGTTTCGGGAGAAGTGGTTGGCGAAGGCGGTGTAGAACTCCAGAACCTTCTGTAGACCCTGGTGCTTGATGACATGTAGGTCGCAGTAGGTCAGGGCTCGGACATTAGCACAGGCCGGGGCCAGGGTCGCCTCCTTCCAGAACACGTCTCCAAAAACATCATCCTTTCCTGGGTGTGAAACTCCACTGTTACCTCCTTCCATGACACCTCAGGACAGTGGGACCTTTTGAACTCAATCTGGGTTTTACGGGGTCACGTCTGCTGTCAGTTCTGGTCCCACAGTGAGGTCAAAGCAGCAGTAATCCTGGTCTCCACAGCTCCTCAGGTAATAACTCCCTCCCCCAACCTATTTCACAGCGGCTGTTATGCTCTTTATACTTTGATAGTGATTTTGTTTCTTCTGGTAGGATTGCGGCACAATCTAATTTTTGTGGCCACGTCTAGCATTGAAGCACCTTGTGTCGTTAGTCACTCTGGGTAGGAGCGACTGCTTAATGCCTGTAGTGTAATGTAATGGCATGGATTTATAAAATTACCTAATTTGAAATCTAATTTGAAAATGCTTCTATTGTGGGGTCACAACATTCAAAACACTGAATAGAAACTCAGAGTAACCAAGAGATGTTAAATTGAATTTTGGTACCTCTAGATGACTGAACAATATAAAAGAGCATATAACACCCTGAAAACAATGCTCAGGAAATAGGATCATTTTGCCTCTGCTGATGTCTGATTGCCAGAGTATTGTCTTCTGCATATAAATAAGTGCAGGTGACTGCGGTTCTGCAACCCCCCCATTACCTCATCCCATCCCAGCTTGACCTCAGGGTGAAATCAAACCATAACCTAACCTCAGGGTGAAATCAAACCATAACCTAACCACAGAGAGTAACTAAACCTCAGCCTAAATTCAGAGAGAAACCAAATCTCAGCCGAACCACAGAAAGAAAACCAACCTTCAGCCTAAACTCGGAGAGAAACCAAACCTCGGCCTAACCACAGAGAGTAATTAAACCTCAGCCTAACCTCACAGAGAAACCAAGCCGCAGCCTAACCACAGAGAGAAAACAAACTTCAGCCTAACCTCAGAGAGAAACCAAACCTCAGCCTAACCTCAGAGATAAACCACACCTCCGCCTAACCTAGAATGTGGAAAAATCTAGGGCATTTTCTTCTATGATTATTGGCGATGGCAAACTTGATTCCATTCTTCGGATCCCGTGGCTACAGCTTAAAATAGCGTGTTGAGTCCTCAAATTTCCATAGAAACCTCCATAATGCAAAAGTAACTAATATATAAATACAGTGAAAAATGATGACAGTTTGGCAAGGATGGAATCAGATTATGACTTGCAGTCAAGCAGATTCACTTTCTTGGGATGTACGTTCTGAGGATGCGCAGTAATCGTGACACAGCTCCTTTAAGTAGGTTCAAGGTAAAAAAAAAGCCCTCTTTTCTTACTGTAGGACAATGTCTCATACTTTATATCTGCTGGTCGCAGTGTTTCACTGAAGCTGCATCGCACTCATATTGAGAGAAATATTCAAACCAAGGATCCTATGTTTTAAGGCCACAGCCATAACATCAAAAAGAAAATGTCTACATCCTGTGCATCATTTCATAAACATCTCCCTGAAATTCAGCAGAACATATTTGGGATTTTTGGAGACCTTGGCATCCTCACTACAATTTAAAATAGGCCTGAAGTTCCACAGGCTTGAATACAGCAGCTGCGTTTCACAGATCCATATGGGTCCGATGGTTTTTTAAGGTTTAGTGTGGGAGAGAAGAAATCAAATTAGCCTCTCACATGCAGTTGAGGACAGATGGTCTTTTGATTGCCACGATCACCTTTTAACCCACTTTCTTTATACGGGAATGCAATTCCTGCTCTGTCCAGCAGGGACAGAGCACACAATATAATGAGCAGGAGAAAGTGGGAATAAAAGCTCTCTGCAGGGTGAAGTTTGACAGCAGTTCCACTGCACTGGAGATGCATGCAAATATTTACTTCCTGATAAATGAGAGCTCTCTAATGAGGCAGATCCGGAGCGGCTCCACCATTCCCCAGAATGATTAGAGGAAAAAAGCTAAATCATTTCCTTTCAGATGCATGCTGGGATATTACTCTGCCAAATCTCAATTTCTGAACCCAAAACTGCGACTGAGTCTGACCTTTAAAGGACCCAAGAAAAATCGACCTGCAATACCAGGCCAAACCGCTCATCGACAACTGGCGCTGATATCTGGAGAAACCACTGATCAACAGCGAGCACTGCAGTAACAGGAGAAATCAATGATCAGCAATAGGAACTGCAACATCAGGAGAAACCACTCATCAACAACAGGTACTGGAGTAACAGGAGAAACCGCTCATCTCTGAAACTGTGCCTTCTGTTTTGTCGATTGTGTCGTTTGGTCTTGATTTGCCTGCTGTGCTCAATAAACCAAATGGCTGCTCTTACGGAGTAAGCCTGTAAATTACAGCGAGCTCATACAGCAGCTTGTGTTGCAGAAAAAGTGCAATATTAGCCTGAAACTCCCAAAACTCACCTAAAATGGCGACAACCTCATCATCCTGGATCACCTCTAAGGACCCCGACACCACAAAGCACAGGGTGTCCACGATTTCGCCTGCGTGGAAGATGAGGTCACCGGGAGCGCTGTGGACAGTTTGGAACTCCATGGCCAGGGCGCGGAGACACCCATCGCTGGCCAGACGAAATGCTGGGTGCTCCTTAAACACCTTCCTGTTCAGGTGCACGCAGATGTCTGCCCGCATGTCCTTAGGGCAGATCTGCAGCACCTGGGGTGGGGGGGGGGGGGGGGTGAGAGAGAGAGAGAAGAAGAGGGAGAGGGGTTAAACCAGAGGGGGAAGATGGGGAGAGAGAGAGTGCGTTAACAGTCCCTCCACTGATATTGGCATCTTAAGTAAGTATTTGCAAAAATGGGAATGGTTCTAAATTAGGGTAGAACCATCCAATTCTTTTCAGAAAATATATATTTTTTAATTTTACCTTGAATTATAAGAGAATGATTAAAGGAAAAACATTCTTATAGCAAAGTTGTTTTTTTTCCCTTCAAAAATCATGTCATGCCACAATCATTAGAATCCCTAGAAATCGTATAAGAACAATCAAATTGATGTTTATGCCCACTTATATTTGACTTCTCTAGGTTCGCCATAATAATTCCAAAAACTGAAATGGTCAGGAATGATCTGCTGCTCCACAGGGGTGTAAATATGAGGGGACACACTGGGCCATTTCCATCAGTAATCCATCTCTACGGCTAAGACAAAGGGATTCGGCAATGGTGTCTGACAGAAATTTGCTGAGCTTCATGACTGTGGGACTGGCTAAAAGTCTATTACTTTGTGTAATACCTATTACAACTATTGGGCCAATAGTGAATGATTATGAGGCTTGAGGCAATATAAAAATATGCCTTAAATAATACAAACCAAACAAACGACTGTTGATTAAATCAGTACAGGGAATGTGAACATCAACGTGGCCTCGAGACAAGCATGAAAGCTCGTCCACTGGAGATGGTTTTGGTAGCAAAACAAAAAGATCCTCATGCCCACTTTGAACTGTGGTGGAGAATCATTGTTTTTCTTCCTGAGGTCCTGAAAAGCTTTTTATTCACGACATCATGGATTCCATGAAGTACCATCAGTTATGAAATGAAAACCTGACTACCATTGCTTGACAGCTTAAACTGGGCTGTAATTGGGCCTTTCAATATAATTCATTGAAATCAATGCAAAAATGGTTATCAAACCACAAAATGAATATTTTATCTCCGTCCCCCCATATAAACCTAAAAGGAAACCTGAGAAGGAGAGGCTACTGATGTGGACCTCGGAGTTTGAAGGATCTGGAGAAGTTCTGGATAGAGGAATAGACTCAGATTTCTAGACATGCTTGTCCCAAAATCATTACATACTGAGATTTAGAGCTGTTATTTTGGCAAGGGGAGGGTGCACAGAATATTAAATGATGGGGGTCCAGTAGTAGCGGCACAAATGAATTTGAGAAAAATATTTGATTAATGATTCCAATTAATTTTTTTTCAATCATTGTATTTCAATATAGGGTTGTAATTCTGTTAATATTTGAATTAAATATCAGAGGATAAGCAATAATGATTTTAATTCATAGGCAACTTTTTAAGATTCAACAAGGAGGCTGAGATTAGTGTGGGACTCCAACTGACTCACCCCGACCCTCCACTCAAACACTCACTTTGACCGTGTATTTAAATATTCTCCCCCAAATCCTCCGCATTAACCCATTCCTCGCAATCCCTCAATATAAACCCACTAGACCCAACTCTTCACTTAAACACACTCATCTTTGCTATCTGTTTAAGTGTACTTGCTCCAGTTCCTCTGTTTAAACACACTCATCCCAACCTATTTAAACGAACTTACAAGTCTCTCAAATTAAACACATTCACCCCAACCCCCTGAAAGTCATTCTCTCAATTTAAACTCACTCACCCCATTCCCTTAAAGGTACCGTCCCAGGCGGCTGGAATTAAGATTTTTTTTTAAATTGCACAACTGATAAGCACAAACCCCCTCTGTCCAATCAGGAATCACCCAAACCACGCCCCCACCACTCAGTTTGAGCATGTGCTTCATTCCACCACAAACAGCAGACCGGTGCGGCCGGAGACAAGATTACAGCACAGACAGCATTAACAGAGGTGGATATCGATGTAGTTGTGCAGGATTTACAGCATAGCCTGGGAATAATATCCCACTCACAAGTAGGCCATTGGCAGTCAGACCTAACGTGTCATCACACAAAGCCACTAACAACAACACCTGTATCTTTCAACACTGGATTCACAGCATAACCAGAGCATTATAGCTTACACACAAGTTTCCTAGGCTAGTGCCAGTCTCTAGGCATACAAGAAGCAAACATTAGCTACCCATTACTAGGCTGTAGCTAACATAATTTGGCTAACAACAAAAGTAGCCTGGACCTTACTACTCAAAGTGTATGCTCCAGTTGCATTTGCAATTTTGAAATATTCTTGTCTCTCTTGCATACTTTCAATGAAGGTGTTTGTCTTTTTAGTTGGTGGTTGACCGCTGGGTGCAGTTGAAGGTCGGAAAACTGGCTGCTCGTTCGGCTGCGCCGCGACTCCGTCCGAATGCCTAGCTTTCTAGCTATTGCTGGCTATGTAGCTATAGCCAAAGTGCGTGCACAATGGAATGCACACGCAGAACAGCGTGCATGTTGATTTGGCAGTTTGACAGACAGACGGGGCATCCGATTAGTGTTGCCTGAAACAAATTTGATTGGTAGCCTAATTTTGGCCCCTGCTCCTTACGCAGATGACCAAATTTCGTCACTGATATGTCAAATCGATTACTGTCTATTACTAACCAGATATACACAGATTTTTAGAATTTTGCAAATTGGTACCTTTAAGTTCAACACACGCCCTCCCACTCTTTCAACCCACAAACTCACTTCCTCTGTTCAAACCCTCTCACCCTGACTGTTTATTGAAACTCACTCCTCCCTTACCCTGTATTTAAACATACTCACCCTCATGACACAATTTAAACGCACTCACCCTCTAAAGCCACTAACACCCCTCTAATATTTAAACCCACTCATGCCCGACCCTCTATTTAACCCAGTCACCCTGACCTGTTATTTAAACCAGTGGTGCTCAATCATGTTCCATAAACAGACAAGAGTATGCAGGTTTTCATTCCAACCAATCACTGCATCTGCTGATTACACCTATTGGTCCCCTCCTCACTGCTCAAAGGTGTAATCAGTGAAATCAGCTGCTGTAACAATTGGTGGAAATGAGAACTTGCATATTCTCGCACCATAGCAAGATTTGGCACCAATGCACTAACTCCAGTTACTCTGCTTACATCCTCTCACCCCATCTCTCAATTTAAACCCTCTCAGCCCCATCCCTCAATTTAAACCCACTTGCCCCATTCCTCAGTTTGAACTTACACATCCCTGACCTCCTATCTAATTCCACTCTCCTCAGTTACTCAATGGAATCTAACATCCTGCTGGAATGTACAATGTTGTTTGGTACCTTTTCTGAATCAATGCCACGGGTCATGGACCAGGTAGATACGATGTAGTCCATGACTCTCTCACTCAGGCCCTTGGGCACCTGGTAGAGTTTGAGGAAGTCTCGAACGCTGTTCAGCATCTCGTGATACCTGTTAGTGTTGGCGTACATCTGCTGAAAGATGGTGGTGACATTACCAAAGATGGTGGCATATAGGAGAGCTGTGAAAACACAAATGAGAGGGGTAATCCTGTCAAGGAATCAACAATAAAAAACATCAGAAAATCTGCTGAGACCACAGGGCACATGGTGAATGATTCAACCTTTAGCAACCTAAGCAGAGTCTTAAGGAGAGAGAGGAATTTACTCGCAGACTCCCCAAGTTTCTACACATCTCTCTCTCTGAACAGCAACTTCTCCCTTCTTTGAAACTTCCCCTGGTCTTGTGGGCAGAAGCAGTTCAGGACTCAGCTGTTTGCCATGTCAGCTGATTGTCTTGATACTCAGCCGATCTTCTCTGCAATGCCAAAAGGAACGAAAGATAACAAAATGAAGTTGCACAAATACGGGGCAACATACGCAGAATGGAGTTGTAAAATAGGGGTGGCACTTAAAACTTTAAATACCATAATTCAACGCAAAGGTTATAAATATGATTGTGCATCCTAATAAATATGGACGTTTTACCCTAATTATGTGACGGTGCTACATCAAGAGCAAGACGGAAGTTAATTAATTGCATTTCCCTCTCTCTCACGCACACACAGACACACACACACACACACACACACACACACACGCAAAATATTCTCATAACATAGCCCCTCACCATGCCCTTCCCATTAGACCCCAGCACCATTTTGTATGCGTTATGTATAGGGTACATAATAATGATAATGGGAAGGAAACAATATGTTTTTATTTGCAAACTGCTCCATTGGCTGCGATTCAGTCCCATGAAATTACCATATAGTGGCAGTGATTGCATTGAAAAGTGGTTTTCCTAAGTCAAAACGCAAGTGAGGTCTTCGACACTAATTGCACAGCATCAGCTTCCTTCATTGACACACCCTCTAATGCGGAGTTCAACCAATTATGTTACAGACGTATTTAAGGCAGACCATGAAAATTCTAAACTGGGTGATGGCAATAAATATTCAGATTTCGACCAACGAAATTGTGAATAACATTAGCGCCACATGCATTTCTGTTTGCGAATGCACAAAATTAAAGCACTATAAATTTTGATGTTGCCGAGTCAAAGGTCGAGGTCATCCAAAATGCCAAAAACATACAGTGTATTTTGGTTCATAACTTGTTTATTATTTGTAATAAAAATTCAAACCTACTCAATTTTTTCCCCCTAATTTTGGCGGTCCTAGCAGTTGTGATCGAAACAAAGTACATTTAAAGAAATGCCAACAGTAGGCCAATGAAATTTGTGGGCATGGTTGATATAATGAGCTATAACTCCTGAAAACAAAATCCAATCATCACAAAACTTGACATCCCTCACGTAATGGCCAGCAGACTCAAGCCTAGCAAATTTGTTCATAGTTGGCGCAAGAGCAAACAAATGGTCACAACTCTGAAACCAATTGTCTGATCAACTTGAAATTTTGCGTGCAAGCAGATGATACTGATTCACATAAATATTTGGTAATCAGGATCTTTAGACCAAGATCTTAAATCCCAGCATAAAGAATGTTGCTGCGTAAAAAAACATCTGGCCACAGTAAGCCAATGAAGTGTGCGGGCACTGCCTGTATCGCTACACTGGGCTGTAAGTCCTGAATGACCAATCATCACAAAACTTAAGAATTTTCCTCTACATGAAAAGAAGCTGAAGAGAACAAGAGTGGTTGCAATTGGCTGATACTGTAAGAAACAAGAATGAAAAATTGCCAATAACTTTTCAACCATTCAACCAAAATGGTTCTACTTTTGCTCACTGTTTTTCTGAACAAGCATCAAAAAGTCCTTCCAATCAGCAAATGAGATCTTTAAAAATATGGCCGCTGTTTGCCAATAAGGAAACGGCAGCTATCAATGACCAGATAGCATGAAACTTGCAGGCCAAGGTATAATATGTAGAATTAGGCGTCATCAATGGAAATTGTTTTGGGAATTCATACAATGTGTGTCTTCACTATTTCAAAATTGATAATTGCCTTGTGATAATTGCCTTTTGGTAGTGCTGTATTCCTACTTGTTTTGGTGTGTACTGTAGGGGTGTAACTGATATTGGTCACTGTCTGACAATAATTTGCAGTGAAGATTCATGGAGCCCAGAGTGATTCTGTTGTTTCCTGGACTCGTTACCCTTTCCTGTGGCACAATCACAAGGCCAAACTATGAACTATGGGGAGGATGCTGCTGTTGTCAAACAGACTTTGTCTAGTTTCAGAACAAGAATCAAGATTTTGCTAATTTATCGCTCTCCAAGGGATTTTATTCCGACTCATTGCCCAATCAGAGCGGAGCACCACATGCACAAAAAGAAGCTCAACATCTTACCAAATCTACCGCTATCTGTGGGACGTTCCAAAGTTCCTACTTTCAAGGGGAAGTTTTGAAGTTCCTACTTTCACAGGGAAGTTCCCAAGTTTAAATTTTGGACTCCTATATTTCAGAGAAATGTAATGACACCTTGTACTTCTTAAGTTTAAAATACGTTTTTCTATTTCTGAGCAATATAGCTCAGTATTTACACGTTATTTAACCATATATTGACACTTATCAACATTAGCGGAGGCAATTGTTTTGTGGGGATGTAAAAATAATGCCTTAACAAACAAGTCATACAAAGAAGCATTTTTAAAATTCAATGACATCTCCAATTTCAGATATCATTGAAACAAAGGAAAACTAATAAGAAATCCCTTCTATTTTTTTTTTTACCAGTAACATGCTACAGTAGTTTCTCCTTTATTATTTTGTGCTTAAAAACAAACAACCTGGAAGGGTGGCTGTCCTGAAAAAGGCATTTCTGTTCCGTTCTCTGCACTTTATCTGTGTTTGCAAAAGGATTACCTCAACTGTCTCCAATTTTACCTTTATATTAAACAAAATATTCACTAAAAATCCCCTCTGAAAGTACTGCTTTGGAATCTGCATCAGCAATATTTTTATGACATACAGTATAGGCCGAAAGTTTGGACACACCTTCCCATTCAATGCGTTTCCTTTATTTTCATGATTATTTACATTGTAGACTATCTCTGAAGGCATCAAAACTATGAATGAACAAGTGGAGTTATGTATGTATGTGTCAAACAGTCGTCCAATAGGGCTGTCGGCTGTGTATCAACCTGACTTCTGCACAAGACAACTGATGGTCCCAACCCCATTGATAAGGCAAGAAATTCCACTAATTAACCCTGACAAGGCAAACCATTTCAGGTTTCAGGTTCAGGAAGCTCATCAAGAGAATGCCAAGAGTGTGCAAAGCAGTAATCAGAGCAAAGGGTGGCTGCTTTGAAGAAACTAGAATATAAGACATGTTTTCAGTTACAGGTATTTCACACTTTTTTGTTAAGTACATAATTCTACATGTGTTCATTCATAGTTTTGATGCCTTCAGTGAGAATCTACAATGTAAATAGTCATGAAAATAAAGGAAACGCATTGAATGAGAAGGTGTGTCCAAACTTTTGGCCTGTACTGTACCTCTCTGTCAGTTACCCACCAAAGCACACAATATAAACTTGCGGGGTATTTTTTATTCATACTGTTTGTAAGAACAATTTTATTTGCCTTTTTTTTGCACTTCTTAAAATTTAGGAAAGACTCAATTCAATGAGGAACCTATTATCAAGTCAAACAACTCCTTGCTTATGCCCTGAGATGTTTGTAACTTCAATCCCAGAGATGAAAAATCATTTCTATGGCTGTAAAGATAGCGTATGTCTATAACTGCAAAGATGGGATATTTCCATTACTGTAAAGACGGGGTATTTCCATCACTTTAGATGAGGTATTTCAAGCCAATCACAAAATAGCTGAGTGAAGGGATCAGGAAGTCCCAACCAATACAAAACATGCAAAATAAAAGTTGAGGTCCTCCATGCCAATTAGAAAGCCAGCAGAGAAAAAGGGCTGGGCAGGGGGACTTACATCCAATCATCATCATGGCAACAGCAAAGATCTTCTCTCCATTACTGGTGGGGGCGATGTTCCCAAAACCAATGCTTGTCAGGCTGGTCATGGTGAAGTAGAGGGAGGTGATGTAGACGGAGTCCTTACTGGGCCCGCCCTCCCACCTGCCTGAGCCGCTGGTGTTGAAACGATACGGCGACCCAGAGGCCTCGCCAAGCAGGTACAGCCAGCTGTCTATGCGTACCACGTTTGCGTCCTGGTCAATGACCTCATAGTCCCCGATGCTGTACCAGATACAGGCCAGCCAATGAGCAACCAGGCCGAAGACACACACCAGCAGCACCAGCACAGCCGCCCCGTACTCCAGGTAATTATCCAGCTTCCGAGCAACACGACCCAAACGCAGCAGACGCACCACTTTCAGAGAGCTGAACAGACTGCTGATGCCCTGCGGAGAGGGAGGGAAGGTTACGATCTGCACATAAGAAGCACAGAGCTGGCCAAATATTTCAGTTTCTTCTGTAATTTAAATATCTGTGTCATAATTATTTGAGTTATGCTGAAATTATATTTTATCCCTTTAGGCACCAGTGAAATTAATTTGTTTTCTGAAAAATTTAAAAAATAAGTTTTTACCGATGTTTAGAATAAAAATACAATTGTATATTTTCAAGACTGAAGGTAGGTAATATACATTTTTAAAACCCCTTAGCGCAGATATAGACGCTGGCGTCCATAAATTCCAACAGTTAATTCCTTACTAATTCTGCAACAGAATTTCCAAATGTTTTGCTTCTCTGGAATAATTTTCTGCAGTCTCTGTGACACAAAAACTGAGTTATAAAGCCTAAGTAGGCTCATGCATCACAGGAAAAAATTGGCAATATTTGTATTCTGTGCAAAGGAGTTAAATACTGTTGGGTACGTTTTCTGCTGCATCTGAGCCACCATAGCTACTAAGAAGCAGAGGGAAATCACAGTGCAGCACTCAGGAGTGATCCAATGGCGCGTGTTTTTGGGGTGTGGAAAACTGGAATTCCCAGAGGTAACTGGAGCAAACGTGGGGAAAACATAAAAACTTCACAAGGCTAAGTCCTATCTAAAAATTCCTTATTGCAAAGCGACAGTGCTAACCACCACAGTATTTTGCCACATAACCACCAAAGTACTTTGCCACCTAGATATGAATGATGTTTCTTTAATTGCCCAGAGTCTGCAAAACTTTTACTGCTATCAAAAGTTAAAATGTCAGTTCAAACCCAGCCAAGACTCGGTCTCCCCTGTTTTATGACACAAGTCGGACCTCATCCATGTTCTCGAACGCATTGACAAGAGTCTGACCTCATCCACGTTCTCGAACGCATTGATGACATCATAGGGCAAGCAGGATAGCAGGTCGATGACGAACCAGGTCTTCAGGTAGTTGGTGCGGATGAGTTTGGGGTCGGAGATGACCTCTCCAGCCGGGCCCACGAAGGTGGTGTGGAAGTTGAGCACGATGTCTACGAGAAAGATTACATCCACGATGCTGTCCACCACCAGCCAGGTGACGTTGTTCTGCTTGGTCTTGAAGGACACGTTGTAGGGCACCATGATGGCCGTATAGAAGGTGAGGATGAGGATCACCCAGTCCCAGGTGGTCTTGAAGGTGCAGTAGTGTAGGATGATGTGGGGGGGCGTCTTCGGGGCCTCCTGTTTGTACTGGGGGAGGATGTCTGAGCCCAACTGCAGCACCTGTAGAGGGCACCAAGTGTTTACCTACAACTTACATTCATATAGCAGCAGCACCTGTAGGGGGTGCAAGTGTTCACCTACAACTTACATTCATAAAGCTGCAGCACCTGAAGGGGGCGACAGTGTTTACCTACAACTTACATTCATATAGCTGCAGCACCTGTAGGGGGTGCAAGTGTTTACCTACAACTTACATTCATATAGCTGCACCACCTGTAGGGGGCGCAAGTGTTTACCGACAACTTACATTCGTATTTGCAACAGCAAAAATCAAGAGCAGATGAGCACTGAAAACTACTTATATAAGCTGACACTAATGAGCAATCTGAAAGCGAACTGTGTCGAGAATTAAACTGCCTGCCAACAGGATATACACTGTAGTTGAATATGCTCAACCATGCCTGTATGCTGTTGCCATGTAGGGCCGATATCTGACCAACAAGCCATGAGTATAGCTACGAATTTATAGTATATGTTATTTATTTATAGAGTATGTACAGTACAGGCCAAAAGTTTGGACGCATCTTCTCATTCAATGCATTTCCTTTATTTTCATGACTATTTACACTGTAAACTTTCACTGAAGGCATCATGTAATGTGAATATAGGCCACTGGATGGCAGTATTTACCTTTTTTTTGTTAAGCTCAGACTGGAGTCATGTTTAGACATGTCCTGGACATGTCTGGGGCAAGTCTCAGAAAATAAAAAAAAAAGAGGTCTAAATGTGGGTGGGGTCTGCAAAAGAGTATATAAGGAAAAGAATTTAGACAGTAAAGAAGTAGGAGAAATTGCCAGAAGATGACCAGACCTGCCATTCTGTTCAAGACCTGTGACGTTTCTTTTGTGGATTTCTTTGCCTGTGTTTGAGCATTTTCATTATCCAGGACATCACCAAGCCACCCCACAAAAAGGGACTGTAAATATTTCTTTTTTTTTTCCTATTCAATCTTGGTCAGTTTAGTTAGTTGTTGTGTTTAATTAAATGTGTTTAAGTTTTTAAAACTGTGTCTGTCATCCCTTGCTGTTGCTGTTGTGTTGTAGATTGTAATAAGAAATTGGGGCCATAACAAATTGGGGGCTCGTCCGGGAGGTAAAATTGGTGCCTCCATTTTCAGAAAAGGATGTTGACAACTATTTCCAGTGTTTTGAAAAGGTAGCAAAGAGTTGCCAGTGGCCAAAGGAACACTGGCCTCTGATGTTGCAAACTGTCCTCAAGGGTAAAGCTCAACAAGCGTATTCGGCTTTGTCTGCAGATGATTCCTCTGATTATGAGGTTGTCAAAAAGGTTATTTTGAGAGCTTATGAGTTGGTTCCAGAGGCTTACCGACAGAAATTCAGAGGTCTGAAGAAATCTGGAAATCAGACTTATGAGGAATTTGCAAATGAGAAGAAGGTTTGCTTTGAGCGCTGGTGTACTTCTATGGAGGTCAAGGATGATTTCAACTCACTAAAAGAGATGGTGTTAGTTGAAGAATTCAAGAACTGTGTTAAAGATGATGTTAAGACCTACCTTAATGAGAAGCAAGCGCTGAATTTGCAATCAGCTGCCAAATTTGCAGATGAATATGTTCTCACACATAAGTCCAAATTTCAGTCTAGCAGTAATAATAGATGGTCCCAATTTCAGAAAAAGGGTTATGGTGATACCCAAGATTCCTCACCCAAAGACAAAGACAAATCTGGTGATGGTGCTCAGAAATCCAGTAACAGGTCTGATCAAAGTGTGAAAGCTGACAGTGACAAAAGTGGTCTAGTTTGCAGTTATTGCAAGAAATCTGGTCATGTTACAACTAACTGTTGGTTCCTAAAAGCTAAGAAAGAAAAAGACAAGGATACCAAACCAAATGCCTTTGTGAAAACAAGGTTAGAAACCCCTGTAGTAGATAACCGATCTGATAAATTGCCTGCTTCTTGTGGGGCTAAAAAGCCTGATACAGCTGACTTTGTGAGGGAGGAATTTCTTCCATTTATGTCAGAGGGATTTGTGGCTCTGAATGAGCATACTACTCCTATCCCCATATATATCCTAAGGGATACCGGAGCTTCTCAGTCACTCTTGTTGATGGACTCCTTGGAGTTACGTGATGAGACCGCTTCAGGGGATTTCATACTTGTACAAGGTATTGAAGGGAGGACTGTATCTGTACCCCTGCGCTCTATATTCTTGAAGTCAGATTTAGTTACAGGACAGGTAAAGGTGGGACTTATGTCAAGTCTACCTATAAAGGGTGTTTCTCTGTTGCTAGGCAATGACCTGGCTGGGGGCAAAGTAGTTCCCCCTGTACATCTTACTTCACAGCCGAGCACTGAAGATGGGGATGAGGACCCATCTCTGTATCTTTCTTGCGCAGTGACTCGTGCTATGGCCAAGAAGGCTAAAGAAGAAGATGATGTGGTGCCGTCCAGTACATTGAATAGTCAGGACTCAGGTGGTTCACCTCATGACTCTGATTGGCCTACTATGGTTTCTCCGTTTGAGGACTTATCAGATACTTTTATCAGTTCTCTATTCAGCCAGCCGGATGGGTCTGGTGATTCTGATGTGTCTGGAGACTTGTCTCTGTCCAGAAAGCGGTTGATTGAGGAGCAAACTAATGATCCTGAAATTTGTGTACTAAAGAGGAGAGCCCTTCCTGATAAAGAAATAGACGCAGTTCCAGTTGGGTATTATCTCAAGGATGGTGTGTTGATGCGGAAGTGGCGCCCTCCTGATATCCCTGCCAATGCAGATTGGGCAGTAGTCAGGCAAATTGTTGTTCCGAAGGTCTATAGGAATGAGATCTTAACAATGGCTCATAGTTTACCTTTAGGAGGTCATCTTGGTGTTAACAAGACTGTTGATAAGATCATGAAACACTTCTTTTAGCCTGGGCTTCGGAAAGACGTTTCCAACTTTTGCAAAACCTGTCACACTTGTCAGGTAGTTGGAAAACACCAGTTAGACCCACCTGTAGCTCCATTGCAGCCTATCCCAGCATTTGGAGAGCCCTTCTCTAAGGTCATTGTTGATTGCGTTGGTCCATTTCCCAAGACTAGATCTGGAAATCAGTACTTGTTGACAATCATGTGTGCATCTACCAGATTCCCCGAAGCCATACCTCTACGTAACATCAAGGCAACTGCAATCTCGAAGGCTTTGATAAAGTTTTTCACGTTGTTTAGCCTTCCCAGGGAAATTCAGTCAGACCAGGGTAGCAATTTCACTTCAGGATTGTTTCAGCAGGTTGTGTATGCACTAGGTGCAAAGCAGATTCTTTCTAGTGCCTATCATCCAGAAAGTCAGGGTGCCTTAGAGCGGTTTCATTCCACTCTCAAGACAATGATGAGGACTTATTGTTATGACCATGAGAAAGACTGGGATGAAGGGGTTCATTTGCTGTTGTTTGCAGCTAGAGAAGCAGTGCAGGAGTCTACTGGATTCAGTCCATTTGAGCTAGTGTTTGGTCATGAAGTGAGAGGACCTTTGCTATAATTGAGTGAACAATGGCAAGAGAAAGAGCCGCATATCAGTCTGTTAGACTATGTTAGCAAGTTCAAGGAAAGATTGCGTGCAGCTTGTGACCTTGCCAAAGAGAACTTGAAATCAAGTCAGGGAAAAATGAAAACTTGGTATGATCATAAGGCTAGAAGCCGTGAGTTTAAACCAGGAGAAAAGGTCCTGGTGTTGTTTCCCTTGCAGTCCAATCCATTGCAGGCTAGATTTCATGGTCCTTATGAAATTCTGACAAAACTCAATGATCTCAATTACATTATGAAGACTCCAGATAGGAGAAAACCAAAACAATTGTGTCATATTAACATGCTAAAGCCTTATCATGACAGAAATGCTAGGGTTGCAGCTGTCACTTCAGATTCTCCAATGGTCGAAACGTGTAAAGATGAGGGGGAGTTTCAAGATGATGAACCTAGAATTAAAGCTGAAGTTCTTTCATGTAAATTGTCAAACACTGAAGTGTTGCAAAATCTTGACGTAAAACTCCAGCACTTAGAACCCTCACAGAGAGATCAGTTTGAAAGGTTGATCAAGAAATATGAGGATTTGTTTCCTGATGTTCCAAAGAGAGTTACTATAGCCTCTCATGATGTAGATGTTGGTGATGCCAAACCAATAAAACAGCATCCATACCGGATGAATCCTGAAAAGAGAAAGATTGCTGAGAAAGGGGTTGAGTACATGTTAAAACATGATATTATCAGACCCTCCAACTCCGATTGGAGTTCACCCTGTGTGCTAGTTCCAAAACCTGATGGAAGTACTAGATTCTGTACAGATTATCGCAAAGTCAATGCTGTAACTTGAACTGATGTGTTTCCAATACCTAGGATTGATGATTGTATTGATAGAGTAGGGCAAGCAAAGTTTCTGACCAAGATTGATTTATTGAAGGGTTATTGGTGTGTGCCTTTAACTGAGAGGGCCAAGAGCATCTCTGCTTTTGCCACACCATCTGGATTGTACCAGTATGAAGTCCTACCCTTTGGCATGAAAAATGCCCCAGCCACGTTCCAAAGGATGATACAGTCTACAATCGCCGGATTGCCACACACGGGTGCGTACATCGATGACCTGATCACACGGAGTGACTCCTGGGAAGAACATCTAAAAGATGTAGAGACGTTGTTCCAGCGCCTGACCCAGGCTAACCTGACTGTTAACCTGAGCAAGAGTGACTTTGGTTGTGCTACTGTCACCTATCTTGGCTACGTCATAGGCCAGGGTAAGGTGGCACCAATAAATGCTGAAGTCCAAGCCATCATGGACTTTCCAGTTCCTGACAACAAAAAAGCTTTGCGCCGCTTCCTTGGAATGATCGGGTACTACCGCAAGTTCTGCAAGAACTTTGCTGAGATTGCTCTCAGTCTAACTAACCAACTGAAGAAAGGCGTAAAGTTCACCTGGGATGATGCATGCCAGAGAGCCTTCGATCACCTGAAGTCTCTGCTGTGTCACTTCCCCGTGCTCAAATCTCCTGACTTCAACAAACCGTTCTCCATCGCGGTCGATGCTAGCGACCAAGCTTGTGGATCTGTGCTCCTACAGAGAAGTGACTCTGATGACATTGAGCATCCCGTGGCAAACTTCTCCAGGAAGTTCAATCGCCACCAAACAAACTATTCCACAATAGAGAAGGAACTGTTGGCTCTCGTCCTTTCTTTACAACACTTTGAGGTTTATGTTTGTTCAGGGAAAAAGCCAATGATTGTGTACACAGACCACAATCCGTTAATGTTTTTGAGTAAGATGAAAAACAAGAATCGGAGATTGTTGAATTGGAGTTTGATTTTACAGGAGTTTGACTTGGAAATTAAGCATGTAAAGGGTACAGACAATGTAATTGCTGATTGCTTATCCCGTGTTTGAATATGTATATATATATCACGTGTTTATTTGAATATTGTATGATATGTGTATATGTAGACAAGTGTTCACTTCACCATTTTGTATTGAAAAGAAAAATTTCGCCTTTATGAGTCAAAATTTTTCCCTTTTGGAATGGAGGTGTAATGTGAATATAGGCCACTGGATGGCAGTATTTACCTTTTTTTTTGTTCAGCTCAGACTGGAGCTATGTTTAGACATGTCCTGGACATGTCTGGGGCAAGTCCCCGAAAAGTTAAAAAAAAAGGTCTAAATGTGGGTGGGGTCTGCAAAAGAGTATATAAGGAAAAGAATTGAGACAGTAGAGTAGTAGGAGAAATTGCAAGAAGAAGGATACGTGTGACCAGACCTGTCATTTCTGTTCAAGACCTGTGAAGTTTCTTTTGTGGATTTTTGCCTTTGTTTGAGCCTTTTTCCTCACCCAGCATATCACCAGGAAACCCGCCAAAGGGACTGTAAATATTTCTGTTTTTTTGTATTCAATCTTGGTCATTTAGTTGTAGAGAGTAGATTAGTCTTTGTCTGTTTTCATTAAATGTGTTCAAGTTTTAAAACAGTTTCTGTCATCCCTTGCTGTTGCTGTTGTGTTATAAATGTAATAACAAATTGGGGCCATAACAAATTGGGGGCTCAAGGTCCGGGATAGACCATTTTTTGAGTAATTTATTGAAAATCTAACATTTCAAATTGTAAAATTGATTTTTTTAATTGAATACATATATACAGATCAACAGCAATGGATGATTTCTTGGCATCACCAACCGTTGAGGTTTTGAAGTCTTTTAAAAAGACAGAACTGCTAGAAATGAGCAGACATTTAGAGCTGACAGAGGTAAAACCAGCCATGAAAAAGCAAGACTGGCTCGAGAGATAGTTGAATATTACATTGATGAAAATGTGTTTGCACCCGGAGATCTGGAACAGTTTCCAGTGGAAAATCCTAAAATAGAAATGGAACTTAAATTAAAAATGCTAGAGATTGAAAGGGAGGAAAGAGAAAAAGAAAGGGAGGAAAAAGAGAAACAAAGAGAGTATGAGAGGGAAGAAAAAGAAAAACAAAGAGAATTTGAGAGAGAGAAAGAGGAAAGAGCAGAAAGAGAGAGACAGAGACAGAGAGATTTTGAATTAGAGAAATTCGATAGAGAAGAAAGACTCCAAATGGAGCAACTAAAAATTTAAATTCAAACTGAAAATAAATTTCGGGCTAGCCAGGAGGTAAAATTGGTGCCTCCATTTTCGGAAAAGGATGTTGACAACTATTTCCAGTGTTTTGAAAAGGTAGCAAAGAGTTGCCAGTGGCCAAAGGAACACTCGCCTCTGATGTTGCAAACTGTCCTCAAGGGTAAAGCTCAACAAGCCTATTCGGCTTTGTCTGCAGATGATTCCTCTGATTATGAGGTTGTCAAAAAGGTTATTTTGAGAGCTTATGAGTTGGTTCCAGAGGCTTACCGACAGAAATTCAGAGGTCTGAAGAAATCTGAAAATCAGACTTATGTGGAATTTGCTAATGAAAAGCAGGTTTGCTTTGAGCGCTGGCGTACTTCTATGGAGGTCAAGGATGATTTCAACTCACTAAAAGAGATGGTGTTAGTTGAAGAATTCAAGAACTGTGTTAAGGATGATCTTAAGACCTACCTTAACGAGAAGCAAGCACTGAATTTGCAATCAGCTGCCAAATTTGCAGATGAATATGTTCTCACACATAAGTCCAAATTTCAGTCAAGGAGTAACAATAGATGGTCCCAATTTCAGAAAAAGGGTTACGGTGATACCCAAGATTCCTCACCCAAAGACAAAGACAAATCTGGTGATGGTGCTCAGAAATCCAGTAACAGGTCTGATCAAAGTGTGAAAGCTGACAGTGACAAAAGTGGTCTAGTTTGCAGTTATTGCAAGAAATCTGGTCATGTTACAACTAACTGTTGGTTCCTAAAAGCTAAGAAAGAAAAAGAAAAGGATACCAAACCAAATGCCTTTGTGAAAACAAGGTTAGAAACCCCTGTAGTAGATAACCAATCTGCTAAATTGCCTGCTTCTTGTGGGGCTAAAAAGCCTAATACAGCTGACTTCGTGAGGGAGGAATTTCTTCCATTTGTGTCAGAGGGATTTGTGGCTCTGAATGAGCATACTACTCCTGTCCCCATATATATCCTAAGGGATACCGGAGCTTCTCAGTCACTTTTGTTGATGGACTCCTTGGAGTTACGTGGTGAGACCGCTTCAGGGGATTTCATACTTGTACAAGGTATTGAAGGGAGGACTGTATCGGGACCCCTGTGCTCTATATTCTTGAAGTCAGATTTAGTTACAGGACAGGTAAAGGTGGGACTTATGTCAAGTCTACCTATAAAGGGTGTTTCTCTGTTGCTAGGCAATGACCTGGCTGGGGGCAAAGTAGTTCCCCCTGTACATCTTACTTCACAGCCGAGCACTGAAGATGGGGATGAGGACCCATCTCTGTATCCTTCTTGCGCAGTGACTCGTGCTATGGCCAAGAAGGCTAAAGAAGAAGATGTTTTGGTGCCATCCAGCACATTGAATAGTCAGGACTCAGGTGGTTCGTCTCATGACTCTTTTTGGCCTACTATGGTTTCTCCGTTTGAGGACTTATCAGATACTTTTATCAGTTCTCTATTCAGCCAGCCGGATGGGTCTGGTGATTCTGATGTGTCTGGAGACTTGTCTCTGTCCAGAAAGCGGTTGATTGAGGAGCAAACTAATGATCCTGAAATTTGTGCACTAAGGAGGAGAGCCCTTCCTGATAAAGAAATAGGCGCAGTTCCAGTTGGGTATTATCTCAAGGATGGTGTGTTGATGCGGAAGTGGCGCCCTCCTGATATCCCTGCCAATGCAGATTGGGCAGTGGTCAGGCAAATTGTTGTTCCGAAGGTCTACAGGAATGAGATCTTAACAATGGCTCATAGTTTACCTTTAGGAGGTCATCTTGGTGTTAACAAGACTGTTGATAAGATCATGAAACACTTCTTTTGGCCTGGGCTTCGGAAAGACGTTTCCAACTTTTGCAAAACCTGTCACACTTGTCAAGTAGTTGGAAAACACCAGTTAGACCCACCTGTAGCACCATTACAGCCTATCCCAGCATTTGGGGAGCCGTTCTCTAAGGTCATTGTTGACTGTGTTGGTCCATTACCGAAGACTAGATCTGGAAATCAGTACTTGTTGACAATCATGTGTGCATCTACCAGAATCCCTGAAGCCATACCTCTACGTAACATCAAGGCAACTGCAATCTCAAAGGCTTTGATAAAGTTCTTCACGTTGTTTGGCCTTCCCAGGGAAATTCAGTCAGACCAAGGTAGCAATTTCACTTCCGGATTGTTTCAGCAGGTTGTGTATGAACTAGGTGCAAAGCAGATTCTTTCTAGTGCCTATTATCCAGAAAGTCAGGGTGCCTTAGAGCGGTTTCATTCCACTCTCAAGACAATGATGAGGACTTATTGTTATGACCATGAGAAAGACTGGGATGAAGGGGTTCATTTGCTGTTGTTTGCAGCTAGAGAAGCAGTGCAGGAGTCTACTGGATTCAGTCCATTTGAGCTAGTGTTTGGCCATGAAGTGAGAGGACCTTTGCTATTATTGAGTGAACAATGGCGAGAGGAAGAGCCGCAAATCAGTCTGTTAGACTATGTTAGCAAGTTCAAGGAAAGATTGCGTGCAGCTTGTGACCTAGCCAAAGAGAACTTGAAATCAAGTCAGGGAAAAATGAAAACTTGGTATGATCATAAGGCTAGAAGCCGTGAGTTTAAACCAAGAGATAAGGTCCTTGTGTTGTTTCCCTTGCAGTCCAATCCATTGCAGGCAAGATTTCATGGTCCTTATGAAATTCTGACAAAACTCAATGATCTCAATTACATTTTGAAGACTCCAGATAGGAGAAAACCAAAACAATTGTGTCACATTAACATGCTGAAGCCTTATCATGACAGAAATGCTAGGGTTGCAGCTGTCACTTCAGATTCTCCAATGGCCGAGATTTGTGAAGATGAGGGGGAGTTTCAAGATGATGAACCTAGAATTAAAGCTGAAGTTCTTTCATGTAAATTGTCAAATTCTGAAGTGTTGCAGAATCTTGATGTAAAACTCCAGCACTTAGAACCCTCACAGAAAGATCAGTTTGAGAGGTTGATCAAGAAATATGAGGATCTTTTTCCTGATGTTCCAAAAAGAGTTTCTATAGCCTCTCATGATGTAGATGTTGGTGATGCCAAACCAATAAAACAGCATCCGTACCGGATGAATCCTGAAAAGAGAAAGATTGCTGAGAAAGAGGTTGAGTACATGTTAAAACAAGATATTATCAGACCCTCCAACTCAGATTGGAGTTCACCCTGTGTGCTAGTTCCAAAACCTGATGGAAGTACTAGATTCTGTACAGATTATCGCAAAGTAAATGCTGTAACTAGAACTGATGTGTTTCCAATACCAAGGATTGATGATTGTATTGATAGAGTAGGGCAAGCAAAGTTTCTGACCAAGATTGATTGATTGAAAGGTTATTGGTGTGTGCCTTTAACTGAGAGGGCCAAGAGCATCTCTGCTTTTGCCACACCATCTGGGTTGTACCAGTATGAAGTCCTACCCTTTGCCATGAAAAATGCCCCAGCCACGTTCCAAAGGATGATACAGTCTACAATCGCCGGATTGCCACACACGAGTGCGTACATCGACGACCTGATCACATGGAGTGACTCCTGGGAAGAACATCTGAAAGATGGAGAGACGTTGTTCCCGCGCCTGACCCAGGCTCACCTGACTGTTAACCTGAACAAGAGTGACTTTGGTTGTGCTACTGTCACCTATCTTGGCTACATCATAGGCCAGGGTAAGGTGGCACCCATAAATGCTTAATTCCAAGCAATCATGGAATTTCCAGTTCCTGACCACAAAAAAGCTTTGCGCCGCTTCCTTGGAATGATCGGGTACTAACGCAAGTTCTGCAAGAACTTTGCTGAGATTGCTCTCAGTTTCACTAACCAACTGAAGAAAGGCGTAAAGTTCACTTGGGATGATGCATTCCAGAGAGCCTTCAATCGCCTGAAGTCTCTGCTGTGTCACTTCCCCGTGCTCAAATCTCCTGACTTCAACAAACCGTTCTCCATCGCGGTCGATGCTAGCGACCAAGCTTGTGGATCTGTGCTCCTACAGAGAAGTGACTCTGATGACATTGAGCATCCCGTGGCAAACTTCTCCAGGAAGTTCAATCGCCACCAAACAAACTATTCCACAATAGAGAAGGAACTGTTGGCTCTCGTCCTTTCTTTACAACACTTTGAGGTTTATGTTTGTACAGGGAAAAAGCCAATGATTGTGTACACAGACCACAATCCGTTAATGTTTTTGAGTAAGATGAAAAACAAGAATCGGAGATTGTTGAATTGGAGTTTGATTTTACAGGAGTTTGACTTGGAAATTAAGCATGTAAAGGGTACAGACAATGTAATTGCTGATTGCTTATCCCGTGTTTGAATATGTATATATATATCACGTGTTTATTTGAATATTGTATGATATGTGTATATGTAGACAAGTGTTCACTTAACCATTTTGTATTGAAAAGAAAAATTTCGCCTTTATGAGTCAAAATTTTTCCCTTTTGGAATGGAGGTGTAATGTGAATATAGGCCACTGGATGGCAGTATTTACCTTTTTTTTTGTTCAGCTCAGACTGGAGCTATGTTTAGACATGTCCTGGACATGTCTGGGGCAAGTCCCCGAAAAGTTAAAAAAAAAGGTCTAAATGTGGGTGGGGTCTGCAAAAGAGTATATAAGGAAAAGAATTGAGACAGTAGAGTAGTAGGAGAAATTGCAAGAAGAAGGATACGTGTGACCAGACCTGTCATTTCTGTTCAAGACCTGTGAAGTTTCTTTTGTGGATTTTTGCCTTTGTTTGAGCCTTTTTCCTCACCCAGCATATCACCAGGAAACCCGCCAAAGGGACTGTAAATATTTCTGTTTTTTTGTATTCAATCTTGGTCATTTAGTTGTAGAGAGTAGATTAGTCTTTGTCTGTTTTCATTAAATGTGTTCAAGTTTTAAAACAGTTTCTGTCATCCCTTGCTGTTGCTGTTGTGTTATAAATGTAATAACAAATTGGGGCCATAACAAATTGGGGGCTCAAGGTCCGGGATAGACCATTTTTTGAGTAATTTATTGAAAATCTAACATTTCAAATTGTAAAATTGATTTTTTTAATTGAATACATATATACAGATCAACAGCAATGGATGATTTCTTGGCATCACCAACCGTTGAGGTTTTGAAGTCTTTTAAAAAGACAGAACTGCTAGAAATGAGCAGACATTTAGAGCTGACAGAGGTAAAACCAGCCATGAAAAAGCAAGACTGGCTCGAGAGATAGTTGAATATTACATTGATGAAAATGTGTTTGCACCCGGAGATCTGGAACAGTTTCCAGTGGAAAATCCTAAAATAGAAATGGAACTTAAATTAAAAATGCTAGAGATTGAAAGGGAGGAAAGAGAAAAAGAAAGGGAGGAAAAAGAGAAACAAAGAGAATTTGAGAGGGATGAAAAAGAAAAACAAAGAGAATTTGAGAGAGAGAAAGAGGAAAGAGCAGAAAGAGAGAGACAGAGACAGAGAGATTTTGAATTAGAGAAATTCGATAGAGAAGAAAGACTCCAAATGGAGCAACTAAAAATTTAAATTCAAACTGAAAATAAATTTCGGGCTAGCCAGGAGGTAAAATTGGTGCCTCCATTTTCGGAAAAGGATGTTGACAACTATTTCCAGTGTTTTGAAAAGGTAGCAAAGAGTTGCCAGTGGCCAAAGGAACACTCGCCTCTGATGTTGCAAACTGTCCTCAAGGGTAAAGCTCAACAAGCCTATTCGGCTTTGTCTGCAGATGATTCCTCTGATTATGAGGTTGTCAAAAAGGTTATTTTGAGAGCTTATGAGTTGGTTCCAGAGGCTTACCGACAGAAATTCAGAGGTCTGAAGAAATCTGAAAATCAGACTTATGTGGAATTTGCTAATGAAAAGCAGGTTTGCTTTGAGCGCTGGCGTACTTCTATGGAGGTCAAGGATGATTTCAACTCACTAAAAGAGATGGTGTTAGTTGAAGAATTCAAGAACTGTGTTAAGGATGATCTTAAGACCTACCTTAACGAGAAGCAAGCACTGAATTTGCAATCAGCTGCCAAATTTGCAGATGAATATGTTCTCACACATAAGTCCAAATTTCAGTCAAGGAGTAACAATAGATGGTCCCAATTTCAGAAAAAGGGTTACGGTGATACCCAAGATTCCTCACCCAAAGACAAAGACAAATCTGGTGATGGTGCTCAGAAATCCAGTAACAGGTCTGATCAAAGTGTGAAAGCTGACAGTGACAAAAGTGGTCTAGTTTGCAGTTATTGCAAGAAATCTGGTCATGTTACAACTAACTGTTGGTTCCTAAAAGCTAAGAAAGAAAAAGAAAAGGATACCAAACCAAATGCCTTTGTGAAAACAAGGTTAGAAACCCCTGTAGTAGATAACCAATCTGCTAAATTGCCTGCTTCTTGTGGGGCTAAAAAGCCTAATACAGCTGACTTCGTGAGGGAGGAATTTCTTCCATTTGTGTCAGAGGGATTTGTGGCTCTGAATGAGCATACTACTCCTGTCCCCATATATATCCTAAGGGATACCGGAGCTTCTCAGTCACTTTTGTTGATGGACTCCTTGGAGTTACGTGGTGAGACCGCTTCAGGGGATTTCATACTTGTACAAGGTATTGAAGGGAGGACTGTATCGGGACCCCTGTGCTCTATATTCTTGAAGTCAGATTTAGTTACAGGACAGGTAAAGGTGGGACTTATGTCAAGTCTACCTATAAAGGGTGTTTCTCTGTTGCTAGGCAATGACCTGGCTGGGGGCAAAGTAGTTCCCCCTGTACATCTTACTTCACAGCCGAGCACTGAAGATGGGGATGAGGACCCATCTCTGTATCCTTCTTGCGCAGTGACTCGTGCTATGGCCAAGAAGGCTAAAGAAGAAGATGTTTTGGTGCCATCCAGCACATTGAATAGTCAGGACTCAGGTGGTTCGTCTCATGACTCTTTTTGGCCTACTATGGTTTCTCCGTTTGAGGACTTATCAGATACTTTTATCAGTTCTCTATTCAGCCAGCCGGATGGGTCTGGTGATTCTGATGTGTCTGGAGACTTGTCTCTGTCCAGAAAGCGGTTGATTGAGGAGCAAACTAATGATCCTGAAATTTGTGCACTAAGGAGGAGAGCCCTTCCTGATAAAGAAATAGGCGCAGTTCCAGTTGGGTATTATCTCAAGGATGGTGTGTTGATGCGGAAGTGGCGCCCTCCTGATATCCCTGCCAATGCAGATTGGGCAGTGGTCAGGCAAATTGTTGTTCCGAAGGTCTACAGGAATGAGATCTTAACAATGGCTCATAGTTTACCTTTAGGAGGTCATCTTGGTGTTAACAAGACTGTTGATAAGATCATGAAACACTTCTTTTGGCCTGGGCTTCGGAAAGACGTTTCCAACTTTTGCAAAACCTGTCACACTTGTCAAGTAGTTGGAAAACACCAGTTAGACCCACCTGTAGCACCATTACAGCCTATCCCAGCATTTGGGGAGCCGTTCTCTAAGGTCATTGTTGACTGTGTTGGTCCATTACCGAAGACTAGATCTGGAAATCAGTACTTGTTGACAATCATGTGTGCATCTACCAGAATCCCTGAAGCCATACCTCTACGTAACATCAAGGCAACTGCAATCTCAAAGGCTTTGATAAAGTTCTTCACGTTGTTTGGCCTTCCCAGGGAAATTCAGTCAGACCAAGGTAGCAATTTCACTTCCGGATTGTTTCAGCAGGTTGTGTATGAACTAGGTGCAAAGCAGATTCTTTCTAGTGCCTATTATCCAGAAAGTCAGGGTGCCTTAGAGCGGTTTCATTCCACTCTCAAGACAATGATGAGGACTTATTGTTATGACCATGAGAAAGACTGGGATGAAGGGGTTCATTTGCTGTTGTTTGCAGCTAGAGAAGCAGTGCAGGAGTCTACTGGATTCAGTCCATTTGAGCTAGTGTTTGGCCATGAAGTGAGAGGACCTTTGCTATTATTGAGTGAACAATGGCGAGAGGAAGAGCCGCAAATCAGTCTGTTAGACTATGTTAGCAAGTTCAAGGAAAGATTGCGTGCAGCTTGTGACCTAGCCAAAGAGAACTTGAAATCAAGTCAGGGAAAAATGAAAACTTGGTATGATCATAAGGCTAGAAGCCGTGAGTTTAAACCAAGAGATAAGGTCCTTGTGTTGTTTCCCTTGCAGTCCAATCCATTGCAGGCAAGATTTCATGGTCCTTATGAAATTCTGACAAAACTCAATGATCTCAATTACATTTTGAAGACTCCAGATAGGAGAAAACCAAAACAATTGTGTCACATTAACATGCTGAAGCCTTATCATGACAGAAATGCTAGGGTTGCAGCTGTCACTTCAGATTCTCCAATGGCCGAGATTTGTGAAGATGAGGGGGAGTTTCAAGATGATGAACCTAGAATTAAAGCTGAAGTTCTTTCATGTAAATTGTCAAATTCTGAAGTGTTGCAGAATCTTGATGTAAAACTCCAGCACTTAGAACCCTCACAGAAAGATCAGTTTGAGAGGTTGATCAAGAAATATGAGGATCTTTTTCCTGATGTTCCAAAAAGAGTTTCTATAGCCTCTCATGATGTAGATGTTGGTGATGCCAAACCAATAAAACAGCATCCGTACCGGATGAATCCTGAAAAGAGAAAGATTGCTGAGAAAGAGGTTGAGTACATGTTAAAACAAGATATTATCAGACCCTCCAACTCAGATTGGAGTTCACCCTGTGTGCTAGTTCCAAAACCTGATGGAAGTACTAGATTCTGTACAGATTATCGCAAAGTAAATGCTGTAACTAGAACTGATGTGTTTCCAATACCAAGGATTGATGATTGTATTGATAGAGTAGGGCAAGCAAAGTTTCTGACCAAGATTGATTGATTGAAAGGTTATTGGTGTGTGCCTTTAACTGAGAGGGCCAAGAGCATCTCTGCTTTTGCCACACCATCTGGGTTGTACCAGTATGAAGTCCTACCCTTTGCCATGAAAAATGCCCCAGCCACGTTCCAAAGGATGATACAGTCTACAATCGCCGGATTGCCACACACGAGTGCGTACATCGACGACCTGATCACATGGAGTGACTCCTGGGAAGAACATCTGAAAGATGGAGAGACGTTGTTCCCGCGCCTGACCCAGGCTCACCTGACTGTTAACCTGAACAAGAGTGACTTTGGTTGTGCTACTGTCACCTATCTTGGCTACATCATAGGCCAGGGTAAGGTGGCACCCATAAATGCTTAATTCCAAGCAATCATGGAATTTCCAGTTCCTGACCACAAAAAAGCTTTGCGCCGCTTCCTTGGAATGATCGGGTACTAACGCAAGTTCTGCAAGAACTTTGCTGAGATTGCTCTCAGTTTCACTAACCAACTGAAGAAAGGCGTAAAGTTCACTTGGGATGATGCATTCCAGAGAGCCTTCAATCGCCTGAAGTCTCTGCTGTGTCACTTCCCCGTGCTCAAATCTCCTGACTTCAACAAACCGTTCTCCATCGCGGTCGATGCTAGCGACCAAGCTTGTGGATCTGTGCTCCTACAGAGAAGTGACTCTGATGACATTGAGCATCCCGTGGCAAACTTCTCCAGGAAGTTCAATCGCCACCAAACAAACTATTCCACAATAGAGAAGGAACTGTTGGCTCTCGTCCTTTCTTTACAACACTTTGAGGTTTATGTTTGTACAGGGAAAAAGCCAATGATTGTGTACACAGACCACAATCCGTTAATGTTTTTGAGTAAGATGAAAAACAAGAATCGGAGATTGTTGAATTGGAGTTTGATTTTACAGGAGTTTGACTTGGAAATTAAGCATGTAAAGGGTACAGACAATGTAATTGCTGATTGCTTATCCCGTGTTTGAATATGTATATATATATCACGTGTTTATTTGAATATTGTATGATATGTGTATATGTAGACAAGTGTTCACTTAACCATTTTGTATTGAAAAGAAAAATTTCGCCTTTATGAGTCAAAATTTTTCCCTTTTGGAATGGAGGTGTAATGTGAATATAGGCCACTGGATGGCAGTATTTATCTTTTTTTTTATTCAGCTCAGACTGGAGCTATGTTTAGACATGTCCTGGACATGTCTGGGGCAAGTCCCCGAAAAGTAAAAAAAAAAGGTCTAAATGTGGGTGGGGTCTGCAAAAGAGTATATAAGGAAAAGAATTGAGACAGTAGAGTAGTAGGAGAAATTGCAAGAAGAAGGATACGTGTGACCAGACCTGTCATTTCTGTTCAAGACCTGTGAAGTTTCTTTTGTGGATTTTTGCCTTTGTTTGAGCCTTTTTCCTCACCCAGCACATCACCAGGAAACCCGCCAAAGGGACTGTAAATATTTCTGTTTTTTTGTATTCAATCTTGGTCATTTAGTTGTAGATAGTAGATTAGTCTTTGTCTGTTTTCATTAAATGTGTTCAAGTTTTAAAACTGTTTCTGTCATCCCTTGCTGTTGCTGTTGCTGTTGTGTTATAAATGTAATAACAAATTGGGGCCATAACACTGTAAAGACAAGATGTTTAATGTTCAAAATGAGAAACTTTTTTTTTTTTTTGCAAATAATCATTAACTTAGAATTTAAAGGCAGCAACACATTGCAAAGAAGTTGGCACAGGGGCCTTTTTACCACTGTGTTACATTGTCTTTCCTTTTAACGACACTCAGTAAACGTTTGGGAAATGAGGAGACCAATTTTTGAAGCTTTTCAGGTGGAACTCTTTCCCATTCTTGCTTGATGTACAGCTTAAGTTGTTCAACAGTCTGGGGTCTCCGTTGTCGTATTTTATGCTTCATAATGCGCCACACACTTTCAATGGGAGACAGGACTGGACTACAGGCAGGCCAGTCTAGTACCCGCACTCTTATACTATGGAGCCATGCTGTTATAACATGCTGTTGAATGTGGCTTGGCCTTGTCTTGCTGAAATAAGCATGGGCGTCCATGAAAAAGACGTTGCTTGGATGGCAACATATGTTGCTGCAAAACCTGTATGTACCTTTCAGCATTAATGGTGCCTTCACATATGTGTAAGTTGCCCATGCCATCACACATGCTGGCTTTTGAACTTTGCGCCTATAACAGTCCGGATGGTTCTTTTCCTCTTTGGTCCGGAGGACACGACGTCCACAGTTTCCAAAAACAATTTGAAATGTGGACTCGTCAGACCACAGAACACTTTTCCACTTTGCATCAGTCCATCTTAGATGAGCTTGGGCCCAGCGAAGCCGGCGGCGTTTCTGGGTGCTGTTGATAAATGGCTTTCGCTTTGCATTGTAGAGTTTTAAATTGCACTAGCAGATGTAGCGACGAACTGTAGTTACTGACAGTGGTTTTCTGAAGTGTTCCTGAGCCCATATGGTGATGTCCTTTACACACTGATGTCGGTTTTTGATGCAGTGCGGCCTGAGGGATCGAAGGTCACGGGCATTCAATGTTGGTTTTCGGCCTTGTTGCTTACGTGCAGTGATTTCTCCAGATTCCTGAACCTTTTGAGGATATTACGGACCGTACATGATGAAATCCCTAAATTTCTTGCAATAGCTCGTTGAGGAATGTTGCTTTTAAACTGTTCGACAATCAGCTCACGCATTTGTTCACTAAGTGGTGACCCTCGCCCCATCCTTGTTTGTGAATGACTGAGCATTTCAAGGAAGCTGCTTTTATACCCAATCATGGCACCCACCTGTTCCCAATTAGCCCGTTCACCTGTGGGATGTTCCAAATAAGTGTTTGATGAACACTCCTCAACTCTCTCAGTCTTTTTTGCCACTTGTGCCAGCTTTTTTGAAACATGTTGCAGGCATCAAATTCTAAATGAGCTAATCTTTGCAAAAAATTACTAAGTTTGCCTGTTCGAACATTTTGTCCCTTCTCTTTGCAGTGTATTCAACTGAATATAGGTTGAAAAGGATTTGCAAATCATTGTATTCTGTTTTTATTCACGATTTACACAACGTGCCAACTTCACTGGTTTTGGGTTTTGTACTTAACAAAAAAGTGTGAAATACCTGTAACTGAAAACATGTCTTATATTCTAGTTTCTTCAAAGTAGCCACCCTTTGCTCGGATTACTGCTTTGCACACTTTTGGCATTCTCTTGATGAGCTTCAACAGGTAGTCACCTGAAATGGTTTTCACCTTACAGGTGTGCCTTGTCAGGGTTAATCAGTGGAATTTCTTGCCCTATCAATGGGGTTGGGACAATCAGTTGTGTTGTGCAGAAGTCAGGTTGATACACAGCCGACAGCCCTATTGGACAACTGTTTGATACATACATACATAATTCCACATGTGTTCATTCATAGTTTTGATGCCTTCAGTGAGAATCTACAATGTAAATAGTCATGAAAATAAAGGAAATACATTGAATGGGAAGGTGTGTCCAAACTTTTGGCCTGTACTGTAGTTCTCAACAGACACTGCACTACAGTCGAATTTCCAAAAGAAGCATGAATGGGAATAAAAAATATAATGATTTTTATACCATCTTTGGCCGGTGTTAAAGGAGCAATATGTAAGAATTTTATGTTGATTAATCATGAAATGGCCCTGATATATCACCAGACATTAAGGAATGATGTTAATTTCAAATACTTATATCACTGACAACAGTAGTCAAGCCAGAATATTCTCACTACAAAAACGAAGTTGCAGCCCACAACTAATGTTTATGTTTTCATTTTGTGTTTTGGCCTGTTGCACCGCCCTCCAACTATCTCCCAATCACGAAGTCATTAGCGTTTCGGCATCCAGGTTGCCACTTACCACTGAGCTGCAGCTAACAGCGTTTCGGAGCACAAATGTCTGACATTACTAAACCTAGTAGGCCTTGTTATGATTCGGAAATACGTTGTGACAAAGTCAGAAACAAAGCAAGGATCTGTATCGGACATGCCTCTGAAAGAGGAGACGGCTGAAAGCAGTGTAACAACCCACTTTGAAAAAATTACACACTTTTTTCAAAGTGTGTTAACATTTGGGACCAACTCAACGCACTTTGAAAAAATTTTTCAAAGTGCTTTAAAATGTTGGCGCACCTAAACGCAATTTGAAAAAGAGAGATTTTTTTTCAAAGTTCGTTAAAGACAATCATTTTGACGCCATTTGAAAAATTTAATTTCACAAAGATTGGTTAATGGTGGTTTTAGCATTTGACATGAATGTTCTTTGTAGACAGCCACAGAGCCCCGCGCATGGAATAAACAGTCTGACTTTAAGCCTTTCGTCATGTTTTTCAATGAAAACATTTTTCTTACCAATTTTTTAGCCTTTTTTTTTAAACAATTGAAGCACTGATTACTAAAACCCCACAAGTCAAGTCAAGTCAAGCGTGACTTATGGGGTTTTAGTAATAGGTGCTTCAATTTAAAAATGACTCTCGGGCATTGTATATTGTTCCCAGATGCCAGGAAAACGTATAAGTGACATTTTAATTTTCGAATTTTTAGTTTGAGGATGCCCAGATCCCCAATATCGTCCCCCACATGCAAATCCCGCAATCGCTCCTGCACGCCCATAAGCTATACAAAAAAAAAAAAAAAAAAATTAGACTAGGCTAACTTTGCCTGATAATCTGATAATAGACTCTGTAGCCGAGGCCTATACTGAAATGGTGTTGAAAGGCCCCCGACCCTCTGCAGGTCTAGGTAAAGACGGGGCAAGAGGAACCACTTTTCCTCCGTTTTGTAAGAAAGGGTACTCAGTCACATATAGTAAGACAGAGACTTTGTTAAGCTATACCATGAACCGTCAAACATCTACTCTCAAACAAATGTAAAAAAGTGAAAACTATGAAAATATGGATATAGACCTAGGGCCTATGTGACAGGTTCCTTTTGTCCGACCCCTCGGGTAAAAGGAACCACCGATTTGGGCAAAAGGGACCAACCAACATTGTCAAAATAATTGAAGTACCTATTACTAAAACCCCATAAGTCACACTTGACTTGACTTGTGGGGTTTTAGTAATAAGTGCTTCAATTATGTGCACAAATTTTACCAAAATTTACGGGAACTATATCTTAGCCTATACTCTTTAACACATCTGTACGTGTAGGATTAATGAGCAGAGCACAAGTGGAGAATTCCGCAAATTGGCTTGGCCTTTGGGGGAGGCTGAAAATGGACTATAAAATGGTAATGGAGATATGAAATATTATTAGAAACCCACGATGGGCAAACGCATGGCTTCAACTCCGTGAAAGAGAGCATGGATGGTATGACATTACATATATATCGTGGAGACATTGTAAGGAAAGGATGCCTCGAAGACAGGCCCTTACCACCCCTAACTTCATTTTCCCTCCTGAATTGCCATGATGGAACAACTATGACAATGACAATCTCTCAGTTTTAATATTTTTTACTGATTATTTTCTCTTCAAATTAAAATTACTTTTTAAAATGTCTTCAAATTAAAATAAAAGTTCCTTTTTTTGCTTCAGAGGAAAGTTGTGTTTTATTGACTATATGGGGCTCTAATTTCCTGGCGCAGCGCAGGTGGCGTAGCCAGGCGCAGCCCGCGCAGTGGTAATTTCGTACGGCGCAGCCCGCGTAGTGGTAATTTCGTGAGGTGCGCAGCCTTCGGTAGACGAAGGTGCGCCGAGATGGGTGTGGCGGCGTAGTAGGGGGAGGTGTCACATATTCATCAAGACGCAGTGACAATTTCGTAGAAAAAGTCTCCGCTGGAGTTGCGCAGAAAACTCGCCAGCTCTAACCTGGTTTAATTTCCGTGCAGTGGTAATTTGGCTGACCGGCGCAGAGTGCGCACACGTCACCGAAATCTCACTGGCAGGTTTACCGAATGTCAGGCACATTTCAATGCAAGAAATAATTACAGGAAGCACTATTTAATGTAACTATCTGAATAAGGACATAAATTATAGTATCCATATCCATATCCATATAGTATCCAGATTGTCCTGATGTCAGATTAAAGGCGGTTGTCACGCGTAATGGAAACTTGACCTGGCTTAATCGATGCAGCTGAATCTGTGATGCAAACTAACGACTTCACATCTTTCGCAGCCAACCACAAACTGTATATATACTGTATATCGAATGCTTGCGTTCTATGCTCATTAAAGCCGCTTGCGCACTGGACGCGAAACGAATTTTTCGCACGACTGATTACAGACAAAGTCAATGCAAAGACGCGATCGTTGGACAGGGTTTAATATAGCTCCGTGTCCGAAAGACATAAAAGTTCTAATTTTTCCTAGTATTCCAGGAATTATTAGACGTGCAAACTTGGCTATGTTTGTGTTCGACCTTCACAAAATGCAAATGGATAGCTTTCGACTTTTCTTGGTCTTTTTAGCCTATTCGTCTGTTTTCTTCCGTTGAAGATAGACAGCAGTCTTTATTCGGTCTTTCTTTTGAAAATTAGTCAGATGGACCGAACAGATTCACGCTTTATTTCCACAGCAGAGATAAAATAGTGCGTGAGCAAATCAATTCCATGACCATTGACAGTGTGAAGAAATTATCGCATGCACGATCAAGACTGTCCGACACGAAATGCAAAATACTCCATGTCCACCAGCCAGCAAAAAGTAAACGTATTGATATGAGAACAGATTTATAACGAAATAAAGAATAAAAACCAACAAACAGGATATCCAACAAAGATGACCCGCCAATAAATAAATCGCTGTGTTCATTGGATGTTCTGTTGTTAAAATGTTTCTTTTTATTCTTTATTTCGTTATCAATCTGTTCTAATCGTCCTCTTTTTTTTTTTGGCTGTCAGACACGGAAACATTGTACATTGTCTCGCGCCAATGTCGACTCGCTTTATTGAGCAGAGCTTAAATAGAAACATTGATTGAAATTCTTGGTACTCTTCTTGAAGAACTGAGCCCTCTTATCAAAACATTCACGTTTAATATCTAAAAGAGCCTGCAGATTAGAAGAAATTAAAAAGAATAATAGACTGTCGGACACGGAGATTTATTAAAACCCTGTCAGACTTTCGGACACAAGACGCAATCTGTCAAGAGAAAAATTCGTTTCGCGTCCAGTGTGCAAGCGGCTTAATACTAGGCTACTATTATTGTCTCTTAGGTTTTATCGTCTTCAGTGGAGGAAAGGAATACAGCCTGATTGCTATGATCTCGTACTGAGTTTAGATCACATATTGAAAATAAATGTGTCATGTATCTTGCATTGTTGTCCATGCATGTTAATCCCAAAGTTTAAAGCAGCAACAGTTTGTAACTTATGGGAACACGCTATTTATCGTTTCTCTTGACAATGAGCAATGTTTGACTCGGCTGTGTTAGACCCAAACACGCCTTCTTTGCCAACTTGCGCTGGAAGGAGGGGCAGAGGCGGGACAGAGGAGTACTTGCGCCAGGCTACGCCGGGCACGAAATTGCCACATACGCCGGGACACACCCCGTTGGCGCGGCGCACCCTCCATTCGCCGCGCCTGCGCCGCGCCTGCGCCTGGTCTACGAAATTAGAGCCCCATGGTATTAAAAATTGTGGACATATTTCTTCTTTGAGTGTTTTCGCTTCTCCCCCCCCCCCCCAGACCCTGGTTCCTGAGACAGCCAAAATTTCAATTTAAAAACCTGGCCCGTAAGGGCGAGTGATTTACTTTTTAAAAATCAAAGTGAATATTACGGGTATTTTAAGAAGATTGCTACAGTATTGAAAAAAAAGAAATCCTGTCAAATGGTATAATGCTGAGATAAATATTCTCAGCACAAAATGAAAACGGAAATATTCTCTTTCTTTCTTTCTTTCTTTCTTTGAGATATACCTTGCTCATGATTTTCCGTTTTTTTCTCAATAAAATGATTCTGAGGTCGTAACATACGGTACAAGCTGGGCAATAATAACGGGTCTACACACAACCAGTCCTCAACACTCACCGTGGCCAGGTGATAACGGGTTGACATGGGTGCACACACACAACCAGCACTAGCTGGGTGGCAAAATGAGGTGCGCGCGCAGAAGAATTATGATTAATACGACACGAAAACCACCGATTTCCTAAGATATGCACCGATTCTCCATGATTCTTCACCAGACGATTTTTTGTCTACGACAGGACAAAACAGGTGTTCTCACCTATTACGATTTCCTACGACACGACAAGAAAATTTGTTACGAGAGAAAAATGTTCAACATGTTGAAAATCCCACGATTTTAAAGACAGATTCGTGTCGCGTACAGTCGTGACGACCGCAATCACGACCACGACGAGCCCAATTAAGACTGCAACCATAGATTACGATGACCCCGAAAACGACTACCCTATAAGACGAGCAGCACGACCCCCGATCCCGACGGAAATGTCACAACATGCATGATCCGTAATTTTGAGGTTATTTTCAGTCTGTACATTTTGCCTTGAATCGAATGGTACTAAGTTCCTCCAATTTTTCGACTATAACACCTTGTTATCCCATGAATATGCCAAGAAAATAAAATTAAATATTTTCTTGATATACCTCCTTAACGCACTTTGAATTTTTTTTTTCAAAGTGCGTTGAGTTGGTCACAAATGTTAACACACTTTTTTTTTTTCAAAGTGCGTAATTTTTTCAAAGTGGGTTGTTACAAAGCAGATAAGAATTTGAAGACCGACGCCGAAGAAGCTAATTTTCTCCTGGGTAGGTAAGATTCAGCAGAGTTTGGCCAACAATTCTATTTAATGTGGGCACGGACATTTCAGATATCCTATACAGTCAAATAACGCTATGTATGCTCGTTCATGGTACGTTAGTCCGTATGCAGGTGGGTCATCAAATTGACTGGGTAACAAATTGTTTGAGAAATAAAAACCGTGGCTTTTCGTTGCTAACATTAGCAATGCATTGTTAGTCCGTTTCTCTGGCATTGTGCTGAGACGCTGTGGAAACCGTTCCAACATTAGCACAGCAATTATGGCAATACGAAATGTAATTGAGACAGTACATCGATCAAATGAGTCGTCATTCATTCTTTACGCATTTTACTGTATGGACTTTTGTGGGCTATGCACACAGAATAGTGACGAGCAAGTTGACCAATATGACCATTGCTAAAATTAGTTATTAGTCTCCATCTTTTCTGAACTGAACTAAACTGAACACGACCCTGTCAGAGCAAATCATTGGTGATATTGAAACGTAGCCATAGTAGCTCCGTGTAGTAGACGTTCTTGTGGATCCAGCAACCTAGCTGGCAACCTCTCGTCTGGGGGAGAGGAGGAGGGGATACTGCGCTCTGCACTACTTTGAATGTGACTGCACTACCAGTTTTGGCCACAAACTTACATATAGCTCCTTTAAATTCTCAAGAATGCAAGACAATTAGTGTTTTCAATTATTATCAACTTTTCTGTTTTTTAAATATATGCTCACAATGAATTAGATGCCTGCAAGACTCATCTCCTATTAAAAATATGTGGCACATTATGGACAACAAAATGCAGCAACGAAGACCCAGGTTGCATTATAACAGCAGAAAAGGGAAAATTTCCCCCATTGAAGCAGGAGGAACCAGTGTCCTCAGTTCTCAAATTATCACCAAGTCTATTTAAACGACAAGTTATGTAATGCATCACTAATCACATCTGTAATGTGAATATAGGCCACTAGATGGCAGTATTTACCTTTTTTTTGTTAAGCTCAGACTGGAGTCATGTTTAGACATGTCCTGGACATGTCTGGGGCAAGTCCCCGAAAATTAAAAAAAAGAGGTCTAAATGGGGATGGGGTCTGCAAAAGAGTATATAAGGAAAAGAATTGAGACAGTAAAGTAGTAGGAGAAATTGCAAGAAGATGACCAGACCTGCCATTCTTTTCAAGACCTGTGACGTTTCTTTTGTGGATTTCTTTGCCTGTGTTTGAGCATTTTCTTCATCCAGGACATCACCAAGCCACCCCACCAAAAAGAGACTGTAATTATTTCTGTTTTTTTTATTATTCAATATTGGTCTTTAGTTGTAGTCAGTAGATTAGGTTAGTTAGTTGTTATTGTCTTTGTCTGTTGATTAAATGTGTTTGAGTTTTAAAATTGTATCTGTCATCTGTTGCTGTTGCTGTTGCGTTGTAAATCTAATAACAAATTGGGGCCATAACAAATTGGGGGCTCAAGGTCCGGGATAGATTTTCAATAAATTACTCACACAATGGTCTAACATTTCAAATTGTGAAATTTTTTTTGTGAATTTTCCTAGATATATATTGACAACAGCAATGGATGATTTCTTGGCATCACCAACCGTAGGGGTTTTGAAGTCTTTTAAAAAGACAGAACTGCTAGAAATTTGCAGACATTTAGAGCTGACAGAGGTGAAACCAGCCATGAGAAAAGCAAGACTGGCTCGAGAGATAGTTGAATATTACATTGATGAAAATGTGTTTGCACCAGGAGATCTGGAACAGTTTCCAGTGGAAAATCCAAATATAGAAATGGAACTTAAATTAAAAATGCTAGAGATTGAAAGGGAGGAAAAAGAGAAACAAAGAGAATTTGAGAGGGAAGAAAAAGAAAAACAAAGAGAATTTGAGTTAGAAAAATTTGCAAGACAGAGAGATTTTGAATTAGAGAAATTCAATAGAGAAGAAAGACTCCAAATGGAGCAGCTAGAAATTAAAATTGAAACTAAAAATAAATTTTGTGCCAGTCAGGAGGTAAAACTGGTGCCTCCATTTTCGGAAAAGGATGTTGACAACTATTTCCAGTGTTTTGAAAAGGTAGCAAAGAGTTGCCAGTGGCCAAAGGAACACTGGCCTCTGATGTTGCAAACTGTCCTCAAGGGTAAAGCTCAACAAGCCTATTCGGCTTTGTCTGCAGATGATTCCTCTGATTATGAGGTTGTCAAAAAGGTTATTTTGACAGCTTATAAGTTGGTTCCAGAGGCTTATCGACAGAAATTCAGAGGTCTGAAGAAATCTGAAAATCAGACTTATGTGGAATTTGCGAATGAGAAGAAGGTTTGCTTTGAGCGCTGGTGTACTTCGATGGAGGTCAAAGATGATTTTAACTCACTATAAGAGATGGTGTTAGTTGAAGAATTCAAGAACTGTGTTAAAGATGATGTTAAGACCTACCTTAATGAGAAGCAAGCACTGAATTTGCAATCAGCTGCCAAATTTGCAGATGAATATGTTCTCACACATAAGTCCAAATTTCAGTCTAGCAGTAATAATAGATGGTCCCAATTTCAGAAAAAGGGTTGTGGTGATACCCAAGATTCCTCACGCAAAGACAAAGACAAATCTGGTGATGGTGCTCAGAAATCCAGAAACAGGTCTGATTAAAGTGTGAAAGCTGACAGTGACAAAAGTGGTCTAGTTTGCAGTTATTGCAAGAAATCTGGTCATGTTAAAACTAACTGTTGGTTCCTTAAAGCTAAAAAAGAAAAAGAAAAGGATACCAAACCAAATGCCTTTGTGAAAACAAGGTTAGTAACCCCTGTAGTAGATAACCAATCTAAACTAAAAACTAAAAAGCCTGATACAGCTGACTTCGTGAGGGAGGAATTTCTTCCATTTGTGTCAGAGGGATTTGTAGCTCTGAATGAGCATACTACTCCTGTCCCCATATATATCCTAAGGGATACCGGAGCTTCTCAGTCACTTTTGTTGATGGACTCCTTGGAGTTACGTGATGAGACCGCTTCAGGGGATTTCATACTTGTACAAGGTATTGAAGGGAGGACTGTATCTGTACCCCTGCGCTCTATATTCTTGAAGTCAGATTTAGTTACAGGACAGGTAAAGGTGGGACTTATGTCAAGTCTACCTATAAAGGGTGTTTCTCTGTTGCTAGGCAATGACCTGGCTGGGGGCAAAGTAGTTCCCCCTGTACATCTTACTTCACAGCCGAGCACTGAAGATGGGGATGAGGACCCATCTCTGTATCCTTCTTGCGCAGTGACTCGTGCTATGGCCAAGAAGGCTAAAGAAGAAGATGATGTGGTGCCGTCCAGTACATTGAATAGTCAGGACTCAGGTGGTTCGCCTCATGACTCTGATTGGCCTACTATGGTTT
The DNA here is from genome assembly GCA_029721435.1 of Gymnothorax reevesii. Lineage (NCBI taxonomy): Eukaryota > Metazoa > Chordata > Actinopteri > Anguilliformes > Muraenidae > Gymnothorax > Gymnothorax reevesii. The sequence goes on from CM056592.1 coordinate 45,399,211, forward strand.
CTCCGTTTGAGGACTTATCAGATACTTTTATCAGTTCTCTATTCAGCCAGCCGGATGGGTCCGGTGATTCTGATGTGTCTGGAGACTTGTCTCTGTCCAGAAAGCGGTTGATTGAGGAGCAAACTAGTGATCCTGAAATTTGTGTACTAAAGAGGAGAGCCCTTCCTGATAAAGAAATAGACGCAGTTCCAGTTGGGTATTATCTCAAGGATGGTGTGTTGATGCGGAAGTGGCGCCCTCCTGATATCCCTGCCAATGCAGATTGGGCAGTGGTCAGGCAAATTGTTGTTCCGAAGGTCTATAGGAATGAGATCTTAACAATGGCTCATAGTTTACCTTTAGGAGGTCATCTTGGTGTTAACAAGACTGTTGATAAGATCATGAAACACTTCTTTTGGCCTGGGCTTCGAAAAGACGTTTCCAACTTTTGCAAAACCTGTCACACTTGTCAGGTAGTTGGAAAACACCAGTTAGACCCACCTGTAGCTCCATTGCAGCCTATCCCAGCATTTGGAGAGCCCTTCTCTAAGGTCATTGTTGATTGCGTTGGTCCATTACCCAAGACTAGATCTGGAAATCAGTACTTGTTGACAATCATGTGTGCATCTACCAGATTCCCCGAAGCCATACCTCTACGTAACATCAAGGCAACTGCAATCTCGAAGGCTTTGATAAAGTTCTTCATGTTGTTTGGCCTTCCCAGGGAAATTCAGTCAGACCAGGGTAGCAATTTCACTTCAGGATTGTTTCAGCAGGTTGTGTATGAACTAGGTGCAAAGCAGATTCTTTCTAGTGCCTATCATCCAGAAAGTCAGGGTGCCTTAGAGCGGTTTCATTCCACTCTCAAGACAATGATGAGGACTTATTGTTATGACCATGAGAAAGACTGGGATGAAGGTGTTCATTTGCTGTTGTTTGCAGCTAGAGAAGCAGTGCAGGAGTCTTCTGGATTCAGTCCATTTGAGCTAGTGTTTGGTCATGAAGTGAGAGGACCTTTGCTATTATTGAGTGAACAATGGCAAGAGAAAGAGCCGCATATCAGTCTGTTAGACTATGTTAGCAAGTTCAAGGAAAGATTGCGTGCAGCTTGTGACCTTGCCAAAGAGAACTTGAAATCAAGTCAGGGAAAAATGAAAACTTGGTATGATCATAAGGCTAGAAGCCGTGAGTTTAAACCAGGAGAAAAGGTCCTTGTGTTGTTTCCCTTGCAGTCCAATCCATTGCAGGCTAGATTTCATGGTCCTTATGAAATTCTGACAAAACTCAATGATCTCAATTACATTGTGAAGACTCCAGATAGGAGAAAACCAAAACAATTGTGTCATATTAACATGCTAAAGCCTTATCATGACAGAAATGCTAGGGTTGCAGCTGTCACTTCAGATTCTCCAATGGTCGAAACGTGTAAAGATGAGGGGGAGTTTCAAGATGATGAACCAGAATTAAAGCTGAAGTTCTTTCATGTAAATTGTCAAACACTGAAGTGTTGCAAAATCTTGACGTAAAACTCCAGCACTTAGAACCCTCACAGAGAGATCAGTTTGAAAGGTTGATCAAGAAATATGAGGATTTGTTTCCTGATGTTCCAAAGAGAGTTACTATAGCCTCTCATGATGTAGATGTTGGTGATGCCAAACCAATAAAACAGCATCCATACCGGATGAATCCTGAAAAGAGAAAGATTGCTGAGAAAGAGGTTGAGTACATGTTAAAACATGATATTATCAGACCCTCCAACTCCGATTGGAGTTCACCCTGTGTGCTAGTTCCAAAACCTGATGGAAGTACTAGATTCTGTACAGATTATCGCAAAGTCAATGCTGTAACTAGAACTGATGTGTTTCCAATACCTAGGATTGATGATTGTATCGATAGAGTAGGGCAAGCAAAGTTTCTGACCAAGATTGATTTATTGAAGGGTTATTGGTGCGTGCCTTTAACTGAGAGGGCCAAGAGCATCTCTGCTTTTGCCACACCATCTGGATTGTACCAGTATGAAGTCATACCCTTTGGCATGAAAAATGCCCCAGCCACGTTCCAAAGGATGATACAGTCTACAATCGCCGGATTGCCACACACGGGTGCGTACATCGATGACCTGATCACATGGAGTGACTCCTGGGAAGAACATCTAAAAGATGTAGAGACGTTGTTCCAGCGCCTGACCCAGGCTAACCTGACTGTTAACCTGAGCAAGAGTGACTTTGGTTGTGCTACTGTCACCTATCTTGGCTACGTCATAGGCCAGGGTAAGGTGGCACCCATAAATGCTAAAGTCCAAGCCATCATGGACTTTCCAGCTCCTGACAACAAAAAAGCTTTGCGCCGCTTCCTTGGAATGATCGGGTACTACCGCAAGTTCTGCAAGAACTTTGCTGAGATTGCTCTCAGTCTAACTAACCAACTGAAGAAAGGTGTAAAGTTCACCTGGGATGATGCATGCCAGAGAGCCTTCGATCACCTGAAGTCTTTGCTGTGTCACTTCCCCTTGCTCAAATCTCCTGACTTCAACAAACCGTTCTCCATCGCGGTCGATGCTAGCGACCAAGCTTGTGGATCTGTGCTCCTCCAGAGAAGTGACTCTGATGACATTGAGCATCCCGTGGCACACTTCTCCAGGAAGTTCAATCGCCACCAAAGGAACTATTCCACAATAGAGAAGGAACTGTTGGCTCTGGTCCTTTCTTTACAACACTTTGAGGTTTATGTTGGTACAGGACAAAAGCCAATGATTGTGTACACTGACCACAATCCGTTAATGTTTTTGAGTAAGATGAAAAACAAGAATCGGAGATTGTTGAATTGGAGTTTGATTTTACAGGAGTTTGACTTGGAAATTAAGCATGTGAAGGGTACAGACAATGTAATTGCTGATTGCTTATCCCGTATTTGAATGTGTATATATATATCATGTGTTTGAATATTGTATGATATGTATATATAGACAAGTGTTCACTTAACCATTTTGTATTGAAAAGAAAAATTTTGCCTTTATGAGTCAAAATTTTTCCCTTTTGAAATGGAGGTGTAATGTGAATATAGGCCACAGATGGCAGTATTTACCTTTTTTTTTGTTAAGCTCAGACTGGAGTCATGTTTAGACATGTCCTGGACATGTCTGGGGCAAGTCTCAGAAAATTAAAAAAAAGAGGTCTAAATGTGGATGGGGTCTGCAAAAGAGTATATAAGGAAAAGAATTGAGACAGTAAAGTAGTAGGAGAAATTGCAAGAAGATGACCAGACCTGCCATTCTGTTCAAGACCTGTGACGTTTCTTTTGTGGATTTCTTTGCCTGTGTTTGAGCATTTTCTTCATCCAGGACATCACCAAGCCACCCCACCAAAAAGGGACTGTAAATATTTCTGTTTTTTTTATTATTCAATATTGGTCTTTAGTTGTAGTCAGTAGATTAGGTTAGTTAGTTGTTATTGTCTTTGTCTGTTGATTAAATGTGTTTGAGTTTTAAAATTGTATCTGTCATCTGTTGCTGTTGCGTTGTAAATCTAATAACAAATTGGGGCCATAACACATCCATCCCAACTTTTTTGGAATGTGTCGCTGGCATGGAATTTGGAATGTGTATTTTCAAAAAAAACTACTACGTTGTGGGGAAAAACATTTGTTCTGTTCAATTTATTATAGGTCAAGAATGATTTACAAATTGCTGCTTTTGAATGCCTTCTTCCACACCATCCAAAATTTATGGAAAATGAAGTTTTACAATCTTGCAATATACGGTGCTAAAACATCCCATTTTGTGGCAAAAAGGCTGCAAGTGTTTCCTTTTTCTGCACGACAAACAGACCCCTCTGGCAACAGTAGAACAAGCTGTTCCTATGGCTGCCATCTAACCTCCCACTGAGCCAAAATCTGTGTAATTTTAGAATGAGGCCAAATCTCATAAGCTCATCAACAGTGAAATACCCATGACTCACTGTATATTATGATTTTATTTCATTGACTATTAACTTGAATGGAGTCTTGTGAATTCCTTTACACACTCGGCAGCATCCTCCAGTGTATATGCTGCTGTAGGCAAAAAGTAAACTTGTCAGCGTGACTGCTGCACCTAATCTATAATGGCTTCACCTCCAACTCCATCCTAACGTGATTAACAGACTGTCCTCATTGGGCAGAACTGCAGGGCAGGGCAGAGGAGTGCACTGTGGTCTCAGAGCAAGAAGGTGACGGGCTCGAATCGAATTGTGCTTTTTTGCGTAGTTTGACAGTTTTCACGATTAATGTGGTTTTTCATCATCATTATTATAACCTTTATTTAACTAGGAAGTGACACTGAGATGACAATCTCATTTACAACTGAGAAATACATTAAAAGTACACTGCTTACAAAGTTAAACAATTTGAGCATGTGTTTAATTAATTAACTTAAACAGTTGCAGCTTGTCGTAACCACTTCCCTTCATCAATGCTTCAAATCTTTTTGACCGTCATAGATAATGATGGCTGCCTGTGAAGTGGTGAATTCAGCTTAAGAAACAAGTTGCCCTATATATTTATCCATCAAAGACATGCAACACAGTGGATCACCATCCTCTCTCAAAAAGGTTTGATTGTGGATGAAAATCAATGCAATTCACTGAGAGAACACAAGCTACAGTAGTGTGCAGCGATAATTATACACTCAACAAAGTGGTGATAAATCAGAAACCAAGTGCAATTCAAGCTTTTATTTCATGTAATATTGGATAATTTAGATGAAAATAAGTAAACAGATAACAATATATAGTACAATCTAAAATAATAATGTCTTTTTGAGAGGAAAAGTCAACATCAAGCATGGTCACCCTTTGCTTTGATTACAACATTTAATCTTTCAGGCATAGTTTACACTTATCTTTTTATTTTCTCACTTACTAAACTATTCCATATGTTTTGAAGTTCATTCCAAAGAGATTCATTCGATGTTACAGCAGATTAAGGTCTAGAATTTGAGTTGGCCAAGTCATAACTTTTATGTCACCAGATGTTTCTTTCCAACTTCTTTCCACTTCCATACTCTGACGAGATGGGAGTGTTTGAGCATGCATACCTCGGCAATACGGGAGTGTTTGAGCATGCGTACTTTGGCGAGACGGGAGTGTTTGAGCATACGTACTTTGGCGAGATGGGAGTGTTTGAGCATGCGTACTTTGGCGAGATGGGAGTGTTTGAGCGTACGTACTTTGGCGAGATGGGAGTGTTTGAGCATGCGTACTTTGGCGAGATGGGAGTGTTTGAGCATGCGTACCTCGGCGAGGCGGGAGTGTTTCACCACGTTCTCCCCTCGTTGCACGGCGGGGGCCAGCTGCTGTAAAACGCCTCGGCTGTTTGTCAGGGCTCGTGTGAGACGAGCCAGTTTTCCCCAGCCTTTCAACAACAAAACAGCAATTTTACAGCTTTATAACAAACGGATTCATTCAACAAGCACAGACCAGCTTGCCTGATTAAGCACTAGTTTGAACTATAAATTTACAGGAAAATTTATTTGTATACTTTTTTAATTCTTGTGCCTTTTCCACCTTAGTATAAATGGGCCAATAAACAGCATTCAAACCCAAACCCCACACAACAGCATTCACACCTGAACCCCACAACAGCATTCACACCTGAACCCCACACAACAGCATTCAAACCCAAACCCCACACAACAGCATTCACACCTGAGCCCCATACAACAGCATTCACACCCAAACATTTCATCTGACTGGGCATTTACAAGCCCTAACCCTGACCCTCTCCGGACTGACAAAATTTTCATATCTTCTTCAAAACCCTGAATGCTTGGCATTACTGACCTTTATACGTCTCATCTTCAATAGGCTGTTTGAATGCAGTGATGTCATTAAAGGTGCAGAGAAACAACACAACCTTCTCTTGCTCATTCCTAATGGGAGCAATTTTCACAAAAAACCACACTGGCATACCTGCGGAAAATGAGGCCAAGCTCCATGTTAAAGACTTAATGATTAGCCCTGCATCCTAATTTATAAAATTAAGAAACTGAGCTCTGAATTTTTCTTATCTGTAGAGAAAGAAATTTGGAAGCCATGAATAATACCTGAAGCAATATGTGATTAGTTAACATGCCATCATTTCCTTTTGTGGAGACTTTCTGACACACGGATGAAGAGGAGTGTAGTACAGTCGTATGCAAAAGTTTGGGCACCAGCCCCAGATCAAAATTTCTGTTACAGTGAATAGCTAAGTGAGTAAAAGAAGACTGCGGTCCAAAAGTCATAAAGTTAAAGAGGACAAATTTCCTTTATATTTTAAGCAAGATTACTTTTTAATTTCCATCCTTTTACAGTTTCAAAATGGCGAAAAAGGAAGCAAAAGTTTGGGCACCCTGCATGGTCAGTGCTAAGTCACACTCCTTTTGGCAAGTATCACAGCTTGTAAACACTTTTGGGTGCCAGCTAAGAGTTTTTGAATTCTGGTTTGGGTGATTTTGTCCATTATTCTTTTTCAAAGGCTTCTAGTTCTGTGAGATTGTTTGGCTGCCCTGCACACACTGCTGTTTTGAGGTCCATCCACAGATTTTAAATGATGTTGAGGGAGGAGACCTTGAGGGCAATGGTGAAACCTTCCAATCAAACCTCTTGAAGTAGTTGTGGATTTTGAGGTGTGTTTAGGATCATTATCCTGTTGTTGACGCCGTCCTCTTTCTATCTTCAGCTTTTTCCCAGATGGTGTGATGTTTCCCAGCAAAAAATGTGCTATAGGGATCCTATAGGACAGCTCAATAGAATTATATAGAACTTTAGTACCTCAAGTCCTATAGAAAAAGTTCTATAGAAAACAGTTCCATAGAAAATTCCTGGAGGACTTTTATTTCAGTTTGGCATCTTCAATCCCACCAAAATTTGAAAGGCACCCAAAAACAAAGCAAACATTTTATATTACATTTCCCGGCAATCCTTTCCCAACTTGCATCCCTGTAGCACAATGGCCACTTGTACAATACTCTGACCGGGGCTCGAAACCAGACACTTCTGCTCCGTAATGCGGCACTGTACTTATAAAGGGACCTCAGCAGACCTCAAATTGTAATCAAATGAATTCTAAATCTGTATATAATTTGCAATCACATCCATGTGAATGGAAAGGAATAATCTGAATTTTTAAAAAAGGTTTTCCATTATAGCATAATAAAGTTGTAATGCCTTACATTTATACTTTAGAATTGCTGCCAAGGAAATGGAAAGAGATCTTTATATGCCGTAACTGAATTTAAATTAAAATTTTTCTGAAATTTAATTGAATCCAATCTTCCTTCAACCACTGACATGTTTCCTGTGCCACTGGCTACAACACAAGCCCAAAGCAGGATCGATCCAACCATGTGCGTGATAGTTAGAGAGGTGTTCTTTTCATGAAATTTTGCCTTTTTCTCCAAACATACCTCTGCTCATTGCAGCCAAAGACATCTATTTTAACTTCATCAGTCCACAAGATATGTTTCCTAAATGCATCAGTCTTGTTCAGATGTCCCTTAACAACCTTCTGAGGCTGAATTTCATGGTGAGGATGCAGTGAAGGTTTCCCTCTCATGACTCTTCCATTAAGTTCATATTTTAGCAAGTGTTGCAGAACCGTAGGGCAATGCACCATGACTCCACTGTGCGCTAAATCTTGCTGAAGGTTTTTTGTTGTGAAACGGGTGTTTTGATTTACCTTTCTTGCAATCCGATGAGCAGTTTTCTTGCGAAGTTTTATTGGTCTTCCAGACCTCAAGTTGAATTCCATGGTTTCTGTTGACTGCCATGTCTTAATTATAGTATGAACCAGTGGCGATTTGTCAATAGGGGGTGCAGAGGCGCCGCCCCCTCTGCTACCCATCCAAAATTCGACAGAGGAAGTCCACTTAAACATACCAAAATTTGTCATTAAATTATAAAAAATAACCGATAAAATTTTTTTTTTTTTTCCACACAATGATACCCTGTCGGCACCAGTCACCATTAAATAAAAGGGGTTTCACACAATTTATTAATCAATAGATATTTTGAGAATACATAATTTATTAACGCAGGGGTGCCGGTCTAATGGGAGTCAATGCAAGTATAGATATATATAAATACTAGATGGCTCAAGGCAGAGTTGGCAGCGTCGTCACTGGTCGGCCATCTTAGGACAGGGGACTATTCATTTTTCTCCATTCATTTTTTGTTTAATGTACCTCTGAGCCAATGGTTTCTAAACATTGGTTTCTCAAAGTTCTTTGTTATTCATTTTATCATTCCTTCATTTTTTATTTTGTCTATTATTTGAATATTGTAAATATTAAATATTGAAAATATAATCTGTGTGTGTGTGCGTAGCTATTGCTTTACCTATCTACTTTATGTACTTTTTACATCGAATTCAATGGTTTTAATTATTCTTAAGTATGCACTTAAATAACTACATCTCTGATGTTTACCCGACAAACCAAGCCGTTTGTTTGAAAATCGGTTGATTTTTTGGGAGAGTTAGGCAATCTGCAGTTATCTCAAAGTCCGTGCTCCTTTGGCTGTAATGTTATGAGTGATCGAGCAGCCCTATCCCAAGATGGCCGCCCTGTGACGACGTTACTTCACATTGGTTCGCAGCGTGCTTGAGCTATATATAAACACTAGTGTTTATGTGAATGCAAGTCCTTCAACTTTTGCCCAGCATGTGACGTGAGGCTTCTTTCTGATTGGCCGCTTCAACTTTCCCGGACGCGATTTTTTTTTCCGTACCGTTAATGCGTCGCTATACTGGAATTCTAGTCCTCCCATGTGACTTTCCTCCCTTTCTGCGCGTCAATTTGCGTCATCATTAAGCCGACAAAATAAGACAACAGTTTGCTAACAGTCTTACTCGTTAGCGAGCTACTTGGCTACCTAGCTAGCAAGAGTACAGCGAGGGCGCCAATGTATTTAGCTACATAGCCAACTGGCTAGCGAGCCAAGCCTGCATAGCCAACTGGCTTGCGAGCTAAAATGGCTACTGTTCTAGCACAATTGAATACTCGCGAGCGAGCTATTTGGCTAGCTAGCAAGATAAAGATACATCGATATCTATGTTATAGCTAGCGTGCCAATGTCTTTAACATCCTAAAGTCGCTTTCACACCGGACGCGAAACGTTTTTTGGCACGACAGATTACATTCTAAGTCAGTGTAATGACGCAAAAACGCGTGTATTCGCGTCTTTCCATTGACTTTGAATGCAATCTGTTGTACGAAAAAAATCGTTTCGCGTCCGATGTGAAAACACCTTAATTTTCCTAATTTTAGGAGGGCATTCATAGTAATTATCACTGGGAATCATTAACGATCTTCAACGATGAAAAGCTGTTGGTACCCAGCTTTCTTCGCATTGGATATTAGGAACTGTGTGGACTATGGAAGTGTTATTTTTCCTTGGCCTTTGAAATTGTGATGCATCAACGGTATGCATCCAGCCCGCGAAAAGGACACCATAAGCACTTGTCAAACAAAAAAAGGCTGAAAACGGTTTTTATTATTATTATTTCCACAAATTTTGATCTAATGTGGATTGATCTGTAAAGTAGTTCTTTCCAGTCCCATGCTTGCAGGGTTTTTAAACAGTGCTTTTTATACGCCCCAAGAAACAATACTGTCCTCCATTACCATACATGTGTTATGTATGATAATTTTGTACAGCATTATATTCCATTTGTAAATGAAGTTTGTTACATGCTGTTTTGCTGCCTTGCTGGTCAGCTATATTTATTTTGTTCATTGGCACCATCTGGTGGCGTGTTTGTAAAATCATTAAGAAAAGTCTAGTAATTTTTAGAAGCTTCTGGCACTTTCCTGCTTGGAGGGGGCGGGATTTCCCTAGAATCCTGTGGATCTTTCTGGAAGGTTGCTAGACTATAAAAAGGCTGTGATTTTAAGCACAGCAGAGACAGACAACAAAGAGAGCAGACAGCAGAAGAGAGCAGACCAGAGTTTTGTTTTGGCAACAGTTAAATAGTGGCAGTGTTATTAGAGAATTTAAATAGTGGATATTTTTTGTGCAACTTTTTTTTGTAAAGAATAAATTTGTTTTAGTTGTACTTTCCCGTTTTCTTTGTTGTGATTTTTCCAAGTCATAACAAATTGGAGGTTCCACCGAGATTGGATTCACCGAAGATTATTATTTTAAATCTTTTGACTAGTTTAAAAACCAGCAATCATGACTTTTGATGTGGAAAGTTTTTTGAAAACTCCAACCCAGGAATTAATTTTGTTGGCAAAGAAGAAGGACTTGCTACAAATAGCCTCAACCCTTGGATTATCTGATGTGAAGTCATCAATGAAGAAACAAGAAATATTCAACATTTTGGTGCAACATTTCATCGATGAAGATATCTTTGGGGAAGAAGCAGCAGAATTAATTAAAGCTGTGGAAGTGCCTGCAACGGAGCTGCAAAGACTTGAATTTCAGCTACGCCTGAAAGAGCTGGAAGAGAGAAGGTTGGAGAAGGAAAGAGAAATGGAGGAAAGAAGGATGGAGATGGAAGAAAGAAGGTTGGAGAGGGAGAAGGAGAGAGAACTAGAGGAAAGAAGGATGGAGAAAGAGAAAGAACTAGAAGAAAAAAGGATGCAGTTCGAATTGGAAATGAAGAAAATAGAAGCAGGTACTGTTCCAAAATCATTTGGACTTTCTGATCATTTTGATGTGGTTAAACATATCAGACTTGTTCCTCCTTTCTTAGAAAATGATGTTGACCAATACTTTACCCATTTTGAAAAAATTGCTGAAAATTTGAAATGGCCAAAAGAGCATTGGACAATGATGTTACAAAGTGTTCTTACTGGTAAAGCTAGAAAAATCTATAACCAGTTATCTGTCCAACAGTGTGCTGATTATGATTTTGTCAAATCTGCCATTCTGAAGGGTTATGAATTAGTCCCTGAGGCTTACAGGCAAAAATTTAGGAATTCTTGCAAGGAAGCCAGTCAAACTCATGTTGAATTTGGCAGGTTAAAGGAACAGTTGTTTGATCAGTGGTGTAATTCCATGAAAGTTGAAAAAGATTTTGATAGAATGAGGCAACTTATTCTGGTTGAGGAATTCAAAAGGTGTGTCCAGCCTGATATTAAGACTTTCCTTGAAGAAAAACAAGCCATTACTTTGCAAGATGTTTCTACGCTAGCTGATAGTTATGCATTGACTCACAAGACTTCTTTTGTCCAAAAATCTACTTTTTCTAAATTTCAAAGCAAGTTTCAGTCCAAGACTTCTTCTAATAACACTTCTAATGATTCTAAGGCCACTTCTGAAAGGAAACCTTCCGGCGAGAAGCAATCCTCTGATTCTTTACCCTCTGTGTCTTGCCATTACTGCAAAAAGCAAGGTCACCTTATTTCTGAGTGTTATGCTCTCAAGAAAAAACAACAACGAGAAGAAACCAAGCCAACTGCTTTGACAAAGAGAGAATCTCTTGTATCAATGGTCAGTTCACCTGATCTTCTACCTTCTGTGTCTGATCCGGTTATGGAGGGTTTTGAGCCATTCATCACAGATGGTTCTGTCTCACTTTCACATGATTTTTCCTCATCTGCTCCTGTTCGAATTCTAAGGGATACTGGGTCTTCCCAATCTCTTATTCTTGCAGATATTCTGCCTTTTTCGGACAAATCGTCTACTCAGGCTAATGTCCTTATTCAAGGAGTAGAATGTGGTTTTACAAGTGTACCTCTCCATAATGTTCATCTGAAATCAGACTTGGTCTCTGGGCCTGTTACTGTTGGTGTTAGGTCTTCTCTTCCTTTCAAAGGCATTCATTTGCTTCTTGGTAATGATCTTGCTGGGGATAAGGTTGTGCCCTACCCTATTGTAACTGACACTCCTTTGATTCATCAAGAATCTGACTCTATAGAGGAGGAAATTCCAGACCTCTATCCTTCATGTGCAGTTACTCGTTCTATGGCCAAAAAGGCTATTCAGGATGTTGCTGACCTGGACTTTAACCTGGCTGACACCTTCATTGGGCAGTCTTTTCATCAGGAACCTTCCAGTCCTGAGATGTCTGGGAAATCTTCAGACTTGTCCTTGTCAGGTCATTCTAATGACATTTTGTCTCGTAAACAACTTATTCATGAGCAACAACAAGCTCGTGATCTAGCGCATCTTCTACCTCAGGCTGCAAGTGAACAAGAGGCTACTCAAGTTCCTGTCTGTTTTTACTACAAAAATGGTGTGCTTATGAGAAAGTGGCGTCCACCCGATGTTCCTGCAGATGAAGAGTGGATGATCACCCATCAAATTGTTCTTCCAAAGCCGTACCGTCAAGAAACTCTTAGTCTGGCCCATGACAATCCTATGTCAGGTCATTTGGGTATCAAGAAGACCCTTCAACGTGTCAGAAACCACTTCTTCTGGCCTTCTATGAGGTCTGATGTGCAGGAGTACTGCAAATCCTGTCATACTTGTCAAATGGTTGGGAAGCCGAACCAGAATATTCCAAAGGCTCGACTTAAGCCCATTCCTGCTTTTGAAGAACCTTTCAGTCGGATCATCATTGACTGTGTTGGACCATTGCCGAAGACTAGGTCTGGTTGTGAGTACTTACTGACTATCATGTGTGCTTCCACCCGGTTTCCTGAGGCAATTCCACTTCGTAATATCAAGGCGAAGACTATCATCAAGGCTCTAACCAAGTTTTTCTGCTTAGTTGGTCTTCCTAAGTGTATTCAGTCTGATCAAGGATCAAATTTCATGTCTGGCATATTTCAACAAGTTATGCATGACCTTGGTATTAAACAATACAGGTCATCAGCTTACCATCCTGAGAGTCAAGGTGCTTTGGAGAGGTTCCATCAAACCCTGAAGAACATGATAAGGACCTACTGCCTTGACACAGAGAAAGATTGGGATGAAGGTGTCCATCTTCTTCTGTTTGCTGCCCGTGAAGCTGTTCAGGAGTCTCTTGGGTTCAGTCCTTTTGAGCTCGTTTTTGGGCATACAGTCCGTGGACCTCTGAAGCTACTGAAGGAAAAGTTGCTCGCTGAAGATGATGTCCCAATGAACTTGCTTCAGTATGTCTCTGACTTCCGTAATCGTCTCTCTAAAGCCTGTGACTTTGCTAAGTCTAATCTCAAAGAAGCTCAGGGCAAAATGAAAGCCAGATATGACCTTCATTCAAAAGATAGAAGTTTTAAAACTGGTGACAAAGTTCTTGCACTTTTGCCAGTTCCTGGAAACCCTCTAAGAGCCCGATATTTCGGCCCTTACACTGTCCTCAAAAAGGTCAGTGATCTAAATTACATAATTTCAACTCCTGGAAGGAGGAAACAAAAACAAATGTGTCACATCAACATGCTGAAAGAATACATTGATAGAGACACACAGCAAAAGCCAGTCAATGTGGTAAATACAGTTGAACTGGAAAATTCCGAAGATTGTGACTGCCCCTTAGAAAATGAACCTGGTCCAGTCAAACTTGAAAATTCAGACATTCTTGAAAATATTGACAGCAAGTTGTCCCACCTGGACCCTTTTCAACAACAGCAGCTAAAGCAGCTCATATTTGAATAAAGTCACATTTTCCCTGACGTTCCATCAAGGACTGATTTGGTTTACCATGATGTCATCCTACAAGACGATGCCAAGCCTGTAAAACAGCATCCCTACAGAATGAATCCAGAGAAGCAGGAATACCTTAAACAAGAAGTCAAATATCTGCTTGAAAATGGAAACCAAGTTACAGTGACTGGAGTTCTCCATGCATCCTAGTTCCAAAACCCAATGGAACATATAGAATGGTGACAGACTACAGAAAAGCGAATGCTTTATCAAAAACGGACTCATATCCTATTCCCAGGATTGATGACTGCATTGACAAAGTTGGACAGTCAAAGTATGTCACAAAATTTGATCTCCTCAAGGGCTTCTGGCAGATCCCTCTAACAGAGAGAGCAAAGGAGATCTCTGCCTTCGTCACGCCAGATGGATTATACCAATACAAGGTCATGCCATTTGGAATGAAAAATTCTCCAGCCACCTTCCAACGTCTGGTAAACAGAGTGATTGCTGGACTGCCAGGATGTGAGGCCTATATCGATGATATTATCATCACCAGTGACAGCTTCCAAGAGCACCTCACCTACATCAGAAACTTCTTTCAGAGAGTGAGTGATGCCAAGCTGACTATCAACCTTGTGAAAAGTGACTTTTGTAAAGCTTCAGTTGTTTACTTAGGTCATGTTGTAGGACAGGGTCAAGTCAAACCAGTTGATGCAAAAGTCAAAGTTATCACTGAATTTCCTGAGCCAACAACTAAAAGACAGCTCATGAGATTTCTAGGGATGGCTGGCTACTACAGAAAATTCTGTAAAAATTTCTCTATCATCTCTGAACCTTTGACAAATTTACTGAAGAAAAATGCAAAATTTGTTTGGGATGAAAAATGTCAAAATTCATTTGACCAGCTGAAAGCGATTCTCAAAAATGCACCAGTTCTCTTATCTCCCAATTTCAAAAAGGAGTTCAAGTTGGCAGTTGATGCCAGTGACATTGGTGCAGGTGCAGTTTTACTGCAAGAAGACACTGATGGAGTAGATCATCCTGTTTGTTACTTTTCCAAAAAGTTTGATAAACATCAGAAAAACTACTCAACAATTGAAAAAGAATGTTTGGCACTTGTTTTGGCTTTACAACATTTTGAAGTCTATTTGACTTGTTCAGCTACTTCCATCAAGGTCTTCAGTGATCACAATCCCCTCACATTCTTGCACAAGATCAAAAACAAGAATCAAAGATTACTGAGATGGAGTTTACTTTTGCAAGAGTATGATTTGGACATTTCTCACATCAGGGGAAAAGATAATGTAATCCCAGATACACTTTCACGCATGTAATTTTATTTCTTTTCGTGATTGTGAAAAACGTAATTTTACTTTTCTATTTGATTGTGAGACTTACACTGTTTGTTATGTATATGATTGTTATCATGATCAATAATACGTTTGTGTAAAGTTCAATATTGTTCTGATTATAAAACTGTGTTAATTTTAACAAAAGAAAGCTTTTAGCAAACCTTTCTTTTCTTAAAGAGGGGAGGTGTTATGTATGATAATTTTGTACAGCATTATATTCCATTTGTAAATGAAGTTTGTTACATGCTGTTTTGCTGCCTTGCTGGTCAGCTATATTTATTTTGTTCATTGGCACCATCTGGTGGCGTGTTTGTAAAATCATTAAGAAAAATCTAGTAATTTCTAGAAGCTTCTGGCACTTTCCTGCTTGGAGGGGGCGGGATTTCCCTAGAATCCTGTGGATCTTTCTGGAAGGTTGCTAGACTATAAAAAGGCTGTGATTTTAAGCACAGCAGAGACAGACAACAAAGAGAGCAGACAGCAGAAGAGAGCAGACCAGAGTTTTGTTTTGGCAACAGTTAAATAGTGGCAGTGTTATTAGAGAATTTAAATAGTGGATATTTTTTGTGCAACTTTTTTTTGTCAAGAATAAATTTGTTTTAGTTGTACTTTCCCGTTTTCTTTGTTGTGATTTTTCCAAGTCATAACACATGACTCTACATTCTTAATCACATTTCATGTGACATCATGAGCAAGTGAGATATAAAATGGCAATGAGATATACAGTGCTGTAAAAAAAGGGGGCATTTGCCCCCTTCCTGATTTCTTACTCTTGCATATGTTTTACACTTATTATAGCTTTTTTCCCTTAATAAATGAAATCATCATTTCAAAAACTGCATATTGCTTGGGTTATCTTTGTGCAGTATTAAAATGTGTTTGATCTGAAACATTTGAGTATAAAAGAAAATATGTTGCAACTTTGGATCAACAATTTTCCACCGCACAACTTAAAGCAAACCAGACTGCTACAATTTCCCGCGCTCGGATCATTTACCCGCGCTCTCTCAGAATCCGATGGAGGACTTTAATGAAATGGTAGATTTTCAGGAAACTCCTAAACAGTCTCAGAGTCGACAGATGTCAAACCGAAAAAAAGAACAACACACTGTACATTCAGATGCAAGTAAATCTCCAATGGAGGACGACAATGAGCTGAATGAGTTTCAAGAGACTACCAATCAGTCTCAGAGTCGACAAAAGTCAAAACGAATATTTCATATCATACATGTATGAAATTACATTTGTTATAAAGGTCATTAAAAACAGCATTCAATCACATTAACCAGTAGTCTCTTGTTTTGCAAATTATTAAAATGTAAATTTTTGTTGAAATATTGTAAATATGCATCTGAGACAGTGTGTTAAGTATGAGAATGCAATATATTTACATTGCAGGTTTCATCGACCCAATTCAAGGTGACTAGTCATCAATCGGAAGACACCATCTACTACGTCAACACACTGATAGGACACTGCTCATGCCATGTGGGCAAGACAGGGGGCCCATGCAAGCATCAGGCTGCTGTCATTAAGCACTTCAACCTCTCGTCAACTAATTTTGTGCCAGTGAATGACCGAAAGATTAGCATCTCCTCTACAAGATAGCCACAGGTATTTTTTTATGCCACTGCCGAGGAAGTGGCTGGAGGCATTATGTTTTCTGGTTGGTTCTCCTCTTTTGTTCTCATAATAGCTTAAGAACCGTTCGACGGATCGTATTCAAACTTGGCATGAGTGTGCATCTTAGGGGGGGGCAATGATCTAATTAGTTTGTGGAGGTCTAAGGTCATATGGCTCATTTGTTTTGCAAAAATAGCTCTTTTTTGCAGTGCCTTGAGATTCATTCAATAGATTCACTCAAAACCTGGCAGAAATATTTAAACAAATTTTATGACTTGATTAAAGTTTTGCATCTGAAGGTCAAGGGTCACGGAGCTCATTATTTATGCCAAAATACAGCACCCTCCATAATTATTGGCACCCCTGATTAAGATGTGTTAAAAGCCTTAAAATAAATTCAATTTTTATTGCAGAAGCAAACTCTCTCACTGAGAATTGTAGAAAAATGTGAAAAAAAAAACTCAAGTGAATTTTAAGGGAAAAAAAAATCCCTGACTAAGAAATAATTATTTTTCATAAAATCACCTGTTCCATAATTATTGGCACCCCTAACAATTCCTAGGAAATAAATGTAATTGAAATATTTCTGTCATTTCTACAATAGTTTACAAAGTTGATCAGAGAATCTTGGAATATTTAATCAGTAATTCATCACTTCCTGTTTTCCTGGGGTATAAATATGACGTGACACAGAGGCCATTTCTCTTATCCACTCTTCAACATGGGAAAGACCAAGGAACACACCAGTCATGAAAATAAAGGAAACTCGTTGAATGAGAAGGTGTGTCCAAACTTTTGGTCTGTACTGTATGTATGTATATACAAACACACACACAGCGCCGTCCATAATTATTGGCACCCCTGATGTTAATACTTTGTACAACCCCCTTTAGCCAACAAAACAGCACATAATCTTCTACAATGTTTCACAAGATGGGAGAATACAGAAAGAGGGATCTTCGACCATTCCTCTTTGCACAATCTCTCTAAATCATCCAGCGACCTGGGTCCTCTCCTCTGCACTCTCCTCTTCAGCTCACTCCACAGGTTTTCAATGGGGTTTAGGTCTGCTGACTGAGATGGCCATGGGAGGAGCTTGATTCTTTCTCTGGTGAACCATTTCTGTGTAGATTTGGCCACATGTTTAGGGTCATTATCTTTGCTGAAAGACCCAGTCACGACCCTTCTTCAGCTTTCGGGCGTAGGCCACCAGATTTTGATTTAATATGTCCTGTTATTTCAAAGCGTTCATGATGCCATGCACCCTAACAAGGTTCCCAAGGCCTCTGGAAGAGAAACAGGCCCACAACATCACCGATCCTCCCCCATATTTCACAGTGGGCATGATGTGCTTTTCTGCATACTCATCTTTTGTGCTCTGCCAGACCCACTTAGAGTGTTTGTTGCCAAAAAGCTCCATCTTGGTCTGATCTGACCAAAGCTCACAGTCCCAGTTGAAGTCCCAGTACCGCTTAGCGAACTCCAGACGTTTGCGTTTATGATTGTGAGAAAAGGTTTTTTCCATGCATGCCTCCCAAACAGCTTGTTGGCATGTAGATAGCGCCTGATGGTTGTTTTGGAGACTTTCTGACCCCAAGATGCTACCATTTGTTGCGATTCTTTAACAGTGAGCTTTGAAGAACTTTTTATTTCTCTTACCATCTGTACGTGGTGGCAAAATAACCTTGCGTCCTCGTCCAGGCTTGTTTACCACTCTTCCAGTTGTTTTAAACTTCTTAATGATTCCTCTGACAGTAGATATGGGCAGGTGCAGGCGAGTGGCTATTTTCTTGTAGCCATTGCCTGACTTGTGAAGGTCGACACACATCTGCCTTACTTGAATGGTGTGTTCCTTGGTCTTTCCAATGTTAAAGAGTGGATAAGAGAAATGGCCTCTGTGTCAAGTCATATTTATACCCCAGGAAAACAGGAAGTGATGAATTACTGATTAAATATTCCAAGATACTCTGATCAACTTTGTAAACTATTATAGAAATGACAGAAATATTTCAATTACATTTATTTCCTAGGAATTGTTAGGGGTGCCAATAATTGTGGAACAGGTGATTTTATGAAAAATAATTATTTCTTAGTCAGGGATTTTTTTCCCTTAAAAATCACTTGAGTTGAAGTTTACATTTTTCTACACTTCTCAGTGAGAGAGTATGCTTCTACAATAAAAATTGAATTTATTTTAAGGCTTTTAACACATCTTAACCAGGGGTGGCAATAATTATGGGAGGGTGCTGTATTTTGGCATAAATAATGAGCTCCGTGACCCTTGACCTTCAGATGCAAAACTTTAATCAAGTCATAAAATTTGTTTGATCCGAGCGCGGGAAATTGTAGCAGTCTGGTTTGCTTTAAGTTGTGCGATGGAAAATTGTCGAACCAAAGTTGCAACATATTTTCTTTTATACTCAAATGTTTCAGATCAAACACATTTTAATACTGCACAAAGATAACCCAAGCAAATATGCAGTTTTTTAAATGACGATTTCATTTATTAAGGGAAAAAAGCTATAATAAGTGTAAAACATATGCAAAAGAGTAAGAAATCAGGAAGGGGGCAAATGCCCCCCCCCCCCCTTTTTTTTTTTTTACAGCACTGTATATCTCATTGCCATTTTATATCTCACTTGCTCATGATGTCACATGAAATGTGATTAAGACTTTAGAGTCATGTATGGTAATGGAGGACAGTATTGTTTCTTGGGGCGTATTAAAAGCACTGTTTAAAAACCCTGCAAGCATGAGACTGGAAAGAACTACTTTACAGATCAATCCACATTAGATCAAAATTTGTGGAAATTATAATAGTAAAAACCGTTTTCAGCCTTTTTTTGTTTGACAAGTGCTTATGTGTCCTTTTCGCGGGCTGGATTTTTTTTCTGTACCGTTGATTCATCACAATTTCAAAGGCCAAGGAAAATTAACACTTCCATAGTCCACGCAATTCCTAATATCCAATGCGAAGAAAGCTGGGTACCTACAGCTTTTCATCGTTGAAGATCGTTAATGATTCCCAGTGCTAATTACTGTGAATGCCCTCCTGAAATTAGGAAAATTCAGGTGTTTTCACATCGGACGCGAAACGATTTTTTTCGTACAACAGATTGCATTCAAAGTCAATGGAAAGACGCGAATACACGCGTTTTCGCATTCTGACTTAAAATGTAATCTGTCGTGCCAAAAATCGTTTCGCGTCCGGTGTGAAAGCGACTTTAGGATGTTAAAGACATTGGCACGCTAGCTATAACATAGATATCGATGTATCTTCATCTTGCTAGCTAGCCAAATAGCTCGCTCGCGAGTATTCAATTGTGCGAGAACAGTAGCCTTTTTAGCTCGCTAGCCAGTTGGCTATGTAGCTAAATACATTGGCGCCCTCGCTGTACTCTTCCTAGCTAGGTAACCAACTAGCTCGCTAACGAGTAAGACTTCTTCTTCTTCTTCTTCTTCTTCTTCTTCTTTTTTTATATCCGTAAAGTAAACGCCGTACGGCGTATTACTGCCCTCCACTGGTTTGTTGTGCTATCGCTTATATTCTTTCATACAGTCCGGTATTGTGCAGGAACTGCAATCCTGCCTTAGTGATCTCCTGGTGGTTCTCGCTGTGCCCAAATAAAGAAGAGACAGAAAAGACCTCCACTCCTAGTTTTGCCATACCTATAAATAGTAACTCTCTTTCTGTGTTGTACTCCCTACACTCTAAAAACACGTGCGCCACTGACTCTGGCTGTCCACATTGACATAGCCCTGTGTCATGTTTCCCTATTAAAAACAAGTTCTTATTCAACCCACTGTGCCCCAGTCTCAGTCTACAGAGCTTCACTTCGTCCCTGCGGGATGCAGCATTACAGTTACATTTCTGACCTACTTTTGGTTGAACCAGGTGGTAATGCCTCCCCTTCACTTCACTCTCCCATCCAGCTTGCCACTCTCTCATTAAGCTATTTTTAATCATTCCCCTCAGTTCCACCCTCCCCAAGGGTAGCTGTACTTCTATTTCCCTGTTCAAACTTTCTTTTGCTAGAATGTCGACCTTCTCGTTCCCCTCCACTCCGGCATGTCCTGGGACCCAGCATAGTGTAACCTCACAGTCTACTATTCTAAATAAGACCTCTAATATCTCTGTTACTATGTCTGGCTGAGCCTTACTTTTGCCTGATTTTATTGCCTGTAGTGCAGCTACAGAGTCAGAGCATATTAGAACTTCTTTTGGCCTCTCCCTCTCCACCCACCTTAGTGCCCATGGGATTGCCATTAATTCTGTTGTGAACACCGAACTTTCATCGGTTATTCGGACGCTATGTTTTAGTTCTAATCCCTTAATGTAGACAACAAACCCTGCCCTCCTCCTCTCTGGGTCTTTTGAACCATCCGTATATACAATGACCTTACCTTCCCTAGCTACATTAAGGTACCCCTTCACTCTCGCTCACACCTCAGTCTTGTTTTCTAACTGGAGGAAACAAAGCTCCACGTTAGCCTCTGGTAACAGCCACGGTGCTGTCGGTGACCAAACGGTTTGAGCTGAAATACCTACCTGTCCTTCTCCTACCTTCTCTGCCCACTGGTTCACACTGGCCACAAATGTTTCATACTTTGACTGAGACAAATCCTCCTCTAGCAGACATCTGGCTGGGAACCCCTGAGAACTTCCACTGACCTTTATCCAGTACTGCAGTCCCAGTTTAACACGCCGCATCCATAATGGCATTTCATCCATTTCAACTAGAAGAGCTGGCACTGGGGACGTACGAAAAGCCCCACAACACTGCCTTAAGGCCTTGGCTTGAAGCACGTCCAGCCTACTTAATACTGATTTAGTCGCTGCCCCGTACACCATACTGCCGTAGTCTATAGCCGCCCTAATCATGGCCTGATAGATTAAATGTAACGTCCCCCTGTCAGCTCCCCACTCACACCCAGACAGGCTTCTCAAAACATTAATAACTTTCTCACATTTCTCTATCGTTTTTCCTACGTGTACTGCCCAGGTCATTCTCTCCTCAAACCACACCCCCAAGAATTTGAAGACCTTGACTTTTTCCAGTGGTAACCCATATAACTTTAATTGAACCTCTGGTAGCTTCCTTTTAAAACCAAAAACTACATACTTGGACTTGTCTACCGAAATCTTAAACCCCCATGCATTGCCCCACTCCTCTACTGTCTGTAGTACCTTCTGGGTCTGTTTTAAAATAAACTCCACGTTTCGCCCTCTTTTCCAGATCGCAGCATCGTCCGCAAATAATGAGAGGCCATACCCCCCTCCTATATTTGCAAAAATATCGTTAATCATGATATTAAACAGCACTGGGGAGATCACACTCCCTTGCGGAGTACCATTCTCTATTCCCACTATTTTAGATGTTATGCCTTCCACTCTGACCTGAATTGTTCTATTTATTAAAAAATCTTGGATCCAATTAAACATTCGCCCCCTGACCCCTAAATCATACATTTTAATCAGGAGTCCCTCCTTCCACAGTGAGTCATACGCTTTCTCTATGTCCAGAAATACCCCTACCACCACCTCTTTATTTCTAAATGCCCTTTTGATGTCCTGGTCCAGGATTGCAACAGACTCCATTGTAGACCTACCGTTTCTAAAACCGTTCTGGACATTGACAAAAAGCCCTCTGGTCTCCTAAATATATACTAACCGATTTGTAACCATCCTTTCCATAATTTTACATAATACCGCCGTCAGTGCTATGGGTCTGTATGACCTCGGGTCAGACGCCTCCTTGCCTGGCTTTAGTATTGGCACCACTACTGCATGCTTCCACTCCTTTGGGAGACAACCCTCTTCCCACACTGTGTTTATCAGAGCTAAGATCTCCTCCTCCACTAGCTCATCTAGATGCTTAAACATCTCATAAGACAGCCTGTCCCGCCCTGGCGAGGTGTTACCCCCGGACCTGATGGCATCCTTCAGCTCTTTCCTGGAGAAATACAAATTGTTAGGGCTGTCATTTTCTATGTTTTTCCCCAATTTCCATTTATTGGCTGCCAGTATCTCTGACCTCCTCCTGCACCTTTCCTCTCCAATACATTCTGATCTATGCACAGCCTGGAAACTCTCTACCAACATGTCAGCCTTCTCCTTATTTGTCACTGCCTCTACCTCTCCCTTCAGTAACACTGGAATGGACCTTTTTTTATATGCACTGCATACCACAGCTGACTTACTGGGGTTTCTGGGCCAATTTGCTCACAGTTTGCCCTCCAGCTTTTTCTCTTTTCTTGCTTTATAACTTTTCTAGCCACTGCTCTTAACCGCTTATATTCGATTATATTTTCTAGCATAGGATATTTCCTCACTTGGCTATATGCTCTATTCCTGTTTCTTATAGCTTGGTCACACTCATTGTTCCACCAGGGCACCCGCTTTCGGGCCTTAGGCTCCTGTTTCAAAGGGATGGTACTACTA
This sequence comes from Gymnothorax reevesii, assembly GCA_029721435.1. NCBI lineage: Eukaryota > Metazoa > Chordata > Actinopteri > Anguilliformes > Muraenidae > Gymnothorax > Gymnothorax reevesii. The sequence goes on from CM056592.1 coordinate 45,422,133, forward strand.
GGCTGCACTATGGATCATGGAACACAGGGAGCTGTTCCACACATCAACTGAACCCTCACTGTCTACCTCTCCCAATAACTTCTTAGCCTCTTCCTGGAACTCATCCCACTTTGCACGAGAGAATTTATATCTTGGGATATATTTATATCTTTATATCTTTATATCTCTCCCTCTTCCCTCCTCAGCTCTCTCCCAAACCTGCTCAATACTGGATAGTGGTCGCTTCCTAGGTTGCTACCCATTACTTCCCACTCCCCAACTCTAGCTAAGCTAGGTGAGACTACTGTAAGATCCAATTGGCTGCACGTGTTACTTGCTAAGTTATACCTCGTTGGTCTCCCATCATTTAATACAACCAACCCATGCTTATCTACCCAGTCCTCTATGACCCCACCATTAGAATCCCTGTGTCTACTTCCCCATAACGGGTTGTGTGTAAGTAACGAGTACCTTGGCGAGTAAGTAAGTAAGTAACGAGTAAGACTGTTAGCAAACTGTTGTCTTATTTTGTCGGCTTAATGATGACGCAAATTGACGCGCAGAAAGGGAGGAAAGTCACATGGGAGGACTAGAATTCCAGTATAGCGACGCATTAACGGTACGGAAAAAAATATCGCGCCCCGGACGCTCCCATTTTGATTGGCAGTGAATTAGTGTTGTTTCTGTAATTCTCCTCCTCGTGTGACTGGACAACGACAGCTGCCAATCATATCAACACGTCACCGCAGCAGATGTGATTTACTCATGCGCAAAGATCAAACACGATTATTCTCCGACAGATAAGAGGTTCAGAATGGCAGCTTCCAGTGGATCCGCGGAAAACTCCATTATTTCATTACAGAATAACTCGTTCTCAAGGCGTAACGTTACACAGGAAGAGAAAAAGAGGATAAAAAAGCTTGGACCTGACCGACCCAATTTAGAGATTCAGCAGCAGCCAAGTGATCGTGGACGAGCTGACACCCGGGGCTTCTCCCGCACTTGTTACGACAGAGTTGGCGAACTGGATGTGGCGTTAGCAAAGCCTTTTATTCCTTCCCCTGTTTGCTGTTCCAGTTTGAATCTGTCAAACAATTTTTCATACTGTGAAGCCAGCTTTTGCCGCGAACGTAATTTCAGTTCGATGTGCGGGCTTAACGGCTCTGCATTCCGCATTTAAGTCCCTATTTTATAAAAACCGGTAGTGTGAAAGCGGGGTAAAGTGCATGCGAGCGGATGTTTACTTCCTGGCCTTCTAGAATTTTCACCAACTCGCGCTTGTGTCCCTCATCAAAAAGGTAAAAATTTCCGTCCACGGTAATAACGTTAGCAACAACCTGTAAGCTCAGTACAGCACTGCTGTGAATGAGATTTGGCGCCTACTGGCTGAGCAGTTGCGCCCGCAAGTGGACACGGAGCTGCAGATTTATGCACACAGTTACAATATTCTATCACTAGATGGCACACCCGGATCAGTTATTGAATTTTCACAAGCAAGCCAAAGTCGAACGCTGTTTGTATTAAATGGACAAGTTCACTCCAATCCCTGGATGGATCAAGCCAACCTTGGTTTGACTTAAAGGGGTTGGCACATCCATACTACAGGGTGGCCCCAAAAAGTGTCCCTCCTTCCCCTCAGAGTTCCAGGGTGGATGAGGAACTTGGAATTGAGTGGGCAGGATTGACAAAGCCCTGCTTATTGTGGATTAGCGGGTTGGTCACTAGTGTGCCTTCCCTTTTCTCTGCTCATCGTGCCATTATTGGCGTTGGCTCAGACAGTCTTTTCACCGTTTGAGTACTGTCCTGTGAGCACCAATTTTCCGTCCATGTAACATTAGCAACAAGACCAAATTATTAAATTCCCTTTTCTTTTTTTAACCAAAATTTCAGTGATCTAGGTCTAAAACTTTCTGTAAAAATTTGTTTTTATGTTATCAATGAAATAAACCCCATATGTACTATTTATGTATAATTTCACCCTGTTAAGTACAGTGGGACCTGTTGGTCACACCTCCTGTGAAATATGTCAGTTATGTATGTAAATATGTAATTTACCACAGCTGTAAGGGGCTGGAAAAGCATGAAAATACACTTTGAAAATCCTTGAAAAGTGCTTGAATTTCACTTTGTAAAAGGTGTATGAAGCCTGTAGACAGCATTACAGTGGTGTGTTTTTAGATTTTTGTTTTTTTTTTCTTTTCTGTTTAACTACGTTCCATTTATTGTTTGCATCTTAACAAAACATCAAAATCCCAGTTAGTTGGTGGAATCTTTAACATGACTGCTTTTACAATCAATCTGTAGGTAATGTACGGACAGATACAGTGATCTGTGGACATGGGGGATTCATTGTCAATTCATAATAAAAAAAAGGGGTACAAACCCTGATAAAATCTATAGGCTACATTTTCCTTCTTAATAACTGACTGTGTCGACATCAAAGCAGCTGTCAGGTGTGCTGCGCCAAGGTAAATTGCGCCCCCCCCCCAAAATTTTTGCCACCAGCCGCCACTAGTATGAACTGAGGAAATCGCAATCGATAAAATGTTTGCTATCTTCTCATAGCCTTCTCCCGCTTTGTGTCCATTAATTATTTCTTTTTTTCAGAGAGCTAGAGAGCCACATAGAGAACCCTATGGCTTCTGATTGTTATGCCAAGGTAAGAGGAGTCTGGGTATTTATAAACTTCAAAATTTGCATCACCTGGCCTTTCCTAACGATGATTGTGAACAACCTGTAGCCCTAACAAGCTAAATACGATCTGAGACTATCGTCAAAGTTACCTGATAGCTCAAATCTTTTGGGGTGCCCCAACTTTTGCATGGTGCTCATTTCCATTTTTTTGCTCTAGAACTGTACAAAACGAAGTAATACAGCAATAATGCTTAAAATGTCAAAAAAAGTATTCAATTTTTAAATTTATAACATTCAGAGATCAGTTCATCTTCTACTTGCTTAACAATTCTCAGTAACAGAAATTTTGATCAGGGGTGCCCAAACTTTTGCATTCAACTGTATTTCTGTCATGTTTATTAATTTGTTGCACTCAGTACAGTAGTATGCAGCGATGATTATACATCGCCACTTTTGTCTAAAAGGGGTCCTAATATATTATGTCTCTGTAATTTTTTGAAGAAAATGTATTAAAAAATACTATAGGCAATGAGAATCAAAATCAAATATACTGAGTAAAATATGGGTAATTAAAAAAAACACAGAAAACATATTTTTTACAACAGTTGTAAGAAGTTGCAAATTTTATGTTTTTTACTTTTGAATAGCATGCATGCATGTTTGAAGGCTCATATAATGATTACTGAAGCAAAAAAGACAAACTTTAAAGCTGTTTTGAGTCAACATAATTCTGCAAAATGACCTCTGAGGATCAGTTCTTCCAGTATATAAGCTGATATTAACTTTGAGCGGAGTCACAGGGCTCTAATTTCTTGGTGCAGCGCCACGCAGTGGTAATTTCGTCCGGCGCAGCCCGCGCAGTGGTAATTTCGTGCGTTGCAACACCTTGCGCAGTCACTTTGCCAATTTGGTAGACAGACGTGCGCCGGGATGGGTGTGGCGGCGTAGTAGGGGGAGGCGTCACATACTCATCAAGACGCAGTGACAATTTCGTAGAAAAAGTCTCCACTGGAGTTGCGCAGAAAGTTCGCCAGCTCCAACCTGGTTTATTTTCTGTGCAGTGGTAATTTGGCTGACCAGCGCACAGTGCGCACACGTCACCAAAATCTCACAGGCAGGTTTCCAGAATGTCAGGCACATTTTAATGCAATAAATAATTACAGGAAGCACTATTTAATGTAACTATCTGAATAAGGAAATTATAGTATCTATATCGATTGTCCTGATGTCAGATTAAAGGCGGTTGGCACGCGAAATGGACACTTGACCTGGCTTAATCAACGCAGCTGAATCTGTGATGCAAACTAACGACTTCATCTTTCTCAGCCAACCACAAACTGGATATATATATATATATATATATATATATATATATATATATATATATATATATATATATATATATATATATATAAGAATGCTTGCGTTCTAAGCTCAGTAAAGCCGCTTGCACTCTGGACATGAAACAATTTATTAGATGTGCAAACTTTGCCATGTTTGTGTTCGACCTTCACAAAATGCAAATTGATAGCTATCGACTTTTCTTGGTCTTTTTAACCTATTCGTCTGTTTTCTTCCATTGAAGATAGACAGCAGTCTTTATTCGGGCTTTCTTTTGAAAATTAGATGAATCAGATGGATCAAACAGATTCACGCTTTATTCCCACAGCAGAGATAAAATAGTGCGTGAGCAAATCAATTCCATGACCATTGACAGTGTGAATGAATTAAAACATGCACGATCCAGACTGTCCGACGCGAATGCAAAATACTCCATGTCCGGCAGCCAGGAAAAAGTAAAAGTATTGATATGAGAACAGATTTATAACGAAATAAGAAATAAAAATATATCACCAACAAACGAAACATCCAAAAAAGATAACCCACAAATGAATAAATCGCAGTGTTCATCGGATGTTCTGTTGTTAAAATGTTTCTTTTTATTCTTTATTTCGTTATCCATCTGTTCTAATCGTCTTTTTTTTTTTTTTTTTTGGCTGTCAGATAGGGAGGCATTGAGAATTGTCTCGCGCCAATGTCGACTCACTTTATTGAGCAGAGCTTAAACAGAAACATTGACTGAAATTCACGGTACTCATCTTGAAGAACTGAGCCCTCTTATCAAAACATTCACGTTTAATATCTAAAAGAGTCAGTAGATTTGAAGAATTAAAAACAATAATCGACTGTCGGACACGGAGATATACTAAAACCTTGTCAGACTTTCGGACACGAGACACTGCGTTCAGCGCTATCTGTCGTGCGAAAAATTTGTTTCGTGCCCAGTGTGCAAGCGGCTTAATACTCTACTATTATTGTCACTTTGGTTTTATCATTTTTTGTGAGGGCAAGGAATACAGCCTGATTGCTATGATGTCGTACTGAGTTAAGTTCACAAATTGAAAATAAATGTGTAACGTATCTTGCATTGTTGTCCATGCATGTTAATCCCAAAATTTTAAGCAGCACAGGTGTAATAATAGGAACACGCTATCCATCGTTTCTCTTCCCAATGAGCAACCGTCGTATTTCATTCCAACTTCATAAATTTGAATGATCTGACGTAATTTCGTTTTGAAATTCCATTCAAGTTCGTTAATGGTAATAATTCGCGAATGCCCTAGCTAGCCAGCTAACTCATATTCGTAATGCTTAATATAGACGTAAGCGGTGCAGAAATCATGCCTGAAGCAGCAAAGTAAAATGCAACATTAATGCATCATGCAGATATAGGACAGAGGCCTCTATATTCCAACACATTAAAGGTGAGGAGAGGAGCTCATTTGATTGGTGAGGATTTGACTCGGCTGTGTTATACCCAAACACGCCTTCTTTGCCACTTGCGCAGGAAGGCGGGACAGAGGAATACTTGCGCCAGGCTACGCCAGGGACGAAATTGCAACATACGCCTGGACACACCCCGTTGGTGCGGGGCACCCCCCATTCGCAGCGCTTGCGCCGCGCCTGCGCCTGGTCCACGAATTTAGAGTCCAATGGCATGACAGAAGGAGCTCTCTGAGATTGTTCATAGCTGCATTGTGGCCTTAAATAATGCTGGTTGGTCGCTTAGAAAAATTTCTGAATATTTAAAATGTTGAATCAAAGTTCATCCAAATGCAGAACTTATGTGTGCCATAGAGTTGGAGAACATTTCAAAAATGACAGTTTAACCCCTTCAGTAAAACACAGAAGTGGTAATATTCTGGTTTGGGGCTCAGTCTGCTGGAAAGCTCGATAAAAATCAACGGAATCATGGACCAAAAGAAGTATCACAGCATCCCTGTGAGGCACAAATTGCCATCTGGAAACAGACTGATAAGTCTGGGATTTTATTTCAACAAGATAATGACCCTAAACACACTTCTAAGTTGTGTATGAATTATCTCAGTCTGAAAAAATCATCTGGTGACATGAAAGTAATGATTTGGCCTGCTGAAAGTCCAGACCTTATCCAATTGAGCAAATCTAGGATTTGCTTGCTACCATGATGAACAAATCTGTTGAAACATTGAATAAATGTCTTTGGAATGAATTTTTAACCATATGGAATGGTTTAGTAAGTGAGGAAATAAAAAAAATATGTTAACACTATGCCTGAAAGATTAAATGCTGTAATCAAAGCAACGGGTAGCCACATTAGATACCAACCTTTTCTCTCAAAAAGACTAAGAATATTCCATGTAATGTTATATGTTTACTTATTTTCCATGTGATCCAATATTACTTAAAAATAAATACTTGAATGATACTTGGTTTCTGATTTATCTTCATTGTGTTAAGTGTGAAATCATCACTGCACATTAAAACCCCAATTCTAATGAAGTTGGGACGTTGTGTAAAACGTGAATAAAACTGAATGCAATGATTTGCAAATCTCATAAACCCACATTTTATTCATAATAGAATATAGACAACATATAAATTGTTTAAAGTGAGACATTTTACCATTTCATGAAAAATATTGGCTCATTTGAATTGCCATGAATTTGATGGCAGCAACACATCTCAAAAAAGTTGTGACGGGGCAACAACAGGCTGGAAAAATAAAACATACTCATAAAAAACAGCCGGGAGAGCATTTTACAACTAATTAGGCAAATTGCCAACAGGTCAGAAACATGACTGGGTATAAAAAGAACATTTTACCCAGGCAGAGTCTATCAGAAGGAAACATGGTCAGAGGCTCACCAATCTGCAAAAAACTGAGTCTAGAAATTGTGAGACAATTTCAGAAAAATGTTCCTCAATGTAAAATTCTGAAGATTTTGAATGTCCCACCATCTACAGTACATCAAATCATCAAAAGATTCACAGAATCTAGAAAAATCTCTGTGCGCAAGAGACAGGGCCGAAGGTCTATATTGGATGCTTGTGATCTTCAGGCCCTCGGGTGGCACTGCATTAAAAATCAGCATAATTCTGCACTGGAATTCACTGCAAGGGATCAGTAACACTTCCAGAAATCATTGCCTGTGAACACAGTCCACCATGGAATCCACAAATGCACAGTAAAGCTGTATCATGCAAAGAAGAAGCCATACGTGAACACGATCCAGAAATGCCGCCATCTTGTCTGGGCCAAAGCTCATTAAAAATGGACTGTGGCAAAATGGAAAACTATTCTGTGGTGAGATGAATCAAAATTTGAAATTTTTGGAAACCACAGATGCCGTGTCATGCGGACTAAAGAGGAGAGGGACCATCCAGCTTGCTGTCAGCGCTCAGTTCAAAAGCGTACAGCTCTGATGGTATGGGGTTGCATTAGTGCCTATGGCATGGGCAGCTTACACATCTGGATAAGCATTATCAATGCTGAAAAATATATAGAGGTTTTACAACAACGTCTCTTTCAGGAAAGGCCTTGCATATTTCAGCAAGACATTGCTATCCCACATACTGCATCCATCTCAACAGCTTGGCTTCGCTGTAGAAGAGTCTTGCTGATGAAATGGTCTGCCTGCAGTCCGGACCTTTCACCAATAGAAAACATTTGGTGCATCATAAAACAAAAAATTTGGCTTAGAAGACTCAGGACTGTTAAGCAGCGATGATCCTACATCAGTCAAGAGTGGGACAACATCCCTCATCCAAAACTCCAGCAATTGGTCCGCTCACTTCCCAGATGTTTACAGACTGTTGTTAAAAGAAGAGGGGCTGCTACATAATGGAAAACATGGCCCTGTCCCAACTTTTTTGAGATGTGTTGCTGCTATCAAATTCAAAATTGTAAAATCTCTCTCTTTCAACATCTGATATGTTGTCTATGTTCTATTGTGAATAAAATGTGGGTTTATGAGATTCGCAAATCATTGCATTCTGTTTTTATTCACGTTTAACACAATGTCCCAACTTAATAAAGGTTTAACTCCTTCTCTATCAGAAAAGGAAAGAAAAACGTCCCAACTTCATTGGAATTGGGGTATGTATACTGCATATACTGTATATACACACAGAAAGCATATTTTACTGTATATGTATGTATATTGAACAGAAAGCAGCTTTGAAAGCACTTGGCAAATGAATTCCCAGCCAGTGGTTACTCACGATTCTTCTTGTACATGAGAATTTCAAAGGAGTTTATTTCGTAATTTTCAAAAGTTTGCTGAACCTTCTCTGTGGTTTCCTTATCTGTAAGGTCTCCATACATGAAGCTGAAAAAAGCAGAGGAGAGGGGTCACAACCATGCTCTAGGTCACCTGCTGCACTGATTTAAGTTCTTGACAATGGACAGGCTTAGGTTACCTTGCTCAAAAGATCGGAGGGAATCTCATAACTCCTGTCAACTCCTGAAAATTGGAATTTTAGTTTGGGAAGGCTAGGAGGAGGGTGCAGCTATGGGAGGGTTACGCAGACGGCACATGGTTGGAAGGGTTATGGAGAAGGTACATGTTTGAAATGGACGGAGCACACATCCGTGAGGGTTATGGGAGGGTACAGGTTTGGGAGGGCTATGGGGAGGGTGTATAGTTTGGGAGGTTTATAGAGAGGGTCCAGGTTTGGGAAGGTTATGGAGAGGGAACAGATTCGAGAGGATTATGAAGAGGGAACAGGTTTGGGAGGGTAATGAAGAGGGAACAGGTTTGGCAAGGTTATGAAGAGGGAACAGGTTTGGGAGGGTTATGGAGAGGTTGAATGTTTGGGAGGTTTATAGAGAGGGACCAGGTTTGGGAGGGTTATGGAGAGGGAACTGGTTTGGGAGGGTTATGGAGAGGGAACAGATTTGGCAAGGCAATGAAGAGGGAACTGGTTTGGGAGGGTTATGGAGAGGGAACTGGTTTGGGAGGGTTATGGAGAGGAAACTGGTTTGGGAGGGTTATGGAGAGGAAACAGGTTTGGGAGGGTTACGGAGAGGGAACAGGTTTGGCAAGGTTATGAAGAGGGAACAAGTTTGGGAGGGTTATGGAGAGGGAACAGGTATGGGAGGGTTATGAAGAGGGGAACAGGTTTGGGAGGGGTATGAAGAGGGAATAGGTTTGGGAGGGTTATGGAGAGGGAACAAGTTTAGGAGGGTTATGAAGAGAGAACAGGTTTGGGAGGGTTTGGGAGAGGGAATAGGTTTGGGAGGGTTATGGAGAGGGAACTGGTTTGGGAGGGTTATGGAGAGGAAACTGGTTTGGGAGGGTTATGGAGAGGAAACAGGTTTGGGAGGGTTACGGAGAGGGAACAGGTTTGGCAAGGTTATGAAGAGGGAACAAGTTTGGGAGGGTTATGAAGAGAGAACAGGTTTGGGAGGGTTTGGGAGAGGGAATAGGTTTGGGAGGGTTATGGAGAGGGAACAGGTTTGGCAAAATTATGAAGAGGGAACAGGTTTTGGAGGGTTCTGGAGAGGGAACAGGTTTGGGAGGGTTATGGACAGGGAACAGGTTTGGGAGGGTTTTGGAGAGGGAACAGGTTTGGGAGGGTTTTGGAATGGGAACAGGTCTAGGAAGGTTTTGGAGAGGGAACAGGTTTGGGAGGATTATGGAGAGGGAAGAGATTTGGGAGGATTACGGAGAGGGGACAGGTTTGGGAGGGTTTTGGAGAGGGAACAGGTTTGGGAGAGTTATGGAAAGGGTGAATGTTTGAGCGGTTTATAGAGAGGGTGCAAGTTTGGGAGGGTTATGGAGAGGGAACAGATTTGGAAGGGTTATGGAGAGGGAACAAGTTTAGGAGGGTTATGAAGAGAGAACAGGTTTGGGAGGGTTTGGGAGAGGAAACAGGTTTGGGAGGGTTACGGAGAGGGAACAGGTTTGGCAAGGTTATGCTCTAGGTCACCTGCTGCACTGATTTAAGTTCTTGACAATGGACAGGCTTAGGTTACCTTGCTCAAAAGATCGGAGGGAATCTCATAACTCCTGTCTACTCCTGAAAATTGGAATTTTAGTTTGGGAAGGCTAGGAGGAGGGTGCAGCTATGGGAGGGTTACGCAGACGGCACATGGTTGGAAGGGGTATGGAGAAGGTACATGTTTGAAATGGACGGAGCACACATCCGTGAGGGTTATGGGAGGGTACAGGTTTGGGAGGGCTATGGGGAGGGTGTATAGTTTGGGAGGTTTATAGAGAGGGTCCAGGTTTGGGAAGGTTATGGAGAGGGAACAGATTCGGGAGGATTATGAAGAGGGAACAGGTTTGGGAGGGTAATGAAGAGGGAACAGGTTTGGCAAGGTTATGAAGAGGGAACAGGTTTGGGAGGGTTATGGAGAGGTTGAATGTTTGGGAGGTTTATAGAGAGGGAACAGGTTTGGGAGGGTTATGGAGAGGGAACTGGTTTGGGAGGGTTATGGAGAGGGAACAGATTTGGCAAGGCTATGAAGAGGGAACTGGTTTGGGAGGGTTATGGAGAGGGAACTGGTTTGGGAGGGTTATGGAGAGGAAACTGGTTTGGGAGGGTTATGGAGAGGAAACAGGTTTGGGAGGGTTACGGAGAGGGAACAGGTTTGGCAAGGTTATGAAGAGGGAACAAGTTTGGGAGGGTTATGGAGAGGGAACAGGTATGGGAGGGTTATGAAGAGGGGAACAGGTTTGGGAGGGGTATGAAGAGGGAATAGGTTTGGGAGGGTTATGGAGAGCGAACAAGTTTAGGAGGGTTATGAAGAGAGAACAGGTTTGGGAGGGTTTGGGAGAGGGAATAGGTTTGGGAGGGTTATGGAGAGGGAACAGGTTTGGCAAAATTATGAAGAGGGAACAGGTTTTGGAGGGTTCTGGAGAGGGAACAGGTTTGGGAGGGTTATGGACAGGGAACAGGTTTGGGAGGGTTTTGGAGAGGGAACAGGTTTGGGAGGGTTTTGGAATGGGAACAGGTCTAGGAAGGTTTTGGAGAGGGAACAGGTTTGGGAGGATTATGGAGAGGGAAGAGATTTGGGAGGATTACGGAGAGGGGACAGGTTTGGGAGGGTTTTGGAGAGGGAACAGGTTTGGGAGAGTTATGGAAAGGGTGAATGTTTGAGCGGTTTATAGAGAGGGTGCAAGTTTGGGAGGGTTATGGAGAGGGAACAGATTTGGAAGGGTTATGGAGAGGGAACAAGTTTAGGAGGGTTATGAAGAGAGAACAGGTTTGGGAGGGTTTGGGAGAGGAAACAGGTTTGGGAGGGTTACGGAGAGGGAACAGGTTTGGCAAGGTTATGCTCTAGGTCACCTGCTGCACTGATTTAAGTTCTTGACAATGGACAGGCTTAGGTTACCTTGCTCAAAAGATCGGAGGGAATCTCATAACTCCTGTCTACTCCTGAAAATTGGAATTTTAGTTTGGGAAGGCTAGGAGGAGGGTGCAGCTATGGGAGGGTTACGCAGACGGCACATGGTTGGAAGGGTTATGGAGAAGGTACATGTTTGAAATGGACGGAGCACACATCCGTGAGGGTTATGGGAGGGTACAGGTTTGGGAGGGCTATGGGGAGGGTGTATAGTTTGGGAGGTTTATAGAGAGGGTCCAGGTTTGGGAAGGTTATGGAGAGGGAACAGATTCGGGAGGATTATGAAGAGGGAACAGGTTTGGGAGGGTAATGAAGAGGGAACAGGTTTGGCAAGGTTATGAAGAGGGAACAGGTTTGGGAGGGTTATGGAGAGGGAACTGGTTTGGGAGGGTTATGGAGAGGGAACAGGTTTGGCAAGGTTATGAAGAGGGAACAAGTTTGGGAGGGTTATGGAGAGGGAACAGGTATGGGAGGGTTATGGAGAGTGAACAGGTTTGGGAGGGTTATGAAGAGGGAATAGGTTTGGGAGGGTTATGGAGAGGGAACAGGTTTAGGAGGGTTATGAAGAGAGAACAGGTTTGGGAGAGGGAACAGGTTTGGGAGGGTTCTGGAGAGGGAACAGGTTTGGGAGGGTTATGGACAGGGAAGAGATTTGGGAGGGTTACGGAGAGGGGACAGGTTTGGGAGGGTTTTGGAGAGGGAACAGGTGTGGGAGAGTTATGGAAAGGGTGAAGGTTTGAGCGGTTTATAGAGAGGGTGCAAGTTTGGGAGGGTTATGGAGAGGGAACAGATTTGGAAGGGTTATGGAGAGGGAACAGGTTTGGAAGGGTTATGAAGAGGGAACAGATTTGGGAGGGTTATGAAGAGGGAACAGGTTTGGGAGGGTTATGAAGATGGAACTGATTTGGGAGGGTTATGAAGAGGGAACAGGTTTGGGAGGGTTATGAAGAGGGAACAGGTTTGGGAGGGTTATGGAGAGGGAACAGGTTTGGCAAGGTTATGAAGAGGGAACAAGTTTGGGAGGGTTATGGAGAGGGAACAGGTATGGGAGGGTTATGGAGAGTGAACAGGTTTGGGAGGGTTATGAAGAGGGAATAGGTTTGGGAGGGTTATGGAGAGGGAACAGGTTTAGGAGGGTTATGAAGAGAGAACAGGTTTGGGAGAGGGAACAGGTTTGGGAGGGTTATGGAGAGGGAACAGGTTTGGCAAAATTATGAAGAGGGAACAGGTTTAGGAGGGTTCTGGAGAGGGAACAGGTTTGGGAGGGTTATGGAGAGGGAACAGGTTTGGGAGGGTTTTGGAGAGGGAACACGTTTGGGAGGGTTTTGGAATGGGAACAGGTCTAGGAAGGTTTTGGAGAGGGAACAGGTTTGGAAGGATTATGGAGAGGGAAGAGATTTGGGAGGGTTACGGAGAGGGGACAGGTTTGGGAGGGTTTTGGAGAGGGAACAGGTTTGGGAGAGTTATGAAAAGGGTGAATGTTTGAGCGGTTTATAGAGAGGGTGCAAGTTTGGGAGGGTTATGGAGAGGGAACACATTTGGGAGGGTTATGAAGAGCGAACAGGCTTGAGAGGGTTATGAAGAGCGAACAGGTTTGGGAGGGTTATGGAGAGGGAACAGGTTTGGACGGGTTATGAAGAGGGAACAGGTTTGGGAGGGTTATGGAGAGGGAACAGGTTTGGGAGGGTTATGAAGAGGGACCTGATTTGGGAGGGTTATGAAGAGGGAACAGGTTTGGGAGGGTTATGGAGAGGGAACAGGTTTGGGCATAGCCCCCGAAAGCCCACTTCTCCCCTTTGCAAGGCATTATTTGTTAATACTGCCGCCATAGCAACCAAAATCGATAGATGTCACAGGTGAAGTATAAAACATGTCCATACCAAATATGAGAGTAATCTATCAAAAATTACAGCCTTTACAACATCCACAAGGAAGTGTGTACAGATATGGACGCCGCCCCGGAGAAGATGACAAGCATAAATCCAAAGTAGCCTCGTCGACTTTTTCCGGGGGCAAAAATAATAGCTGACTCAATGGTGGCCAACCGGCAGCAGAGTATTGCAGCAGTGCTAAGACCGATCAGGATGGGACTTCAGATTTGTCAATTTGCAAGTCAAGTTGTTTGAAAAATAGTATTTGAGTAGACTAACTCTCTGAACTTGAAATTTTCACCTGTGTTTTTTGGCTTTGAGGAGAGGTAGGTACCTGCAAGTGCTGCTCTTCTGCATGACTTCAGCCCGGTGAAACCCTGACAGCTTACAGAACCCATCATTACTGTACACAATGGGCCAGCCTACGATCTGTGCGTTTCCCAGAACAAAGTTTGTGTCTGTAGAGAAGAAATGAATCAGGTGAATGGAGTAATTTTTCTGATCCATAGAAAGCTTCACACACTTGTAAGGCCCTGGGCACACCTGAGGGCACCGTTTTTGTGTGCTGAACAGCAGCAATCAGGTAACATTTTGAAATGAAAGTGTTGTGAATTTTGAAAATTATATCTTTTTAACTTTTGACTTTGCCCCACTTAGCAATACTCTAGAGTTCATGGAAATGTTTGGATCACGCGAGCGGGAAACAATCTTGATGCCACTAATGGAATCTAATTCTGCAAATAGTTGTAACGAATAACATTAGCACAGCCTAATCTTTATCAGAAACTGCGCAGCAATACTGGGTTTCAAAGGTATGAATAAACATGAATAAAGGCTGTGCCGCATTCAGAATGTTGATTGAGAGTTTGAATGGCAACATATGAATGAAGCTTCAAAGTGTTGCCCCACAAAAGACAATAAAAAAAGTTCCAGAGACCTCCCTAAATTTTGCAGTTGAACCTTTCAGGGGGTCTCAAGTGTCAATCACCTGAGACTCCCTGTGTTTTGCACCCTGGAATGACGTCATTGGAGATGGATATCTGGATTCACTGGTTTCTCCCCTTTTTAAGTAGCCTGCTTGTGTTTAGTGGTTTTGTCTTCTTTTATTGACTTATGGTCTCTTCTCCCCTGCTCCAAGATGTTGTCATTTGAATGCCTTTATCCTTTTGTGAATGTCTGGTCTACTGTATATCATTTCATTGTGAATTCAATGTGGTTGCTGGATTGTCATGCATTATACCTGCTTAGCCTATTAATCAGTTTGTGTCTTCTACTACTAAGCTAAGTCTTTCTGTAAATTAACTCATCATCATCAGACTGAGAATGGTCATCCACGCCGCTGGCACGGGCTTACCGTAGGGTATGGTACAATTCGCCGCGCCGTTGGCAGCAGCTTGTCGTTAGGAGTGAGTTCATGATAAAGAAAAACTGAATTACTTTTTCTGAGTCTTTTTAAGAGGAAGCCCTTACATCAGTCTTCACGTTTCGGATCAGGTTCTTGTTAATCCATTGTTGTTGTGTTCCGGGGTTCTGGCCTTTGGCCAGAACAGTATTATTTATGGTTTTAACAGTTTCATGTTCCAAGATTCCATAGTTCATAGTTCATGTTTCATAGTCACAGTTTTAACAGTTTCTTGTTTCAGGATTTTACATTTCAACATTCATGCTTGCTTCCAAACTGCATACTTAATTGGTACTTAAGCTGAGCACGCTCATTCTCTTAATGAGCGGGTCATGTCATCCAATCTCTGTCCATGTCTTGATCTTGCCATGCCTCTTGTTTCTCTCTCTCCAGGTGTTACCCCTCATGTCATGATTACCAAGCCTTTATCTGGTTGCGGTGGAAGTTGGCTGGCAGACAGTGTCTCGCGTCTCATTGCATGTGCAAGTGTAGCCAAGTTCTTGTTGTCAAGATTCCCCAGCATTTCTAGTTTCAAGTCTTGTCCCAGCCTCTTGTTTTTCGAATTTATATATAGTCTGGTTATTTATTTTTCTTGTGCATCTTGCCTGGAGTTTCCAGTGCCTTTTTGTTTTTTGCATTTTTGCATTTATTGTTTATAGCTCTGTGTAGCTTACCTCAGTTTGTTTTTTGCAACCCTTTGGGCCAAGTTTTTTGTTGGCCCTCGTGCCTGTTTTGTTTTTGTTTATAAATAAATCCTCATTCCCTTTTCCCGCATCTGGTGTCACTGATTCCATATCAATTGTTCTGGTCTGTTTGTCTGTGTCGGTTTCTTAGGAATATCTCCCAAGCCTTTATTGTTCTCCACAATTTGGACTGCGTTCCTGCTAAATCCTTCAGTTCAACTGTCAAGCAGTAGTGCTTCAGTGAAGGGGATTTGCCTCTTGGCTTCTGCATAAAAGGACACAAACCTGCCGCTACCCTCTGCAGTCATTACCAACTTAGCTGGGCCGTCCCTCTACAGTTCTGAGCAACAGCCTTTCCCCATCCCTTTATTGATTCAGTGACATAATTGATGCTGTTTTTTGTTCTTCTGTGTCTTTGTTTTTTTATCTTTTTACTTGTGAAGCACTTTGTTCAACTGTCTGCTTTTTTTTTCATTTTTTAGATGTGCTACACAAATAAATCTGACTTGACTTTGAATCTTCTATTACCATATTATAAAAAGTCCCTTGTGAATTGTACCCTAAATCTGCATCTGGTCCTTGTCTGGATCATAACAGTGCCTGAGTTTAATCAATTTAAAAACATACTAAAAACTGGTTCAAAGCAATGCAGTCATGTCAATATTGATATTAAATACAGTTTGCATGTAATGTATTAATGTTGTGTTCCGTGGTCTGAGTGTCTGGTTAGTCAATTTTAGGTTTCTATTATTTTGGTATGTCAGTTTTTTAGTCCATGTCTTAGTGTTCACTTTTCATTCCTCTCCCGTGTAGTCCAGTCCACGTTTTACCCATGTACTGTCTTTGCTTTTTCACCGGTCGCGTCATTGTTTGTAGCAGTTTCTGTCTTAATTGATTGTGACACTATTTCGGGTGATTTAATGGATTCTGGGTTTCATCCTTCCTTCTGTTCTCGTTTACTAGTTTCCCCTTGCTTTTCTATACATACTAACATTACTAACAGTTTGTTGTTTTCTAAAATTACTGACCAAACTAACCTTGTATATAATACTAATCTACTAACGAGCACCCGGGATTGTATAGCTGCACTTACTAATTGACTAATTATCTCTCAGCAGTCGCTCTGTTCTAGTCTCAGCCCCTCGCCTTACTGTTCTCTGGCTTTGCTAAAGTTTCCCGCAGAATCTCTGCTTTCTTATAATCTGTTCTGGCTCTTTTTCTGTACACTTAGGAGTCTTTTTATCCAGTTTATTTATCCCATCTTTGGGATTGTCTTGTGATCCTTGTCTGTGTGTTAATGTTAATCTGTTTTCATGTAATTGGTTTCCCTCATGTTCCACCCCTTGTTAATTAGATTAAGTTTCTACACCTGTGTCTGTGTGTGCCCCTGCCCTATATATCCCAGCTCTTTCTGCACGCGAGCAGATCTGACTTCACCCACACCCACTTCTCCTCTTCCATCCCCATCCCCACTTCCACTTGCTCCCACTCCCTGTCCTGAGCACCAGCTGCCCTGCCTGTCCTGAGCACCAGCTGCCCTGCCTGTCCTGAGCCCCAGCTGCCCTGCCTGTCCTGAGCCCCAGCTGCCCTGCCATGGTCCCGAGCCCCAGCTGCCCTGCCATGGTCCCGAGCCCCAGCTGCCCTGCCATGGTCCCGAGACCCAGCTGCCCTGCCATGGTCCCGAGCCCCAGCTGCCCTGCCATGGTCCCGAGCCCCAGCGTTCTGTCTGTCCCCCTCCTGATGTTCTCCTTACCCTTTTCCTGGCCAGCTGTGCTACCCGAGTTAGTCATCTGCCAGCTGTGCCGACTGTCTCGTCTTGAGTACTCCCTAGCTTCCTGAGTTCCCGGTTCCGAGTCTGCCCCCTGGTGTTTGTTCCGAGTCTGCCCCCTGGTATATGTTAAAGTTTTTGGATTTCTGAGTTCTCCCTTTTTCAGTGCGAGGCACGGTGTTTTTGTTGGCCGGAGTGCCCATTTTTCCCCCCTGGTTTATTCCTGTGTTTATTTTAATAAATATCTTTTGGATACCCGCTTCTGGCGTCTCACTCCCCTTTTGTGTCTCCCTCCTGTTTCCAGTAAGGTATTCCGAGTTTCCGAGTTCCCCTGTGTTTTTCCCCCTCGTATCCGTAACAATTAATGCAGTATTGATTAAATAGATGTAATGTACAGGGTTGTAAAGTCCGGGTTCTGAAAGTAAAAATCCTCCCCAGAACTTTATTCCAATCACCTGGACTTACTTCGGACAGGAGACAGAGCCAATATGAGTGATCAGCTCATTCTGTGGGAGGGAGAAACTTGGCAGGACTTTTCTTTCTGACCCCTGGATTTTACACCTCTGATAATGCACTTTGAATCTTATTAACACCCTGTATATATATATTGCAGTGTTTTTATATTCTTCGGTCTGATTATGACGATAGCCTCTTTATTAACATTTTTGTTATGATGTAAGTTTAAGAGTCGGGTTTGCTGTTACTGTCACTTTAAAATTGTAGCTTGTTCTGCTCAGGGACAGCAGATGAACATTAGCAGTTTGTTATAGCTGAGATCCAGGGGCGGATTGGCTATCGGGAATACCGGGAGTTTTCCCGGTGGCCCGCTGGGTCAGTGCGCCGGTCCAATCCGCAACTTAAGAAAAAAACTGTTGCGTAGACGGCCCACTAGTGGTCAGTGGCCCACATTTAGGCGAGCAAAAGAGCAATATCGTTTTTCTGATGAATGAGAGGCCCTATGAACGTGAAAAACAGTGATATTTTTCAAATTAGGAATTAGTACGGGGTATCTTCGATGTTCTCTCAAGATTTAACTAAATGTAATCAACATGAGTGTATCGTGCTTTATATAGCACTTATGGTTCTACTTCACTATTACGGTTGTCTTGCGTTGTGGCCATCTTTTTGTATCCATTTATATATTTGCTTTGTGATATAGGATTGACCAAAAAACTTTATTTCTGTGAACAAAAAACGATGCATGGGCTTGAGCTATGTAGCTACCATTTATTTAATGTTGTTGCTCTCGTCCTAAAAGTTTAAGAAGACAGGCTTGCTGGGAAATTTGTTTGACCAGTGGCCTTGCTTGTCCCAAGTTGCGAGAACAGTCTAAGAGTGCGTTAGGAACAACAATGAGATCGGACGATAATATCAGAAAGCAATGGTGACCCGGAAAAGCTTAGAGAATAAAGCATAAGGACATTGGAGCCTCAGGCTTTCAAATGCAAAGAAACTGACTAGCTGTTTGGCCATGATGATCCTCGTGGCAAGCAGTTTTCATTTGGAGGAGGGACATAGAAGCTGTAAGACTGATCGCAAGTATGCGTTCGGTTAAAATTTGCTTGAGCTTAACGAAAGGACCCCTCTGATAGACCAGTTGTTAATAGCCTACTATTTGATGCATACTGATTTGTTGTTTTACGGTGCCAAGTAAAAAAAAATTCTGGAATACAGGTAGACTTTCAAATTTTCCATTCCAAAACCCTATCTTGATGTTCAGAATCACCTGTCATTAAGTTTGCAACCAGCGAGTACTGCGGTTCTGAAGCTAGTGAGCTATGCTATGCCCTTTACAGTCTGTGTGTCAGATATGTAATGTTACTTAAGAAAGGTTAAATATGAATCAATCCAAATAGTGCAATGGTGTTATTGAGAAATTTTAAATTGCCCCAAAGTCACATTTCTTTTTCAAATTCATTCTCATAATAGTATTTCTGTAAAAATACATTAGTTTATGTGTTGACAATGTTATGTTTTTAATATTGGACTGCGTCATTGTATTAAATTTCTTTCAGGACATCTTAAAGATAAATAGGATCTTTAACATAAATAAGATCATTTGTTTTTGGACATTACCCACCCAACCCCTGCCAACAGAATAGTAAATTCACTCATATGTATATAAATTCAACTTAATTGTGACTCAGGTTATGCGTTTTCTGGTATTTCATGAGACAATGCTTTCTACTTTCACTACTGGAGTGTTTTGGAAGCATTATAGCCTCATCTTTTAGAAACATTTTGAAAAAAAGACCATTACAGTATTGTACTAATTTTTGCCCCAGTCTGCCCCTGCTGAGAGCAATATAATATTTGTTTTATATTGTCCCCGACAGATAAACTAATCGGATGAAGAAACTGCTGAAAAATGCTCCCATTAAAATACTTCAGCTGAAATATTGAGAACGAATCACTAACATGCTTCTTCTGAGACAATACCATTGAAACCATTAGTGAAGTACCACGTCTAAAAAATTTGCGTTAATTTAATGTTCAGTGGTAACTGTTAACTGAACATTAAATGAATGCAAAAACTAAAGCACTATTAATGAAAAACTACCAATGAAATAACTACTACTGAAACACTATACCTTTAAAAAAAACATTAACTCTAAGGGAAGTGAGCACCGAATATTAGAGAATAGAAAAAAGACAGTATAATGCAGCTTTGCGAAAGTTAAATCAGGAAGACTCTCTTGCGCACTTCAACTCCGTTTATTTTGCAATCATTCACATGCATGCTCAGTCGTAAATCTCTGCTGTCATTTTTTGGGGCTTTCAATTGAGCCGTCAGCTGATGTAGCAGCTGATCTCCTCTATCTACATTTGCATCGCTAGCCAGTCATTCTGCTGCTGTCTTTTAAAAATATGTCATTTCTCTCTGCCCTAGTTCGCTCATGCTGCCGTTCGCTGGCCCTCCTCCTCCCCAACGCCACCCTGCTCCATCAGACCTTCTGTACTGCCGCTCCAGCTTCGTCAGCCTTCAGCCACCACCGCCACCAGTGTCTGGACTCAGCGGGGGATTTTCCTGCTGCTGCTCTGAGCCGTGCTCCTGCTCTACGAGTCTCCCGAAGAGTCCAAACGCCAAAGACTTGTTGATTCTAAACTTGTGTTTCATCCACTTATGCTCAACGCATAATAAATATTTCCTGATTTCACTTGAGTCTCTCCTGATTGAACTGAAATTGTTCCCCATAGACAGTTTGGAGATTTTTCTCGCTATTTTTTTTTTTTTTGGTATAATTTGCTCTTTTGGAGATTTAGACCAGCCACTGCCCTTCTTCAGCACTGAGAGAAAACTGCCATATTTACATTGGAGGAACAGGTATCCTCCCAGCCCTCATTGTATTGCGGTGCCATCGCAGTCACCGATTTAATAATCACTCAATCCAGTGATGCGCTACAGAAGCAGCCCTGCAGTTTTAAAGTGCAAGTGTGCATGTTTTATGTTTCAAAATCCACTTGGTGTCAGATTCAATTAATATTTGCTTATTTTTTGAGAAAACCTAAAAGTTTGGTCCACATAAACAGTACATGCAAAGATCTGCAGCAGTCTTGAGAAATAACATGAATTAATTATGTTAAAGCGAAGCCCCTGAGCAGGACCCTTTACCCCAAAATTGCTCCTATGGTTTAACCCCTGTCTCTCTTGATCCTTCCTCCCTTGCAACTGTTCTATCTGGCATTTCTCCCAGGCTGTGCCCTGAGCATTCAATTGATCTTCCCCTGGATAAATAAAAGAAAAAAAATCATTCAGCCCAAAGCTCCCATTCGGCCCTCAATAAAAGAAAGTTAATTTCTCCTTCTGTCGTTTCACTCCCTTTTTACTTTTTTGTTCTTAATTAGCAAGCCCGCGGAGGATGGGCTCCCCCACTATGGCCGGGTTCCTCCTGAGATTTCTTCCCACTGGGGAGTTTTTTCTCACCACTGTTGGAGGATTTTTCTCCCTACTGGGAGTTTTTTGCCTCATTTGCTGTAGTGGGGAATAGGCTGGGCACTGCCTTTTTATTTCTTAAAACTCTCACTGTAAAGCGTCTTTGTGACAGTCTCTGTGAAAAGCGCTATACAAAATAAATTGAATTGAAATTGAATTGAATTTATTAAATTATGTGCATGCATGCCCAAATGCAATAAAAAAAAAAAACGACACGACTTAATCAAAGTGTTAATCCCATAAAACCTGGGTCAATCAGATGTAGTTGCTGTTAAACCTGTGGAACTTAATTTAAACTTCCAGTGGAGATCCCATGGTTTCCAATGATTCCAAATGAGTCCAGCTGAATTACAGGGAAAAGTGTACAAAATTATGTGGTAGATGTAGACATTTTAAATTTCCTATAGTGCTCTAGCCATAAAAACCAAACCGCACTGGATTTGTGTGTAAATATTTCTCTCAATTTCAGCATAGTGTAGTTTCAATGATGCGCAGCAACCAGCAGATATAGAATATGAATGTGACGTTGTCCTACAACGTGGGAAAAATGCCTTTTCTGACTATGAACCGACTTAAGGGAAAACTTAAAATACGCATTAATTTTTTGGAGTGAAAATATATTTTTTTGTCCAAGCGCAGTTATAATTCCTAAAAATCTGGAACCTATCCTCATGATCACCACACTCAATAGGTCTGTGGAAAGAATAGAGTCGATATTCTGTCATTTAAATTATATGAATTAAAATTCGCTCTAACGAAGCTTGGGTAATAGCAATGTTGAAGAGGATTATTCAGGTGATTAGATATACTATCATGCACTTGCCCAAAATGTTAAAAAATAGAATCCAATTTAAATCTTTAAACATAAACTGCGTACAACATCCCTATCCAAAACAGAAAGAAGATATTTAACGTAAATGGAAGCACTGTTTAATCGGGATAGTTTATATTCATTTTCCGTCCAAAAACATCGGGGAAATGCCCTTCTCTGATTTCCCGAGCCTTCTTGCGATCAGGCAGAATTGAAATCTTCGATGCATGGAAACCTGCAGAATTATTTGGAAGCAAAATATCCTGCTTTTCCCTCCAATGCATGCTGAAACAGATTCATTGTCACCAAAACCAATTCTAAAAATTGATGGAATATAGCCCATATAATTCTTACCGTTAGAGCGTCGGACTATACTCTCAAGAAAAGTGTTCTGTGGGGCTACGAGTCCCCTGCGTCCACCTGCCATTCCGGCGCTTCATTCGTCAGCTAAAGATTGGAAATGAGCACTGTAATCAGCGCACGTACAGTCTCAGGAGTGCGATTGAGGGGCAGACTTCCGCAGAAGGCTCGCTGAGCCGAAGACACCAATCTCTCAACCAAGGACTTTATGATATGAGCGCAAAAAATAAAAAAACCTAGGACTTTCCCTTCGGGTACCAGGAGCGCAACCACATGCACCAACTACCCTTCTGTCTCACGATGTCGCGTGTCCATCTGCTGGCCGTTATTATAATTGCGGTTCAAAAGAGAAAGAGGAACGCAGCCGGCTGCTTAACTGTTCATTACAGACACGGTCGCGTTCTCAATGCTTAGTATGTGAACTCGAATTTTCCAAAATGCCTCGCAGTAGGCTGCTCTTATTATAAATTTGATAAATTAAACATATTAAACGATTAAAATAGGACGAAATATGGCTAATGATGGAAGTGAGTATAGATGACAAATACGCCTGAGCTAGTATGCGAACTTCTGACCAGGGAAATACATACAGCGCTTTAATCCTTTTTCTCAATTGTAACCGATGAAAAGTGGTGAAGATGGCCGCACCGACGAGGACCATATACAGTTTTAGAGCCCTGAGGCCAGGAGTGAATAGTTATTACTAAAATGTTGAGCCACATCATTATTTCATTAATTGGGCGTCCAGCATAATTACGAGATCAGATCGTCGTAACTAAATGAATAGTCGAGATGATTAATTATATGTAGTGTTTTGAAATGTTTTGCAGACGGTTTCAGTGAATGAAATGTCAGTGGAGGGGTCAACCGCAGTTTCACAAGGTCGAGAAGACGAGCAGCCGTGGCATAGATCTCAATTCCAGGGTTGGGTCCTGCATCACGGGAAATAATGTTTTTCAGGGAGGGAGGGCTCTGCTGTTTTCAGAGATTGTGGATTTTTCAAACTGGAAAGAAAACGGGAAAGGGCATCAGAACTCATCTCCCTGCCACTAAGTAATAAAAAAGACTCGCAAAACATAATCTGAAAGAACATTTTTTAAAAAAATGTAAATGCTGTGGTGAATGACGACGATCGCGTGCAGCATGACAGTTCTACCTCCATCTGCTGGTGAGTTTAGAAAATGCTCATATAAGCGAAAATATATGAACAAATTTTTCCTGGAAAATTATTGGAGCTATAGGCATTTATTGAGCCTAAATTTAGAACATTAAAAACGTTGCAAATAAGTTTTCGGGCGGTAACTAAATCATACATTGTCCTCAGTGACAAAGTGAACGTTTGCTTTGCTTTTTTGAACTACAGATCCCAGGCTCCTCTTGGGCAGTACGGGAGGGAGATACTGGTAAAATGGGAGGAGAAAGGTATGGGGAGGCGGGGGGCCGGTGTTTGAGCAGAGTCAGACATAGTTTTCTTCATAAAAGATTTTATAAATCCGTCGTAGTCGTTTCATTAGTGAAAAATATAAATAAATACGCCCAACATAGTCCACTGTGAATGAAATTACGCAGTGAGTAAAAAATTATAAATGAACTTCTCAGTTATACCGTGCCACACATTATACCTGGTTCTGTGTATTACAATTACAGTAGCCTACACATTTTCCCACCATAAGGATTGCGGAGTTGCGATGGACTTCGTTCGCTGATAATACTAATACTGTAAAATAAATTAAAATCCATACTCGCAGAAGAACAACGAGAAGCAGGCCTACACCAACTCAAAGTAGGCATATTGAGAGGACAAAAGATTAGTTGTGAATTCCAAGAACTCAATAACTTGTATGCAAAATGAATAAAATCCCATTAACAACAATGAGTGAGTCTGTGGCTCCGAGTCACCACGCTGCGGTCACTGATCCACGTTCCTGCTGCGAAGTGACAAATGCATGCGCTCTAAGAAATAGATCCCAATTCAATGTATTTTTAATCATTAGGCCTGGATTAAAATGCCAACAAATGAATGTCACGGGAAATGGACCTGTTCCTCAATCCGTATACTAGGTGGAAGAATTAATAGTGCCGCGAGTTTAGATCATTTAAAAATGACAATAATAATAAAACTAGCGGAGTGATATTTCACCGGCATAGTGCCACTATTGCGCAGCTTAGGGAGTAGTTGACGTGAACGAAGTTGTAGGTGTTTAATTTGGAGTACCTTGAAACGTAAATAACTGTACGAAATGCCTGGGATGATGGAAAGGGGTTCGGAGTATTTGGGGAAAGGGCGATCGAATGGGACGAAGAGCCCTTCAAACAACTCAAATGGACATTTTTCTGATGAAAGCGGCAGCGACGACGAGCACGGTATAGCCTCGAACACTGCTGTTTAACCACGGTCTATACACCTTGTAATTGGTGTTGTGAGTTAATACGTGACAATGTGTCTGATCTCTCTTTCTGTAGATGTGGGAATGCGAGTCGGATCGGAATATCAGGCAACCATCACAGAATTTGACCCTGGTATGACTTGGTGTTAAGTCTGGTATTTCAACAACAATACCTGACGTTAGCAGTGGGGTAGCCTCGGAATAGTATTGAAGCAATTCGAGTGCATTTTGTTTGGTAGGAATAATCTCGCGAATAAGATGATCTGCGAACCGCATTATTATTATTTTAAATATTTCGTGGATATTGAGAAAGTGGCGGCCGGTATTTGTCGTTATATGCTCTAAAAGTTAGTTAGTAGCTTACATTGTTCAACACGCCCATATTTAACTTTATATTTTGCTTTAGTTGGAAAACTGTTCTATGCGGGCGGTGGACAAATCCTCTTTCATTTTAGCCGCTCCCCGTCACTTTGCTATGGTGGACTGTAGTCGCCAAGTGCTTTAACGCTATCGGTGCATATTTTATTTTATTGCAACAATAGTAGGTTAGAATACCACGGGAAACCAAGTTAGCTGTGAACAAAGACTATATGAGGGGTATACTGCTTAGCGAGTTTAACATTAACTCGGCTCTCTTTGCGTGAGCTTAACTTGACAAACCCTTAACTATGAGATCTCATAAGCTAACGTTACCAAGACTTGTTAAAAGATGGATACCCTCGTGGCATTGAGGACCCTGGTTTTATGCTCAGCATTTTTAGCCAACTTATGTCGCGTCGTAGTACGCTAATCCTCTGCCGCGTCAAATGCAGTGCGAGTTGTTTAGGTCTTTCATTGCATGAATCCGGTCTACAAATGTCAATTATTTGCTGTAGGTTCTACGAAATACAGCGAAAAGGACAGTGGGGGCATGCTGGTGTGGTCCCCATATCACACCATCGCTGATTCCAAATGTAAGTCATTGTGGCTTCTGTGCGATGCCGTTGTTTGCATATATTGTATTTCACGTGCAATGAAGATAAATAATGTAATTATTTAATCCACAGTGGATGAATACATCGCAATTGCCAAAGAAAAACATGGATACAATGTTGAGCAGGTTTGTATTGCTCACTTGAGGTAATGCATTCTAAAGACTACAGTCAAAAGTTGCTTTGACTCTCTTTGCAAAAAAGTGCAGAATGTCTTCACTGTAAAATCTATGCTTGAGAAAATGGCTATCACTGCTGTCATTTCTTGATTACAATTGTTGAGGTACTGCGGTGGAATTGTACTGACGCTGCAGCAGACATTGGGAGTGTGAACGCGGCTGTGCTGTGCTTGTGCAGGCTCTTGGTATGCTCTTCTGGCACAAACACAACATTGAGAAGTCTCTGGCCGACCTGCCTAACTTCACTCCTTTCCCTGATGAGTGGACAGTGGAGGACAAAGTGCTTTTTGAGCAGGCTTTCAGCTTTCATGGGAAAAGCTTTCATCGAATTCAACAAATGGTAACTTCCCTGCCGAGTGCATGCTCATGAACTCACATGACCTGTAGTACAATTCGGAACAGACATTTGTACCCACTGTGAGACGCGTTAGTGTAGTGGTTAAGTGTGCTTGACTGGGGCCAGTCTGCATCTGGTAGTAGGCCGTAATGAAATTTGTACATACACTTGGACCGCGTATTCGCCACTCATAACTGCTTTACATGTACTATATAGACCTATCCAGCCATTGTGTTCAGATGGGAACACTGGTAAACCAGCCACATGCCGTCGAACTGTCGCCATGACGACAGCAGTGGGTAAAGCGTGCGGTGATTGTCATCCTCTATCTCTCATGCACATCATTCAACAATTAAGATTGCTCTCCCAAGAAATGGAGTGTTTGCCAAACCAGTGTCTCAACATAGCTGTGAACGGAAGTCAGTGTATGCCGTGGTCTGTCAGAGTACTAGTGTTTGCCATATTGTGACAGTCCCTTGACTTTTATATAGCTTGGAAATGCAATGTTATTTATTGTAGCCCCCGGATGAAGTTGGGTGGCTACTGCTTGTCGTCTCCGCCGCCGCGTCCAGAGGCACTTCCTTTTGGATGCTGTACATGCTGTAATTTTTGACAGATTACTTAAATATTTGGCATGAACGTGTTATACTTAAGTTATGACAGCTATCAATTTTGGTTGCCATGGCGACAGTATTGGCCGAATAATGCGCAAAAAAAGGGAGAAGCGGGCTTGTGGGGGCTACATCCATGTGGTTGCAGGCGACCGCACTGTCTAGTTTAACTTCTTAGTTTAATCATATCTGGTTATGCTTTACACACTTTTTTTTTTTTTTTTTGCTAAAGGTGATTGATTACTGTTTTCAACAAGTAGCTGTAATGGGAACTTTTTAACACAAAGATGGACTTATTTACAACGTAAAATTTGTTACTAGGAAATAATGCAGACCGACATTTCGTACACTGGTTATTCGTATGGACTGTATGTTAACCAAATTGGAGTTCCAAATCTGCCACTCAGGTTTTGTTTGTTGATTTTGTAAGCAAGATCAAAGGATAGCTGGACGGAAATCTGTGTGTATTTTCTCTCCAAGTCAAAACCTGCGGCAAATAATTGATTGAATGATTTCAGTGTAGCTGTTTTAGACTTTCAGGTCCCCCTCCAAGCACTTTGCTGCACTTATTACCCTGCTATAGCACTGTCTCCAAATATTTATTTAATCCCAGCATAAAAAGGCTGCATTGGAATAGAAACATCCGTCCATAATAACGTTGCGCAAAATTTACATGTAACCCAGGAAAAGTGAGGCATGCCGAGTCCACTTGATAAAACTGGAGTGTTACTTTCGTTACGAGATCTTACAGCCCCGCAGTCCAGCAATTGGAGATGGCAATTCTGAGCCTTTGAATCAGCTTCAAGCTCTTGAAACATTGTTTTGAAACGTATCAAAATGTTTTGAAATAATGCTTTTACAAGGAGTGCACAGCATACAGGTGGACGCGTTTATTGCTGCGCTTCTATTTCTATTGGAAAAAGTATGGATAATGGCAGATGAGCTTTAATTACTGATTATATTAATACCATGATCTATGATGAGCATTTATCCTACAAATATAACAATGAAGGTTAATTTGTTACTGTATTCAATTTAATTGAAATGCACTGACATTCACCTTGTGCACCCATAGACCTGACTTATTTTCGTTTGATCATTTGCCCATCAGGTCAGGAACAGTTTATTGAACTCATCGCACATTGATGGTTTAATTTCACTGTTCCTTTATTGGAGGGATCTGATGATCAATATCATTTTTAAACCCCTGATCTTCTAGGAGGGAGAACATAATGTGCTGAACTTCTAAAAGTTTCCGAAGTCTTCACTCCGAACTTTACCATGAAGTTGTTTTCGTTAAACTGGAAATGGGCCTCCAAGAAGTCCATTTTAAAATGTATCAGTCATTGAAGGAAATCTTTTTTAAACCAGTGCGACTATGGGCATAAGCTATTAAATAAAGCTAACTAGAACGGGCATTCGGTAGAGCGCATACCTTCGCCGACGCCACTGAATCCCTCGCCACTGGCGTTGGTTTCATGCCGATTGGATAAAAATTGACCGAGATATGGCCGAAAGTCGGTTTTGACCTTTTCGTGGCCTTGACCTTGACCTTTGACCAGATCACTCCCAAAATCTAATCGATTGATCTCAGGTCATGCCAAATCAACCCACCAAATTTTATGAAATTCCGTTTGGTACTTTTTGAGTTATTCGATACACATACACACAGACAGACACACAAACAAATGAATACACGGGGATCAAAACATTACCTTCGTCAGCGAAGTCGCTGGCGAAGGTAACTAGAAAAGCACTCAGAGAGCGCATACCTCCGCCAGGGGGCAGCAAACCCAAAAGCACGGCGATCGGAACTCTGGCCCATTGGAAAGACTTGAAATCTTGAACTTTGGGCTATATCTCAGCAGTACTTTGGCCTAGATATGCCAAAATTTTATCAGCTGTCCGTTGACTTAATACCCACCTACCCTGAAACTTTCATCAAAATCCGGCCATAGGTTTTTGAGTTATGTTGTACACAAACAAACCAACAAACAAACGGCACCAAAAACATAACCTCCTTGGCGGAGGTAACAAGCAATATATACTCAGCAACAAAAGTTTCTGTGACACCAATATTGTTAATTATTTTTCATAACGCAATTATGAAATTGTCATACATGGTGATATCAGACTGAAACAGTACACGTAAACACAACATTGAAATGGAAATCATGAAAATGCGAGAAAATGACTTTGCACGTGAAAATGTGCGTAAATCATGCTTGTGGATGGCAATGAAAGAGGAGAATTTTTGGAATGTTCACATTGTGCCTGATGAACGACGGAAGCATCACTTATCGAAAACACAGCCATTTCGGATCAGGAACTCTACCCTCTAAATGCCAAGACTGTCTGAAAATGATCGGTGGAGGGCCATTGGGATGATTGAATCCGGAACCTCGCAGAGGGAAGTTGCTCATCGCCTGAATGTCCACCGAAACACCATTTGGAACTTATGGCAGCGTCATCAGCAGACAAGACATGTCAGAGACCGTCCTCGCAGCGGCCGTCCACGAGTAACCACTCCCAGACAGGACAACTGGATTCGAACAACCCATCTCCGAAATCGATTCCAACCTGCAACCATAACTGCAAGAATGATACCTGGTTTGAGGCGACTGTCTCACAGACAATCCGTCGCCGTCTCCGTCATTTTGGCATTGTCCCACGTCGGCCAGCAAGACGTCCAATACTCACAGTACAACACCGACGACTGCGTCTACAGTGGGCACAACAACATCGACGGTGGATCCAACGTCAGTGGGATCTTGTACTCTTCACTGATGAATCAAGATTCATGCTTAACCGATGTGATAGTCGTTTACGTGTATACCGTCGACGTGGAGAACGTTATGCCAACAACTGTGTTCAGGAATTTGATCGTTTTGGAGGTGGTAGTGTCATGATTTGGGGAGGGATCACGGCTAGAAACAGAACAGATTTGCTTGTTATTGATGGAAATCTGACAGGTCAAAGATATCGCGATGAAGTGCTACGGCCATTGGTGGTACCGTTTTTGATGCAACATGGTCCCAGAATAACGCTGCAACATGATAACGCCAAACCACACGTTGCAAGGATTGTACAGCAGTATCTGATGCAACAACATGTCAATGTCCTGCCATGGCCAGCCAGATCCCCAGACATGTCCCCAATCGAGCATCTTTGGGACGAGATGGATCGACGTTTGCGGCGGTTGGATAACCCGCCAGCTGCACTCCAAGAATTGCGACAACGTCTACGTCAGATTTGGAATGACATCCCACAGCAATTTCTGGCACATCTGATTCGGTCCATGCGCCGGAGATGCGTTGCTTGCATCATGGCACGAGGAAGTCACACCCGGTATTGAAGTGTGAAGGTCACAATTGGTTAGACGTCAGACAAGTGCTTCATGACGCATGAAAATGACATTTTTCGTTTTGAGTGATGTTGGCACTGAAAAGTCAGTGTTTCTCCTGTTAAATAAACATATTGATTGCATTGAGATCTTTGCGTGTCATTTATAACATACACATAAATGGTGTCACAGAAACTTTTGTTGCTGAGTATAGATGGCCTGGTTTTTGCAAATATAATATAGGCTATCTTTTTATAACTGCCAGCATATTCTAATCAGAATATCAATTTAAATTACTAGTCTAATAGTACGTATCTCAAATTTCATTGTAAATGACAGTCTTGATAAGCATTGAAACCTTCCTGTGGTGCATATGATGCAACTGAACTTGAATTTTGAAATTTCCAGCACTAGCAACAATAGTCTCTTCTGATATTTGCATGACAGTGGATCTTTATCGGGCAGTTGAGGTTGCTGTTGGCCAAACAAACCGCTCTTCGGGGGATTGTCTGTTTTTTTTCAGCCGACTTGTACCTCTAAACACTGCAGTGAAAGAGGCAATTTAGGGGCTATACTGCGTTTAAAGATTGGGTTGGCTTGTTAAACTCAGAAGTGACACCCTTGCGTCCTAGTAAAAACAACAAATCTATTTCTTTCAAAGTCCCAAGAGCGGAACATCAATGTGTATTCCATACTTTCATAAAGGCCATAAAATAACAGTCGAAAATATCATTCTATGTTTATGGAAACTGTGTTTTGGGGTTTAATTTACTAATGCAATCGTGTCAAAAGTTTGAAAGTTGTTTGGGTGGTTTTCATGTAAGTGGAATATTCTAAACCTTATGAGAGATGAGATTGTTAGGCATTTTGGTCATTCATTAATGTCAGGAGTGGCCATTACCATAGAATTCAAACTAAGCTACTAAAAGGTTGGAGTTATAATTGGTAAACAACTGTGGTAAAAGGGATCAATTTTATCATCTCATTGCTTGGGTGAACATTTGAAGTTACCAGATAAAACCAGCAAAATGGGGGGCGGGACAAGTACAGAAACTGCACCGTAGACTGAAAGCTTTCCTTTTTGCATAACTGATGACGCACACATCACTTTGCATAACCTAACATTGGGTTAAGCAGTTCAGTATTCATGCGAACGGCAAATCGTTCACGCAAAGATTTGAAAAATTAAGACCTGCTTGCATCCTATTCTGGAGGAGTAGCAATACTTCCAGTCTCTTCATGCTCCTGAAACCAGGGTCAAGCACCATCCTGATGAGCCACTCGGCTCGGAACAGACTTCCTGGTACCTACTGCAGTGTTGTCTGTTGTAAACCTATGGTTTACTCTGTGTTTTAAACCTCAGTTTAATGTTTACCCAAATATCTGTTCATGTTGCACTGAAGTTAAAGTAACAAATAAAACCACAAAATAGACTTTTAGCATTTTAACATTTAAACGGTTAACTGTGTTCACAGTGATACAGAAAAGGTCTGTGTAAGTCTGCTAAACATCGCATTGATGGCTTGTGAAGGGGCTTTGGCATAGGTCTTGAGTGCGTGTTTCCCCGGTAAAATGCTGGATTTGAGAGGGAAATCTTGCAGTACTGCAGTGTGAAGTTTACTAACGGAATATACCTGCTCTGTCTCCTGGAAGTTGCCTGATAAATCCATCTCCAGCCTTGTAAAGTACTACTACTCCTGGAAAAAGACTCGCTCAAGGACCAGCCTGATGGATCGACAAGCCAGAAAGCTTGCAAGCCGAAATAACCAGGACGAAAGGTGCAACTGGCTGGGAGCTTACAGATTTTGAGATGCTCTTTAATTGCTAAAATTAGGAAAAATGAAAACTCACTTGCATTTTTTATCAAAACAGTGATGAGGAAATGGAAGAAGCCAATCCCATTGAAGCGAATGACAGTGATTATGACCCTACCAAGGAGACTAAGAAAGAGGTATCATCAGCTTCCTTTGCTATAGTACGTCAACATATTATTTCATATGACATCATCATATTGCATATTACATCATCAGCTTTGTCTTGCATATTGCATCATCTTACAATGGCATATTACATTTTTATTCAAAGATTTGTTGCGAGATGATCTGCTCAAATACTGAGATGAGTTTTTTTGCAATTTTCTTTTTCCGTCTGCTACTTCAAGGTCAGCACGCTAAAACTACTGTTTCCCCGAATGCATTAATGTTCCACAGCTACAAAATGCAGTGCAGTCTGGGAAATGAAGTCTGTGAGGATCCTGTTCCTTTTTCCGTCTTCAGAGCATGTGCTGTTTCATAAACATAATGTCTCGCTGTTTTTTTGTGTTTGTTGTTTTCAGACTCACACGGAAACGCTGGCTCCCGCTGCTAAGATTGGTCTGGGGCGGCGAGAGCACCAGACACTGCAGCACAGGCATCACTCCCAGAGAGCCAAGTGCCGGCCGCCAAAGGGCATGTTCCTCACGCAGGAAGATGTGCTGGCGGTTTCCTGCGGCACCACTGCTGCTAACTCTGTGCTCAGGCAGCTGGACATGGAGCTGGTGTCTTTAAAGAGACAGGTACTACCCTTTCATACCTCTCCACTATAGAGACAGGTTCTGCTCTTTCAGTACTCTGCTCTGTGCTTGTTCACAGCTCTCTGCTCTTTCATTGCTCTCTGCTCTGTGCTCATTCAGTACTCTGTGCTCTTTAGTTATTCGCTGCTCTCTGCTAATTCTCTGCTCTCTGTTGACTCCTGAGTCGAAGGCCCTCAGTGATTGCTGGCTGCTGCTATCCTGCTGCCCTCATCCGGTCCTAATCCGGTTCTACCCCATCCTGCCTCACTGCTTCCTGGAGCTTCAGATGCTACTACATGGACTTTATGATGAAGATTATTAGGGCTGGCGCGATTCTGAATCGATTTTTTTTTTAAGGCATAGTACCACTACCTGCTATCATGGGGCGAACATCCAAGCTTTCCCTTTTCCTTCATTTAACCAGACACAGGTTGAACGAAAGTGCCAAACATCAAAGGGCATCTGAAATGCTTCCGGGAAAAAAAACTTCACTGACATCAGTTTTTTTCGGCGACTTGATGCACGGACCCAAGTAAAGGACTACAGAATTGTGTCCTGTTAACAAATTAGGCTACTCAACGAAAATTAACCTGTTCCAGTTTACTTAGCAATCAAATGGTATGTGCGTTTACTCTCTAAGTTGAATGAGTTGAGCTGTTTATTAGTCCCCTACCGGAAACGGAAGGGACTATTGGATTGCATTCCGTCCCGTCAGTCCGTCCGCATTCGTGTCTGCTCCATAACTTCAATACCTTATGACCTAGGAACATCAAAGTTGGTTTGTGGATGCATCGTGGGGAGAGGGTGTGTCATGTACCCTTTTCAGGTCACTTTGACCTACTTTTTAGGAAATATAATATGCATACACCGGTAGGGGACTAGTATTGTGCAGCAATACGACATTCGCCGATAGGCGGTGCACTTGTTAGTCCCTTACCGGAAACTAAGGGGACTATAGGATTGCACCCTGTCCGTCAGTCCGTCCGTCCGCATTCGTGTCCGCTCCATAACTTCAATATCGTATGACCTAGGAACATCAAAGTTGGTGGGTGGATGCATCTTGGGGAGAGGGTGTGTCATGTACCCTATTCAGGTCACTTTGACCTACTTTTTAGGAAATATAATATGCATACACCGGTAGGGGACTAGTATTGTGCAGCAATACGACATTCGCCGATAGGCGGTGCACTTGTTAGTCCCTTACCGGAAACTAAGGGGACAATAGGATTGCACCCTGTCCGTCAGTCATATGCGGTATGCATATGCACTTGTTATGCGGTGCACTTGTTAAGGTGTGATTGCTGCATTTTGAAATTTAAATGGCCATAGAACAGCACTGGTTGAACACGATTGCCATTCCCTCAGAATTTCATTCCCTTGTGATAATTTATATCTCACATTCACGTTTCATCCGTTTTTCAGAATGTTTTCCACTAGTGCTGCATGATTTGGTAAAAAGTGCGATTGTGATTATAGTGGACCATATTTGCGATTACGATATGATTTTTCTTTTTTTTTTTATGATATCTTGAGCCTACTTGCTTTGTTATCAAGGAGAGTGCAGAGAATAATGGTGATTTTGTAGGGTATTTTTTTCAACTGAAAAAATGCAAACATTAAGGTGCATAAAAATACAAAATTAGTTTATAGCACCGTTTTCAAAATAACATTTTCCATAAAAGAGGTTTTTCCTTTTTGAAAATCAGGATATTTTTTGGAGAGGCAAATGCAGTGGCACTATTGTAAACTTAGATGCCTTTCTGCAGGCATTTTTGTAAACCTGTTAAGTACTACTTAATACAAAAAGCAAAAGGTTTGTACAGAACCCTTATAAAAATAAAGGCATTTCTGCAAAGTACAAAAGCAGTGGCACCATTGGGCTTTAGCGGATTTCAGTGTCTCTTTGGCTTTACTTTGCTTGGCTTTAATCACACCTATTCCTTATGCTTCTCTCTGTGCTGTCCCAAGTGTTGATACAGATTGGTAGTGTTGCCGCGGGATGTGGAGATTTTAACTTTGCAAGTTTTACACGTCTTATTCTGTTCAAGGTCGCCGTTCCTGAAATTAATGTATCGCCATATGCTGAGATGCAGAGTCTCACGCCCTCGGCCTAAGTCTCGCGCATTTTTTTCTTTTTTTTTGCTTATTCACCGTAGTCCGCAATTGTTCAATGAACGCTTATTAATGAGATTCTCATGCGGAATTAAAATCCTTGTGCATTGACGTTTCAGTTTCACTTGCATAAAGGTGGACATGATCGTTTGAATTGTTTAAATGAAACAAGAACATTTGAAACGTCTTTATGCAATTCCATTGCTTTCAATCCCTCAGTAAAGACAAGCATGAGAGTCAATCGATTCCCGTGTTACTAGTGGGGAAATCCAACGTAATGCACGTGAAACTGATTTACATAATGTACAATGACTTAAATTCTGCGAGTGAATTTCTTCAGTGCGCATTGATAGAATAATTGCTGAATGAGATACAGGAACGTGAATGCCACTAAGAGGCGAGACACTCACGCCTAATCTCTGCATATGATAGTAGATGTTGCGGGGTTTTTTTCCGACACGAACTCTTTCTCAGCCTGGGCTTGCTCACGCTCCTGTTCGTGATTTTATTCGGCGTCAATGTTAGTCTCTGAGAACTGTAGCGAGTAGTCATGTGACCTTACCTGCTGCACAGACCACGGCTGCGTGTCAATAGTTTTTTTCGCTGGGGAAAGTTCCTAACTCCTGAAAACTGATCCGGAAATGATTACGTGCCGTGACAACTATGTTAAGAGCCTTCGAATTCTTTAAATGTTAAGGAACAGTGTTTCAATGCTTCGTAATTTACCTCCTTTAGCATAGGGAACACAGACGCATCCTTTTCGAAAAGAAAGGAGATAACGCCATTTCACAGTTCTGCACAGCAGCACTATTTAAAGGGGCAACTATTCATCTGACCAATCGCGTAAAAAAACGTATGGGACCCCATCATGTTCACCTTGCCTTCTTTAATTGCGTTCAGATTTTCTTATTAGCACGGTTGTATTCCTAATTCCATGTTAAACCCTTCCTTTATCTTCAGGCGTTTTCCACGTAGATTAAAGAAAAATTGTGTGGAATTATTCTATAGGACGTAATTTTTGTCTTCTCCGACGCAGCCCAGGATAGCGCTTGTGGGCATAACGTCAACAGACTCCATACAATTAAAGGAGACGTAGTCATGTTCACTGGCAGCACACGCTTATTTAGATTGAATCGCAAATCGCCGCCTTTTTTGCGGTTATGCAATCGCACTGCTTGACATTGCGATTGCAATTGCGATTAGATGAATCGTGCAGCACTATTTTCCACCTTGTGTATTTTTTTAGATGCTTAAAATCCAGGGCAATCTCATAACAAATCTGTTAAATTAATCTGTAATAATGTCCTAAAATGCTACAATGAGAGATGCAATTCAGAGGAAGATTTTTTTTTTTAATTATTCAAATTATTCGCATTCTTTCACTCAAACACTGTAGCCTAGTTAGGTTTGTCTGCTTTTCACCATCACATCTTAATTGTTATAGGCCACTGAATTGCATGATTGTTATTTAGGACAAGTACACGGGAGCAGATCTAGGGAAGGGCGGAGCACCTGCAATTAGCGAAATCTAAACTCAGGCTTCTAGCGGACAGCATTTTAAATAGTTTAAGTCGCTTCAGGTATGTTTCAAGAAATTACACGTGACCCCATGACGGCAAGTGGTCTTATCACATATAAAAAAAATCCTTGTTCAATATCGCCTCATCCCAACTCTTCATTTGATCTCTCACTGTAGTATTTTCAAGAGATCTATAATTTTTCTTCAGGTTTTTCTTCAGATCGCCCTTTCTACACAAGGTAGAAAACATTCTGAAAAGCAGATGAAATATGAATGTGAGATATAAATTATCACAGTCGCATGAAATGCCGTGGCAATGGCAATGTGTTCATGTTGTGCTGTTCTATGGCCATTTAAATTTCAGAATGCAGCAATCAAACATGTTGTCTTAATAAACAACTCTACTCATTCAACTTAAAGAGTAAACACATCCACCATTTCAGTGCCAATCAAGCAAAGTAAACTGGAACAGGTTACTTTTCTTGGTTAATAGGAGGCGATTCTGTAGTCCTTTATTTGGCTATGTGCAGCATGTCGCCGAAAAATACTGATGTCAGTCAAGTTTTTTCCGGAAGTATTTCACATGCCCTTTGATGTTTGGCACTTTTGGTCAACCTGCGTCGGGTTTAACAAAGGAAAAGGGAAAGCTTGGATGTTTGCCCCATGGCAGCAGGCGGTGGTACTACGCCGTAAAAAAGAATCGATTCAGAATCGCCCCAGCCCTAATAATTTACATTATTATCCCCCCGGCATATAATGCGGGGGGGATATATGGGTGTAGTTGTCCGTCCGTCTGTCTGTGAACATTTCATTTTGGGAGCATAACTTGAAAACCGTTCCATATTTCTTAACAAAACTCGGTGTACACATTAATCATGACCTGAATTGGTGCCTTTTGCTAACCCGAAGATGTGGGGCCGGAGGGATATGTCATCTCCTGACGGCTCTTGTTTTATTAGTCTTTATTCCAGCTTCATTAATTAGCCTGCTGGCCAAGGATGTGCTCCCCCCACTACAGCCCTGTTCTTCCTGAGAT
The DNA here is from genome assembly GCA_029721435.1 of Gymnothorax reevesii. NCBI lineage: Eukaryota > Metazoa > Chordata > Actinopteri > Anguilliformes > Muraenidae > Gymnothorax > Gymnothorax reevesii. The sequence continues at coordinate 45,459,295 of CM056592.1, forward strand.
TTCCTTCGAATGTGGATCTTCTCACCACTGTTGGATGTTTCTCCTTACTGGCAGTCTTTTTTTGGCTCATTTCCTGTTTTGGGGATTGGACTGGGCACTGCTCTTTTTGCTCTGTGAAGCATCTTTGTGACTGTCCGTCTGTGAGAAGTGTTATGCACATAAATTGAATGGAGCTCCTTGATATTTTCTCTGTCACTGTTCTTTCCTCATTTGCTGCTGTCTGCTGTGTACTTTCTCACTGCTTGGTGATTATTTAGTGCTCTCCTCTGATCACTGCTTATGCTAATTTGTTGCTCTGTTTTTAGATTTTTTTTTTTTTTTGCCTCCGTGAACTTGTTTGCTGCTCTCTGCTGAAACTGATGTTAAACAACAAGTGATGAAACGTTCTTCTCTCACCCCTCTCTCTTGGCGCATTCTCTGCTCTTTCTTCCTTTTCTGGTCTTTGCTCTATGCTCAGGTTCAAAATGCAAAGCAGTTAAACAGCGGTCTGAAGCAAAAGATGGACACTGGAATTGAGGACTTCAGGGTTCCTGAGGTAACATGTTTGAATCATAAACAAGGTTAGAACTGCGAGACTGCCGCCTTGGCTGGGAGCATTGAATGGTTGTGTTATTTCTAGGATGTTATGTCCAGGGAGAAATTGCATCAATTTAAGTCTATGAAAATGTATCTAAGTCATTGAATTTTCCTTTTTCTTTTTTTTTTCTGTAGTGCAACCAGAAAGTAAATGCCCGCTGGACCACAGATGAGCAGCTTCTTGCTGTTCAAGGTATATGTGGCCTTGAAATCAGTCAGAAATGCCATTGATATTATTTTTTTTAGGAGTATAACGGTGCATGTATTCGTCCCAAACTGTCTCAGTACGGACGTCACGGTTCGGTTCTTGCAGTCATACTGCGTATATGTCTGAGCAGGGGGAAGAAAGGTCAGTGACAGTGCCAGCAGTATACACACTCCAGTCCAGGTGGTGGTAATTGGCGTAAAAGTTGTATGTTTCCGCCATTAAACAGTAACTACAGAGGAAGAAAATGAGCTACTAAGACACGGTTTACACTTTGTTTTAACCAGTGGCAGCTGGTGAACTGGCGATAGGAGGCTCAAGACAATCCCTTAAAATTAATGATTGGTCTCAACCTTTTTTAAATCATTTGTTTAAATTGCCTAACAGAAAAACGTTGTCAATTTATGCCGCGGGCTTATGATAAAATGGTGCTAACGAGAACGAGGACGGAGACTGCGTGAACTGGACAATGAAGAGAAGCACTGATGTTCGTGGTTGGACTGCAAGCGAAACCAAATGCCTCATTGCAATTTGGACTGAGAATTCTGTCCAAAGAAAGCTGGATGACTCCTCTATCGTATGAACTGCGCACCGGTTCTTAGCGGAAGTGACATAGTAAGCAACGAAATCCGATCACAAGCGGTCAGTTTAACACCAGGTGTTAACAGCAGTATGTCCGCTGGACCACTGTGATCTGATCACCTGAAACGCATATTAAGACCAAGTGTAAATGCGCCCCATGACTCCTTCAGATGACACACTGGAGTTACAGGACCCCCCTGCCTCTTTTACATCCACTGTGTGGGAAAATTTTTGATATTCCCAGTGGACTACAGTAGCAGTATGGTCCACGAGGGGCTTTGATTTGGAAGGGCAACGTGAAAAAATTGGCAAAATGTAAAATTTTCACAGTTACAACTTTGAAAAATCCAAAGTATGTAATGACTCAAAGAAATATGCCATTGACACTAGTAATAAATGAGGAAAACAAAGAATTTGGTTCTTGGCACATAAAATACTTCAAAAAGGGGAACGTTAATTTTCCTTTAAAAATTGCAGACAAACTTACAAACGTGAACAAGCCTTTTTATAAACAAGAACGTATCGGACCATTGCGGCTGGCTAGCAAGCTGCGTGCGCAGTATAGCGATTGAGAACTCCCTCTGCAATGACGATGCTAGACTCACATAATGCGAACCTTTGCATGTATTGTAAACTTCCCAACTCTGTTAACATGCTGTTAACTACAGAGCCCAGAATGTGCAATGACATTAAAAAAAATTATTTTTTGGCCAGGAGATGGAATTCGCACCCTCAATTTAGTTGACTCGTTCCCATGATTTAGTTAACCGGTCGCCACAGGATCTGAGTTCCCATGATTTGGTTAATTAAAGGCCACTAGATGCATTGCAAGTCCTTCCTCAATTTAATCAGGTCTTTCCCATGATTATGTGAACTCAAATTGAAGGAACTAGTTCTGTCACGTGGCCACAAATAGTGTGAACGACCTGTATCTCGAGGCCAAATAGAAATGTACTTTTGTCCCACGTCATTGTACGTCCAGGGCTCTGCAGTTACCTACTCTGCGAACAAGCACTTCAAGCATCTGATATACGGCTAGGCTACTAGTCTGGATATCTGTGAAGAGCTGCTGGCCATTGTTCATGCCTTGTGATCTCAGTTATTCCTCAATCGCTGACTTCACTTTAAACACACATATTTGGGCATCAGAGAAAATATAATTTATTTAATTAGTAATGTACTTCAGTAAAAAAAAAAAAAAAAAAAAAAAGAGATCCTATGAACTACTGAGACCACCATTTTTGCCTTGTCAGAGTCCATTTCTATTCATAGCTTTAATGAAATTTTAAACTTTCAAATTTGTGATGTATTGAAACACTGACAATTTGCGTTGCTAAAAAAAATGAATGGACTCTCCACAACAGTATCTATGAATGGCCGCAGTCATGATTAATCACCCCATGAAACCCATTCACCATGGTCGAGCAGTTCTGCCAAGTCAAGATTCATGACTGATCAGTCATGTCCCTCATGACTATCTGAAGAGTCTTTACTTGATCAATTAAAAAATTCTTTCAAAGGTCAAATTGGTAAAAAATGTTGTCTAAAAATGCTTGAATGGGCTGCCCCGGTGGCTCATCGGTCTAAGCACGCACACCATAAAGGCTGTGTACTTCCCGCTGTGACCCAGGTTCGATTCCAGTTCGGGTCATTTGCCGCATGTCTTCCTCATTCTTCTCCCCAACTTTCCTGTCTTACCTCCACTGTATTACTATCAAATAAAGGAAAAAATCCAAAAAAACAATTTTTAAAAATGCTCAAATAACAGACAACAGATAACATCAGACAGCATCTAAAACCCCGGAGCTTCTAGCTGTTTTCTCGCTGTACCGAACCATGACCCCAAAACCGAGCTGCGTACAGAACCGTGACTTCTGTGTACTGTTACACCCCTGTTTGTTTTACATATCACAAAATTGCATGAAAAAAGGAATTCAATAGTTCTGTGTGTTACAAAGCGGATGATGGCATTTGGAGCAATGGTGTGACTATAACTTTGCGCTTGACCACGTTTCCCAGGGGTCCGGAAATATGGGAAAGACTTCCAGGCAATTGCGGACGTTATCGGTAATAAGACGGTTGGGCAAGTAAAGAATTTCTTCGTGAATTACCGCCGGCGCTTTAATCTGGAGGAGGTGCTGCAGGAGTGGGAGGCGGAGCAAGGGACGCAGTCCTCTCGCGGTGACAGCGCCCCCTTTGGTGAAGAGGGAAAGAACAGCTCTGGCACAACATCAGGGAAGAGCACAGACGAGGAAGAGGAAGAGGTGCTACTGTGTTCCCCCTATACATTCAATATCCTGAGGAATGCAGCTATAATAATAATTTAAGTGTGATTGCCTGGGGCTATGTTACAAAGTAGGACATTTAATTGGATTTTTTGCAGTTAAAATGCAAATGCGGTTATCATGAAAATTCTGTCAATTTGCTTTGTGAAACACACAAATGATGCAGTGCTTAGTACAGCGCCCTCCATAATTATTGGCTTGGTTAAGATGTGTTAAAAGCCTTAAAATAAATTCAATTTTTATTGCAGAAGCAAACTCTCTCACTGAAAATTGTAGAAAAATGTAACCTTCCAGTCAAGTAAATTTTACGGGTAAAAAAAAATCCCTGACTAAGAAATAAATATTTTTCATAAAATCACTTGTTCCACAATTATTGGCACCCCTAACAATTCCTAGGAAATAAATGTAATTGAAGTATTTCTGTCATTTCTACAGTAGTTTACAAAGTTGATCAGAGTATCTAGGAACATTTAATTAGTAAATCATCACTTCCTTTTTCCCTGGGGTATAAATATGATGTGACACAGAGGCCATTTCTCTTATCCACTCTTCAACATGAGAAAGACAAAGGAACACACCATTCAAGTAAGGCTGATGTGTGTGGACCATCACAAGTCAGGCAATGGTTACAAGAAAATAGCCACTCGCCTGCACCTGCCTATATCTACTGTCAGAGGAATCATTATGAAGTTTAAAACAACTGGAAGAGTGGTAAACAGGCCTGGACGACGCAAGGTTATTTTGCCACCACACACAGTGAGGAGGATGGTAAGAGAAATAAGAAGTTTTCCAAAGCTCACTTAAAGAATTGCAACAAATGGTAGCATCTTGGGGTCACAAAGTCTCCAAAACAACCATCAGGTACTATCTACATTCCAACAAGCTGTTTGGGAGGCATGCACGATCTCACAGTCATAAACGCAAACGTCTGGAGTTCGCTAAACGGTACTGGGACTTCAACTGGGACCATGTGCTTTGGTCAGATGAGACCAAGATAGAGCTTTTTGGCAACAAACATTCTAAGTGGGTCTGGCGGAACACAAAAGATGAGTATGCAGAAAAGCACCTAATGCCCACTGTGAAGTACGGGGGAGGATCGGTGATGCTGTGGGCCTGTTTCTCTTCCAGAGGCCCTGGAAACTTTGTTAGGGTGCATGGCATCATGAATGCTTTGAAATACCAGGATATTTTAAATCAAAATCTGGTGGCTTCTGCCCGAAAGCTGAAGATGGGCCGTCACTGGGTCTTTTTGCAAGATAATGACCCCTAAACATGTGGCCAAACCTACACAGAAATGATTCACCAGACACAGAATCAAGCTCCTCCCATGACCATCTCAGTCTCCAGACCTCAACTTCATTGAAAACCTGTGCAGTGAGCTGAAGAGGAGAGTGCAGAGGAGAGGACCCAGGTTGCTGGATGATTTGGAGAGATTGTGCAAAGAGGAATGGTCGAAGATCCCTCTTTCTGTATTCTCCCATCTTGTGAAACATTGTAGGAGAAGATTATGCGCTGTTTTGTTGGCAAAAGGGGTTTGTACAAAGTATTAACATCAGGGGTGCTAATAATTGTGGCACACATGATTTGATGTAAAAGAATAATTTCTTAATGTGGGATTTTTTTTCCCCACTGAACAAATGCACTTGAATTAAAGGTTGGATTTTCCTCTTTTTTTTTTCCATTGTGGTCCTATTTCATTTTTTTTTTTAAAAACTGAATTTATTCAAAGCAAAAGAACCAGGGGTGTCAATAATTATGGAGCGCGCTGTATTTGGTTACAGTTTGTGGATGTCATTTCCCCAGGTCGTAAATAAAATGTTCAATATACTTGTCCATGTGCACTGGGCTTTTTAAACATTTTGTTATATAAATTTGCCATCTCAAATCCCACCCGAATCTAGAACGCGCAGTTGGTGAACTATGTACAAGGCTTGCTCGTATGCGACCCCTAGCTGCCAATTCAGGAGAGTGTAGACAGTTCGCGGCTCTCCTCTGAAGCATGCGCCTGTTAGCCACCGCTTCTTATACACTCATTGAATCTTCGCAGTTCATTACGAGGGCGGAGGATACCCGAACATGAACAGCCTTAGAATATTCTTGACGAGTGCCCGTCTGGCCAGCAGGAGGCGCTTGTGCAACGAACACTGCAACTAATATTTTCCCTTTCCCACAGTCCCTTCCCAATTTGCAACCCTCTAGCGCAATGGCCAATTGTGGACTACTCTGAAAAAGCTGCCCACCACTGCCGGGTGGTACAAAGCGGGGATCGAACCCGTGATGTGATAGTAAAGCATCGCATTGCGAAGCAGAGGTGACTGAGTGCTTTTACAACCCCAATTCCGAAATAGTTAGGACAACGTGTAAATTGTGAATAAAATGAAAACACAACGACTTTCAAATCACACCAGCCAGTATTTTATTCACAATGGAACAGAGATAACATAGCAAATTTTGAAACTTAGAAATTTTACAATTTCATCCACAAAATTGGCTCATTTCAAATTTGATGGCTGCTACAGGTCTCAAAAAAGGTGGGCGAGTGGAGGCGTCTGGGCATTGAGGAGACGAGTTTTTTGAGTTTAGCCATTGGAATTTGATCCCACTCTTGTTTAGTACAGGCTTTCATCCGCTGGAGATTTTTGGGTCTCCTTCGATGGACTTTTCATTTAATTATGCAGAACAATTATGTTCTCAATCGGTGAAAGATCAGGACTTCAGGCAGGCCAGTTCTGCACACGGACTCTTCTGCTATGAAGCCATGCTGTTGAATTAGCTGTAGTATGTGGTTTTGCATTGTCCTGCTGAAATGCACAAGGCCTTTCTTGGAATAGATGTTGTCTGGAGGGGAGCATATGTTGCTCTAAAACCTTTATATACCTTTCAGCATTCATGGTGCTTTTGAAAACATGCAAGTGTCCAACCTTATGTACTAATGCATCCCCATACCATCAGAGATGCTGGCTTTTGAACTGAACGCTGTTAACAGGAGGGGCGGTCTTTCTCCTCTTTAGCCCAGAGGACACAACGCCCATAACTTCCAACAAAAATGTTGAATTTGGACTCGTGTGACCACAGGACACTTTGCCACTTTGCTACAGTTCATTTTAAATGAAACCTGGCCGACAGAACACAGTGGTGCTTCTGGATCATGCTCAACAATGGCTTCCTTTTTGTTTGAAGGAGTTTTAGGTGGCACCTGTAGATGGCACGGCGAACTGTGTTTACAGACAGTGGTTTCTTGAATTATTCCTGGGCCCCATTCAGTAATGTCAGTGACAGAATCATTCTGGTAAGTGATGCAGTGGCGTCTGAGGGCCAGAAGATCACAGGCGTCCAGTAAAGGTCTTCAGCCTTGTCCCTCAAGCACAGAGATTTCTCCAGTTTATCTGAATCTTTTGATGATGTCATGATCTGTCAATGATGAGACCTTCAAAGCCTTGGCAATTTGACGTTGAGGAACATTGTTTTTAAAGTATTCCACAATTTTTTTTACTGGCCATCTTTACTTCTGAGAGACTCGGCCTCTCTAAGACCTTGCTTTTATAGCCAATTATGTTACACGCCTGATGCCAGTTAGCTTAATTACTTGCTCAATGTTCTTTAAGCTGACTCTCTTATATATTAATTGCTTTTTCAGCCCTTTTTGCCTGTGTCCCAACTTTTTTGAGAAATTTTCAGAAAATTTGAAATAAGCTCATTTTGTTAATGAAAATGGAAAATGTCTCAGTTTAACGTTTGAAATGTTAACTATATCCTATTGTAAATAACATATTGGCTCATGTGATCTGGAAGTAATTGTATTTTGACTTTATCAACAATTTACACTTTGTCCCAACTATTTCGGAATTGGGTTGTAGTAAAAATTAAAAGTACCTAGGCCAATAAAGAAAATTAACAGTTTGTGGATATTCTGCAAATGTAATTGTGGTTGGAACAAAAACCAGAATGGGAACCACTTGTATTGGTAGCTAGTATTCCGGGGATAGCTGTAAATGTTTGTTTCTGTGCTTTTCAATATAGACTCATTGTGATGCCTTGGAGAATGAATTACATTCACACGGCCAGATACTCTTTACATTAAGAAGAAATTTCATGATAGCATTGCAGAATGGGCTAGCTAGGTACTACTTGTGTCGAATCCGCTGATCTGACTGAGTGATGATTTTGTATTTTGCCACAATTTGGGATGATTTTTGTGCACATATCTCTCCTGGGTAAGGCCAAGAAGAAATTCAACGATACTGTTACTACCAGTAAGCTAGTAGGATCGATAGGTAGTTCGCGCATCAAATTCATATAGCTTCTAGTTTGATTAAATACACTCTTATTATATCCCCGAATGCCGTTCCGGGGGATATTATGTTTTTGGTCCGACCGCCGCCGCAGCTGCATTATGTGTAAACGAGATAACTTCAGTAATATTTCAATTACAAATTCCAAATTTTGCACATAAGTAAGTATTATAAAGAGGAAGAATGATTCGATTTTGGACTATTTACTATTTCTACATTGGCCACCAGGGGCCAAAAACTGAAAAAATCACTGTTCCGCGATAACTTCAGTAATATTTCAATTACAAATTTCAAATTTTGCATGTAAGTAAGTATCATAAAGAGGAAGAATTGATTTGATTTTGGACAATTTACAATTTCTAGATTGTCCACCAGGGGCCAAAAACTGAAAAAATCACTGTTTTTATCATATCTCTATTTGTCCGTTTGATCAAGTGCAAATGAAAGGTCATGGCCTGAGGATGTGTCCCACGATGACACTATTCCTGTTTGGTTCAAAATTTTGACACAAGATGGAGCTTTGTCACAAAGTTCACCATTTTTGCTATATCTTTGGAACTATTTCTCCAATTGACATGAAACTATGTGCAACTGCAAGGTTATGACCTCATAACGTGTCACATGATGACATCATACCTGTATGGTTCAATATTTTGCCACCAGGTGGCGCTTTGTGATGGAAAATTACCATTTTGGCCGTATCTTCAGAACCATTTGACCGATTGACCTGAAATTAAGTTCAAATGATAGTCTATTCAAGATCTATTCAAGGATTGGGGAATTGGAGGATTGGGGATGTTCGGAGATATACCCCCAGCCATCGCCTCCAACAGCATTAGCCTAGTTTGGTATGACATGATTAAGTACCCAATACTCATGAACAATAACGACTTGGTTATCATTGTGGCGATTCTTTTTTTTCTGGCCCTGAGTGGGGCCAGTTGGTGAATTAAACTTTCACCAAATTCTGTAGGGAGTACAGGAAACGCATCTTTCTCATCAACAAATGCTTTCGCTGCAGTTGTTCTGTTCTTATAGAGAAATTATGCGATTGTTTGATTGTATCGCAATTACAGATTCAGCAGACTGTTCAACATCAGCACCAGCCGTCTTGATTATTTATGAAAATACAAAACCCAAAGCCAGTGAACTTGGCAGGTTATGTAAATCGTAGATAAAAACAGAATACAATGATTTGCAAATCCTTTTCAACTTATATTCAATTGAATACACTGCAAAGACGAGATGTTTTAATGTTAAAACTGAGAAACTTTTTTTTTTTTTTTTGCAAATAATCATTAACTTAGAATTTAAAGGCAGCAACACATTGCAAAAAAGTTGCCATAGGGGCCTTTTTACCATTGTGTTACATCGCCTTTCCTTTTAACAACACTCAGTAAACGTTTGGGAACTGAGGAGACCAATTTCTGAAGCTTTTCAGGTGGAACTCTTTCCTATTCTTGCTTGATGTACAGCTTCAGTTGTTCAACAGTTCGGGGTGTCCGTATTTTACGCTTCATAATGCGCCACACATTTTCAATGGGAGACAGGTCTGGACAACAGGCAGGCCAGTCTTGTACCCGCACTCTTTTACTACGGTGCCATGCTGTTGTAAGACGTGCAGAATGTGGCTTGGCATTGTCTTGCTGAAATAAGCAGGGGCGTCAATGAAAAAGACGTTGCTTGGATGGCAACATATGTTGCACCAAAAACCTGTATGTACCTTTCAGCATTAATGATGCCTTCACATATGTGTAAGTTGCCCATGCCTTGGGCACTAATACACCCCCATACTATCACAGATGCTGGCTTTTGAACTTTGTGCCTATAGTCTGGATGGTTCTTTTCCTCTTTGGTCCGGAGGACACGACGTCCACAGTTTCCAAAAACAATTTGAAATGTGGACTCGTCAGACCACATAACACTTTTCCACTTTGCATCAGTCCATCTTAGATGAGCTTGGGCCCAGCGAAGCCGGCGGCGTTTCTGGGTGCTGTTGATAAATGGCTTTCGCTTTGCACTGTAGAGTTTTAACTTGCACTTGCAGATGTAGCAAGGAACTGTAGTGACTGACGGTGGTTTTCTGAAGTGTTCCTGAGCCCGTGTGGTGATGTCCTTTACACACTAATGTCGGTTTTTGATGCAGTACCACCTGAGGGATCGAAGGTCACGGGCATTCAGTGTTGGTTTTCGGCCTTGTCGCTTGCGTGCAGTGATTTCTCCAGATTCTATGAACCTTTTGACGATATTATGGACCGTAGATGATGAAATCCCTAAATTTCTTGCAATAGCTCGTTGAGGAATGTTGTTTTTAAACTGTTCGACAATCAGCTCACGCATTTGTTCACTAAGTGGTGACCCTTGCCCCATCCTTGTTTTGTGAATGACTGAGCATTTCAGGGAAGCTGCTTTTATACCCAATGATGGCACCCACCTGTTCCCAATTAGCCCGTTCACCTGTGGGATGTTCCAAATAAGTGTTTGATGAGCACTCCTCAACTCTCTCAGTCTTTTTTGGCACTTGTGCCAGCTTTTTTGAAACATGTTGCAGGCATCAAATTCCAAATGAGCTAATATTTGCAAAAAATTACAAAGTTTACCTGTTCGAACATTAAGTAACTTGTCTTTGCAGTGTATTCAATTGAATATAGGTTGAAAAGGATTTGCAAATCATTGTATTCTGTTTTTATTTACGATTTACACAATGTGCCAACTTCACTGGTTTTGGGTTTTGTACTTGCAATGTCCTCATATGAAACCCACCCCATGTTGGATAACTGGTTGTGATTTGCCTGGAAAATTTGAATGGGAAGGTGGCAGGATGCATGTGCTAGAGCAAGTAAAAAATGAGCTTGCAGATTCATCTGGTTCCCAAGATCACGCGGGTTAATATTGCTGTTGCCCTGTCCATCTGTCCGTCCTTCTGTCTGTCAATGTTTTTGTTTGAAGAATATCTCAAATACTGTGATATTTTCACGCTGAACTTGGCACATGCATCAACCATGTGCTGGAGCAGTGCCTCTTGCTGTTTTTGAATTTTTATATTAATTGGCCACAGGCTGACGCCTTAGCCACAAACTTTACGTTTTGGCCATATAAGCACAATTGGGCTGTATCCAGATACCCTTAAATAGGCAATCCTTTTACTTTCCACTTCACTCTGACCTTGCTGGGAAATGTCACCTGGGTCAAGGTAAAATTGCTGGGAGATTTGAAAGGTACACTTCCAGTCAAAAGTTTTTGGACACCCCAATATTTTCTGTAATTGTTAAAATTTGTTATATTTTGTTGTTGTGTAATAGTCTCATGTTGGTTTTACAACAAGGTAGGAAAGCTGAAGCCCAATGTATAAACCATTTTTATCACAAATTAATGAAAACCTGGATCAGTCTTTTTGTCAGTATTTAAGCAGATCAGTAACAATGGTCTAATCCAGTGTTGCCCAAACCTCTCCTGCATGTTTCTGATCTCTCCCTGCTCCAGCACTGGCGATTCAAATGATCTATTTATCAAGCTGCTTCAGGATGTTGATAGCCAGTAGGGCTATTCTGATTCTGAATCGATTTTTTTGATCTTTTTAAGGCGTCGTACCACCACCTGCTGCCATGGGGCGAACATCCAAGCTTTCCCTTTTCCTTTATTAAACCTGACGCAGGTTGAACGAAAGCGCCAAACATCAAAGGGCATGTGAAATGCTTCTGGAAAAAAAAAATCTTGACTGACATCAGTATTTTTCGGCAACATGCTGCACGGAGCCAAGTAAAGGACTACAGAATCGTCTACTATTAACCAGTTAGGCTACTCTAAGAAAAGTAACCTGTTCTAATTTACTTTGCTTGATTAGCAATCAAATCGTGGATGCGTTTACTCTCTCACACTCTGTTTATACAAGGCCGGCTACTTTCAGAAACGAACATTCCACTGTTTCCGTTTTCTAAAATAATATGCACACCTATCAGTTTTCAGATAACTTTTCGTTTACACGTACCTGTGTACGTCATCAAGAGCATATCACACCTGTAGGTGGCAGTGTAACGATAAGCTCAAGTCCATGTTAGCCAATCAGAATCCCGGATATGGCAAGAACAGAAACGAATCACGATCATCCATGATTACCGCCTGACGTCGGCTGCCTAAAATTTCGTTTTTCTCAGTTTACATGCAAACTTGCAACCTAAGTTTTCCAAAATCTCCACTCTGGCCGAAGTTTTTGAAAAGAATCGTTTTCAGAGGATGATTCTTTGTTTTGTGTGTAAAAGAAGGGCACAAACGCAGGGAAATGTCTCCGTTTGTCAAAATAGCGCCGTTTACACGTACACGGTTATTCTGGCAAACGGAGACATTTCCCTGTGTTTATGCCCTTCACAGACAGTCCTAACAAAAATATTGTGTATTATTAAAACTTACCAGGTGGACCAGTTGGAGTATTTGTGTGAGTTCCTTGATAGGAAGATGCATTGATTGTGCCTACAAAGTTATACAACCCTAATTTGATTTAGAATATAATTGAATGACAGTCCCATTCATACCTGCCCTGGTACCTCTGCAAGGTCAATTATGTAGCAACACCCCAAGTCACTTTTTTTTTTTTTTTTGCAATATATGCTATAGAAAAACAGTGTATTTCTATTTTTAAGTTTTATTGCAGAAATCCAAAATTGGCTACAATAACATTTGCCAACAGACAGAACCAAATAGGTTAGCTTTTTAAATTTCAAGGTGGGACTAAGCCTACATCTCAGTGCAAAGAACATTATAATATGTGCCGTTCCAGCATCTAGTGCATTTTTTTAAATGTGCATTTTTATGGGGACATTCTGTGAAACTAACAAAAAAGCAAACAAAGAACAAAATTATTCGAGCTGTGCGTGCAAATGTCTGCCGTTGTCTCAAATGTAACGTGTTGAAACTGCGCCGCTCGGCGCACCGTTCATTCGGAGTTGTTTACAGAACGGACCTAAAAATCATAATGTGTTAAAACGATGCAAACTATTAACATATATATACTGACACCCAAGTCGATTTTAGCTCTGTAACCTAAGAAAAAATCTGTAGTCAAAAAATACTGTGAGAGTGAATTTTTACTTACTTTGTGGAAAACCAACTTCTCTGGTGATATCTCCCTGCAGCATGGATGAAAAGACTTTCAACTTCCCGGGCACGTGCATTACAATACTCATCGCATGCTGACGTGATGACATCACAACCGCATTGACCAATCAAGAGAAAACGAGCATGTTACGATTGTGACACGTTACAATTAAGGCTGCTCTCCCCCGAATTATCACACTCGTACGAAATGCCTTGGCAATGGCAATCGTGTTCATGCTGTGCTGTTCTATGGCCATTTAAATTTCAAAATGCTGCAATCAAACATGCTGTCTTAATAAACAGCTCTACTCATTCAACTTAGAGAGTAAACGCATCCACCATTTGATTGCTAATCAAGCAAATTAAACTGGAACAGCTTACTTTTCTTAGGGTAGCCTAATTGGTTAATAGGAGACAATTCTGTAGTCCTTTATTTGGCTCCGTGCAGCATGTCGCCGAAAAATACTGATGTCAGTGAAGTTTTTTATTTTTTTTTTTTCTTTCTTTCTTTCCCGGTAGCATTTCACATGCCCTTTGATGTTTGGCACTTTCGTTCAACCTGCGTCTGGTTTAATAATGGAAAAGGGTAAGCACGGATGTTCGCCCCGTGGCAGCCGGGGGTGGTACTACACCATAAAAAAAGATCGATTCAGAATCGCCCCAGTCCGAATAGCCAGCTGATCATTTCAATCACCTGCGCTGGATTCCTTGTGGATCTTTCTTGCAAATTTATTCTTTAAAATAAACAAGTACTGGGTTCCAGTGATTTCTTTGTTGTAAACATACATCTAAGATAAAGACTTGACCCGATCTGAGGGTGAGCAAAAACTTTTGACTGGTTGTGTACCTTGGAATATATTTGTGAAATTAGATATCCTTTCCCTCGTTATGTCATGAGCTCAACGGTGAATACAGCCCTTCGCAATTTGTCTGAAAACTTTGAGACCAACTGAAGCATCCGGTCGTTACAGCTGCCAAGGATTGTGGTCCGCATTCAGTCTTTCCTTTCTTACTGGGTTGGTCCGGTGTTTCCTTGTTGGAAGGAAGCAACCATGGAGGTAATTGCCTACTTTTCGCCATGAAATGGACAATTTGGACGCTCATTGCCGTAGCAACCAGCCAAATTATATGCGGTTCATGCGTATTTGCATGGAAGGTTTCTTGCTTTTCAGAGAATTTGGATGAAGCCCAGGTGTCAGGAACACAAATTTTTTTTTCTGGATTGTGTGGGTCCATGCAACTCTATCCGTGCAGCCACACTCATTTCTCATTTCTGATTGGGTGGATTTTCCGTCATTTTGAATTTATTAGAAAACCTTTACACCCCATGTGTTCTAACTCCCTACAACCAGTTCGCATGGAATTTGGGTCACAATCTTCAGGCCAAGATTTACTGTATTAATGGTATATGTAAAGAGGTTGTACATCAATGTGGTCACAGTTAGAAGGTTAATTTTGAGGGTGTGATTTCTATTACCATAACATGCTCTAAATCCTGGAGGAACACTCCAGACACCAACAAACTTGAGGTCATTTGACTCACGCCTACTAAATTGGGTCTAAATCCATACTGGGGATTTTGCAGACAAACTGTCTTAAAATGTATTGCCCAATCAACTTTAAATTCTATTATCTTCATGCAAGTAAAGGGTGCCATCGATGTCGATCGGTACCAGGCGATTGCTCTAAGAAGATGGCTGCTATCAGCCAGTCTCGTTTCAGCATCCCTTCTACTCACTGAGTGATCATCTATCAGTGTGAAACAAAATTCTTTAGGATGTGAGAGACCAGTTCGCCATATGCTGGAGTACTGCCTTTTGCTGTTTTGGAAGTTCTCATGTTTCATGCTTTGCAGGGGCTGGGTGGATATACCATCTCTTGATGGCTTTTGTTTAAATGGCAGTGTGTCAGCACTTTTAGCTGTCTGTGTGCATATTTGTTCATTTACTGTATAATTATCAGTGTATTGATGACTCCCTCCTTGTCTCTGCACCTCTTTCTCTCTCTCCATGCAGGCTCCAGTTTCTCCTTCCACAGGCCTCTCTCTCACTCCAGCGTCGGGGTCCCTAAACCAGCCGCCGCCCCTGTTGCGGCCGCCCTTGCCTGCGGCTCCTGCCCTGCACCGACAGCCCCCCCCCCTGCAGCAGCAGGCTCGCTTCCTCCAGCCACGCCCAGCTCTCAACCAGCCCCGCCCTGTGCTGGCCCAGCCCCGCCCTGCTTTAAACCAGCCTCCTCCCCTCATCCGTCCCAACAACCCCCCCCTGCCTCCACGCCTCAACCCCCGCCCCCCTCTCACCCCCCCCAGCAACCAGCAGCCCCCCACTCTGATTGGCATCCAGACCCAAACACCGCCCCCCTCACTGCATTAAAATAGTGCCATCATATGATTAACCTGACCCTCTTACTTAGACTGCGCCCCCTACTGCCCAACCCTAACCCCACACTGAGACTGTGCCCCCTACTGCCCAACCCTAATCCTGCACTGTGACTGTGCTACCCGCTGCCCAACCCTAACGCTACACCGGGACTGTGCCCTCATCTACCCAACCCTAACCCTGCACTGTGACTGCGCCCCCTACTGCCCAACCCTAATCCTGCACTGAGACTGTACCCCCTACTGCCCCCTAATCCTGCACTGAGACCGCGCCCCCTACTGCCCAACCCTAACCCCACACTGAGACTGTGCCTTCTACTGCCCAACCCTTATCCTGCACTGAGACTGCGCCCCCTACTGCCCAACCCTAATCCTGCAATGAGACTGCGCCCCCCTACTGCCCAACCCTAATCCTGCAATGAGACTGCGCCCCCCTACTGCCCAACCCTAATCCTGCACTGAGACTGTGCCCCTTACATCCCAACCCTAACCCTGTGCCCCCTACTGCCCAACCATAATCCTGCACTGAGACTGCGCCCCCCTACTGCCCAACCCTAATCCTGCACTGAGACTGTGCCCCTTACATCCCAACCCTAACCCTGTGCCCCCTACTGCCCAACCCTAACCCTGCACTGAGACTGCGCCCACTACTGCCCAACCCTAATCCTGCACTGAGACTGCGCCCACTACTGCCCAACCCAAATCCTGCACTGAGACTGTGCCCGTTACATCCCAACCCTAACCCTGTGCCCCCTACTGCCCAACCCTAACCCTGCACTGAGACTGCGCCCCCTACTGCCCAACCCTAATCCTGCACTGAGACTGCGCCCACTACTGCCCAACCCTAACCCTGCACTGAGACTGCGCCCACTACTGCCCAACCCTAATCCTGCGCTGAGACTGCGCCCCCTACTGCCCAACCCTAATCCTGCGCCGAGACTGCGCCCCGTACTGCCCAACCCTAATCCTGCGCTGAGACTGCGCCCCCTACTGCCCAACCCTAATCCTGCACTGAGACTGCGCCCACTACTGCCCAACCCTAACCTTGTACTGAGACTGCGCCTCCTACTACCCAACCCTAACCCTCCGCTGGGTCTGTCCCCCCTACTGCCCAACCCTAATCCCGCTCTGAGACTGCGCCCCCTACTGCCCAACCCTAATCCTGCTCTGAGACTGCGCCCACGACTGCCCAACCCTAACCTTGTACTGAGACTGCGCCTCCTACTGCCCAACCCTAACCCTCTGCTGGGACTGCGCCCCCTACTGCCCAACCCTAATCCCGCTCTGAGACTGCGCCTGCGCCCCCTACTGCCCAACCCTAATCCTGCTCTGAGACTGCGCCCACGACTGCCCAACCCTAACCTTGTACTGAGACTGCGCCTCCTACTGCCCAACCCTAACCCTCCGCTGGGACTGCGCCCCCTACTGCCCAACCCTAATCCCGCTCTGAGACTGCGCCCCCTACTGCCCAACCCTAACCCTCCGCTGGGACTGCGCCCCCTACTGCCCAACCCTAATCCCGCTCTGAGACTGCGCCCCCTACTGCCCAACCCTAATCCTGCTCTGAGACTGCGCCTCCTACTGCCCAACCCTAACCCTCCGCTGGGACTGCGCCCCCTACTGCCCAACCCTAATCCCGCTCTGAGACTGCGCCCCCTACTGCCCAACCCTAATCCTGCTCTGAGATTGCGCCTCCTACTGCCCAACCCTAACCTTGCACTGAGACTGTGCTTCCTACTGCCCAACCTTAATCCTTCTCTGAGTCCGCATCCCCCACTGCCCAGCCCTAATCCCGCACTTAGACTGCATCCCCTACTGCCCAACCCTAACCTTACACTGAGACTGTGCCTCCTACTGGCCAACTCTAACCCTGCACTGACACATTCCCCCTACTGCCCGACCCCAATCCCGCACTGAGACTCGACCCTCTTCGGCCCAACCCTAATCCCACACTGAGACCGCGCCTCCTACTGCCCAAACCTAACCCCACTCTGAGGTGTTTCTCCATTTTTATCAACTCCAACAGATGCCCTCTGCGGCAGCCCAGCTCTTCTTGCAGTGAGCCGTCATGCAGCAGACCACTACAGCACCTGCTTAAAGGACTCGGCTTTTCTGAGCATAAAATGTCAGCTGTTCCAGGAAGTTTCCCAACTTTCCATGCTCAAAGTTTCATTATGATTGGAAAAGTTTTGCTTGTGGTGAAGTTAACAGTGTGTATATTTTGGCAGTGTATTTTCTAGAGTGTTACTTTATTTATTTAACTTTTTTTAAGCTTAATTGATCCTTTTTAATGGCTTCTTGTTATTCAGAAACTGGATAGTAGAGCATGAATATCCTCAATTTCAGTTTCCATAGCAACATGGATGTGCTTCTTTCATGTCTCAGGATGATCAGGCGCACTGCTCTCCGGCAGTCTCGCCAGACTGCTTCAGTCAGGGCAAGATTAGCCCTCCTCTCTGTATCCAGTTTTCTCTTTTTTTTTTTTTCATTTGCTTATAACTTGCAGTTGGAATTGGGTCTCCTGTTTATAACCGGTTATTTATTTTTCTACTTGGTGCTATGAATTCTGGGTAAATATGCCTTTGGGCAGAACAGTGACCACCATAAAAGTGCTCTTAAGTGCTAAACTTTTCATCTTGCCTTTGCTCCCTTGTGTGGGCCGTAGTGCTACAGCACAGTCATTAAAGATCAGGGCTTGGTTCAGACAGGGTTCAGTGGGCTGCTGTTCTTCTGTTTTCTGAGTATTCTGAAAGGACAAAATCATATTTCAACACGGGCATTTCACTGAGGCTTTAATCATGAGAAACTTGCATCAATAAATAATATAGGGTGTTTTGGCGAGTTCACTTTTGTATTTTGCTGCAGAATTCATAAAATTATTTAATTCCCCTTCATTTGTGGAGTAGGTGGTATTTATTAAGTGTGCAAATTTTCTTTTCAGTCTCTGAATGGAATCAGGAAATCTGCTGGAGTTTAGATTTGTTAGGCTAACTTGTCTGTACAATCTGATTCTCAGAAAGTGGGTAATGTTGATGATGGCAAAATGGTCATTTTCAGCATTCAGTGCAAACTTTAGGTACACTGCCTGTCCCAAAATAAGGCGCAATTTGGATTTAAATAAGCAAATACTCAAGCTTATGATTGAAGCACTATTTCAGTTGGCAGTAAATGTTTTAATCCTTACTGATTCAGTGTGTAACCTCCTATTTATTTAACAACCATGTCAGAAGACGTATCTCGTTGTTGTTGGAAAGCTGTTACTGTGTTTCAAGTGGGGCAAACTATTGGCCAGCATCAAGCAAGGAAAATCGCTAAGGATATTGCTGAAATTAGAAGTGCTGGGTCAACTATACTACAACTTTTTTAAAACCTGGAAGGATAATGGTGAACTGTAAATGTCATGGAATGGAGAATGGGATGGAGAAAAATCACGACTGATCCTGATAGGAGACCACTGAAATGTGCGGTGAGGTCCCAGCATAAAAATTGAATAGTCAAACTCAAGGTCATGTTTAAATACGAAGGTAAGAGCATATCCACGTGCAATGCAGCAGGAATTTTGGAGGATTGGAAGCTGCCTGGCCGCAAGAAAGCCATCTTTTAGTGAGGCTTATTGGGGGAAAAGATGAATTCAGTTTGCAAGGGAGCATGTACTGTAGATTGGACTGAGGAACAATAAAAGGAGGCCATGTGGTCCACTGAGTCCAGATTCACCCTATTCCAGAGTGATGCCCACTTCAGGGTAAGAAAGGAAGCCCATGAAGCGATGCAGCTATCATACATAATGCCCACTGTACAAGCCTCTGGAGGCAGTGTTATGATCTGGGGTTGCTTTAGTCTAGGCTCCATGCAGTTCTGCATCAAAAAAAATATTCATCGGACTACCTGAATATGCTGAATGACTGGTGACCCATCAGAGGATTTTTTTTAAGTCCCTGGTGAGAGAGGCATATTCCAGGATGGCAATGCCAATATTCATTGGGCTCAAATTGTGAGGATGGTTTATTGAGGATGCGGGATCATGTGGTTTGACTTACCCATCGCCAATACAATATCTTGGCCAAAAATGAATGCAAATTTGGTCGAAAATGTTGAAATGTTGTATAAGATTATTAAAACAACACCACGACAAATATGTGCCGTGATTGCGGGTAAAGGTGGCCCAACAAAATATAGTGTGCTACTTTTTTTTTTTGGATGGGCAGTGCATGTGCTCCAGCAATTGCTGCTTCAGTGTTACATCTTCACTTGGTTGGTGAAAACACAGTAGAGTTGTCTTCATCCTAAAGTCATGGCTTATATCTGTCATTTAGAAATAGTTGGCATTAAGTATACTGCAGAATGGCAAGCTGCGTGGTTTGCCCTCTGGGTGTGACTGGGTAGATCAACAAAGGCCTGCCCAAAGAGTCCATAGACAGGCCTTGCTAAACTTTGAGAGGATGACAACTATTTTAGCGCAGGCAGAGGCAGTGCTGCAATCTACGCCTCTTCCACATGTCCACAGTAATGCGGATGAGCCAAATCCACTCTTGCTCATTTTTTGGTTGGCGAGAGACGTCTTTGCCCCAAAAGACTATAATCCAACCTTTTAAGTCAGTTTGCTTAAGTAGAGATGACATTTGCTGCAGATGGAGATACCAACAGCGAATTTCAACCAGCTTTTGGAACCCCTGCATAAGAACTACCTGATGGACTTGAGTCGACTCTCAAATGTGAGACTCCTACACCTGCTGTGCTACAGGTGGACGATGTACCGACCAGAGAAGACAGTATGTCACAAGAAACCTGGAAAATGGGTAGACTTGTGGAACTTTCTAGGATGAAATTAACTTATTTGCTCCTTTAGTATTACTTCGAGTATTGTGTTGAGACAACAGATACAGTTGATTCATCCTTTGGAAGTTGTTTGAGTTATTGCACTGAGCAGAGATGAACTTTGTTCATTGGGCGGGAAGATGATGTGACTTAAGTAAGAAGGAGTTTTTAAGATTCATTTAATAGGTCATGATGATGTTTGTTAAGAGTACAGTATTTGCATGTCTGCAAGAAATAAGTCGATTTGGAGATATCGTCATACTGGTGTCAACCGAAAATTCATATTGAACACAATAGTGCATTGATTGACTTGTTTTGAATTATAGATAGAGGTAGCCTGCTCAGAATCCCTTGTTCTTTTTCTCTTCTTATTAGTGGGCGCTATCTTTTGATGATTATGGTAGACATGATTTTTTTCCTCTGCAAATTGCAACTGAAACCATAAACGTTTTTTGGGAAGGTACATCCGTCTCTCTCGATCATGAATCAGAAACTTTCATTCGACACTTGATGCCCGTTTAAACTTGATTTTCAAAATTTGCTTCTAAGACACTAAAAAAGTCTGTTGGTGCCATGACCTAAAGCCAACACAAGTCCACCATTTTGAATTGAATTAGCAAATTTTTTTGGCGTTGTACTTTAACAAACTCCTCTCAGAGATTTTATGGCATTATGGCGAATTTTAATGTTTTGCCAATAAACAGGGAGGAACTGTAAGTCAGACACACATTGACCAATCCAACACGCTGATCTGAGCTTGTGCGTGCTGTTAAGAATATTTTTTGCCGTGGAGTCAAGTTGGGACCGATGAAGTGACACACCAATGACCACTTTCCAATTGAAAAGGCTTTTATTACAATGCGCAAGGGAGGATCCTAGCGTCCGCCGTAGCAGTCGCAGAGAATCCTGACACACTGTTCACATCTCGGGGTTTAAGTACAAGATCCGTGGTACAGCAAGTGGTGGATGTAACACCTTCACATAGACATCCAGCCAAACTTACAGGATGTAGATATTACCCTTGATCATGTACCTTCCTTCGGAGCAATTAGCAAGTGTGACCAGGTGCCAGGCGCCCCTCACTGTGAGAGGATGTGGATGTAAATATGTATGTCTGGGGTAATCAAGGGGAGGTGAATGGGAATGGGTGTCTGTGTGTGTGTGTGTGTATGTGTGTGTGTGTGTGTGTGTGTGTGTGTGTGTGTGTGTGCGTGTGTGGATCTGTGTGTGCTGAGGGAAAAACCTTCATTCAGAAGCTCAATCCTATCATTCCCTCATTTTGTATTGGTGGTGAGCTAAGGTCTCACCCACCATGATTTAGATATGGTTAGGCCACTATTTGCAAGATAATGGGTCAGATTAGCAAATGTTAGACCGTGCTGTACATTCCTGGTTAGCCTATTTAATTTATAATACATGTAAATAACTAAAACAAAGCATTAAATACTTAGTCCCCAGACACCCTGGGATAGTATCATCCAAAGTCGTCCCTAGGGGACACTAATCCCAGAAATGTTTGTACCTTTTAGTCAGTGGGTCACAGTTGTTGCCTTTTTTGCTGCAGTATGATATCCTGTCAATTCTGTCAGAGACCGCCATGAGAGCTCTCTCAAAATAATTTGTGTGGTCCAGCACCCAGTGCTCCAAGGCTGGAACAGAAGTGTTAGTGGTGACATCAGGAGCGACTAGAATGGAGCCGATAGTAATAGAAGTGCCAGTAGGGTTAATGCAGTAGGAAATGTTAGTCATTGCACCAAGCTTTGGACCAGAGTATAAAGGCCCAAACCTGCAAAAAGTGGTAGTGTTGGTTCTCACTGCTATTGCTCCAGTAGATTCAGGTAATAAATGTATTTGTAGTTCAGGTCCCACTGAATGTGACAGGGCTTGTCCTGACTCAGTTGAGGCTGTGCATAGTACCCAGCCTGTGACAGTAGAGCATTGGTGTTTCGAAAAAGCAATGTTTCTGTTGTTGTCAGTGATGATGTATTTGACATTGTGCACTCGGCAGACATGTCCGTTACATGGGAATGGAAGCGGGTGTATCGTTTGTGCTTTCACTATGGGCTTCCATCCGACTGGAATTAGAACACCACCACAGATGTCCTGGCCATCATGACATGCCCCAACTATCGATAGGGACCCCTCCCCGGCCGCCACCCAGGTAGTTGACTCAGCCTCCAGAAGGACTGCAGACCGTACCCACCCTGGTACATGTGACGCGAGCAGGTCACCTATCAGAGCTGCCACCTCCATGCTGAATGCCAGATCTGTAACCCACCTCCTCCATCCTCCTATGCACATGCTCTACCAATAGAGTCTTTTCGTAAGTTTTAGTATTTTCAAGTAAATGCTGGAGCAAAACAGTGATCACCTCCCCAGTCTCATGCATAGCGGAAGCAAGATAGTGAGTAGTTAGGTTAGTAAGTAGTCCTCCCTTTGCCACCGATATTGTGCCTGTTGCTAACAGATTGTCAGCCCAATCACGGTTATTAGATTCTAAAGCCATTGAAATGGCATTCACTGTTGAGCCAGTGGCTCCCATCCATCCTGCAATATCTGATAGCAGATCTCTACGTTTCCTATGTACATCATTTTTATAACATTTTGGCAACTGTTGTAACATAAAATTGATCAGGGTTTGGATAGATTGTTCTAATTCTGTAAAAAGTGTGCAATTGCTAGGCCAGACAATATTTTTCACCGTAATAATTAAATGAGAATGTTGGGCTGACACACCAACCAGAGCAGGCAGAGGCTCTCCTTCAGCAGCTAATCCAATTTTTGGTCCAGGATACAATACAGGGCTTGTGCCGGGCTTCCCTGGAGGGCTGCATGAAGCACGAGCCTCACCTCTCAATTTAAGGGCATACTTATGTATGGCCTTCGGAGTGGGGCAACCATCTTCCTCCAGTCCCACTGCCGTTTATACCAATTGATATTAAACATTTCATCCACTCTAATAGCCTCTTCCCAACCTAATCTTGTGTCAACCCACAGTCTCAGATCCTTCCAGATTAATACATCAGATCCATTACATTCAACAACACAACAACATAGATCTACGTTTGTACTAATTTACCAGGGTTCCTTATACCCCAAAAATAACAATCTGTCATCTTCCAAATGTCCTCCTGAGGTTGTCCCAGGTCCAGCTGCAGCCTGCCGAGTTGGTGCACATTTTGTACTGTGCCTTCAGACACGAAACGAAAAGAACTGGCTCCCAGGAGCCAGAGGAGGAGACGGGGATTATTGTGCCCCATGTTGTGTCTCCGCCCAATATTTTTTCAAACGTGTGATATGGATCCACACTGGAATCCCAGTCACCCGAGCAGCCGATGGGGTTGTGAGCAGGACAGTGTGTGGTCCAGTCCAGGCAGGATCAAATGTCTTCTGATCTATGTTTTACTTGGCACGTTTCCACGTTGTCCTCTCCTGCGTCTGGTTCTGTCATGTGATCCTGTGAGACATACTGGGACAAATTTCTGCTGTATTCAACAAGAAGGTCACTCATTGCATGCAAATCACCACCACCAATGCACAGATCTCCAGGAGTCCTCGTGGGTCGGCCTGTGAGCATTTCAAAGGGAGAAAGTGAGTTAGGGTCAGTTGGTCCTGCTCTCCTAGAGAGGAGAACCGATGGTAGCTGTGTCACCCAGTCTTTCCCTGAAAAGGTTGGGTGGGTCAGGGCTGTTGTCTCATCCTAGCCTTAATGGTGGGTCCTGGATTGCATCACGCACACGTCATGCACCCTGCGAACATAATTGTAAATGTTAACACTCAATTTAGGAATCCAACATGTTTGTGCCATCCTGTGCCGCATTCGCTTCACTCCATCATGCCCTACTGTTACCCTCAGAGTGAGGATCAGACCCATTGGTGTGGGCTTTTACTTTCAATACTTCTACCAGTTTTGGTCTCTGTAAAGACTTGTGTAGTTTGTTCACTACCCCCTCATTTTGTATTGGGCCTGATATGCTGGTCTTGAGCCCCCTATTTTCCGACAAACTCAAATAATCATGTACAACCCAAAAGGCAAATCTAGAGTCCGTATAGATATTCACATTGTAGTCAGTCATTGTTTCACAGGCTTCAGCAAAAGCATATAATTCAGCAATTTGAGGAGATTGCCATGCTATAGTACATTCTACCGAAAGAAAGCTGTGGGATTGCTCAGAAACAACCTCCTGATATTTTAATTGCCTAGTCTGTTCCTTTTTTTTTAAATCTTACATGGATCATTATTCTGACATTTTCACAACACATGTAATTCCAACAATGAACACCATGGTTCTTAACAGTCTCTCAGAAATGATTGTAGTTTACAGTAATATCCTCTCGCTTCTTTCCTCTCTTATTCACACGGAACCTACGTCCAGCTCCATTTCACCACTTTCCTACTTACATTTTGCTGTCAGTCTCACAGGCTTATGAGCAGTGCACCACTTCCCTCGTTTCTGAGCAAGGCCCTACATCCTCCACTGTACCGTATCCCAGCACCTGGCGTCAGAACCCCTCTTCTCTATTTAACATTTCCATCCGTTAGTTCAATCTAAATCCCATTCGCAATCCCTCTGATGCTACATTCCATTTCTTCCGTCACAGGCATATTTACAAGGCCTCAGTAACCCCTCAGCCCTATGTGTTAACCTCATCACCCTCCAGTCTCCTATCATTCTAGACAAATTACCCTTTTGTTCCTCAGCATCCTTTGAAATTCAAGCTCTAAGTGATCACACCTTCCCTCAGTTGTCGTCTCCCGCTCATCAACACTTGGGGGACAGACACACCAGTTCCTCCACTCTACCAAACCATCCATTCTGCAACTAAGATGTGCCTGCATTTATTTTTCTACTTAAAAAATACAAAGGAATACAGCGAACACTTAAAAAAAAAAAACAACCCACATTATTGCCACATTAAAACAGTGCTCTCATAGCTCAAGACAAAACACATCACAACTTCCTCACTGCCCTCTTTATGACTGTTCCACCATTCATTCACAGCCTCAGCTAAAGTTTAATCTGCGTTTGCTTTCAAAGGGAACAGGGATTAGCTTTAATTGCTTTATATCTCAGTAAAATTGCTTCCAGAGCGGCCTTCTAAACCGCTTCGGCCAATATGTCCTTCTCAATTCTTTTTTCAGACAGTTAAAACTCTTATCTATTAGGGAATCAGGACCATACCATAATAATATTATCTATTATTATCAACTACAGACCCTTACACATATTATTTATACTAGTCGGTAGCTACGTCCCCATGTGTAAGCGTGTTCAAAGGATAAAAAGTAAACTATGGGCTTGTACTTTATCAGGTCGAAAGGGAATGGTAGGGCAGTGTGTATTTAAAATTTTAGTAATTATTAGGTTTATTTTATCATTACCCCCTTATCTCGGGTTCATTGTCTATATAAAAGTCCCTTATTTTGGGCTCATGGACTATCAAGAGTATTTGGGCTCATGTACTGTTCGCGGTCCTTATCCTATGGAACCGGAACCTCGACAAGTTCATTATAGTACATACGCAATTTATATCATTTTCTATCTACAAATATATATGTATATATACTGTATATCACTAAAATGAACAATGCAGGGTATATTATGTACTCGTATAACCCAGCCGAACACACAAACTATAACAATGACAATATAACAAGTCCGCTGCAGACATTCACATGATTCAGCAACTTTACACACAGTTATCAGACCAAGTACGAAAACGGAATAGCAAAACAAACAACAATCAGTGCACTTTCACCCATTCAATGACATTGGCAAATAACCAAGGTTTCTACTTAAGCATTCCCGCTCGCCACACAGCCCAGTTTCACACAATTCAAAAGTTTACCAAAGCAAACTCCCTTTTTAAAACAATGGCAAAACGGTCCAAACAGTTCTTCGAACAACTCTATTTTCCTGAAAACTACCGCAGCGAGGCTCGTCAGCACTCGCTAACAGCAGGCTATGCAAATGCTAATGGTAACGACAATGTCCTCTTATGGGGAGTCCAACCCGACTCCACTGGGGCCACTGACTAATGACACCGCTGTGTCCTCTTACGGGGAGTACAACCCAACTCCACAAAATGTCAGTGGTAACGACAAAGTCCTCTTGCGAGAGTCCAACTCGACTCAAAAACCCAATGGCAGTGACGCTTCCGCGTCCTATCATCAAATGCCCGGCAATGCTATCAATCTTTCTATCAATGCTATCAAGGTCTGCAGACCTCCAAATGCATAACACGTCCTCTTATGGGGAGTCCAACCCAACTCCACTAGGGCCACTGACTAATGACACCGCTGTGTCCTCTTACAGGGAGTACAACCCAACTCCATAAAGTTCAGTGGTAACGACATCAATATGCCAAAAGATCATCAGTGATTCAATCACAACACCGTCCCATTCCACACTATTTTTTTATCAAAATAATAGGAGTCACTCTAATAATTGGCTCAAGGACAATCAACACCTAATGAGGATGGTAAAATAAAAAATACTCACCCTCAAGTTGATTATCGTTGGTCCAACCAGGAGATGTTTCCTATCCCATCCTCGTCGCCATCTGTTAAGAATATTTTTTGCCGTGGAGTCAAGTTGGGACCGATGAAGTGACACACCAATGACCACTTTCCAATTGAAAAGGCTTTTATTACAATGCGCAAGGGAGGATCCTAGCGTCCGCCGTAGCAGTCGCAGAGAATCCTGACACACTGTTCACATCTCGGGGTTTAAGTACAAGATCCGTGGTACAGCAAGTGGTGGATGTAACACCTTCACATAGACATCCAGCCAAACTTACAGGATGTAGATATTACCCTTGATCATGTACCTTCCTTCGGAGCAATTAGCAAGTGTGACCAGGTGCCAGGCGCCCCTCACTGTGAGAGGATGTGGATGTAAATATGTATGTCTGGGGTAATCAAGGGGAGGTGAATGGGAATGGGTGTCTGTGTGTGTGTGTGTGTGTGTGTGTATGTGTGTGTGTGTGTGTGTGTGTGTGTGTGTGTGTGTATGTGTGTGTGTGTGTGTGTGTGTGTGTGTGTGTGTGTGTGTGTGTGTGTATGTGTGCGTGTGTGGATCTGTGTGTGCTGAGGGAAAAACCTTCATTCAGAAGCTCAATCCTATCAGTGCAAAGATGACTCTATAACATCCTCAACCGATGGTCCCATTGCATAAAAGGAGCAGGAATGATCATGAAATTTGGTGGGTTAATTGGATTCATTATTTTGGATTTTATTTTTATTTTTTGCCAGACACAAAGTCAGCAATTATGGAATTCCTGCATCCATCATCAGTTTGACAAACACATTTTTGAGCCCTTTAGGATGTGTGAAAAGTTGTAAAACTCAAGGTTTAATTTGTAATGAACTTCAATATTTCATATTACAATTGGACACTGATGCGGCACACTTGCTTGGTGGTGCTCCTTAATCATATGTCAAATGAATTGCGTTTTAGACAGGCTTTCGTAAGAGCCAGACTGTGTTAGATTCACCCAATATACAGAAGGGGGTGATGCATCACCATTCAATTTGACAATGAAACTTTTTTGTGGGTAGATATATCCTAAAAATTGACAAAAATTACGTTTTTTATCCAGAGAAAAAAAACTCTGCTTGAAAAATCCAGCCCTTTTTAGGGTAGAGGTCCAAAGTCAAAAATTGGACTTGTCCTCTGAATATCTTCGTGCGGCCCCAAAAACCCTCCTTCATCTTAAGTTATTTTCATAAACCCGCAGAGTAGTTCCAATTAACGTTAGAATTTTCGAGGTTAATCGAGGGCGCCTCAAATCCCAATTTTTGGTATTTTAGACCATGTTTGAGGCCCTCCCAGTTCCTGCGCCCTCAAAAAACCTTGCTGGTTTATGTTTATTTAGACATAAAGGGGACTTATAGTTTTAAAAATAACATTAACAGTGAGGTCTAATGAGGGCGCTTGTGTATAGAGGGCACTTTTTACAGCATGGAACACCATTTAGGGCAATGTTCGTTGGGCTAATGCCTCGATGCGCCCTCTATGGATTTTTTTGGAACTTATTTTATTTTGTTCCACTATATCTCTATTATCCATGATATAAATATCTACGAGGTCTTTTGCCTCTTTAACCCTATCTACGAGGTCTTTTGCCTCTTTAACCCTTTATGGGCAAAAACATGCTCACCAGATCATGACTCACTGAGAGATGGAGATGGCTTCTTGTACACACCTGTAGGTGGCAACAACCAGGAGCAAAAAACATCAGAACAACAACTGAACCAAAACAATTTATTGCAAGTGAAATGTATCCAAACTTGAACAAAAACAAAACAATGAAGAATGCACCCTGACCCTGGAAGTGCTAAAAAGATTCCTGGTTGGCTAGTGACTACATGTATAAGTGATGGACGGGCATGCCCAGAGTGGACATAGTGGTCAAAGGTTTTGTCACTATGATTTCATGTGTAGTTCCATAATAGCTCCATGATAGTTCATTCACCAATCAAAAATAAGAACAGGATAAATTCAGAAAACTACACAACAAGAATGAGCATGATGCCATCAGGACACGTGTTTGCTGCAGTGCTGCCATCTGCCAGCTCATGCATCTGAGCCATCTACAGGTGCTGGTCAACGAATTAGAATAATTTGAAATAGTACAATCTTTACATTTTTTTAATGCATTTTTTGTGCAGTAAGCAAATCAGGTGTTCACTGCGCCTGTCCTACTTGTTAGAGTATTCACAGAACTCTCTGCCTGTAGAAAATTTGCTCAGCTGAGCTTTCCAAAAGGCCCATTTAGGCCATTTAACTGTGACACTGTTGTTTCATTGAATTAGAATAATTCATAAGTCATTTCATTGAACTAGAATAAGTGCTTGAATTTTTGTTTTCTGTGAAGAGTGTTCACTGTGCAGTATAAAGTCAGGGTTGAGTAGAATTTCAGCATTTCTAAGTTGTAAAATCAATCATGGGTCAGCAGCGCGACCTCTCAACCGGAATAGTGGCTCAAATTCAACCCTTCGCCGACAAGGTTTGACCCAAACTAAGATTGCTGAGCAGCTCAGCATCAGCCAGTCTTCCGTCTGCAAAGCTCTCAAGAAAGACTGGAGCAAGCACACCAACTGTTCCGGCATCCGGAAAACTACTGCTCGTGACAACAAGCAGCTGAGAAAGATCGCAGTCAGCAACCGGTTCAAGTCCACTTCCGAGCTCAGCGACTTGTGGAACGAGCAGACCAGCACTAACGTCTCGAGATCAACCACTTGCCGTCGTCTGCGCGAACTCGGCTTCAAATTTCGCGTTCCAGCATTAAAACCGATGCTGAACAAGAAACAAATGGAGAAACGGCTGAAGTGGGCCAAAGAACACGGCGAATGGACTGCTGAAGACTGACAGAAAGTGGTCTTCAGTGACGAATTATGCTTTTGCATCTCCTTCGGTGACCAAGGTCCTCGAGTCTGGCGTCGTGGTGGCGAAACCTACAACCACAAGGCCGTGAAAAGATCCGTCAAGTTTCCCCAGAGCGTTATGGTCTGGGTATGCATGTCAGCGCGGGGTGTAGGGAAACTCTGCTTCCTCAAGAAGACTGTCAATGCTGCCTTATACCAACATGTTCTGGAAACGTTTCTGATTCCGATTGTTGAGGAACAGTTCGGCGAAGAAGACCTCATATTTCAACAGGATCTTGCACCGGCCCATGCGCCAAAGTCGACCAAAGATTGGTTCGCCGAAAAACAGCTTGAAGTTTTGGCATGGCCGGCCAACTAGCCTGACCTCAATGTCATTGAAAACCTTTGGGCCATCGTCAAGCGGAAAATTCGCGACAGAAGGCCGACTACGCTGGACCAACTGAAGCAGAACATCGCCACAGCCTGGGAAGCAGTGAGTGCAGAAACTTGCGACAAGCTGGTCAAATCGATGCCGCGGAGACTTCAGGCAGTCATACAAGCCAAGGGGGCAGCCACAAAATACTGAGAAAGTGATGATTCTAATTATAATAAAAATGATTCTAATTCAGTGAAACGGTTTCTCCGTTATTCTAATTCAATAAAACAGTGTCACAACAAACAATGGGTTGCTTGGTGATGTCCTGGATGAGGAAAATGCTCTAACACAGGCAAAAATCCACTAAAAGCTTCATAGGTCTTGAACAGAATGACAGGTCTGGTCACGTTTCCTTCTCCTTGCAATTTCTCCTACTCCTTCACTGTCTCAATTCTTTTCCTTATATACTCTCTTGCAGACCCCACCCACATTTAGACCTCTTTTTTTATTTTCTGGGACTTGCCCCAAACATGCCCAGAACATGTCCAAACCTAGCTCCAGTCTGGGCTCAACAAAAAAAAGGTAAATACTGCCATCTAGTGGCCTTTATTCACATTACAATAGTAATATTGAGAGCAGATTGGTTAAATTTGCAGATGATACTAAATTGGGGGTTTGGCAAACAGTTTTGGGTCGACTAAAGTGATTCAGGATGATTTGGATAGAATCCAGAATTGGGCAGAAATGTGGCAAATGAAATTTAATGTAGCAAAATGTAAAGTTGTACATGTAGGTACTAAAAACATCAGACGGGATTACTTCATGGGAGGTTTAAAACTGGAATGTGCTGTACACGAGACCAAACCCTCACAGGCTCTAGCCATTGTGCCCTAGCAGCTAAAAATGCCAATCGGATGCTGGGATACATTGCCAAAAGTATTGAGTACAAATCAAAGGAGGTGATGCTTCTTTTGTACAACACATTCGTCAGACCACATCTGGAGTATTGTGTACAGTTCTGGGGACCATACTTTAAGAAAGATATAGAGTCTCTTGAGATAGTTCAGAGAAGAGCCACAAAGCTTATTCAAGGTATAAAAGATGAAAGCTATGAGAAGAGCCTGAAGATCCTTAATCTCTTTAGTCTTAGGAAAAGGAGACTAAGGGGTGATTTGATTGAGGTCTTTAAATATGTTAAAGGGATTAACAAAGTGAATCATGTTGGATTCCTTCAACCAAGTGCTGTGAGTAGAACTTGGGGTCACAAATGAAAGTTGACCAAAGGTAAATTTAGCACTGATATTCGGAAATATTTCTTCACCCAAAGAGTAATTTCACTGTGGAATAGTTTGATAGTTAATTTTTGAGGCAGAGACCTTGGGGGTTTTCAAGAGCAGGCTTGACTTAAAGCTAGATAACATTGAGTCACTGAGTATCAAAAGGGATATATTCACAATAGTATAAAGAAACTGGCGAGCGTAGTTGGCCTGAAAGGCCTGTTCTTGCCATTCATGTTATGTTAACACATCTCAAAAAAGTTGGCAACAAAAGGCTGGAAAAGTAAAAGGTACTTATAAAAAGCTGGAGGAGCATTTTACAACGAATTAGGTTAACTGGCAACAGGTCAGAAACATGGCTGGGTATAAAAAGAGCAATTCAGAGAGGCAGAGTCTCTCAGAAGTAAAGATGGGTAGAGGTTCAGCAATCTACAAAAAACTGAGTCAAAAAATTGCGAAACAATTTCAGAAAAATTTTCCTCAATGTCAAATTGCGAAGTTTTTGAATATCCTGCCATCTGCAGTACATTAAATCATCAAAAGATTCGAAGAATCTGGAGCAATCTATGTGCAAGGGACAAGGCCGTAGGTAAATATTGGATGCTTGTGATCTTCGGTCCCTCAGGCGGCACTGCATTAACCTTCATCCTACCAGCTGGGGTCTGATCGGACCCCGCATGGTATTTTTTGGATGTCAAATTTTTACCACCTGCACTTTGGTGTCCAGGTTTTAGGAGTTTGTGCCATGTGACACTTTCAGATGCTAGCAGAGTATTAGGTGGTAAGATTGATTTTTATGCTGGGGTCCAAACGGACTCCAGAAAAAATTGGTAATTTCGCAATGTGTTTAAGATGTGTAACATCCTGTTCTTACTATATTTGCAATGAATGATGGCCAACAGAGGTAGACCAGCACGATACACAGCTGCACAGGCTCTTAGGATAATATTAGGATAATATTACAATCAGATGAAGATTCTGATCTGGAAGATTCAGACATATCAGACGCTGAAAGCGATCATATCTCAGAACAATCTGACCAAAGCGACATCGAATCTGCATTGATTAATATTCTGGTATTTTTGTGCTATTATCACTTGTATGTAACCAATTTCACATTTAAACAAGCAAAGGTCTTTTGTGATTCATTTTTCTTTGTTACAAAAACAAAAATATTTAGGGGGTCCGAACGGACCCCAGTTGGTAGGATTTGGATGTAAAATATGTTGGTAGGATGAAGGTTAAAAACAGGCATAATTCTGCACTGGAATTCACTGCAAGGGCTCAAGAGTACTACAAGAAATCACTGTCTGTAAACACAGTTTTTCGTGCAATCCACAAATGCAAGTTAAAACTGTATCATGCAAAAAAGAAACCACATGTGAACATGATCCTGAAATGCCGCTGCCTTCTCTGGGCAAAAGGTCATTTAAAATGGACTGAGGCAAAATGGAAAACTTTTCTGTAGTTAGTTGAATCAAAATTTGAATTTCTTTTTGGAAACCATGGGTGCCGTGTCTTGTGACTAAAGAGAACAACCATCCGGCTTTTATCAGTGCTCAGTTCAAAAGCTGGCAGCTCTGATGGTTTGGGGTTGAATTAGTGCTTATGGCATGGGCAGCTTACACATCTGAATAGGCATTATCAATGCTGAAAAATATATAGAGGTTTTACAAGGACGTCTCTTTCAGGAAAGGCCTTGCATATTTAAGCAAGACAATGCTAACCCACATACTGCATCCATCACAACAGCATTGCTTTGCTGTAGAAGAGTCTGGGTGCTGAAATGGTCCGCCTTCAGTCCAGACCTTTCATCAATAGAAACATCTCGCGCATCATAAAACAAAAAATCTGGCTTAGAAGACCCAGGACTGTTGAGCAGCGATGATCCTACATCAGTCAAGAGTGGGACAACATCCCTCATCCAAAACTCCAGCAATTGGTCTGCTCACTTCCCAGAGATTCACAGACTGTTGTTAAAAGAAGAGGAAATGCTACACAATGGTAAAAATGGCCTGTCCCAAGTTTTTTGAGATGTGTTGCTGCCATCAAATTCAAAATGAGCTAGTATTTTTCATGGAACAATAATAAAATGTCTCACTTTCAACATTTGATTTGTTGTCTATGTTCTATTGTGAATAAAATGTGGGTTGATGAGATTTGCAAATCATTGAATTCTGTTTTTATTCACGTTTTGCACAACGTCCCAACATTGGAATTGGGGTTTGTAAATGCTTGTAAGGCATCTGACAGAGTACACTATAGTAAGTTGGTTAAATTATTGAAAAAGACACTCCATTCCCAGTAATATACAGGACAACAGGCCTCAGTTTCATGGGATGGCTGCAAGTCACAATACTTGGCTGTCCCTAATGGAGTCGAACACGGTGGGGTTTTATCTCCACTAGTTTTTACTGTATGCATTGATAAACTACAGGTAATTACTATATTGATAAAAATCAGATGTTGGTTGCCATGTTGGCCTTTCTTATGCTGGCGTTCTTGGATATGCTTATAATATCACACTGATTAGTCCAACCCATCAGGATCTCAATGAAATGTTGGATATTAGCGTAAAGATTTGCAGCTGCACACATCATTGCATTTTTTCCGAAGATGATGTTGTGGTTTTCTTCAACATATTGAGGTTCCCCCATCCTCAAGCAATTGGAGAGAGACAGATTCTGAAATGAAAATAAGGGTTTATTGTGTCATGTTGATAAATGTGAAGCCGAGTTCCTCCTGCGCAAGAAGAACTGAATTCCCGGCTTTTACACCAGGTCTTATTCCCTTAACTCCAGGCAAATATGGTCTTTCCGCTTCTCATTCTCGCACTACAACTGGACAGGCAACCGGAAACCCTGTTAGCTAATCCTTCAGGAATTCAAAGTAAAGACGCATGCGCATCACTTCCACTAAGACATGTCCCGCCATGTACACAGGCACGAGATATACAGACAGGCAAAAAATACAGCCAGATGAATATGATGAACAGACAAAGAAAAAGATACCAGTGGATGAATTCGATGCATATCAAATTATTACAAATAATTCAATTGATTATGTTTTCAGTAGCAACTGGACAAATATTGATCAAAGCTACAGAAATCAAATACATCCTTTGATTATGTTTTTTGAATCAACTAGACAGAAGCCTGCTTACTAATCAAAGCCACAGAAGCTGCTGCTTATGTGTGTGTGAGCTGCTCATGCATGAGTGAACTGAATTGCTTGTATATGTGTGTCTGTCTGTGTGTGAACTGCTTGTATGCATGTTTGTCTCGGTGTTTTATGTGTCTGTGTCTGTGTGTTTGCACTGCTTATCCCCTCCCTATGCGTATGTGCTCTGCTCATCCCCTCCCTGTGCATATGTGAATTACTTGTATCTGTGTGTGTGTTATGTTGTGTGTGTGTCTTCCTGCCGCCTACATAATATGGTTATTGATTATGGTTATTAATGGCTAAATATAATCTAAATCTAATTTTTAGTTTATTGATAATTAGTATGAGTAATGAATGATGATAAAAATATATATATTATTAGTGAATATAATGAATAATGCTAAAATATAATCTTCAACAATGACTGTGTGTATAAGGTTTGGGTCTCCTTTTACTAATGCTGATAGAGTTCAATGGCTGTTTGATACGATCAAGCTACACATCTAGGAATCATCACGATTGATCATAATGATTCAAATGACCGTGATCTTAAGAGGAGCATATTCAATGGTTCTGTGAATAAACTCATGGGTAATAATGGCAAATTGCCTTCTTTATGTATACTTTTGAAAAGTTATTACTGTTCCTCTCATAATTCTCAACTATGGGACTTAGTCTAAAGGCTTTTTATCATGTTACAATCAGTGGAACAAAGCCATACAAAGACTGCTAAAGTTACCTTGACGTAGTCATACGTGCTTATGTGGTTCGCCGATTGTCTAGCCACAAATTAGCATTCAGCTTACTGTCTGACATGCATCTCATGTCACTAGTTATCATGTCTATACTGATTATCAGCGTGGAACTATTGACGATGTTTTAACTGCACTCAATGCAAAGCATAGGCAATGTGTTATCACTGCTTATGATGCCTTTATGATTAATACTGTGAAACAAAATGCAAAATTTGATTAAATGTACAAGAATATGTTTTATGATTATTATTTTTTTTTGTCTTTCCATTATACTATGTTCTCAATGTGACTGCTTACTATTCGGCTTCATTCATTGACTTGAGATTCTGACCATTGTAACTACCTGACATGCTAACGGATTGTGGCGAAAGAGCCTATTCCAGATCATAATGGTCTACAGAAGCCCTTTTCAGGGCTCGTTGGTCTATGATTCTCGCTTCAGGTGTGAGAAGTCCTGGGTCCAACTTTTGGACGAGCCCTTGATATGGTGCTTAATTGAGAGCCTTTTCTGACCACTTGCTTGACTAACTAGTTAATGCTGTCCTGACAGTTGAATACTCTGTATGATGGGCCTATGTCAACACTTGTGATACAAATCTATAACCAGGCTTTTGATGACTTCAAAGGCCATAGCTGGACTTCAACAAATATAAATTACCACCATGAGAGATTATGTATAAGTCCATGACTTCTTCCTGTCTGCCATGTAGCGGTTTGTCCTTGAACTAGAAGACCGTTTTTGCTGTTGTAGGAATTTTACTCTATTTCACTTTGTTCTGAGAAGTATTTGATAACACAGGATATTTTCGTTTGAGTTTGCAACTGGGGTAACACCTAGCTTGGCGAAAAAACTTGATGCTCTGCTCCTACTGATTTGTGTGGTGTCTGGTGTTAATTTTGATCTCCAGTGCTTGGTTTCTGATCAAAACAAAAAGTGCCTTTCCCAAAAGTCCGCTTGTCCTTTATCTAATAGTGTCCAAACCTAGAGCTATTAAGCCAAGATGGCTACAAAGAATTTGGTTGACTCCTTTCATTACTTGACTTTGTGTTGTCAAAATTCATACATTGCTGAAATACTGGAAGATGGAGACCGTGAAATCTTTGGGGATTGAGCAACATATTTAGCCATGCGTCATTGATGTAATAACACAGATATTTTACATTTAGTTTGACGAACCTGAAGAACAAAACCTGAAGTTTAACTGTAATCCTCTCACTTGACCGCTATTGATACTTTTTAGCTCAGATTTACTTAAGTATATAAAGACTTCTTATTATGTTACTTTCAGTGGAACAAAGCTGTACTCAGACTGCTTAAGTTACTTTGACGAGGTCACAAGAGGTTACATGGTCCACTGATAGTCTAGCCACAAAGTAGCACTCAACTTCCTTCAAAACTTAATGTTTTGTGGTATGTTAAAAAATAAAAACAGTATTGTATCGTATATGGGTTGTATTGCCAAGCGTTGTGCCAGGTCACTCACTGGCAATAATGTAGCATACGTTAGATGTAAATATAGCATTGAAGTAGATGACAAAATGTCTGTGAATGCATCTCATGTTACTCAACATCATGTTGATTCACGATTCTGATGATCAGCGTGGATCTATTGATAATGTTTCATTTGCGCTCAGTGCAAATGATTCTCGCTTCGGGTGCAAGAGGTCCCGGGCTTTACTCCTGGATGAGCCCTTGGCTTGGCACGTACTTGTGATTTATGTACTCTCTTTGTGCCCTTGAGAGGATCCTTTGTTGCAAAAACTTAGATTGGATCCTCAGGATGCTCGACCATGTAATATACCTAAGAGAGTGATATTTAATTCTTACAGTTGCAATACTCATGAATATTCTTTTGCACGGAGATATGTCAGTACTTTGCTATTGATTCTTATCACAGGGTTTTGAAGCCGTCAAAGACCACATCTTGAGTCCAACAAATGTCAATGTCCTCTAAGATTCATCATGTTTAAGCACATCCTTGAACAAGATTACTATTTTTGCCTTGTTAAGAATTTTACTCAGGACTTTCTGTGAAGTCTTTGATGTCACAGGGTATCCACATCTAAGTTTACTCGTCACTGTAATCTGTCATGATCTGCAAACATGGTTAGCAACTGGATTTTGTGTTTCCTTTACACTCTAACGGTCTATTTTTGAGCAAGCAGGTACCGTTGGGAGACGAAAAACCCAGAGCATGCACGGGATAGGATTATGACCCAATTCAACTCATTGGAAGGCAGCCATGCTCTCCGATGTTACCTCAACAGAAATTTAGGTACTGTTTGGGGAGCCACCTGGATAGCGGTCTTATTTGGCTCCTAGACAGTAGGCAATTCTGAATGTAACGCTCAGATGAATTATACTTGGGAGATTATGATTCCAAACATGTCAAGTATTAACCCCCTGCCATTTTTCAATTCTCAGTATTATTTTTATTATTTTTAACTTCAATGCAGAATTTTAATGAAGATTTTTATGTTTGCAGTCCTTTTTCTCTACCAAAATCATAAAAATAAAGTGAATTACGATGGAATTCTAAACGGTTCAAATGTGTTGACTCAGTTGAGCCATCCCTGTCCTCTCTATGAAGCTGCAATCTTGAATTATAAAACCTTAAATAAGGCAACACGAAAATAGCCAGATTTGGCTTCTGCGCAAAAGGGTTAAAGAACGGTAAATTTACCTTTTTTATTGTTCTGAGCATCATGAAATATATTTTTAAAAAACAGCATTTAAAAAAACAATTAAACTGAGACAAAGTTCAGTCAAATTTTGACCTTCATTTTCACTTTGATTGAAGTTTGTTCTCCTTATTTTTCTTATATTGTGCTTAGTGAGTAACTTTTGGATAATGCTCAATCTGGCTCACACGAGTTTCAGATAAAGACGCCTGTTTATAGTCTGTGAAGCAACAGTTAAAACTGGAGAGATTCTGACCCTCTCAGTCTCCCTCTAAAGGCCATGAACACATCAGCTCCTATTGGGGTTACTCTCCTGCTGTCTCCCCTCCTCAGTGAAGCTCTCCCAGACGCACATGAGGTATTATACAGCAGCACTTTAAATCTGCTTTAAATACATCAGTCAGCTGCCTGCCTTTGGCTCACAGAGGGGACACTATGACCCCGGTACATAGGCTGTGTACTAAGGAATTATGGGATTTGTGTGCAATTTACTTGAATCTTATTACTGAGCCACTGTGCTTCACCATGTTAGGAAATTGGATAAACGTGTAAGTTCATTATAAGGACCTCATTTCTATACATAAGGATAATGAAGACATTCAAAATTTTGTATTTGTTTTTCATGAACAAGGAATAACTTAAAGTCTGGGAGAAGTGAAATTCAAGATTTGCTTTTAAACACAATATGCATGTGTAATGTGAATATAGGCCACTAGATGGCAGTATTTACCTTTTTTTTTGTTAAGCTCAGACTGGAGTCATGTTTAAACATGTCCTGGACATGTCTGGGGCAAGTCTCAGAAAATTAAAAAAAAGAGGTCTAAATGTGGGTGGGGTCTGCAAAAGAGTATATAAGAAAAAGAATTGAGACAGTAAAGTAGTAGGAGAAATTGCAAGAAGATGACCAGACCTGCCGTTCTGTTCAAGACCTGTGACGTTTCTTTTGTGGATTTCTTTGCCTGTGTTTGAGCATTTTCTTCATCCAGGACATCACCAAGCCACCCCACTAAAAAGGGACTGTAATTATTTCTGTTTTTTCTTATTTATCAATCTTGGTCTTTAGTTGTAGGTTGTTATTAGTCTTTGTCTTTGTTAAAAATTAAATGTGTTTTAGTTGTTAAAACTGTGTTTGTCATCCCTTGCTGTTGCTGTTGTGTTATAAATGTAATAACAAATTGGGGCCATAACAAATTGGGGGCTCAAGGTCCGGGATAGACCATTGTGTGAGTAATTTATTGAAAATCTAACATTCCAAATTGTGAAATTGTTTTTGTGAATTTTCCTAGATATATATTGACAACAGCAATGGATGATTTCTTGGCATCACCAACCGTAGGGGTCTTGAAGTCTTTTAAAAAGACAGAACTGCTAGAAATTTGCAGACAGTTGGAGCTGACAGAGGTAAAACCAGCCATGCGAAAAGCAAGACTGGCTCGAGAGATAGTTGAATATTACATTGATGAAAATGTGTTTGCACCAGGAGATCTGGAACAGTTTCCAGTGGAAAATCCAAATATAGAAATGGAACTTAAATTAAAAATGCTGGAGATTGAAAGGGAGGAAAAAGAAAAAAAGGACTGTATCTGTACCCCTGCGCTCTATATTCTTGAAGTCAGATTTAGTTACAGGACAGGTAAAGGTGGGACTTATGTCAAGTCTACCTATAAAGGGTGTTTCTCTGTTGCTAGGCAATGACCTGGCTGGGGGCAAAGTAGTTCCCCCTGTACATCTTACTTCACAGCCGAGCACTGAAAATGGGGATGAGGACCCATCTCTGAATCCTTCTTGCGCAGTGACTCGTGCTATGGCCAAGAAGGCTAAAGAAGATGATGTTGTGGTGCCGTCCAGTACATTGAATAGTCAGGACTCAGGTGGTTCGCCTCATGACTCTGATTGGCCTACTATGGTTTCTCCGTTTGAGGACTTATCAGATACTTTTATCAGTTCTCTATTCAGCCAGCCGGATGGGTCTGGTGATTCTGATGTGTCTGGAGACTTGTCTCTGTCCAGAAAGCGGTTGATTGAGGAGCAAACTAATGATCCTGAAATTGGTGTACTAAAGAGGAGAGCCCTTCCTGAAAAAGAAATAGATGCAGTTCCAGTTGGGTATTATCTCAAGGATGGAGTGTTGATGCGGAAGTGGCGCCCTCCTGATATCCCTGCCAATGCAGATTGGGCAGTGGTCAGGCAAATTGTTGTTCCGAAGGTCTATAGGAATGAGATCTTAACAATGGCTCATAGTTTACCTTTCGGAGGTCATCTTGGTGTTAACAAGACTGTTGATAAGATCATGAAACACTTCTTTTGGCCTGGGCTTCGGAAAGACGTTTCCAACTTTTGCAAAACCTGTCACACTTGTCAGGTAGTTGGAAAACACCAGTTAGACCCACCTGTAGCTCCATTGCAGCCTATCCCAGCATTTGGGGAGCCATTCTCTAGGGTCATTGTTGATTGCGTTGGTCCATTACCCAAGACTAGATCTGGAAATCAGTATTTGTTGACAATCATGTGTGCATCTACCAGATTCCCCGAAGCCATACCTCTACGTAACATCAAGGCAACTGCAATCTCGAAGGCTTTGATAAAGTTCTTCACGTTGTTTGGTCTTCCCAGGGAAATTCAGTCAGACCAAGGTAGCAATTTCACTTCAGGATTGTTTCAGCAGGTTGTGTATGAACTAGGTGCAAAACAGATTCTTTCTAGTGCCTATCATCCAGAAAGTCAGGGTGCCTTAGAGCGGTTTCATTCCACTCTCAAGACAATGATGAGGACTTATTGTTATGACCATGAGAAAGACTGGGATGAAGGGGTTCATTTGCTGTTGTTTGCAGCTAGAGAAGCAGTGCAGGAGTCTACTGGATTCAGTCCATTTGAGCTAGTGTTTGGTCATGAAGTGAGAGGACCTTTGCTATTATTGAGTGAACAATGGCAAGAGAAAGAGCCGCATATCAGTCTGTTAGACTATGTTAGCAAGTTCAAGGAAAGATTGCGTGCAGCTTGTGACCTTGCCAAAGAGAACTTGAAATCAAGTCAGGGAAAAATGAAAACTTGGTATGATCATAAGGCTAGAAGCCGTGAGTTTAAACCAGGAGAAAAGGTCCTTGTGTTGTTTCCCTTGCAGTCCAATCGATTGCAGGCTAGATTTCATGGTCCTTATGAAATTCTGACAAAACTCAATGATCTCAATTACATTGTGAAGACTCCAGATAGGAGAAAACCAAAACAATTGTGTCATATTAACATGCTAAAGCCTTATCATGACAGAAATGCTAGGGTTGCAGCTGTCACTTCAGATTCTCCAATGGTCGAAACGTGTGATGATGAGGGGGAGTTTCAAGATGATGAACCAAGAATTAAAGCTGAAGTTCTTTCATGTAAATTGTCAAACACTGAAGTGTTGCAAAATCTTGATGTAAAACTCAAGCACTTAGAACCCTCACAGAGAGATCAGTTTGAAAGGTTGATCAAGAAATATGAGGATTTGTTTCCTGATGTTCCAAAGAGAGTTACTATAGCCTCTCATGATGTAGATGTTGGTGATGCCAAACCAATAAAACAGCATCCATACCGGATGAATCCTGAAAAGAGAAAGATTGCTGAGAAAGAGGTTGAGTACATGTTAAAACATGATATTATCAGACCCTCCAACTCCGATTGGAGTTCACCCTGTGTGCTAGTTCCAAAACCTGATGGAAGTACTAGATTCTGTACAGATTATCGCAAAGTCAATGCTGTAACTAGAACTGATGTGTTTCCAATACCTAGGATTGATGATTGTATTGATAGTGTAGGGCAAGCAAAGTTTCTGACCAAGATTGATTTATTGAAGGGTTATTGGTGTGTGCCTTTAACTGAGAGGGCCAAGAGCATCTCTGCTTTTGCCACACCATCTGGATTGTACCAGTATGAAGTCCTACCCTTTGGCATGAAAAATGCCCCAGCCACGTTCCAAAGGATGATACAGTCTACAATCGCCGGATTGCCACACACGGGTGCATACATCGACGACCTGATCACGTGGAGTGACTCCTGGGAAGAACATCTAAAAGATGTAGAGACGTTGTTCCAGCGCCTGACCCAGGCTAACCTGACTGTTAACCTGAGCAAGAGTGACTTTGGTTGTGCTACTGTCACCTATCTTGGCTATGTCATAGGCCAGGGTAAGGTGGCACCCATAAATGCTAAAGTCCAAGCCATCGTGGACTTTCCAGTTCCTCACAACAAAAAAGCTTTGCGCCGCTTCCTTGGAATGATCGGGTACTACCG
Source organism: Gymnothorax reevesii (assembly GCA_029721435.1). NCBI lineage: Eukaryota > Metazoa > Chordata > Actinopteri > Anguilliformes > Muraenidae > Gymnothorax > Gymnothorax reevesii. Next base: position 45,501,403 of record CM056592.1, read on the forward strand.
CAAGTTCTGCAAGAACTTTGCTGAGATTGCTCTCAGTCTAACTAACCAACTGAAGAAAGGCGTAAAGTTCACCTGGGATGATGCATGCCAGAGAGCCTTCGATCGCCTGAAGTCTCTGCTGTGTCACTTCCCCGTGCTCAAATCTCCTGACTTCAACAAACCGTTCTCCATCGCGGTTGATGCTAGCGACCAAGCTTGTGGATCTGTGCTCCTACAGAGAAGTGACTCTGATGACATTGAGCATCCCATGGCATACTTCTCCAGGAAGTTCAATCGCCACCAAAGGAACTATTCCACAATAGAGAAGGAACTGTTGGCTCTGGTCCTTTCTTTACAACACTTTGAGGTTTATGTTTGTACTGGACAAAAGCCAATGATTGTGTACACTGACCACAATCCGTTAATGTTTTTGAGTAAGATGAAAAACAAGAATCGGAGATTGTTGAATTGGAGTTTGATTTTGCAGGAGTTTGACTTGGAAATTAAGCATGTGAAGGGTACAGACAATGTAATTGCTGATTGCTTATCCCGTGTTTGAATGTGTATATATATATATATCATGTGTTTGAATATTGTATGATATGTATATATAGACAAGTGTTCACTTTACCATTTTGTATTGAAAAGAAAAATTTTGCCTTTATGAGTCAAAATTTTTCCCTTTTGGAATGGAGGTGTAATGTGAATATAGGCCACTAGATGGCAGTATTTACCTTTTTTTTGTTAAGCTCAGACTGGAGTCATGTTTAGACATGTCCTGGACATGTCTGGGGCAAGTCTCAGAAAATTAAAAAAAAGAGGTCTAAATGTGGGTGGGGTCTGCAAAAGAGTATATAAGGAAAAGAATTGAGACAGTAAAGTAGTAGGAGAAATTGCAAGAAGATGACCAGACCTGCCGTTCTGTTCAAGACCTGTGACGTTTCTTTTGTGGATTTCTTTGCCTGTGTTTGAGCATTTTCTTCATCCAGGACATCACCAAGCCACCCCACTAAAAAGGGACTGTAATTATTTCTGTTTTTTCTTATTTATCAATCTTGGTCTTTAGTTGTAGGTTGTTATTAGTCTTTGTCTTTGTTAAAAATTAAATGTGTTTTAGTTGTTAAAACTGTGTTTGTCATCCCTTGCTGTTGCTGTTGTGTTATAAATGTAATAACAAATTGGGGCCATAACACATGTTGCAAAGTAGATGCTGATAATGTGAAAATACTGCAAACTAAACTGATGCTTAATTGTAGTATTAGTCCATTAAACAGTTTTTCACCAGTTTTATTTTCAGGATTTTTTGGGCGTGGCTAAAACATGGCCTGATGATGCACTGAATCCCTCATTGACATGTACCGCCCCTACTGGTACATAAAATCATGAGCGCATTGCATGGCAGCTCAATCATGATAAATGACCGCATGTCCTGTGTTTAGTTTCCTCGTTGAGTCACCAGTGTTCAGTTTTCCAAGTAGCAAATCAGCTATTCTGCCTGCTGTATTCCAAGATGCTATCTTCTCTGAATGCGAGAATTTAAAAATCTCTGTCAACCTATCTTAATTTCCAAAAAATGAAGAATAGGTGGATTACTTTAGTATACAGCCATGTTGATGGAGATCTGAGGATCACCTCCAATACTCCTCTCTGTGGTAAACATTTTACGCCGGGTACTTTCACTATCTTTCATCTGAGACAACTAAGATTCATGGGTAGTCTGCTGACATTGGTAAATGCAGTCAAACTGACCAACCCCCCTCACAGGCTTTGTTCTCCTCTTCCCCTGACACTGTATACTCTCGTGGGCAGGAACGTTAGCCGTGGTGCCCATCAGTGAGTTTATCAGTAAGTCATACTGTGAGCACTTATTTTAATTACAGTAGCTAGCTAGCTAGATGGGTAGTCCACAGTAACTGCATTAAATTGCACCGGATTGTGCCACTCCTCATGATTTTAAAGTATGTAGCTGAGTAGATGTAGCTGCATTGACAGCCTCGGCCTGTTGCTGCGGTACATTAACTTATTTCCCTTACACTGCACCAGGCTGTACTGACTTGTAAAAAATACAGGCTACCTGACTACAATACTGGTGCCTCTGATTTTTACCCCTTTTTGGATTAAAAAATGCACTTAACAGTTTACAGTTCTTAACCGATTTAGATAATTCATGTTCACTTCAGCGGGTGCATTGTCTACCTAGATGGAGCGGGAAAAAAAGTTTGTCTCCAATTAATAGGAATCTCGATAGTTACTGAGGTTAGAGTAGCGTAAAATAGCCATATGTCTGTATTTGATGCAGTTATTGTTTATCAGAACACAAATGAGGAAAATTAAGTTGCAGCATATTCAGCGGGGAAAGTAAGTATTGAACACATCAGCATTTTTCTCAGTAAATATGTTTCTAATGGGGCAATTGACATGAAATGTTGGCATCAACCCAAGTAATACACACACAAAAAAAGAAATCAAGACAAATAAGCCCATAAATGATGTGTAATGAAGTGGAATGACACAGGGAAAAAGCATTGAACAGATGAATAAAAGAGGCGCAAAAAGGCTTGGAAAGCCAAGAAACCTGCTGAAATCTGTCAGTATTTAGACTGCAATTAATATCAGCAGGATTAGTCCAAATTGATGGCCTATAAAAAGGTTTCTCATTACCAAGGTGTCGCACAAAAGGCATCTCATGATGGGTAAAAGCAAAGAGCTCTATCAAGACCTTCACAACCTTACTGCTGCAAAACATACTGATGCAATTGGTTACAGATGTATTTCTAAACTTCTGAATGTTCCAGTGGGCACCATTGGGGCCATAATCCCAAAGTGAAAAGAATATAATTTCACCATAAACCGACCATGACCATGTGCTCCTTGCAAGATTCCTGACAGAGGAGTGAAAAGAATGATCAACAGAGTTGTCCAAGAGCTAAGGACCACTCGCAGAGAGCTTCAGACAGACCTGGAATTAGCAGGTACAGTTGTTTCAAAGAAAACAATAAGTAATGCACTCAACTGCCATGCACGCTCATCGCGCAAGACTCAATTGCTGAAGAAAAAGCATGTTGAAGCTCGTTTAAAGTTTGCTGCACAACATTTGGACAGGCTCCTGGGAAGGGAGTGGGTTGACTCCATTAGTTTGGTGGCACCATGTACTATTCCCAGTCTGTAAAGGGAAGATTCACCATCTCCAGAGACAACAACAAGAACCAGCTGTACTTACAGATGAACAGGCTGAAGACACTGCAGTGTATTACTGTGCCAGAGAGACACAGTGGGTCTCATTCATGAAATGTTAGTGTAAAACTCACACAGCTGAACCAACGACAGAAGAGCTGGGAGTGAATATTCATGCATGTTCTTAGGCTGTTGTGAGGCAAATAGAATAATATTAATAAACTTTCTCCGTTCGCAAATGGAGCCATGCTGTAATCACGGATATATCTAATCTGCCGCCTTGCGGTGAATAGTTCAATGTGAGCATTAGAATATTACAGCAGAAAGAGGCGGGGGATCAGACATATCAGTGCACACTGTAAATGAAGCGTAACAGTTACTGTATTTGCTCTCGTTTCAATCTGACTCCAAATTAGAATTTATAATTTAGCGAAAACATGCGTGGACCTCGGGGTGATTACACCTCGGACTTGTAGGTGTAGGCCTGCGTTACTCAATATATGCCCCCGGGTTTTTAGCATTATTGTCGAATCTTAGGTTCGTTGGTAATACCAGGGGATGGAAGTCAATCATCCCAGCAACAGCATCTTTTGGCATGAATACTACGAACCCAGATCTATGCACGCCCATAGGTTCCTTCAGGCGATTTTAACAGATAACCAACTTTTCGTCCAAGGGTTTCCTTAAGGTTAAAATTCCAGAACCTGCAATACATAAACCCTTTCAGTAAGTAGATCATGACTGTCTCTCCAACTTAATAAAACCAATTCTTATCCCAAAGCCATTGATCAGTCAGTCCTTTGTTGAGCTTAACCCCTAAGTCTTCGTCGTCACATGGCTAGAAAGAATTAAAGGATTAAGGAGTCACAGAGACCGCACAGGTTTAACGGAATAACAATAATTTATTGACCAGGTTGGCAAGGGCTTGAATCAAGTAAATCAAAGTTAAATCAAATACAAGTTACAAACAATTTAGATAATGAGAGTGGAGTCATACCTGGTAAAAAGGCTACACACGCACTTACGTATACGGGGAGAGATCAGATACGATCTTCCATGAGTAAAGAGGTTACACACAGCATGGAGATGCACGTGTGGGAAGTCGGCAGCAATCTTCCCAGAATGGATTGTCTCTCTTTGCTTTAAGCCAAATCCCATCTTTGATCCAGGTGGCATGGCTATAAACACCTGCAAGAGAGGTCGAATCTGGATTTTGGGTGTCCACCATTTGGAGGAGGTAATAAAACAATTTAGCAGAGAGAGAGGAACAGAATGATTACCCAAGAGGATTCTGACCAATTTTCTGAAGTTTCTATAAGGGAATGAACCATAATTTCAATGGGAATGAAACATACTCCATTCAACTCCTTGTATTCCCCTGAGAATAACAAGACCAAACATGATATGAATATGTACTAATATGATGCCGTTGTCATGAAAAAGTCTTAAGCTGAATTATTACACAGGTAAGCTGGGTTATAAGTAATGAAGTGATTTCAGAGCAGTATATTGAACACATGAGCTTATTGTGAAGTTCCCAGAGATTTAGTTTATTTTAAATAGAAAAGTTAAGGTTCAGTTTCATAAAAGACCGAGGACAATAAAATGACTTCCACAGGGGCATTTTGTTAGCCAGAGGTAGGGGTGGGACGATTCTGAATCGCGATTTTTTTAAGGCGTACCACCTGTTGCCGTGGGGCGAACATCCGAGCTTTCCCTCTTCCTTTATTAAACCAGACGCAGCCATGAACGAAGGTGCCAAACATCAAAGGGCGTGAGAAATGCTTCCGGAAAAAAAAAAACTTGCTGCATGGAGCAAGTAAAGGACTACAGAACCGCCTCCTTTTCACTAATTAGGCTACTTTAATCATGTCCCTGTTTACTTTGCTCAATTAGCAATCAAACATGGGATTCACTTATTAACTTTGCTGGATGAGTAGAACTCTTTATTAAGGCAGCATGTTTGATTGCCACATTATGAAATTTAAATGGACATAAAACAGCACAGCATGAACACGATTGCCATTGCCATACTATTTTGTGGTATGATTTTCATAATTTATTCCTCCCATTCACGTTTCATCCACATTGCAGAATGTTTTCCACCTTGTGTATTTTTTGATGCTTGAAATCCCGGGCGATCTGAAAATAAATTTCTTTATTTTTTTTTAAAGTGTCATGAGACCACTTGCAGTCATGGGGTGTGTAGGCAGTCACACGTAATTTCTTGAAACACGCACCTGAAGCGGCTTAAACGATTTAAAATGCCGCTGGGAAGAAGTCTGAGTTTAGATTTCGCTAATTGCAGGCGCTCCGCCCTTCCCTTAATCTGCTCCCAAGTACTTGGCTTAAATAAAAATCAAGCAATTTCAGTAGCCTATAAAGATTAAGATGTGATGGCGAAAAGCAGAAAAACCTAACTGGGCTTGTTAGATTGAAAGAATGCCAATAATTTGAATAATTAGAAAAAAAAATCTTCCTCTGAATTACATCTCTCATTGTAGCATTTTAGGACATTATTCAAGATGAATTTAAAACAGATTTGTAAAGATCGCCCTGGATTCTAAAAAATACACAGGCTGGAAAAAATTCTGAAAAGCGGATGAAACATGAACGTGAGATCGCTATGAATTATCACACTCGCACGAAATGGTGTGGCCATGGCAATTGTGTTTATGCAAATCTGTGCCATTTAAATTTCTAAATGCAGCAATCAAACATGTCTTAATAAACAGCTCTACTCATTCAGCTTACAGAGTAAACGAATCCACATTTGATCGCTCATCAAGCAAAGTTAACGGGAACAGGTTTACTTTTCTTCGAGTTGCCTAATTGGTTAATAGGAGATGATTCTGTTTTCATTTGCTTGGCTCCTTTCAGCACGTAGTCGAAAAATACTGATGTCAGTCAAGTTTTTTCCGGAAGCATTTTTCACGCCCTTTGATGTTTGGCACTTTCGTTCAAGGCTGCGTCTGGTTTAATTAAGGAAGAGGGAAAGCTCGGATGTTCGCCCCACGGCAACAGGTGGTGGTACTACGCCTTAAAAAAATCGCGATTCAAAATCGTCCCACCCCTATTAAGGGTCGATCTGCATGGTGCAGTCGTCATTTGCCCTTTATAGAATCCATAAAATCAAGTTGTCTGAAATCTACAAACCACATTCATATTTTACCTGCATCTTGGCTGATGGCTGTTGCTAATTTTCACCCCAAACCTATTCAAAGGAAAAGACAGCTGTACAGTAACAAATATCAATTTATTATATATTTTTTTTCAAATAATTCAGATTTTAATTTTGGGGATGTTCCTGTTGTTCCATCCGACCCTGTGAAGAACAAATAAAAGAGAACGAGTGAATGCATTTATATTCATTTTACATTTAGTGTTGTACATTTTACATGTACATTTTACATCGGTCTTGCCATGTTCATGTTCTGCTTCGGCATGTGCCTGATCTGTTTGCCATATTTTTATATTCTGCCTTATTCGTATTTGAATCCTTGCATTGTCTGACTATTCTTTGATATGTGTATTGTGATTTGGTAACCTAGATTTGTTCATGTATTGTGTTAGTTTATTCTTTCCATGTTTTACATTTAACCATAGTTTTATTCCGGTCCATGTTTTGCTTTCTACCATGCATTGCACTTCGTCTCCCTGTCTGGTCTCTTGTCTTGTCACTGCTCACAGCCCCAGGACTGCGTGCCACTCTTTCGGGTGATTTAATGGTTTCTGGATTTCAATCAATTTTTATTGCAGAAGCATACTCTCACACTGAAATTTGTAGAAAAATGTAACCGTCTACTCAAGTGAATTTTAAGGGGAGAACAAAAATCCCTGACTAAGAATTAGTTTTCATAAAATCACCTTTTCCACAATTATTGGCACCCCTGACAATTCCTAGGAGGTAAATGCAAGTGAAGTATTTCTGTCATTTCTACTGTTGTTTACGCAGTTGATCAGAGTATCTAGGAACATTTAATTAGTAAATCATCACTTCCTGTTTCCCCGGGGTATAAATATGACATGACACAGAGGCCATTTCTCTTATCCACTCTGCAACATGGGAAAGACAAACGAACACACCATTCAAGTAAGGCAGATATGTGTCGACCTTCACAAGTCAGACACTGGCTACTAGAAAATAGCCACTCGCCTGCACCTGCCCATATTTACTGTCAGAGGAATCATTAACTAGTTTAACACAACTGGAACAGTGGTAAACAAGCCTGGATGAGGACCATTTTTTTGCCACCACGCACAGTTAGGAGGATGGTAAGAGAAATGGAGTTCTCCAAAGCTCACTGTTAAAAGAATTGCAACAAATGGTAGCATCATGGGGTCACAAAGTCTCCAAAACAACCATCAGGTGCTATCTACATGCCAACAAGCTGTTTGGGAGGCATGCACGGAAAAAATCCGATTCTCGCTCACAATCATAAGCGCAAACGTCTGGAGTTCGATAAGCAGTACTGGGACTTCAACTTGGACCGTGTGCTTTGGTCAGAGGAGACCAAGACAGAGCTTTTTGGCAACAAACACTCTTAAGTGGGTCTGGCGGAACACAAAAGATGAGTATGCAGAAAAGTACCTCATGCCCACTGTGGAGTATAGGGGAGGATCGGTGATGCTGTGGGCCTGCTTCTCTTCCAGAGGCCCTGGGAACCTCGTTGGGGTGCATGGTATCATGTGCGCTTTGAAACACCATGACATTTTAAATCAAAATCTGGTGGCCTCTGCCCGAAAGCTGAAGATGGGTCGTCACTGGGTCTTTCAGCAAGATAATGACCCTAAACATGTGGCCAAATCTACACAGAAATGGTTTAACAGAAATAGAATCAAGCTCCTCCCATGGCCATCTCAGTCCCCAGACCTGAAGCCCATTGAGAACCTGTGGAGTGAGCTGAAGAGGAGAGTGCAGAGGAGAGGACCCAGGTCGCTGGATGATTTAGAGAGATTGTGCTAAAAGGAATGGTCGAAGATCCCTCTATCTGTATTCTCCCATCTTGTGAAACATTATAGGGGAAGATTAGGTGCTGTTTTGTTGCCAAAAGGGGGTTGTACAAAGTATTAACATCAGGGGTGCTAATAATTGTGGCACACATGATTTGATGTAAAAAAAAATTATTTCTTAATGTGGGATTTTTTTCCCACTGAATAAATGCACTTGAATTAAAGGTTGGATTTTCCTCTTTTTTTTTCATTGTGGTCCTATATTATTGAGAAAAAGAATTAATTTATTAGAAGCTAAAGAATGCATCTTAACCTGGGGTGCCAATAATTACGGAGAGCGCTGTAGATAACATTTCAAATGTTGAAACTGAGACATTTTACATTTTTCGTCCACAAAACAAGCTAATTTCAATTGTTTTGACTGCAACAGGTCTCAAAAAAGTTGGCAAAAAAGTGAAAAAGCAATTAATATATAAAGAGAATCAGCTGAAAGAACATTTAGCAAGTAATTAAGTTCACTGTCTGGCATCAGGTGTGTAACATGATTGGCTATAAAAGGGATGTCTTAGACAGGCTGAGTCTCTCAGAGGTAAAGATCGCCAGAGGCTCTCCTACCTTTGAAGGCTTGTGTAAAAAAAATTGTGGAATACTTGAAAAACAATGTTCCTCAACGTCAAATTGCTAAGTCTTAGAACATCTCATCGTTGACAGTAGATAACACCATCAAAACATTCAGAGAAACCAGAAAAATCTCTGTTGCACTAGGGACAAGTCCGAAGACCTTTTCTGGATGACTGATCTTTGGGCCCTCAGACGCCACTGCATCACTCACTGGCATGATTCTGTCATTGACATTACTAAATGGCCCCAGGAATACTTCAAGAAACCACTGTCTGTAAACACAGTCCGTTGTGCCATCCACAGATGCCACCTAAAACTCTATCATACAAAAAGGAAGGCATTGTTGAGCATGATCTAGAAGCGCCGCCGTGTTCTGTGGGCCAAGGCTCATTTAAAATGGACTGTAGCAAAGTATCCTATGGTCAGACGAGTCCAAATTTGACATTCTTGTTGGAAATCATCGGCGTCAGGTTAAAGAAAAGAAAGACCACGAATGCTGAAAAGTATATAAAGGTTTAAGAGAGACATATGTCGCCCTCCAGACAAAATCTATTCCAAGGAAGGCCTTGTGCATTTCAAGAGGACAATGAAAAACCACATACTGCAGCTATTACAACAGCATGGCTTCGTAGTAGAAGAGTCCGTGTGCTGAACTGGCCGGCCTGCAGTCCTGATCTTTCACCGATTGAGAACATTTGGCGTATAATTTAATAAAAAGTTCATCAATGGAGACCCAAAACTCTCCAGCAGCTCCAGCAGCCTGTATTAAACAAGAGTGGGATCGAATGGCAATGGCTAAACTCAAGAAACTTGTCTACTTAATGCCCAGATGCCCCCACTCTGTGCTAAAAAAAAAAAAAGAGGGGATGCTACACCATGATAAACAGGCCCCTTTCCCAACTTTTTTTGTGACCTGTAGCAGCCATCAAATTTGGAATGAGCTCATTTTGTGGATAAAATTGTAAAATTTCTCAGTTTCAACATTTGCTCTGTTATCTCTGTTCTATTGTGAATGAAATACTGGCTGGAGTGATTTGAAAGTCATTGCATTTTGATTTTATTCACAATTTACACTTTGTCCCAACTATTTCGCAATTTGGGTTGCCCAAATATATTGTCCAGTGATGCATAGCTTTCTGAAATATACGATCCCCCCCCCCCCGAGTGGAAGTGACAACCCTTTGTGGTTCATGGACTATAACTGGTATGCTAGTAAAGTCACAATACCAAATCTAATTTCATGCCCTTTTGGTTATAAGCTTCATTGGTTGACTGGCTAACTACTAGCCAGCTTTCTAGCTAAAATGAGCAGTGTCGCTGTAGTGTTGGTTTGGAAATGGTGCTGCTGTTGCGAGTGTTGTAGCTTGTTGCAGAAAGACGTCTCGCCTAGAGTTGGTGTCGAGCCGCCTCAAAGGCTAGCTTAGCTGGCCTCAATTGGCTGAAGACGAGGTGTAACCACGTCTTGTGAACAAGCTTATATTTGGGGTGTTGCATGCAGGGAATGGATCTGCATATCATTTTGTGCATATTTGTGCATATCATTCACCACCTTCATCAAGCTATAGAGACCAGCTACACCAGCTATGACCAGCTAATAACATAGCTCAGACCATCTTAAACCATCTTAGAATTCGAATTCTAAGCTGGTTTAAGATGGTCTGAGTAGCGTTATTAGCTGGCCATAGCTGGTCTGGCTGTTCTCTATAGCTTGATGAAGGTGGTCAAAGCTGGTTAAACCAGCCTGACCAGCCTAGGATGGTTTTTTTCAGCAGGGACAGTCAGAACTTAAAATTGCGTGGGTAATAAACAATTATTAGTTCTGACTCGGTCGCAATCATTTTCTCTAATTACCTTCAATCCTAAAACACTTCTCACTATCAGGTGTTGTTTGTTCACCTCGTTTTGGCAAAACGTCTGTTATTCATTTGGACGCGCAATTTTGTGCATTTCAATTCTCTGTCTTTGATTCAATTTATACAATTAAATCGAGTAAGAAGCACAGGCTAGATCGCCTGATGAGACAGAAAGGTAGCGCAGAATTTCCAGAGCAGTTTACCTCTCGAAAAGTACCCCATAGACCAACTTATGAGTAACTTATTTTTCTGATCTAAATTATACCTATTGATTAGTCGCCCTAGATCGCATCACGAAAGATATTCTTAAAAGTGTAAAATTGTTTTTACAAAGGAAAATGACGGAGAACAAGTTAGGACTAAAAATTGTAGTAAAGCGATGTTGTGTGACCGCTCATTTTTTCAGTTCTATTTCACATCGGGACTATGCTAGTCATGTGATGCTAGTCACTCTCGGGATGCTAGTCACTCTCGGGATGAGCTAGTAGCTCGCTGGAGTTGGGGGGGCTCTCCTAACCATACTCTAGCTAAGTACTCACCTAACCGAGGAGAGAAAAGAGGTAGTTCTGTGGCACTGTCCAGGTTATATATGGAGGGCACAGGCGGAAATTCTACAGGCGGAAGGATATCCCATTAGTATGTACTAATGGGATATCCTTCCGCCTGTAGAATTTCCGCCTGTGCCCTCCATATATAACCTGGACAGTGCCACAGAACTACCTCTTTTCTCTCCTCGGTTAGGTGAGTACTTAGGTAGAGTATGGTTAGGAGAGCCCCCCAACTCCAGCGAGCTACTAGCTCATCCCGAGAGTAGGTATTCTGCAGTGTAATTTTATCGTCAGACTAATTGTTTTCGTGCGACGGTGTGAAGCTGAGTTGGTCAGACTGTTTCGGAGCGCGAATGTATTCCAAAAAGGTTCATACTGTCTGTAGTAACTAATTTACGTTAACGTTCTTATTTTTCGAACAGAAAAGGTTTTATCCTACCTTGACATGTTTCGACGGGATACTCCCGTCTTCTTCAGAAGAGTCACGGATGTTACGAGTGACGCGTCTTATCAGCTGATGTTAGCGAGGCGCGGCCGCACTGTACCGGCGCGCAAGATTTTCAACCAATCTCCGTGAAGCTGTGCGTGGGTGTTTATTATCGCCCCGGCATATAATCCGGTGGGATATAGCGATCGCCATGTCTGTCCGTCTGTACGTCCGTAGTCATTTCATTTCCTTTCCAGGGCAGAACTCAAAAACCGTTCAAGATTTCTTCACGAAATTTGATGTGTAGATCTGATATATCATGTAGATGTGCCTTTTGGTATTTAGGAATTTCTTGAGCAGTTAATCCATGAATGTGGGGGGCTGGGGGGATAAGCCATTGCCAGATGGCTCTAGTCTCAGAATTTGATCAAGCGAGGATGAAACGACTACAATGGCTGCCCCCAGGAAATCACTAAAAGAAGGGAATCTCAAATCTTTTTTTTTTTTTTTTTCACAAAAGAGTGATTATTTGTATATTACATATGAGAAAACCACACTTGTGTACCATGGATTGTGTTGATAATGTGTAAAGTGATGAAGGAAGATTTCTTGTAATGTGCTGAACAGGGGCATCTCTAGGACTAAAGATTGGTGGGGCCCAGAGTTCCCCTTTAAAACTACTAACCCTGACTTGCACACAATCATTCGCATAATTGTCAATTGTCAATCATTCCAGGATTTTCCTGGCTTTTTAATTTTTTTTTTTTTTGCAGTCGCTTTTTCAAAAAGTGGCAATGAAAGTTCCGATGTCTTGGCGATTTACTTTTTTGTCCGCGAGAAATTAGCGTGGATTGGTTAAATTTGCTTTAATAGTTGCATTCCCGACATGCAACTTCCTTGAGGGACTGAGCAATAGATTCACTCTGAGAACGCGCCGTTACGGTACATTTCCGTACGGCGACAATCATTAATCTGGACGCGTAATTTTGTGCATTTAAATCAGCATTATTCAGAATTGCGCACAGACGTTTCAAATGGTCTTTTCTTTTATTTAAACAAAATGATCATGAAGCGCCAGTTAAATCACTTGATGTGTGGAAAAGGTTGCGCAGACGTTTAAGAGCAGTTTGTCTTTCATAAAGCGTTTTTTTTGAGTGGCCTAATAATTTTTCTGATCTGAATTTATCCCATTATTTAATCGTCAATAGATCGCAAGAAGAGAGAGCCCGTAACTTCGATTGCCAGAGGATTATTGTCTAATTGGAAAACGTGTTAATAACGGAAAATAACTGAGTAACAAGCCAGGAACAATCACTGACGCTAAGGCATGGTTCGGGCCCCACCATTTATCACTGCTAGAGATGCCACTGGTGATGAATGAAGATTTCTTGTAAGGTGATGGTGATTTCTTGTAATGTGATGATGAAAAATTCAATCAATTCAAATTTCTCTGGCAATGTTATTGAAATTATACCCTAATGTATGTGCAATTCACATAGTTACCTGAATGTGTAGTAGTAAATAAATACTTTGAAACATGAAGCTTTGAATGGTCATTTGTGCAACAGTGTTATGTTGTGATCTGTCAAGTATAGTGTGGTGTGGTGCAGATTTCCACATAAATGTGTCTGTGTGTGCGCGCGCTCGCGTGCTTAAACATTTAAACCTTCCTGGAGGGGGGCGGAGACATATTGTTTTTGCCTGAATTCCCGTCGGCGTCGACGTTCCCATTTGTTTCCGGAGCACAACTCTGAAACTGTGTGACCGATTCTCACCAACTTTCATATAGTATCTCTCCATAACGTAGATGTGCCTTTTGAGGGTTTGAACTGCTTTTGAATTTAAATGGCTCGCTAGAGCCAGCAAGAATCATTTCATTTGCACTTAGACGGCCACCACCACCGGTAGGAAAGTCATAGAGAGATGGAACCAACACTATATGTTCATCTCATCAAGGCCTAAAAATGAGCAATCGACACCAATTACCCAAATTGAACAGGAAGTCTGCAATTTGCATATCAAAATTTCCTTTTTCCCCTAAATTTAGCCAAAGTTTGCCCTCGAACAAACGCGAACTCCTTTAAGGGCGTTCATCCACTTTGACTGCCTTTTCTCGATGAAGGTTGGAAATTACCTGCACATTTGACCCCTTAAACATGCTCGAAAATAAACCAAATTTTGCAGTAATTTCTACATGGTTTCGAATATTTTTACAATCTGAAAATTGTCCACCAAAGAGACAAAATGGCTCTCTAGCGCCACCCAAATACGCCAAAAATGGGACTTTCGCTTTCACCACAGCCTGTTGCAATGTCATAAAATATTGAAAAAAATCGCATATCATTGCTGTACCATGCCCTGTACTGTGACCAAATTTCGTGAAAATCCATACGAGATTTTTTGAAATAAAAATTTTTACATACATAATACACTGTATAGTAAGATATACAATCTTGCTGTGGACAAACCGTTCATCGTATCAAAATGTCTTTAGGTATAATTCATAATCTCCATGTCGCCAAACAAACTGCCAAGTGTGGTATCATTTCAATGGATATTTCTTGAGATATAAACATGTTACGAATATTCATATTTTGAAAAATATAGAGGGACACACTTCTGAATTAACCATAAGTTGCAGGGTAAAAAGCTTTTGTCTTTCTTCAGTGAACATGCTCCCGAAATTTCAGCTTTCTACAATTTACCTGGAAGAAGCATTTATTAATTTCTTGATTATTATTGATTTTCAGTGTTTCTCTTTGTGCTGCTACACATTCTTCCCACCGGGTGGCAGTAGGATCACATGGCTCATCTCCTTCACTAATTCATGAATGGGGGAAGATTGCACAATACACAGCAGTGATAAAATCTGCTTGAGAAAGTTTGACCAGGTTGCATGGGCCATAGCTCCTTTATACGAAAGAAAAATCTCTTTCACTAAAGGGGTTTGCACTCAACTCAGCATAAAACATTTTCCTCAGTCTCGTGCTGTACAACGAATGACAATGCTCGACGGCGCTCGAACGCCTCTTGCCCCCGTTTCGACATGCGTGGGAGGGCGAGGACCCGTCCAACGCTGCTTGCAGATTTAATATTTTTTCAGTTTCTATGGCAACAATTTGGACCTGGGCATATTGAAGGGTGGGACTCGTTTACGGACCATAACTCTAAAATGTGAAATGGGGAAGGAGAGACATCTGTTTTTACGTGTTAAAACCATTTCTAGTTTGCTTCACTGTGGACAGGACAATCGGTGTTGCGATTTGCAGCCTACCTGACGTCTACTAGTCCAAGGCTTCACGTCAGTAGTGAGCTAAGTGGCTCAGTGCTCTGAAGCATATTCTCGAGATTGCCTGGGCTGCTGTTTGCCGTACAGCCACGTGGCTTCACCGGTTACTTAAGGTTGTGTGTGTGCTCGCCTCAGTTGGACCGTGTAGCTGATTACTGTGTTCTGAACACTAACACTGTGATTACTCACCAGAAGGATAATTCACAGGAGGCAGGACTACAGGTATTGCAGATTGCATACCTGATGCCTAAGTTCTTATAGTCCATGGGCTTCATTTCAGCTGTGTGCCGAGTATCCCACTGTACTGAAGCATCCATTGTGAGTCCCTTTCCTAAGGCACAGTTTTATGTTGATCAGTCTAAGGAATAGTGTCATGTATTCATTCAAGTTGTTAATTATTAGCACTTTTGAACAGGTAAGTCTTGTTTGTGCAAGTATGCCTTACTTTTGTGACCAATGCTCAGCTGGATTGGCCTCAGCTGATGCCCACTCCACTTGCACGTGGTGCCTTGGGTTGGAGCAACTCAGGCGATAGAGTCGCCATATGACTGTATGTATTGTGCCACTCTGGGGCCTTGACTGTGTGGGGCGCACCTGACCATGATGCATGAGGCAAGAAGCAAAGGACGGGGTGCCCAGAAACGCTCTCTGCCTACTCAGTCAGTGGCAGGCGCTCTGGCTAAAAGGCCGTAGGGGAACATGGACCCAATCTTGGATCAGTTGGAAGTCCAGGTGGTATCACTGACCCAACAGGTGCAATCACTTACGGCTCATGATGAATGCCATTTCTCTTTTTGCTGACCATGACCTTGAGATGAACTCAGTGTCTGGGTAAGCCAAATATGGTTCAGATTCTGCGTTGGAATGAGGTACTGAAGCCTCTGTCCCACCTGATATGCGTGAGCTCTTGTCTAGCGTTATGGAGGTCCTGGATATATCCGTAGAAGAGGCGGATGTACTAGGTAGGATTGTGCCTCAGTGCCCCCAGTTTTGTGCCGCACTGATTCAAACTTTGGCTAAAGTTAATGACCGGCTTTGCGTCTCTAGCCGCTGTAGGCCTTGGACTTGTATGGCATCCCCAAAGTCACTTGGGCTTGATCAGTACCCACCCATGGACTCTGTAATTGCAGCTATGGTCCTCACTGATAAAGAAATAATTGGGAAAGTACCTCAATGTCCCCCCGACCCTTACCGTGCAAGGGATGAGCGTTTGAAGGGTACGTATACTTCTTTGGCTTTGCTAGCTTGCTCGTTGAATGCAGCTACACTGCTTCATTCTTATTAGGACCTCTTGATATCTTGTGTTTCGTCTTACTATGACCAGTCATTAGTCAATGAGATGAAAGGGGTGTCCACGATCCTCACTCTTCTACACACTAAGAAGACTTGCGCTAATGGTAAGAGCTTAGCAGGGGCAATTATATCACGCCGGCAGCTCTGGCTTTCTCAAACGAAGATGCCACAGTCGGCTCAGAAGCCGTTCCTGGACCTCCCGGTCAATGCCGGCCACGGCCCTGTTGCAGATGCTATTCTAGAACAGATGGCGAAACTGCAGAAGGATAGGGAGGCCCTGCAGTCCGTTGTGGGCTCCCTTCCTGCTTGGGGTCCGACCCAAGGTAAATGGCAGCCAAGACCAGTTTTCTCCTGTTGTCACAGGGCGCATGAGTTCGATCCCGAAACAATATCACCCCTTTCTGCCACGCTAGCAGGCTCAGCGGCTGCCTGCTCCGCATTGGCGCCAGCAAAGGAACACTGCCCAGCAGAAGCATAAGGGCTGGCGCAAATATCTCAAGAAGCCAAGGACTCCGGCAGCCTCTGAGTCATCTTGACTCGAGTGGCGCTGGCACAGAACGCTTCTCCCATGCCCAACAGATAAAGTGGGAGGAGCTTGTGGAGTCCCCTTCGGTACAAGAGACAGCAGTTCGGGGGTACAGACTCCAGTTGTGTTGCCATCCTCCACCCTTCAGGGGTGTTCTGGAGACTAAGGTCTCAGATCCCTGGAAGCATGAAGCTCTTCAATCAGAAATAACGTCCTGCTCACGAAACATGCAGTACGTCCTCTCGATCAGTCGGAATGGCTCAGTGGGTTTTATGCCACTTATTTCCTGGTTCCCAAGAAAGAAGGCGGGTTTCGCCTATTCTGGACCTGCGGAATACCGTTTTTTGAAAGACCTTCCATTCAAGATGATGTCATCATCACGAGCCTTGCAGGCGATAAGCTCGGGCCTTTGGTTTACCACCATAGACCTCAGGGATGCTTACTTTCACATTCCCGTATACCCAGATCACAGAAAGTTCCTTCGTTTTGCATTCAACGGGGTGGCCTACGAGGACCTTGTCCTCTCGTTCGGCTTGTCACTAGCTCCCAGGACGTTCACAAAGTGTATGGATGCTGTCATGGCCCCTCTAACTTCTTGGGGTCTGACTGTCCTGAATTACAGTGACGATTGGCTGATTTGCTCCCCATCAAAGGAACAAGCAGCTTTGAACACCGCTATCATTCTGAGTCCTATCTCAGATCTGGGACTCAGCTTGAACTGCTCCAAGTCCCAGCTCACTCCCACGCAGGAGGTGAGCTTTGTGGGAATGCGTATCAATTCTGTCCAGATGCGAGCCCACCTCACAGTCGAGCGGCTCAGGCCATCGTCGACCACCTCAGCCTGTTTGTGGACGTCCAGACGGTGACTCTGCCACAGGCTCAGAGGCTTTTGGGGCTCCTGGCTGTGGCTAGTCCCCTGATACCCCTAGGTCTTCTCCATCTATCCCCCTTGCAGGGATGGCTGAATGGCCAGAATCTCCACCCCTTGCCACTAGTGTGGCGCGATTAATCTAATCGCAATTGCAATCGCAATGTCAAGCAGTGCGATTGCATAACCGCAAAAAGGCGGCGATTTGCCAGTGAATATGACTACATCTCCTTTAATTGTATGCAGTCTGTTGATGTTATGCCCACAAGCGCTATCCTGAGCTGTGTCTGAGTAGTCAAAAATGACATCCTATAGAATAATTCCACACCATTAAATCCATGTGGAAAACGTCTGAAGATAAAGGAAGGGTGTGACATGGAATTCCTACCGCTTAGGAATACAACTGCGCTAATAAGAAAATCTGAATGCACTTAAAGCAGGCAGCGTGAACATGATGGGGTCCCATACGTTTCTTTATGCGATTGGTCAGATGAATAGTTGCCCCTTTAAATAGTGTTGATGCGCAGAATTGTGGAATGGCGTTATCTCCTTTCTTTTCGAAAAGGAGTCTTTGTACCCTATGCTAAAGGAGGTAAATTAGGGAGAACTGAGACACCGTTTCTTAACATTTAAAGAATTCGAAGGCTCTTATCATAGTTGCCACGGCACGTAATCATTTCCGGATCAGTTTTCAGGAATTATGAATTTTCCCCGCCGAAAAAAACTATTGAGAAGCAGCCGTGGTCTGTGCAGCTGGTATGGTCACGTGACTAACGCTACAGTTCTCAGAGACCAACATTGACGCCGAATAAAATCATGAGCAGGAGCGTGAGCAAGCCCAGGCTGAGAGTGAGTGTGTCTCAGAAAAAAACCTCGCAGCATCTACAGTCATATGCAGAGATTAGGCGTGAGTGTCTCGCCTCTTAGTGGCATTCACTTTCCTGTGTCTTAGTCAGCAATTATTCTATCAACGCGCATTGAAGAAATTCATTAGCGGAATTTAAGTCAATGTGCATTATGTTAACAAGTTTCACGTGCATTACTGTGGATTTACCCTCTAGTGACACGGAAGTCGACTCTCATGATTGTCTTAACTGAGGAATTGAAAGCAATGGAATTGCATAAAGACGTTTCAAATGCAGTAGCGGCTGTAGACCCGGGGATGGCGGGGCGCAGGCAAGTCCCTTTATGACAATTAGTCCTGGGTTGTTCGCAATCATTTTCCTTTACTGATGAGTTTTCCAATTATCGTACTTGGCAACTAAAGACACGGTCTCTCCATATGTGATCGAACAGCGACGAAATCATGGGCGAAATTCAGTACAGAAAATTTTTTTACTTATTAATAGGCCAGTGCTAAGCGTTGATTGATCAGGTCCGTGTTCCAGTGAAATATCGCCTCTCACTCTCGGTATTGTGTGGGTTGATAAAAAAAAGTGGCACTTGGCAATTAAATAGGCAGCGTGCTGCTCAAGCTGTTTGCATGAGAGGCGACAGGTATGCAAGTTTGACTGACGTTGATTTAAATACAGCAAATAAGCGTCCAGATGAATGATTGTCTTCTTATCGGGGAGAACAAGCAGCAGCTGTTAACTGTGGAGTGCTCTCGGAGCGAACCTTCGGTTACTCATGAAAATGACTGAGAACAGGTCAGGACTAACGAACCGTTTTAAACGGATGTTTTGTCACAATTCTCAGTTCAGGTTCCGCCACTGAGCTGAATTTCGCCCATGATTTCATCGCTGTTTCATCGCATATGGAGAGACCGTGTCTTAAGTTGCCAAGTACGATAATTGGAAAACGCGTCAGTAAAGGAAAATGATAGCTAACTACCCAGGACTAATTGTCATAAAGGGACATGTCTTCGCCCCGCCATTCCCGGGTCTAGAGCCGCTACTGTTCAAATGTTATTATTTCATTTAAACAATTCAAACGATCATGTCCACCTTTATGCAAGTGAAACTGAAACTTCAATGCACAAGGAATTTAATTCCACATGAGAATCTCTTCAAAAAGCGTTCATTGAACCATTGCGGACTACGGTGAATAAGCAAAAAAAAAAAATGTGCGAGACTTGGGCCGAGTGCGTGAGACTTGGCATCTCGCATATGGCGTTACTTTGATTTCAGGTACGACGGCATTGAACAGAGTAAGACGTGTTTTGTAAAACTTGCGAAGTTAAAATTTCCACATCCCGCGGCAACACTACCAATCTGTATCAACGCTTGGGACAGCACAGAGAGAAGCATAAGGAATGGGTGTGATTAAAGCCAAAGAGACACTGAAATACGCCAATGCTAATGGTGCTACTGCTTTTGTACTTTGCAGAAATGCCTTTTCTTAAGGGTACTATACAAACTTTTTGCTTTTGTTTTAAGTAGTACTTAATAGGTTTACAAAAATGCCTGCAGAAAGGCATCTAAGATTTTCAAAAAAGGAAAAACCTCTTTTATGGAAAATGTTATTTTGAAAACAGTGCTCTAAATGTTTTGTATTTTGATGCACCTTAATGTTTGCATTTTTTGAGTTGAGAAAAATACCCTACAATCATCATTATTCTCTGCACTCCCATTGATAACAAAGCAAGTAGGCTCAAGATATCTTCAAAAAAAAAAAATCATGGTCCACTATAATCGCAATCGCACAATTTTTACCAAATCGTGCTACACAGAAACCGGCGCATGCTGGTATCCAGGGCATGCGTTCGGGCAATAAGAAGGTGGAATTCCCCTGTGTTCCTCCTACAAGGGATTCCATTGGGGAGAGTCCATCGGAGGGAACTAGTCCAGACAGATGCCTCCTTAGTCGGATGGGGTGCTGTGCTGAAAGGGAGGACGGCCAGTGGGTCATGGTGCCCCAGCTGGGCAAATGTCATGTCAACAAGCAGCAAGGTTTTGTGCAGACGGACAGCACCACATTGATGTCGTATATAAATTATCTGGGGGGCTTGAGCTCACCCCAGCTGCACTTGTTAGCACACAGCCTTCTTCTGTGGGCACACCAGAACCTGGTCTCTCTGAGAGCAATACACTTTCCAAGTATACTCAACACAGCAGCGGATATGCTTTCCCGCATTGGTTCCCCAGAGGGGGAGTGGATACTCAATCCGATGTTTGTGCATCGCCTGTGGGAGATGTTCGAGGAGGGACAGGTAGACTTCTTTTCCTCGGCAGACAACACACAGTGCCAGCTGTGGTTCTCAATGTCCAACCCTCCAGGTCCACTCAGCTGGGACGTATTAGCCCACGAGTGGCCGAGGCTGAGACTGCATGCATTCCCACCCTTTCCACTGATTCCACCCGTCTTGGACAGGGTCAGGGAGGCGCGTCTCCAACTCCGCCTTGTTGTGCCGAAGTGGCCCAGATGCCCATGGTATGGGACACTTCTGTCCAGACACGGCGCTCGGCATACGCTTATCACGCACTGCGCGTAGGGCACCAACTGCCTGGGGGGCACCAAAAAAATCAAGCCCATAAAAAAAAAAAAAAAAATAGTAACAGTATTTAATATTTAAAATAAAAGTTTGTAAAGAATGTTAATAAATATAAGTAATACAAAAATAACGTAGGCTTATTTACGTGAAAAAAGATGAATCTCCTGTGCGGCCCTCTCATCGGTCTACCTTTGGTGTGCCCCCCCCCCCCCCCCTCAATCCCCAAGTAGTTTGCTCCATTATGCTTCAATCGCAAATTTGGCAGAAGTTTATTCCGGAGGTCTGGACATGTCATCGAAAAGGCATCAAGAGTCGGGGGCGGAAAAGGGGAAAAGAAAAGAAAAAAAACAGCGAGATGATGCCCGCGCGTCACTTGCAGGTAAGACAGTGTTTTAATTAACAATTATTTATTTTGTAACAGCTACGTTTACATGACCACAATAATCCGATAACTGGGAATAATGGGGTAATGGAAATAATCTGATTTGACGCGTTTACATGTACTTCAGTAATGCGATAATCGGAAAAACCTTGTAAACCATGGTTCAGTCAATAGTTCGATTTCTTTCCAAGTACATGACGTAAAACTCTTGGTCTCAGCATGGGCCTTCCTCCACTCCTACCAAAAACCTGTGTGTGCGTTAGGAGTAAGGACTGATGGGAGAGAGTGGTGCTGAATGAATTTTCAGATGCAAAATGGAGAGAGAATTTTCTCGGGGAGCATTCGTGAAACTGTGTGATCAGATGAAGGATGTCATGAGCCCAGAAGAGATGACCGCTGTACCTCTAGAAATGCGAGTGGCGATTGCGTTATATAAGCTCGCTAGCTGCGAGCTCATTAAAAAATGCCTGCGCTCATCAATGGGCCAGGAGCGTTTAAGTGGTCTGGCTGTCATCAACGTCAATGGGGAAATTGCTCAGAATCTGTCATATGATGATCTGATAGCTGATTTCGCAGCCCAGAAATGCAGACGTGTGCCTCTGTAGGGCCTCGAACAACTGGTGCTTGCATTTTAAAATTTGAATTTAAAGTTCCTCTCTCAGAACTGTGTTTACAGTTAAAAACAGATGTTTATTTGTTAATAGTCGTGGCATTTATTTATTTTTTTTATTTAGATTATTTATTTTTATTTATTTGAGTATTTGGTGACATTGTTAGTGTTTTAGAAAGACTTCATTATTATTATTATTATTATTATTTATGTCTCAGTTTTTGAACCATTGATATTAACAACTTAATTTGTAAGAAAGCAAAACTGACAAATACTCAGATATTGTTCATTTCTGTCAGAGGTTGCGTTGGGTGGGGGGGGGGGTACCACAAAGCATTTATGCGTAGGGCACCAAAATGGCTAGCGCCGGCCCTGCTTCTGTCTCTGATAGCAGGGAAACCATGGCAGCTGCCACAGAAGCCAGATCTTCTGTCTTAGGTGCAGGGGAGGCTGTGGCATCCCAACCCTCAGCTTCTCAGTCTTTGGGCTTGGCCGCTGTGCGGAGGAAATGGTCTGGTTTAGAATTAGAGCCCACAGTTTTGGATGTATTGGAGAGCGCACTGGCACCCTCAACTAATTCAGCTTATGGCAAAAGATGGAACACATTTAGCCTGTGGGGTGAGGAGCAGGGCCTCTGCCCAGAATCCTGTGGCGTGAACTCAGTCCTCTTGTTTCTTGCGCTCACTTTATGACGCTGCCCGTGCTGCAACTACCCTTTAGGTATATGTAGCGGTAATTTCAGCGTGCCGTTGATGAAGGTCCAGAAGGTCAGATTGGTCAGCACCGCCTTGTGACTAGGTTTCTCATAGATGTTCGTCGACGAGGACCCCCCAGAGTGCATGCCTTATACTCATGGGATTTGTATATAGTTCTGAGTGCACTGACTAAGGCTCCCTTTGAGCCCTTGGACTCAATCAGTATGAAACATGTGTCGTTGAAGACTACATTCCTGATAGCCATTACTTCAACCAAGAGAGTCAGTGAGATTCATGCTCTCTCAGGCAGTGATGAGTGTTATTATCTTGGCCCAGATGAGTCGAGCATCATCCTCCGGCCTAATCCTTCGTTCTTCAATCAAAGAACTTATCAAGCTCATCAATTCATACTCTAGCATCTCAGACTACACAGTAAACTGGAATAAATCAACCACCCTCACAATAAATGCAGATACGTCCCTTTCTACACCACACATACCCCAATTACCACCTACTACTGGCAACATCACATATTTAGGCATAAAATTCTCTGCCAAGCTGTCAGAGTTGTGTCACCTGAACTTCACACCACCTTTAAAATCAATACAAGATGACCAAAATCGATGGATGACACTACCAATCTCAATTATAGGACGCATCGCCACAATTAAAATGATGATACGGCCAAAACTCAATTACCTATTCACAATGATCCCCATCCAACCCACATCAAAATGGTTTAGCACACTGGACACAACAACAACATCATTCTACTGGAAAAACAAACAGCCCAGGATAAAACTAACTACACTACAACAGTCAAAAATACAAGGAGGCCTAGAAGCACCAAATTTCTATCATTACTACTTAGCCAATCAGTTACAGTACCTTTCCAAATGGATACATTCAACCCATCACTATCACCCCTGGTTAGACATAGAACAGACAGACTGCCAAGACATATCAATCAAAGACCTTCCATTTATCTGTACTGCAATCAAAAAACACAACTGTTTCAAAAACCCCGCAATCGCAGCAACTCTGACAGCTTGGTGGAAGATCAATAAAATAAGAAACACAACATTCACTCCCACGAATCAAACACCCATATGGAACAACCCAGACTTCACTGCTAACAAATCCCCTCTAATAGGAACTAAATGGAAAGAAAAAGGAATCACACACCTCCACCACATCTTCTACAACAACACTTTACTAACATTCCAACAGCTGTCTGAAATGTACGATATCGACAAGAAACAATTCCTTCAATACAGCCAACTCAAAGAGTCAATTAAAACAAAAATAAATATCACAAATTTCCACCTAGAACATCCACCACTATTATATAGCATCAATAAAATAACACAGTCAAAGAAAAAACTACTCACAAAGTTATCCTCCAATAACGACCCACATCACATACCAATAAACAAATGGGAACGAGACCTCATCATTCCCACCAACAGTCAATTCTGGAACACAGTCTGCAACAACATATTCTCCATGTCTAACAACACCAAAATTCAGTTAATTCAGTATAAAATCATCCATAGAACACACCTCACAAAACACAAGATGCACATCATGGGACTCGCAGACACAGACATTTGCACCCACTGCATACTCAACACTATCGACGACCACCTGCACACACTCTGGCTCTGCCCACCAATTCATAACTTCTGGAAAAAAATAATCACCACCCTATCCCGATTCCTCGACCACAATATTCCACTATCCCCCACCGTCTGCATACTTGGAAATTTAGAAGAACTCAACACTAACTCAAAACAAATCACAATCCCCCTGCTTGTGGCCCTAACTATCGCCAAGAAAACAATACTGCTCAACTGGAAAAACAGAAAAAACATTACAACAACACAATGGTTAGATCTCTATACTCAACATATATCAATGGAACAACAGTCAGCAACCCACAAGAATCAATTACAAGAATTCAACAACATCTACTCCACAACTCTCATTGCCATCTCGATGCCAGTGAGTTAATGCCACAGCATAGATATACAAAGGCTTGTTCACGTAGAGGAGAAGGGATATTTAAAAAAAAAAAAAACTCGGGGAATTGGAATCTGTTAATCTGTATAAATCTTTAAGGAAACTTCTAGAACAAAAACATTATGAAATAACTGCCAAAATACAACTCTGCTTCATTTCGGATCATTTGATTGTTACACTGTTTTCCTTGTTTCCCCTTTTCCCTTTTCTTTCGGCTCTTATCTCTCTATTTCATTATAATTATTATTATTATTATTGTTATTATTCATTTGTTTTCTCTCCTTTTTTCTTCCTTTGTGGTTTTTTTCCTCCTTTTTTTCCCTTCTTTTCCCCCCTTTTTTTGTTTGTTTTATTCTCTCTTCTTTTCTATTCCTTTTGTTGATGTCTTTGTCTAATATTATTGTATGTATATTACTCTGCAAATCAACTTGCTACCCATTTATTTGTCTGGTCACATATTTGTTTGTATGCACTTATTGGTGAATAAAAAATAAATTAAAAAAAAAAAAAAAAAAATAAACCCTTTGCCCTTACCCAATTGGGTGGCACTTCCAGAGCAGAGGGAAAAAAAACAAACAAAACGTTCTTTCCTAAAGCTCTCCCCCAAGGCTATGTTAACGCAAAAATGATGCTGACAGCCCTCCCCTCTCAGGTTTCTGAAGGTGAGGATAGTTCTTTGCAGGCTCTCTGCTCAGTGCGAGCCTTGACCTATTATGTGGATAGGACTTGTTCTTTGCGCCAGACAGATGAGTTATTTGTCTGTTTCAGTGAAGTGTGAGAGGTAAGCGTCTCTCAAAACAATGCCTCTCTCTTTGGATTGTTGAAATGATTCAACTTGCCTCCAATTCAGCTAGTAGGCCCCTTCATCTGTGAGAGCGCACTCCACCAGGGGAGTTGTGACATCTTGGGCGCTGGTCAAAGGTGTCCCTCTGGCAGATATTTGTGCTGTGGCCAGCTGGCCTACCGCAGGCACCTTCGCAAGGTTCTATCAGGTGAATGTTGTTGCACCTCATGGAGTGGGTTTGGCTATACTCCATTCCTCTGTGCTTTCTCATTAATGAGTCTTGTTTGCTATTGTGGTTAATAAACTGTGTGGATTTGCCGACTTGACTCCTTGTTTTTCTTGGGACTCAACATTCTCTGTTGTTGTCATCCTATTTGTATGTGACTAGCACAGTCCCGATGTGAAATAGAACAAAGGTTACTTATGTAACCACGGTTCAATGAACTAAGGGACTATGCTAGTCTAGCTATTGCTTCCCTTGCCTCAGGAAGTCTGGAGGTAGTTCTGTGGCACTGTCCAGGTTATATATATATGGAGAGCGCGGATGTGCCACAGTCTTTGCACGAGCGTACTCTGAAATTCTGTCTTGGCTCATACTACCAGCAGGCGGAAGGATATCCCATTAGTACGTGACTAGCATAGTCCCTTAGTTCATAGAACCGTGGTTGCGTAAGTAACCTTCGTTCTGGCTACGCCACTGATTTTAAATGCACAAATTTGCACGTCTAAATGAACGATTGTCATTTTGCCTTAACGAAGTGAACAAGCAACACCTGATAGTGCGGAGTGTTTTCGGATTGAATGCATATGATTGAGATGGTCGAAACTAATAAGTGTTTTATAGAGATGTTTAGAGCTCACCCAATTTTAAGTTCTGGCTAAGCCGCAGCCATGGACGGCTCCAAATTATCGTTCCTTTTGTTCTTTTTTGTTTGTCCTCGCTGTTTTCTCAATAGCCGAAATGAAACTTTTGCGCCTAACTCATCAACACAAGGAAAATAGGCCTAAAAAGCTGACATTTAAAATAGAAGCGCTAAGAGTCTATGGAAACGATACATCCTCTCATCTCGTTGCATCCATGTGCACTGGCAGGTTTAAGAACATCGCAGACCGGTGTGTTGCATTAGTTGGAAGTTTCCAACCTGTCTCGTCGTGAATCTTCGTTCTGGGCTTTAATCTTCACTTAATATAATAGTACATCAGCTAGAATTTTTTTTATCTCTTTAATATCGAATTTGGTTACGAATCTAACTTAAATTTTTTTTTGCATTTTTTTACATTTCAGTGCATAGTAGCTATGTTTGACTCGGATCATTTGAGGGATTCGGATCATTCTGAGTCACTCGGTAATATGAGCTGGGTTGTGCGAGTCACTTGAGTCACTTAGTTGCTATAACGGGACAGCGCATTGTGCTATGCCCCCTAATTGGCTACGGGACTGTATAACATTTTCAATCAATATCCTCTGTGTTGTGTCTCCTGTACAGAATGCGTTCATCATGTAAAATTTACATAAATCTTTGTTCGCTAGCTGTGTGACTCTGAAGCTGTATTTGTGGGCGGGGGGAGTTACAGCCTCAAATCATCTATAATAATTGTAAAAAAATAAAGCTAAGAATAAAGAAGTACTCCTACTTCGCGGATTTCGCCTATTGCGCCTTATTATTTTCAGAACGGAACTCCCGCGATTAACGAGGAACCACTGTATTACAGGATTTAATGTTTGTGAGGAATTCGACATTATAACAGGCCCAAATGCAGAATACAGTCTGCAATTCAGAATGCAGAACGCATTACTTGAAAATGAAATTTGTATTGTTTTTCCTTCACGCTGGAATACGTTTTCATCGTTTGTCAATAAATGAATAGCTTAAGCAAAAAGACAGGTTGTCAGTCGTATTACGTCTGCAAAAAAAAAAAAACACCGATGTTCTAAATAGTGACGCTCCCAGGGTAACCAGTAACCACTACGAAAGAATATTTAATTTTATTTTTATTATTATTATTTTATTTATGGTGAAAATGGATATGGGGTGGATCACAGTATTCATTGACACAACATAGGCAACAAGCTTATACGACAGTCATAGAAGTCAACAACATGGCGAACTCGTGCCTATGTGCGAGACCGCCACTGGGGTATGCAGGGTATTCCCTCTGCTACAGTTTGTGCAGGACCGCGTGCAAGCAGGGATTCATACTCAAGCTAACCGAAAGCAGGGAGCAGCGAGTGAAGCCATGAGCTAACCGAGAGCAGCGAGCCACGACTCACGAGTGAGGCCATGAGCCAACCGAGAGCAGCGAGCCGCGAGTGAAGCCATGAGCCAAAAGAGCAGCGAGCCGCGAGTGAGGCCATGAGCCAACCGAGAGCAGCGACCCGCGAGTGAAGCCATGAGTTAACCGAAAGCAGCGAGCCGCGAGCGAAACGAAACTCAGGATCCACCACAAGTGACGGATCTCGGTTAAGTTAAGTCGGTTGGATCCTTGTGACTGATCTCGGTTAAGTGAAGTCGGTTGGATCCTTGCAGTTGAGTCAGAGAAGTTAAGTTTCGTTTTTCTGCCGAGTGCCAACTGAGTGAGTGAGTGGCTGAGTGCCTATGCTTGCGCTACTGCTTAAATCCACTAGTTGTGCTCAAGTCGCATATGTGTCATTTCTCTGCCAACTGAGATGGAAGATGTTTAAGTGGTGCCGTTTATTGATTATATATCAATCAAGTATGCTAGGACTCAACTGAGCCGGTTAAATAGACGTCTAGATCCGTGGTTCGTGAGTGAAATTAGAGGGCCGGTTAATTGAGCGGGATCCCGGATCTTCTTACAGCTCTAGTGCATAGGCAGGTTACTTATCCGCCACGCCTCTCATTGGTTCTGACCAAAGAGGAGCGCTCTGGAATCTTTGACGTGCTGGCTGCGCTGCAGCGCTTTTCGTTAAAAGCGGCCTCGTTGACCACAGTTAAAGCGTCAACATAACCAATGTTATGGCCCCAATTTGTTATTACATTACAACACAACAGCAACAGCAAGGGATGACAGACACAGTTTTAACAACTAAAACAGATTTAATTTTTAAAACAAAGACAATAATGACTAAACAACTAACAACTAAGACCAAGATTGATTATAACAAAAACAAAAAGAAATATTTACAGTCCCTTTTTGTGGGGCGGCTTGGTGATGTCCTGGGTGAGAAAATGCTCAAACACAGGCAAAGAAATCCACAAAAGAAACGTCACAGGTCTTGAACAGAATGGCAGGTCTGGTCATCTTCTTGCAATTTCTCCTACTACTTTACTGTCTCAATTCTTCTCCTTATATACTCTTTTGCAGACCCCACCCACATTTAGACCTCTTTTTTTTAATTTTCGGGGACTTGCCCCAGACATGTTCAGGACATGTCTAAACATAGCTCCAGTCTGAGCTGAATAAAAAAAAAGGTAAATACTGCCATCCAGTGGCCTATATTCACATTACACCTCCATTCCAAAAGGGAAAGATTTTGACTCATAAAGGCAAAATTTTTCTTTTCAATACAAAATGTAAAGTGAACACTTGTCTTTATATACATATCATACAATATTCAAATAAACACATGATATATATACATATTCAAACACGGGATAAGCAATCAGCAATTACATTGTCTGTACCCTTCACATGCTTAATTTCCAAGTCAAACTCCTGTAAAAACAAACTCCAATTCAACAATCTACGATTCTTGTTTTTCATCTTATTCAAAAACATTAACGGATTGTGGTCAGTGTACACAATCATTGGCTTTTGTCCTGTACAAACATAAACATCAAAGTGTTGTAAAGAAAGGACGAGAGCCAACAGTTCCTTCTCTATTGTGGAATAGTTTGTTTGGTGGCGATTGAACTTCCTGGAGAAGTATGCCACGGGATGCTCAATGTCATCAGAGTCACTTCTCTGTAGGAGCACAGATCCACAAGCTTGGTAGCTAGCATCGACCGCGATGGAGAACGGTTTGTTGAAGTCAGGAGATTTGAGCACGGGGAAATGACACAGCAAAGACTTCAGGTGATCGAAGGCTCTCTGGCATGCATCATCCCAGGTGAACTTTACGCCTTTCTTCAGTTGGTTAGTTAGACTGAGAGCAATCTCAGCAAAGTTCTTGCAGAACTTGCGGTAGTACCCGATCATTCCAAGGAAGCGGCGCAAAGCTTTTTTGTTGTCAGGAACTGGAAAGTCCATGATGGCTTGGACTTTAGCATTTATGGGTGCCACCTTACCCTGGCCTATGACGTAGCCAAGATAGGTGACAGTAGCACAACCAAAGTCACTCTTGCTCAGGTTAACAGTCAGGTTAGCCTGGGTCAGGCGCTGGAACAACGTCTCTACATCTTTTAGATGTTCTTCCCAGGAGTCACTCCATGTGATCAGGTCATCGATGTACGCACCTGTGTGTGGCAATCCGGCGATTGTAGACTGTATCATCCTTTGGAACGTGGCTGGGGCATTTTTCATGCCAAAGGGTAGGACTTCATACTGGTACAATCCAGATGGTGTGGCAAAAGCAGAGATGCTCCTGGCCCTCTCAGTTAAAGGCACACACCAATAACCCTTCAATAAATCAATCTTGGTCAGAAACTTTGCTTGCCCTACACTATCAATACAATCATCAATCCTAGGTATTGGAAACACATCAGTTCTAGTTACAGCATTGACTTTGCGATAATCTGAACAGAATCTAGTACTTCCATCAGGTTTTGGAACTAGCACACAGGGTGAACTCCAATCGGAGTTGGAGGGTCTGATAATATCATGTTTTAACATGTACTCAACCTCTTTCTCAGCAATCTTTCTCTTTTCAGGATTCATCCGGTATGGATGCTGTTTTATTGGTTTGGCATCACCAACATCTACATCATGAGAGGCTATAGTAACTCTCTTTGGAACATCAGGAAACAAATCCTCATATTTCTTGATCAACCTTTCGAACTGATCTCTCTGTGAGGGTTCTAAGTGCTGGAGTTTTACATCAAGATTTTGCAACACTTCAGTGTTTGACAATTTACATGAAAGAACTTCAGCTTTAATTCTTGGTTCATCATCTTGAAACTCCCCCTCATCTTCACACGTTTTGACCATTGGAGAATCTGAAGTGACAGCTGCAACCCTAGCATTTCTGTCATGATAAGGCTTTAGCATGTTAATATGACACAATTGTTTTGGTTTTCTCCTATCAGGAGTCTTCACAATGTAATTGAGATCATTGAGTTTTGTCAGAATTTCATAAGGACCATGAAATCTAGCCTGCAATGGATTGGACTGCAAGGGAAACAACACAAGGACCTTTTCTCCTGGTTTAAACTCACGGCTTCTAGCCTTATGATCATACCAAGTTTTCATTTTTCCCTGACTTGATTTCAAGTTCTCTTTGGCAAGGTCACAAGCTGCACGCAATCTTTCCTTGAACTTGCTAACATAGTCTAACAGACTGATATGCGGCCCTTTCTCTTGCCATTGTTCACTCAATAATAGCAAAGGTCCTCTCACTTCATGACCAAACACTAGCTCAAATGGACTGAATCCAGTAGACTCCTGCACTGCTTCTCTAGCTGCAAACAACAGCAAATGAACCCCTTCATCCCAGTCTTTCTCATGGTCATAACAATAAGTCCTCATCATTGTCTTGAGAGTGGAATGAAACCGCTCTAAGGCACCCTGACTTTCTGGATGATAGGCACTAGAAAGAATCTGCTTTGCACCTAGTTCATACACAACCTGCTGAAACAATCCTGAAGTGAAATTGCTACCCTGGTCTGACTGAATTTCCCTGGGAAGGCCAAACAACGTGAAGAACTTTATCAAAGCCTTCGAGATTGCAGTTGCCTTGATGTTACGGAGAGGTATGGCTTCGGGGAATCTGGTAGATGCACACATGATTGTCAACAAGTACTGATATCCAGATCTAGTCTTGGGTAATGGACCAACGCAATCAACAATGACCCTAGAGAATGGCTCCCCAAATGCTGGGATAGGCTGCAATGGAGCTACAGGTGGGTCTAACTGGTGTTTTCCAACTACCTGACAAGTGTGACAGGTTTTGCAAAAGTTGGAAACGTCTTTCCGAAGCCCAGGCCAAAAGAAGTGTTTCATGATCTTATCAACAGTCTTGTTAACACTAAGATGACCTCCTAAAGGTAAACTATGAGCCATTGTTAAGATCTCATTCCTATAGACCTTCGGAACAACAATTTGCCTGACCACTGCCCAATCTGCATTGGCAGAGATATCAGGAGGGCGCCACTTCCGCATCAACACACCATCCTTGAGATAATACCCAACTGGAACTGCGTCTATTTCTTTATCTGGAAGGGCTCTCCTCTTTAGTACACAAATTTCAGGATCATTAGTTTGCTCCTCAATCAACCGCTTTCTGGACAGAGACAAGTCTCCAGACACATCAGAATCACCAGACCCATCCGGCTGGCTGAATAGAGAACTGATAAAAGTATCTGATAAGTCCTCAAACGGAGAAACCATAGTAGGCCAATCAGAGTCATGAGGCGAACCACCTGAGTCCTGACTATTCAATGTGCTGGACGGCACCACATCATCTTCTTCTTTAGCCTTCTTGGCCATAGCACGAGTCACTGCGCAAGAAGGATACAGAGATGGGTCCTCATCCCCATCTTCAGTGCTCGGCTGTGAAGTAAGATGTACAGGGGGAACTACTTTGCCCCCAGCCAGGTCATTGCCTAGCAACAGAGAAACACCCTTTATAGGTAGACTTGACATCAGTCTCACCTTTACCTGTCCTGTAACTAAATCTGACTTCAAGAATATAGAGCGCAGGGGTACAGATACAGTCCTCCCTTCAATACCTTGTACAAGTATGAAATCCCCTGAAGCGGTCTCATCACGTAACTCCAAGGAGTCCATCAACAAAAGTGACTGAGAAGCTCCGGTATCCCTTAGGATATATATGGGGACAGGAGCAGTATGCTCATTCAGAGCCACAAATCCCTCTGACACAAATGGAAGAAATTCCTCCCTCACAAAGTCAGCTGTATTAGGCTTTTTAGCCCCACAAGAAGCAGGCAATTTAGCAGATCGGTTATCTACTACAGGGGTTTCTAACCTTGTTTTCACAAAGGCATTTGGTTTGGTATCCTTTTCTTTTTCTTTCTTAGCTTTAAGGAACCAACAGTTAGTTGTAACATGACCAGATTTCTTGCAATAACTGCAAACTAGACCACTTTTGTCACTGTCAGCTTTCACACTTTGATCAGACCTGTTACTGGATTTCTGAGCACCATCACCAGATTTGTCTTTGTCTTTGGGTGAGTTACTTGGGTATCACCATAACCCTTTTTCTGAAATTGGGACCATCTATTATTACTGCTAGACTGAAATTTGGACTTATGTGTGAGAACATATTCATCTGCAAATTTGGCAGCTGATTGCAAATTCAGTGCTTGCTTCTCATTAAGGTAGGTCTTAACATCATCTTTAACACAGTTCTTGAATTCTTCAACTCACACCATCTCTTTTAGTGAGTTGAAATCATCCTTGACCTCCATAGAAGTACACCAGCGCTCAAAGAAAACCTTCTTCTCATAAGCAAATTCCACATAAGTCTGATTTTCAGATTTCTTCAGACCTCTGAATTTCTGTCGGTAAGCCTCTGGAACCAACTCATAAGCTCTCAAAATAACCTTTTTGACAACCTCATAATCAGAGGAATCATCTGCAGACAAAGCCGAATAGGCTTGTTGAGCTTTACCCTTGAGGACAGTTTGCAACATCAGAGGCCAGTGTTCCTTTGGCCACTGGCAACTCTTTGCTACCTTTTCAAAACACTGGAAATAGTTGTCAACATCCTTTTCCGAAAATGGAGGCACCAGTTTTACCTCCTGACTGGCTAAAAATGTATTTTTAGTTTCAATTTTAATTTTTAGTTGCTCCATTTGGAGTCTTTCTTCTCTATCGAATTTCTCTAATTCAAAATCTCTCTGTCTTGCAAATTTTTCTAACTCAAATTCCATTTGTTTTTCTTTTTCCTCCCTTTCTATTTTCTCTTCTCTTGCTAATTTTTCTAACTCAACCTCCCTTTGTTTTTCTTTTTCTTCCCTCTCAAATTCTCTTTGCTTTTCTTTTCCCTCCCTTTCTTTTTCTCTTTCCTCCCTTTCTTTTTCTCTTTCCTCCCTTTCAATCTCTAGCATTTTTAATTTAAGTTCCATTTCTATATTTGGATTTTCCACTGGAAACTGTTCCAGATCTCCGGGTGCAAACACATTTTCATCAATGTAATATTCAACTATCTCCCGAGCCAGTCTTGCTTTTCGCATGGCTGGTTTCACCTCTGTCAGCTCTAATAACTGCAAATTTCTAGCAGTTCTGTCTTTTTAAAAGACTTCAAAACCCCTACGGTGATGCCAAGAAATCATCCATTGCTGTTGTCAATATATATGTATTCAATTAAAAAACATCAATTTTACAATTTGAAATGTTAGATTTTTAATAAATGACTTACAAAATGTTCTGTCCCGGACTTGAGCCCCCAATTTGTTATGGCCCCAATTTTTTATTACATTACAACACAACAGCAACAGCAAGGGATGACAGACACAGTTTTAACAACTAAAACACATTTAATTTTTAAAACAAAGACAATAATGACTAAACAACTAACAACTAAGACCAAGATTGATTATAACAAAAACAAAAAGAAATATTTACGGTCCCTTTTTGTGGGGCGGCTAGGTGATGTCCTGGGTGAGAAAATGCTCAAACACAGGCAAAGAAATCCACAAAAGAAACGTCACAGGTCTTGAACAGAATGGCAGGTCTGGTCATCTTCTTGCAATTTCTCCTACTACTTTACTGTCTCAATTCTTCTCCTTATATACTCTTTTGCAGACCCCACCCACATTTAGACCTCTTTTTTTTAATTTTCGGGGACTTGCCCCAGACATGTTCAGGACATGTCTAAACATAGCTCCAGTCTGAGCTGAATAAAAAAAAAGGTAAATACTGGCATCCAGTGGCCCATATTCACATTACACCAACCTTTTAAAATCGTTTTTAAAATGAACAAATTTGAATCTTTAATTAATTTAATCATGAAATATATTTAAAACAATGTTTTTTTTTTTGGTTTTTTTTTTAAGAAAAGTTTAGGGTGAGCCTGTAGATGAGTGGGTGGGCCTAGGTCCACCCATAACACCATGCCTGTGTCAATGAACCTAATTAGTGGCAAATGCTTCTCCAGTTATTTTTTATTAGTCCCACTTACTTTTCCCCTGTCCCAACTGTTTTGAGATTTGTTGCTGCCATCAGTTTCAAAATGAGCTAATATTTTCAATGAAATGGTAAAATGGGCCACATTCAGCATCTGATATGTCTCAGTCCAATTGAGAATAAAATGTGGGTTTATGAGATTTGCAAATCATTGAATTCTGTTTTTATTCACGTTTTACACAACATCCCAACTTCATTGGAATTGGGGTTTGTAAATATTTAAGTTGTCCCAAACACTGTTATGCTCATTTTATAGAGATCATAAAATGCCGTGTACCGATAATGCAGCTGTGAAGAACATCAAATTTAATTTTCACTTTAAAATGATGACCTCAAAGCATTGAAGTCTCATTTCGTTTGACGCCTGTTGCCTCAGATCCTCTCATCCTGTCTCTTCCGTCTTTCCTCTGCTCCCAAACACTGTCTGAGTGTTGTTAAAAGAAGAGGTGATGCAACACCATTATAAACATGCCCCTGTCCAACTTTTTTTTTTTTTTTTTGAAGTGTGCTGCTGGGAACAAATTCAAAACAAGTGGTGCCAGGCACAACAAACCCCGCCCCTCGCACATGCTTTGACTTACTTTCCGAAATTCAGTAGGTGTCAGGGGTTGACCCACAAACAGAAACTGGACCCACGATGCAGATTGGTGAACACAGTGGAGTTTATTTCTTCCCAAAGCAAATCCACAAAAGCAAAACCAAAAAAAACACTACAGGATCAAGAACAGAACAGAGCTGGGCTGGGCTGAGGAGGAAGCAGTTGAAAAACAAAAAAAACAACTGCACAGGGCTAAGAACAATCAGTGACAAGACTCAAAGATAACAAAAAAACTCTTGCAAAAAGAATCTCTAGGAGAGAGCGCTCCTGAAGGAGAGTACAAACTGGCAGAGAAGGGAGAGAAAAGCTGGCTTATAAGCAGTAGGCAATTAAGGCTAACAAGGTGCAGGTGAGTGGGCAGGCAGCCAGGAGCCCCTACCCAACCCAGGAATGTCAGCACAGGCCAGGTCCTGACAGTACCCCCCCCCTCAACGGGAGCCTCCTGGCGACCCACCGGGCTTATCAGGATGCTCTAGGTAGAAGTCCTTGATGAGTTCCTTGTCCAGGATAAACGAACGAGGCACCCAGGAGCGCTCTTCAGGCCCGTACCCCTCCCAATCAACTAAAAACTGTAACCCTTACGCCCTCACATCCAACAGTCTATTAACTGTAAAGGCCGGATGATCATCGATGATCCGGGGGGGGGGATGGGGTTCTGGAGGTGGGTTCAGGTCACTGGAAGAGACAGGTTTGAGCTGGGATACATGAAAAGTGGGGTGAATTTTCATAGAGCCAGGTAACTTCAACTTCACTGCTAATGGATTGGTGATTTCTGTTATAGGAAAGGGACCGATAAACTTTGGAGACAGCTTGCGGGTTTCAGCACTGAGGGGTATGTGCCTGGTGGAAAGCCAAACTGACTGACCTGGCTGATAGGTAGGAGCTGGGTTCCCGTGGCGGTCAGCGAGTAGTTGTTGGTCTCCTTGGGCATCCTTGAGTGAGGATTGAGTGACCTTCTATACTTGGCGGCAACGGTCCATGTATTCTTGCACAGAGGGGACTGAAATGTCAAATTCCTGAGAGGGGAACAAAGGTGTTTGGTAACCTAAAGACACTTCAAATGGGGTCTTACCGGTGGAAGCATTGGGCAGGCTATTGTGGGCATACTCAACCCAGGGAAGAAGGGTATTCCAGGACTCAGGTTCCTTTTCTACCATACAGCGAAGGGAAGACTCTAATACCTGGTTAGTTCTTTCAGACTGTACATTAGACTGGGGGTGGTAACCAGAAGACAGGCTAGCCGTGGCACCAATGGCCTTACAAAATGCCCTCCATACTTGAGACACAAATTGGGGACCTCTGTCTGAAACAATGTCATGGGGTATACCGTGAAGCCTAAATACATGTTCAACCAGTAACTCAGCTGCAGTGAAAGCAGTAGGAAGTTTGGGGAGAGAAATAAAATGTGCGGCCTTAGAAAACCTGTCCACAATAGTAAGAATAGTGTTCTTACCCTTAGAAGTGGGTAGACCGGTAACAAAGTCCAGAGCGATATGCGACCATGGCCGACCCGGAACAGGCAAAGGATGGAGTAGACCGGCAGGGGCCTGGCTGGTGGACTTGCTCCGGGCGCAGGTACTGCAGGCGGCTACATAAGCACGGGCATCCTTGTTCATCCCAGGCCACCAGAAGTGTCTTTTGAGGAGGGCAATGGTGCGTCTAGTACCTGGGTGGCAGGCAAACCGGGAGACATGTGCCCAGGACAGAGCTTGTGGGCGGACTGCGACAGGGACGAACAGGCGGTTCGCGGGACCATTTCCTGGATCGGGCTCATGCTCTTGGGCCTCCCGAACAGTCTTCTCGATACCCTAAGTGAGTGTAGCGACCACTCGCTCAGGAGAGAGGATAGTGTCGGGCTTCGATTCCTGGTCATCAGAGGCAAATTGGCGGGAGAGGGCATCTGGCTTCACATTTCTGGACCCCGGGCGATATGTCAGGACAAAGTCAAATCGGCTAAAGAACAACGCCCACTGGGCCTGACGAGAGTTGAGCCTCTTAGCCGACTGGATATATGCCAGGTTTTTGTGGTCCGTCCAGACTAAAAACGGCTATTTTGCCCCCTCCAACCAGTGTCTCCACTCTTCCAGGGCTAGCTTGATGGCGAGGAGCTCACGGTTGTTGACATCATAGTTCCGCTCGGCAGGAGCTAATCGTCGGGAGAAGAAAGCACAGGGATGGAGACGGTTATCAGGACCCACACACTGTGATAATACTGCTCCGACACCGGTATCAGAAGCATCGACCTCCACGATGAACTGTTTGCTGGTGTCGGGCTGCACCAGAACAGGTGCGGAAGAGAACAGTTTCTTAAGCTTCTTAAAAGCCTTGTCAGCCTCCTCTGACCAACTGAACTTCACCTTAACAGAAGTGAGCTGGTTGAGAGGCAAGGCAATCTTACTGTAGTCCCTAATAAAACGCCTATAAAAGTTTGCAAAGCCAAGGAACCGCTGTAATCCCTTCCTGGATGATGGTGCCGGCCACTCCTCCACCACCTGAACCTTTCCCGGGTCAGCCATGATGCGTCCACTCTGGATTATGTACCCTAAGAAGGGGACAGTTTCAGTATGAAATTCACATTTCTCAGATTTCACAAACAATCTATTTTCTAATAGGCGAGACAGTACCTGTCGGACATGGACCACATGCTCATTGAGCGACCGAGAAAAAATTAAAATATCATCTAGATAGACAAAAACAAAGCGATTAAGGAAATCACGGAGAACGTCATTGATCAGATTCTGAAAAACTGCCGGAGCATTGGTCAAGCCAAAAGGCATCACGAGCTATTCAAAGTGCCCTAGAGGTGTATTAAAGCCAGTCTTCCACTCATCTCCCTTTCTAATCCGAACAAGATGGTAGGCATTTCTGAGGTCGAGTTTAGTGAAAATTCTGGCACCATGGAGCGTTTCAAAGGCGGAATTGAGAAGGGGTAATGGGTATTTGTTTTTGACCGTAATGTTATTAAGACCTCGGTAGTCAATGCAAGGGCGCAGAGACTTATCCTTCTTTTCAACAAAGAAGAACCCTGCCCCTAAAGGTGAAGAAGATGGGCGGATTATTCCGGCTGCCAGAGATTCAGTGATATATCTCTCCATAGCCTCCCGCTCTGGTTTGGAGAGGTTATAGAGGCGGCTGGTGGGCAAGGGTGCCCCTGGCAGCAGGTCAATAGAACAATCATAGGGACGGTGAGGAGGAAGGGACAAGGCTCGAGACTTGCTAAAAACCTTTTTGAGGTCGTGGTATTCAGGTGGGACAGAGGACAGGTCAGTAGAAGACTCAGAAGTTTCTGGGAAAAGGCTCTGGGTGGAGGAGGGAACTGCAGAACGAAGACAAAGAGCATGACAGTGAGTACTCCAGCCAACAATGGACCCAGCTGACCAGTCAATGTGCGGCTTGGTAACCTTAGCCAGGGATGACCCAGCACTAGTGGTGTGCGAGGTGCAGAAATAACTCTGAAAATTATGTGTTCATGGTGATTCCCTGACACAGACAGCTGAATGACTGAAGTTTGTTTGGTGATGTGAGAAAAGACTTGGCCATCTAACACTACGGCTGGACTTGGTTTAGTTAGATTATCCAGAGGACAGCCCAGATTCTGGGCTAAGTCCACATCCATTAGGTTGTCCTCAGCCCCAGAGTCAATCAGGGCGGGTACAGGAAGTTCCGTTCGTCCCGACGAGACAGAAGCTGGAAGCAGAAGCCGAGGACGGTCTGTGCTCGCTGCAGGGGTAGGAATTTGGCTCATCAGTTCCCCCACTGCTACTGACGAGCCCGATCTTTTGGCCGCACGGGACAGGTGGCCACTAGGTGTCCCGCGGTGCCACAGTATAGACACTGCCCTGTCCTCATCCGGCGAAGGCGTTCCTGGGGGGACAGCTTAGTGCGGCCCACCTGCATGGGTTCCTCCTCCACCGAACGGGATGCTGAGGAGGCTGGTAACACCGGGGGAAAAGCTGAAGCCAGAGGTTGGGTCCCACAGGAGGCGCCAGAGGGCTTGGAGGGGGTCGCTGAAGTAGTGGAGGCCTGGCGGCGTCGGTCTCTAATGCGGTTGTCCAGGCGAATAGCTAGGGACACAAGAGATGTCAGATTAGGGGGGTCATCACGTGAAGCTAGCTCGTCTTTTAGGCGTTCTGAGAGTCCTTGAACGAAAACTGCCTTCAGAGCAGCATCATTCCACTTGGCGTCAGCACTGAGGGTCCAGAACTCCACAGCATAGTCACCAACTGACCGGCTTCCTTGCCTGAGGCGGAGCAGTCTCTCAGAGGCAGTATTTCCATGACTAGGGTGATCAAAAACAGACTTAAAGTCACCCTCAAAAATGTCATAAGACTAAGCATTCAAATCCACGCCGGAACTTACGGCTTCTGCCCAGGCCAAGGACCTGCCCCTCAGCAAGCCCAAAACATAACGAATCTTGAAAACATCAGAAGAAAAAACAGTTGGCTTCTGTGAAAAAACTAGCTTGCACTGGAGCAAAAACCCCCGACACTTGTTGAGATCCCCATCGAAAGGCTCAGGATCACTCACGTGAGAGTCCCTTTGTCGAAGTGCCGTAGATGCAGGGTCCATGGGGTGGGTTGACTGAGAACTCTGAACCGCTGAGACAAGGGAAGATAACTTGTTGGTTAGTTCAACTAAGGAGGCAGCCATAGCTTGATTACTTTCAAACAGGGCCCAGGAGATTTGGTCTAATTGGCTAATCTTGGCCCCCTGATTAGCCAAGGCTTGGCGCACCGGATCTGCGGGATCCATCTTCTGGCCAGTTTGTTCTGTCAGGGGTTGACCCACAAACAGAAACTGGACCCACGATGCAGATTGGTGAACACAGTGGAGTTTATTTCTTCCCAAAGCAAATCCACAAAAACAAAACCAAAAAAAACACTACAGGATCAAGAGCAGAACAGAGCTGGGCTGGGCTGAGGAGGAAGCAGTTGAAAAACAAAAAAAAACAACTGCACAGGGCTAAGAACAATCAGTGACAAGACTCAAAGATAACAAAAAAACTCTTGCAAAAAGAATCTCTAGGAGAGAGCGCTCCTGAAGGAGAGTACAAACTGGCAGAGAAGGGAGAGAAAAGCTGGCTTATAAGCAGTAGGCAATTAAGGCTAACAAGGTGCAGGTGAGTGTGCAGGCAGCCAGGAGCCCCTACCCAACCCAGGAATGTCAGCACAGGCCAGGTCCTGACAGTAGGCATCTATTCTGGACCAGGGTTGAAATCCCTAGTCTGAATTTGGGGTG
The DNA here is from genome assembly GCA_029721435.1 of Gymnothorax reevesii. Lineage (NCBI taxonomy): Eukaryota > Metazoa > Chordata > Actinopteri > Anguilliformes > Muraenidae > Gymnothorax > Gymnothorax reevesii. The sequence continues at coordinate 45,541,963 of CM056592.1, forward strand.
AATCTGGCCATTACTTTTGCTGCTAAAGTGTTAACAAACAAACGAAAAAACACACAAACAAACACAGAAACGAACCGAACCAAAAACAATGGGGCCGGGTAATGAGCAGATATTTTTCAAAAAACAATATAATTTCTCAGTTTCAACATCGGCTATGTCGTCTTTCTACTATTTGCAATTACATATAGAGAGTAAATGATTTTAAGACTGTTGGATTCTGTTTTTATGTACATTTTACATACCATCCCAACTTTTTTTTTTCCTTTGAAATGGCATTGTTACTAAGGGGGCAACTACATTTTCACATTGGGCTCGGGAGGCTTGAATACCTTTTTTCCTTCAATAAATGAAATGAACATTTCAAAACTGAATTATGTGTTCCATCCATATCTTTGTATAATATTAAAATTAGTCTAATCAGCTCAAACATTTAATTGTGACACATACGCAAAAATAGGAGAAATCGTGGGGGGCAAATACCCATTCACAGCACTGTGTATACATTCACTGTGAAACAACGCAGGAGCAAACTTTACTGTGTTCACTGTGTTTTCTGAAGTGGAAACTGGCTTGAGCTTCTGTCTCTACTCCTGCCTATTCAAGGCCAACAACATATCTGCAGAGAAACGTGATGCCAGTGCGAACAGTACCTAATTCCCGCTCATCGAGAGAAATCAGAGAACAAACCCCGTTTTAATTTGGATATTAAATACAAACATAATGAATGGTTATTCATTCACTTGCTGTGCCCAAAAATTACATCCAGTGACCCCAAAGTAAAAGAAAGCAAAAAAAATAAGTGAAATGTCAATGTTATAAAATACACACACCAATAAAAAAACTACCAAAGTACTGTGGTTTACTGTATCACCTTCAAATTATTTACAATAACTGCCCTTCTCCTATCCTACCTATCTCATAATTGCTACCAAATAATAGGGGTACAAGTAAAATTCCGTCTTCACAATGGTATGGGGTGCCGTATGTATAAATTCAGTCACGCTTTTTTAGCCGATATTTGAATATTTAGCTCACTTTTCTCACATTTAGCTCACTTTCTTCACATTTAGCCCATTTATTCACATTTAACTCATTTACCTCATATTTGAGGTAGAAATTAAATGGTGAATCTAAATGCTAAATTTAAATGGTAAATCTAAATCTAAATGGTAAATCTAAATCTAAATGCTATATCTAAATCTAAATGCTAAATCTAAATCTAAATGCTATATCTAAATCTAAATGCTAAATCTAAATCTAAATCGGTCGCCAAGTGTAAAGCTAAATGTTTAGAAAATATGCAAATAGCCCACGCCTGTAAGCGCGCACAGACCCGCCCACTCCTCTGACCCGACCGTGCTGGGGATGCGGACTGCGGAGGTGAAGTGCGAGGACCGAAACATGGCCGGTTTCACCAGTTAGTAGAGACTGAATGGGCTGTTATGGCAGGTGTGCATGCTGCACTGCCACCTCCGGTACCATCCAGAAAATTAACGGTAAGTTGCGCAATCAAAACTTGAACTTTTTTTTTTTTTTTTTTTTAACCGTGTTCCGGGTGAAGCTGCTGTCAGCTAACCGACCTAGCGAGCTAACCGTGTGACGAGGGTGTCTGCTAAGCCTAAGGTTTTGTGATTCACTGAAAGGACTTTCAGCGACTGTTTTGCGGAAAGGTAACTGAATATTTTACCCACAACTTAGTGATTACTAGTAAAAAAGCTGTGGTTGCTAAATACCGTTATGTGGTTAACGTTCAAAGATAGCAAACCTAAGCGAAGTTAAACGAAGGACCGGGAGTTTTGCTGCCATGAATCAGGCCTTTGCTTGAAAAATCTTCAGGTGCACAAATATTTGCGCCTGTAACCTTGTTGTTTCTCTGTAAGTAGCGGTGTACTTAAGACTCTATGGTCATTCAACACTTTAGCATGGATTTTTATATGGTTATAATGTTGGCTCGTGTTTCAGGTCTCCACACCACAGGTTAACCCGCAGGTACCTCCAGCTGTGTCCTCAGGCACTGCCACTGTTGCTAGCACTATCCCATCACTGAGATCAGTAAGTGAAGTTGTGTTACTATGTCCTATGTTTTCTTACCTTAAGTTAACTGAGAAACATTAGCGCTCAAAAGAAAACCCATCCAGTTCATCAGATAATTCAGATGGCATATTTCAGAGCTAGAGTTATTGTTCAGCTGCAGTCCATCTTGATATTTCTTCTTTCATTGCATACATTATGTTGTGGGTTGGTTGTGTGACTAAACTACAGTTGCATACAAGACCTCCCTTGTCATTCCTAGCTTGTCCCATGTTGACTGTTAATGTCTCTGTAATGTAGGAAAGTCAGGGTTGGGGGAGTTACAATAAAAATGTATTCCGACACAGTGACGAATTACTTTTTAAAAATGTAGTCAGTAACTTAATCCAAGCAGAACAGTATTTAAATAATGTCATTTCATCACTTTACCTATGGATTACTTTGAAATCAAAAATGCTAATTATGACCGTTGTTGTCCTTTTTTGCTTTAAAGACAAAATAATGGAGAAATAAAGTAACTGGTAATCCTTGACAATGTAACTATAATATAATTGCACTTTTCTCAAGTGCAATCTGTGCTGAATATAGGGACTTATTTTTTATAACCTGATTATGTCATCCCAATTGCATGCAAGTATTTACTACCCAACCCTGTGAATAGTGATGCCAAGGGATTTGACAATACAGTCAACATAGGATAGAAGTTGGAAATAATAACAGGTCAATTAGTACTGTGTAATTCTGGATGTCTGTTTCTCACTGTTTGTAGGATGGGCCTGCCGTAATCTCTAAAGAGGATATTGAAGGTTTGCTGTCTCTAGGAACAACACAGAAGTGGCTTCAGTCCTGCGGATCTCCAGGCCAACATATTACTAGCTGATGCGGGAAAACACAAAATTCTGTGCAATTCCGAATGAGGAATTGGATGCTACCTTAAGAGGCATAAAAGCAGAACATCCTCATTTAGGAGAAGTAATAGTAAACGGACATTTGCGTGCCAGAAACATTGTGGTGCAGAGACATCGTCTCAGAGACTCTGTTAAAAGGGTTGATGGCCCTGGTGCCGCGTCCAGGAACAGGGCTGAGACTGTCATGGAGCTCTTTAGCACAGCCATCAGTGAACTTGGCCGGCCAGTTCATATTAGAACTGATCGTGGAGGGAAAAACGTCCAGATTTGGGAGGACATGAGAGGGTGCAGAGGTGAAAATTCTGTGTTGACCGGTAGTTCTGCACACAATCAGCGAATCAAACAATTCAATTGGGACTTGGAAAAGAAATTGCTGTGATGTTTGCACCAATTTTCTATGAGTTAGAGTCAGTGGAGGCCTTGGCTGTAGACAATGAATCAGATTTATTTTGTCTTCATTTTGTGTTCATTCCCAGGATCAATCGCACATTAGACAAGTTTAAAGCTGCATTTAACAATCATTTAATCTCCTCTGAAGGAAACAGGACCCCACTTCAGCTTTTCACACCACAGACATCTTCTGTTACTGAACTATCCTGAAGCTGCGACTGAGGACAGAACAGCAGGCCCTGTCTCAACACCACCTGCACTTTACTCATTTTGCCCACTTAACCAGCAGGAGTTTCAAGAATTGGTTGTTGCAGTAAACCCTCTTGAAAATAATGTTAACAAGGGAAAAACATATCGAAGAGGACAGGAATTCATGTACCACAAAATTTCTACATGTCTAACAAACTTGAGCCCATACTAATGAAGGCACTGACCTAAATACAGATGCATCTCAAAAAATGTAGAATATCACGAAAAAATGAATACTCATAAAATAAGTGAAATTTTTCAAGCCTTTTTACACTCTTTATGAGTACAGCTTGCATTTCATGAAAGTCAAAAATCCAGATTATTGGAATATTACGACCAAATGATAATAAAAGAATACAGAAATGTCATCAGAAAAATATTAACAGAAAAATAAAATTGCATCAGCAAAACCGTGTTGGTTTATTGGCTTGTGAATTGCATACTGGCTGTTGGATCAATTAGATTAGCAGAAGTAATACAGTGCTTAAATTTATTAGACCATCACCCAATGCAAAGTTCAGCGCCCTAAATTTTCAGCATTGAATCATTTATCACGTTTCTGTAATGATTAATATACCAGTATGTAGAAGCTTTTTAGCTGAAATATTTTTAATGCTAAAATATAATTGTTTTCCATGAAATTTCAAATTTACTGTTTTACCAGAAAAAAATAGTGAAGCACATAATTATTTAAGATGTCAAATAATAGTTATTTACTCACATTCCTGAACAGAAAAACTATTTTTAGTGGTTAAATATTATGCTTGATTACAGAGGTGGCTGCCTAACAGAGTGCAAGAGGGGCGGAGAATATCCTTTAAAGCGAACAATTCTTTTTATTCTGAAAGTGTATAGACAATGATTGGAAACGGGTCAACAATCGTATGCTTCAAGGGATGTTTTTCGCCCTCTTGTACTCTGTTCGGCAACCGCCACTGAAACCAAGCATAACATTCAACCGCTAAAACCAATTTTTCTGTTCAAGAATGAAAGTAAATGACTATAATTTGACATCTTAGTCAAAAATTAACAAGTCGACATGGTCTACAACATCCCCCGCCAATCGTGCGCTTCTCATTTTCGAACTCAATCAAGGCCTTTATGGTCTGAAGCTACACACCAAATTTGGTTACTGTATCTGTAGTAGTTTCTGAGTAAAGCTGTCCCCGTTATCTCGGACGGACGGACGGACGCACACACGGACGGACGGACGGACGGAGGTCAAACCTATATCCCCCTCCCACTTCGTGTTGGCGGGGGATAATAATGCGTTTTACTACATATTTTTGCAGTTTTTTTTAACAGAAAATTTGAAATTTCATGGATAACAATAATTAGATTTTAGCATTTAAAGTTATATTTTGGTTAAAGAACTTCTACATACTGGTGTATTTGCCATTACAGAAACATGATAAATTATTTTCATAATTACCAATGGCGTTAATTTATGGCAACTGTGGCATAAACCTCACAGTAGGTGTCTGATACATTTAAGCACTGTATATGTAGCAGTAGCATATTTTTCTCAAATTTTTGTGTGTGCGCATGTCTAGCTATTCAATCAGCATTATTTTTGGGGGGGGCGGGGGTGAGAGGTGGGAGAGGGCAACACTGCACTGAAAATTTCATGAGACCATTCATGAGACCCAACAGAAAATGGTAGTCAAATTCATCATCATCTTCCAGATTCTTGTGTTGACAAAGATCTGGAGCTCATTTGAGCATGTGTGAGCAACTGGACTGCGTTTTGTCTCATCATGAACAAAAGTCAGTTTTGGACTGGGTAGAAATCCAATCACCGGAACTCTTCTGCTTCCAGTTGCAAAGGCTTGGATGTGTCCTGGAGTCAATGTCAGGATAAATGCCTGCTCTTCTTCAGTTAGGGTCCTGGCATGAAGTTGTTCTCCGACTTTGTTCTCTATAAGGGTGAAAAAAATACAAAACAGAAAATATAGAGATAATATGGTTTTATACATATCTTCAAAGCATATAAAGTGTGAAATGATTGTATCAGTCTTCAACATAGGTAGAGGAATGTAGGGGGGAAAAAAGCCTACCAAACACCACCACACATACTGTAGCATAACCGCAGCAGGATAGAGCAGAGTTTATACACCAACCGACATATGGGGTGATTTCTGAACTCATGAAGGCTGTGAATCAGTAAATACCCTGCCCTGTGTTCTCCCCCTGCGCTCTGCACCCCATCCTGCTCCCTGCCCGGAGTAAAAAATTGTTGTGGGTGCAGAATGTGGTCTAGATATGCCTTTTGGGGGTTACATTGGGGCTGCAATGGGATTTACCATTCTTCAATGGCTATTGTTTTAATTAAGCAAGCTCATCAGGGAAAAGCTATTTTACAGCCAAACTTCATAAACACGTCCATTTACCTTCATTCTACACATTGGAGAAACTCTGAACTTAACCACCATTAACTCCTCTCTTGGTCTTCAGTTGCTTCCCAGACCGGAGTAGTTCGGTTTCAGGAAGGCAGCCACAGCAGCTGCAGTAGCTTCTCAAGAAGGACCCTAAAGCAAGGCTTTTCTCTCAAGAGTAGCAGAACCTGTGAAGACGTAAAAAAAAAATTCCACCATAATTATATCCCTGAAATGCATGGGCTTCTTACATACCTTAGGTATCTAACATATTTCGAGCAACAAATTGAAATGAAATCTTTTGAAGCGGGGGGAGCAGTTTGGGGTAAGTGTCTTGCTCAAGGGCACACATGTAGGACTAGACATCTAGTCATCACTTCCCACCATGCATGTTTTTCCCCAAATCTTCCTCAGGATGGCAAATTTCTGGCAACTAGACCACTTCTCTCAACAAGACCTATCGAAGGATGGCATATCCCAACGTTAAATTGTCGAGGATTACCTGATACATTGTTATTTCTCCATTATTTTGTCTTTAAAGCAAAAAAGGACAACAACGATCATAATTAGCATTTTTGATTTCAAGGTAATCCATAGGTAAAGTGATGAAACTACATTACTTTTAATACTGTTCTACTTGGATTAAGTTACTGACTACATTTTTAAAAAGTAATTAGTCACTGTGTCGGAATACATTTTTATTGTAACTCCCCCAACCCTGACTTTCCTACATTACAGAGACATTAACAGTCAACATGGGACAAGCTAGGAATGACAAGGGAGGTCTTGTATGCAACTGTAGTTTAGTCACACAACCAACCCACAACATAATGTATGCAATGAAAGAAGAAATATCAAGATGGACTGCAGCTGAACAATAACTCTAGCTCTGAAATATGCCATCTGAATTAGCTGATGAACTGGATGGGTTTTCTTTTGAGCGCTAATGTTTCTCAGTTAACTTAAGGTAAGAAAACATAGGACATAGTAACACAACTTCACTTACTGATCTCAGTGATGGGATAGTGCTAGCAACAGTGGCAGTGCCTGAGGACACCGCTGGAGGTACCTGCGGGTTAACCTGTGGTGTGGAGACCTGAAACACGAGCCAACATTATAACCATATAAAAATCCATGCTTAAGTGTTGAATGACCATAGAGTCTTAAGTACACCGCTACTTACAGAGAAACAACAAGGTTACAGGCGCAAATATTTGTGCACCTGAAGATTTTTCAAGCAAAGGCCTGATTCATGGCAGCAAAACTCCTGGTCCTTCGTTTAACTTCGCTTAGGTTTGCTATCTTTGAACGTTAGCCACATAACGGTATTTAGCAACCACAGCTTTTTTACTAGTAATCACTAAGTTGTGGGTAAAATATTCAGTTACCTTTCCGCAAAACAGTCGCTGAAAGTCCTTTCAGTGAATCACAAAACCTTAGGCTTAGCAGACACCCTCGTCACACGGTTAGCTCGCTAGGTCGGTTAGCTGACAGCAGCTTCACCCGGAACACGGTAAAAAAAAAAAAAAAAGTTCAAGTTTTAATTGCGCAACTTACCGTTAATTTTCTGGATGGTACCGGAGGTGGCAGTGCAGCACGCACTAACTGGAGAAACCGGCGATGTTTCGGTCCTCGCACTTCACCTCCGCAGTCCGCATCCCCAGCACGGTCGGGTTAGAGGAGTGGGCGGGTCTGTGCGCGCTTACAGGCGTGGGCTATTTGCATATTTTCTAAACATTTAGCTTTACACTTGGCGACCGATTTGGATTTAGATTTAGATTTAGCATTTAGATTTAGATATAGCATTTAGATTTAGATTTACCATTTAGATTTAGATTTATCATTTAGATTCACCATTTAATTTCTACCTCAAATATGAGGTAAATGAGTTAAATGTGAATAAATGGGCTAAATGTGAAGAAAGTGAGCTAAATGTGAGGAAAGTGAGCTAAATATTCAAAATATTTCGGCTAAAAAAGCGTGACTGAATTTTTACATACGGCACCCCATACAATGCTGCCTCCCTTTTTACAGGGGTCAATTAAAATAAGCATGATTATGTACAGACTGACAGACATTTAAAAAAACATGCCTTCAAGTGAATTTTGCATTCTAACCTGCCGTACATGGAAATGTTTGCTACTGCGGTGGGTCTGTTTTTATCGTGGGCCCAGTTAGCCTGTGCATTAGTCAGTTCAACAACGAGCAGTTTACCTTTAGTCGGCGGTGTTTCCGCCCATTGTGGCGCGAGGCGTTCTTTCTGCTCTGTCGCTGGGGTAAAAGGCGCAGAGATTTTTGTGCTCGTGAGACAGAGCGCTGCGCTGCCGCTCAGGTGTGGTGCTGCTGCCAACATTCTCCCTCACTCTGTCGTCTTTCGGTCTCACTCACTCTCTGTCCTGTGATTGGGTTTTTTTTCCAAAGGAGCCATGCTGGAGGGGCTTTTACCGCAGATGCCCTCATCTTTGACTCTTCTGGGCGTAGTGCTGCTTCTGTTCCTGGTCTACCTGCATTCCTCCACCCCTGGGACTGGAAAAGAGCCACCGGGTCCCAGACCCCTGCCTCTCCTTGGGAACCTGCTCCAACTGGACCTCAAACAGCCTGATGTGTCTCTTTGTGGGGTAAGTCCACAAACAGATAAAGCTGAAGATGTTTAACCCACAGTCAGTGGGTTTTATTTCAACAAGCCCTGGCAAACTGCGCTAGTATTTTTGTCAGCCTGGACTATGAACAGCCATGAGAAAAACACCTTCTTTCAGTTCTGTGGTTTAATGTATCAGGACATAATAATAATAATAATCAGCTGGCCCTAATCAGGTCCTTAAAATAATGTAAATCTAACCTCTGGTTTAAAACAATACAACAAATTCCACCGTGCCATTATTTATTTGACAAAAATTCAGACAAAATGCAGAAGCCATGTGTGAATTCAAAGTACAGCCTTACTGCTTCTGTAGGAATTAAGATCGTAATTAGCAGCCAGGTGCCGCTGATCGAATGCACTTGATTGACTGATCATCAGCAAGTGTGACCACCTCTATAATAGCAGAGGTTTTGGCACTTTGGTCTGTAGCATTTAGGAATGAGGTGACACAATGCCAAGAGGGAAAATACATCAGCAATCATCTTGGAGAAGCAATTGTTGCTGCCCATCAATCTGGGAAGGGTTATAAGGCCATTTCCAAACAATCTGAAATCCATCATTCTACTGTGAGGAAGATTATTTGCTTTGAAAAGATTCACAGCCCTGATACATAAAACTGTAGAACTGAAGGAGGATGTACTGTCTTTTTCTCATGACCGTATACTTAAGTAAAATAAGCTGCCCAACCTGTTTTCTTTCTTTCTTAGCTGTTAATGTTCACTGCCAAAACTGAGTACAAAGAGCCAAACCTCTCCCAAGAGATTAAAGAGACTGTGTCAGCCGGGGCGCATGCGCGTGACAAAGTGAAACTTCTTGAAAGCGTTACGTAAATGACAACCTCGATTCCGAAATAGTTGGGACAAAGTGTAAATTGAGAATAAAATGAGAACACAATGACTTTCAAATCACACCAGCCAGTATTTTATTCACAATAGAACAGATTTAACAGAGCAAATGTTGAAACTGAGAAATTTTACAATTTTATCCGCAAAATGAGCTCATTTCAAATTTTATGGTCGCTATAGGTCTCAAAAAAGTTGGGACAGGGCCTGTTTACCATGGTGTAGCATCCCCTCTTCTGTTTAACACAGAGTGGAGGCGTCTGGGCATTGAGGAGACAAGTTTCTTGAGTTTAGCCTTGGGAATTTGATCCCACTCTTGTTTAATACAGGCTTCCAGCTGCTGGACAGTTTTGGGTGTCCTTTAACAAACCTTTTGTTTTATTATGTGCCAAATGTTCGCACTCGGTCAAAGCTCAGGACTGCAGGCAGCCAGTTCAGCACACAGACTCTTCTACTACGAAGTCATGCTGTTGTAATAGCTGCAGTATGTGATTTTGCATTGTCCTGCTGAAATACAAAAGGCCTTCCCTGGAATAGATGTCGTCTGGAGGGGAGCATATGTTGCTCTAAAACCTTTATATACCTTTCAGAATTCATGGTGCTTTTTAAAACATGCAAGTGTCCCACACCATATGCACTAATGCATCCCCATACCATCAGAGATGCTGACTTTTGAACTGAACGCTGATAACAGGAGGGGTGGTTTTTCACCTCTTTAGCCCAGAGGACATGACGCCCATGATATCTAACCACACTGTCAAAGTTGGACTTGTCTGAGCTCTGGACATTTTGCCACTTTGCTACAGTCCATTTTAAATGAGCTTTGGCTCACAGAACACGGCGGCGCTTCTGGATCATGCTCAACAATGGCTTCCTTTTTGCATGATAAGAGTTTTAGGTGGCATCTGTGGATAGCACAGCGAATTGTGTTCACAGACAGTCGTTTCTTGAAGTATTTCTGGGCTGATTTAATAATGTCAATGACAGAATCATGCCGGTGAGTGATGCAGTGGTGTCTGAGGGCCCGAAGATCACGGCCTTCCAGTAAAGGTCTTTGGCCTTGTCTCTTACGCACGAAGACTTTTTTTAGTTTCTCGGAATCTTTTGATGTTTTGCACTTTCGATGATAAGACCTTCAAAGCCTTTGCAATTTGACGTTGAGGAACATTATTTTAACCCCCCTCCAGTGTTCAGTCAAATCTGATCGATTATAAAGCTTTCCTGTAGCATATATGATGTGTTTTTCATCCGATTCAAAACCTCATGATATCCTCCACACTTTGCACCTGAACATACAAAATTGCTTATCACCATTTTATTGAAGTTCGTGCGATGTATTCACCTTTGTTACACCCTTGGCGTTCCCGCTCAAAAATGACCACCATAGAAAATGATTGGATAAGACTACATTATGTTCATCCAGCACACATCCACACACTCTCTCACCCCACCCCACCCCCTCCCACACCGCACATACACACAACCCCCCCCACCTCCCCCCCTCCCCCCCCTGCCCCCACAACAACAACACCCCCCCCGGCTGGACAGAACATCTTTACTGTTAGTTGTGGGAACCCGTCTCTTTCTCAGAGTTCTCAGGTGTGCTCCACCCATTCCCCCGCCCACCCCCACCCGAGGTGAAACATGCCCTCCAAGTAAACTGAAGGTAGTTATGGAAACCTGCCAGTTTCTCAGTTTTGTGCCCACTTGCTTCATGAACCACACCCATATCTTCCTACAAAGCACACATGTAGAACTTTCTTAATGCCTTTATGGTCTTATTTTATTCTCTGAAGCCAAGCCGTTTCCCCGTCTGCTCGCCCAGCCGCTCTCGCAGCCTCTTCCCCCATCTCTTCCCCAGCCACAAAGGTGCTAGCTTTGTGCCCCAAGACACAATTAAACCAGCCAATCACACCACAAATGCCACGCCTATGTTTGCAAGGCACACTCCAAGGTGATTTTACATTGCTACTTGTGTGTGAACACACTCTCTCTCTTGCTCGCTCACTCACTCACTCACTCAGACTCACATGCGCACACATACGCGCGCACACACACACACACACACACACACACACACACACAGAGGACTGTTCATGTTGAGTCTTTGTGTTCATATGGTCTTTGTTTTGAATGTGCTTGGTTGTTCGCTTGCTTGTTATTTTTTAGAATAAATGTCTGTTTAGAAATACATGTTTAGCATCTGATCTTTGTGTAATCAATGCAGTTACCAATGTTGTGCATTGGTTGAAGACATTGTTTCATAGCTGAAAAGGTTTTAAACAAAATTTAGTGATGATTTATAGCTTTTGTGTCAATATAAGAGCAGTTAAAACAGCCCAGTCAAATTTGACCGCGATCACTGAAATAAAGGGGGTAGCAACGAACACTGGAGGAGGGTTCAAGTATCCCAAAATGTATTTATTTTATTTTATTTTTTTTTCGCAAACCTTCACAGGTTGGAGAGCCTCTGGCCATCTTCACTTCTGAGAGACTCAGCCTCTCTAAGACATCCCTTTTATAGCCAATCATGTGACACACCTGATGCCAGTTAACTTAATTACTTGATAAATGTTCTTTCAGCTGATTCTCTTATACACTGCCCGGCCGAAAAAAAAATTTGCACACTTAAATATTTAGTTGGAACCCCTGTAGCTTTGATTACAGTGCATATTCGTCTTGTCATTGTTTTGACAACTCTATGCAATGCCAGAACATTTATTTTCGATCAGAAATGTCATAATTTTTAGCCGAGATCTTGTCTTCTAGACATAATGGTTGAACCACTCGGTGGTCTTTCTTGAGCACATCCCAATAACTTTTAATGTGTATAAGGTCAGGACTTTGTTATGGCAAATTTTTTTGCGAAAATGATTCCTCATACTTGTTTTTGTCATTCATGGTTTTCTTTGCCAAATACAGGCCAATAATGTGCCCGTTCTGAAATACTTTAACATCTTTTCCACCATCAACGACATGATTTATTAAGAAATGAGGAGCAACGTGCTTCATCAGTCAGGGTTAAAATGATTATTGCCAGCTGTAACATGTTAATAATCGCAATAATGACCCAATTTTAGAATTTGTTCATTAATTTTCAAACAGTGACTTTTTTTTGGCTGGGCAGTGTATATTAATAGCTTTTTCAGCCCTTTTTTGCCTGTGTCCCAACTTTTTGAGACCTGCTGCAGCCAGAAAATTTGAAATAAGCTCATTTTATGGATAAAAAAGTACAACCCCAGTTCCAAAATAGTTGGGACGAAGTGTAAATTGTGAATAAAATCAAAATTCAATGACTTTCAGATCACATATATTATTTACAATAGAACATAGATAGCACTTCAAATGTTGAAACTGAGACATTTTACATTTTCTGGCTGCAGCAGGTCTCAAAAGTTGGGACACTGGCAGAAAAGGGCTGAAAAAGCAATTACCATATAAGGGTAACAGCTGAAAGAACATTTAGCAAGTCATATAGTTAACCCTTAAATGCCCCTTGTGACAAATTTGTCACACGATTTTGGGGGTTGTCACATAAATTTTGCAACCTAATGTCCATAGTGACATATTTAGACAATCAGTGCTGCCATTTGATGCATTAAAGTGGAACTGACACTACATTGGCAGCAACAGCTAACCTTTCTAATATGGCCGCCCCCATGGTGGAATCAGCACCCATTCATCACTGGATAAAGCAGACAAACAGCTAAGCTAATGAAAAATTATCTGTGCCTAATACTTCAGCGATATGTCAACTGTTTTATTATTCAAGTCATTTTAGCAATAAGGTCCCCGAAATGCCCATGAGGTCAAAGGTCATCAAAAATTAAAAATTGCTATTGGGTTCTTATTAGCCCCTCCCCAGGACTTATTAACAGAATACATAGATTTTTCTTTCAACTTTTACTATAGTTGGGCATTTAAGGGCTAACTGGCATCAGGTATGTAACATGATTGGCTATTAAAGGGATGTCTTAGAGAGGCTGAGTCTCTCAGAAGTAAGGATGGTCAGAGGCTCCCCAACCTGTGAAGGCTTGCATAAAAAAATTGTGGAATACTTTGAAAACAATGTTCCTCAACGTCAAATCACAAAGGCTTTGAAGGTCTTATCATAGACTGTACATAACATCATCAAAAGATTCAGAGAAACTGGAAAAATCTCTGTGCGTAAGGGACAAGGCCCAAGGCCTTTACTGGATGCCCGTGATCTTCGGGCCTTCAGACGCCACTGCATCACTCACTGGCATGATTCTGTCATTGACATTACTAAATGGCCCAGGAATACTTCAAGAAACCACTGTCTGTAAACACAGTCCGCTATGCCATCCAAGGAAGCCATTGTTGATCATGATCCAGAAGCATTCCTGTGTTCTGTGGGCCAAGGCTCATTTAAAATGGACTGTCGCAAAGTGACAAAGAGTCCTGTGGTCTGACACATGCAAATTTGACATTCTTGTTGAAAATCATGGGCGTTGTGTCCTCTAGGCTAAAGAGGAGAGAGGCCACCCTTCCTGTTACCAGAATTCAGTTCAAAAGCCAGCATCTCTGATGGTATGGGGATGCATTAGTGCATATGCATAGTTCTAGCCCGGCCGCAAAAGTCGCATGCCGATACGCTGGAAAAATCCGCTGGTAAGCAAAAAATTGCAGCCGGTACGTTACAGATAGGTCACCAGTACCGGCATTTGCAACAACACGGATGGCTTCAGATTGTACTGATCAACCTAGTTTGATCGATTATCTGAAGATAGGCCTGGATAGCCGCCGCTGTCGCAAGTAGCCTGGCAAGACATAGTATATTAGGTCCAGTGCTAGTTAGCGCGCGAAGAGCCGATCATGGACGCTCAGCTGATTCGTCCACCCCCTGGGACTAGTTCACAAAATGAAACCAGTGCCGCGAATGTCTCTACATCAGAAAGTTCGGAAGACGATGATGCAATCGTCAGAGTAGAGCCTAGTAGCAAGCGATCCGATGGCGGATCTTGTTTGAGCTTGTGAAAATAGCCAGCTAGAATTAGAATCAGCTCTAAGAAATGTATATTTAACTGTCCGATGGATCCCGATCTTTTTTGCCACTTTGCACTCCCTTCTGTTTAACCTGCGCAATAGGCAAAGTTTAAAATAATCACGGAAACAAGGTAGCTATATACTGCGGAGATACTGATATTGCAAATTGATCATTTTGCTGGCGTCAAATTAGCCACAAGTAATTAGACTAAGATATCTTCACGAGAAGCATCAGACTTTATTGCTCAACACTTCCTTTCAAATATAAAATAATGCATTGTCTTTGACTATAAAGTTAGATTGGTTACTGGAATTGACATTCATATTGTGAATGGCTACGTCGTAAATTCTTGCCAGTTGCCTTACTTACATTGACTAGCTAAACACACATCGCACACAGATGAAAAAATAATATAATATCGTTGCAAGCTCGTCATTTTACCCATGGGTATCTTTCCTATATCAATCAACATTTCCCAGTTAAACTTGCTGCCAAATCAGTATGTGCAGACCTTTGTAATGTGTGTTTAGCAACCTTGCCATGACGAGCTAGCGAACTTGCAATGTCGGTATACCGTTCACTAATAGTTCTTGCTCATCTTTATGCATGGTCGAAGTAAGTGGTGTCTCTTACGCCTAAATACTTTGAATTGTCTCCTTCTGCAGCTGCTGCTGATTTAGATATAGCATTTAGATTTAGATTTACCATTTAGATTTAGATTTATCATTTAGATTCACCATTTAATTTCTACCTCAAATATGAGGTAAATGAGTTAAATGTGAATAAATGGGCTAAATGTGAAGAAAGTGAGCTAAATGTGAGGAAAGTGAGCTAAATATTCAAAATATTTCGGCTAAAAAAGCGTGACTGAATTTTTACATACGGCACCCCATACAATGCTGCCTCCCTTTTTACAGGGGTCAATTAAAATAAGCATGATTATGTACAGACTGACAGACATTTAAAAAAACATGCCTTCAAGTGAATTTTGCATTCTAACCTGCCGTACATGGAAATGTTTGCTACTGCGGTGGGTCTGTTTTTATCGTGGGCCCAGTTAGCCTGTGCATTAGTCAGTTCAACAACGAGCAGTTTACCTTTAGTCGGCGGTGTTTCCGCCCATTGTGGCGCGAGGCGTTCTTTCTGCTCTGTCGCTGGGGTAAAAGGCGCAGAGATTTTTGTGCTCGTGAGACAGAGCGCTGCGCTGCCGCTCAGGTGTGGTGCTGCTGCCAACATTCTCCCTCACTCTGTCGTCTTTCGGTCTCACTCACTCTCTGTCCTGTGATTGGGTTTTTTTTCCAAAGGAGCCATGCTGGAGGGGCTTTTACCGCAGATGCCCTCATCTTTGACTCTTCTGGGCGTAGTGCTGCTTCTGTTCCTGGTCTACCTGCATTCCTCCACCCCTGGGACTGGAAAAGAGCCACCGGGTCCCAGACCCCTGCCTCTCCTTGGGAACCTGCTCCAACTGGACCTCAAACAGCCTGATGTGTCTCTTTGTGGGGTAAGTCCACAAACAGATAAAGCTGAAGATGTTTAACCCACAGTCAGTGGGTTTTATTTCAACAAGCCCTGGCAAACTGCGCTAGTATTTTTGTCAGCCTGGACTATGAACAGCCATGAGAAAAACACCTTCTTTCAGTTCTGTGGTTTAATGTATCAGGACATAATAATAATAATAATCAGCTGGCCCTAATCAGGTCCTTAAAATAATGTAAATCTAACCTCTGGTTTAAAACAATACAACAAATTCCACCGTGCCATTATTTATTTGACAAAAATTCAGACAAAATGCAGAAGCCATGTGTGAATTCAAAGTACAGCCTTACTGCTTCTGTAGGAATTAAGATCGTAATTAGCAGCCAGGTGCCGCTGATCGAATGCACTTGATTGACTGATCATCAGCAAGTGTGACCACCTCTATAATAGCAGAGGTTTTGGCACTTTGGTCTGTAGCATTTAGGAATGAGGTGACACAATGCCAAGAGGGAAAATACATCAGCAATCATCTTGGAGAAGCAATTGTTGCTGCCCATCAATCTGGGAAGGGTTATAAGGCCATTTCCAAACAATCTGAAATCCATCATTCTACTGTGAGGAAGATTATTTGCTTTGAAAAGATTCACAGCCCTGATACATAAAACTGTAGAACTGAAGGAGGATGTACTGTCTTTTTCTCATGACCGTATACTTAAGTAAAATAAGCTGCCCAACCTGTTTTCTTTCTTTCTTAGCTGTTAATGTTCACTGCCAAAACTGAGTACAAAGAGCCAAACCTCTCCCAAGAGATTAAAGAGACTGTGTCAGCCGGGGCGCATGCGCGTGACAAAGTGAAACTTCTTGAAAGCGTTACGTAAATGACAACCTCGATTCCGAAATAGTTGGGACAAAGTGTAAATTGAGAATAAAATGAGAACACAATGACTTTCAAATCACACCAGCCAGTATTTTATTCACAATAGAACAGATTTAACAGAGCAAATGTTGAAACTGAGAAATTTTACAATTTTATCCGCAAAATGAGCTCATTTCAAATTTTATGGTCGCTATAGGTCTCAAAAAAGTTGGGACAGGGCCTGTTTACCATGGTGTAGCATCCCCTCTTCTGTTTAACACAGAGTGGAGGCGTCTGGGCATTGAGGAGACAAGTTTCTTGAGTTTAGCCTTGGGAATTTGATCCCACTCTTGTTTAATACAGGCTTCCAGCTGCTGGACAGTTTTGGGTGTCCTTTAACAAACCTTTTGTTTTATTATGTGCCAAATGTTCGCACTCGGTCAAAGCTCAGGACTGCAGGCAGCCAGTTCAGCACACAGACTCTTCTACTACGAAGTCATGCTGTTGTAATAGCTGCAGTATGTGATTTTGCATTGTCCTGCTGAAATACAAAAGGCCTTCCCTGGAATAGATGTCGTCTGGAGGGGAGCATATGTTGCTCTAAAACCTTTATATACCTTTCAGAATTCATGGTGCTTTTTAAAACATGCAAGTGTCCCACACCATATGCACTAATGCATCCCCATACCATCAGAGATGCTGACTTTTGAACTGAACGCTGATAACAGGAGGGGTGGTTTTTCACCTCTTTAGCCCAGAGGACATGACGCCCATGATATCTAACCACACTGTCAAAGTTGGACTTGTCTGAGCTCTGGACATTTTGCCACTTTGCTACAGTCCATTTTAAATGAGCTTTGGCTCACAGAACACGGCGGCGCTTCTGGATCATGCTCAACAATGGCTTCCTTTTTGCATGATAAGAGTTTTAGGTGGCATCTGTGGATAGCACAGCGAATTGTGTTCACAGACAGTCGTTTCTTGAAGTATTTCTGGGCTGATTTAATAATGTCAATGACAGAATCATGCCGGTGAGTGATGCAGTGGTGTCTGAGGGCCCGAAGATCACGGCCTTCCAGTAAAGGTCTTTGGCCTTGTCTCTTACGCACGAAGACTTTTTTTAGTTTCTCGGAATCTTTTGATGTTTTGCACTTTCGATGATAAGACCTTCAAAGCCTTTGCAATTTGACGTTGAGGAACATTATTTTAACCCCCCTCCAGTGTTCAGTCAAATCTGATCGATTATAAAGCTTTCCTGTAGCATATATGATGTGTTTTTCATCCGATTCAAAACCTCATGATATCCTCCACACTTTGCACCTGAACATACAAAATTGCTTATCACCATTTTATTGAAGTTCGTGCGATGTATTCACCTTTGTTACACCCTTGGCGTTCCCGCTCAAAAATGACCACCATAGAAAATGATTGGATAAGACTACATTATGTTCATCCAGCACACATCCACACACTCTCTCACCCCACCCCACCCCCTCCCACACCGCACATACACACAACCCCCCTCACCTCACCCCGTCCCGGCCATGCCCCCACAAGAACAACACCCCTCGAGGCTGAACAGAACATCTTTACTGTTAGTTGTGGGAACCCGTCTCTTTCTCAGAGTTCTCAGGTGTGCTCCACCCATCCCCCCGCCCACCCCCACCCGAGGTGAAACATGCCCTCCAAGTAAACTGAAGGTAGTTATGGAAACCTGCCAGTTTCTCAGTTTTGTGCCCACTTGCTTCATGAACCACACCCATATCTTCCTACAAAGCACACATGTAGAACTTTCTTAATGCCTTTATGGTCTTATTTTATTCTCTGAAGCCAAGCCGTTTCCCCGTCTGCTCGCCCAGCCGCTCTCGCAGCCTCTTCCCCCATCTCTTCCCCAGCCACAAAGGTGCTAGCTTTGTGCCCCAAGACACAATTAAACCAGCCAATCACACCACAAATGCCACGCCTATGTTTGCAAGGCACACTCCAAGGTGATTTTACATTGCTACTTGTGTGTGAACACACTCTCTCTCTTGCTCGCTCACTCACTCACTCACTCAGACTCACATGCGCACACATACGCGCGCACACACACACACACACACACACACACACACACACAGAGGACTGTTCATGTTGAGTCTTTGTGTTCATATGGTCTTTGTTTTGAATGTGCTTGGTTGTTCGCTTGCTTGTTATTTTTTAGAATAAATGTCTGTTTAGAAATACATGTTTAGCATCTGATCTTTGTGTAATCAATGCAGTTACCAATGTTGTGCATTGGTTGAAGACATTGTTTCATAGCTGAAAAGGTTTTAAACAAAATTTAGTGATGATTTATAGCTTTTGTGTCAATATAAGAGCAGTTAAAACAGCCCAGTCAAATTTGACCGCGATCACTGAAATAAAGGGGGTAGCAACGAACACTGGAGGAGGGTTCAAGTATCCCAAAATGTATTTATTTTATTTTATTTTTTTTTCGCAAACCTTCACAGGTTGGAGAGCCTCTGGCCATCTTCACTTCTGAGAGACTCAGCCTCTCTAAGACATCCCTTTTATAGCCAATCATGTGACACACCTGATGCCAGTTAACTTAATTACTTGATAAATGTTCTTTCAGCTGATTCTCTTATACACTGCCCGGCCGAAAAAAAAATTTGCACACTTAAATATTTAGTTGGAACCCCTGTAGCTTTGATTACAGTGCATATTCGTCTTGTCATTGTTTTGACAACTCTATGCAATGCCAGAACATTTATTTTCGATCAGAAATGTCATAATTTTTAGCCGAGATCTTGTCTTCTAGACATAATGGTTGAACCACTCGGTGGTCTTTCTTGAGCACATCCCAATAACTTTTAATGTGTATAAGGTCAGGACTTTGTTATGGCAAATTTTTTTGCGAAAATGATTCCTCATACTTGTTTTTGTCATTCATGGTTTTCTTTGCCAAATACAGGCCAATAATGTGCCCGTTCTGAAATACTTTAACATCTTTTCCACCATCAACGACATGATTTATTAAGAAATGAGGAGCAACGTGCTTCATCAGTCAGGGTTAAAATGATTATTGCCAGCTGTAACATGTTAATAATCGCAATAATGACCCAATTTTAGAATTTGTTCATTAATTTTCAAACAGTGACTTTTTTTTGGCTGGGCAGTGTATATTAATAGCTTTTTCAGCCCTTTTTTGCCTGTGTCCCAACTTTTTGAGACCTGCTGCAGCCAGAAAATTTGAAATAAGCTCATTTTATGGATAAAAAAGTACAACCCCAGTTCCAAAATAGTTGGGACGAAGTGTAAATTGTGAATAAAATCAAAATGCAATGACTTTCAGATCACATATATTATTTACAATAGAACATAGATAGCACTTCAAATGTTGAAACTGAGACATTTTACATTTTCTGGCTGCAGCAGGTCTCAAAAGTTGGGACACTGGCAGAAAAGGGCTGAAAAAGCAATTACCATATAAGGGTAACAGCTGAAAGAACATTTAGCAAGTCATATAGTTAACCCTTAAATGCCCCTTGTGACAAATTTGTCACACGATTTTGGGGGTTGTCACATAAATTTTGCAACCTAATGTCCATAGTGACATATTTAGACAATCAGTGCTGCCATTTGATGCATTAAAGTGGAACTGACACTACATTGGCAGCAACAGCTAACCTTTCTAATATGGCCGCCCCCATGGTGGAATCAGCACCCATTCATCACTGGATAAAGCAGACAAACAGCTAAGCTAATGAAAAATTATCTGTGCCTAATACTTCAGCGATATGTCAACTGTTTTATTATTCAAGTCATTTTAGCAATAAGGTCCCCGAAATGCCCATGAGGTCAAAGGTCATCAAAAATTAAAAATTGCTATTGGGTTCTTATTAGCCCCTCCCCAGGACTTATTAACAGAATACATAGATTTTTCTTTCAACTTTTACTATAGTTGGGCATTTAAGGGCTAACTGGCATCAGGTATGTAACATGATTGGCTATTAAAGGGATGTCTTAGAGAGGCTGAGTCTCTCAGAAGTAAGGATGGTCAGAGGCTCCCCAACCTGTGAAGGCTTGCATAAAAAAATTGTGGAATACTTTGAAAACAATGTTCCTCAACGTCAAATCACAAAGGCTTTGAAGGTCTTATCATAGACTGTACATAACATCATCAAAAGATTCAGAGAAACTGGAAAAATCTCTGTGCGTAAGGGACAAGGCCCAAGGCCTTTACTGGATGCCCGTGATCTTCGGGCCTTCAGACGCCACTGCATCACTCACTGGCATGATTCTGTCATTGACATTACTAAATGGCCCAGGAATACTTCAAGAAACCACTGTCTGTAAACACAGTCCGCTATGCCATCCAAGGAAGCCATTGTTGATCATGATCCAGAAGCATTCCTGTGTTCTGTGGGCCAAGGCTCATTTAAAATGGACTGTCGCAAAGTGACAAAGAGTCCTGTGGTCTGACACATGCAAATTTGACATTCTTGTTGAAAATCATGGGCGTTGTGTCCTCTAGGCTAAAGAGGAGAGAGGCCACCCTTCCTGTTACCAGAATTCAGTTCAAAAGCCAGCATCTCTGATGGTATGGGGATGCATTAGTGCATATGCATAGTTCTAGCCCGGCCGCAAAAGTCGCATGCCGATACGCTGGAAAAATCCGCTGGTAAGCAAAAAATTGCAGCCGGTACGTTACAGATAGGTCACCAGTACCGGCATTTGCAACAACACGGATGGCTTCAGATTGTACTGATCAACCTAGTTTGATCGATTATCTGAAGATAGGCCTGGATAGCCGCCGCTGTCGCAAGTAGCCTGGCAAGACATAGTATATTAGGTCCAGTGCTAGTTAGCGCGCGAAGAGCCGATCATGGACGCTCAGCTGATTCGTCCACCCCCTGGGACTAGTTCACAAAATGAAACCAGTGCCGCGAATGTCTCTACATCAGAAAGTTCGGAAGACGATGATGCAATCGTCAGAGTAGAGCCTAGTAGCAAGCGATCCGATGGCGGATCTTGTTTGAGCTTGTGAAAATAGCCAGCTAGAATTAGAATCAGCTCTAAGAAATGTATATTTAACTGTCCGATGGATCCCGATCTTTTTTGCCACTTTGCACTCCCTTCTGTTTAACCTGCGCAATAGGCAAAGTTTAAAATAATCACGGAAACAAGGTAGCTATATACTGCGGAGATACTGATATTGCAAATTGATCATTTTGCTGGCGTCAAATTAGCCACAAGTAATTAGACTAAGATATCTTCACGAGAAGCATCAGACTTTATTGCTCAACACTTCCTTTCAAATATAAAATAATGCATTGTCTTTGACTATAAAGTTAGATTGGTTACTGGAATTGACATTCATATTGTGAATGGCTACGTCGTAAATTCTTGCCAGTTGCCTTACTTACATTGACTAGCTAAACACACATCGCACACAGATGAAAAAATAATATAATATCGTTGCAAGCTCGTCATTTTACCCATGGGTATCTTTCCTATATCAATCAACATTTCCCAGTTAAACTTGCTGCCAAATCAGTATGTGCAGACCTTTGTAATGTGTGTTTAGCAACCTTGCCATGACGAGCTAGCGAACTTGCAATGTCGGTATACCGTTCACTAATAGTTCTTGCTCATCTTTATGCATGGTCGAAGTAAGTGGTGTCTCTTACGCCTAAATACTTTGAATTGTCTCCTTCTGCAGCTGCTGCGAAGGAAATGCTGCGGTTACACTGCATTTACGGAGAGCTCGGCTCCGAGCAATAGTGATTTCAAATGACAGTAAAATTGTCCACCAATATTTCCCTTATGAATGGGAGGGCTTTGTTATCGTTAATATTATGACAGATTCCGCCAGCTATCCCCCAGGCGAATCACAAGCTGGCGAAAAAAAAAAAAAAAAAATCGGCGGTAAACAACCTAGCAAGTTAACCTGAGTTGCCGGTTTGTGACAGCCGTGAATATCGTTTCAAGTTTATGAAGAACGCTTTCTAGACTAATATTCAATGAGAAATTTGAATTGATAAGCTTGGGAAAACTTACACTAGACCTTAATTTGATGCAAAAAAAAAAAAACAAGGTTTTGAGAAGCATTTCACCACCAGCAATTTTGCGCGATACCCATGGAAGGAGGAGGGAAATCTGTATCGCTGGGATTGGGTCCTGGGCCAAAACTACTGGACACTCTGACCAGGTGAAAAAGCCAATTAAATTATCATGAAATGGTAAGCTATTTGTAGGGCTCTGAGCTAAGTGATTTTTGTATTTTTTTCCGTCACTGCCAGTGCTTTGTGCATGTTACAAAATTTATTTGGGGAAAAAAATTATAAGGCATTGCTGAGATGGTGAAATAGATTAACCGGTAATACAGCACAATGCTTTTACCCAAATTAAATTTACAGGGGAAACGGAATTCAACTTTTAGCCACTGAAATAATTTTTGAGACCTCACAGATCCGCACCATAACCGAGTGAGCTAATCCGACAGCAACATATTAGATGTTTCAACTGGGAAATTTTATTGTTTTCCAAAAATATCTGCTCATTTCGAATTTGATGTCAGCTACACGTTTAAAAAAAGTTGAGACATTAGCAGCAATAGAAAACATGTATCATGTCAAGGAAATACACCTGAGGGAACATCTCACAGCTAATTTTAGAATGTTTCTTAATTTAAAATTGTAAAGAATTTGTGGACTTATTTTCTTCTATGATACATAATCTAATTTAAAGATTCAGAGAATCTGGAGAAATATCTGTATGTAAGGGCCCAAGCTCGTTTAAGATGAACAGAGGCAAAGTTGAAAACTGCCCTGTGGTCTGACCAATCAGATTGTTATATTCTTTTCGGAATTCACGGAAAATCCATCCTCCTGGCCAAAAAGCAGAGGGACCATCCGGCTCATTATCAGCATGCAGTTTAAAAGCCAGTGTCCATGATAGTATGGGTGTGCATTAGTGCACATTGCATGGGTAACTTTCACATTTGTATAGATAAAGGAATAAAGAAAGTTTGCACTCTTAGGCTGTCCGGGATTACAGCAGGTGCGTAAGGCTAAATAGAATAATTAAAAATAGAAAAGGTAGCCCGTACACTGCTAAACAAAAGGAAGAGGCCCAAAGATGCAAAAAATGTGGCTATAATTATCCCATGTGAAAAAGTGTTCAAACAAAAAGAAACATTTTGGCTTAAGTAGCCATCCTCAGCCCTGCCGACTGGTTTTACTTCAGTGTTCAAATAGGCAGAACACAGTGGGAGTAGTCTATAGCAGCAGGTGTCAGTCATTGGTCAATCAACAGTCAAACAGAAAGTCAATTAGGCCACTGGCCAGATCATAATATGCAATAACATGTTGAGAAATATTCCCTGCTGCAAATAATAACATGCACGGACCACAAAACTGTAACATACACTTTACACATCAAGAGATATGCATCTACACAGAAATATACACCCATACCATTCGTGTTCCACAATCCTCAATGATAAGTTCAGCAAGCAAATTCATGGCAGGACTCTCAGTGAGTAAGTCAGGGCGAAGCGTATTCCCAGAGGCATGGGCATCAGTTTGTTTTGAAAAGTGGGGGGGACGATAACTATCACAATGAGTGCGTTTTGAGAAGTGGAGGGGAAAATGACATTAATTAATGTTTTCACTTTTGGTGAAATGCTACCATCACATGCATGAGCATATTTTATGTTTTATGTCAATAGTCGAGTTTCCATTTCATATCAAGCGATTTTTTGGCGAATTTCAGACAATTCACTTCAAAGGAAATGTGAATGACCAGCGTTTCCATCAACCGGCATGGAGCAAATAAACTCCAAAGTCTAAAGCCAGGTTGTCCACAAGACGGCAATAAATCACTTGTAACCTGTGTACCATATATAGGCCCTACAGTAGCCTACAACGGTAAAAGAGGAGGTCGCAAATTGATACAAAAAAAGCACATTAAAGAAGTGCAATGGAAACCTGACTACCGTCATGTACTGGATTAGAAGATAAACCAAGGTTTTTGTTTTTTTTTTTTCAACCGCGAGAAATTCGATCGCAGGATTGATACCAGGAAATTACACTTCATTCCATTGTTTAAATAAACTGTCGATAAAGCCAACGCCAGCGACGGTGAATGATTACCCGCAAAACTGAAGAAGTAATTAGCAGAAATTGGCGTTTATCAACGAACGTAGCAGAAATGGTAAATCGCAAGGCGCCAACCTCACACTGAAACGCCGGGGTAATGAGTAGTAATGGCAGACATGCCTACCCCAAAAATGCTATTTCAGTAACACATTCGAGTTCCATGCCTAATTTTCTGGAACATTAAGTTCTAAAGGAAATTACAATCCTTCAACTTTAGAAAACAATTAAACTCTATGAAATTAAGCGCAACAATTGATCATAAAATAATTTATTTGCATATTTTAAACTTTTCAACAGTTGACCTTGAATATGTAATGTCATGACATGTATTTATTGTTCTACAAAATACTAAGAAAAAATTATTCAGTTACTATTCTGTAAGGACATGGCAATACATAACACAAGGATGACAACAGCTAGATAGATCGATTTTGAACTTGACTGCAAAGCGGCGTAATCGGTGTGTTTTTTTTGAGGCAACGTGTCTTCTGCAATCGTCTCTTCCACCGTGTCCGATCGAGAAGTCCGAATCACCAACGGAACAATAGATAAATGTGTCACCTTTCTTGCTGAGTCTCAATACAGGCCATAATTCATGATAACCCTCTCTGTAAGTTTGAACGCGCCGTTTCGTAGTTTTCTTATTATCGCTATCTGCTTTTCGTTTCACAGATGTGTTATGGCCCCAATTTGTTATTACAATTTACAACACTACAGCAACAGCAACAGCAAGGGATGACAGACACAGTTTTTAAAACTTACGCACATTTAATTATTAAAGACAACAACTAACAATAACGACTAAACTAATTTTCTGACCAAGATTAGATATATACAAAAAAACAGAAATATTTACAGTCCCTTTTGTAGGTTGCTTGGTGATGTCCTGGGTGAGGGAAAAACTCTAACACAGGCAAAAATCCACAAAAGAAAATTCACAGGTCTTGAACAGAATGACAGGTCTGGTCACATGTATCCTTCCTCTTGCAATTTCTCCTACTACTTTACTGTCTCAATTCTTTTCCTTATATACTCTTTTGCAGACCCCACCCACATTTAGACCTTTTTTTTTTATTTTCGGGGACTTGCCCCAGACATGTCTGAAACATGTCCAAACATAGCTCCAGTCTGAGCTTAACAAAAAAAGGGTAAATGCTGCCATCTAGTGGCCTATATTCACATTACACCTCCATTCCAAAAGGGAAAAATTTTGACTCATAAAGGCAAAATATTTCTTTTCAATACAAAATGGTTAAGTGGACACTTGTCTATATATACATATCATACAATATTCAAATAAACACGTGATATATATATACATATTCAAACACGGGATAAGCAATCAGCAATTACATTGTCTGTACCCTTCACATGCTTAATTTCCAAGTCAAACTCCTGTAAAATCAAACTCCGATTCTTGTTTTTCATCTTACTCAAAAACATTAACGGATTGTGGTCTGTGTACACAACCATTGGCTTTTGCCCTGTACAAACATAAACATCAAAGTGTTGTAAAGATAGAACCAGAGCCATCAGCTCCTTCTTTATAGTGGAATAGTTCCTTTGGTGGCGATTGAACTTCCTGGAGAAGTATGCCACGGGATGCTCAATGTCATCAGAGTCACTTCTCTGTAGGAGCACAGATCCACAAGCTTGGTCGCTAGCATCGACCGCGATGGAGAACGGTTTGTTGAAGTCAGGAGATTTGAGCACGGGGAAGTGACACAGCAGAGACTTCAGGCGATCGAAGGCTCTCTGGCATGCATCATCCCAAGTGAACTTTACGCCTTTCTTCAGTTGGTTAGTTAGATTGAGAGCAATCTCAGCAAAGTTCTTGCAGAACTTGCGGTTGTACCCGATCATTCCAAGGAAGCGGCGCAAAGCTTTTTTGTTGTCAGGAACTGGAAAGTCCATGATGGCTTGGACTTTAGCATTTATGGGTGCCACCTTACCCTGGCCTATGACGTAGCCAAGATAGGTGACAGTAGCACAACCAAAGTCACTCTTGTTCAGGTTAACAGTCAGGTTAGCCTGGGTCAGGCGCTGGAACAATGTCTCTACATCTTTTAGATGTTCTTCCCAGGAGTCACTCCATGTGATCAGGTCATCGATGTCTGCACCCGTGTGTGGCAATCCGGCGATTGTAGACTGTATCATCCTTTGGAATGTGGCTGGGGCATTTTTCATCCCAAAGGGTAGGACTTCATACTGGTACAACCCAGATGGTGTGGCAAAAGCTGAGATGCTCTTGGCCCTCTCAGTTAAAGGCACACACCAATAACCCTTCAATAAATCAATCTTGGTCAGAAACTTTGCTTGCCCTACTCAATCAATACAATCATCAATCCTAGGTATTGGAAACACATCAGTTCTAGTTACAGCATTGACTTTGCGATAATCTGTTCAGAATCTAGCAATTCCATCAGGTTTTGGAACTAGCACACAGGGTGAACTCCAATCTGAGTTGAAGGGTCTGATAATATCATGTTCTAACATGTACTCAACCTCTTTCTCAGCAATCTTTCTCTTTTCAGGATTCATCCGGTACGGATGCTGTTTTATTGGTTTGGCATCACCAACATCTACATCATGAGCGGCTATTGAAACTCTTTTTGGAACATCAGGAAACAGATCCTAATATTTCTTGACCAACCTCTCAAACTGATCTCTCTGTGAGGGTTCTAAGTGCTGGAGTTTTACATCAAGATTTTGCAACACTTCAGAATTTGACAATTTACATGAAAGAACTTCAGCTTTAATTCTAGGTTCATCATCTTGAAACTCCCCCTCATCTTCACCAATCTCGGCCATAGGAGAATCTGAAGTGACAGCTGCAACCCTAGCATTTCTGGCATGATAAGGCTTCAGCATGTTAATGTGACACAATTGTTTTGGTTTTCTCCTATCTGGAGTCTTCACAATGTAATTGAGATCATTGAGTTTTGTCAGAATTTCATAAGGACCATGAAATCTAGCCTGCAATGGATTGGACTGCAAGGGAAACAACACAAGGACCTTGTCCCCTGGTTTAAACTCACGGCTTCTAGCCTTATTTTACCAAGTTTTCATTTTTCCCTGACTTGATTTCAAGTTCTCTTTGGCTAGGTCACAAGCTGCACGCAATCTTTCCTTGAACTTGCTAACATAGTCTAACAGACTGACGTGCGGCTCTTTCTCTTGCCATTGTTCACTCAATAATAGCAAAGGTCCTCTCACTTCATGACCAAACACAAGCTCAAATGGACTGAATCCAGTAGACTCCTGCACTGCTTCTGTAGCTGCAAACAACAGCAAATGAACACCTTCATCCCAGTCTTTCTCATGGTCATAACAATAAGTCCTCATCATTGTCTTGAGAGTGGAATGAAACCGCTCTAAGGCACCCTGACTTTCTGGATGATAGGCACAAGAAAGAATCTGCTTTGCACCTAGTTCATACACAACCTGCTGAAACAATCCTGAAGTGAAATTGCTACCTTAGTCTGACTGAATTTCCCTGGGAAGGCCAAACTACGTGAAGAACTTTATCAAAGCCTTCGAGATTGCAGTTGCCTTGATGTTACGTAGAGGTATGGCTTCGGGGAATCTGGTAGATGCACACATGATTGTCAACAAGTACTGATTTCCAGATCTAGTCTTGGGTAATGGACCAACACAATCAACAATGACCTTAGAGAATGGCTTCCCAAATGCTGGGATAGGCTGCAATGGAGCTACAGGTGGGTCTAACTGGTGTTTTCCAACTACCTGACAAGTGTGACAGGTTTTGCAAAAGTTGGAAACGTCTTTCCGAAGCCCAGGCCAAAAGAAGTGTTTCATGATCTTATCAACAGTCTTGTTAACACCAAGATGACCTCCTAAAGGTAAACTCTGAGCCATTGTTAAGATCTCATTCCTATAGACCTTCGGAACAACAATTTGCCTGACCACTGCCCAATCTGCATTAGCAGGGATATCAGGAGGGCGCCACTTCCGCATCAACACACCATCCTTGAGATAATACCCAACTGGAACTGCGTCTATTTCTTTATCAGGAAGGGCTCTCCTCCTTAGTGCACAAATTTCAGGATCATTAGTTCGCTCCTCAATCAACCGCTTTCTGGAGAGAGACAAGTCTCCAGACACATCAGAATCACCAAACCCATCTGGCTGGCTGAACAATGAACTGATAAAAGTGTCTGATAAGTTCTCAAACGGAGAAACCATAGTAGGCCAATCAAAGTCATGAGGCGAACCACCTGAGTCCTGACTATTCAATGTGCTGGACGGCACCGCAACATCTTCTTCTTTAGCCTTCTTGGCCATAGCAGGAGGCACTGCGCAAGAAGGATACAGAGATGGGTCCTCATCCCCATCTTCAGTGCTCGGCTGTGAAGTAAGATGTACAGGGGGAACTACTTTGCCCCCAGCCAGGTCATTGCCTAGCAACAGAGAAACACCCTTTATAGGTAGACTTGACATAAGTCCCACCTTTACATGTCCTGTAACTAAATCTGACTTCAAGAATATAGAGCGCAGGGGTACAGATACAGTCCTCTCTTCAATACCTTGTACAAGTATGAAATCCCCTGAAGCGGTCTCATCACGTAACTCCAAGGAGTCCATCAACAAAAGTGACTGAGAAGCTCCGGTATCCCTTAGGATATGGGGACAGGAGTAGTATGCTGATTCAGAGCCACAAATCCCTCTGACACAAATGGAAGAAATTCCTCCCTCACAAAGTCAGCTGTATCAGGCTTTTTAGCCCCACAAGAAGCAGGCAATTTAGCAGATCGGTCATCTACTACAGGGGTTTCTAACCTTGTTTTCACAAAGGCATTTGGTTTGGTATCCTTTTCTTTTTCTTTCTTAGCTTTAAGGAACCAACAGTTAGTTGTAACATGACCAGATTTCTTGCAATAACTGCAAACTAGACCACTTTTGTCACTGTCAGCTTTCACACTTTGATCAGACCTGTTACTGGATTTCTGAGCACCATCACCAGATTTGTCTTTGTCTTTGGGTGAGGAATCTTGGGTATCACCGTAACCCTTTTTCTGAAATTGGGACCATCTATTGTTACTGCTAGGGCCGCCCAGCTCATTTACATTGTTACATTGTTGGGTGACACAAGTCTCGCAGAAATAAGTTGATACATGTAAAAATAAATAAATAAATGTAGGAATAAATATGTAAATAAATATATAAACGTAAATAAATACATACATACATGTAGAAGTGTAAAAATAAATGCTGAAATAAATAAATACATACATGAAAATGTACAAATAAGGGAATAAAAAAAAAATAAATAAATAAATATAGAAATACCGAAATTAATTATAAAACACGTAAAAATATAAAATTCACATTTATTTTTTGCATTCATTTATATATTTATTAATTTATTTATTTCTACTTATGTCATTTTTCGTCCTTCATAGAACAAACCGGTTTCAGGTTTCCTTATAAGATGCATTAGTAGTCAACAAACCAGTTTCAAATATCATGGCGGAACTAAGATGTTTTGGTTTATGAACAATATCGAAGCGAAGTTCGTTCTTGGCAAAATTAAACAAAACACAATTTTATATTTTTCATATTTTACATTTTCCGTATTTTATTAAAACAACTCATAACACCGTATTTTCATGTTTTTTCCGTACTAAATACGGACAAACCGTAACAGTAGGCATGTCTGTAATGGGAACACACATCGGAGTTAACAGCCCGCGGGGTAGGAAAAGCTTTACGCGGGGCGGCATATTCCTGGGTTACGGAGTTTGTAGTAGGAAAGGGGTCACAGTTACTGTCAGGGTTCGAATTACACCTTGGCTTTCGGAGGAGCCCCATTTTCCGGTGGGCACCACTATTAAACCAGATCACATGCACATGCATAAATACAAGTGTGTAGCAGCCCGGTCATACTGAGAAAAATATTGAACGAATACCATTGTTAGTAGTTAATACCACAGATAATATTTTACAGAGGCACAAGCGAACGTCAAATTTCAGGGAAAAAAAACAAGAACGAAATTGGTCATCAGCTGGAAATAATTCCATATTCAACCAATATCAAATGAAATCGGTACTTTTTCGGCTCACCTTGATGTTTGGGTACCCAGAGAAGCATTCGGGTGTGTTGACTACATCCAGTCAAGAAAATTTAGGGTTTACTTTCTGGTGCTGCTGCACACGGTAATAGCATTTAATAGCGACAGCCATGTTACAGATGACATATCAGGTTGCGAGGGCATGGCAACCAACTCCTCTAAGCTGATACTTGGGTCACTTAAAACATCCGAAAACTCGCATTTTTGTGCAGCTACCTCATTACAGCATTATTTCACATAATGGCAGGATATGATAGTGACACAACGCGATGGCCGAAAGCTGCAATATTTGACAATATTTAAATATATTTGAAACAATGCCACCATGTCCCCCAAATGGCCCAGCTGAGCAGCGTTGTGGCATAAACCCTATGAAATCATCAATTTACTGCACAGACTGCCTTATTTCTGCCATATATCCTATAAAAAAAACGACTCTGGACGAAAACAAAAGTCACTTATAGGCCTACTTACCTATTTAAACGGCATTTGGCAAGCTTTGAGTAGAGCAAATTCCTCGACTTGTCTTGAAATGTATGCAATAGCCATGAAAGTTATCATTATTTAGGTCAACCGCTAAGCTTGATCTGTGACGAGCTGGCTGCATCGTTGCTTGAGGGAGAGTCGTCCACGGTGCGGAAACTGCTTGGAAGGAAGCCTAATGAACTTAGTTTTGGCAGCTTTGCTACCGTCTCCTCCTGTTCTTTATTGACTACTGTTTTATGTTTGAATGGAAGTTAGAAAATTTGCTTGTAAGTCTGATCTTCACATTTCGCGCTCGAACTATCAGCTGTCACCCTGGTCACATGATCAAATCAAATACAGGCTTGACATTGGACAACACATTACCCAGCAATCACCTTGATACATTTGCAAATCAGTGTGAAAGAAAAATAAAAAATTAAATCAAAGAAAATAAGAAAATTGTTAATTTAATATTTTTTAAAACGTGTGTAGATTAAGCATATAGCTTTGTCATAAAATGCAATTAATTATTGTTAGTAGGAAACCCATGATAGACCTAGGCTTGGCTTTATATGGGTTTATATATCATTGTTCACTTTTCATTGATGGAAGAAATGCTTCTGGTCAGTTAGCTATTTGGGAGTACCACTCCATTTGGTAGTGGGTGAAGAATAAGTGTGTTTAGGGTGAATATTTTTGCTCATTATGGAGCATGAATGATATTGAGATAACATTGTTCTGATATTGATAGAATATAAATAGGGTAACTGAATGATTGGCGGGTTCCTAATCTCGCAGATTATTTCCGTAATTAGACCAAGATTTTGGGGGAAATATTCCCGATCAAATAGCGCACTATTCGTGTCCTCAAACCGCAAGAATAGTGGTCTAATTTGACATCGGGCTAATATCACAACCGCAAAATACCGCACTAGTTTAAAACTTCGGTCTGATGAGAACATGTCTATTGGCCACTCAGCTCTTTCTTGTCCTCATCCTGGGCTACTTTGTTGCTGAAATTCTGAGTCCGTTCGGGTCAATGCAACTGTGTTACTCTGGCTGAAGTTGTTACGATGTTGCGATATGCACGCAGCCACTCCCGTTTCTATGCTAGCACATTTAGCGGCCGTTTCCGGTCTCTCCTATAAAATGATATGTATGACAATTTTTTTCATTGAATTAAAAAAAAAAAAACACCGCGAGATAAAGTGGGGGGGACAAAATTACTTCTGACAAAAATTGGAGGGGACACGTCCCCCCTCTCCCCCCCAGACTGACACCTAAGCCCAGAGGCCTCAGAATCCAGAAGGCCCACTGGGATGTGCTAGTGAGGATTTTTGCACCAAATGATGTGAGATTTTGAATAAGGCCTCCTTGGACCGAATGGTCCTTACAATTTAGTACACTCAGTCTGAACTCTCAAACACTGGTAAACTTATTGATGAGGTCCGAGGGAGCATCCATTCTACCCTCGATGATGAAGCCTTCAAGACAAGGGAGGCAGAGCTCAACACTGTGACCATGAAGTATAGTACCACACAAGTGACAAAGATTAAGAAGTTCAAGCGGGACACCATGGACTACAGGGACAATAGGGTCTATCTTCGGAGGGGCCAGGGTGTTCCTGTCTCCAGACTGAAGAAACGGATCCGGTTCAAATTCAAATTCAATTTATTTGTATAGTGCTATTCACAGATAAACTGTCACTAAGATGCTTTACAGTCAGATGAGTCACTGAAAGCGCAGTGCCCAGCCTATTCCCTACTACAGCAAATGAGGCAAAAAACTCCAAGTAGGGAGAAAAATCCTCAAACAGTGATGAGAAAAAACTCCCCAGTGGGAAGAAATCTCAGGAGGAACCCGGCTATAGTGGGGAAGCCCATCCTCCGCGGGCTAGCTAGTTGATAGCAAGATAATGACAATAGAGTTCCATTAAAGTCCATCTAAACAGTGCTATCAGTTGCTGGAGGAAGTGGCATGCCAAGGATGGTGCAGAACTGGATCAGGACAGCAGCAGCCAGCGCCCATGGTGAGGGACAGGGCTCGGATGATCCAGGAGTCAGGGTTGTGGAGGGAAAGATCCTCGGAAAGAGACAGAAAAAAGTGGGGTGAGGCACTGGATAAAACTACTGCATATTAATAAAAATACAGTCCTGTGTCATGTGCCAAATGAGAATTTAGGAGCTGACTGGTCAGGAAACAGTCAACAACGCTCCATCCACTTCCTGCAGCATAGAGTCCCTAAACTTATTCCAGGAAGATCACTTCAGATTTTCGAGACACTAATACCATATGGACCTCCCCAGTGACTAAGGCTGTAGCAAGCCCCACTGGCACCGTTAATGCATGCTCAGTGCCACCAGTTCCACATGGATTTACATAACACTGGCTTCCAATATCGTGAACATATCATAAATCAAGGTTGTAGTCAGTCCCACCAGAGCCAACACATAACTAATCATAAACTAATCATAGGCTTGACTTAAAAGATAGGTTTTCAGCCTACTCTTGAAGATAGAGAGTGTGTCCGAAGCCCAAATTTGTCTTGGGAGATTGTTCCATAAAATTGGTGCTTTGTAAGAGAATGCTCTGCCTCCAAGTGTAATTCTAGATATATTTGGAATTTTCAAGTAGTCAGCACTTTGTGAACGAAGTAATCTTGGTGGGGAGTAAGGAATAAGAAGACTGCAAAGATATTCCGGGGCCAAGTCATTTAAAGCTTTGTAAGTTAGTAATAATATTTTGTACTCAATTCTAAATTTTACAGGCAGCCAATGAAGATTTTTGAGCACTGGGCTAATGTGATCATATTTCTTAGTCCTAGTCAGAACCCTAGCTGCAGCATTCTGCACTAATTGAAGACGTTTCAGGGCTGAGCTAGTGCGACCAGACAGTAAGACATTGCAATAGTCCAGCCGAGAAGACACAAATGCGTGAACCAATTTTTCAGCATCTTGAAGAGACAACATTTTTCTAAGTTTAGATATGTTTCGAAGATGGAAAAAAGCCACTCGGATGATATTGTTGATGTGAGCCTGGAAAGAGAGTTCTGAATCAAGAGTCACACCAAGGTTTTTAACGACAGCTCTGGCAGAAACAGAGAGACCATCTAAGTTAAGAGAAAACTTAATGAATGAGTCCCTAAGAGATTTGGGACCCAGTACCAATATTTCAGTCTTATCTGGGTTTAGTGAAAGAAAATTTTGCTTCGTCCAAGCTTTCACAGCTTTAAGACACATCTCTAATCTAGTAACCGGATCATTTTCACCCGGTTTAAAGGATATATAGAGCTGCGCGTCGTCTCCATAACAATGGTATTTAACATCAAGTCTACTCATGATATTTCCAAGCGGAAGCATGTATAGAGAAAAAAGCAAAGGGCCCAGAACAGATCCTTGAGGTATTCCAAAGTTGCCTAGGAATACCTTGGAATACTCTGAACACTTGTTATTTACCCGGACAAACTGAGATCTATCAGACAAATAAGACTTAAACCATGAAAGGGCAAGTCCAGAAATACCAAATAATTTTTCCAACCTACGAAGAAGAATATGGTGGTCTACAGTATCAAAGGCGGCACTTAAATCGAGGAGGACGAGAACAGGGATGCGGCCACTATCCATAGAAAGAAGCGGATCATTTACTAAAACAGTGAGGGCTGTTTCAGTGCTGTGATGCTTTCTATAGGCAGACTGAAAACTGTCAAATACCTCATTAGTTTGCAGGAAAGAAGAGAACACATTTTTGTTGTTGGGCAACACATTTTTCAAGGATCTTAGATAAAAATGTGAGTTTTGAGATTGGCCTATAATTGGCTAGGACTGTGGGATCCAAATCTGTTTTTTTAAGCAGCGGCTTGATTTCTGCCATCTTAAATGAGGTGGGAACAATACCTGTAATCAGAGAAGAATTAATTATGTGAAGAATTGGGCCGCCAAGAATGGGCAAGAGTTCTTTCATTAGCTTTGTGGGAATGGGATCAAAGATACAAGTAGATGATTTGGAAGTAACAACTAATTTGGCTTGTTCACTCAGGGATATAGGAGAAAGGGATTCAAACTGGTTTGTGTGTAATGTGGAAGACTCCATATCATGAGAAACGCCATCGCAAACTGGTAAGGAAGCAGTGATCTTCTCTCTGATTCTAATAATTTTGCCATTAAAGAAATTTTAAAAAATCATCACTGCTGCAAGAGACTGGAATTTGAGGCTTACTTGCAGCATGACTGTTAGTTAACTTAGCCACGGTTTTGAACAGAAATCGAGAATTATTTTTATTTTCCTGCATGAGATTTGAAAAGTAACAGGACCTTGCACAAGAGAGAGCATGCTTAAATGCAACAAGGCTCTCTTTCCAAGCACCATGGAATAACTGGAGTTTAGTGGAGCGCCATTTGCGTTCTAGTTGACGAGATTTTTGCTTTAGTGTCCTTGTGTGGTCAGTGTACCAAGGGGCTGGCCTCTTCTTTTGAGGAATCTTTTTATACTTCAGTGGCACGACTACATTAAGGGTACAACGGAGAGCATCAGCAAACTTTTCTGCAGTATCGTCAACAGAGGAGGCACTGACTGGATGCTCAAAATAAGATGGGAATTTTGTAGGAGTTGTTGCAGTAAAAGTACGACCAGTGTACATCCTAGTTTCTAACAATGCAGGGTGGGGCAATTGTAAGCAGAATGTGATAAGAAAATGGTCAGACAAACTGGTGTAATGTGAATATAGCATTTACTTTTTTTTGTTAAGCTCAGACTGGAGCTATGTTTGGACATGTTTTAGACATGTCTGGGGCAAGTCCCAGAAAATTAAAAAAAGAGGTCGAAATGTGGGTGGGGTCTGCAAAAGAGTATATAGGGAGGAGAACTGAGACAGTAAAGTAGTAGGAGATATTGCAAGGAGAAGGATACATGTGACCAGACCTGTCATTCTGTTTAAGACCTGTGAAGCTTATACTGGATTTTTCCCTGGGTTAGAGCAATTTCCTCAGAGAAGTACATCACCAAGAAACCCACAAAAGGGACTAAATATTTCTGTTTTTTGTATGTATTCAATCTTGGTCATTAGAGTAGATTGTAGTCTAGTGTTTGTCTTTGTTCATTAAATGTGTTTAAGTTTTAAATTGTGTCTGTCATCCCTTGCTGTGTAAATGTAATAACAAATTGGGGCCATAACAAATTGGGGTCTCGTCCGGGATAGAACATTGTGAGAGTCATTTGCTGAAAATCTAACATTTCAAATTGAAAAATGTTTTTTTTAAATTTTCCTATATATATATATAGGAAAATTTAAAAAAAAAAACATTTTTCAATTGATCTTTCAATATATATATATAAATATAAATATATATATTGAAAGATCAACAGCAGTGGATGATTTCTTGGCATCACCAACCGTAGGGGTTTTGAAGTCTTTTAAAAAGACCGAACTGTTGGAAATATGCAGACATTTGGAGCTGACAGAAGTAAAACCAGCCATGCGAAAAGCAAGACTGACTAGAGAGATAGTTGAATATTACATTGATGAAAATGTGTTTGCACCAGGAGATCTGGAACAGGTTTCAGTGGAAAATCCAAATATAGAAATGGAACTTAAATTAAAAATGCTAGAGATTGAAAGGGAGGAAAAAGAAAAACAAAGGCAGTTTGAGTTGGAAAAATTAGCTAGAGAAGAGAAAAAAGAAAGAGAACAAAGAGAGTTTGAGTTAGAAAAATTAGCAAGAGAAAAAAGAAAGGGAGGAAAAAGAAAGAGAATTTGAGTTAGAAAAATTTGTGCAAGACAGAGATTTTGAATTAGAGAAATTCCATAGAGAAGAAAGACTCCGAATGGAGCAACTAAAAATTAAAATTCAAACTGAAAATAAATTTCAGGCTAGCCATGAGGTAAAACTGGTGCCTTCATTTTCAGAAAAGGATGTAGACAACTATTTCCAGTGTTTTGAAAAAGTAGCTGAAAGTTGTCAGTGGCCAAAAGAACACTGGCCTCTGGTGTTGCAAACTGTCCTCAAGGGTAAAGCTCAACAAGCCTATTCAGCTTTGTCTGCAGATGATTCCTCTGATTATGAGGTTGTCAAAAAGGTTATTTTGAGAGCTTATGAGTTGGTTCCAGAGGCTTACTGACAGAAATTCAGAGGTCTGAAGAAATCTGAAAATCAGACTTATGTGGAATTTGCTAATGAGAAGAAGGTTTGCTTTGAGCGCTGGTGTACTTCTATGGAGGTCAAGGATGATTTCAACTCACTAAAAGAGATGGTGTTAGTTGAAGAATTCAAGAACTGTGTTAAGGGTGATATTAAGACCTACCTTAATCAGAAGCAAGCACTGAATTTGCAATCAGCTGCCAAATTTTCAGACGAATATGTTCTCACACATAAGTCCAAATTTCAGTCTAGCAGTAACAATAGATGGTTCCAATTTCTGAAAAAAGGTAACGGTGATATCCAAGCTTCCTCACCCAAAGACAAAGATAAATCTGGTGGTGGTGCTCAGAAATCCAGTAACAGGTCTGATCAAAGTGTGAAAGCTGACAGTGACAAAAGTGGTCTAGTTTGCAGTTATTGCAAGAAATCTGGTCATGTAACAACTAACTGTTGGTTCCTTAAAGCTAAGAAAGAAAAAGAAAAGGATACCAAACCAAATGCCTTTGTGAAAACAAGGTTAGAAACCCCTGTAGTAGATGACCTATCTGCTAAATTGTCTGCTCCTTGTGGGGCTAAAATGCCTGATACTACTGACTTTGTGAGGGAGGAATTTCTTCCATTTGTGTCAGAGGGATTTGTGGCTCTGAATGAGCATTCTACTCCTGTCCCCATATATATCCTAAGGGATACCGGAGCTTCTCAGTCACTTTTGTTGATGGACTCCTTGGACTTACATGATGAGATCGCTTCAGGGGATTTCATACTTGTACAAGGTATTGAAGGGAGGACTGTATCTGTCCCCTTGCGCTCTATATTCTTGAAGTCAGATTTAGTTACAGGACAGGTAAAGGTGGGACTTATGTCAAGTCTACCTCTAAAGGGTGTTTCTCTGTTGCTAGGCAATGACCTTGCTGGGGGCAATGTAGTTCCCCCTGTACATCTTACTTCACAGCCGAGCACTGAAGATGGCGATGAAGACCCATCTCTGGATCCTTCTTGCGCAGTGACTCATGCTATGGCCAAGAATTCTAAAGAAGAAGGTGATGTGGTGCCGTCCAGCAAATTGAATAGTCATGACTCAGGTGGTTCGCCTTATGACTCTGTTCGGCCTTCTATGGTTTCTCCGTTTGAGGACTTATCAGATACTTTTATAAGTTCTCTATTCAGCCAGCTGGATGGGTCTGGTGATTCTGATGTGTCTGGAGACTTGTCTCTGTCCAGAAAGCGGTTGATTGAGGAGCAAACTAATGATCCTGAAATTTGTGTACTAAAGAGGAGAGCCCTTCCTGATAAAGAAATAGACGTAGTTCCAGTTGGGTATTATCTCAAGGATGGTGTGTTTATGCGGAAGTGGCGCCCTCCTGATATCCCTGCCAATGCAGATTGGGCAGTGGTTAGGCAAATTGTTGTTCCGAAGGTCTACAGGAATGAGATCTTAACAATGGCTCATAGTTTACCTTTAGGAGGTCATCTGGGTGTTAACAAGACTATTGATAAGATCATGAAACACTTCTTCTGGCCTGGGCTTCCGAAAGACGTTTCCAACTTTTGCAAAACCTGTCACACTTGTCAGGTAGTTGGAAAACACCAGTTAGACCCACCTGTAGCTCCATTGCAGCCTATCCCAGCATTTGGGGAGCTCTTCTCTAAGGTCATTGTTGATTGCGTTGGTCCATTACCCAAGACTAGATCTGGAAATCAGTACCTGTTGACAATCATGTGTGCATCTACCAGATTCCCTGAAGCCATACCTCTACGTAACATCAAGGCAACAGCAATCTCAAAGGCTTTGATAAAGTTCTTCATGTTGTATGGCCTTCCCAGGGAAATTCAGTCAGACTAAGGTAGCAATTTCACTTCCGGATTTTTTCAGCAGGTTGCGTATGAACTAGGTGCGAAGCAGATTCTTTCTAGTGCCTATCACCCAGAGAGTCAGGGTGCATTAGTGCGGTTTCATTCCACTCTCAAGACAATGATGAGGACTTACTGTTATGACAATGAGAAAGACTGGGATGAAGGTTTTCATTTGCTGTTGTTTGCAGTTAGAGAATCAGTGCAGGAGTCTACTGGATTCAGTCGGTTTGAGCTAGTGCTTGGCCATGAAGTAAGAGGACCTTTGCTATTATTGAGTGAACAATGGAAAGAGAAGTATCAGTCTGTTAGACTATGTTTGCAAGTTCAAGGAGAGATTGCGTGCAGCTTGTGACCTAGCCAAAGAGAACTTGAAATCAAGTCAGGGAAAAATGAAAACTTGGCTAGAAGCCGTGAGTTTAAACCAGGAGACAAGGCTCTTGTGTTGTTTCCCTTGCAGTCCAATCCATTGCAGGCAAGATTTCATAGTCCTTATGAAATTCTGACAAAACTCAATGATCTTAATTACATTGTGAAGACTCCAGATAAGAGAAAGCCAAAACAGTTGTGTCACGTTAACATGCTGAAGCCTTATCATGACAGAAATGCTAGGGTTGCAGCTGTCACTTCAGGTTCTCCTATGGTCGAGACGTGTGAA
This sequence comes from Gymnothorax reevesii, assembly GCA_029721435.1. NCBI lineage: Eukaryota > Metazoa > Chordata > Actinopteri > Anguilliformes > Muraenidae > Gymnothorax > Gymnothorax reevesii. The sequence goes on from CM056592.1 coordinate 45,582,086, forward strand.
GATGAGGGGGAGTTTCAAGATGATGAACCTAGAATTAAAGCTGAAGTTCTTTCATGTAAATCGTCGAACTCTGAAGTGTTGCAAAATCTTGATGTAAAACTCCAGCACTTACAACCCTCACAGAAAGATCAGTTTGAGAGGTTGATCAAGAAATATCAAGATCTGTTTCCTGATGTTCCAAAGAGAGTTTCTATAGCCTCTCATGATGTAGATGTTGGTGGTGCCAAACCAATAAAACAGCATCCGTACTGGATGAATCCTGAAAAGAGAAAGACTGCTGAGAAAGAGGTTGAGTACATGTTAGAACATGATATTATCAGACCCTCCAACTCAGATTGGAGTTCACCCTGTGTGCTAGTTCCAAAACCTGATGGAATTGCTAGATTCTGTACAGATTATCGCAAAGTCAATGCTGTAACTAGAACTGATGTGTTTCCAATACTTAGGATTGATGATTGTATTGATAGAGTAGGGCAAGCAAAGTTTCTGACCAAGATTGATTTATTGAAGGGTTATTGGTGTGTGCCTTTAACTGAGAGGGCCAAGAGCATTTCCGCTTTTGCCACACCATCTGGATTGTACCAGTATGAAGTCCTACCCTTTGGCATGAAAAATGCCCCAGCCACGTTCCAAAGGATGATCATCTACAATCGCCGGATTGCCACACACGGGTGCGTACAACGATGACCTGATCACATGGAGTGACTCCTGGGAAGAACATCTAAAAGATGTAGAGACGTTGTTCCAGCGCCTGACCCAGGCTAACCTGACTGTTAACCTGAACAAGAGTGACTTTGGTTGTGCTCCTGTCACCTATCTTGGCTTCGTCATAGGCTAGGGTAAGGTGGCACCCATAAATGCTTAAGTCCAAGCCATCATGGACTTCCCAGTTCCTGACAACAAAAAAGCTTTGCGCCGCTTCCTTGGAATGATCGGGTACTACCGCAAGTTCTGCAAGAACTTTGCTGAGATTGCTCTCAGTCTAACTAACCAACTGAAGAAAGGCGTAAAGTTCACTTGGGATGAATCGTGCCAAAGAGCTTTCGATCGGCTGAAGTCTCTGCTGTGTCACTTCCCGTGCTCAAATCTCCTGACTTCAACAAACCGTTCTCCATTGCGGTCGATGCTAGTGACCAAGCTTGTGGATCTGTGCTCCTACAGAGAAGTGACTCTGATGACATTGAGCATCCCGTGGCATACTTCTCCAGGAAGTTCAATCGCCACCAAAAGAACTATTCCACAATAGAGAAGGAGCTGTTGGCTCTGGTCCTTTCTTTACAACACTTTGAGGTTTATGTTTGTACAGGGAAAAAGCCAATGGTTGTGTACACTGACCACAATCCGTTAATGTTTTTGAGTAAGATGAAAAACAAGAATCGGAGATTGATGAATTGGAGTTTGATTTTACAGGAGTTTGACTTGGAAATTAAGCATGTAAAGGGTGCTGACAATGTGATTGCTGAATGCTGATTTCGTGTTTGAATGTGTGTAGATATCACGTTATGAGCATATTGTATTGTATGTATATATGTATGCACAAGTGTCTACTTAACCATTTTTTGTATTTAAAAAAAAGAAAAATTTTGCCTTTATGAGTCAAAATTTTTCCCTTTTGGAATGGAGGTGTAATGTGAATATAGGCCACTAGATGGCAGCATTTGCCTTTTTTTTGTTAAGCTCAGACTGGAGCTATGTTTTGACATGTTTTAGACATGTCTGGGGCAAGTCCCAGAAAATAAAAAAAAGAGGTCTAAATGTGGGTGGGATCTGCAAAAGAGTATATAAGGAGGAGAATTGAGACTGTAAAGTAGTAGGAGAAATTGCAAGGAGAAGGATACATGTGACCAGACCTGTCATTCTGTTTAAGACCTGTGAAGCTTATAGTGGATTTTTGCCTGGGTTAGAGCATTTTCCTCAGAGAAGGACATCACCAAGAAACCCACAAAAGGGACTAAATATTTCAGTTTTTTGTATGTATTCAATCTTGGTCATTAGAGTAGATTGTAGTTTAGTGTTTGTCTTTGTTCATTAAATGTGTTTAAGTTTTAAATTGTGTCTGTCATCCTTTGCTGTGTAAATGTAATAACAAATTGGGGCCATAACACTGGGATTATGTGAATGAATCCTGACCTGCCCAATGTTAATGCCAAAGCTTAAGATCAGGTCTAAAGTATGACCATGAAAATGAGTTGGGCCAACAACACTCTGAGCGAAGCCTACTGACTCCAAAATGTTAGTGAATGCGGATGTTTGTGAATCATCTGCCCTCTCAAAGTGCAGGTTAAAGTCGCGCAATATAACTATTCTATCATAGCTTAAAACTAAGTCTGAAAGTAATTCTGAAAAATCTTGAATAAAGGCAGAGTAAAGGCCAGGGGGCCTGTAGACTGTCACCAGAGCAAAAGGCTGATCAGGGCCAGGGCTCACACCTGTATCCTGCACTGAAAAATTCATTGCTAAAACCTCAAATGTATCAAATTTATACTGTAGTTTTGGCACTGAAGGAATGGAGTCACTATAAATAGCTGCAACACCCCCACCTCTCCGGCCCAGGCGGGGGTTTTGAGTGTATATAAAACCAGGTGGAGATGCTTCATTCAAAGATAAGTTTTCATCTGGTCTCAGCCATGTTTCTGTGAGACACAGTATATCAAGATAACAATCAGAGATTAATTCGTTCACGAGAGCTGTTTTAGAGTTCAAGGATCTAAGATTTAATAGACCAATTTTGAGAGAATATTTATTTATTGGTAGATTGATACAGTTGGTGTTAATGCAAATCAAGTTTTTGTGATGTACTCTGCGATTCTTCTTTTTTAATTTAATTGGAATTCGAGGAACAGACACAGTCTCTATCGGGTTTGACCTAATCAACGGTTTATCAAAGCTGAATGTCAGAAATTTAGATTTAGCTGTCGGCAGTCAACTAGAACAATTTAAGTCAGAGGCCAGAATTCTCGACAGAAGTGCAGTGCCCTCTCGAGATGGGTGACCAGGTCTTTGCCGGAAAGCTCGCCAATTGTCCACGAAACCGACGTTATTATCTGCGCACCACTCAGACAACCAGCGATTGAGCGAGTCTAATCTACTGTACATTTTATCACTACATCGGATCGGGTACGGACCAGAGAAAATCACTGACCGTGACATCTTTAGAGCTTGGGCGCAGGCTGACTTAAAACTGCTCTTTGTGATCTCTGATTGTCGTAATCGAATATCATTTGTACCGGCGTGGATAATAATTTTGGAGAACTTGCGTTTGCCCTGATCGAGTAATTTCAGATTTGCCTCTATCAGTCACACGAGCGCCAGGAATACAGCTCACTGTGGTCGCCGGTTTTAACGCCCTTACATCTCTAACAATGGAATCCCCGATAATTAGTGACTTTTCCAGTACTCGTTCGTCTGCCTCTAATTCTTCGAGGGGAGCAAATGAATTAAACAGTTTAACAGGAGAGGGACTGGATGGCTGCTCAAGTTTCTTTCCCCTACGTTTACCTCGAACTGTTACAAATACATCACGCTGTGAAGAAGCTGCTGCAGCAGGTAATGAACGGGAAACAGAAAGAGAACTAATATTAATACTAGTTTGAGGCTGGACCAAGAAAGAATCAATGAACTCCTCATTCGACCTGATGTTCGGCAGCATTTCTATGCGAGCTTCCAGCTGTAAAATCTTTTCACCTAAGCGAGCATATGAGACACATTTCTTGCAAATGAAAGTGCCGCTAAGCGCAGAGGAGTCGTAACAAAACATATTACATTCAGAGCACAAGACAGGAAAAGAGGTCGGCGAACAAGGGGAAGCCATCATGGTTATTAACTTTCTTTTTTTTTTTTTTTTTATAAATTTGGCATCTCCAATCCCACCCGAATTTGGAATGCCCAATTGGGGAACTATGTACAAAGCTTGCTCGTATGCGACCCCTTGCTGCCAACTCAGGATAGTGAAGACAGTTCACTGCTCTCCTCCGAAGCACGTGCCTGTCAGCCACTGATTCTTATACACTCGCTGGTTGAATCTTCGCAAGTTCAGAGCGAGGGCGGAGGATACCCGGACATGAACCAAGCCGGAGTCTTCCTGACGAGCGCCCGTCTGGCCACCAGGAGGCGCTGGAGCAACGAACAAAGCTGTTATCGAATACCCAAATCCGGCAGTCCCTTCCCAATTTGTAACCCTGTAGCGCAATTGTGCGCTACTCTGAAAAAGCTGCCGACCCCTGCCGGTGGGTACGCCGAGGTTCGAACCCGCAACGTGGTGATCACCTCTGCACTGCAGCACAGTGCCTTAACCGTGTGAGCCACCCGGCAGCCTTTTAACTTCCTTTTGTAGGATGCCGCGTAGCCCAAGTCCAAGGTTCACCTCACTGGCGTCTTGCAGAAGTACAGGCCGTCAAAAGCCTGAAATTTGCGACTTCGTCTCTTGTAACAGGTTGTTCTTGCTGGTTGCCGCGCTGATATTCAAATCTTGAGATCAGCGAAAGCAAACGCAGGTTCACTGACTGCTCCTCTGCCTCCAGCACATCTGCATGTCCATCGTATTCCGACCGTGATTTTTTTTTGGACGTAAAAGAAGCCCAAGACCGCATAGTAGATCACCAACATCTGTAACACTTCCGACAGACGGCGGGGTAGGCGTGGTTCCAAGAGCAAATCCCAGGCCCCAACAACGGGAGAGGGGCCGAAAGAGGACCTAATCTTCAATCTGACTGCCCACACCCTCTCTGATTCAGAACTCTGCATGTTGAATAAACGTTTGTCCTACGTCCCGCTTTCTCCTGCTAACCCCTTTCGCACAAAGGTACGTTGTAGAAATGTTTAAATTCTTTCACTCTATAAAGCTTAAATACTTTTAGAACAAAGATAATGGGCAGGTTTATGCCCCCCCTCGCCCCGCCCAGTCACTTCCTCAACAACCTCCACTATGTGTTCTGAGCCCCTTCTGTCCTCCTGTCACCAGTGCTTGCATAGATACATTCTGCAAACTTGTGCACAGGGATGTTGATAAATTGTTCACAGCTACAGGTAGAAATTCCAATGCAGGGGAGAGGAAAACACTTACAGCGTTGGGAGGTATGAGGGATGTCATTTGTAAACCTGCTGATAAGAGTGGTGGTCTAATACTTATGGATAAAAAGTCCTATGATGATGAGATATTTTCAGAACTACGTCCTATTATACCAGATTAGACAGGAATCCTACAAATACATTTAGACAAGAGATTGATTGTTTTCTTCATGACTCCTTCACAGAGCGTTATATCAGGGGCTGACTGCAATAAACAGTTAAGTCCAGATGTTATATATTGGACATAACTGTTTATTGCAGTCAGCCCTCGATATATCCCAGTCTGAGCTAAAGTTCTTGAGTGAGGATTGTCCCACAATACCAGAGTTAGGTCCAAGTACTCTCAAGTACTTTTGAGAATTGTATGCCAGCATTTTTTCTTTTTTACATATCATAGTACTTGTATTTGTATCTGGGTACTACCTAATAATGCCAAATATTTGGCCCAATGCCTTATGATAAGTACATGCACTTGTATCCAAGTACTTTTCATGTACTTCACCGATCTCTTCAGCATGTAGGAGACCGATTGGTCAAGAACTTTGACAAGTACTTGAATACAAATACAAGTACTTTAGGCATTAATAAGAAGTACTCCGATACAAGTGCAAGCACTTTGGTATTTAAAAAAAAAAAAAAAAAAAAAACTTTCATCTAATTCTTTTAAGTGCTTGAACCCAACTCTGCACAATACCAGTCTTATCTGCCCTACCCAAGGTACATAAGTCTTTGGAGAAACCTCCTGGTAGGCCTGTTGTAGCTGGTAATGATAGTCTATTAGAACCTCTGTCCATGTGTCCTGACAGGTATTTGTGCCCCCTAGTGGTACAACTTCCATATTACCTAAAAGATACAGGAGATTTTCTTGAGTGTCTTGCTAATGTCAATATTCAAGCTGCTACACAGGTATATGCTATCACCATGGATGTGGCCTCCTTGCACTGTAACATACCATTTGCAGTGGGCCTTGAGGCTCTAAGGCATTATTTAGATCTCAGACCTTCCCTTGACCCACCTACTGACATTTTGATGTCTATGGCTGAGCTTGTCCTAAGAAAAAACTTTTTTCTTTTTGGGGACCAGTTTTATCTGCAATGTCATGGTGTCTCCATGGGGTCCAGCTTTGCCCCTCACTTTGCCAATCTCTTTATGGGTTATCTAGAGCACAAATTTCTGCTACATAACAACCCTTTCTCTGAACATATCCTGTTGTACAAACGTTACGTTGATGATTGCTTTCTACTGTGGTGGGGCTCACTGGATACTCTTCATGAATATGTATTATATCTTAACAATATGTCTCCTACCATCAAATTCAATGTGGAGTACAGCACCCATGAACTTTCTTTCTTGGACAATAGGGTATGTGTTCAAAACAACCAGATTTCAACCACCCTGTACACAAAACTTACAGATAAGAACAGTATCCTCAATGCTTCTGGCTCTTATCCTGCCTCTTTAAAGGAAGGTCTCCTATTCTCCCAATTTTTCAGACTTAAAACGTATTTGTTCCACAACAGAGGATTTTTTACTAGAGGCTAACAAAATGAATGCAAACATCAAAGAGAGGGCATATCCCACAAAATGGCTCAACCAGACCTTACAATAGGTGTGCAATATTCAATTTCAATTCAATTCAATTTATTTTGTATAGCGCTTTTCACAGAGACTGTCACAAAGACGCTTTACAGTGAGAGTTTAAAGAAATAAAAAGGCAGTGCCCAGCCTATTCCCCACTACAGCAAATGAGGCAAAAAACTCCCAGTAGGGAGAAAAATCCTCCAACAGTGGTGAGAAAAAACTCCCCAGTGGGGAGAAATCTCAGGAGGAACCCGGCCATAGTGGGGGAACCCATCCTCCGCGGGCTAGCTAATTAAGAACAAAAAGGTAAGGAGTGAAACGACAGAAGAGTTCCATTTAAGTCCATCTAAACAGTGGCAACGGTAGCTTCAGAAAGTGGCAAGTCGAGGATGGTGCAGGACTGGACTAGGGCCGGACCGGATCGGATCAGGACAGCAGGACAGCAGCAGCCAGCGCTCATGGTGAGGGTCAGGGCTCATACAGTCCAGGACTCAGGGAAGTGGAGGGAAAGATCCTCGGAAAGAGACACAGAAGAAAGGGGTGTGAGGCACTGGATAACTACTGCATGATAATAAATGTACCGTCCTCTGTCCAATATGAATGTTAATGCATCCAGTAATCGTGAACATTCATGTGTCAGTACTACCACGTACATTCCCCTCAGTGAGGGTATTAAGGATGTTATTAGGAAACACTGGAATGTATTGTCTGTTGATCCCGTTTGCAACAAACTTTTCTCTGGTCCACCCCCCTTCTCTCACCTTAGAGCAAGAAATGTAAGACTACCTTGTACCTTATCTACCTCTTATCATGCCCTTGTGGGCTGCAGTACCTAGGTGAGACCATCAGGTCTGCTAAAATACGTGTCATTGAACACAAGAGCACAATTCCTAGAAAAGACATTAAGTCATCTGTCGCTTGACATTTTCATGAAGCCAAGCATCCTGCATCAAAGCTCTCATTTTGTGTTATACAGCAATTTTCCAAAACACGTAGAGGGGGTGATATTGATCAGAAACTTATCAAATCAGAATGCAAATGAATCTACTATATGAAAACTTTACATACAGCAGGGAATATTTCTCAACATGTTATTGCATATTAAATTCTGGCCAGTGACCAAACTGACAAAATGACTGTTGATTGACTAATGACTGACACCTGCTGCTAGGGACTGCTGCCACTGTGTTCTGCCTATTTAAACACTGAAGAAATGCCAGTTGGCAGGGCTGAGGATGGCTGTTTAAGCCAAAATGTTTCTTTTTGTTTTAACAATTTTTGTTTGTGTCACTTTTTCACCTGGGTTAATTATAGACACATTTTTTGCTGCCCTTTCCTTTTGTTTAGCAGTGTGCAGGCTACTGTTTCTATTTTGAAACATTTGTTTCGATGCCATTATTCTAAACAGTACATACAAGTTTTGGAGCAACATATACTGCCATTCAGACATCCTTTCTCAGGACTGCCTTGCTTCTTCCTGCAAGACGAGATCAAACACCATTTTGTCCAGGTATTAAAATGACATGGCTCTGTAGTAAAAGAGTCAGGGTGCTAAACTGGCCTGCCTGCAGTCCAGACCACTGAGAATATTTGGTGTACTATGAAATGAGAAATACCTGACAGGAGGCCACAAAGTGTTGAAAGCTGAAATCCTGCTTCAAAAAAGAATGGGAAAATATTTTGCTTTTAAAACTACAAATTTGGTCTCTTCAGTTCCTAAATAGAGTGTTGTTAAAAGTGTTGTTAAGGGAGCTGCCGGATAGCTCACTTGGTTAAGGCACTGCGCTGCAATGCAGAAGTGTCTATCACGTCGCGGGTTCGAGCCCCGGCGTACCCACCGGCAGGGGTCGGCAGCTTTTTCAGTGTAGCGCACAATGGGCGATCGCGCTACAGGGTTTCAAATTGGGAAGGGACTGCCGGATTTGGGTTAAGAATAACAGCTTTGTTCGTTGCTCCAGCGCCTCTTGTTGGCCAGACGGGCGCTCGTCAGGAAGACTCTGGGTTTGTTCACGTCCGGGTATCCTCCGCCCTCGTTCGGAACTTACGAGGATTCGACCAATGAGTGTATAAGAATCAGTGGCTGACGGACACGTGCTTCGGAGGAGAGCCGTGAGCTGTCTTCACTATCCTGAGTTGGCAGCAAGGGGTCGCATACGAGCAAGCTTTGTACATAGTTCACTAATTGGGCATTCCAGATTCGGGTGGGATTGCCAAATTTAAAAAAATTTTTAAAAAAAAAGTGTTGTTAAAAGAACCCCCTGTCCCAACATATTTTATAACGTGTTGCTGATATAAAATTCAACATGAGCAGATATTTTTGGATGAACAAAAAAATTTCTAAGTTTAACCTCTTAAACCCGGATGCCCCCAGTAGCGGGGGCAACAATAACGCATCATAAATACAGCAGGTTTCATGTTCATGTGGTATAGCCACTTGGATGGAAGTTTCAGAGCATTCCGCTTGCTTGCAATGTATTTTCCTCTCTGTAATTGGCTTATGATACTAATAGTAAGAGTTTGCGAGGAGCCATTTGATTCTATAGGCTCTCATGTTTCTAATGAGCCCTAAACCTTAATCCCACAAAACAAGTCTGAGATATAGCCTTGCGTTCCCAGTGCGTCAAACTGAGTCCATGGGCCATTCACATGTACTTAAATAGCTCAACAATATAAACGCTTAACTGGCTTGTTTGTAGGATTTTTGGTATAATTATCCATAAAATATTCAACAGTCATTTTCAAAGTCGTTTTCTGACTGGGAATCCTTGTGTCATTCTTTGTGACTACTGAGAGAGCAACAGTACAAGCGGGGTGCACGTTTTCTTTACTTGTTCTCTTGACTCACTCTTTAGATTGGGAATTTGACGGTGGGAAGTTGGTCAGCTGATGTAGCCAAGTGGCTATAATGATGTTTTTCAACCTAAGCGACCACGGTTCGAATCTGGGAAAGACAAATCCTTATTCAGGCAGTTTAAGCATTTTTTTGTGTAAATAAATTCTGGGGCTTTTGTTTTTTTAATTTTTTTACCTTTTTTTTTTTTACCCTATCTTTTGTATTTAAAATTTTTTTTTTATTTGATTTTTTAAAAAAATAAATCTTCTCCACTGGAGTCAAACTTCATTTTCTTTGTGTGTATTATCTTTGAATGAGAAAATGTATGCAGAACTGGCAGAAATAATAATGTAAAAAGTATTTTCAAAAATTCAAAGAATGTGGTTGTATTTGGATGGAATGAATGCCTGTAGCGAGACATAAGTGAAATTAAATAAGTTTTATAGTTTGGTATTTGAGAAATCTGAAATGGCACAAAGTGCTAATTTGGAGAGGCCATGAGACATTCCTGAACTAAAACCTCTAATTTTGCTATGATTTACTTGGTTAGAATAAACTTTGGCACAGATAATGGTAAGATTCTGTGCTGTGATTTTTGAAAGGTTTCAGACTGCAACAGAATAATTTAATAAATGGACAAAAGTAATCTTTATCTTCATTTACTCTGACTCAGCGACATAAACACTGATTCCTACATCATGAAAAAAATCCCCAAAGTGTTACCTTTATTATGATACCAAGATTATTCAAATGGACCAAGTAGTTGCAGAGTTATACTCATTTCATTTTGGGCAAGTCAGTTTCGAACCAGAGGCCCAAGGCTTACGTTGTCTTTGAACCATTTTCAATAAAATTTATGGTTTGTGATTTGCAAATCATTGCATTCTGTTTTTATTTACAAGTGGCACAGCTTTTATGATCACATATCATAATAAACAGTGCGCAGTGCATCAGGGTAAGTGCTAATGGGTCTTTAAGTGTGCTTGAGATTGAATCAAGGACTCAAACTCTGCCTGCAAGAGACATATCCTGGGCTTGAATGCAAGGCCTCAGACTCGGACTCGGAAGCTAAGGACTCAGACTCAGAAAGACCAGACTCGACTTTAGCACTGCTTGAATAACATTGCTTGTAGGTGCAGGAGAGAGCACGCAGTCACTGATGGAGGCAAGGATTTTTACCCCTCGGCCGATTCTGGGCGGAGGGGTATTGTCGTCACCTGCGTGTCCGTCTGTCGTCCGTCGTCCGTCCATGATTTTGTCCAGGCCAGTTCTCGGCAACTAATGATCACAGGTAACTCACAATGACCCATAGATGTGCAAGGTCACATTTTTTGCTGGATTTGACCTTTGACCTTAGCGCTGTGACCTTTACCCTGGAAATCTTGTCCGGGTGACATTGTCCAGGCCAGTACTCAGCATCTAATGATTGCAGCTCTCCAAATTTGGTATGATAACTCACTATGACCCTTAGATGTGCAACATCAGGTTTTTTGCTGGATTTGACCTTTGACCTTTGCTCTGTGACCTTGACCCTGGAAATTTTGTCCGGGTCAGTACTCGGCAACTAATTATTGCAGCTTCACTAAAGTTGGTATTCTAACTCTCTATGACCCATAGATGTGCAGTGTCAGGTTTTTTGCTGGATTTGACCTTTGACCTTAGCGCTGTGACCATAACCCTGGAAATATTGTCTGCGTCAGTACTCAGCAATTAATCCTCACAGCTTCACCAAATTTGGTATGGTAACTCACTATGACCCATAGATGTGCAACGTCAGGTTTTTTGCTGGATTTCACCTTTGACCTTAGCGCTTTGACCTTCACCTCGGAAATCTTGCCCGGTCAGTACTCGGCAACTAGTTATTGCAGCTTCACGAAATTTGGTATGATAACTAGGGCTGGGTTCGAAAAATCGATTTTCCTATTCTGATCAATTTTTAAAAATTTGTTTTTTATATTTTAATTGAAATTTTCGGTATCGATTCATTTTATTCAAAGATCGATCTTTCATTCATGCATTTCCATCTTGCTTGTGAATATTCAATAACTGATCCGGGAGTGCCATCTAGTGATACAATATTGTTCTGCATGCATAAATTTGCTGCTCCATGTCTGCTGGCGGACATGTCTGCACTAGGTGTTTTAAGATACCCTGCCGAGCACCGTTGTTCTTCTGGAACACACCAAATCCAGATGATCCATAAATGATGAATTGCATTCATATTTTAATTTGTAATGAACAACGAAGTGGTCAATGTCAAAGTAATGAAGTAAATGTATACTTTTTATCTTTCAAATGTAGAGTAAAATGAATTTCCCGACGTAACAGAGAATAATGCTCTACTGACTGTTAAGTCTATATTGCACTTTATTTTGTTGATTGATCAAATGTGTTCGTCAATAAAAAGTATTTTTAAAGTGTGAACTGTAATATTTTAAATATTGTACCTAGTTCGAAGGTTTCTAATTAATAATTCAACTGAAAGTATAATTTCTGCCATTAGTTCTCTAGGACTCCCTTTCACATTCAAGCAAAACAGGAGCTGTAGCTGAAATATCCTTCAATGAATCGATATTGAATCGGAAATCGAGTCGAATCGGGATATTGAGAATCGAAATCGAAAAGATTAAGGAAATCAGTGGCAATACCTGGCCCTAATGGGAACTCACTATGATCCATGCATGTGCAGCGTTTTTTGACCGTAGCTCTCTGACCATGACCCTGGAAATCTTCTCCAGGTCAGTACTCGTCAACTAAAAAAAATCGCAGCTTCACAAATTGGTATGGTAACTCACTGTGACACATGGATGTGCAAGGTCATGTTTTTGCTAGATTTGACCTTTGACCTTAGCTCTGTGACCTTGACCCTGGAAATCTTGTACGGGTCAGTACTCGTCAACTAAATATCGCAGCTTCACCCAATTTGGTATGGTAACTTACGGTGTCACATGGATGTGCAAAGTCATGTATTTGTTGGATTTGACCTTTGACCTTAGCTCTGTGACCTTGACCTTGGAAATCTTGTACGGGTCAGTACTCGTCAACTAAATATCGCAGCTTCACCAAATTCGGTATGGTAACTTACGGTGTCACATGGATGTGCAAGGTCATGTTTTTGCTGAATTTCACCTTTGACCTTAGCGCTGTGACCTTGAGGCAGGAAATCTTCTCCGGGCTGAGGGGTATTCAGCAACGCGTGATGTTTATTTTTTAAGATCAGACCAGAACCAGTTCTGAGTCTTGGCCAGTGTTTCAGTCCATTAATTTCAAAAGGATGGTTAGTTGTATCAAAGGCTGCATGTTTGCCTAAATACAAAAGACATAGCATTCACTATTTAGCAAAATTTCAGCATTATGTTAAATTTCATTGCATTCTTTGTAGCTGATTGCTGTTCTTTGCTCTTGTGGTTTTTGCACTTCTACAATTTTAAACAGCAGGAAAAATAAAGAGACTCTTCAAAATGGCCATTGTCAGCAAGAATGTGCTAATAAAATGCTATTTCTTTGTTTTTTTTCTAGTTGTACAAGAAATATGGACCCGTGTTTGCTGTACACCTGGGCCCAAAGAAGGTAGTTGTCCTGGCAGGCTTCAAGACTGTCAAACAGGCCTTGGTTCACAATGCTGTTGAGTTTGGAGACCGAGAAATTGCACCCATATTTCGAGATACTTCAAAAGACTTCGGTATGCTGTCCAATGGAATCCTTCTTTTTTCATTCTCTCATAGTGTTTAAGGACCGAACGCTGTGAGTTAAATTTTTCTTATCGAATGAGATGGAGGAGCATGGGAACGAGATGAATCTGCGAGCTCATGTTATATTTGCACTGTCAGATGCATCTGGCCTCCCTCCTATTTGTAAAATTTCCACACAACTTACTTCTGGTTGGGATTACAACTGTTCATCTTATATGGGGCAGGTTCGATACAGTTAAAAAGTGTCAATGTACTTGATTAAGATGGCCGGAGCTGTTGTTGAATGGTCTGTTCCATCTGCAGTCGCACCCGTATTAAACAAACTAGATGGGATATTTACTCTAAAAGAAAAACAAATGACTGCAGTTAAAGCTTTAGTTTATAAGAAAGATGTGTTTAAATGGACTGCATTTATATAGTGCTTTTCTAGTCACATGACCCCAAAGCGCTTTACAATTATGCCTCTCATTCACCCTGATGGCGGAGGACGCCATGCAAGGCGCCAATCTGCACATCCAGAGCAGCATGGGGTTCAGTGTCTTGTATTTATTATAAAATTTGGTAAAAGTTCAATTTAAGCTTGATACATACTCCCCAAGAACAGAAAAAATTGTTCTTGTTCTGAGGCTGCGAGAAAAAGAACAAAGTTCTTTTTGACCAGGACATTTCATACTTCACGAGAAACTCAAGTGCCGAACACCTTTGGGCTGTTTCAATAAACTTCACTTGTCCGACCGAGTCAGACCATCTGTCGAGTGAAAAATCGGACCTTCGACAGACCATGTCCGTCAGGTGTTTCGATAAAACAGAAATAGGATGTCCAACCATGGTCCGACGCGGATGGACGGATCGTCACTGTTCGTTCGAAGTTGAGTGAGAATTTACACCTCAGCGATGCACTGCTTTGCTGTTCTGCATTCAAATATTTGAAATAAGTTAACATTAAATGAAAAAAAAAACCAATTCTGATTAGGTAGGTCATTAACAACTATTCACACAGAAATCAACTGCGCTCATCACTGTAGTGTAAAACCCCAAAAGAGCAATAACCAAACGGCGGATATTGCCCGGGTTGAAGGCCTTACGTGTTCTCTTAGTCCAACTTTAATTAGAGCATTCTTCTGGCTGGTGTGAATCACAATATAATGGATATTTTTCACCGTCCGAGGACGGGGCATGAAAGCGCAATGGTTACGATTTATCTGACTCCATATAACAGTTAGAATACAACATTTAGCTATATCCTCGTTAAAAATCTGACTCCAAATTAGAATTAGAATTGATAATTTAGGGAACACCTGCGTGAATCTCGAAACAATGATAACAGTAACTTAAACTCTAAGGACAAACATGACGTGACTATACCTTGAATTCCAAACAGATAACCACCGCCGCTACATTAATGTTCCTGGGCATTAACACCATGTTCGAATCCTAGGTTCGTTGGTTAGGTTAGAGGTTGAAGTCAACCAGCACTGCAACAGCCTCTTTTGGCTTGAATTACAGTGAACCCAGATTCACTCCACACTTGGGCTATGAATCCGTATATTGGTAGATCCTGGCTGCCTAAATCAACTTAACCAACCGATTCCCACACCGGGCCGCTGGCCAGTCGTTCCTCAGTGGGGCTAGACTATTCCCCTAGGTATTCGCCGAGACGGGGCTAAGAAGAATAAAAAGATTAAAAGATACGAGACCACGCAAGCTAGAAAAGGAATAACAATAATTTAATTCACCAGGTAGGCACAACTTGAATCAAAGAAATAAATGATAAGCCAATTACCGTTACATATAATTTAGAAGGATTTAGAGTATTTTCATACCTGGAAAAGATGAATGACCACGTGGAGCTATAAGTCGCTCCACGTGGTCGGGGAGAACTCAAATATTCCCCCGCTCCGCAGAGCAAGGCAACAGGTGACTTACCCCAAGAAGAGACAAAAAAAGAAGAGACCGCCCCCTCAGGATCTCATACCTTTAAAGGCTCCAAACCACACCTCCGAACAAGGTAGAGGGAAGGTTGGCCGAATCAGAGCTTTACTGGCCTAGGTGATAAGATAATTTGCACAGGGAGACTAGGGTATTTGCTTGAATGAATCTTACAAACGAACCATAATTCCAAGGGAAATGAAACATGTTCCATTCAACTCCTTGGACTCCCCCGAGAATAAAGAGACTAAACATGATAGGAACGTGTGCTAAAATGATGCAGTTGTCATGGAAAGCCTTAAAATGGAATATTATAGCCCAATTGCATTATCAATATATAAGAGGTTCCTTCCTAGGATATTGAACAGAAATATATTATGAATTTGGTAGAGGTTTAAGTTGTTTTAAGCCAATTGAAGTAGCTGCGCTTTTCTCCCGACTCTGCTGTTGTATTCCAGTATTTCGCGCAGTCGCTGTTCAGAGCTGTTACTCCTTCAGTGACCATGAGACTTCACACTGGACGTGAAACAAATTTTTTGCACGACAGATTACATTCAAAGTCAGTGCAAAGACGCGAATAATTCACGTCTTTGCATTGACTTTGAATGTAATCTGTCATGCAAAAAATTTGTTTTGCGTCCAACGTGAAAGCAGCTTTAGTGTCTAGTTTCTTGATTTCAGACAGTTTCCAACTGATGATATTAGTGCACCTATCATGTTCTTTTTTCTGTTAATTTTTGTATTCTTGAGGTCTACTGGAATAGGTTTAGATGTGTCAATGTCACAAAAAACACTTGTGTTTTCTCATACTGGCCATTTCTGCAGCACCTCAATCTGGAATGCCCTGTTTGAGCTTCTGCCCCTGCCTCCCAAAAAGTGCATTGCGCTGTGATTGGTCAGCTGGGCCACTCACTCATGATTGATCAACCACTTTACGTGTGTTGGAAATGTCCCGTCCCTTACTATAAATAAATCACATTTTTCTGCAACCAACAGGAAAATGGAGGCAACAGGTATTTTTCCATCTCTCACTTCTTCCAGTCCTTATTTATACATAAGATATACAACGTATATTTCAATTATACTTTATCTGTATTTCTGAATTATATTTGGCTACCTCTCAAAACAATTTGAATGAAGAATTGGCAAAAAACTACAACAAGAACAATTACATGTGCTTCATACACAAATTAAAGAAAAATATATTTGGTGAGTTGCTTCAGAGATTATTACACGTGTAATACTATTTGCAAACCAGTGTCCAGTTTACCTGGCTCAAAGGATGCCAATCCTCGCTCACTATTATGCTGACAAAATTCAATGGGAAATCTCACAGGAAAAAGACAAAGCTAGTGGAGTTAACATTATTACACTTTTTAAAAACTGAATTAAGAACTGAACAGAAAAACGGACTGTTCTTTGCCTTAGAGCTTCTTATGTTATGGCCCCAATTTGTTATTACAATCTACAACAGCAACAGCAACAGCAAGGGATGACAGACACAGTTTTAAAAACTTAAACACATTTAATTAAACACAACAACTAACTAAACTGACCAAGATTGAATAGGAAAAAAAAAGAAATATTTACAGTCCCTTTTTGTGGGGTGGCTTGGTGATGTCCTGGATAATGAAAATGCTCAAACACAGGCAAAGAAATCCACAAAAGAAACGTCACAGGTCTTGAACAGAATGGCAGGTCTGGTCATCCTCTTGCAATTTCTCCTACTACTTTACTGTCTCAATTCTTTTCCTTATATACTCTTTTGCAGACCCCACCCACATTTAGACCTCTTTTTTTTTATTTTCTGAGACTTGCCCCAGACATGTCCAGGACATGTCTAAACATGACTCCAGTCTGAGCTTAACAAAAAAAAGGTAAATACTGCCATCTAGTGGCCTATATTCACATTACACCTCCATTCCAAAAGGGAAAAATTTTGACTCATAAAGGCAAAATTTTTCTTTTCAATACAAAATGGTTAAGTGAACACTTGTCTATATATACATATCATACAATATTCAAACACATGATATATATATACACATTCAAACACGGGATAAGCAATCAGCAATTACATTGTCTGTACCCTTCACATGCTTAATTTCCAAGTCAAACTCCTGTAAAATCAAACTCCAATTCAACAATCTCCGATTCTTGTTTTTCATCTTACTCAAAAACATTAACGGATTGTGGTCAGTGTACACAATCATTGGCTTTTGTCCTATACAAACATAAACCTCGAAGTGTTGTAAAGAAAGGACCAGAGCCAACAGTTCCTTCTCTATTGTGGAATAGTTCCTTTGGTGGCGATTGAACTTCCTGGAGAAGTATGCCACGGGATGCTCAATGTCATCAGAGTCACTTCTCTGTAGGAGCACAGATCCACAAGCTTGGTCGCTAGCATCGACCGCGATGGAGAACGGTTTGTTGAAGTCAGGAGATTTGAGCACGGGGAAGTGACACAGCAGAGACTTCAGGCGATCGAAGGCTCTCTGGCATGCATCATCCCAGGTGAACTTTACGCCTTTCTTCAGTTGGTTAGTTAGACTGAGAGCAATCTCAGCAAAGTTCTTGCAGAACTTGCGGTAGTACCCGATCATTCCAACTAGGGCTGCAACGATTACTCGGGTAACTAAAGTAATTCGAGTACAAAAAATAATCGAGGCAAATTCCTTACCTCGAGGCTCCGTTTAATTAATGTCACGTTACTCTTTATTTTAATTTGTGTATCATCGCGGCATTCTGTATATGTTAACTATAGCGCTGTTCAGATAGGCCATATCCCTGTTTCAATATACACATAGAAATAACATTTATAAATGTAACGTTACAGTGACGGTCCGTCGGCAGAAACACAGGGCCAGCAATAACCTCACCTTTCACTTCTTAATGACAGACACCTCTCGCAGTTTACCTCCCCAATTAAAAACAGTTGCTCAGACTGATTGCTGGAACCGATGAGAATCTAATTTATTTTTGAAAGCCTTGTTATACATTGCACTACGAATATATACGGCGTTTACCTCCGCACATCAATGACGATGGAAAATATCAATCGCCGACGTCTTTATAATTTCTGGATTTGCGTAAATTAGTTCGCGAGGTTAATTGAGCAACAAGTCAGGAGAATCCGTTCTCTCGTCTGAATGTAGTGACAGCTCAAGTGCGTTGTTAGACGCACAGCTGAGTGATAACAACGAAAGTAATCGCCGCGAAGTCAGCGAAAGTTCCAGATTTTTTGCAGATTGTCATCCTTGCGGAGTCACATCAATTATATCAACATGGCCAACAGATAATCGCTTTGTCATTCGTTAATTATTACATGTCATGCATTGGCGGTAGCTGTTCAGTTAATAAACTGATTGTTAATCAGGCAAACCTGATCGCAACAGCACATCGTCAATACTGCAGCACCTAAAAAGAAAACGCCCTCACTTCACCGTTACAAAGTAACATTCGTTTAAGATTGATATTAACACTAGCGCCTGTTAAAACGTACAGTATTCATAGCCTGTAGTGTTAGTCTGTAGTAACGAGGCATGGAAGTCACTCACGTCAAGCGCAATTTTAAAAAAAGGGGGGGGCGGGGCGTCTAGATTACGCATAGCCTGTTGGTGTCCGCAGATAAACTTGTATTAAACACCTTTTTTGTCATGTCAGTTCATACTTGTCAGACTAGTAATGCGGCTGTCCACACCAACACTGATACACACACAGGTACACATACAGTATAGTTCATATATGAGGTGAAGAGTTTTGCTCTTAAGCCAGCAATGGTTTAAACTTTAAAGTTTTCATTGAGAAGCTCGGTGTTTTGATTTTTTTATACAGGGAGAGCTAATCTCTCTCTCTCTCTCTGTCCCCTTTCTTATACACGTTTGCCAAATTCATACCAATTGGCTTAGTTCTTGTGCCTAATGGTTTAGGCTGCTTTGGATTGTTGACTGAAATGCTGAATTTTATTACCACTTTGAATGGCTGACTGCTGAATTGTCCATCCATCCATTTTCTATACCCACTTATTCCTCACTAGGGTCACGGGGCGAGCTGGAGCCTATCCCAGCTGACTACGGGCAAAGGCAGGGACCACTGCTGAATTGTATTTAATTTTTTATTTACATAGCAAAGATTTATTTTTATTGTCTTAGATGAAGATTGTTTTATTGGCTTAGTTCTTAAGCCAGCAATGGTTTCAACTTTGAAAGTTGTTAATATAAAAATCTTTTTCTGAGGAAAAAAACCGCAATTGTTTGTTCATTTTAAAAGGCCTTTCATATTCCATTGTACAAAATTTATTTAATTGTTTAAAAACAAAAAAGTAAGATTCGTTAGATTACTCGATTACTCGTAGAAATAATCGACAGAATACCCGATTCCAAAAATACTCGATAGTTGCAGCTCTAATTCCAACGAAGCGGCGCAAAGCTTTTTTGTTGTCAGGAACTGGAAAGTCCATGATGGCTTGGACTTTAGCATTTTTGGGTGCCACCTTACCCTGGCCTATGACGTAGCCAAGATTGGTGACAGTAGCACAACCAAAGTCACTCTTGCTCAGGTTAACAGTCAGGTTAGCCTGGGTCAGGCGCTGGAACAACGTCTCTACATCTTTTAGATGTTCTTCCCAGGAGTCACTCCATGTGATCAGGTCATCGATGTACGCACCCGTGTGTGGCAATCCGGCGATTGTAGACTGTATCATCCTTTGGAACGTGGCTGGGGCATTTTTCATGCCAAAGGGTAGGACTTCATACTGGTACAATCCAGATGGTGTGGCAAAAGCAGAGATGCTCTTAGCCCTCTCAGTTAAAGGCACACACCAATAACCCTTCAATAAATCAATCTTGGTCAGAAACTTTGCTTGCCCTACACTATCAATACAATCATCAATCCTAGGTATTGGAAACACATCAGTTCTAGTTACAGCATTGACTTTGCGATAATCTGTACAGAATCTAGTACTTCCATCAGGTTTTGGAACTAGCACACAGGGTGAACTCCAATCATAGTTGGAGGGTCTGATAATATCATGTTTTAACATGTACTCAACCTCTTTCTCAGCAATCTTTCTCTTTTCAGGATTCATCCGGTATGGATGCTGTTTTATTGGTTTGGCAACACCAACATCTACATCATGAGAGGCTATAGTAACTCTCTTTGGAACATCAGGAAACAAATCCTCATATTTCTTGATCAACCTTTCAAACTGATCTCTCTGTGAGGGTTCTAAGTGCTGGAGTTTTACATCAAGATTTTGCAACACTTCAGAATTTGTCAATTTACATGAAAGAACTTCAGCTTTAATTCTAGGTTCATCATCTTGAAACTCCCCCTCATCTTCACACGTTTCGACCATTGGAGAATCTGAAGTGACAGCTGCAACCCTAGCATTTCAGTCATGGTAAGGCTTTAGCATGTTAATATGACACAATTGTTTTGGTTTTCTCCAATCTGGAGTCTTCACAATGTAATTGAGATCATTGAGTTTTGTCAGAATTTCATAAGGACCATGAAATCTAGCCTGCAATGGATTGGACTGCAAGGGAAACAACACAAGGACCTTTTCTCTTGGTTTAAACTCACGGCTTCTAGCCTTATGATCATACCAAGTTTTCATTTTTCCCTGACTTGATTTCAAGTTCTCTTTGGCAAGGTCACAAGCTGCACGCAATCTTTCCTTGAACTTGCCAACATAGTCTAACAGACTGATATGCGGCTCTTTCTCTTGCCATTGTTCACTCAATAATAGCAAAGGTCCTCTCACTTCATGACCAAACACTAGCTCAAATGGACTGAATCCAGTCGACTCCTGCACTGCTTCTCTAGCTGCAAACAACAGCAAATGAACCCCTTCATCCCAGTCTTTCTCATGGTCATAACAATAAGTCCTCATCATTGTCTTGAGAGTGGAATGAAACCGCTCTAAGGCACCCTGACTTTCTGGATGATAGGCACTAGAAAGAATCTGCTTTGCACCAAGTTCATACACAACCTGCTGAAACAAACCAGAAGTGAAATTGCTACCTTGGTCTGACTGAATTTCCCTGGGAAGGCCAAACAACGTGAAGAACTTTATCAAAGCCTTCGAGATTGCAGTTGCCTTGATGTTACGTAGAGGTATGGCTTCGGGGAATCTGGTAGATGCACACATGATTGTCAACAAGTACTGATTTCCAGATCTAGTCTTGGGTAATGGACCAACGCAATCAACAATGACCCGAGAGAATGGCTCCCCAAATGCTGGGATAGGCTGCAATGGAGCTACAGGTGGGTCTAACTGGTGTTTTCCAACTACCTGACAAGTGTGACAGGTTTTGCAAAAGTTGGAAACGTCTTTCCGAAGCCCAGGCCAAAAGAAGTGTTTCATGATCTTATCAACAGTTTTGTTAACACCAAGATGACCTCCTAAAGGTAAACTATGAGCCATTGTTAAGATTTCATTCCTATAGACCTTCGGAACAACAATTTGCCTGACCACTGCCCAATCTGCATTGGCAGGGATATCAGGAGGGCGCCACTTCCGCATCAACACACCATCCTTGAGATAATACCCAACTGGAACTGCGTCTATTTCTTTTTCAGGAAGGGCTCTCCTCTTTAGTACACCAATTTCAGGATCATTAGTTTGCTCCTCAATCAACCGCTTTCTGGACAGAGACAAGTCTCCAGACACATCAGAATCACCAGACCCATCCGGCTGGCTGAATAGAGAACTGATAAAAGTATCTGATAAGTCCTCAAACGGAGAAACCATAGTAGGCCAATCAGAGTCATGAGGCGAACCACCTGAGTCCTGACTATTCAATGTACTGGACGGCACCACATCATCTTCTTCTTTAGCCTTCTTGGCCATAGCACGAGTCACTGCGCAAGAAGGATACAGAGATGGGTCCTCATCCCCATCTTCAGTGCTCGGCTGTGAAGTAAGATGTACGGGGGGAACTACTTTGCCCCCAGCCAGGTCATTGCCTAGCAACAGAGAAACACCCTTTATAGGTAGACTTGACATAAGTCCCACCTTTACCTGTCCTGTAACTAAATCTGACTTCAAGAATATAGAGCACAGGGGTACAGATACAGTCCTCCCTTCAATACCTTGTACAAGTATGAAATCCCCTGAAGCGGTCTCATCACGTAACTCCAAGGAGTCCATCAACAAAAGTGACTGAGAAGCTCCGGTATCCCTTAGGATATATATAGGGACAGGAGTAGTATGCTCATTCAGAGCCACAAATCCCTCTGACACAAATGGAAGAAATTCCTCCCTCACAAAGTCAGCTGTATCAGGCTTTTTAGCCCCACAAGAAGCAGGCAATTTAGCAGATTGGTTATCTACTACAGGGGTTTCTAACCTTGTTTTCACAAAGGCATTTGGTTTGGTATCCTTTTCTTTTTCTTTCTTAGCTTTAAGGAACCAACAGTTAGTTGTAACATAACCAGATTTCTTGCAATAACTGCAAGCTAGACCACTTTTGTCACTGTCAGCTTTCACACTTTGATCAGACCTGTTACTGGATTTCTGAGCACCATCACCAGATTTGTCTTTGTCTTTGGGTGAGGAATCTTGGGTATCACCATAACCCTTTTTCTGAAATTGGGACCATCTATTATTACTGCTAGACTGAAATTTGGACTTATGTGTGAGAACATATTCATCTGCAAATTTGGCAGCTGATTGCAAATTCAGTGCTTGCTTCTCATTAAGGTAGGTCTTAACATCATCCTTAACACAGTTCTTGAATTCTTCAACTAACACCATCTCTTTTAGTGAGTTGAAATCATCCTTGACCTCCATAGAAGTACACCAGCGCTCAAAGCAAACCTGCTTTTCATCAGCAAATTCAACATAAGTCTGATTTTCAGATTTCTTCAGACCTCTGAATTTCTGTCGGTAAGCCTCTGGAACCAACTCATAAGCTCTCAAAATAACCTTTTTGACAACCTCATAATCAGAGGAATCATCTGCAGACAAAGCCGAACAGGCTTGTTGAGCTTTACCCTTGAGGACAGTTTGCAACATCAGAGGCCAGTGTTCCTTTGGCCACTGGAAACTCTTTGCTACCTTTTCAAAACACTGGAAATAGTTGTCAACATCCTCTTCCGAAAATGGAGGCACCAGTTTTACCTCCTGGCTAGCCCGAAATTTATTTTCAGTTTGAATTTTTATTTTTAGTTGCTCCATTTGGAGTCTTTCTTCTCTATCGAATTTCTCTAATTCAAAATCTCTCTGTCTTGCAAATTTTTCTAACTCAAATTCTCTTTGTTTTTCTTTTTCTTCCCTCTCAAATTCTCTTTGTTTCTCTTTTTCCCCCCTTTCTTTTACTCTTTCCTCCCTTTCTTTTTTCTCTTCTCTTGCTAATTTTCCAACTCAAACTGCCTTTGTTTTTCTTTTTCTTCCCTTTCAATCTCTATCATTTTTAATTTAAGTTCCATTTCTATATTTGGATTTTCCACTGGAAATTGTTCCAGATCTCCTGGTGCAAACACATTTTCATCAATGTAATATTCAACTATCTCTCTAGCCAGTCTTGCTTTTCGCATGGCTGGTTTCACCTCTGTCAGCTCTAAATGTCTGCAAATTTCTAGCAGTTCAGTCTTTTTAAAAGACTTCAAAACCCCTACGGTTGGTGATGCCAAGAAATCATCCATTGCTGTTGTCAATATATTTATATATTCAATTAAAAAAATCAATTTTACAATTTGAAATGTTAGATTTTTAATAAATGACTCACAAAATGGTCTATCCCGGACCTTGAGCCCCCAATTTGTTATTGCCCCAAGTTGTTATTACATTTACACACAACAGCAACAGCAAGGGATGACAGACACAGTTTTAAAAACTTAAACACATTTAATTAAACACAACAACTAACTAAACTGACCAAGATTGAATAGGAAAAAAAAAGAAATATTTACAGTCCCTTTTTGTGGGGTGGCTTGGTGATGTCCTGGATAATGAAAATGCTCAAACACAGGCAAAGAAATCCACAAAAGAAACGTCACAGGTCTTGAACAGAATGGCAGGTCTGGTCATCTTCTTGCAATTTCTCCTACTACTTTACTGTCTCAATTCTTTTCCTTATATACTCTTTTGCAGACCCCACCCACATTTAGACCTCTTTTTTTTAATTTTCTGAGACTTGCCCCAGACATGTCCAGGACATGTCTAAACATGACTCCAGTCTGAGCTTAACAAAAAAAAGGTAAATACTGCCATCTAGTGGCCTATATTCACATTACACTTACAAGTGCAATACTGTTTGCAAAATGATTTCCAGTTTACCTGTTGCAGAGGACGCTTATCCTCGGTTGGCATAATGCTAACGGAATTCAATGGGAAATCCCATCGGAAAATAACAAAGCTAGCGGAAATAACATTGCACTTTTTAAAAATTGAAATAAGAACCGATCATGAAAATGGACTGGCCCTGTGCTTCACAGCTTCTTAAAAGTACAATGCTGCTTGCAACTGTTCTCCAAACAAAGATAGCAAGTTATCAATACACTTCTTTCATTGAAATAACTACCAATCATGAAAACGGACTATCCCTGTGAACTCATACTAACTTTAAAGGATATACAGGAGCCGTGCAGAACAAGCAAAAGGAATGGGAGCTTTAGCACAAGACGTAACGGGCATAAACTACGGTAACCATCAAACTAGTGAGGAGCTACGCTAGCGCAGCATTAGCATTTTGACTTCATTAAATGACAAACTCCTAGACAACCTGAAACTGCGGGTCCTTACACATTGGGCACAGCTCCGTCTTCAGAACGAACTGGTGAAAATACGTCACATTAAATTGTGTCCTATTCACAAACCAGTCCTATGTAAAATTATGGTTACACAGACTAAGGCTGAGGTTGCTGCTGCTGAGAAATCTAGGTAAAAATTACTTTTAATCTCTGTGTCTGCCTTTGGAAGTCCATGAGAATGGAATGGTAGCCAAGCGCGCAGAGTCTCCAATGCGACATGAAAATAGCCCCAAGCACGCACACACAGCTGCAGGTCTGTAGTTGCGTTTATGGGCATAACCCGCGTGGAGGGAGTGGAGGGACAGAGCTAACTTGTAGTGACTTTGGGTTATTTTCAGTTTCTGCTCAAGCCTTTTCCGCTTCCAGTCTTTTATCTGTGATCCTTTGTCGATTTTAATAAGGACAGAGAGAGCCTGCCTAAATTTCATAATTTCTTTACGCATCTTCTCTGTCCAAATCGGCTCTTTCATCTTTTGCACACTTGGCTTAGGTGGCCTTTTCCCAGTTTTTCTGTGATGGATGTTGCAATGGAGCTTTAGGCCTTAGTTCAGTCAGGCACGGTAGTCAGGTTGGTTACAAGCTTGTTTCTGTCCAATCATTCTTAACTTTAGCTCCTCCCACCTAATTGGTGAGCTTTTATATCCAAGGTAATGTTCCTTCATTTCTCTGGCGCTGCGCCCTCTCCACAGCTCCTACTTGGGTGACTTAGAAATGTTTCTCATCTCCCTCCTCCTTTATAACTTCATTGTTCATCTTTCGAGCAGTTGTTCATATCATGTTCAACTTAAACTTTGTGAGATTTAAAATTATCTCCAGATTTGCCGTGGAGGTTGTGATCTCAGGGACAGTCTGTGTCATGCTTGCTCAGATTGCTCCAGAGCATGACTCGAGCAGAGTCACCACAAAACTCAAATGCAGGTCGTCCTGCAATTAATGGTTAAAATTGACGTAAGTGACCTGACTGAAGTGGCATAGATAGTCTGACTGAAACCAACCAGCTTGAGTGTGCTGTCCATCTCTTTTTTGATATTAAGTATGGCATCATTGGCATGCTTGAAGAGGTTCTTTGCTCTGTGATCACGCTTGATTCTTGGTACTGGTGGTCTTTTGTAAATGGGGAGTTCCTTTTCGATTTCCCAGTTTTGCAGATAAAGGATTTTTATTTCATTATTATTATTATTATTATTATTATTCAAATTTATGGCAAATTACATCTGTTTTCAGTGCAAATACCACCACCCACTAAATTTGGTGCATTTAAACTGTGTGAGCTGACTTGAATATACCCCACATTTAACCACCCTTATTCCTAAAATGACCACATTCCTCCACATTTTACTTCTTTAAAATCTGACCACCATTCTTCTCTCCAGAATTCCATGCATATCTTCGGCCTTAACATCCAATACACCCAAAGTTTCTCTTTCTGCATCCATTCATCTTGATTTGCTCAATTTTACTTTCTATCTCGCTACCACAGTTTAGAACCATTGAAACAAAAGTCAATGAACTTCTTCTGCCTATCCTATTGTAATCTCCCTCAAATTAATTTTGTTTCCTTCCCAATGACTGACTGAACTCTGGCCTGCTCTTTCACCATTATTTCCCTGATTGGTTGTTGGTCTATCCAATTTCATCCAGAGTTATTTTGGTCTGAGCTTGTTGATAGTATCCATTGGGAATCGAAAATGAACCGTGAGGTTCCAGATTTATTTTCATTTGCTAATTGATCTGGCGATGCCAGGCTAGCAAAACACACGAGGACTATTGAACCTTATCCCCAATCTGTCTATGGCCACGGTTTTTCTTCGTAAGTTTGAACATATACAGGCACTATGCAATATCCCCAAATGGCCGTGATAAAATGATCATGCCCATCCATTGAAGGTACTGCAAAAAGGAGTCTACCTTCTATACTTGCTGACTGTATGGAGAATATATGGTGGAATTTTTGACAAACAAGTCAAACAACTCAGAACATTTTATAACAGCTTCTAAATGGCGAAATTGAGACCATGGCTCTGTGTTTGATGTCATGCTTTATGTTCATGGTTATGGCTTTTCTTTTCTTTTCTTTTTATTATTGTTATTGTATATTCTGGTTTTCAGTTCAAACCATTTTAGGTTTCATTGCACTTGTCACCTCTGTCTTGTGATCAGTTGGTTTAGTCCGTCTCCCCAGTCTATGTGCTCACCTGCTTCGGGTGACTTCAATGGTTTCTGGTGTTTCATATTAAAACTTCAATTCTCGTTTACTTCCTTCGCCTTGTTTTCCTAGATTACTAATAATACTAACATTTATATTTTGAATCATAGTCAACTAACTCAACTAATCCATGTACCAAACCCAAAACCAGTGAAGTTGGCACGTTGTGTAAATCGTAAATAAAAACAGAATACAATGATTTGCAAATCCTTTTCAACCTATTTTCAGTTGAATACACTGCAAAGACAAGTTACTTAATGTTCGAACAGGAAAACTTTGTAATTTTTTGCAAATATTAGCTCATTTGGAATTTGATGCCTGCAAAATGTTTCAAAAAAGCTGGCACAAGTGGCAAAAAAGACTGAGAGAGTTGAGGAATGCTCATCAAACACTTATTTGGAACATCCCACAGGTGAACCGGCTAATTGGGAACAGGAGGGTGCCATGATTGGGTATAAAAGCAGCTTCCCTGAAATGCTCAGTCATTCACAAACAAGGATGGGGTGAGGGTCACCACTTAGTGAACAAATGCGCGAGCTGATTGTCGAACAGTTTATAAACAACATTCCTCAACAAGCTATTGCAAGAAATTTAGGGATTTCATCATCTACGGTCCGTAATATCGTCAAAAGGTTCAGAGAGTCTGGAGAAATCACTGCACGTAAGCGACAAGGCCGAAAACCAACATTGAATGCCTGTGACCTTCGATCCCTCAGGTGGTACTGCATCAAAAACCGACATCAGTGTGTAAAGGACATCACCACATGGGCTCAGGAACACTTCAGAAATACACTGTCAGTAACTACAGTTCGTCGCTACAACTGCAAGTGCAAGTTAAAACTCTACAATGCAAAGCGAAAGCCATTTATCAACAGCACCCAGGAACGCCGCCGGCTTCGCTGGGCCCAAGCTCATCTAAGATGGACTGATGCAAAGTGGAAAAGTGTTCTGTGGTCTGACGAGTCCACATTTCAAATTGTTTTTGGAAACTGTGGACGTCGTGTCCTCCGGACCAAAGAGGAAAAGAACCATCCGGGCTGTTATAGGCGCAAAGTTCAATAGCCAGCATTTGTGATGGTATGGGGGTGTATTAGTGCCCAAGGCATGGGCAACTTACACATATGTGAAGGCACCATTAATGCTGAAAGGTACATACAGGTTTTGGAGCATCATATGTTGCCATCCAAGCAACGTCTTTTTCATGGACGCCCCTGCTTATTTCAGCAAGACAATGCCAAGCCACATTCTACACGTGTTACAACAGCATGGCTCCGCAGTAAAAGAGTGCGGGTACTAGACTGGCCTGCCTGTAGTCCAGACCTGTCTCCCATTGAAAATGTGTGGCGCATTATGAAGCGTAAAATACGACTACGGAGACCCCGGACTGTTGAACAACTTAAGCTGTACATCAAGCAAGAATGGGAAATAGTTCCACCTGAAAAGCTTCAAAAATCGGTCTCCTCAGTTCCCAAACGTTTACTGAGTGTTGTTAAAAGGAAAGGCGATGTAACACAGTGGTAAAAAGGCCCCTGTGCCAACTTTTTTGCAATGTGTTGCTGCCTTTAAATTCTATGTTAATGATTATTTGCAAAAAAAAATAAAGTTTCTCAGTTTGAACATTAAACATCTTGTCTTTGCTGTGTATTCAATTGAATATAAGTTGAAAAGGATTTGCAAATCATCGTATTCTGTTTTTATCTACGATTTACAAAACGTGCCAACTTCACTGGTTTTGTATATATTACGAACTTACTAATGAGCACTTTGGTTAATTTGTAAAGCTGCACTTCTACTAATTATTACTAATTCAATCTCAGCAATCGCCCTGTTCTAGTCTCCGCCTCTTGCTCAGCTTTACCCATCTCTCCCTGCATTTCCGCGAGATCTCTCACACGTGCTTAATTGCTTTCCTGCACTCATTGTCTATGCACTTAAAACTCCCTGACCGGAGCTGTTTATCTGTCATAGGTTGTCCACGTGAATCCCGTCCGTGTCTTGGCTTTTGCCAATTGTTGTGGTTTAGGACTTCCCCATGTGTGCTTACCTCTGTAATTAGTTCTTATCCAATTCACCTGTTCACTGCATAGCATGTGACTTCCCTTGTGTCTAATTAGAGTCCTCACTGCTGTTCAGCCCTTGTGAGAGCGTTGATCAATGTTCCTTTGTGCGAAGCCTCTTGTATGCCAAACAATTATTATTTCTCCTCGACTGTTTTGTCCGACCTTGATTTTGCCTAAGCCCTTCTGTTCTTGTTTTTGTCTTTTTGGATTTTTGACCTATTTCTGTATGACCACATCTTCTGCGTTTGGATGCCCTGTATATAACCCTCTGCTTTGGATTTCGAGTACGATCTTTTGCCCGCTGTCTATGTACCATCACACTTCTGGATTTCGTTTTTGGCTTTGCAATTATCTTCTGGTCCTGATCCTGCTATCAATAAAGGCTTATGATTTTTGGATTTCCTGCTCTCAGGTCTGGTTGCTGAACGTACCGTCACAAAGAATTACTGAATGCACCTTTAATAATGGGATACTCCTATTTTGTTTGACAACGGTAGCTAGCTCGTTAACTACATACAGCTTGTAGTTATTTTCTTCCTCTGTTTAACTTGTCGTGTACCGCTCAGAGCCACTGATCTCTTAACCACGTCAGTTTTGCATATTGGAATCTCAGTTTAGTTTTTGAGGTCTTTAACCCCTTAAATTCTGATTTTTCACTTGGAATTTCCCTTAAGTCAGAAAAAGCCTTTTTTTTTTTTAAATATATTGTAGGACACTGTCACATGTTCTGTCTCTGCTGGTTGCAGTGCTTCCCTGAAACACTATACAAACAGTGTATTAGAGGACACAATCAAACCCAGGATGCCATAGTTTTATTACGTCAATCAAATATCAAAAAAAATCTGTTTCATTCAGCAAGACATGATTCTGAGACTGTGATTCCAAACACGCATAATATCTCAGCAAATTTCTCTCTCCTGTGCATCATGCATTCAGTCCAGATTCATGCTGCTGTTTTTATGATGTCCTGCGTAACTTTCTACTTGGAATTTCTGATTAAAAAAAGGTTTTTTTTTTTTTAATATCACAATAAATCAAAAATTGATTTCCGGTCAGGCGTGCTAGTGGATTCAGGAATTACTGAGTGGCATATACGACAAGCACAATTGTTATTTTGACTGCAACGTGGAGGCAGTTTAGATCTCTTGGATCAAAAATGTGCCATGACCTACAGATAAAGATTCTTCTGTGACCATGAATGTGTCTCTGCCTTTTGGCAGTTATGCATTCCATATTCTGTCAAGCAACAGATATTTACATGTTCCACATACCAAAAATTAATGTTTGAAATTGAGTGGGTAGAATAAAATAAAATCCAGTTCATGAAACTGACATGAAACTCACTATGTGTCGCAAACTGACATGTTTTGAGCAATCTTCAACCCTGGCCTTATATATATCATGTATAAATTGAGCCTTTTAATAGTGCAAAAACTGAGGCATTTCAAGGCTGCCATATCTTCATCAGAGTTAGACCAAAAACATAGTGGAGAAAAGAGAATTTTTCATAGTCTCTAACCGGTGTATCAAAAAATAAGTATCAACTAGAGCTGGACTTCCGATAGCCCATACCTCCGCCAGCATAGCTGGATTTGAACTTTGGCCGATATCTCAGCTGTACTTTGGCCTCTCCTAGATATGCCAAAATTTTAACACCTGTTCCTCATGTGCTGCTTTAACATCCTGCAAAGTTTGATTAAAATCTATGCAACCATTTTTGAGCTATCCTGCCAACAGACAAACAAATAAAAAGCGGAAGCAAAAACACTATCTCTTTGGCGGAGGCAGCCTGTACTTGCTACACATGCTACAAATGACCACAACACATACATCAGCAAGCGAGTAACCCATCACATGAACAATCATGGTACAGTAATTGTTAACTTACACTGAATATCAGAACTTTGGCTAGTAGTAAACGACAAGGATCCTCTGAATTGTTTTGTCATGCTACTTAACATCCATTTGCATTTTCTTCATTTGCATCTGCATTTGATGTCTGCAGTAGTTGGTTTCCTTTGCAAAGACCTCAGGTTCTAATCAGCAAGGTGGTCGACCCTCTCCCAGGTGTTCTATTTACCAACGGAAACTCCTGGAAGGAGCTGAGACGGTTCTCTCTCACCACTCTGCGTGACTTCGGAATGGGCAAGAGGGGGAGTGAGGAGAAGATAATTGAGGAGTCGCGCCACCTCATCGAGGTGTTTAAAAAATTTAAGGGTGAGAGAGGATACATATGAATTCTGTCACATTATTTTTAAGAGGAGTGGCTCAATGTCCCATTTGATGTCTTGAAATCAAATTTTCTGTTGTTGATTGTTCTCTTTGGCAGGCGAAAATCTCCCAGAGTGGAGCCCTATGCCTTTGAATTAACTATACTGACAAAGTGGTCCTGTAAAGAATGCAAGATTCAGTTACTGCTTGCGACAAGAAACATCATATAGTGCGTTTCACTGCACAGAACCATATCCACAGTTCTTCATTATTTTAAAATTTATTTGACACAGTAAGGCTTTTCGAGGAAGGCTTTGAACAAGAGCTTTCTGGGAAAAACTTGACTTATGTTCTTTCTTTTCATGGTTATTAGACAAGCCTTTCAACACCACTCAGCCTGTGAATTACGCCGTTTCCAACATAATCTGCGCCATCATGTATGGGGACCGCTTTGACTATGCTGACCCCACCTTTCAGAAAATGGTGGACAGAGCCAATGAAAATGTCCGCCTTGCAGGTTCTGCTGAAATACAGGTATTGGAATTAAATGAATAACAAGCTGCATAAGATTTTTTTTTAAATTCTGTGACTCCTAATGTGCAACACTGCAGGAGTCAAGTAGCTCAATTAAAGGCTCAAGCAACAGGCAGATATGAGTCCTGTTGCAAAGATACAGTATTACAAGTTCAAACCTCAGTTCTGACCCATGATGTATTTTTACTAGCAACATGATATTTTTAATTCATTTTTTTATCTAGAAGTTAAACACAATTGCAGGATTACACTATATAATGCATAGTTTTAATTTTGGATGGGACCTTTAGAACAGCTTGAATTCTATGAAATGGAATCGAAAAAATTCTAGTCCTTGTTGACATGACGCGGATTTATCGGCTGCACATTCAGGTGGCGAGTATCGCGCTCCACCCCATCGCAACATGACCTTCAGTGCTTTGGTGCTTCATTGGATTAGGATCTGGTGACTGTGGAGACTATTTGAATGCACTGAACTCACTGTAATGCTTGTGGAACCAGCTTGAAATAATGTGCTCTATTTGACATTGCACATTGTTCTGATGGAAGTATCCATTAGAAGATGTGTCAACTGTGGCCATGAAGCGATGCATATTGTCTGCAAATACTTATGCTGACTGTGGCATTTAAATGATCCTCATGATTAGCATGAAGCAGCCCAAATTGTGTCAAGAAAATATTTCGGACTCCATAACACGATCACCACCATCCTTTACTGTTGACACAAGGCAGGATGTGCCTTTGGATTCATGTTTTTTACCTGAAATTTTGACCCTTCTTGCTTCTGAAATCACGTTTTATTCGAGCAGACAGTGTTTTTCCATGTTTCATTGGCCAGCTTTGGTTAGCCTGTTATCCAGTTGTAGCCTCACTTTCCTGTTCTGAGCTGACAGGAGTGGAATTAGGAGTAGTCCTCTGCTGCTGTGGTACATCCACTTCACAGTTGGACGACGCACGTCTGCACAGCGTTGTAACGTGTTGCCCTCTTGTCTGTTTGAACCATTGTGGGCATTCTTCTTCTTCTCCGTCTTCTCTCAATAACAATAAACATATTTTTATCCACAGAACTGCTCCTCACTGGATGTCATTTGCTTTTCAAACCATTCACTGTAAACTTTCTGGCCTGTTTTTTAGTGAAAAACCCAGACGATAACTCAAACGACCCCATCTCAAACAAAGACTCTCTGATCACATTTCTTCCCCAGTTTGATGTTAGTCTGAGCAACAATTGAGGGTATCGCCAATACACAAAAAATGCCCGGATGTTGTGCTTTCGGCATATGATCTTGCTACTTCCCACTTACTTCCAGTGCATTATTGAAATCATAGCTATCGTTTAGTGTCAGCTAGTTGCGGCTCAGCCGTGCACGCATGCATAGGTAAATCAAGCCGAGGAAAATGTAAACATTCACCAAGCACACAGGTAGTTTCAAGTAAGTACCCGATGCAGTTGGCGGAACCACGCACGCCTAGGCAGCGTTGTATTTTTTCCCGCAGCCGCGAAAGAGACCGGAAGCCACTGGGTTACCGAACTATCCCATAATGCATCTGAAATGGGGCATGAATGCAACATCCCGGCATTTTTTGCGTATTGGCGACACCCTCAATTGGACCTCTTGGCAATGTCTTGCTGATTCGATCTTTACGTTATCAAAGTGCTTTCAGGTGTTTGAGACATGTGGGAGGGTAAGAAAAGCACGGGCTTAAATTTTAATATTTTCTTTGATAGCAGTGGCCTAATCTCCCAGTTAATTACAAAGGCAAATTCAATTTGTCGGAGAGCAAGAGAGGCGTGGATGGGCTCAAACCACCAACATTACAGCTTGTAACAAGCGTATGGATAGAGCTCCATACAGCCATTGAGCTGCCACTGAACATTTGCCATATTTTACTGAAACTGAGAGATTCTCCACCCACATAAGCTGCCATATACCAGAAATTGCAAGGCACGGAATTAAGAATGATTTTGTTCCACATCTGAATCTCTATTATTTTATGAGTCCAATCAACTTTTGTTCATCTCTGTATTGTACTATTTTAAGTTAGGCTCAAATGGCCTGCAGATAACTGATAGGTAACACCAATCATGTACTGTAATTGCTTGGTGCCAAAATATTGATTCTGGTTCTGACCCTGAGCTGTTTTGGGTTTTGGGCTGGTTACTGCAGGTGTATAACATGTTCCCCTGGCTGCGCTGGTGTTGCAGCCGGTTGCTGGTTAAACGGACCCAGGTTTTAAAGAACCGTGACAAGACCATTGCTGAGATTAAGGGGCTGGTGCAGGGACTGAAGGACACTCTCAACCCCCAGGACATCAGGGGATTTGTGGACTCCTTCCTCATTCGGCAGCAGGAGGTACACAGAGGGAAAGAAGACTTATCAAGAGTAGTTGAAGAGCCTAGTGCTTAAAGTACTTGAGTCACATATTCACACTCTGTAGCACAAGGATGGGAAAACATCTTTAACAGTTACCCGAGTCGATTTTCTCTATTTTCTCAAAATGAACATTTTGTGACTTAAGTACTTTTAGCACCAGGGTCTTCAATAGCTGCAAATATTGTATTTAGACTGACACTAGGACTGTGAAGAGCACATAGTAAGCTTTAGCGATATAAAAAAAATCTAGTATTAAAGTGGTAACTTCTAGCCTGTGGTGTGTACTGTATGTACACTGCCCGGCCAAAAAAAAAGTTGTACACTGAAATATTTAGTTGGAACCCCTGTAGCTTTGATTACAGTGCATATTCTTCTTTTCATTGTTTTAACATCTATATGCAATGCCAGAACATTTATTTTAGATCAGAAATGTCATAATTTTTGGCCGAGATCTTGTCATCTCGACATAATGGTTGAACCACTGTGGTCTTTCATGAGCACATCCCAATAACTTTTAATGTGTTTAAGGTCAGGATTTTGTGGTGGCAAATTTGTTTGTGAAAATGATTCCTCATACTTGTTTTTGTCATGCATGGTTTTCTTTGCTAAATACAGGCCAATAATTTGCCCGTTCTGAAATATTGTAACATCTTTTCCACCATCAGGGGATGTGTCGTCCAACATGATTTTTTAAGAAATGAGAAGCGACGCGCTTTATCAGTCAGGGTAAAATGATTATTGCCAGCTGAAACATTAATAACCACAATAATGATCCAATTATAGAATTTGTTCGTTAATTTCCAAATGGTGACTTTTTTTTTGGCCGTGCAGTGTATGTTGGTGTGTGTGTGCATGTATATGTGTTTGTGTGTGTATGTGTTTGGAATTACTCCTGACAAGCTGTTTGGTTTTCATGGTGAGGTAAATGTATCAGGAGACCTAAACAGTATTGCTTTCTGTAATAAATACCACTAAAGGAAAACCTTGCTGCCTCTCAAGATGCTACTAGACAAATAGATGCAGAGAAATTTTCATACATTTCACGCAAAAATGCAGACCACCACCCATGTAAAGCAGAAAGTATTTTCATCCTCTGACTGTAAAGCTGGACCTGAGATTTGGAAAATGGATCCCAAACAAACCCCCTCTTGTTATAGCCAGGACCCAAATGTTAACCAAATGTTGACATTTAGGCCGAATCCCATTTCACCCCTTGGCCCTACCACTTAGCCCTACCCCTCCGTTTTTCGCTTTTGTGTGTAGGGTAGGGGTGTCCTAATTCCCGGTAGGACAGAGGGGTAGGGGAAGAGGTAGGCCTATATACCCCTTTAAACGAAGATTTTTCAGAGGCACACTTCAAACGGAAGGGTATGACAAATTTCTCTGAATGCCTTGCGAATCAGCGGCAAGATGGCTGCCAGTGCGAAGAGAGACACTAAAGAAACGCACAAATGAAAGTTTTTTCACTATTAATAAACATTTAGCCGTTGTGTTTCAATGTGTAATGGTCATCTTCATAAAATTCACACAAAAAAGATTGCTAGTACTTCGTTGAGGCTTCGGTAACGTTAGCCATCTAACGTTAACGTTACATACGGTTTGTGCATGACATTCCCGTATATGTTGTATCCCATGACGCCCTGAGTTTCAAGGGGCAAGTGGCAGGTGGTAGAGTTAAAAAAGAGAAATGGGATTGGGCCTTAATATATGATGTTTCTTAATGTATGATAATTTATGACGCCTCTGCTTTATTTGTCTCTCAAAAATGCTCCATACCGGCCCAGGAGTCAGAGCAGCCGGGCTCCTCCTTTCACAGTGATAATCTGTTCTTCACCATCTACAACCTGTTCGCAGCAGGGACAGACACGACGGGAACCACCCTGAGATGGGGCCTGCTACTGATGGCTAAATACCCCCACATTCAGGGTTTGGAAATACTGATTGATACACACACACACATGCACACACACTCTTTGTAAATATCTTTGTGTTGGTAGTTGTTATTATTGACAAGGCATTTGTAACCTTCTTGCACTCTCCATTTGCTCTCGCTCTCTCTCCCTCTGAATTCAGACCGGGTCCAGGAGGAGTTGAGTCGCGTGATTGGGGACCGGGAACCACGTGCAGAGGATCGAAGGAACCTGCCTTATACCGATGCTGTGATCCACGAGACCCAGAGACTGGCTAACATCGTACCCCTGAGCCTTCCCCACACCACCAGCTGTGATGTCACCTTCCTGGGATACTTCATCAAGAAGGTCCCTCCCTCCTCTGTCCCCCTCTCTCTCTTCTCATGCTTTTTTTTTGGTTAAAAGAAAAGGCTAAAAAATATGCAGGCCACAGAGAGGTCCAGTTTTTCCTGATGTAGGTGCCAATATTTTTGTTCTCTTTAGTCACGTTAGATATGGTATTGTGGTGCCAACAGAGTATTTTTCGCAGTTTTAAACCCTATGTATGCTCAGAAGGTTGAAGGTTGACATCCGCCAGTACAGTGTTGGTGCCTGTAGAATAATTTATGAGACGAGCGGCAGCTGAGGCTCACAAGTCTTCCTGTCAGTGTTGTTTCTCGCCACTCTCACTAATTATTGAATCATTAGTTCTGTTTTGTCATTAGCCACATTCACACAGGAGAAAGAGTGCAATTTGGATTGTGATCCAAAAATCGATTTTTTTTTTTTTTGCATGCATTCACACACGAGTCAAATTTGCACTTGCACTACTGCGAAGCTCGGAGAATGTCCAAACTACGCATGCCTGAAACTCGACTGAAGAATGACCTCTAAATAGGGATTTCCCGCGCTCGAACATACAAACATACCAAATCGCCGCCCGGTACCCACAGTATGCATTCTCGGTTGATTCCAATTGCAGCTAGTCGGCGCCTGATAATTCCGCATATGGGTTTCTGTTTCCTTCTAGTATCCTCAGTCTCGACCAAGATTTCTTCCTCGCCCCATATCTTTATCAAGGAGAGGACTTTGTCATCCTTCCAGTGGGCTCCTGCAACTTGAGAATCGTCACTCATCTTTAGGGGAACTTTGAAGGAAAAATCACTGCCAATGGTCTTTTAGAAAACAGATTCACACAGCCAAGCTCCTTAAAGTACAACCAAGCAACTATGCAACATCTCAATCACATACAACTATAGGCTTTTGTTGGTCAACGTCGATTCCAAATTCAATGCCCTTACTGTATGCTGCGTACATACGTGCGCACACATGTGCCGTCTGTACACAACCAAGCGAGAGCAGATATACAGCCGATTGCGAAACACCGGATGTTGGCCTGCGCGACATGACTCATGGGATTGAAAAAAACAATTTTCAATTTGAGATTCCGTTCACACACACTGTGCTGGGCAAATGATCACGCTGATTCCGGCAAGAGCTACTGCGAATTTAATTACTGAGATTTTTGTGTCGAAAATCGAAAATTGAATCGCGCTCTGAAAATCAAATTTTAAATTTCACTTTTTCCCGTAGGTGTGAAGGCCCCTATTGGCTTACTTCATGTATTTAGTTTACTAAATATCACTATTCACTATTTAGTTTAGTTGGTGCGCATCAGTTTCTTTTGTCGGTCAGACCACTCACTTCACTTATGCCAATCTCTCTTTCGGCTTTTTACCCCTCAGCCTGACTCAGGCTGACTCAGGGGTATCGCCGTCCCGTCGGCGGGCGGGCAGTTAGGCGTCTGGGCTATTTCTCTGTAACCACTTGGGTTAGGAAGTTCATATTGCATAAGTGGACTCCCCATGGGGGTTAGGTGTGCCTTTTCAAGGTTTCGTCCCAGTTTAACCTTTGACCTTGCTGCGGTGACCTTCGGGGCTGAGGGGTCTTGCCCGCTTCAGCGAGCCCCCCCCCTTTTTTTTTTTTAGATTATTTTTTTGGGAATTTTTCCTTCATTTGATAGTTATACAGTGAAGAGAGACAGGAAGGTTGGGGAGAAGAATGGGGACAGATATGCGGCAAATGACCCGAGCCAGAATCAAACCCAGGTCGCTGCAGGAAGGACACAGTACGTGTGCTTGGACCGATGAGCCACCGGGGCGGCCCTTTCGGCTTTATACCCCTTTTGAGAAGCAATATGCGCCTTTTGGAGCTGGTGTGCTCTCGCACTTTTAATATTGTACTCTTTATATTTCCTTTCCTTCAGGAGCTTGCTTATTCGTGTAATTCTACCTTTGGAATTATTGTTTTAGAATTCGCTAGTATTCTCCTCTTTTGGCAGGTCACATTGCTTTTTGCACTTTTGTAATTCTTTTGCCATTGTCTCTGTTTTGTGCTTGTGTCATTGTTTAATTATGTGTAGGTCCAATAAACCAGTTGTTCTGCCTTGTACTCTGCAGTTGGGTTCCAATCCAAGAGAAAATGTACATGTTTCTCACTTGTAACATTTTTGGAGCTTTTCTTGGTGAAATATTTGCGTTGGCAAGGAAATGTTTGCGTTTCATAGGGAACGATGGTGATCCCACTCCTGACGTCAGTGCTGCATGACGAGGATGAGTGGGAGACCCCCCACAGCTTCAACCCTGGACACTTCCTGGATGACAAAGGCTGCTTCATCAAGAGAGATGCCTTCATGCCCTTCTCTGCAGGTTCAGCTCTCACTGTTACCATTAAAAAAAGCTGTTTACACTGGCCTACGAGACACCCCACAGCCCCAGTGTCGCATGGCAGCCCCCACACTTTAGAGGAGCCCCGCCTAGTCCATCTATAGGGAACATCAACTTACAGAGGCCTTTGCATTCACTGTTTCTACTTACTCCCTTGAAGAGTAATGCACTACCATTCATACATAACCCATGTAATTGTGAGCCTGGACATCTTTATATCGCAATAAAACCATCCCGCAAAGATCAGATGGATAATTAGAAACTAAGCCGTGGATTGTGAAGTAGGCAGCTGGGGTTCAAATCTTTTAAACTGCAGGTCACAAACTATTTTCAGAGCCTGCCCATGAGAGGACCAGGCAGGGGTAACATGTGCCATCTCACCGATTTCCTTCTAAATTGGCTTGATTTCACTGAGTTTCTAAGCGTCGCTGTGTGGTACCTGGCCACATTTTCAACTTTTCAAACAAAATTTTCAATTTACCGCTTGCTTCATCGGAATTCTAAATGCGCTTCAGATATTTGTGCAACCAACTCACTAATTTGAAAATTTTTGGCGTGCATCAATGCAGTGATCAAGTGCAAAACTTCCTAACACCAGCTGCAACTTTGAACTAGGCTTATGCCGTCGGAGGCGACAGCTGGGGAAATATCCCCGAACGCCCCCAATCCTCCAATTCCCCAATCCTTGAATAGACCTTGAATAGACTTTCATTTGAACTTAATTTCAGGTCAATCAGACAAATGGTTCTGAAGATATGGCCAAACTGATAATTTTCCGTGACAAAGCGCCACCTGGTGACAAAATATTGAACCATACAGGTATGATTTCATCATGTGACACGTTGTGAGGTCATGACCTTGCAGTTGCACATAGTTTCATGTCAATTGGACAAATAGTTCCAAAGATATAGCAAAAATGGTGAATTTTATGTGACAAAGCTCCACCTTGTGTCAAAATGTTGAACCAAACAGGTATAATGTCATCATTTGACACATCCTGAGGTCATGACCTTTCATTTGCACTTGATTTGAGGTCAATCGGACGAATACATCCAGAGATATGATAAAAACAGTGATTTTTTCAGTTTTTGCCCCCTGGTGGCCAATCTAGAAATTGTAAATTGTCCAAAATCGAATCAGTTTTTCCTCTTTATGATACTTACTTACATGCAAAACTTGGAATTTGTAATTGAAATATTACTGGAGTTATCGCGTTAATACGTAAATCAGTTTTTGGCCCCTGGTGGCCAATCTAGAAATCGTAAATTGTCCAAAATCGAATCAGTTCTTCCTCTTTATGATACTTACCTATATGCAAAACTTGAAATTTGTGATTGAAATATTACTGAAGTTATCGCGTTAACACGTAGTGCGGCGGCGGTCAGACCAAAAACATAATATACCTGGAACGCTATTCGGCGTTCGGGGATATAATGAGGCCAGTGCTCATAATTTACGAGACCCCAAAATTTTTTTTTTGAGATTTAGTTGGCCCAAGGGTAAATTTAAAGTGGTTATGAGAAGTCTTATATGAAATTGCTGGAATCCTGTAATGTATGTTCTGACTATATAAATAAAAGGTATCAAGAGAAATAACTGCAAATAAGTGTATTCTAAACGCATTTATGACATTTATTCGTACATTTCCAAAGATCATTCGATTTCCCGGGAAATTGACCAATAAGGAAGTGGGACGTCATTTCAAGAACACAACATACAATCCATCTTGGATTGTAATTTAATTTCATTAAACTACCATTGCAGAAACTCTGAAAACTCTCAACATTATCAGGTGTGGCCAGTTTTCATGAATGACACATACCTGTCAAATCTCACGCATTCGGATTTCTTGTGGTTTTCTTTACTCATGGGTTGGAAAATTCTGCGCTCAGCGACGCGTGTGGATTGGTCTGCGAGGCTCATGTAGCTGTGAGTCACGAGAATCCATTCTTGTCTACATTCTTAATTGCTGAATGTAGAAGGAAATGTTCGGCACGTTTCACAGCTTGTTGCTTAGTGAGCTTCGCGGGCTTTCCTGCGCCTTTTCGCGAACCACTCGACGACAGAATTAATGAAGACATGCTGATATTTACGTCGTCATTTACGTGTGAAAGAAATGCCTCAATTTTATGAAGCAATAAATAACAATGCGGGAAACTTTCTAATCAAGAAACGTAAACCGCGACAGGTTTAGGTCATTCAGCACTGAGGGGTGAGGATTGAGCGTCTCTTTGCAGCAGCAAAGCACCGCCTGTGGTGCCCAGTGCCCACTACTGTCAGTTCAGTCAGGACAACTCACGTTTCAATGAAATAGAACAATTTATTCATGGATATGAGCATTACATTGTATTTTGGCGGCAGTTCTGCTCTGGAGGAATAATCTACTTAGGCACAGCAAACATACAAACATAGTCAGGAACAGAAATCAAAATCCCCCCGGTGTGAGCAGAACCAAACAGGTGGAGGCTGGGGTGGAGGCGGCAAGCAAAAACCAAACAGCATGTTGCATAGCATGAAGCGTCATTGCGAACAGCAGCGGAAGCAAGTGAGCTTGACGTCTTTCAAATAGACCGCTGCATGACCTTGTGATGTGTATCCTCCAATTGTTCGCCTGCTGGTGCTGACGTGCTGGTAGCTTACCAGGCTGCTGTCAGCTGATGTAGCTCTTCTCGAGTTTCCTGCCTGAACTAGTTACACTCATTTATGCTCGAGTGGCGTTTGTGAATATCACCTGGCGAGGAGTGGGACCGCTCCCTCGGTTAGTGGTAGGTCGATCTCTATCTCACATTCCCGTTACATTTCAATCGTACTCACTATATGGTGAGTCGAGAGTGAGTGTGAGTGTCGTTTCTGATTACACACCATGCACGCTAAATACACAATGCCGCACAGTAAGCAAAGGCTGTTCTTGAATTGACGTCACTTCCGGTAAATCCCGAAGATGGCCGAGGCTTTTTGTCTTGGTTGCTGAGTACATTGCTATGGCCATAACTCAGTAATTAGGTGATATTTTGGAAAAATTTCAATGTAGAATGTTTTATGACAGTGCATTAATCGAACTGAACTAGAGATTTTCAGAGATTTTAAAATTAATTCCCATAACCTCTTTAAAGGGATGATGATAGCCTTTATCCTATACTTCATTGACCACCGGAGATATTTGTCCAGGAAAATGCTGAATTTCGGCCTTTCTGAGATTATGTCAACACAATGATTAAAAGATGCTGATTGACAACAACGGTCCATATGACGCAATTTTTGGCTGTGAGCTCACAAAGGGTGCACAAAAACGTAGCATTGTGAAAACAGTGGCTCTTCACCATGGTTTCATGGAGCAACATTCTTTTCAAGATGATGACACGCATATTTTTACCAGGGATGACAGTCACTTCTAAATGAGGGCATGTTGGTAAGTGTTTGAAGGAACCAGTTGACCATAATAATTTTGCAAAGCAAATGCAAAGTTAGCATTGGTTATGCCTGCTTTTATTATGTCCCCGAATGCCAAATGGCGTTTCGGTGATATTATGTTTTTGGTCCGACGCCGCCGCTGTGCCGCCCTATGTGTTAACGCGATAACTTCAGTAATATTTCAATTACAAACTCCAAGTTTTGCATATAAGTAAGTATCATAAAGAGGAAAAATTGATTCGATTTTGGGCAATTTAAAATTTCTAGATTGGCCACCAGGGGGCAAAAACTGAAAAAATCACTGTTTTTATC
This sequence comes from Gymnothorax reevesii, assembly GCA_029721435.1. Lineage (NCBI taxonomy): Eukaryota > Metazoa > Chordata > Actinopteri > Anguilliformes > Muraenidae > Gymnothorax > Gymnothorax reevesii. Next base: position 45,624,668 of record CM056592.1, read on the forward strand.
ATATCTCTGAAAATATTCGTCCGATTGACCTCAAATCAAGTGCAAATGAAAGGTCATGACCTCAGGATGTGTCCCACGATGACATTATACCTGTTTGGTTCAAAATTTTGACACTAGGTGGAGCTTTGTCACATAAAATTCACCATTTTTCCATATCTTTGGAGCCATTTGTCCAATTGACATGAAACTATGCAACTGCAAGATTATGACCTCACAACGTGTCACATGATGATGTCATACCTGTATGGTTCAATATTTTGCCACCAGGTGGCGCTTTGTGATGGAAAATGACCATTTTGGCCATATCTTCAGAACCATTTGTCCGATTGACCTGAAATGAAGTTCAAATGAAAGTCTATTCAAGGATTGGGGAATTGGAGGATTGGGGGCGTTCGGAGATATACCCCCAGCCGTCCTCTCCGAAGGCATAAGCCTAGTTTACTTTTAAAAAAAAACCCTTTACTGTTTCTCTCGATTTGCTTTGTTTCTTTTTCCTGTGTGCTACTGCCCTCTGTATAGTCTTAACTCTACATGTTCATGACTTTGTGACACTATTGCTTGATGTGAATTGTACTTCATCCAATCTGTTGGACAAGTGTCAGTGATCGTACTTTATGCACTTACTGTAAGTCGCTTTGGATAAAAGCATCTGCTAAATAAATGTAATGTGATGACAGTTGATGGTTGGATATACGAACATGGAAATGTAATGCTGGCTATCCAATGTTGCCATAAAAGATGGCATGACCCACCAAACTAAAAAACATGAGCTCTATGCCATCATTATTATTGTTAGCTAACCTGTCCTACTAATATTGCCATCCAAAGGCATGTTTGCTTCTGAATAATGAATAGCATATTCTGACTCCTTGTTATCCTGGAATAGTACATTTAATACCCCAGCAAACAAAGTTGAAAGGTTAATTCTAAGCTGTTAACTAGAAACTTCACTAACTGCTCAAACATAATGGTATGAGAATTGGCTAGCTACCAGTAACTCGGAATCATGGTGACTTTCTCGCTGTCTCAGAGACTCCAACTAATGCCAGTCAGCTGGCAGGCGCTTGCTGGTGGGATAGATCTGATAGATCCAAATGACTCACCACTGCTTTACTCACCTTGTTATGAATTCAAAAAATCAAGATACCGCCAGAACTACATGACTAAAATCATCTCTTTATAGACAAAATATTGAAACATTTTACATTGGTTTTATATCCTTAGATCCCTTATTTTAATCCAGGAGCTTTTCAGCTTGTGTTCACAGTCCAAGCTGACTCCTGAAGTAGTTTTCTAACAGTCCACATTTATATGCCTTTTTTTTTTGTATTTTTGTGTAATGTCTTATTGGTGGGAGGGTCCTCCTCTCGTGACAGGCGAGAGGGACTCCCAGATTTGCGGTACATTACTGGCTGAGTAATGTGTTCACTGTGCAGTAAGTGCTGATTCTCTGTCTTTCCAGCTGCATGTATTTAGGTGCTGTGATTATGTCGCTGTTTCCTGCAGCTGTATGGATGTGCTGTGTTCATCTCTCCCTCGCAGGGCGGCGGGCCTGTCTGGGGGAGAGCCTGGCCAGGATGGAGCTCTTCCTCTTCTTCACCTTCCTGCTGCAGAGGTTCCGTTTCACACCGCCGCCGGGGGTATCTGAGGATGAGCTGGACCTGACGCCATGTCTGGGGATCACCCTCAATCCCTCCCCCCACAAGCTGTGTGCTGTGGCCCGGGCATAAATCCTACGACTGTAAATATGAGTGAATCTCACTTTTTTTGTCTGAGCCTTTATTGATCATGACTGAGTAAATGATTCTGATCTCGTCTGGGTTCCTGAGAATACTGTTTTTCCTTTCAGTGGCTTTCATGAGGGACAAATTATTTTGTTAATGATATTTACGCGCCAAATATTTGTCACATCCAGCTTCGATATTGAAATTCCATTGCATGTTTGATACATATTGGACTTCAGGTTTTTCTTTAAAATCGCTGACATGCAGTTCGGATGACCAAAACAATGGTTACATTGTCAGTAGAGAACTTTGTTGTGAAAGTGCTGCCTGTTTGGAAAGGAATGAAACCTGAGACATGAGGCTTTTAAAACCTTTGAAATGCAAGGTTTTGCTCATTGTGGTGTCTTTGCTTACTAAAACGTGATGGAATATGTGACCTCTTTCAATATTTTGCAGTTTAATGAGGCATTATTACAAATAAACAGTGAATAAGCCTGCTGTTTAATGACTGTGAATCATGCATGTAAAAACTGTGACTGATCAGCTCAGATCAGATTCTTTATTGTCATTGTCGTGAATAAAAATCAGAAAATGTTGGAGCAACTACATCTTTGCATTATTTAACAAGTGCTACAATGAAAAAGCGCAAAAAAGGAAAAGGTGCAATCCCAGTGCAATAAAGAAGTTCATTATCATAAAGTGGAATTAGTTATTTCTGATATTATTATTAGGCACCGCATTCTTGCAACAGACAGCAGTACAGTTCTGTCACAATCCAGCCCAGTCCATAGTAACCAGTGACAGACATGAATAGATGAGATAATACATTTTATATGAACAAGGTCAGGTCTATCGCTGGCACACGAGTACTGCGCGCACAGGTTTTCCTCAGGAGAGATGCACTAAATCAGTCTCTTTCAGTCTCACTAGGAGTGATGAGGAACCTGCCTCCTATAACTCCACTGACCAGGAACAGCTTTTTTTGGAAGGAGATCTGACCGACTCCCCTCCCTACTCCTGCATGGGTCGTAGAGGCAGAGGCCAAAAACAAGGGGGGGTTGGAAGAGGCGCACACCGGTGGTGGTGCAGAAAAAGAAAAGAGGAGAAAAAAAAGTCTTCACACTAACATTCCGCACCAAAAGGGTCTCTCTGCCCTCGCTCATTTTCTTTTGCACCGTGATAATGAAATGCCCCCTACAGACTTTCTCCTGAATCTGACCTAATTATGTGTGTCTGTACTTGGGTCTCTGGGAACAAACCTATGTGACGAATTCTGCTAACCCTTTTTTTAAATTCTATAACTTGGTATTGACGATTTGTGCTTCATTTTTGACGGTGATGAAACTACCTTATTGGCTTTTCATTAATATTTTAATTCCATCAATGATCATATTAAATTTTCAATTGAATATTCTAAGGTGGGTAGGTTATTACATACTGACATTTTTAGAAAGTCTAATTCTCGCAACACAATTCTGAGATTCTTTTCACCCTGGACACCTCAAAAACAATATTCCTTTTGTTCAGTTTCAAGGACTACGACGTATATGTGACAGTGATGAGGTCTATGTCAAACAGTCCGTTTATTTGCCTAATCGTTTTCGGGAGAGGGCCTACAAGCTCTCAGTCATTAAACCAGACAAGGCATATTCGCTCAGTCATGTCAACCTGTTAAATAAACTTGAGCGTGAGAACCGCCCACAATCTCGGCCCTTCTTCGTGACACAATACAGCACTAGTGCTGTGCATATCAGAAACATCATCAAGTCCAGTGCTGGTCCATTATTGAAGGTGATCCCAACCTCCGCAAGGTTTTCTCCGAACATTTCCCCAAATGTTTTCTTTTCAACATGCCCCTACTCCAAGAGATAAACTTATGCAAAGTTATCTCCCTGCTGGGCAAAACGGGCAAAAAGTGCATGTATACAGACTTCATTCATTTGCAATACTGTCCATGTGGTTGTTGTGCTCTGTACCTTTGCCAGTAGGTGGCGAACGCCTACCTGTTACTACTGTTTTGTACATTGTATGAATGAAAAAGAATATACAGGAACGAATGAATTACGTACTTCTGTGCTCCGTGTCTTAATTACTTGCTTTGTACTTTATGCATACAGTCACTAATTAGTTTTACTACTCGTAAATAACAAAACAGTGGTCTGCTAAGCGCCGTCTTCGCGATCCGCTAACCGTGCACAATACGCAAGCAGAAAATCACTTACCCCATTGCCAAACATTTCGCTGAGGCTCATGATCGTAACGACTCCGCTCTCAGAATTGACGGTATTGAGCACGTTCAAGCGCCTATCAGAGGGGGTAATTGATTCCGTAAGCTTTGCCGGAGGGAAGCATCCTGGATAGAATCTATATGAACATATATGCGACCTATATGCCGAATAAATGCAGCATACACCACCCTCCATAATTATTGTTAAGATGTGTTAATAAATTCAATTTTTATTGCAGAAGCATACTCTAACACTGAAAATTGTAGAAAAATCTAACCTTCAACTCAAGTGAATTTTTAGGGAAAAAAAATCCCTGACTTAGAAATAATTATTTTTCATAAAATCACCTGTACCACAATTATTGGCACCCCTAACAATTCCTAGGAAATAAATGTAATTGTAAACTACTGTAGAAATGACAGAAATGCTTCAAAGTTATTCAGAGTATCAGGGAACATTTAATTAGTAATTCATCACTTCCTGTTTCCTGGCGTATAAATATGACGTGACACAGAGGCCATTTCTCTTATCCACTCCTCAACATGGGAAAGACAAAGGAACACACCATTCAAGTAAGGCAGATGTGTGTCGACCTTTACCTGCCCATAACTGGAACAGTGGTAAACGAGCCAGGATGAGGACGCAAGGTTATTTTGCCACCACGCACAGTGAAGAGGATGGTAAGAGAAATGAAAAGTTCTCTGAAGCTCACTGTTAAAGAATTGCAATATATGGTAGCATCTTGGGGTCACAAAGTCTCCAAAACAACCATCAGGCGGTATCTACATGCCAACATGCTGTTTGGGAGGCATGCACCGAAAAAACCTTTTCTCACTCACAATCATAAACGTAAACATCTGGAGTTCGCTAAGCGGTACTGGGACTACAACTGGGACCGTGTGCTTTGGTCAGATGAGACCAAGATAGAGCTTTCTGGCAACAAACACTCTAAGTGGGTCTGGCGGAACACAAAAGATGAGTATGCAGAAAAGCACCTCGTGCCCACAGTGAAGTATTGGGGAGGATCGGTGATGCTGTGGACCTGTTTCTCTTCCAGAGGCCCTGGGAACCTTGTTAGGGTGCATGGCATCATGGACACTTTGAAATACCAAGACATTTTAAATCAAAATCTGGTGGCCTCTGCTCGAAAGTTGAAGATGGGTCGTCACTGGGTCTTTCAGCAAGATAATGACCCTAAACATGTGGCCAAATCTACACAGAAATGGTTCACCAGACACGGAATCAAGCTCAATCTCAGTCCCCAGACCTCAACCCCATTGAAAACCTGTGGAGTGAGCTGAAGAGTGCAAAGAGGAATTACTTTTTCACATAGGGCCAGGTAGGTTTGGATAGCTTTTTCCCCTTGGTAAATTAACTCATTTAAAAATTGCATTTTGTATTTACTTGGGTTGTCTTTGTCTAATACTAAAATTTGTTTGATGATCTGAAATATTTAAGCGTGACAAAAATGCAAAAAAAAGAAGATATCAGGAAGGGGGCCAATACATTTTCACGGCACTGTATGAAAATGGCCAATTTTATGTATGTTGTATATATGCGAAACTTATATGTGGCCCTATATCAAAACCTATATGTTTATTTAGGTTCTTTCCATGTTGGTACATACTTTTGATGCCCTTAATTATCCTGTACTTAATGAAGATCTTGATTTTTTTTTTCTCATTTTTATAATTCTCCTCATTTCTATATTTATATTGATACTTCCTGTACACATTAAATATTTATATCTCTTGTCATTTATTTTTATTTCTCAATATTGCCTCATTTATATGTCTTCTATCATCATTGTTTCTGTTATTTCTTTTCATTATCACCTTTCTGTATTACATCTGTCAGTTCTCTATTTTATTGTCTGATTATTTTTGTAAACTTAAGTGTTCATTAGCCATTGCCTCGTCCATCGTCCGTCCGGGCAGGCGGGCGTCCGTCTGTCATCATACCTTGTCCGAGTTCGATCTTGGAAACCACACATCCGATCTTCACCAAAACTTCATAGACATGTTCAGCATGATGCCTAGATGTGCCTTCGTGGGCCGAGGGGATATGCCGTTGTCAGGTGGCTCTTGTACTTTTAGCATTTAATCAGGTGACACTACTAGTCTTTTTTTGTTATTGGTTGGTACCATCTATATATGTCTGTCTTTGCCCATGTGACCTTTTACGCCCTGATGCAGACTGTGTAAGTCGAAACATGTCGGCTTTTTAAATAGTTTCAGCCATGTTTTAAAGGTTTTTATTCTAAGGCTTTGTTTTGACCTTACTATTTTTCTGAGTGTGTAAGACCTACAATTTTTGGCAATACAATTTATATATTGAATTAACTCTGTAAGGTACAGCAATCCCAGTGATTGATTGGCAACCTGTCCAGGGTGGGTGTTGTAGGAATTTTGATATTATATTCCAGGTATTACCTTCACAAAAAGAAACTCAGACGACTCAGAGGAAAAAAATCAGTTGGTAGCAGAGAAGTTAATATCCAAGCCAAAGTCAGTTTACTTCATCTGCAGAGAAGGATCCCTGCATACAAGTCCCATCATACAAGGATGATACAGTCAGAAACTCTCTAGTATTTGTAGGAGCACTCCATGACATTTTCCTCCCCCCGCGCTAATTTATACCTCGTGAGGTAATCTTGAGAGCCTTCGCCATCTCACGCAGCCCACGTCAAGCTGTCTTGGGGTGCGCACATACATCTCGTGAGGGAGGAGCGCACCTGTCTTCTCTATCGGCTCCAGCTCCAGCTTATCTTACTATGCATCCCGGAGCTTTCTATAAACACACAAACTTAGAGAAAGAGAGAAACATCTTGTCCCTGGTACAGACTCTTCAGGTCTGCGTGACTTTAGATACGCTATATGCCATGACGCACTAGTACAGTTATGCAGCCCATGCTAAGTCAGTAATATGCAAGAGTACACACTATGAAGTTATGAACTAAAACAGAATAAGAGCAAGCAAGGATAAGCAATTAATAATAATTAAATGAATCAAATAAAAATGATTCTACAGTGGGTCCCTGCCTTTGCCCGTAGTCAGCTGGGATAGGCTCCAGCTTGCCCCGCAACCCTATTGAGGAATAAGCGGGTATAGAAAATAAATCAATGGTACAGCAATGTAATAATAATAATAATAATAATTTTATTTATAGAGCACCTTTCCAGCAATACAGCACAAAGTGCTTCACAAACAGGTGTGATGTGAATAGGGGCCACTAGATGGCAGCATTTACCTTTTTTTATTCAGCTCAGACTGGAGCTATGTTTAGACATGTCCTGGACATGTCTGGGGCAAGTCCCTGAAAATAAAAACAAGAAGTCTAAATGTGGGTGGGGTCTGCAAAAGAGTATATAAGGAAAAGAATTGAGACAGTAAAGTAGTAGGAGAAATTGCAAGAAGAAGGATACATGCGACCAGACCTGTCATTCTGTTCAAGACCTGTGAAGTTTTCTTTTGTGGATTTTTGCCTGTGTTTGAGCATTTTCCTTACCCAGGACATCACCAAGCCACCCCAACAAACAAGGGACTGTAAATATTTCTGGTTTTTTTGTTATACTCAATCTTGGTCAGTTAGTTAGTTGTTATTAGTCTTTGTCTGTTTAATTAAATGTGTTTAAGTTTTAAATTGTGTCTGTCATCCCTTGCTGTTGCTGTTGTGTTATAAATGTAATAACAAATTGGGGCCATAACGAATTGGGGGCTCAAGGTCCGGGATAGACCATTTTGTGAGTCATTTATTAAAAATCTAACATTTCAGATCGTAAAATTGTTTTTGTTAATTTTCCTATATAAATATATTGACAACAGCAATGGATGATTTCTTGGCATCACCAACCGTAGGGGTTTTGAAGTCTTTTAAAAAGACCGAACTGTTGGAAATATGCAGACATTTGGAGCTGACAGAGGTAAAACCAGCCATGCGAAAAGCAAGACTGGCTAGAGAGATAGTTGAATATTACATTGATAAAAATGTGTTTGCACCAGGAGATCTGGAACAGTGTCCAGTGGAAAATCCAAATATAGAAATGGAACTTAAATTAAAAATGCTAGAGATTGAAAGGGAGGAAAGAGAAAGACAGAGAATTTGAGAGAGAGAAAGAGGAAAGAGTAGAAAGAGAGAGAGAGAGATTTTGAATTAGAGAAATTCGATAGAGAAGAAAGACTTCGAATGGAGCAACTAAAAATAAAAATAGCAACAGAAAATAAATTTCGGCTAGCCAGGAGGTAAAACTGGTGCCTCCATTTTCAGAAAAGGATGTTGACAACTATTTCCAGTGTTTTGAAAGGGTAGCAAAGAGTTGCCAGTGGCCAAAGGAAAACTGGCCTCTGATGTTGCAAACTGTCCTCAAGGGTAAAGCTCAACAAGCCTATTCGGCTTTGTCCGCAGATGATTCCTCTGATTATGAGGTTGTCAAAAAGGTTATTTTGAGAGCTTTTGAGTTGGTTCCAGAGGCTTACCGACAGAAATTCAGAGGTCTGAAGAAATCTGAAAATCAGACTTATGTGGAATTTGCTAATGAGAAGAAGGTTTGCTTTGAGCGCTGGTGTACTTCTATGGAGGTCAAGGATGATTTCAACTCACTAAAAGAGATGGTGTTAGTTGAAGAATTCAAGAACTGTGTTAAGGATGATGTTAAGACCTACCTTAATGAGAAGCAAGCACTAAATTTGCAGTCAGCTGCCAAATTTGCAGATGAATATGTTCTCACACATAAGTCTAAATTTCAGTCTAGCAGTAACAATAGATGGTCCCTATTTCAGAAAAAGGGTTATGGTGATACCCAAGATTCCTTACCCTAAGACAAAGACAAATCTGGTGATGGTGCTCAGAAATCCAGTAACAGGTCTGATCAAAGTGTGAAAGCTGACAGTGACAAAAGTGGTCTAGTTTGCAGTTATTGCAAGAAATCTGGTCATGTTACAACTAACTGTTGGTTCCTTAAAGCTAAAAAAGAAAAAGAAAAGGATACCAAACCAAATGCCTTTGTGAAAACAAGGTTAGAAACCCCTGTAGTAGATAACCGATCTGCTAAATTGCCTGCTTCTTGTGGGGCTAAAAAGCCTGATTCAGCTGACTTCGTGAGGGAGGAATTTCTTCCATTTGTGTCAGAGGGATTTGTGGCTCTGAATGAGCATACTACTCCTGTCCCCATATATATCCTAAGGCAGGGGTGTCCAATCTCATCCAGAAAGGGCCGGTGTGGGTGCTGGTTTTTGTTTGAGCCCAACACTAACAAACCTGATTCTACCCACTAAGGCCCTGATTGAAACCCCTGATTAGTTAATTAATGGAATCAGGTGCAGAAGCACTGCTGGAAAGGACAAAAACCTGCACCCACACCGGCCCTTTACGGAAAAGATTGGACATCCCTGTCCTAAGGGATACCAGAGCTTCTCAGTCACTTTTGTTGATGGACTCCTTGGAGTTACGTGATGAGACCGCTTCAGGGGATTTCATACTTGTACAAGGTATTGAAGGGAGGACTGTATCTGTACCCCTGCGCTCTATATTCTTGAAGTCAGATTTAGTTACAGGACAGGTAAAGGTGGGACTTATGTCAAGTCTACCTATAAAGGGTGTTTCTCTGTTGCTAGGCAATGACCTGGCTGGGGGCAAAGTAGTTCCCCCTGTACATTTTACTTCACAGCCGAGCACTGAAGATGGGGATGAGGACCCATCTCTGTATCCTTCTTGTGCAGTGACTCGTGCTATGGCTAAGAAGGCTAAAGAAGAAGATGTTGTGGTGCCGTCCAGCACATTGAATAGTCAGGACTCAGGTGGTTCGCCTCATGACTCTGATTGGCCTACTATGGTTTCTCCTTTTGAGAACTTATCAGACACTTTTATCAGTTCATTGTTCAACCAGCCAGATGGGTTTGGTGATTCTGATGTGTCTGGAGACTTGTCTCTGTCCAGAAAGCGGTTGATTGAGGAGCAAACTAATGATCCTGAAATTTGTGTACTAAAGAGGAGAGCCCTTCCTGATAAAGAAATAGACGCAGTTCCAGTTGGGTATTATCTCAAGGATGGTGTGTTGATGCGGAAGTGGCGCCCTCCTGATATCCCTGCCAATGCAGATTGGGCAGTGGTCAGGCAAATTGTTGTTCCGAAGGTCTACAGGAATGAGATCTTAACAATGGCTCATAGTTTACCTTTAGGTGGTCATCTTGGTGTTAACAAGACTGTTGATAAGATCCTGAAACACTTCTTTTGGCCTGGGCTTCGGAAAGACGTTTCCAACTTTTGCAAAACCTGTCACACTTGTCAGGTAGTTGGAAAACACCATTTAGACCCACCTGTAGCTCCATTGCAGCCTATCCCAGCATTTGGGGAGCCATTCTCTAAGGTCATTGTTGATTGTGTTGGTCCATGACCCAAGACTAGATCTGGAAATCAGTACTTGTTGACAATCATGTGTGCATCTACCAGATTTCCCGAAGCCATACCTCTACTTAACATCAAGGCAACTGCAATCTCGAAGGCATTGATAAAGTTCTTCACGTTGTTTGGCCTTCCCAGGGAAATTCAGTCAGACCAAGGTAGCAATTTCACTTCAGGATTGTTTCAGCAGGTTGTGTATGAACTAGGTGCAAAGCAGATTCTTTCTAGTGCCTATCATCCAGAAAGTCAGGGTGCCTTAGAGCGGTTTCATTCCACTCTCAAGACAATGATGAGGACTTATTGTTATGACCATGAGAAAGACTGGGATGAAGGTGTTCATTTGCTGTTGTTTGCAGCTAGAGAAGCAGTGCAGGAGTCTACTGGATTCAGTCCATTTGAGCTAGTGTTTGGTCATGAAGTGAGAGGAACTTTGCTATTATTGAGTGAACAATGGCAAGAGGAAGAGCCGTACATCAGTCTGTTAGACTATGTTAGCAAGTTCAAGGAAAGATTGCATGCAGCTTGTGACCTAGCCAAAGAGAACTTGAAATCAACTTGAGATCAGTTTGAGAGGTTGATCAAGAAATATGAGGATCTGTTTCCTGATGTTCCAAAGAGAGTTTCTATAGCCTCTCATGATGTAGATGTTGGTGATGCCAAACCAATTTAACAGCATCCGTACAGAGAAAGAGAAAGATTGCTGAGACAGAGGTTGAGTACATGTTAGAACATGATATTATCAGACCCTCCAACTCAGATTGGAGTTCACGCTGTGTGCTAGTTCCAAAACCTGATGGAAGAACTAGATTCTGTACAGATTATCGCAAAGTCAATGCTGTAACTAGAACTGATGTGTTTCCAATACCTAGGATTGATGATTGTATTGATAGAGTAGGGCAAGCAAAGTTTCTGACCAAGATTGATTTATTGAAGGGTTATTGGTGTGTGCCGAGAGGGCCAAGAGCATCTCTGCTTTTGCCACACCATCTGGGTTGTACCAGTATGAAGTCCTATCCTTTGGTATAAAAAATGCCCCAGGCACGTTCCAAAGGATGATACAGTCTACAATCGCCGGATTGCCACACACGGGTGCGTACATCGATGACCTGATCACATGGAGTGACTCCTGGGAAGAACATCTAAAAGATGTTAAGACGTTGTTCCAGCGCCTGACCCAGGCTAACCTGACTGTTAACCTGAGCAGGAGTGACTTTGGTTGTGCTACTGTCACCTATCTTGGCTACGTCATAGGCCAGGGTAAGGTGGCACCCATAAATGCTAAAGTCCAAGCCATCATGGACTTTCCAGTTCCTGACAACAAAAAAGCTTTGCGCCGCTTCCTTGAAATGATTGGGTACTACCGCAAGTTCTGCAAGAACTTTGCTGAGATTGCTCTCAATCTAACTAACCAACTGAAGAAAGGCGTAAAGTTCACTTGGGATGATGCATGCCAGAGAGCCTTCGATCGTCTGAAGTCTCTGCTGTGTCACTTCCCCGTGCTCAAATCTCCTGACTTCAACAAACCGTTCTCCATCGCGGTCGATGCTAGCGACCAAGCTTGTGGATCTGTGCTCCTACAGAGAAGTGACTTTGATGACATTGAGCATCCCGTGGCATACTTCTCCAGGAAGTTCAATCGCCACCAAAGGAACTATTCCACAATAGAGAAGGAATTGTTGGCTCTCGTCCTTTCTTTACAACACTTTGAGGTTTATGTTTGTACAGGGGAAAAGCCAATGATTGTGTACACTGACCACAATCCGTTAATGTTTTTGAGCAAGATGAAAAACAAGAATCGGAGATTGTTGAATTGGAGTTTGATTTTACAGGAGTTTGACTTTGAAATTAAGCGTGTGAAGGGTACAGACAATGTAATTGCTGATTGCTTATCCCGTGTTTGAATATGTATATATATATCACGTGTAATATTGTATGATATGTATATATAGACAAGTGTCCACTTAACCATTTTGTATTGAAAAGAAAAATTTTGCCTTTATGAGTCAAAATTTTTCCCATTGGGAATGGAGGTGTGATGTGAATAGAGGCCACTAGATGGCAGTATATACCTTTTTTTTATTCAGCTCAGACTGGAGCTATGTCCTGGACATGTCTGGGGCAAGTCCCCGAAAATTAAAAAAAAGAGGTCTAAATGTGGGTGGGGTCTGCAAAAGAGTATATAAGGAAAAGAATTGAGACAGTAAAGTAGTAGGAGAAATTGCAAGAAGAAGGATACATGCGGCCAGACCTGTCATTCTGTTCAAGACCTGTGAAGTTTTCTTTTGTGGATTTTTGCCTGTGTTTGAGCATTTTCCTTACCCAGGACATCACCAAGCCACCCCCAACAAACAAGGGACTGTAAATATTTCTGTTTTTTTTTGTTATACTCAATCTTGGTCAGTTAGTTAGTTGTTATTAGTCTTTGTCTGTTTAATTAAATGTGTTTAAGTTTTAAATTGTGTCTGTCATCCCTTGCTGTTGCTGTTGTGTTATAAATGTAATAACAAATTGGGGCCATAACACAGGTAAAAATACATGTACATTTAAGCAATGAAACAAAATGGGGAAAGTAGGGAATTAAACATCAAATAGGAAGAATTAAGATAAAAGGAGACACATGAAAACATACCCATACAATAAAAGAATATAAACTGTAAAATCAGCCAAAGCAAAGCAAAAGAGATTTGAAAGACTATAAAGACTCATCATTTCTAATATTGTTTGGGAGGCCGTTCCATTTGGGCTTAAGTAGAGTCCGGGCGCCGCCGACAAGTAATGCCAGCTGGCTAAAGAATCCGATGTGGGCAAAACGATATCGTCCTTGACGAGAGTAACAAAGAAAGCTCCCAAACAAATGCCAACCTCCATGACACTCATTGCCTGGGGGTGGAGGCTGTGGGCCAGTCTGGTGGTTCTGGCTCGGATGGACCTGAATCTTCTCCCTGAGGGCAGCAGGTGGAACAGATGATGTGTTGGGAGCGACTGGTCATGCAGGATGTTGTGCACTCTCCGCAGGTAGCAGGTGGTGTAGACACTACTAATCTCTAAGAGGTTAGTCTCGATGATTTATGCCGCCGTTTTCTCCACCCCCTGTAGTGCCTGCTGTTCAGCCTTAGCGCAGCCAGAGAACCACACTAAGAGACTATATGTCAGCACAGCACACCTTGCCCTGTGCACGTTTTGCTTGGACCTAATAAATTATGCTTCTTGGAGCGAAAACACTGCCAAACAAAGAAACAAGTGGACAAGGTGAAATAATAGGGACAAATTATGTGCTCCCGGGAGCTAGTGTAGCCAGCACAGAGCCTTTCACATGTGGATTACACCCGCTGCTAAGGAAACTGGGAGTCCAGACGGTGCAGAACACAACACAACCCCCACTAGTATCAGTCAACAACAGGGTATGAAATGCTCAGCTATGTGTCCACTAATCTTTAAATTGAAGAATTGCTTGGCTATAGAGAACCTTGCATGAGTGGGTGTGTCATATGAAAGTTATGGAACGAGTGGAGTGAATTTTTTGTTTGTTGCGAGCTTTGGCGAGTATAAAGCACAACGCCCACTGGCGGCATGTGACGCATGGCACTAATTTAGTATAAACTTCACATGCAGTCATCGTAACTGATATAACCCCTTTTTAACTAAGTTGCCGTTTTGGAAGGGAAATCAATTATTTTGCGGGCATTTATTTAGCCATCTACAGTAAAAGACGGTACCTATTTCGAGGTACACTGGTCAAACTTACTTAGCTCACCCAGCAGCGAGTTACCCAAGTAAATCATGTTAACACTATTAGAGGGCCAAATATTGGAGGTAAATTATGCCTATGATTTATATAATTATTGGCAAGATTTATGTAAATTATGCCTATAATTATGCCTATTAGGTAGGTATTAGGACTCTAAAGAGGCCCTCTACACAGAGCGCTGCGGGTCCCCCCAAGCGGAGGAAGTCGAACAGCCAGCTCTCAACTAAAGTGCATCGCTTGGCTGCTGACATGGAGCAGATGAAGACACTTCTCTGGAGTCTGCAGCCTGCGCATCTAGGGGAACCTGTTGGATTAGGGCATGCACTGCAGCCACCCCCGCCGGAGGACGCCATTTCCATTGCAGCCTCTGCGACTCAGTTTCATGCTTCGTCAGGTGACCTTGCCTCTCAGGCCTCAGAGCATTCTTTGCGCTCATCAGCCCAGAGTTCTCACAGGGGGTCAGGTGCCTCCTCCATGGAGACCATTATCCGCACCGCTTTGGCGCGCGTGCACCTTGATACCCCCCAAGGAAATGTGGCCCCTAGCGCCTTCCACAGGCGCAATCCTTCTCCAGCTAAAATTGCCATCCCGCATTCGCCGGATTTTTTGAAAGAGCTGCATTCGTGTTGGAGAGATACTGCAGTCCTCTCCAAGCCAACTTCTGATGAACGGATTTTGGCAGCAATGGAGAGTCCAGAAGCTGTCGGCCTGGGACACATGCCTGCTGTCGAGCCCCCTGTTGCGGCCCTGATTGTGGCTCCTGATGAGGCTCTGAAGCCAAACGCCAGGTGCCCCTATGTCCAGTGTCGAGTCACTGATGGATATATCTGTAGGGCCTATGATGCAGCGGCACGCATTGGTCGGCTTGGCAACTCCCTTTCCCACCTACTGCTTGCCCTCTCAACTTCCCTGCAGGATGCACAGGTGGATGATTCTACCTATGACATCTGTGATGCATCGCTGCAGGCTTTCGCCTTCCAGACAAAGGAACTAGGCCGGTTGATGTCCACACTGGTACATGCATGCCGTCATGTCTGGCTAGCGCAGTCACCTTTGACGGAGGCCTCTAGGAAGGTCCTCCGTCAGGTACCAGCAGAACCAGGGGAGCTGTTTGGCTCGGCTGCTCAGGAGGCACTGGACCGTACAGCCCTGGCTGGGGAGACCAGGTAGCGGCTGGCTAGCCTTCACAGGAGAGCGCCTGCTCCCAGCAATTGGAGAGGCCCCTCATCCACCTCTGGGCGCCGCCCTCAGCCACCTACACGCAGTAGTCGGTCGGGTTTCCAGCGGCCTGCTGAGCAGCCTGCTGCTGACACTCGTCCTCCTGGACGTCGATCGGCTGGACAGCGTCAGGGCTCTGAGCCTGACCGCCATCCCCCCGGCACTTCTAAAGGCCGTGGGGGACGGCGCTAGGGCTACGGGGCCGGTTGTCGTCGGTTTTTCCCAGCAGCAGCTCAGTTACTGGGCTGCCTGCTCGGCAGACCCTTGGGTGGTTTCCACCCTGACCCGAGGGTACGAATTGCAGTTCCGACACTGGCCCCCCGCGTCTGGCCGGGTCACAATGACCATCATCAGCGACCCGGCAAAAGCCCTAACTCTGGCTCAGGAGTTGTCCGTCCTCCTGAGCAAGGGTGCCATCTTGCCGGTAGATCCTCTAAATCAGACAGGGGGGTTCTATTCGACTTACTTTCTTGTCAGCAAGAAAGACGGCGGACTTCGTCCCATCCTGGACCTGAGAGGCCTCAACAGGTACTTGAAGGTTCTGCCCTTCCGGATCCTGACCACGGCAGACGTGTTGCGCGTGATCAGTCAGGGGGAATGGTTTACATCCGTGGATCTGAAGGATGCTTATTTTCATGTGCCTATCGCCACACATCACCAGCCATTCCTCAGGTTTGCCTTCCAGGGTCACCACTACCAGTTCAGGGTGCTCCCGTTCGGGCTCTCCCTGTCCCCAAGGGTGTTTACCAGATGTGTGGCAGCAGCCCTTGCGCCTCTGCAGGCACAAGGTATGAAGATTCTTCCATACCTAGACGATTGCTTAATGTGTGTGCCATCCCGAGATCAGGTGTCACGGGATACGGCCCGTCTATTGTCTCACGTGGCCAGGTTGGGGCTCAACGTGAACAAGGAGAAGAGCTGCCTGGTCCCTTCTCAGCAGGTCACCTATCTAGGGCTGGAGCTCAACTCGGTCGCCATGAAGGCCTGCCTTTCGCCACGGCGCGTGAGCAGTATTTTGCATCTCCTTCCCCACTTCAGGAGAGGCAGGTGGCTGCCCTACATGAGGTTTCTGCAGCTCTTGGGCAAACTGACAGCTGCCTCAGCTGTTGTACCCTTGGGTCTACTGACATTGCGCCCCTTGCAAATGTGGCTAAACAGCCTCCACCTGGATGCCAGAAAACACAGGCGCAGGCTGGTCAGGGTCTCTCAGGCATGTGTTCGTGCCTTGGCGCCCTGGAAGGACAGGGCGTTCCTGCTGGGAGGGGCATCCTTGGGGATTATTCCATCTTTCCGAGAGACATCACGAATGCCTCTCTCTCAGGGTGGGGTGTGGTGTGGCGAGGAAGACCTGCCCAGGGACAGTGGTCTGCTTGCAACCGCAAATGCCACATCAATGTGCTGGAGCTTCGAGCTGTGCATCTGGCACTCCAGCATTTTCTGCCATGTCTGCAGGGGAGACATGTGCTTGTTCCGTCAGACAACATGTCTACTGTCTCCCAGATCAATCATCAAGGAGGCACTAGGTCAGTGCAGCTACTACGGGTGTCCCGGTGCCTCCTGACGTGGGCCGCTCCTCGCCTATCCAGCCTGCGGGCAATGTACCTGCCGGGGGAACGGAATCAGGTGGCGGACTTCCTTTCCCGGTGCAAGACCCCACCAGGGGAATGGCGTCTTCACCCGGAGGTGGTAGACACCATATGGAACCTCTTCGGCAGAGCAGCGGTAGACCTCTTTGCCACAGAGGAGTCAACTCATTGCCCACTCTGGTTCTCTTGGACAGAGGAGACCGCCCCACTGGGACAGGACGCCCTCGGGCACAAGTGGCCCAAGGTGCTCCTATATGCATTTCCACCCCTGTCTCTGATTCCGCCAACGTTGCAGAGGGTCCTTCAGCGGGGCCACAGGCTCCTCCTGGTGGCCCCCTTTTGGCCAGGGAGATCTTGGTTTCCGATGCTGCGGAGGCTTTGTTGCAGCTCTCCATGGCGCCTCCCAGAGAGGAAAGACCTTCTGTCACAGCTGGGGGTCAGGTTTGGCATCTGGCCATTGCGGGGCCCAACCCTCTCCTGACAAGCTGTACCGACCCCTTTCAGGCTACCATCATGAATGCCCGTGCAGCATCCACTCGTCTTCAGTATGAAAGTCAATGGATGCGTTTCTCTGCCTGGTGTGTGGGCAGGGCAGAGGATCCTGCCCTTTTCTCTGTGGCTATGATCCTGGAGTTCCTTCAGTCCCTCCTGGATGGTGGTCGTGCTCACTCCACTTTGAAGGTGTATGTGGCAGCCATTTCCTCACGACATGCCTTGGTTGACAATGCTACTGTGGGATGCCACCGGTTGGTGTCTCTCTTCCTCAGAGGGGCTTTGAGGCTGCACCCTCCAAGAGCCCCAAGGGTCCCAGTGTGGGACCTGTCCCTGGTCCTAAGTGCCCTGTCTGCTCCACCCTTTGAGCCTTTAGCTCGAGCGGACCTGAAATGGCTGTCAATGAAAACTGCCTTTCTCCTTGCTGTAACATCAGCTAAGAGAGTTGGCGAATTACATGCCCTGTCAGTCAGTGAATCCTGTCTTAGATGGAACCTGGATGGTTCGGTGGTTACACTATGGCCAAACGTGGCATTTCTCCCCAAAGAATTGCCACGGACACATGTCAATCGGCCAATCCAGCTCGCCCGTTTCAACTCTCCCTCAGCCGAGGATGGGTCGAGGCTGCTGTGCCCAGTACGGGCTCTTGATGCTTATGTTGCTGCTACAGCATCCGTGCGACAATCGGAGCAGCTTTTTGTTTGTTACAGTGGGCCCAATCGAGGTTGTGCTCTCTCGAAACAACGTCTATCCCACTGGGTGGTCCAGACGATTAAACATGCCTATGGAGTCAGTGGCCGTTCCTTGCCACCAGACGTAAAGTGCCACTCCACCAGGGGTATCTCTGCTTCGTGGGCTGCCCTCAAGGGGGTACCTCTGGAAGACATCTGTGCGGCAGCTTCCTGGACGTCGCCTGACACTTTTGCCCGCTTTTACAGAATCAACGTTGCCTCTCCCCACCCGATGGGTGTGGTCCTGCTCCCAGCTTCTTCTGCCTCCAGTCACTGAGGTATCTGCTTGGGCTTCTTTGTGACGTTGTCGGTATATGTCATCCAGTGCTTTATGCACCGCCTGGCGGTCATAAAGGGACGAAATAGAACGAAAGTTACGACTGTAACTACGGTTCTATGAGTCCCCGATGACCTCCAGGACATTCGGTCACTCAGAAGCCTCGTGCTCTCGCGAGTAGTTTCTAGGAACCGAACCCTGAGCACACCGGAAGATATAGCCTTCCAGGAGTCGCGCAGGGGTCACGGGTGACATTGTTGTTATTTGTACTTGATATGCGCTTGCGCGAGCGGTGATATCCAGTGCTTTATGCACCGCCTGGCGGTCATCCGGGACTCATAGAACCGTAGTTACAGTCGTAACTTTCGTTATGTGAACTTCTTTGTGAATTGTTTTCTGCTCGGATAATTAGTTTTTATCTCTGGTATTTTTCGGGGACGGACGACAATACGAGGTCTTGTTTCATGAGGCGCTGATGACGCTATCCTGTTCACAGGGAGGTGCCGTGAATGGTTATGAGTACGTGATTACATATCCGTAAAATAAGCTAACATCATTATGTACTCTCATGAAGCCTGCCCTACATTGGAACATTACTGTATCTAGACATTGACGTTGGTGTATGGGGTGTCACTACACTGGTATAACACAATTATACATATTTAGGATCTACATTGCTGTTCCAGACCTGGAGTGGAGGGTGATCCCAGCCTTCAGTACGAGTTGATGAAAAGGTGACTTTACCATGTTGGGTGTAACGTTAATACTGTATTTATGTCAAGCCTGCTGTATGAAAGCATTCATGATGAAACTGACTGAAATGACTTGGCTACTTACTTTTTTTGCTAGTGAAAATAGTTGGTAGCCATTAAATAATGTAATGCTTTACCAGTGTTTCCTGTGTGTGGATTCCACAGCAGTGGCAGGTCACCAGCACTGAGTTGGTCCTACTGTTGAAATTTAGACCCATTATGCATAATGTTTGGCCCACTCTCAGTTTAAAGTGCTCATGACACAAATTAACTGAGGATGACTTTATCACTGACATTTTGTCACACTTTATGGCCAATTTACTATTTCTGTTTAGCACAGAAGCTCTTCTGATTAAGGAAATCGAAGGAGAAGCATGAGTTTGGAAGGAAAGGCATATGAAATGTTTCATTTGAAAACAGGATATTTTTCATTTTCTTAGTTGTACTTCCTGTGCAAGACCCTAAGTGCCTCAGAACTGGAGTCAGCACTGAGGGGGGCGAGGCCACTGCTTCAGAAGGCTGGCAGGGGGTATTTCTTCTTGTAGTAGATGGTGGTGTCCTTCAACAACTTCGCATCACGTGCCGACCCAGGAAATGCCAATGAACACATCAATGAACTCTGTTATGTGTGTCATACAGACAGCCATAAACTGAATACAATAGTTTCACTGCTCGTTTTGTGAACTGCACAGTGTACTGTGGGTGGTGAGTCTGGTCACAACTCATCGTGCGGCACCACTGACCACCCAAAATGGGCAGACTGCTCAGGACCCATCATTGAGACCCCAATGTCCAGATATTTTGCTGAGATGGTCATAAGAGCATTAAAGGATGTCCTGGAGAGGTGGATTGCCCTTCTGGTCACTTAGACCATCAAAGTACACTGCGCATACTGGTACAGTGGAATTTACCTGGCAGTACTGTCTGGGAGGCTGGAGAAAAGAAACTGATGACGTGTGACTTTTAAATAAAATGGCAAAGAACCTTTTTTCATGTTAGTGTGTCTTCCTTTGAATTAGAGATTTTGCATGACTGTGGCAAGCTTTATGTAACATACAGTTGAGTATGAATGAATAAAGGTCACAAACTTTGTCGATTTTTTTGGGTGTACTTTGACTTTTATATTCAAGGTGCATTGGTGCGAAGGGCAATTTTGGTACAGTATTGGTTATTCTGCCAAAGTGAGTTGCTTTTTTTTTTGTATTCAGGGTTTTTGTCCTAGTTACTATCACACTATTCCACGTGTAACGTAATGGATATATTCTCTGCTGCAGTGTTGTCACTGGTGACTAGGGAGGTGTAAGTAAAATGAACGACATCCATTTGGTCTTGATCGGTTTTCAGTTATTCATTTAAAATAACATAACGTGAACTCCGAAAAACGTCCACACTATCCGCTGTGATCAGTTGTAGTAAAGGCAAGAACTTGCATTTGAAACCACGTTATTCAGCTGAACTTTGTTTCTCTCTTGAAATTTAGCTGTCGTGTAGCGTGGGTTAGGCAACCTTCAGGATGTTAACCGAACGCGGAAGTTAACCGAATAGTCTCCATTGATAAGGAAAATGAAACAACTCTGAATTGAGTTTACTATTTAATCGCAGTAAAACTGCATCACGATGGGGACAGTGCTTGATCGTTAAAATAAAAAATCTCGCTGGACTACGAGTTAAAAAAAGGCAAACGACCGAAAACGGTTTAGACAAATTAAAAAGGATTGTTTTCTATGCCTCCCTTAATTACAGCCGAGCAGTCGTCAGAGTTCTGTGCTTTCAAGTATAAATCCGTCAAGTAGGAGCACAGATTACAGTGGGTTGCCCAAGTTTGATGCATGGAAAATGCCGGTCAACTCCGTGCAGTCCGTGGACCAAGTCGATCACAAAATATGTAGCTGTTAAATAAACATACAGGTGCGTTTTTATTCAGTAGGATTGACGACGATGTAATTTTGACCAAGCCTGAAACGGGACACTCACAAGCAAGCTAAATAAAAGGAAGTTCACTTTTGACGTTTTAATTAACTGAATCGAGCAACCAAGCCAGCAGAAATATTTTAGGCTCAGATTTGAAGCATCCGTGATTAAACAGAGGAAGAAGCAGCCGCGATCATCATTTCCGGTCATTGCACAATGACAGGGCTCGATTTGGAACAGCACTTCCCTGTCCAAATAGCCGCACTTCGCCAGTGCACTCAGTGCACTCCATTGAAGTGTACTACTGGAAGTGCGCGATTTGAGACACAGCCGAAGACTCCTTCAAATGCGGCCCTCTTTTCGCGGGCAACGAAGGCTGCAGCAGGTGGATCCTTCGCGGTCCAATTTTTCCCAAGATTCCATGCACTGTGGTGAATCGAGCGATGGAGGCAGCGGGAGGTGACTTTACTTTAAAATGTAAGTACTGGGTTTTTAGTTAAGATACGAGTTATCTCTTTGATCTTAGCTCAGTAAAATAGCAAAATACATAAAACCGAGGGATCTTAAAAAGCGTTTTGAATTAGCTACGTTATTGGCTAGCTAGTTGGCTAACGCCAGCCACTGGAAGCTGAAGCTCTAATGTTACGGTTTGCTGCTGACCCATGCGTTAGGGCCGGTTCATACTCAGCGCAAGGTACGCGAGCGCGAACGCCAGGCAACGCATCGAGCAACGCAAGGTAGCCATCTTGCGTCCTTGCGTAGCAAAGTGTGTCTTCCAAATTTTTGTAACGCGACGCATCGACGCGTGTATTTCCGTGAGATTCCAATAGGGGAGATAAAGAAAATTATGCTCCATACGCTCCGTTCAACACACCAAAAGAAAAAAGAAAGAGGACGAGAAGGAGAAGACTTTGCTGCCCCCTATTGCATGAGCAGTGTACTGCTTTTTAACGAGGCACAGCGCAGCAAGGGACGCGCGTTCAGGCTTCTCTGTGAACGGAATGGAGCGGACCTGTGGTCGCGTTCGCTCGCGTGCCTTGCGTTGAGTATGAACCGGCCCTTAGCCTTTGACTCAGTGGTTCAGTGGCGACTGAACAGAGAGCTGGGAGGGCGTAAGCATTCGCTTTAACTGGTAATTATTTCGTTTTAATTAGGGAGCAAGGAGCAGACGGCAGCTTTCATCAAGCTGCGGGGGGAGAACGACGCCCTGTTGACCGGGGCAAAAAATTCAGCCAATATAGCTTGGAGGTAAGGCAACAATAGCCAACTTGCAACATCAACATTTGATTATCTTGTACTTGAGGTTACTGCTAAATTAACTATCATGTTAAGGTTCCTACATAAGGTTCCTACAACTCGGTCCTGGTGCCCCACTGTGTATGCCGGTTTTTGTTCAACAATTTCAATTTAAAAAAGATGTTATTTTATGATAATTCGCTGCATTGTATGTATAGAGCAGTTATTTACCATCTTAAGCCACATTTTGATGAACACGTCTATTTTGCCACGAATATTGAAAACCAATAAACGTATTTATTCTGTGTGTGTGGGGTTTTTTTTTTTTTGGTCAAGTAAAATAATAAACTGATAAAATTGGACTGAGAAAATCAGTAGGCTCCAAATTGGGTTGCTGAACACTTGTTTTCAATTATTTGATAATTTTCCTAAACCTAATAAAATTAACATGAAGTAAAACGGGTGTGACTATTGTTTGTCAAATTGCTAGTTTTTCCCACCTTGTGTCAACAGCTTCACCAATGCGGAACCTATTGATTGTTTCACGTCATCTAAAAGCTTTATTATAACGTTTCCCTTTGGAGTTATTTATACTAGTTTCTAATCTCAATGGGGATGTACATTTTTTATTCTTCATGGCATGTATAGATTTTTCAAATGTGGCTGAAGAGGATGTATAACTGCTTTAAACAGAAATGCTCCTAATTGAGACAAATCAACAGCTTGTTAAAATCCTAAGATTGCAATTGTGGTTGGAACAAAAACCATGATACACACAGTGGGGCACCAGGACCCAGTTTGAGAACCACTGTGCTGAACGGAGATCATATTTAAACAACCAGTAGATGGAGCAATGCCCACCGCCTTCATTATGTAGTGCCCTCAGACCAGTGACTGTCACTGACTTTTTTTTTTTTTTTTCTTTTCTCCATCTGAAATGGGCCATCTGATTTTATGACTTCTTGGAGAATTTGTCTGTCCAGCTGTGTCACCTTATCTAATATTCCTGCATTTTCATTTGCTTTAACATCAATGAAATGTGTCCCTTTTCTCCTCTGTGATTATACAATAATTGAGAAAATGGACCTGCTGGGGAAGGTCACTCCCCTACAGGCCAAAAAAAATGGGACAACTTAAAAAAAAAGAAAAAATACAAGGTATGTGCATGTGATTTTTATTTAAGGTGTTAAAATCATCAAATTGTATCTATGAATTGATAGTAGAGGATGGAAATTAAGTTATTCATGTGTATCACTTTTGCAGTATTCCCAACTGAATTCATATTGTCTGTTAAGTATTTATTAATTAGAACTTTAAGCACATCTATGTATACCAGTAATTTCTGATGTAGCAATAGGGAGTATATTCATGACCATAAAAAAAAATACATATGATTGTTTTTTCAATATGCATTATTAAGCATTGTTCATTGTAAACGAGTGGATTTTGGTTGGCTAAACACAAGACTGTTGATGAATTAATTGTTCTAAATGAAATTAAATCGCTAAAAACTGATATTTCTAGCCATTTTTTTTATGGTCATAGTAAACAGAGGCTCATTGTGGTTTATAATTATGCGATAAGATTGCTGCTTCAGGTTACCTATTGGCATAGTGCCAGTCACTCTTACCTGGTTTGTACTTGTTCGGATGAATGAAACATCATAAATGCTTTATCCAGCTGGAGGACCTCCACTTGTACTCATCCAGTCTCAGAAAACATTGGAGAGAGATCTTGCGTATGAGCTGTTTAGTAATTGTTAGATAAATTGTAGCAGTTTTATTGTGCATGTCTCATTTTTTATTATACGTCCGTCTCAAGACGGGACGTATTATGTCATCACCCCCGTCCGTCCGTCTGTCCGTCTGTCTGTTGTCTGTTAGCAATTTCTTGTCCGGGGCATAACTCCTGAGCCGTTTGAGCTACATTCGTGATACTTCACATACACGTGCACCATCCCTAGGCGCTGTGTCGCGCACCATGATTTCGTTCACCCGGTCAAGGTCAAGGTCACTGGCAAAGGTCAAAGGTCACATGGGGCCCAGATGGGGCTTGTCCGGAGCATAACTTCTCACCCGCTTGAGATGCATCCATGATATTTCATACACACGTGTACCATCACTGAGCGGAGTGTCGCGTACCATGTTTACGGCCCTCCCTCCAAGGTCAAGGTCACTGGCAAAGGTCAAAGGTCACATGGGGCCCAGATGTTGTCTGTCCACCTCCTGATCCATGTTCATGACGGGCGTATTACGCACCGTTGGCGGTGCTCTTGTTTTGCCATGGATCCTTAAATGAGCCTGAAATAAAGTCTGTATTGTATTGAAACATGGTTTTTTCTGAAATTTGTTTCTGTTGTAGTTTTTGACTGTTTTAATTAATTTTCTCTACCATAGGATTGTAAGTGTCCAGGGTCAGGAGAGGGAGTTGGAGGGAAACCCACTGCGGAGACTTGGCCTTGGTTTGTCCTCATGGACGAGGTGTTGGGACAGAGGCACTCCACAACGCCCCCTGTCCTAATTGCCTCCATCCCTGAGGACACACCAGGTCCAAGTTCAGCAGTGGATGGTGTAATGTGAACATAGGCCACTGGATGGCAGTATTTACCTTTTTTTTATTCAGCTCAGACTGGAGCTATGTTTAGACATGTCCTGGACATGTCTGGGGCAAGTCCCTGAAAATAAAAAAAAAGAGGTCTAAATGTGGGTGGGGTCTGCAAAAGAGTATATAAGGAAAAGAATTGAGACAGAAAAGTGGTAGGAGAAATTGCAAGAAGAAGGATACGTGTGACCAGACCTGTCATTCTGTTCAAGACCTGTGAAGCTTATAGTGGATTTTTGCCTGTGTTAGAGCTTTTTTCCTCACCCAGCACATCACCAGCAAACCCACAAAGGACTGTAAATATTTCTGTTTTTTTTTTGTTTTCTAATCAATCTTAGTCATTTAGTTGTAGATAGTAGAGTAGTTATTTGTTATTGTCTTTGTTCATTAAATGTGGTTAAGTTTTTAAAACTGTGTCTGTCATCCCTTGCTGTTGCTGTTGCTGTAAATTGTAATAACAAATTGGGGCCATAACAATGGCCAGGAGGAGGAGGAGCAACAGCGGAGAGTAGCAGGAGGGAATAAAAGGAGGAGAGAGGGAGAGAATGAGCTCATAGAGCTCTTAAAGGAAGACATGAGGTGGCAGAGAGAGGCAGAGGAGAGGAGAGCTCGGGAGAGCAGAGAGAGGATGGACAGGCTCTTGTCCATTCTTGAAAAAATTGTGCAAAAATAAAAAAAAAAACAATTAAACTTTTGTTAGATCTATTTATTCTCAGTTCATTTACAAATGACAACTATTTACAACAAAAGCATACAAAATGCATACAAAACACACATACAAAAAAAATCTTAATTATCTGTACAAGTTTTATTTACATTTTTTTCGGCTGAGCAGGGAGTCCTTGTTGGTGCTGCTGGACCAGGATGGGCTGCTATAATCGAGACCCTGGTATGTCAGTGAGCGGGACATCGTCTGGGGTGGTCTCCAGTGTGCAGGGGATGAGTCCCTCCACTGTCCACCGCATCGTCCATTGAGTGGGTTTGCAGGGCTTGGGCGATCGACGGCTGCCATGTCACTAAGATGTTCAGAGAGGTAGGGATCGAACGGTGCATACAAAAATACTACTTCACAACCATGTTTTGACCAAATTAATATTACCACTGAACATTTCAACAGGAAAAATTGTTCTGAAAACATTTTCCATAAATGGGTATTGTAGCTTTACTGTTCCTTTACTTGCCTGTTATAAGTAGTCATGGTCATGCGGCACCTCCTCCAGGGCAGAGACCTCAGCAGACAGCTGGTCACGCCAGACTGCACCACTGACTGCCTCCAAACCATGCTCCCCCTCACCCTCCTCCACATCCTCCTCAGGCTCGTCCTCCGGGGCCATGATGTCACCAGCCCCAAGGCAGATGTTGTGGAGGACGGCACAGGCTGTTATCACCAGCAATTATTTAAAAAAAACCTTATACTTCAGTCAGTTTGATTAACTCTTATTCAGCATCTTAAAAAAATCCTATTGAGGGAGTACTTACATGAGGTACAAAGGTGTGGTGCACTTCCAGCGCTTGGAAGAAGATGGCTCGAAACCTCGTCTTCATCATCCCAAAGGCATGCTCTACAATGGAGCGTGCCCTGGCATGATTGCTGAAGCGCTGGGCTCCCACACCTTGCACAGTGGCCTTGTATGGAGTGATGAGGGGGAGGGGGTGTTGGAGGCACGGATACCCGCCGTCTGCGAGGATAAAGTGCTCTGGAGGAGGGTAGATTGCCCTCTGGTACAGTGGGCTGTGCCGCAGCACCCAGGAGTCATGCACGGACCCAGGCCAGCCCACGTACGTGTCAATGAAGCGGTCCTGATGGTCACAAACAGCTTGCAGGATTATTGAGGGGAACAGTTTCCTGTTCCTTTGGCAGTGACCATCAGGGCCGCTCGGTGGCTTGATGCGGATATGGCAGCCGTCGATTGCTCCTGCTGCTTTGGAGAAGGCGTGGTGTCTTGCCAGCCCTGCAAACCCACGTGATATGCCCTCCAGGTCTTCAGGGGTCTTTGGGAGGTTGATGACCTTGTGCCGAATGGCCACCACCTCCTTGGTCACAGTGTGGACGATGCGGTGGACAGTGAAGCGAGGCATTCCAAAAACTCTGGAGACCACCCTGTACGATGCCCCACTTGATAACCAAAACAAAAAAACCAGGGTCTCGATTGTGGCACCCCATCCGTGTCGCCTTTCCTGATCAAGGAGGTCCAGCAGCACTGCGACGAGAGCAGCGCTTCCAGACACGAAGGTAAGGGCGAGAACAGCACGAGAAGCCAACTGCGAATCCTCCGTCGACTAGACCGTCTCATTTCAGAGACCAGTCAGTTCGGCCTTAGCGGTCTAAGAAGGCTGCAGCCTTCGTAGACCGCGAAGGCTGCGTCCTTCGAAGGATGCAGCCTCTGAATTGGGACACAGCCGAAGTTTCCAGTCTTTCGACCTCTACCACTGCTGGGCCACCGACAGAACGTGCCATGACAGATTTTGTATCACGAAGCGATGTGCTAAAAGCAGAGATAATTCGGACGATGCAAACTATTGTGAATCACGCATCATACAAATCCGCTGAACATATTGCTAATATATTTAAGCAGATACTTTCTGACAGTATCATCGCCAAAATGTTCTCATGTGGGGAAAGGAAAACTGCCTACATGAGTGTATTTGGGATTGCAGACTATTTCAAGAGGCAGTTACTAAATGAAATCAATGAGCCCTTGCTTTTGTTATGAGGAATCACTCGACAAAAAGTTGCAAGACAAACAAAAGGATATCCGCGCAAGATTTTGGGAAAATTCAGGTCATGTGACGACAAGATACATCAGGTCGCAGTTTTTAGGTAAGACCATCATTCCTGCATTAAATTAAGAATTGTAGAGTTATTAGATCACTCAGAGGCTATTAAATGTTTCTGTATGCGTAAAAACTTTCATTTTTGCTTATTTGTTCTGTTAAAGGAATTTTGATTTTACATTCCAAGTACTACCTTCACGAGAGAGAACTCAAGACGACTCAGGAAAAAAAATCAGTCGGAGGCAGAGAAGTTAATATCCAAGCCAAAGTCCGTTTACTTTTTTGCAAAAAAGGATCCCCACATACAGAAGTTCAGGTCAAAGTGGAGGATACACAATTAGAAAGTTCTCTGGTATTTGTAGGAATACTCCATGGCGTTCCCCTCCCCCCCGTGCTGATTTACACATCACGCGAGCCTTGCGTCACACGCAACTGAGTCAAGTTGGTACGTAACCACGTCAAGTTGACTGGGGATACACACACATCTTGCCAGGGAGGAGAGCACCTGCCTTCTCTCTCAGCTCTGCCTCCAGCTTATCTCGTTATGGATTCCGGAGCTTTCTATGAACACATAAACTTAGAGAAAGAGAAAAACATCTTGCCCTTGGTACAGACGTTCAAGTTGTCATGACTTTAGATAGGCTACATGTCATGACTCACTAGTAGAGTTATGCAGGCCCCTGCTAAATCAGAAATATGCAAGCACACACACACTCTAGGCCTATGAAGTTGTGAACTAAAACAGAATATGAGCAAGCAAGGATAAGCAATTAATAATAATTAAATTAATCAATAAAAAATGTTTCCACAGTTCCATGTAGACATGTTCCCATATAAATGTTACAAGGTATATTTATGTTAAACTATTAATAATTGTTGCAAGGTACCACTTTTGTCATTTAATATTGAATACATTAGTCTTCAATTTAAAAAGGAGATAAATTGATGTTCTTAGTCAGTATTTGCAGTAAGTTGATTACTGTTTTATCAGTAAGTACCATAAACAAATAAATTATGTTTATCTTGGTAAATAAACTAGCCGTAGCTATATTTTTTTTTAATGCAGGGCATGCCACTGCTAATGACCAACTCGGACACTTCGGCGCAGAGGTTATTGAACAACTCCAGGTATCTGGAATGCTACAGATAAGTATGGATGGCCCAGCCATCAATTGGAATTTCTTGAGCTGATTAATGCGCAAATCAAAAAAGATTATGGTCACTCATTGTTGAATATTGGATCTTGTGGCCTACACATTGTTCACAATGCATTCAAAGCTGGAGCAGTAGCAACAAAGTGATGAATATTCTCTTTCCTCATCAGTTTGTGCCAGCTTTACAAAGACGCACCTGCCAGGAAAGAGGACTTCCAGGTTCAAACTGGATATTCTGTTTTACCTCTGAAATTTGTAAACCACAGATGGCTTGAAAATGTGCCTGTGGCAAAGAGGGCAATCCAAACGTGGAGTACCACTGAATGATACATTCAGGATGTGAAGTGGAAAATCCAGCTTGCGCATCGTATGAAGTGGTTAAAAAAAAAAACAGTGGAAGACGAACTTACTCTGGCCAAAAGTGAATTATTTTGCCCTGTAGCAGTGGTACTACAACCTCTTTGATCAGTTATCAGACTGACAAGCCCATGGTACTGTAATGTGAATATAGGCCACTAGATGGCAGTATTTACCTTTTTTTTGTTAAGCTCAGACTGGAGTCATGTTTAGACATGTCCTGGACATGTCTGGGGCAAGTCTCAGATAATTAAAAAAAAAGAGGTCTAAATGTAGGTGGGGTCTGCAAAAGAGTATATAAGGAAAAGAATTGAGACAGTAGAGTAGTAGGAGAAATTGCAAGAAGATGACCAGACCTGCCATTCTGTTCAAGACCTGTGACGTTTCTTTTGTGGATTTCTTTGCCTGTGTTTGAGCATTTTCATCATCCAGGACATCACCAAGCCACCCCCACGAAAAGGGATTGTAAATATTTATGTTTTGTACATAATTCAATCTTGGTCTTTAGGTTAGTTAGTTGTTATTGTCTTTGATAATTAAATGTGTTTGAGTTTTGAAAACTGTGTCTGTCATCCCTTGCTGTTGCTGTTGCTGTTGTGTTTAAATGTAATAACAAATTGGGGCCATAACAGATTGGGGGCTCAAGGTCCGGGATAGACCATTTTGTGAGTAATTTATTGAAAATCTAACATTTTAAATTGTAAAATTGATTTTTTTAAATTGAATACATATATATATATTGACAACAGCAATGGATGATTTCTTGGCATCACCAACCGTAGGGGTTTTGAAGTCTTTTAAAAAGACAGAACTGTTGGAAATATGCAGACATTTGGAGCTGACGGAGGTAAAACCAGCCATGCGAAAAGCAAGACTGGCTAGAGAGATAGTTGAATATTACATTGATGAAAATGTGTTTGCACCCAGAGATCTGGAACAGTTTCCAGTGGAAAATCCAAATATAGAAATGGAACTGAAATTAAAAATGCTAGAGATTGAAAGGGAGGAAAGAGAAAAAGAAAGGGAGAGAAGAGAAAATAGAAAGGGAGGAAAAAGAAAAGCAAAGAGAATTTGAGAGGGAAGAAAGAGAGAAAGAAAGGGAAGAAAAAGAAAAACAAAGGCAGTTTGAGTTAGAAAAATTAGCAAGAGAGGAGAAATTGCAAGAAGAAGGATACGTGTGACCAGACCTGTCATTTCTGTTCAAGACCTGTTAAGTTTCTTTTGTGGATTTTTCTCACCCAGCACATCACCAAGCCGCCCCACAAAAAGGACTGTAAATATTTCTTTTTGTTTTTCTTATAATTCAATCTTGGTCTTTAGGTTAGTTAGTTGTTATGGTGTTTGCTAATTAGATGTGTTGAGGTTTTTAAAACTGTGTCTGTCATCCCTTGCTGTTGCTGTTGTGTTGTTAATGTAATAACAAATTGGGGCCATAACAGTACCATTTCTAGCAGCTGTGACCTCCATGCTGTCATGAGGTGCCTGATTAGAAAACTCATCAAACTGGAAGTTCTTCACGAAGCTCCAACAGCTGAAAAAATCCTGTGTCCCCACGTCACCGATAAGTTCATTTATATATATCATTTATCAAACAAAAAGATTTACATTGGACCGCCAGTGGTGGAAGAACTGAAGACAGCCAAGATTGGTGAGAGAAGTGCTATGAAATTTAAACTTGAGTGCAAGACCTTTTGCACAGCTGTAATCCAGAAAATTCAAATTCAATTTATTTGTAAAGCGCTTTTCACAGATAAACTGTCACAAAGACGCTTTACAGTCAGAGATGAGTTACTGAAAGGGCAGTGCCAAGCCTATTCCCCACTACAGCAAATGAGGCAAAAAACTCTCAGTAGGTAGAAAAATCCGCAAACAGTGGTGAGAAAAAACTCCCCAGTGGGAAGAAATCTCAGGAGGAACCCGGCTATAGTGGGGAAGCCCATCCTCCGGGGGCTAGCTAGTTAATAAGAAGATAATGACAATAGAGTTCCATTAAAAATGTCACAGAAGTGCCCCTTAGCCCACACAGCAGTGAGAAATCTGTCATCAATCCAGTTGATATGTCTAGGGACAAGTCACTTGCCAGAGACAGGTTCAAGAAACTGGTGGAGATGCTTATTGAATCAAAGTGGATTGCTGAAGATGATAGTGATGCAGTCTTGAACTAGTATGACATGTTTTTGTATTAGATTCCAGTGATTGGATCTCATCACTTTGCCAACTTTGATCAGTCCAGTGAAAGGCTAGATGAATTCATTTGAGGCACCAGTCAACCAACCCCCAGGTATAAGACACTTTTCGAAGTTGTCAAAATGCTCCTTGTGCAATCTCCTGTCTAAGGGACAGTAGAGACAGACTTCTCCATGAGCAAGGAATTGTGTGAAAACTGCACAGTCAGTTCATTGTTGTGCAGAGATTGATTTGCGACCATGTCAAAAATGCAGGTGTGATAATCCTAAATGTGTCAATCACCCATCAACTTCTTGAGAGTGCATCCTGTACAAGGGAAAAGTATGATGCTTACCTTGAACAACAGGAAAAATTGCTGAGACAACAGTTCAAGAGAACAGCCACACAATGCCATTGAGGAGATCGAGACTAGTCAGAAACAAGCTAGGTTGGACAATAAGACATTATAAATACAGTCGGCAACAAGGGGAACGCCCACAAACGGCACATCCGGTTTGAGTGGAGGGGCAAAACAAACCGGTCTCTGCCATTAGCCATAATGCTGAAGAGTTGCTGTGTGCTCTTTTGCACCACAAATTAACAAAAATATCACCAATTAAAGTTTTATAATTTACCAAATAATAAAATGGAACCACAAAGGAGGACAAAATGGCTTCAAGTTATCAGAAGAGAGGACTAGTTTGGCAGATAATGGCGGGCCCCACAACAGAACGTGTATGTCTGCAGGCCACAGATCATTTGCCCAGTCTTTTAAAACGTACGGGCAACCCTAGTATTTAATTTTTTAAATATATCGATCCTTGTCAGCCGGCAATAGCAACACAAAGTACATCATGACAACTTGTTAGCGTTAGCAAAATAAGTTTAAATTCCGCATTTTTACAGTATAGCGGACGGAGGGGAAGGATTGTTTTCCCTATCGGCTCTAACATTTGTGGGCGTTCCCATTGTTGCCGACTGTATCTATGGAAGAAAGCTGACACCCTGTGTGAGAAGGTAGAGAGCACAGGAAAGTTGGAAATCCTGGCTGAGGTAAATGCTTTGAGGAGGACAGGTAAGGAAAAGCAGAGCTTGTATGATGATCTCTCAAAGAAACTGGATTCCAAGCAGGCAGATATGGAAAACAATTAATGTTAAATGATGACATTTGATGGTGTTCTTATATTCCAGTGGCCATTGGACTTGTCAAGTTATTGTTAATTCATTGACTGTGTTTGTGGAACTTGTATACAAAGAAAAATAGTTACTAAGAATTGGGACTAGGGGCCCATAGATTCAAATTATTATTATATTTAATTTCAGTTGAATTCAAAACATGTTGTGTTTCTGTATAAGGAAATGATGATAAACAAATTCACCTGGAACTTGATGATTTTGTCAATAATTTACAAGGAAGGAAAGTGCTTGAGAGCACGTAAGGGGTCCTTGAAAAGTCGCTGAATTTTGTTGGCTCTGGGCTGTATGAACCGGTGGCGGCTGGCGAACTGGCCATGGGGGAATCTCAAACCATCCCTTAAAAATAATGATTGGTCATGACCTGTTTTCAATCATTCATTTACATTACCATTACAGCAACTCCAAAAACTCTGAACATTATCAGGTTTGGTCAGTTTTTATTGTGAACTCTTACGCATTCAGTGTGATTTTTAGTGGCCAATTTATGTTCCTCTGCGGTAATCAGCAATTATTTAATCAACACATATCTAAGAGATTCTCGTGCGGAATTGAAATCCTTGTGCATGGAGGTTTATCAGTTTCACATGCGTTACAGCAGATTTCACCACTAGTAATTGCAAACTGATTATGACTCCGGACTTCTCATGCTTAGGGGTTGGAAGCAATGCATGTGTTTCATTATTGTTTAAATTGTTTGAACGAAATAATATCAATTGAAATGTCTTTATGCAATTCCATCGCTTCCAATGATCTTATTTCATTTAAATAATTTAAAAGATCATGAAACACATGCATTGCATGAAACACAAACAAAAGCATGAGCAGCGTGTTATGAGCACAGCTCAGTCGGTCACAACAAGACAGAAACACTGAATCTGAATCACTACATTTACTTTACTGAAATCCGAACAAAATCTCAGGGTATGGTCTGATTTAGGAACGAGCAAACATCGTGACGCCAAACTAGATGACGGTTGTGAAATACCATTATCAAGCATATAATGCATTTCAGCCTCCATCAGTTGTTTCTCAGGGTTGACTCTAAAATCTGTCTGATATTTGTGGGAGAATCCAAATCTAAGTCAAATGTGTATGCATAGGAACATCAAACACACAGAGAAAATGTTTTATTACGTCAATTAGCTCAGTATGCTCATTCTCTGACAAATGGCTCATTGGACCATCCAGGTTTGCCAGGAACCAAAAAAAAAGATAGCACTTGGTCCAACACTGGTAAATAATCATCCCCATAATCTACTGCCATGTGGTGAGGGAACTCTGACACTTTATTTTCCACACAAAGAAGATGCAGTCTGACAACAGTTCAAATTTTCCTGAAGCAGGAGTATAGTATGGTTTTAAAATTAATGACAGAACTGAGTTTGCTTCCTGTAATCCAGCTCCAATTACATAATTATAATCAGACACCTGTTTGACAACAGGATGTGGACCAAAAAATTTGGTCTGGAATGGAGATTTAACCACAAGCAGTAATGCCAGTGCCTGATCCCGAGCTAATTACATGTCGCTCTGCCAAACGATCATAACATTCAATTTTCTGTGTTGCCAACAGTTTCTCTAGTTACTTCAGCATTGAACAGTAAAGCCATTAACATAATCAGATTGGAGGCTCTGCACTCTCCCAATTGTCTCAAAAAACTGCAAGTGGACTCTGCAATGAATGACTAAACACCAGGTTATTAGGCTTTAACCCTAGGCCCCCCCAAACGAGCCCCCTGTAGTTACGGCTCAAATTGGTCACAAGACAAACACCAAATTGGATGGGCCAAAAATGACAGCTGTTTAATTATCCAAACGAAACAAATCAAAAGATGGCTGCCCAGTGAGATATGAAAGTCAGCATAATCAGTAGTTTGGAATGTGAATCTGGGGAAAGTACTGTGGTATGTGTTGGTTGCAAACAAAACAACGTGCATGAGGAAATGAAATGTCCTGCGATGCCAAGAGCTGACCAGTCTTAACCCCCTGGAACTTCTGAATACAGGTGTGCCAAGTTTGTTTAATTTCCACCTCAACTGGTACCTAATACAAAAGCAGATGACACAGGCCCAGAAAGAGGACCAGGGTCACAACTACTGATGACACCTGATGGAGAGTTTCTGTAATGGTAATTATATCCCCGAACACCGAATGGCGTTCCGGGGATATTATGTTTTTGGTCCGGCCGCCGCGCTACGCGATAACTTCAGTAATATTTCAATTACAAATTTCAAGTTTTGCACATAAGTAAGTATCATAAAGAGGAAGAACTGATTCAATTTTGGACAATTTATCTTCTCTAGATTGGCCACCAGGGGCCAAAAAGTGATTTACATGTTAACGCGATAACTGCAGTAATATTTCAATTAGAAATTCCAAGTTTTGCATATAAGTACGTATCATTAAGAGGAAGAACTGATTCGATTTTGGACAATTTACAATTGCTAGATTGGCCACCAGGGGCCAAAAACTAAAAAAAAAAATCACTGTTTTTATCATATCTCAGGAAAATATTTGTACGATTGACCTCAAATCAAGTGCAAATGAAAGGTCATGACCTGAGGATGTGTCCCACGATGACATTTTACCGGTTTGGTTCAAAATTTTGACACAAGGTGGAGCTTTATCACATAAAATTCATCATTTTTGCCAAATCTTTGGAACTGTTTCTCCAATTGACGTGAAACCATGTGCAACTACAAGGTCATGACCTCACAACATGTCACATGATGACATCATACCTGTATGGTTCAATGTTTTGCCACCAGGTGGTGCTTTGTGATGGAAAATTACCATTTCGGCCATATCTTCAGAACCATTTGACCGATTGACCTGAAATTAAGTTCAAATGAAAGTCTATTCAAGGTCTATTCAAGGATTGGGGAATTGGAGGATTGGGGGCGTTCGGGGATATACCCCCAGCTGTCGCCTCCAACGGCATAAACCTAGTTTAGTTTTGCAATTGCTAAGTGACAGTCAATACTGCAGCAGCTTTTACAAAACTCGGGCAGCACACAGTATAGCAACTTAATAATTGTGTGCAAAAATGACTTTATGCCAAAAGTAAATTCCACCAGAAACAGTTTAACCGCAACACTCACAGCACAATTACCTCAGAAACACTCAAATGGTAGCATTACAATAGACTCATTTTGACAATCTTTGAAAGTGTAGATGTCGGACTCATTTTTTGCATTGATATTTTGTTATTCTTAATGTTAGGATAAGTGCTCATTGCCTTATTTTACAATGAACAAAGTTCCCTTTATGAACTACTGACTGAACTTGAATTTACTACAGTACACTACAGGAAGTAATGGAAATGCAGCAGGAATAGCATAGCTGTTTATGTTCCACAAAGAAAACTCATTACAGGTTTTAACCAGAAGTTTCCATTTCAGGTTTTACCAGAACAATTTATTCCTCCTGGTCGCCTGCATTTGGCCACGTTTGTCGAGATCACAGCAAATATTTTCCCCTGCCAGACTCCGGCGAAAGAACGTCCACCATTGGCTGTCTTCCACCGGTGTGTCCTCACATGCTGCATTCATTGCAGTGACATTTGATCATTTCGATGGTGGTCGTACACTTTCAACCACCATGAAGAAAATTCCTCAATACGACTCAGGAATGGTGAATATGGTGGTAGAAAGATAGCCTGCATTGCAGGATGGGCAGTAAATCACTCAGTAACTGCACGGGACCTGTAAAATGCCACATTGTCCCATACAATTACAAAGTGCCTCACCTCACCCCTTTCCTCCTCTGGCTCAAGCCTGCCATGGAGCTCAAGAAATAAAGTCAGCTGCTGTATGTTATGACCTAATGAGTGGTCAGTGTAGCAGCAATCCCTGCGATGATTGCTGCACACATGGTGATATTGTTCCCTCGTTGGCCTGGAAAATCCTGAA
Organism: Gymnothorax reevesii; assembly: GCA_029721435.1. NCBI lineage: Eukaryota > Metazoa > Chordata > Actinopteri > Anguilliformes > Muraenidae > Gymnothorax > Gymnothorax reevesii. Next base: position 45,661,132 of record CM056592.1, read on the forward strand.
GGTGTGTCCTTTCATAGGTGGCAATGAAATTATCAAGAGAAAACACTTACGTTGGCCTCCAACTAGAGATGGGTATCACCTGTGGTTGGTCTCATTTGCATAAATTTTAATAAATGATATTTAACTTTTTATTTCCAGAACCATTTATTTTAGGATTTTACAGTTATAATTTCAATTGGGTGTTTGTAATTTGGCAAATTTCGGTCCACTTGAATTTGTAACATTTTGCAATACAATGCAACTATTTTAAAAACACTCTGTAAGCATTTTCAAAATTGGCTGCAGATGCATTTGGCTTTGCCTGTGTTTGCATTAGAATGAAAAAAGAATTAATGAATTTTGAAGCCTGATGTCATTGTAGTAAGTGTCAAACCAGTGTTTTTGTGTTAAAGCAAGTCATGAAACCAGTTTGGACTGCATAGACTTATGGCGAGCTAGAAATATGAAGAGTTTTGAAAAAGTTTCTTCAGTATTGATCAATTGTTGCTTCACAATTGAAAAAAACTGTAAATGCATGATTGAAAACAGATCATGACCAATCATTATTTTTATGGGATGAGTTTGAGTTTCCCCTTTTTCCAGTTCACCAGCTGCCACTGGTATGAACCCTACTCTGGGGATTGTAAGATTCAAATCAATAATTTGTTTATTTATTGTGAAAAATACATACTTCATTCTGTAAAATGCATTTGATTGATTTTCTCACTATTTAATCTGATTGAATCCAAGCCTTCATTTTCCACTTGAGTTCCTATGCCATAACCCAAAGGCCAACTCTGACATTCCAAGTGGCTGTTTTCTGGTTTAATGTTACAGGTGTTATGGCCCCAATTTGTTATTACATTTACAACATCCACAATAGCAAGGGATGACAGGCACAATTTTAAAACTTAAACACATTTAATTAACAAAGACAACTAACAACTAACTAATCTAATGACCAAGATTGATTAACAAGAAAAACAGAAATATTTACAGTCCCTTTTGGTTGGGTTCCTTGGTGATGTCCTGGTTGAGGAAAATGCTCTAACACAGGCAAAAATCCACTATAAGCTTCACAGGTCTTGAACAGAATGACAGGTCTGGTCACATGTATCCTTCTCCTTGCAATTTCTCCGACTACTTCACTGTCTCAATTCTTCTCCTTATATACTTTTTTTGCAGACCCCAGCCACATTTAGACCTCTTTTTTTTAATTTTATGGTGTTGTGAATTCAGTATTTATGCTTTGTTTTTGTATGTTTTCAGTTTCATGATGTTTAGAATTATTTGTTTCTTTGTGTTAGATTTACTTCTAGTGTGATTGTTCATGTTTCATGAATCCTTGTCTTTTGTCACTCGCTCCCTTGTGTGTCTAAGTGTGGTGTCTTGTTTCCATTCACAGTCTTTTCCCCTGTTTTTTCTGGTTGGGTACTTCCTGCTTCCTTCTTCCTGTGCTTATTAACTGTCTGCACCTGAGAATAGTTTAGCTGAGGCACTGGTGATTAGAAATGGGTAGGACTACACATTAGAGCAGAGTAGTTAGGCACTGTGATTAGTTAGTTTGAAGAAGCAGGGCACACCTACTTGTTCAATCTGTCCAATCACTTTCCTTTGCTGTTCTAGATTCTGCCTCCACTCAGCTGTCCTTCATTTCTTGGACTAAACACTCTAATCAGTTTGTTTATAAAGACCCCACTTTTCCGCTTGTCTTTGTTGATTCGTGACCGTTCCTTGCTCAGCCTGGTCGTTCCGTCTCTGCGCTTTTTCCTCAGTGTGTTTTTGCGATTATTGAGAGTTTTTGTCCTTTGTGATTTTCTGTACTCTAGTTATTGATTGCATTTCGTCGTGAGTGTGGTGAGTTTGAGAGTCTCCCGTTTCCCCAGTTCCCTTTATACTTTGACTGTTTAGTTAATTTCTGTGTCTCCCTCTTCCCTTCCAATTCCCCTTTCCCTTTTCCCCATTCCCTTAGGTTAGTTCCCCTTTGTTTCTGTATTCTGATGATGGGTAAGGGAGAGGAGGATGTGTAGATTGGGAGAGATGGATCTTAAGGCTGTTGGTCAATTAATAAAAAACCAAGAACGTTGTCCCGATGAAGAAGCAGAGTCCGATTGTTCGTGTCAAAAAGCAGGAAAGAGTTTATTACACAGCCGGTCGTGAGAACAGCGTGATGCAAAGTTCTAAAATTCCTTCATTTTGGAAGAAACTTTATACATGTTAACGTACAGACATTTGCATATGACTTCTATAATGTTATCAGAAGTTGTTGCTGATTGGTTCCAGGGTTTACACATTGATAAAAAGCAGTACTCTACAATTGGGCCTCTCCTGAACCATATGTGGGCATACAGAGCCTCCAATTAAAAGGTGTTGTGCCTATTGCCCTGTTGGGACTGAAGACAAACGGAGCTCCCAGCTGGGAGTGGCAAATAGGCGATGTGTCCTTTCAGGACCTCATGGCTTCTCTATCACCTAATGCACATTCATGACCCACTGACTAAACCGTCTGGCTCACCTCATATTGCCAACACCCAAAAATTCTGTTTCCCAACAAGGCCATAGTGGTTAGCACTGTTGCCTCACAGCAAGGAGGTCGTGGGTTCAATTCCGGCCTGGGGCCTTTCTGTGAGGGGTTTGCATGTTTTCTCCGAGTACTCTGGTTTCCCCCACTCACAAAAACATGCATCATAGGAACACTCCAACCAGTACCCCTGACTAAGGAACTGGCTTTAGAACGGGAGTCCCCAGGCGCTGCTCTGTAGCTGCCCAGTGCTCCTAACTATAGGATGGGTCAAATGCAGAGGACAAATTACCCCACGGGGTTCAATAGTGTATCTTATTACACCAATGTATATTGATAGCCCCTACCCCCAAAAAAGAAAACACTGAGCAACTGTGCTGTAACTTTAGGTTCCTAAAAAGGGCAGGTGGACCACATGTAAAAATATCATAATTCTTATTTCCTAGTCATCGATTAAGGATGTGAATCACACAATATGAAAACCCAAATTTATGCTCAACAAGCAGTCCTTGTGCTCCTGCGGTGCTTGAACCCATAATTATATTCATCCATCGTCGATACCATTGCTTCCGCACTAGGGTCACAGTTGAGCTGGATATTATCCCAGTTGACTATGGGCAAAAGGGAGGGACACACCATTGACAGCTTGCCAGTCCATCGCAGGACGCACACATCATTCACTCAACCACTGATGCCTGCAGGAAATTTAGACTCTCCAGTTACCCTGACATGCATGATGTTGGGCTATGGGAGGAAACTACAGTGCCCAGGGGAAACCACACAAACAAGAGGAGAACATGCAGACTCCACACAGAAAGGCCCCAGGCCAGATGTGATTATTAAATAGTGATAATTTAAATTCATCTCAAATATAATGCAGTAGACCGCTGAAATAACAGACTTTTTTTTTTAATGGATGCATTAAAGAAAAAAATACATCCATAAATGATGGATGTCTTTCGTTGCACAAGATATCTTCGAGAAAATTAATTTTCCACCATGAATGAAAGCGGGCCGTGACTGACTTTGAGGTTGGGTCAAAGGAGGGAAGGATATGAAAATAAATTAAAATGAGCACAAGTTGGCTAGAAGAACTTAAAATTTGGTTAGAACCACTTTGTGTGTTTGCGAGTAGCATGAAGAGCAAAAAGTCTGAACACATTCATTTTAATGTCCACAATTTCAATTTACACTGCAACATAAAGTCTGCAAAAACTCATTTAAATGGTGACATTGCATGATGAAACAGACTTTTGTTCATTTTTCTCAGTAAAAACAAAGCCAAAAAAACATTTGACTCACACATCTGCTGGGTTTTACTTCCAGTCTTTTCACTGTGCAAAGATGCCGTTTCTGTGCATCATTGCAGTTTACACGGTTAAACTTTATGTATTTATTCCTCCAGCTGCGAACAAAATGTTGGTAAAAGAGAATTTGAAAATCATGCAATCAAGGGAAAATTAGGGCTTAAAGAGTTAAAGCCCATGGAGGCAGTTTGTTATTTGATAGCTTTAGTCCCGCCCACTTCCCAGAGGTACATTTTTTCCTGCCATGACCCCATTTACCCCAAAGGTACACTCCCTATCTTCACTGTCAAGAGAGACTGTCACATTGTTGCTGTGCTGTGATTCTGTTGTCGACTCTCTTCTTTCCTTCTGTTTGTCAATTTACAAAACCTGTGCTTTGCTGCTTCTGCTGCGAGTAAAAACTAATCTCTCACTTCCCTCCTTCCTCTTTGACAAAGACGGGAAAATACCATCTACATCCATCGTCTCTCCTTGCCTCGCTCTCTTATTTCTTTCTCTCGCTTGTTCTCTCCCCCTCTCATTTGTTCATTTCAAAAGGAGCTATGCTGGAGGGGCTTTTACCGCAGATGACCTCACCCTTGACTCTTCTGGGGGTGGTGCTGCTTCTGTTCCTGCTCTACCTGCATTCCTCCAACCCTGAGATGGGTAAAGACCCACCAGGACCCAGACCCCTTCCTCTCCTTGGAAACCTGCTCCAACTGGATCTCAAAAAAGTTCATGTGTCTCTCTGTGAGGTGAGTATAAAAAAATACCAACAAGAAATATATTACAAATAATAATAGAGCCATAGTAACGACTTCAAATAATAGTAATAAGAGGCATTGGTGTGTAATGTTTAATTATTACTGAATAATTCATTATAAATAAAGATTTACTCTCCTACCCAAGAATATGTACAGTTACCAGGTTTAATAATAAATACTGCATTTGTTTTTGTCGTATATATGAAAATGTAAAATGCATTTTACATTAATAGCTGTTATGACTAAATAATATATAATAGCACTGTTTTAAAGAATTAGTTTCTCTTTCAAAACTAAGAAATCTTGAAGCTCCTAGAATTTACTGCTTGGGGATGGTCTGTAACCAAACCAGAAGTTTGCGTTTTCAAAGGCAATTTCAAGACCTGTTTTCAAAGAACATCCTGACCACACTGATTGGGGAAAAATTTAGGCAGCAAAATGGTACATTGGATCATTTCACAGATTAAATGCCATTCATACTGACTCAATGTATTTTCTATCTCACCAGCTGTCAAAGAAATATGGATCAGTGTTTACTGTATACTTGGGCCCAAAAAAGGTGGTTGTCCTGGCAGGCTACAAGACTGTCAAGCAGGCGTTGGTCAACAATGCGGAAGAGTTTGGAGACCGAGAGGTTTTACCCTTATTTACTGATATGTCAAAAGGGCATGGTATGTAACCCAGTTCAAACCAGGACATCTCATAACTTGTTCATCTACTCTGGGCTTCCCTGTCCTGTTTCTGGAAATATTTCATCTCTTAGATGACTTGATCTTTCTATCTTTTGTCGCTAGCCAGTCAGGCTTCTGACAGAAAAAGTCACTGGTCCGCAGAAGATTTTACTAGCCCGACTGATAAAGACTAGAATATCACGTGACATTTAATGGCTCTGGAAAAAACTTTATTTAAACACTTTATATAAATAAATAAAGAATTCAAATCAATTATAAATAGTATGAGTTTAGCCCCTTAAACCCAAACGTTACGGTCTTTACACAACGGGTCAGTCACAATCAGGATGCCCCATGGCATGTCACTGTCATGAGAATTATTTCTCTGCCCCAAAAACCTGAAAACACTGCACACACATTTGTGTTACTAACCACCGAATTTCAGGTGCAAACCTTTTGTAAGTTTTGGAGAAATCAACATTTAAACATATGCCAGTCAGGGCGTATATTGTATGTCACGGACACGACCATAAATTAATCGTCTTGTTTCACTAGATTTCTAACATGTTGTGCTCCTTTGATAAAAAAAAAACGTTGTTCAAGAACATTCTTATACACATGGTATATTAATGGATGTATACAGACATGGGAACTAAACTGACCGCAGGTATCCTTCGTATCACGGACACTACATGCATAATGTCCGTGACAGATGGTTATTCCTTACTATAAGGAATGGTATAAGATTGAGCTACATTTATGACCAAAAGGTGTCTTATCATCTAGCTTGACACAGTGGGCTCTAATTTCGTAGACCAGGCGTAGGCGCGGTGCAGGCGCAGCGCATGGGGGGTGCGCCGCGCCAACGGGGTGTGTCCAGGCGTATGTGGCAATTTCGTGCCCGGCGTAGCCTGGCGCAAGAACTCCTCTGTCCCGCCTCTGCCCCTCCTTCCAGCGCAAGTTGGCAAAGAAGGCGTGTTTGGGTATAACACAGCCGAGTCAAATCTTCACCAGTCAAATGAGCTCCTCACCTCACCTTTAATGTGTTAGTATATAGAAGGCGACCCAGCCGAGTCAATTCTTGCTCACTGTCAAGAGAAACGATGGATAGCGTGTTCCCATGAATTACAAACTGTTGCTGCTTTAAATTTTGGGATTAACATGCATGGACAACAATGCAAGATACGTGACACATTTATTTTTAATATGCGATCTTAACTCAGTACGAGATCATAGCAATCAGGCTGCATTCCTTTTCCCCACTGAAGACGATAAAACCGAAGTGACAATAATAGTAGCCTTGTATTAAGCCGCTTGCACACTGGACGCGCAACGAATTTTTCGCTCGACAGATTGCGTCTTGTGCCCGAAAGTCTGACAGGGTTTTAGTAAATCTCCGTGTCCGACAGTCTATTATTGTTTTTAATTTCTTCAAATCTGCTGACTCTTGTCGATATTAAACGTGAATGTTTTGATAAGAGGGCTCAGTTCTTTAAGATGAGTACCGAGAATTTCAATCAATGTTTCTGTTTAAGCTCTGCTCAGCGAGTCGACACTGGCATGGGACAATGTACAATGCCTCCGTGTCTGACAGCTAAAAAAAAAAAAAAAAGAGGACGATTAGAACAGATTGATACCGAAATAAAGAATAAAAAGAAACATTTTAACAACAGAACATCCAATGAACACTGGGATTTATTTTCAGCGGGTCATCTTTGTTGGATATCCCGTTATAAATCTGTTCTCATTTCAATAGCCTACTTTTACTTTTTGCTGGCTGGTGGACATGGAGTATTTTGCATTTCGTGTCGGACAGTCTTAATCGTGCATGCGATAATTTCTTCACACTGTCAATGGTTATGGAATTGATTTGCTCACGCACTGTTTTATCTCAGCTGTGGAAATAAAGCGTGAATCTGTTCGGTCCATCTGACTAATTTTCAAAAGAAAGACCGAAAAAAGACTGCTGGCTATCTTCAACGGAAGAAAACAGAAGAATAGGCTAAAAAGACCAAGAAAAGTCGATAGCTATCAATTTGCATTCTGTGAAGGTCGAACACAAAAATGGCCAAGTTTCCACGTCTAATAATTCCTGGAATACTCGGAAAAATTAGAACTTTTATGACTTTCGGACACGGAGCTATATTAAAACCCTGTCCAACTATTGCGTCTTTGCATTGACTTTGTCTGTAATCAGTCGGTTTCGCGTCCAGTGTGCAAGCGGCTTTAATGAGCATAGAACGCAAGCATTCGATATATATATCTATATATATATACAGTTTGTGGTTGGCTGAGAAAGATGTGAAGTCGTTAGTTTGCATCACAGATTCAGCTGCGTTGATTAAGCCCGGTCAAGTTTCCATTACGCGTGGCAACCGCCTTTAATCTGACATCAGGACAATCGATATAGATACAATAATTTATGTCCTTATTCAGATAGTTACATTAAATCGTGCTTCCTGTAATTATTTCTTGCATTGAAATGTGCCTGACATTCTGTAAAACTGCCTGTGAGATTTCGGTGACGTGTGCGCTCTCTGCGCCGGTCAGCCAAATTACCACTGCACGGAAATTAAACCAGGTTGGAGTTGGCGAGTTTTCTGCGCAACTCCAGCGGAGACTTTTTCTACGAAATTGTCACTGCGTCTTCATGAATATGTGACACCTCTCCCTACTACGCCGCCACACCCATCTCGGCGCACCTTGGTCTACCGAAGGCTGCGCGCCTCACGAAATTACCACTACGCGGGCTGCGCCCTACGAAATTACCACTGCGCGGGCTGCGCTTCGCTACGCCACCTGCGCTGCGCCAGGAAATTAGAGCCCAATGTGATAACCCCTTGGCATAAATGCTGTTGGCTCTATATGGAGATAAGAACACGGCATGGACACTACAAGTTTTTTGGTGGATCAACTGTATTCCAGCTTGAATGGTTGTGATGAAAACACATGTATTATGCGCATACAAAGCTCACTATACCAAAAATGCCAATCCTTTGGTAATCAAAATGAGACATGATCTTGTTGTATAAGGTAGTTTAAACAACACTGGGTAATAATACAGGGATACATGTTGAAATAGGTGAAATTCTACAAAATGCTCAATTTTAATAAATGCATGCCACTTCGGATATTTGCACATACAAAAAACAATATATAGTTACAAATAAATGTTCAAGCTGTAGCAGGTTTACCACACAAAACAAAGAATAAACACACAAAAATAAGCATTGACACCTCGTTACTCGTCATAACGCTAAAATTCCAGATTGCAGGGCACCTTCACCAGATCCACGCTTTCATCCAAAAATTTCAAGCATCAAGTATCAATGCACCATTGTGGCGTCCACAAATAGTATAACCCAAAACTACTTGTAATATGCTATTTACATCTTAAATAGTCTTGTTATAAGCAGTGTTGTGCATGAATGGGAAAAAAGAACCACGTTCATGAACTCGTTCATTATTTTGACGAACGATGAACTGATCGCACGCACCTGCCGAAAACGAACAATTCCCTGAACGAGTTCATTTTGGTAAGGAATAACCGGCGTTCAATATTGTTGCCAAAAATACTTTTCCCAGTAGCCTTGTGATGACGCCATCTGTCTGTACTCTGTCCAATGACTGTATGTGGAACTGGAGAGGCTGCGGCTTCCTTCTACGAGCGCAGTTAAAGAAACCAATATGGCGTGAAGTGCACCGCACTTCTGAATTTCCCATGGAGACTATAATGGAGAAATTCCTGCTATTTTCTGCCAAACTAAGAGGTCTTCCGAAACAATTGCAACATGGTTGTGATCTAAAAACATAAGAATAAAAATTAATGCGCAATTTCACATGACACTGTTTGAGACGTCGAGCATATAACACGTGTTAATCATAGGAAGCGCAACACTTACTAGCCACTTGTCTAGCTGGCGTGTTAGGTAATTGGGTCGCTGAAGACTGCTGTGATCGCAAACTTTATCTGTAATTTAGCTTGCTAGATAAACTTAGTTGGCACAATAAACCTAGGTTACTTACGAAGGGTGATGGCCAGCTAGCTCTCATGCCCATGTAATATTAGCCAAGTTGCATATATACATATAATTAGCCATAGCGAATAACCTGGCAGAAACGTTTGTGTAACGTGTTAATTCCGGATGAATAGTGCAAATAGCAGCATCCTTATCAGGCATCTGCCTATCAAGGGACTATTAAGTGAGCAAGCTGTGAGTTTTGTTTTTAATTATTACGATAACGCAATCCTAGCTTAGGCAGTTGACCAAATGATGATTGCCAGCGAAGATGGCGTTTCGGCATACTGCTCGGGTGTCAGTTCCGTGAAATGAAAACATAGCTCAGTAACCATGGGAGTTCAAACTGCTACCTACAGCAATGTTCTTGCAGACTACTCACTAATGCTATGCGAGGGACCAATCAGAATGAGATGTGTCATATTGACCTACCAATGGATTAACCGTTGACTAAAACAAGCTCTTGTTACTTCATTCTCGAAAAATGTCAAGCAAAATTGCACCTTGATTCTTTTTTTATTATGTAATCCAATACGCAGGAAAGATTTACAATCGTATACCTTTTAAATAACAAAATAATAGCAGGGTTTTTTCCATTATAGTCAACTGGAAATTCAGAGGTGCAGTGCACTTGACACCTTCTACTCAGTGTTTTTGCCTTCAGTAACATTGTTGGCCTTGGCTTTTGTTTTTGAACTGCATTGGAATGTGATTCGTGCAGTTGTAATGCAGGACAATTGCATATACAGAAACTTTGCTGGACCTTACTTTGAGAATGTAGTTTGAATCGACTGACATTTTTTTTAGTACTATAACTTGTTAAATAAAAGCTGTGATTCCATTTTTGGACATTGTGGCAATGATTGAGAGCTGGGGATGAATAGATGAGAAGAGACTCTAATGAAGAGAAAAAATGCTTGGATGAGTGCGTTAAAAATGCATTTTTACTTAATTTGTGCTATGCAAACAAAAGATACCTCAAATGAAAGAGGAAAGTCCACAGAATCCAACGATATAAAAGCCTTGTCATTTTAAACCGACACCACACTCAAAGAGCAGCAGGCATAAACTTTACAGTCTACAAAGATGAGCAAAAAAATTTCTTACCTTTTGATATTTTGTAATAAAAAACTGTTCGAGGGTAAATCTGCACTTGCTATTGTTAGCCCAATGTGCCTGTGTTTATAACGAAATTAGATCTTATTTTATTTATTTATTTTATTTCACCCTTATTTAACCAGGGAAGTCCCATTGAGATTGAAATCTCTTTTTCAAGGGAGCCCTGGGGGAATAGGTGGGGAGGGACAGAGGTATTGCACAGCCAATTAGATCAGGGGATGATTAGGCAGCAGATCGAAAGAGCCAAGTTGGGACTTTAGCCATGACACCGGGGAACCCCCTACTCTTAACGAAGAGTGTCATGGGATCTTTAATGACCACTGTGAGTCAGGACCTCGGTTTAACGTCTCATCCGAAAGACGGCGTCTTCTTCAGTACAGTGTCCCCATTACTGCACTGGGGCATTGGGGTTTATTCCACCAGTGGGAAGATCGCCACCTACTGGCCCACCAACACCTCTTCCAGCAGCAACCTGGTTTTCCTCAGTGGTCTCCCATCCAAGTACTGACCAAGCCCACACCTGCTTAGCTTCAGCCACACGGCTGAAGCAGATCGAATTGTGGTATGGCTGCTGGCAATCTGCCAGTCTCCATGCATGTTTTTTTTTTCGTGGCATTGCTTCAAAGATCTCAGCTCCTTAGCATTCAGCTTGCTTGTAATGTATTTTCCTCACTGTGATTGGCTTGAGATGCTGTCATTAAGACTGTGCCAGGAGCCATTTGATTCTATGTGTTCTTATGTTTCCAACGAGCTCTAAAATACCTTAATCGCACAAGCCTAGCCTGAGCTTGAGCCTTGCGTTTGTTCCCAGTGCGACGAACCGAGTCCATGGGCCATTCACATGTACTTGAATAGCGCAACAATATAAACGCTTAACTGGTTTGTTTGTGGTATTTTCCTAAGATTATACGTTAATTTTTCAACACTCGTTTAAAGAAGTCGTTTTCTAACAGAATCTTTGCACCATTCCGCCTGACTACTGAGAGAACGGCAGTAAAGTACGCGTTTTCTTGCTGGGGTGCAGCAACCCATTTTTGGGGGGGTATGCAATGACAACAACAAACCCCCCCCCCCAACAACTGCACCCATTGTTCTCCACTTAATTTTTCAATGACCGGATGGCAGATGGCATTCTTTTGCGAGCGGCTGCTGCATGTTTCAAGTTGCTGACACGGAAGGGGGGAAGGAGACGCGGTTCATTTCATTGAGTGGGGGGGGGGACATGCGTGGGGGTGAGGGATGCGTTTTATTTTGTTGATATTGCGCACTGAATCGGGCATGATCCTGTTCTCCTTAAATTCCATAATCTTGTAAATATCATAATATTGTATCTTCATCCAAGATTCATACTTTGCATAGCGCCATGTATCATGCAATGCATAGGTTGCATATCCACTTTTTGTGCCACTGTTTTCTTGATTCATTTTTATACAGGTCATTTTACACTGGATGTCTAGTCAACTGATGTAATGTAGTGGTTTAGATTTTAGATGAAGTGCTGCACCTCAGACCGCCAGAGTTCAATTCCTGGGAGGTATGAACTTACTATGGCAATTGCAGCTTTTTTCTTGTATAAATAATTTCCTGGGGTTTTTTGTTCTTTGTACTTCTATTTTATTTTATTTTTTTAATTTGGCATTTCCAATCCCACCCGAATCTGGAATGCCTAATTGAGGAGCTATGCACAAGACTTGCTCATATGCGACCCCTTGCTGCCAACTCAGGAGAGTATAGACAGTTTGCGCCTTTTCTCCTAAGCACACACCTGTCACCCTGCTGTTTCTTACACATTCATTGGTTGAATCCTTGCAAGTTCAGAACAAGGGCGGAGGATACATTAACATGAATAAGCTTAGATTCTTCCTGACGAGCGCCCAGCTGGACAGCAGGAGGCCCTTAAGCAACAAACGAAGAATAAACGGCATTTGACCCATCCTATAGTTAGGAGCAGCAGGCAGCCACAGAGCAGCGCCCGGGAACCAACTCTAGTTCCTTGGTCAGGGGTACTGGTTTGAGTGTTTCTATAATACATGTGTTTGTGGGTGGGGGAAACCAGAGCAAACCCATGCGAACACAGGAAGAACAGGCCCCAGGTCAGATTTGAACCCACGCCCTTCTTGCTGTGAGGCAGCAGTGCTAACCACAGTGCCAACATGCCACCCGTACTGTGCCACTGTGCCATTGTGCCGGGTCTTCCCGGCAGACCCTTCCCAATTTGCATCCCTGTAGCCCAATGGCCAATTGTGCGCTACTCTGAAAAAGCTGCCGACTACTGCCGGATGGTATAGTTGGGCTTGCACCCGCGCTGTGATAGTCACCTCTGATTCGCAATGCGATGCTTATTTATTAAGCTTTGACAGAAGTCAGGAAACGATCGCACAGGTGGCAAGACACCTATTGTGAGGCAATCATCCCACAACATGTAGACAATTGAACAATGGAAAGAAAAAAAATGGTAATAATAAAATAAGACAGTGTACCAGTGAGTGTAAGTAAGATCAGGGGGACAGACGGCAACGTGAACAATGACATTTGCCAACCCATGTACAGGAATCGTCAGAAGAAAAATAGTTGTTTTCTTTATAGTTGAACTTTTCTTTATAAAAATGAATTGGCTTTGATTTAAAAGCAGCTGTAGTATCAGAAATTTGATAGAGGTGACTGGCATTTCACAAATAAAATAATCTGTTAAAATAAGAATGGCAAAAAGTTTCAGTCCTAAATTTTGGAATTTTCATTAAAATGTGTCTTCATTTGAAACGAAATGGTTGTAGTTAATGTCATATTCCCCCTTCAAGCATTTGAATACACAATCAAATATATCACGTCTGTAGCCCAGCGGTAAAAGATCAAGCTTCATTAGTCGGGCTTTGTAACCAAGAATGTACTTAGTGGCTCTCCGTTGCACACCTTCAATATGAAGGAGAGATTTTTTCTACGAAACGGCCCAAGATTGGGTGGAGTATTCTAAAAGTGGTCGTATAAGCGAAATATACAGTTTTCGTTTTGTTTGAACTGAACATGTATGACCGCAAGTTCTTTGAATTAATCCAAGCATGCGATTTGCGTTACTGACCAAAACATTTGCATGTGCTTCAAATGATAAATTTGATGACACCACAATCCCAAGATCACGCATGCAGTCGACTTTTTCAATTAAATTACCATTCATTGTGTAATGGTGAAGAATGGGAATTTGCTTCCTTGTAACGCTCAATAGTTTACATTTACCAGCGTTAAATCTCATGTCCCATTTACGACTCAAATGCAAAATGTTTTCTAGGTTGCACTGCAGGTGTGAACAGTCTTGCGTGTTTCTGATCTCTCTTATGCATTTAGAATCATCAGCAAACAAGGCAACCCTAGTCTCAGGACTTATACAGTCTGGCATGTTGTCAATATACAGCAGAAACATCAAAGGGCCTAAAATTGATCCTTGTGGAACCCCTGATTTAACGGGAGACCAGGATGATAGGGCACCGTCGACAGCAACTCTTTGTTTTTACGATTGGAGAGATACGACGTAAACCACTTTAAAAGATTACCATGAAATCCATATGTCTGGAGTTTATATAAAAGTAAGTCATGGGGGACGGAGTCGAAAGCAGATGAACTGTCTAGATATAAAATATCAATTTGTCCGGACTGATTCAAGAATTTGCCAACTTCATGAAATACCTGGATTTACTGAGTTTTTGTCGAATGACCCTTAACAAAATGTAACGTAAAATGTAAAACAGGCACTACATGAGGATAAACAAAATTAAGTATGCACCTTTCAAGCACCTTGCTACAAATGCATAATAACGATACCGGTCGATAATTACTCACATTTTCTTTTTCAGATTTTTTATGGACTGGAATAACATTTGCTCTTAGCCAATCAAGAGGTAATTCTCCAGTTTGAAGAGATTTGTTAAAAAGACTACAAAGTGACGGAGCCAATTCACGAGCACATTCTTTTAAAATCCGAGCTGGTATCCCGTCCGGCCCATATGCTTTATTTGTATCAAGGTTAATCAAAACTGATTCAACATCATGGACAGTAATCCTTAAATCACCCAAATGAACATGTTTGAAGACTGTTATATCCGGGTATGTTCATTCTTGAGGCTAAGGGGTAAATAGGGATTGAAAATACTCGTTGAACAGACGAGCCTTTGAGCTCGGATCGGAGGTAGTTTAATCTCCATAAGCAAAAAGACTGGGGACACTTTTTGTCTTTGTTTTACTCCTGAAAAATCCCCAGAAACGCTTTGATGTTTTGGCAAGAGAATCACTGAGAACATCCAAATACTGATTGTACTTGAAAGTACATGCATTTTTTTAATTTATTCCTTAGTTTGCGAAATTTCGCCCACAGCTTTAACCGAGTGAGTTATTCGACAGCTATTCACTATTTTTTTTTTTTTTTTACAATACCTTTGTATTTATAATTTTATTTCTTTGCTTTTTTTAAAGTAAGTCTACTCCAGTGGAGTCAAACTTCATTTTCTTTGTATGTATTATCTTTGAATGGGAAATTGTACAGGCTACAGGGCTGGAAAAATAATTATAAAAAATATTTTAAAATTCTAAAAACATGTTTGTATTTGGATGGAATGTATGCCTGTAGTGAAATATGAGTGAAATTAAATGAGTTTTACAGTTTGGTATCAGGGAAATATGATACGGCACACAGTGTGAGCTTGGAGAGGCCACCTAGGCATTCCCAAACTAAAACCTCTCTAATTTTGCTCTGATTTACTTGGTTGGAATAAACTTTGGCACAGATAATGGTGAGATTCTGTACTGTAATTTTTTGGGGGTTTCAGACTGCAACTGAATAACTGTACGACAAATAAAAGTAAAAATTTGTTTGGTGCAAAATAGATGTTTTGTTTAGGTGGCATTCCATCTTCATTTACTCTGACTCAGTGACATATACACTGATTTTTGCACCATGACAAAAATCCCCAAGGTGTTACCTTTATTATGACACCAAGATTATTCAAATCGACCATTTTGTTGCAGAGATATAGTCATTTCATTTGGGCATGTCATTTTCAAGCCAGAGGCTCAGGGCTTAAGGGGTTAAATATGACAGATTATTTCATACATCTTGCGTTCATACTCTGCCCAGCCAAAAGAAGGTCACCACCTGGATTTAACTAAGCAAAAGGTAAAAGCCTTTCATTGAATAATTACTGCAGTTATTAATATGTTTCAACTGGCAACAAGTTATTTAACTCTAACTGATCCAGTTTGTACCTTCTCATTTCTTAAACAGCCATGTCAGATTATATTCTTTGGTCGTGGAAAAGATGTCACTCTGTTTCAGAAAGTCAAATTATTCGCCTCCATCAAGCAAACAAGAATTTTCAAGAACTGCAGTTAAGAATTATTGTGACTCTGCCATCCTATTTCCATCTGTGAGAAAAATTACAGTTTATATAGTTGTGATTGTCAAATGGCAAGCAGAATGACAGAAAGCGCAACATTAAATCACAGATAACAATTTAAAATTTTAGTGCCCGATATTCTCAAATCAATGGTGTTGACCTTAGGAGAAGGCAGAAGTGACGCAACAGCGAGAGTTTCCCTGCACGGCTCCCCTTACATCCAACTTTAGTGGATGTAAACAAAAGAATTTTTTAGCCTGTACAAAATACCTTGGGGGTGTCTGATTTTCACTCTTTAAGAAGAAATCAGGTCAGTACATGTATTTGTTATTTAGCTGATTTGAATTTCTGTTGTTTGGTATTTTCCCTGGAGCCCATAGAGTTAGATGCAGGAATCCCAGCTACACCTGCATACCGGGAGGAGTGGGTGTACTAAACTCGAAAGGAACCAATTTCCATCGCAGCTTTCGTGACCGTGTGGCGCGCACACTGACAATCACAAAATATTTGTTAGTTCTAAAGCAAGAGATGACAATTAAGACGACCGAGATGCTACTTTTTAACATACAATTCATCATTGTTCAGTCGCGTCACATCGACAGCTATGCCAGAATGCCGGTGTTCTGCCAAATTTTACTCCCTTGTCAAAAAATGCTACCGTAATGCAAAGCGATCTTAAAGTCTTTGTTTACGCCCTGATATTGCAACATGAATCAGTTTACTGTAGTAACTTTGTCATTTGTTAGCTTCTTATAACATACGCAGATTTTATAACGAGATGGATAAGTTTGTTCAAAGATATATGCCTACATACGCCATTATCATCTAATTTCCGCATTTTCGGGAAAACCCAGCGAGTACATGCAAATATATGTATGCTTACAGGTCAAAATGCGCCCTGAAACTAAATCTATTTTTATGATTTTTGAAGATTCATAAGATATGATCGAGGAAACAGCCCGAGATTTTAGGTTTGCGCAAGCGCAGAACCGCGAGGTAGCATATTTTGATAGGTAGCAAAATTTGTCAGAACACCGGCTAGGACCAGCAACAGCTTAGTCACTGTCACTCTTGGTGTTTTCATTGTCACCTGACGCATACGGCTTGTACAAATGCAGTAAGTTTCCCACCATTTCCTCCATGCTCGCATTTCCATCGATGTCTGAATGATCCATTTTATCTGAACTTTCTGTCACTGACGAAACCGAACTTTTTTTCTTTGCCATAGTTATAGTCACCACTGGTTGTGTTGGCACGGAGTTCTTGCTGTGACTTCGTTGCAAAAAGTCGCCCTGTGCTGGGGGTTGAAGGTCGGCTACCTAATTTTAAAAATAAAATTCTACTGTTCTGAATTACCTTTTTGATATTCTATTGTTGTCTTTGCAATATCTTTAGCGTAACCATTTGAAAGATTCAGTTATTCGACCACTTGGAAACGCGTGACAGATTCACTTTAAATTTGCTTTTAATTGCTATCACAACTTATTTCCCCCGAGACGATGGCCATTAGCATATTTTATTAGTATAATTATTCAAGAGGGCAGAAAAGAGACATAACAATACTTGAATGAGTAGGAAAATGATGTTGATCAAAAGGAATGGGCACTTCTGACATTGCTTGTCTAAAACCCATTGCAAAATCTGGAGTGCCTACTATATATTAGCCAGCCCCTTCACAAAACCCAAAAGGAATATGCTGCAAGTAAAAGACGCAGAATTCGCATCTTGCTCACTCTCTGCAAAGACACTGTGCCAAAGATCGAACAATTGACAATGCCAATGATCAGCAGAGAGTAGTGAACTCTAAATAGCCACCTAACTAACATTGCATTTCATGCGTCAGAAAATGCTGTAGATGATTCATCCGATATGGCTAGTTAATACTGGAGCATTAAATATGTAGCTACAGAACCAAGTGTATGCGGTAAGTAAATCCGTTCTGGCGTCGTGCCTCAGCAGAGAGCATTCTGGATATTGGTGAGTGCCTCTTAAGTGCACATTTTCATGCATAAGTTAATTTGCATGTGAATGAAGAACCTCTCCAAAAACACAATATTTCTTTGTAAGCAAGTTAAATAGGGGGTGAGTTGTATAGCTATTTCACTTTAATTGCTGTTTCTTCCCCGCTACGGTGTGTCATCATTCAGTAACTCCTGGTAATCAGAATCCTTAGGCTATATGTAGTAAAAATTGAAGTTACGACCAGCTCTATCTTATTATTTTGCTTTGTGCTGGCTAATGATAGCCACGATTGAGTTACTTTTTCTCCGAATCCATATGTGTTTGTGCTTCTGTCAATACATGTACGTAGCAAGGCCATACATCTCAGCTCAGCCCTTTCATGGGCATCAGGTGCAAAATTATGTTTACTGCCCTGAAGGAACACAAGAAATTTTTGCATGCATTTGCTATCATGAGCAAGCGGTTTTAACTGTGGAAAGTTAATTAAGCCCTGAGCCTCTGGCTCGAAAAGGACATGCCCAAATTGAAATGAGTATATCTCTACAACAGTGCTTCCCAAACCTTTCCTGGAGGTCCACCTGTCCTGCATGTTTTAAATCTCTTCCTGCTCCAGCACTGGTGATTCAAATGATCAGTTTGTCATCAATCAGCTTTAGGGGGTGATTAACGAGCTGATCATGTGAATCACCTGTGCTGGAGCAGGGAGAGATCTAACGCATGCAGGACAGATGGTCCTCCAGGAGAGGTTTGGGAAACACTGCTCTACAACTACTTAGTCCATTCGAATAATCTTGGTGTCATAATCAAGGTTACACTTTGGGGATTCTTGTTATAATAAATAACTGAGTAAAAATCAGTATATGTCACTGAGTCATCAGAAATGAAGATGGAACACAGCATAAATTAAAGATTTGTATTTCCGCCCCACAAAATTTTACTTTTATCCCTTTTGCATTGATCAGGTTGCAGTTTGAAACCTATAAAAATTACAGCACAGAATCTCACTATTATCTGTGCCAAATTTTATTCAAAAGATGTAAATCAGAGCAAAATTAGAGAGGTTTTTGTTATGAAAAGTCCAGGTGGCGTCTCCAAATTGGCAATTTTGGCACCTTTTTGGACACTGTGTGCCATTGGAGGCTTCTGAGCTCCCAAACTGAAAAACGAATTTAATTTCACTTATTTGTCACTACAGGAATACATTCCATCTAATTCGAACAATTTAAATATTTTTTATTTTTTTGAAATGATTTTTTATTGCTACCTGTCCTGCGTACATTTTCCCAGTAAAAGAAAATACTTACAAAGGAAATTAAGTTTGACTCCACTGGAGCAGATTTATTTTCAATAAAAGTATTTTTGCTCAGCACTGTAGACTGTAAAGTGTGTAATGTGTCTGCTGTTCTTTGAGTGTGGTGTCAGTTTAACATGACAAGGCTTATATCATTGGATTCTGCGGACTTTCCTCTTTCATTTGATGTATAATTTGTATGCCTGGCACTTCAGTAGAAATGCAAGTGATTGAGCGCTGATATTATTTTATCCTGTTTAGCAACATGCTTATTTACTTGCTTGGTGCTTGAATTGTGTTTGAGATAAAAATGATCATCATGAGCTTTTTGCTGAGTTTCTTCCCGTCATGTGGATAAGCTCCATGACGGCATTGCTGTTGGGAAACATACCTTATTTAAGATGTTTAATGATCGCCCCTGGTACTAGGGGCGTTCGGGCTTAAGAGGGTAATATGATGTGTATAAATAAATAAACTGATAAATTGTTTATTACTTGTTAAAGTTTTGGGAAATGTTTTTTGGGCAGTTTTTTTAATACAGTTGGGTGGATTTTGAACCCGTTTTATGCAGGAAATCAGTCAAGCAATCTGGGAACACTACGTAAGAAATGAAGATTAAAAAGTTTCAATTTCTGACATATTTATAAAGATCAATCATACTGTAGGATTGTATGAATATTCACTAAAGATCTTGCAGAATTTCCACTTGCTGGCCGGGCAAGGAGCTTATCCAGTCGCCCAGTCAAATTTTCCACCAATCCCCAGTGAGTCAGTCCTAATATTGAGCTCTGATTTAGGACTTCACTGCAATCCAACAATGCAACACTTCGTTTAGCAACATGAGATTTCATTTAGGGTTTGAGACAACACTAACAGGACAGGAATTCTACAAGAATTGAGTTTAGCATCCGTAATGTACATGCATCCCAGCTCATCATAAACAATGAAGAAAAACACTAGCAACCCCTTAACATTTTGGGAAAATTTGCCTAAAATTCCTATCAAAAGTGTACCAAAAGTAAGTTGAACGCTGTTCTTGAACCATTTGGACTATATGGAAAGAATCATTCAAAGTGCTAGTGTCATTGAGTAATCTAAGCTGGAACACACTGAAGTAGAAGGCTTTTACTCTCGCCTGCAGATGAGAGCAACTGGGACTTATTAGCTTAAAAACACAATGGGACCACAGCATGAAGCCTTACCGAGTCCCAGTTCACATTTGATAAGAATCCTACCGAAAATGAGCATTCTACACGTTTTTCTAAGGCCATGTCTAGGCCTTTCCAAAAATGGCCATTTGGAGACCCCAAACGGACCCTTGGATAACCATGGTCACATACCTAGGATAAAAGGGCATAACTCTTGAACGCTGCAACGTACAGTCATAATGTTGGGCTCTAATGAAAAGTGTCACTTAGAGGAATCCAATCCCATATCCAGATTCACAATCAACATTGCTGAAAAAAGTTACTGAAGCTTGAACTCAAATTTGAGTCGAAACGAGTGCCGTTATGTAAAAAAAAATGCTTTTTTATATGAAATTTAAACAACCGTATAACCTTTACACAGCAAACTCTTTACAATATATGATAAATAAAAAAACTAAAAGGTTACTGAGGCATAAACTCAAATTTGTGCATATAGAAGAGTCAAAACAAGTGCGGTTATGTAAAAACAATTGCTTTTTTACATGAGATGTAAACAAACAAATAACCTTTACACTGCAAACTATTTACAATATATCATAAATAACCTCTCAAGTTGTTGGCATTATGCCAGTCATTGCAGCAGTCCCGATGTGGGACAGAGCACAAAGGCACATCGCATGAGGAGCATTTCAAAGGCGTTTTAGCGTGGCAGTGCCCGCACTTTCGCTGACCAGTGGTGCTGTGCGCAGTGATATACACTGGCTTGTGATGTGCTCCGTGTGGAGCAGGAGCAGGAGCAGGTACTGGTCTGGCCGTGGAGGAAGCCTCTCCCAGCTCCTCGGTTAGGGTCTCCCTGAACGCCTTCTGGTGCAAAGGTGTCTCTCATTTACATTTTGCAACTTCTTTGTGAAGGATGAAGGCGTTCACAATTGCAATGTCCATGAAATGGAAGAAGGAGGTCTTGTACCACTTCTGGGTCTTGTGCAGGACTTTGTAGTAACCAATCAGGGCATCGGACAGGTCCACTCCATACACCTGTAACAAAATAGAGAAAAATATACAAAAACGTGGGTGTATATATATATATATATATATATATATATAGAGCAGAAATTACTACATTTCAAAGGGAATCATATATAGTTGAATATACAGTACGTACCGGTTGTACTCCATCTTCTAAAACTCGTCCTCAGGCCATCTCCTACCGTCCTACCAAATTGCATCAATATCCGTCCAGTACATTTTCCGTAATTCTGAACACAGAATAAAAGACAAACAGAATGACGAAACGCTGACGAAAACATAACTTCCTTCCACCTTCGGTGGCGGGGGTAATAATACGTAATATAGTGACAATATAATCATAATAATATAAACGTAATATTATTTTATCCTTTTTCCGTAATCCTGCACAAAGAATTACACACAAACAGAACCATCAACACTGGCGAAAACATAACTTCCTTCCACCTTCAGTGACGGAGGTAATAATGCGTAATAGAGTAATATAATAAGTAATATAAAATATAATAATTAACTATAAATGTTATATTATTATATAATGAAATATAACTTGATGATATGATACTTACTTGTCAAGAGTAATGTCTTCTCCCCCGAGAAACATTTCCTCTGCTACGGAGTCATCAGAGGAGATATCACCGTCCTGGTCAGATATTTCTCCCCCTGAATAATCACTTGCACGCCGAATGCACAGTTCTGCAGCTTCTGTGACTGAATAAGTTGTTTACTGAAACATTTTCGCTATTTTTTCTGTCAAACTCCGTAAACAACCATCAAACATTCGCTGGAAATCTCTCTCTGAATCGCTCTGCTTTGCTGGACGCGCCGCACGCATTATGCACAGCTGAAAGATATTCCGTACTTTCATTTACGCAGTCGAATGGCCGCTGGAGCTTGGTTTCGACCCTGGAAAGCTGTATATGGTTTTTTTTCAGAATTTCATTGGCTATTCTATGCAACAATCGTCGTCTCAATTGGTTGCTGGTTGCTCGGGATACAAGCAAAAAAAGGAGGCATGAGCTTCGGGTCAGCTCACAGGGAAAGTGACAGACATGAGTGAAAAGTGACTATATGACTGAAGTAGAGTGAATTTTCTGCTATTTCCGTCAGGAAGCGAGCTAGAGGGGGCCGCCAAGCTGTCACGGAATTACAGTCCCATTACATTTAGGGTAGTAACTCTACAACTAAATAAGATAAAATCAACTATATGTCATGTCATATTGAAGGTATTAACTTGTTCTTTAATATTATTAAGTGAAAATATATTTTTTGAGAAATTTTCATAGAAGAAACAAGCAAAAACTACTCTGTCGTGGAATTACACAAAATTGACGTGGTTTTTTTAATGTTGTGTTTAACTATCCAGACAGTGATGTTCCTATCATAGTTAAGTTATGAAACTTCAGTATGTTCATATTTAAGGTGTTTTTTGTTAATACTGTAATTTATAGAAACAAATATTGATTTTAACCCTACTTTATGGGCAAGAAATTTCAAAAAGTCAATGTCACGGAATTACAAGAGGCAAATTGTCACAGAATGACAACAATAGTATAAATTAGTTTCAGTGTATTTATCTCAATATAGTATACATATGTCCATAATTATTTACATTTTTACAGTTTAGCAATATATTACAATGAGTTTTCCTCTTATAATGACAAATCATATAACATACTTCAAAAATGTTTTTTAACCTCCATGTCAACATTGGCTTGGCGGCCCCCTAGAGCGCTGAAACTGTGGCTATACGCACTTTCATGGAAACACGCTTTTTTGAGGTTTTAAGCTCATACCTTGAATATGTGCCTTATTCGCCTGGGTAGTGCTTCAGATCACTGTGCAATGCAAATATTGCATAGATTGGTCCAATGTGTATGTATGGCCATTTGGAATTGTATATAAGCTTCTGAGGTGAAGATGTGCACTTTTTTAAAAACTTGCTTTTTTTTAGGGCTGCTCATCAAAACTTTTCATTCTGTGTACAACTCGGTGGGAAAGTGACAACCATGAGTGAAAAGTGACTCTATGACCGAATTAAAGTGAATTTGCTGCCATCTCCGTCACGAAGCGAGCTAGAGCGCTGAAACTGTGCCTATACGCACTTTTATGGAAACGCGCTTTTTTTAGGTTTTAAGCTCATACCTTGAATCTGCGCGTGTATTTGGCCTTGTGCTTCAGATCACTGTGCAATGCAAATATTGCATAGATTGGTCCAATGTGTATGTATGGCCATTTGGAAGTGTATATGAGCTTCTGAGGTGAAGATATGCTCTTTTTTAAAAACTTGCTTTTTTTAGGTCTGCTCGTCAAAACTTTTCATTCTGTGTGCAACTCGGTGGGAAAGTGACAAACATGAGTGAAAAGTGACTCTATGACCGAATTAAAGTGAATTTGCTGCCATATCCGTCACGAAGCGAGCTAGAACTTTCATGGAAACACGCTTTTTTGAGGTTTTAAGCTCATACCCTGAATCTGTGCGTGTATTTGGCCTGGGTAGTGCTTCAGATCACTGTGCAATGCAAATATTGCATCACAGGCACTCATTGGCTGTAGCAGGCTGTAGCTAGGGCAGGGAAGCTCGTAACTGGTCGAGTGAGATGTCAATGGAAAGGTTAGAGTGCAGACTCCATTTTGACGCCAATGGCTTCATACTGTTTACATGTGCACCGGAGCTACAACTGCAAATACAGCGAACTTTGTGGATTTCCACAGACTGATTTCTAACGATGCAGCAGCAGTTCATGGATATTTACCGGTATAATAGTGTGTTTTGGACTAAAAACTTTACCAGATTGGATTTAATAGAACTTCATTGATGTAACAAGACCATGTTTGAGGGGATATGTTTGACTGGAGGAGTACTAGGAGGCTTCATTGGTGAGTTACATCAGTTTTGTAACTGTTCGTTTGTTTGTCGTCTGACACAGGCGTTGATTAAAGCTGCTGTGATAATCATACTTTGAAATGGTTGGCATCAATTGAATCTCAAGAATCTTAGCTTCCCGAAGATATGTAGCATGAGTACCTCAGTTACATACAAGCTGTGTAAATGACATAGTATGTTTTGAACTTCCCTGACGACTCGAACATGGGCCGTCGGAGTGGCAACGGGTTAAGACAGATTATTTGACCGTCCAGAAGTTCTTTTCAAAAGTTAGACACAGCCAATAGCTCAATAGCTCTGATAAAAAGATGATTATCCACAGGACATTGAGTGGATTTAAACAGCCTGACAATAATTACAGTGCCCGTTCCATAAAGTGTCCCAGATCTGCTGCGAACATAAGTTCGGGAACAGTCGACTAGCAGGCCTTGCCAGTGCTGATTTTTAAAACATGGGTGCATGGCGAGCTGACAGTGATGATGTGGTGTAAGGTGCTTGCTGGCTTGTTAGAGCGTTCTGTCTGGTTTCTGCAATGGAATTTTGGTGTCTAGGCACAATTTCCACAGAGGACCTGTGAGGAAACACAGCCTGTACACAAAAGATCTGGCTTGCGTCAATGAACTGTCTTTTTTCACGCAAGGTCATGCAGGAAAATAACACGCACGCATACTCGCACTCTCTCTCTGTCATGGCCGCTAGTACACAGAGGCCACGAGCAACGACCAGAGAGAAAGGTAGTAGCACAGACACAGTACAAATACAGAGAATAATATAGACCAAATGCAAGTACTCACGCTTCCTAAGGACGTATAAAAGTCCGAACCACGGAAGCAAAGCGAGGTCGAGGGAGAAGAAACTCCAAAAATTAGAAGATAGAAAGTCATACAAAACCTGACTACAGATTTCTTTGGTTATGGTGCGAAGCTAAAAACATACACTCTAGCGAAGAAGGCGTACCGGACTTCCTACTTATATAAATTCTGGGAAAGCACCGCCCCAGCTTAATCAGCCAGCTGGGTAAAGAATTCTATAGCCCAGGAATTCGATATCGTCCCAGGATGAGAGCCGCAAAGAAAAGTCCAAACGACACGCACACCTCACAAACCATGACAGGACCTCCCCTCTAAGGAACGGCCCCAGAAGTTCCCAGAGAGCCCCACGTACGGAATTCTGAGATAAGGGTAGGATCCAGGATATCCCGAGCAGGAACCCAACACCGCTCCTCAGGCCCATAACCCTCCCAGTCGACTTAAAACAGCCCCAGGACCCACACGCCTCTCGGCTAAAATACGACGCACACTCTAAACAGGCCCCACCTCAATCATCCCCAGTGGCAGCGGAGATTTGTCTACCAGAGTCAGGAAGCAGGTGCTAACCGTTTGGAGCCTGGAGACATGAAAAGAGGTGTGGATCCATAAGGATGTAGGGAGCTTCAACCGGACTGTGACAGGATTGATCCTTCGCACAATCTTAAAAGGATCAATAAAGCGGGGAGCCAATTTCCGTGACTCCACTCTCAAGGGCATGCCCTGAGTGGAAAGCCAGACCCTTTGGCTAATCGGAAAAGATGGGGCCGAATGGCGCCTTCTATCTGCGGCGGTCTTATTTCTATCCAGAGCACAACAATGAGGAATGGACCCTGGCCCAAACTGACTGACAATGCCGAACAAAGCGATTTACCGAAGGAACCTCTGAATCCCTGTCAGTCTCAGGAAACGGCAGAGGCTGATAACACAAATGGGCCTCAAACGGGGAAAGGCCTGTGGAGGAGTTACACAGTGAATTTAGTCTCTAGGTGGAAACCAGAGGAAAGGCTCATGGTGGCCTCCAACTGGTTCCAAAACACACGCCAGAATTTGTCCATAAATTGAGGGCCCCAGTCAGAAACCACATCTTGAGGGAGGCCATGCTGCCGGAAAACATCGTCCACTACAAGAAGGGCCGTCTCCTGCACCATAGGCAGCTTGGGCAGCACGATAAAGTGGGCGGCCTTAGAACAAAGGTCAACCACGACCAGGATGACTGTGCTGCCTTCCGAAACAGGCAGCCCCATAACAAAATCAAGAATGATATGGCTCCACGGGCACTTATGGATGGGCAACGGCCGCAGCAGACCAGAGGGGGAAGGTAGGAAGTCTTTTTCCTAGCGCAAATACAGCACTACAAACTCCTGGATGTCCTCAATCATGCTGGGCCTCCAAAAATGTCAGGCTTAGAACTGCTTGGTCCGATGAACCCCCGGGTGACCTGCCAGACGGGAAGAGGGTCCCACTGGAGACCTTGGGACTGCACTGCCAAAGAAACAAACAAACAGCCAGGTGGCTCCTCACCAGGACCGGAATCATTTCTCAATGCCTTTCGCAACAGACTCAACGTCCCACTGAATGGGAGCCACAATCAGAGCTGCTGGGACAACCGGCTCAGGAATGGGGTCCTGACCGGAGAGGTCGGGAATCCATGACAAAGCATCAGGCTTGATGTTTTTAGACCCCGAGCGATAGGTTAACGTAAAGTTAAAGCTGTTGAAAGACAACGACCACCGCGCCTGCCGAGAATTAGATCGTTTAGTCTGTTGGATGTATTGGAGATTTTTATGATCCGTCCAAACCACAAACGGATGTTGGGCCCCCTCCAACCAATGGTTTTACTATTCTAACGCCAACTTGACAGCCAACAACTCCCGATCACCAATGCTGTAATTCCGTTCAACCGCTGACAACGACCGAGAGAAGTAGGCACATGGGAGCTACTTATTGTCCCGAAGGGGGCACAAATGGGAGGGAAGGGTCGGGCAAAACGAGAATGGGTTCTGAGCCTAATCGTTTCTTTAACTCCTGAAAAGCACCCTCAGCTGCTGGAGCCCAAGGAAACGACGAGGAGGTATTCCTCTGAGTGAGCATGATATGGGGGCAGCTACCGCGCTAAAATTACGGATAAACCTCCCATAAAAATGAGAACCCCAAAAACTGTTGCACCTTAACTTTTTGAGGGGCAGGCCAATCCCTGACCGCTGCCACCTTGTCAGGATCCATGCGGACCGACCCTTCTGAAACAATGAAGCCAAGAAACGAAACTGTCTTGGCATGAAAAACGCATTTCTCAGCCTTGACAAAAAGCTTGGCTTTGAGGAGGGCCTCAAGCAGTTGTCTGACATGTTGTTTATGCTCCGAAAGAGTTGAAGAGAAAATCAGAATATCGTCAAGGTAGACGAAGACGAATCTCTCCAACATCTCTCGGAGGACGTCATTAATGAGTGCCTGGAACATAGAGGGGGTGTTAACCAATCCAAACGGCATGACCAAATAATCGTAGTGCCAGTCATGCGTATTAAATGCCATTTTCCACTTGTCCTCCTCCCGGATCTGAAAGTTATAAGCATTCCAGAGGTCTAGCTTAGTGAAAAATGACACCTCCTGCAGCCGTTTAAACGCGGAGTTCATCTACAGAAGTGGGTTTTTTTTTTTTTTTTTGCGATATTATTCAAGACCCTGCAAGCAATATAGGGTCTCGGGCCGCCACCTTTGTTTCCCATAAAAAAGAACCCACTCTGGCAGGAGACGTGGAGGGCCAAATAAATCCATTAGCCGGAGTCTTCTGAATATATTCTTGCATGGTCTTTTGCTCAGGCCCTGACAGCAAGTATAATGAACCCCTGGGGGAGTGGTACTCAGTTGGAGATTGATCTCGCAATCGAACATGTGATGAGGAGGTAAAGTCGAGGCCCGTTGCTTGCTAAAAACCTCTGCGAGGTCAGCATAATCGTCAGGAACATTAGGAGGCAGACATAAGTTCAGAGCAGCCCCCAAATTTTCACCCTGTTCGGAACCTGCCCTCTCTATGTCATATTTCGAGTCTGAGAAATCCTCCAAATAACAATCCTCCTCTGGCTGCCGCCAGTCAAATTGAGGATCCCTCTCCAACCCCTCCTCCTCTGTAGATTAGGAGGGTTGTGTGAGACATGCTCCTCAGAATCACTCCAGGCGTCAGCCTCCCCCATAGGTTGATGCCCGGGATGACACACTAAACTCTCCCAACAGTGGGACCTACAATCAGTGCCCCACTGGATGATTGGGTTATCCTGATATCCCCAAATGATATGAGGCCTATATTCCCGTAGCCAAGAGTGTCCTAAAAGGGCAGGAAAAACAGGAGAACTGATAATAAAAAACTGGACCTCCTCAGAATGGTCACCAAAAGAGATGAAAATAGTCAACGATTCACAAACTTCAGTTATAAATCCAGTTCCCAGCGAGCGACCGTCCAAAGATCCAACAGTGTGTGAATGTAAAAGGCGGATGGGAATGGAATGTCTCTTAGCCCACCCTGCATCCATAAAACAATCCACTGCACCAGAGTCCACAGAAGCTTTGATAAATATTCTCTGTCTCCCCACAGTCAATTGTACAGGGATTGAATTTCGGAAGGAAAATTGGGTCTGTCCCTCTAGCGCCCACCATATCGCTAGAGAGACTTCCCGTTTCCCTGAAGCTCTGGGCTGCATGGACGGATATGTCCCAGTTTGTTAAAATTATAGTAGATTTTACGTCTGCGAACGGGATTAAAAGCCCGGCTCTCATATGATCCATCAATCTGCATAGGCTCACCAGGAGTGGAATTTTCAGGGAGTGGAATGGGAGGTGTTTGCATGCTGCTAGGAGCATTAGCCTTGTTGCCAGCAAGTGTCAATATTTCTCCCTGTTACGTTCGCGAATGCAATTATCAATTTGCACTGCAGTACGAACCAAAGAATCTAGAGGCAAACAAGGCTCCAATGTAGCCAGAGCGTCCTTAACCTCCTCTGCCAAAGCGTGAACAAACACTGTCATAAGAGGCGCTTCTGGCCAGCCCGTCTCTGTTGCCAAGGAGCGAAATGTGATTGAAAACGCAGCAACACTCTGAGAGCCCTGCCTTAATGCATTAAACGCGTAGCCGCATCCTGACCACAAACATCCTGATCAAACACCGATACCATTTCTCTAACGAGAGTCTCCACAATATTCACTACCGATGAATTACTATCCCCAAAACCAGTGAAGTTGGCACGTTGTGTAAATCGTAAATAAAAACAGAATACAATGATTGGCAAATCCTTTTCAACCTATATTCAATTGAATACACTGCAAAGACAATTTACGTTAACGTTCTTATTTTTAAAACAGAAAAGGTTTTATCCTACCTTGACATGTTTCAACGGGATACTCCCGTCTTCAGAAGAGTCACCGATGTTGCGAGTGATGCGTGCTATCAGCTGATGTTAGCGAGGCGTGACCGCCCTGTCAAATCTGTCAAATTTGATGCCTGCAACATGTTTCAAAAAAGCTGGCACAAGTGGCAAAAAGGACTGAGAGAGTTGAGAAATGCTCATTAAACACTTATTTGGAACATCCCACAGGTGAACGGGCTAATTGGGAACAGGTGGGTGCCATGATTGGGTATAAAAGCAGCTTCCATGAAATGCTCAGTCATTCACAAACAAGGATGGGGCGAGGGTCACCACTTAGTGAACAAAAGCGTGACCTGATTGTCGAACAGTTTAAAAACAACATTCCTCAACGAGCTATTGCAAGAAATTTAGGGATTTCATCATCTACGGTCCATAATATCGTCAAAAGTTTCAGAAAATCTAGGGAAATCACTGCACGTAAGCGACAAGGCTGAAAACCAACATTGAATGCCCGTGATCTTCGATCCCTCAGGCAGTACTGCATCAAAAACCGTCATCAGTGTGTAAAGGACATCACCACATGGGCTCAGGAACACTTCAGAAAACCACTATCAGTAACTGCAGTTCGTCGCTACATCTGCAAGTGGAAGTTAAAACTCTACAATGCTAAGCGAAAGCCATTTATCAATAGCACCCAGAAACGCCGCCGGCTTCGCCGGGCCCAAGCTCATCTAAGATTGACTGATGCAAAGTGGAAAAGTGTCCCGTGGTCTGACGAGTCCACATTTCAAATTTGTTTTGGAAACTGTGGACGTCCTGTCCTCTGGACCAAAGAGGAAAAGAAACATCCGGACTGTTATAGGCGCAAAGTTCAAAAGCCAGCATCTGTGATGGTATGGGGGTGTATTAGTGCCCAAGGCATGGGCAACTTACACATATGTGAAGGCACCATTAATGATGAAAGGTACATACAGGTTTTGGAGCAACATATGTTGCCATCCAAGCAACGTCTTTTTCATGGACGCCCCTGCTTATTTCAGCAAGACAATGCCAAGCCACATTCTGCACGTGTTACAACAACATGGCTCCGTAGTTAAAGAGTGCGAGTACTAGTCTGGCCTGCATGTAGTCCAGACCTGTCTCCCATTGAAAATGTGTGGTGCATTATGAAGCGTAAAATACGACAACGGAGACCCCGGACTGTTGAACAACTTAAGCTGTACATCAAGCAAGAATAGGAAAGGGTTCCACCTGAAAAAAATTCCCAAACGTTTACTGAGTGTCGTTAAAAGGAAAGGCGATGTAACACAGTGGTAAAAAGGCCCCTGTGCCAACTTTTTTGCAGTGTGTTGCTGCCTTTAAATACTAAGTTAATGATTATTTGCAAAAAAAAAAAAAAGTTTCTCAGTTTGAACATTAAACATCTTGTCTTTGTAGTGTATTCAATTGAATATAAGTTGAAAAGGATTTGCAAATCATTATATTCTGTTTTTATCTACGATTTATATAACGTGCCAACTTCACTGGTTTTGGGTTTTGTAGATCGAATAAGTGGGCTGAACCAAGTGAGTGATGTGTCGGTTAACAGGGCTAAAATAAATGAAACCCAAGACTCTTCATTCACGAACCGTGAAGGCTGCTTTTTAAAAAAATCTCACATTAGGCAATGAAATCTTCCTGCCTCGCCTCTATATCTTGGGGTAACTGAAGCTTTGGCTCTCGGGGAAGATGTACGGACTGTGCTTGTGCAACATTTTGAGAGATTTGCTCTAATACTCTCAGTGAGAGTTAACAGAACGTTCTCCAGTCTCTCCATGGCATTCGCCTGAAGGCAGACTCTCTTTGCTAATTCTGCCTGTTGATTGTTCAGGCTAGAAAGACCTTTGCCATAACCTGAGAGAACAGCTTGTTGGTTAGCCACAACTTTGTCTAACACAGCCGTTGCTGACGGCTCCACGTTGGCTAGAGTGTTCTGTAATGTTCGGTAGTATATGGAGGCCAAGAGCGACGACCAGAGAGAAAGAGAGTAGCACAAACACAGTTCAACCAGGAGAGACTCAAGTGAAATCAAGAAAATATTTATTATCCTTTGACTATAAAGGGGTAACATGCTTATAATCGAAACAAGTCTTTGGCTCTTGAACTCTTTGGGGAGACTCGAAGATCGGGAGCACTGCCCACAACAGCCACAGGAAATCCCCCGAAGAGTCCAGACACTGGAGGCGGTGGTGGCTGAATACTGGTGAAGCTAGAGTGACGGAACAGGAGGTATGATGAGTCGGGTGGTGTTGGGGCAGAGGAGGATCAGCGAGCGGCAGCATGGGCGGGGAGAAAATAACATTAAAAAAAGACGGCAGCAGAATGATTGGCTTGCGGCGCGACTGAGGTGTGCCCTGGTTGGATAGAAGCGATCAGCTGCTATGCCAGCTGACTTCTCATTGACAGCCCCGGATATTGTCTGCGGAGAATCACGAGTGAGCATGCATGAACAAATTAGACGGGGTTGACGAGCGCGAAAGAGAGGGAGTCTTCCTGACTGAACTTTTGCTAAGCTTCATTACAAACACAGAGAATAATACAGACTAAATGCAAGTACTCGCGCTTCCAAAGGACCAATAATAGTCCGAACCACGGAAGCAAAGCGAGATAGAAAAAGGGAGAATAAACTTGAATAATTAGAAGATAGAGGGCCGGATCTACAAAAGCTTTGTGTGTATAAAAACGTGTGCAAACATGTACAAACTGATTTACTAACAGTGCACAGTAAGGGTTGCCTCTTTCAAAGGTGCAAAATAGCACGTCTGCATCCAGTTAGTACGTCTGCCACAATGAATATGCAATATGGGGCGTTTACACGCAATTGTGCGTGTGTTGGGAGGAGAAAATGTAAATATATTAATTAAGGACGCGCAAATTGATTAATCAAACCTCAAAGAAATTTTGCTAATAAAATCTGCGTCTATATTTTAACACGCGTCAAAAGGAGGTGCAAACGGTTTGTATGCGTAATTGCGCACACATAGCTACGGTTATTGTCGCAAGAAGGAGACATCGAAATCATGAAAGGAGATGCAGAGAACGCATTTTTCACCCTCGTGTGAATGTTTTTGGAATGAACGAGGAAAAAATCATTAAAACATATCGCCTATCCAGCACTGCCATTTTGGAGCTGTTAGAGGAACTCAGAGAGGATTTGGAGCCAGCCACGAGAAGGAGTCACGCAATACCTGCAATGACAAAACTCCTTGCAAGTTTGCATTTTTTTGCATCTGGGTCATTCCAGCGTACGGTAGCTATTACAGCTGGGATCTCCCAATCCCGTTTTTCAGATGTGCTGTCTGAAGTCCTAAATGCCATGTCGCGCCGGATGGCCAAGTTCTTTAGGTTTCCACGCACTCGGCACTTATTGAATGAGACCAAACAAGGTTTTTTTGCAGTAGCTGGATTTCCTAGAGTTATAGGGGCGATTGACTGCACCCATGTGCAGCTTGTGCCCCCCGCAGACACTGAGTACGTGTACAGAAATCGCGAACACACGCATTCATTGAATGTGCAGTGCGTTTGTGATGCCAAAGGCATTATTTCCAACGTTGTCGCAAAATATCCCGGGTCAGTACATGATTCTTTTATTCTGAGAAACAGTTCTCTGTTTTCCAAGTTGCGAGATGGCGAGTTTGGAGATGCCTGGTGAGTCAATTTGTAAAATCCTCAGCGAAATTTATTTCATTAAAAACAAGAGCATGTTTCACATTGATTCATATGTTTTTTAAGGTAACAGTGCATACCCCCTACACCCCTTCTTCCTGACACCTGTTCTCAACCCTCTTGCCACAGAATTGACGGCCATCGTCAGGGCAGATACTGCGCTGACCATCTGTCTGCAGTGCATGGCAATGGCCTAAGTATCGCGCCTTGCCGCCCGTGCCAACGATGACGCCGCTCGCATCTCCCGTGCAATTGTCTGAATGGCTGCAGACTGTTTCTTTTGTTCCTCCAGCAACTCCAGATCAATGTCCTCGGGACCCTTTCGAGGCTCTGCAGGGGTGGCGGCTGCTCTGGGGGGATTTGAGGTGGATGGCTGGACTTCTGCTGAAGATTCTACATGTAAAAAAGAAATGTTTTTTGTTTGGGATTTGAGTTAAAGGACAGCTAAATGTAACCACAGGAGGTACATTCATTTTTCACTTACTAAATAAATATCTTTTCAGAAAAAGTGTGTTTATACAGTATTATTGTGCGCCTACCTTGTTCTGCTGTTTGGTCCAGTGTGTCATACCTGGCAATTCCAGTGACTTGCGTCTCGCAGAACGTTAACTGCACCTGTTCCTCAATGCTGGTCAGAGGCATCTCATCCCCCGTGCCCCCACCTGTTTTCTTTGCAGATGTTTTATTATACGCCAATTTTTCTTTTGTTCGTCTTCGGATATCTTGATATCGTCTTTTCACTTCATTCACTGTTCGCATCGTTTTACCCACAGCATTTACTTTTTGGCAGATTTCTGCCCATATGGCGTTTCTTTGTGCGACAGTCAGATTTCTTTGCTGTAGCTCATTCACGTGTTTATTGGCTTCATCTACCAACACCTCTAATTCCATAGGGTCGAATTTCATTTTGCGCTTTCTTCTCCAAACTCTCCATGCTGCAAACCATGAAACACGCAAAGCCCTCATTTAAATAGGGTGTGTCCAACACGTTTGCACCTGTTGCCATTTGCGCAATCACTCTTAGTAAATCACGTGCAAACTGCGGTTCAGCCCCACACGCAAAATTCTAGATTGCATGCGCAAATTAGTACACGCAAATTGGAATCTTAGTAGATCCGGCCCAGAAAGTCATACAAAACCTGACTACAGATATCTTCGGCTATAGTAGTGTGAAGCTAAAAACAGACACTCTAGCGAAGGAGGCGTGCCAGAATTCGGTAGCCCAGGAATTTGATATTGTCTCGGGACAAGATCCGCAAAGAAAAGTCCAAACAACACTCACACCTCACAAGCCACTCTCTCTCTCTCTCTCTCTCTCTCTCTTTCTCTCGCTCTCTCACACACACACACACACACACACACAGACACAATACATGAGGTGAGCCTCAGCAATAGCATGCAGTGAGATGGCTGTTTATGCCTCTGGGACCTTTTTTTGTATTTTACCTTCCTTTTACCCTAGGTCTTTTGTTTCTGGCTTAACTTCAAACTAAGTCATTATTAACTCCTGTTCCAGATTATTTGTCCTTGAAAGCAGATCGAACATTTTGTTTCTCAGCTAACATGCTGAGTACACTTCCCTGCAGGAAATCAGCAGGATTTCTGTGATACTTCCATGATTGTATTTAATTGGCAGGGATCTTGTCAGACCTTCCCCTTTCATGACTGCTGCTGCTGCTGTTGTTGTTGTTGTTTAGCAAAAGACAAATAATCTATGAATTTCAAATATTTCACCCCTCATGGCCTTCTACCCTCTCCCAGGAATTTTTTCTGCCAATGGAGACTCCTGGAAGGAAATGAGACGTTTCTCTCTCACCACTCTGCGTGATTTTGGAATGGGCAAGAGAGGGATCGAGGAGAAGATCATTGAGGAGTCACGCCATGTAATCGCGTTGTTCGAGAATTTTATGGGTGAGATAAATACAAGCGTGGCAGCAGTCAAAGCTGAAATTAGCTGAAAATAGCAGGGGGTCTGCGGGTCAAGAGCAGGGCCCTGATTAGGGGTTTGGATGATGAGTCCTTTAAAAGCCCTGTGTTTTTCAGCCCTTTTAATCCATTGAAAGAGCCTCATGAATCATTCTGCGGCTTGAGGATGTTTCAGGAAATTATTACATTTATTTCTATTTACAGTCCCTAAATCCTCCACAAGTTTAACCCTCATGAGATTAGATTGCTTTTTGTCAATTGCTTGCCTGAAATATTTCATAAGGTTCATAATTATGCCTGTCTTCAGTTAGTCATTATCACAAAGTGTGGATTTATACACCTCGGTATCAGGCAGGGGTTTCACTAGACCTGATGCTGTACTGGGGCTCAGCTGGGGCACAAACAATTTTTTTGTGCTAATTTATCATAAAAAAAAACATGAATGTATAATTTGAAGCACTATTTATGTCAGATTATCATGTCAGATTACCCATGTTTTAACGTGAAATAGCACATATATGCTCATCAAACATCGATAGCAATCTCCAGAAACCGAGTTGACAGTGCTAGGCTAACCAGTATGAATCGACGTTATGCCTATGATGAGCCAGTTGGCTATAAGGCAGCAGCTAACATCTGCACAAGGCTACTTAAATTTACAGCCGGCGCTAGCAGCTGAAGACGGCAGCTGAAAGTTTAAGCAAAGTTGTGACATTTAAATTCCCATGGAAATGGCGACACAGAGGAGAAAACAAACAAAAAGGACAGGCAGTTGCCCAGCACTCACCTGAAGACAGGTGGAGAGAATGACGGCGAGAGCAGTCAGCACTGACAGACACCGTTGTGTGTGTGACCTTGTGTTCCGAAGTTCTGAAGTGAGCACTAGCTGAATCACAGCCAAAGCCACGTGAATATTAAGTAGCCACATGCCATTGTGTACTATACGGAGTGAAGTGAATAAAGTAGCAATGAGTTACAGTCATCATATTAAGTAGTTGTGTGCCTATGCACTTTCTGTTTCTGTAGATTATGTGGACATGTAGACTTAAAACGTGATTTTTGTTTTATCCCCTGGGGAAAATTATACTGGGGCACTGCAGACCAATACTAGGGCACGTGCCCCAGTAAAATATGTCCGGTTCCGCCGATGGTATCAGGCCCGGCGCTAGAACAGGGAATTGGGGTGGCGCAGACACGTCCCTTTATGACAATTGGGATATT
Organism: Gymnothorax reevesii; assembly: GCA_029721435.1. Taxonomy (NCBI): domain Eukaryota; kingdom Metazoa; phylum Chordata; class Actinopteri; order Anguilliformes; family Muraenidae; genus Gymnothorax; species Gymnothorax reevesii. The sequence continues at coordinate 45,697,202 of CM056592.1, forward strand.
CCTGGCTCGTTCTCAAATTATTTTCTTTTCATTGACGCGTTTTCCAATTATCATAATCGGCAACTGAAGACACGGTTTCTCTCCATATGCAATCTAACAGCGATTGAAATCATGGGCTAAATTCCGGAGAACTGAGAATTCGGGTGGACAAAACATCCGTTTTAAACAATTATTAGTCCTGACCTGTTCTCAGTCATTTTCATGATTAACAAAAGGTTCACTCCGAGAGCGCTCCGCACTTAACAGCTTGTTCTCCCCGATTAGGTAGGACGACAATCATTCATCTGGACACGTATTTGCTGAATTTAAATCAATGTTATTCAAAATTGCATACCTGCACAAATAGCTTGAGCCGCATGCTTTTTCTAGCCTATTTCACTGCCGACTGCCACTTTTTTCACTCAATACCAAGAGTAATTTTGAATTATGTTGATTTAAATTAAGCAAATGCGCGTTCAGATGAATGATTGTCGTCTTACGTAATCGAGGAGAACAAGCAACACCTGTTTAGTGTGGAGTGCTCTCGAAGTGAACCTTTTGTTAATCATGAAAATCACTGAGAACAGGTCAGGACAAATAATTGTTTGAAACGGATGTTTTGTCCACCCCAATTCACAGTTCTACTGAATTTACCCCATGATTTCATCGCTGTTAGATCGAATATGGAGAGAAACTGTGTCTTCGGTTGCCAATTACGATAACTGGAAAACGCGTCAATGAAGGACAACAATTGAGAACTAGCCAGGAATATCCTAATTGTCATAAAGGGACGTGTCTGCGCCCCCCCAGTTCCCTGTTCTATCACCGGGCTGCTCGGTATGGGTTCACTTAGTCAAAGAATTTAGCCAGCCAGACAAAAAACGAAAATAGATGCCAACCTGCAGTTTTCAGTTGATGTGGATATTTACTCTTTCACGCTGAAAATGATGATTATTTTTTTAGCTATCTGAAAGATTAAACAATGCGACATTTCACATGAAAAAGACTCCTTAAGTGTCCAGTCTCAGTCAAACGGAAATTGGAGTACAATAAATATGAGAATTGTTGTAGCGCACTATCATTGTATTCAAACATCTGCATCAATTTACCATGTTGCAACCCTAACAATATACAAATAATTGAAGCAATTTAATATATCCTGACTCAATTTGCCAGGTTCATGTCAAAAATCACATTGCAATGTTGAAATTTAAGCTTAAATGCTGGCCAAAGTAAAAATCTACTGCAAAATTCACAAGGAATTCAAATTTTAAAATTCATTTCGGGGTTCATGATGTGTTTTAATCATGTAAATATAGATAATTTTTGACATGACTGTGCAACAAAACACATACCAGTCCAACAGGTCGAACAGCAAGTTACAAGTCTTGAAAATGTGACCTACAGCGCCCTCCATAATTATTGGCATCACTGGCTAGGATGTGTTAAAAGCCTTAAAATAAATTAAACTTTTATTGCAGAAGCATGCTCTCACACTGAAAATTGTAGAAAAATGTAACCTTCAACTCAAGTGAATTTTAACCGAAAAAAGAAATCCCTGACTAAGAAATTATTATTTTTCATAAAATCATCTGTTCAACAATTATTGGCACACCTAATAATACCTAGGAAATAAATGTAATTGAAGTATTTCTGTCATTTCTACAGTAGTTTACAAAGTTAATTAGAGTATCTAGGAATATTTAATTAGTAATTCATCACTTCCTGTTTCCCTGGGGTATAAATATGACGTGACACAGAGGCCATTTCTCTTATCCACTCTTCAACATGGGAAAGGCAAAGGTACACACCATTCAAGTAAGGCAGATGTGTGTCGACCTTCACAAGTCAGGCAATGGCTACAAGAAAATAGCCACTCCCCTACACCTGTCCATATCTACTGTCAGAGGAATTATTAAGAAGTTTAAAACAGTTGGAACAGTGGTAAACAAGCCTGGACGAGGACACAAGGTTATTTTGCCACCACACACAGTGAGGAGGGTGGTGAGAGAAATAAAAAGTTCTCCAAAGCTCACTGTTAAAGAATTGCAACAAATGGTAGCATCTTGGGCTCACAAAGTCTTTAAAACAACCATCAGGCGCTATCTACATGCCAACAAGCTGTTTGGGAGGCATGCACGGAAAAAACCTTTTCTCACCCACAATCATAAATGCAAATGTCTGGAGTTCACTAAGCGGTACTGGGACTTCAACTGGTACTGTGTGCTTTGGTCAGATGAGACCAAGATTGAGCTTTTTCTAAGTGGGTCTGGCGGAGCACAAAAGGTGAGTATGCAGAAAAGCACCTCGTGCCCACTGTCAAGTATAGGGGAGGATCGGTGATGCTGTGGGCCTGTTTCTCTTCCAGAGGCCCTGGGAACCTTGTTAGGGTGCATGGCATCATGAACACTTTGAAATACCAGGACATTTTAAATCAAAATCTGGTAGCCTCTGCCCAAAAGCTGAAGATGGGTCGTCACTGGGTCTTTCAGCAAGATAATGACCTTGAACATGTGGCCAAATCTACGCAGAAATGGTTCACCAGACACAGAATCAAGCTCCTCCCATGGCCATCTCCGTCCCCAGACCTGAACCCCATTGAAAACCTGTGCAGTGAGCTGAAGAGGAGAGTGCAGAGGAGAGGACCCAGGTCGCTGGATTATTTAGAGAGATTGTGCAAAGAGGAATGGTCAAAGATCCCTCTTTCTGTATTCTCCCATCTTGTGAAATGTAATAGGAGAAGATTAGGTGCTATTTTGTTGGCAAAAGGGGGTTGTACACAGTTTTAACATCAGGGGTGCTAATAATTGTGGCACACATGATTTGATGTAAAAGAATTATTTCTTAATGTGGGATTTTTTCCCCACTGAATAAATGCACTTGAATTGAAGGTTGTATTTTCCTCTTATTTCATTGTGGTCCTATATTATTTAGAAAAAAACAATTTATTAAAGAACACATCTTAACCAGGGGTGCCAATAATTATTGAGGGCGCTGTATATAAAGTGTTCTTATAATGTTGGTAATTGTTGAGCCACACATACCCTTACAGCAAAGTTGAAGAAACTGACTCACAGGGAAATTCACTTTACCTCAGAATGAACTTGTCTTTTGGCGATAGGTGTGTAATGTGAATATAGGCCACTAGATGGCAGTATTTACCTTTTTTTTTGTTAAGCTCAGACTGGAGTCATGTTTAGACATGTCCTGGACATGTCTGGGGCAAGTCTCAGAAAATTAAAAAAAAGAGGTCTAAATGTGGGTGGGGTCTGCAAAAGAGTATATAAGGAAAAGAATTGAGACAGTAAAGTAGTAGGAGAAATTGCAAGAAGATGACCAGACCTGCCATTCTGTTCAAGACCTGTGACGTTTCTTTTGTGGATTTCTTTGCCTGTGTTTGAGCATTTTCATCATCCAGGACATCACCAAGCCACCCCCACGAAAAGGGATTGTAAATATTTATGTTTTGTACATAATTCAATCTTGGTCTTTAGGTTAGTTAGTTGTTATGGTGTTTGTTAATTAAATGTGTTGAGGTTTTTAAAACTGTGTCTGTCATCCCTTGCTGTTGCTGTTGTGTTATAAATGTAATAACAAATTGGGGCCATAACAGGTGTCAGAGGTCTGAACTATGATGCTCCCATGATGGCTGGCTTCGCCAAGGTACCCTAATGAGATAAATCAGTCGCACGGTCCTGCTTTGTGAATGCAGACTCCCAGGAATAATTTTATCGCCGTATTTTGAAGTTCTGTGCGTGTTTTGCCAATTTAATCACATGGTCTATCAAAGTAACTCATCTTCTCATGCTGTAACTGCTGAAATCTTCACAGTGGAACCAGAGACCTTTGGCTGGAAAGTCGCCCTTCTCCACAAAGCTGTCTGATTTCTGTCTCATTTTAAATGCAATTTGACTCTTATTTCAATGCTCCTATCAAGCCAGTTCCATCAAAATTTGTTTAAATCAGCCTTACCGATTCCAAGCACCAGAGACTCCACCTCTTTCTTCAATGTTTTCACGATTTTTGATCACGTGTTTGAAAACAGCTGTAAATGTGCGGTTTTTCGAAATCCAGCAGTGTACTTCTGATCGGGCTCTTAAAATAACTTGTGTGTGGAGAGTATTTACACCCCGTCAATCCGAGTGATTGATGCACGTTCTTGGTGGAGGTGTAAAGGACCAACATATAAATACCTCCCACACACCATTTTCTCAACAAATTAAGACCTTTCAAGAAATTGACTAAAGTGGACCAAGGAAACTCAAAAATGGGCCAATTTGTGGAGAAATACCATGCCTGTCAATGGGACTCACAACATTTTGAATGACAAAGCTTTAATCCATATTTCCAATAATTCCTAATGATAATTACTCATACTACTGTAACTGACATGAAACTACTGCACGTTTTTTACAGACAGAAAAAACACCAGAAAGACAAAATAATTTTTGAGACGGTCTGGTAACACCAGGTGCATCCATCCCAGGTGCATCCATCCCATCCCATCTCATAGTTCTACAGTGCAATCCTAAGTACATACCAGTAGTTTGCTGATCTCCATCCAACGATTAATGGGGCACCGCATGCTGCACTGCATAATTCTCTACTGCTGCATCACTCTCGCCTGCTTCCAGATAACAAAGGCTTCTTCCTGGCTGCAAGGTGCTGCATCTGGCAAGTCTAAACCTGTTCCTTATTCGCATGTTTGCAGTGGCTAATCTAAGGTGTAGCTGAAGACTAAATGCTATTAAAGAAAATTTCACGATTTATCTGACCGTCCTTACCTGAGCAAGCACATGATGGGTTAACCACAAAAGCTTGTTTGATTAATTGATGACCTCATGCAAGAAGTGCGAAAGTCGCACTTCGGTCAAAAATGACTTTTGTTGTTGTTTTGGAATAACTGAGACTTGCACATCTCCTGACCAAGTCTGCCGTCTCAATTTCTGTTCTAAAGGGGTTAAAATGCCTTTTTAAAAAGTCGTATGTACAGGTAAATTTTTAAAGGTGGTGCTGTGGCAGTGTTTTGACTCTCCTGTAAAATTTGTAAAATGTCACTTACGCCCTTCTTGCATGAGGCCATCATAATCAGATCAAAACCAAATCACAACCTTTTTCAGGTGCCTCATTTGGAAATGCCGAATTGCTTGGCAGTGCCCCTTTTGTTTGCTCATAAAACATTTCAAAGCACACCACTTTTCAGCCCAGAATAATCTTTGGCTGCTGCAATATTCACTCACTATTTGGCAAGCAGGACAAATTTACGGGAAAATAGAATTTGGAAGAAGACTTAAGCTCTTCAACTCGAACGGCCCAAGATTTTTGAGGGATTTTCTTTGCCATGCTACCAGAGTTATAGAAGCCTTTCATCTATTTAAGCATAATTGCTCTTGACCTGTTCCTGTTTAAGATAAATTGCATATTGTACTTGTAAATCAAGTTATGTAAAGAATAACCAAAACCAATTCATAAGCCTATTGTGATTCAGACAGTATCAATTAAGATCACCAGTACCTTGACATTGAAAATGCAAAACCCATGATATTGCAAGGAAGCCAATAATGCAAACAATAATTCATCCATCTCAGTCCATCTTCAATTGCTGCCTTTTTTATTATTATTAACAATGATTTTCCTTAAATTGCATTAGCTAGATAGCAAGATGGCCATGTTGGTAAATTAATAAAAAACCAAGAACGTTGTCCTGATGAAGAAGCAGACTCCGATTGTTCGTGTCAAAAGCAGGAAGAAGTTTATTTACACAGCCGGCCCTGGGAACAACAGCGTGATTCAAAGTTCGAAATTCCTTAATTTTGTCAGAAACTTTATACATGTTGAAAGTACGGATATTTGCATATGATTCCTTTAATGTAATCAGAAGTTGTTGCTGATTGGTCCTAGGGTTTACACATTGAAAGAAGGGAATATTCTACAATCAGGCCTCTCCCGAGCCTCTCAACTTTATTGGTTCAATAGACTCCCAACCCTCGGAAGTGAGCTCCATATGTGGGCATACGTCACCTCCAGCTAAAAGGCGCTACTGCATATCATGTCCTGTGGGAACTGAAGACAGTGGAGATCCCAGCTGGAAGTAAAAGATAGGTGATATGTCCTGTCAGACCAAACGGCTTCTCTTTATCTCCTAATACACATGCAATACCTATTGATCAAACAGTCTGGCTCACCTCAGATTGCAAATACCCAAAAAATCCTGTTTCCCAACAGCCATATAATCTGAGGAGTAACGTAAATACGCAGATCGCATACAGATCGATGTCACACAGCTGTAATTAGCTATTAAGTGTTGCCTCAGCTCAAACTGTCTGCTTGCTCTTCTCTTAACCCTGAAGGAGGTTGTGTGGGTGTGATCACGTTGAAAGTCACCAATAAGAGTTGTCAAAATGGTTTGGGAATGCACGGAGCAATGTAATTGGCTGGTATGCAACTAAGGAACACCATTTGTTCAGACGTCTGGACCCTGGCGCCTCATGGGGGTTGTTGGGGTATTTTTACTGCCCGGTCGGAGAGCATTAAATCCTGCTTTGGCATTTGGTACACAGCTTTCCCTTTAGAACATACTCGTTTGATTTCCACCAATTGAATTGTGCTTCTTCTACAAAGTTAATTCAATTTGCATCAAATACTAAGCAGAGCATGCCTTGAGGGACCTATTTTAATGCTTTCACCCTATTCATTCTCATGAACGATATGGCCATTCATATACTGAACAACAAAAGAAATGCAAGTTCATTAAAGGTAGACTGGAAAATAAGTTAGCGTGTAATTATTTTAGAAAAGCAAATTTATTACTAGCGTGTGCACATTTACACTCGTTTCATCAAACTTTTCTTTATTTTGCGATCAGTTTGACTGAGTAACCAAAAGAGTACATTGACTAGCTAGCTATCTTGCGTTTCTTTTGTTGCTCAGTATATTTAAACAGCTGCGTGTGATCAATGATACTTAGAATCAATGCGCTGCCTCTGCAGCAGCGTGCTAATTTTAGTATTCTTTTACCAATAGATGCCACTATAGGGTGCATCAAAAAAAGTAGACTCTCCGAAAAGTTACCACCAAATTTACAATTGAACATTTTCATGAAATTTCTTTGATTGCTTATGTTGGTATGGACATCCTGCTTCGGCCCATACCAAAATTAATAGCATAATTTCATGCATGACTGAACACAGGCCCGTTTTCCAGTGGGCAGTAAAATGTCCTTCCTCCAAAAAATTTAAAAGGCTAAAATTGGATTAAAAGTCTTAAACTGTAATGCAAATTGTGAATTTTTGTTTTTCTACACCGCAATACTCAGATTAACCCTTTGTTTGCTGCTTTTTGCACTGGGGCAATGGATAGCCTTTAATGTGCTTGTCATCAAACATGTTAGAGGGGTATGGCATGTTTTTACACCTGATCACTTGTACGAGGTCTGACACTGGAGTCAGATTGATTGTGTAACCAACTCAACACAGACCTACAAACAAATTCTTTGCACCTGAATGAAAGTGATTGTGATGTCAGGGTAGTTACAGCATAGGCTTAATCCTTCTGACGTGTTTACATAGCTCCTTTCTTTCAGCTGTGGATAAAAATTGGGCAGGGCCATTGGTTTCACTCATTTGTTAGATGGTTCGTCCACAGCTTACACCACAACAGCGTGCATTCATGGTGAATGAATACCATGCTACCAAAAGTGTGGCAGAAGTTCTTTGCCGTTTTCGCTGGCGATTTCAAAATGTTCGGTGTCCTTTGTAAACATCTGTCTTTATAAATGTAAACGAGTACAAGGATACGGTTGGGTAGTGACCACTTGTAAACCACCGTGTGGCCCTTCGACTCATTCCCATACATCCACAGTGCAAAAAGCAGCGAACAAAGGGTTAATTTCAGTGTAGCGGCGTAGAAAAGCAAAAATTCACATTTTGCATTACAGTTTAAGACTTTTCATCTGATTTTAACAGTTTAATTTTTTGGAGGAAGGACATTTTATTGCCCACCAGAAAACTGGCCTGTGTTCAGTCATGCATGAAGTTATGCAATTAAATTTGGTATGGACTGAAGCAGGATGTCCATACCAACATATGCAAACGAAGAAATTTCATGAAAATGTTCAATTGTAAATTTGGTGGGTACTTTTCGGAGAATGTCTACTTTTTTTGTTACACCCTGTATAAGAGGACTAAAAGTAGAAATCCATTAATCTCCTCAATAATAATATCAGTCCAGAATTTCTCACATATAGCAGCTGATGGCATTTCTCAGCTTCACCAAGGGATGATCCCAAAGTACATGGGTTTAAAGATGCCATTTGTACATGTACACTTTCTGCTCAGCAGCACCACACCATATGTACCTGATCTCTGAACTATGCACACTGCACAGTGGATTAGTGCTGATGAATCGCAAAATCCTTGCGATTTTTGTAATCGCTACACTATGCTAGGACATCTAACTCATTCCCTACGGCAAGCTGCTGCCAACGGCACAGCGAATTCTACCATTCCCTACAGTCAGCCAGTGCCAGCGGCGTGGATGACCATTCGCTGTCCCATGAAAACAAGAAATCAGTTGATGATCGCGGTCGTGGGCCACCTGTACTTCAATACTTTATATTGTGTAATTTTCAGGGAAAGTATTCCATACAAATGCAACAATTTTATATAAAAGTATTCCGTAGGGAGTGAGTTCATTTCCACTTGCAGGTTGTAATTTTATATTTCCTGGGTATTACTTTCTGTACTGAAGCTTTTTGTTTTGGTGTTTAGGAAAGCCTTTTGACACCACTCAGCCTGTGAATTACGCCGCATCCAACATAATCTGTGCCATCATGTATGGCACCCGATTTGACTATGCGGACCCTGCCTTTCAAAAAATGGTTGACAGAGCCAATAAAGTTGCTCACCTTGCTGGTTCAGCTGAAGTACAGGTACTGATCTGTAATTCTTCTTCTGTATAAATGTATGAATTTCAACATTTGCAGTACTTTCAAATGAATAAAGCTGCATTGTTTGCGCAGGTGTACAACATGTTCCCCTGGCTGCATAGGTGTTTTGGCCGTTGGCTCGTGAAGCGGGCCCAAATTTTGAAGAACAGGCAGAACAACATTGAAGATATTAAAGGGCTGGTGCGGGGACTGAAGGACACATTGAACCCCCAAGACCTCAGAGGCTTTGTGGACTCGTACCTCGTTAGGCAGCAGGAGGTATTTGGAAATAAACGTAAACCAGAAATCAACAATGAATTAATTGAACTTCCCTCTGCTTTGTCCTTAACTTCAACAGACTGCAGTTCACATAAATGACAAACAAGTAATTTTCATCATTTTCTTCATCTGCTTCCTTCTTTGTCTATGCGGCATTCTCTATGTTCATGCTCCCAGGAAATAGACCAGCCGGGTTCCTACTTCCACAATGACAACCTTTATTATACTGTTGGCCACCTGTTTGCAGGAGGAACCGATACCACTGGATCCACCCTGAGATGGGCCCTTCTGCTGATGGCCAAGTATCCTCACATACAGGGTGGGATAATGCACTAGCGCACACCCATAAAAGCATGTATACATGCGCCAAAATGCTGTACATGCACACGCACTTCAGGACATACTGGATCCTTGTGTCTGTCCCCTCAAATCATTGATGAGAACATTTTTGTGTTTCACTTTCTCTGGGAATTTAGCCCAGGTTCAAGAGGAATTGAGTCGAGTCATTGGGGAAAAGGAACCAGGGATGGAAGACAGAAGGAACCTTCCGTACACTGATGCTGTGATCCATGAGATCCAGAGACTGGCCAACATTGTCCCCCTGAACATTCCCCACACCACTAGCTGTGATGTCAACTTTGAGGAATACTTTATCAAGAAGGTTCTATCGTCTACCCTCATGTTTATCCACCCGTCTTCCTCTTCCTTTCTATTCTTCTACTTGTTCCTGGTTTCCTTTCTTCATTTTGCTCGTGTGCTGTAGGGAACTACAGTGATTCCACTCCTGACATCGGTGCTGCATGACGAGGATGAGTGGGAGACCCCCCACAGCTTCAACCCTGGACACTTCCTGGATGAGAAGGGCTGCTTCATCAAGAGAGATGCCTTCATGCCCTTCTCCGCAGGTACACTACAGCACAGTGCACGGTAAAGCAAAGTAATGTCATCTTAAAAGAACGTAAGAGCTGTACTTTGATGCTGTCCTTCTCTTCCTCGCAGGGCGGCGGGCCTGTCTGGGGGAGAGCCTGGCCCGAATGGAGCTCTTCCTCTTCTTCACCGTCCTCCTGCAGAGGTTCCGTTTCACGCCACCGCCGGGGGTATCTGAGGATGAGCTGGACCTGACGCCAGCTGTGGGCTTAACCCTCACCCCATCCCCCCACCAGTTGTGTGCAGTGAGCCGGGCCTAAACGGCACTACATCAGATGCAAGGCAGCATGACCGCAACAGCCAGTCTTGATCATCGAGCATCGCAGTTGTATCTCAGTTACAATAACACATGCAGACTATCATTGTTGGCCCCAGCATTATCGGCACTCCTCACTGTAAATGTACTGAAATACTATTAAAAAGTTAAAAATTACAGACAAACCCAAAATGCCTTTGCCAGAATGCTGATATTTGGCAGGAGTTGGACTTTCAAGCAAGACAAAAGCCCCAAAGCACACCTCAAACTCCATGCAGAACTAGCTTGGGGACAATAAAATCAATCAGTGCGTTTACATGATGTTAGAGAAAATCGAATTATTGTGTTAGTCCGACTATACATGCATTTTAAAAGTTTGGGTAAACATGCTAGTCCAACAGGAATCACGCTATATCAAATTTCTCGTGGTCCGACTAACACACCCAGATAATGCGGTTAATAGTCGCATTTTGCCGGCATGTATACACTTGAATCGAACCAAAGGGCTTTGACCCGGAAGTCTTATGCACATGTAAACACCAAACTGTTTAGCGACAACTCTGAGCTCTGACTTTCTAGGAAGTTTGTACTGAACAGTAGCAATCCTTGTCAGCAAGTGTATTAGTGCTTGAACATTAGCACCTTGGGGTCTCCTAACTTCTACCCTTAATTTGCAGGGTTTATGTAATGATTTGAGCGTCATGCGAAAAATGTCCTTCCTCTTGCCATCGGAAAAACGACACTCTCCCACCATTCATTACTACTGACCCACATCCAACATGCACCGGAAGCCCGGGAGTGCGTTTCCCGAAAGCACAGATGCTAACTTACATAGTTGGAACCACAGACTGTGAATGGACGAACTATGTCAGTTGCTTGGAACTATGCTTCTGAGAAACGCACTCCGGTGTAATAGAAAGGGCACAACAAAGAGCATAGTAGCGTTTCAGGGAAGCTTCGGCTAACACCATAAACACCGGTGGTAGCATGCGAAAAGAATACTAAACAGCCTGTATTAAGCATACAGAGCTGTAAAGTTGACCATGTTCTCGTCACTTAATCTTACACAGTCGATGCATTCGACCTGCAACTAGCTAGTCGCCAGCTAACTTCTTTGTGAAATATTTGGTCTGAGAAGGAATAGGTCAATCAGGAAAAGATACAACACGAACAAGCTGAAAGGCATTATGCCACCTATCGTAGCGGAGACAGGCATACTTCTGTCAATTGATCGAATTTTGTCCTGCACATGTATACTGGGAAAAGGAGAGTAGTCAGATTGCATGGCTTAATCAAGCTATTACCGTAGCTTGACTTAACTGTGCATGTAAATGTACTGAATGTTCTGCGATGGCCATGTCTGTCACCAGACCTCAGACCTCAAAACAAACACCATAGGGCTGAACTGGGGCTGGTTTCACGAAGATATACTCTGATTGTGGGTTAGACACGAGCACTAGTCCAGGGATAGGAAACCTTCTCCAGAAAGAGCCACTGTGGGTGCAACTTTAATACCAACCAAGCTGCTACACACCTGATTCTACTAATCAAGCCCCTTAACAGATATTCCAGAGGTTGATTAGTAGAATCAGGTGTGTAGCAGCTTGGTTGGTATGAAAGCTGCACCCACAGTGGCTCTTTCTGGAGAAGGTTTCCCACCCTTGCACTAGTCAGACTTCAGACAGACATCTAAATTCAGCCATTTCACAAAGCAGTTAAGTTCTTGACTACCTTAAGTCGGACTGCTGTACGATGCATTCTGGAAAAATTAAGACCTTTTTCAAATGAACTTAGAACGTTTCACAAAAATAAAGACTAACTTGCATTAGACTAATCCAGTGGTTCCCAAACTTTCTCAACTGGGCCCCCCTTTGGTTCATTAGAAAATTTTTGCGCCCCACCCTCCCCCCCCAAAAAAACAAACAAAAAAAGAAAACAAGAGATACATATACATACACATATTTTGTTTTCAGAGTCCATTGCAGTTTATTTCACACACTGAAGTTAATTTAAACTTCAACCTTTTTTGAGAAAAATAAAAGTAAACTGCCATAATCTGCTGGTTGTAAATGAATAAACTACAACTACTTTTAGAATGAGAAATAAATATCAAAATAACAAACCGCCTTTATGGTGTAATTATTATAAGTGTAACAGGTTTCTTTTTTTTTTTTTTTTAAATATTCAACAACATTGCTATTAATGCATTTTTGAAAAACTGCCTCTCTGCAAAAATGGGTTTTAAAACATGATAAACTTCCTGAGTGGAAAAAAACCCCCAAAAACCTAAAGCTTTGTTAAAAGACAGACAACACACTGCCGTCTCTCCTCATTACCCACCGTTGTACAGATGAAGCCAAAGGCAATATGTGTTGTCATATTTTCTAGTCTTTGCCAAGAAAGGAAATTGCTTTGGAAGCACATTTGGCGGTGCTTCATTCTCTGCTTTGCGTTTGCGTGGGAGCTCCGTCAAAAAGTTGTTCATGTTATGCTAGCAGTGTCATTTGCTGTATTTACTTATTCATTCAATCTTGGCGCGCGCGAATTTTCTTTCCCCACGACAGTTCCGGACACCAACAGAAACTTACTTGCATACAGCCAATCAGCGACCTTGTGCCGTAACGCTGAAGACAATGAAAATTTTCTCGCTTCACTGGCCTTGCACTTTGAAGTAAAAATAAAAAAATAAAATAAAATAAAAATTCAGCAGCATTTACTACATTACGTTTTACTTCAAGATAGAATTTTGAGAAATTTCAGTTCACTACCGTCCATGCAATCTCATATTGTAGGCGTCCTCCCGGACGCAAAGCTGTATGTCTAATGCTGGGCTTAAAACAAAAGATTTTCACAGCCCAGACTAAAAACTGGCAGTCTTTAGGAGTCTAACTGGAGTCTTGGCGCGCTCTCGTCATCTCGATCGTTAAGTTTAAGGTGGTTATCTGCAGTCTGTGACCACGTTTCATGCCAGTATTTCCTTAGTCTTGGGCCTGCGGATCATATCAAACGTGTTTAATATTATCGCAAGTCACAGTGAGGTAACACAATCAACAACCAATAGATGAGCGCTGACAAAAGCGGAAACAGGAAACCAGACAGTCAATAACATGCATGGTGGGAAAAAAAAAGCTAAAAAATCTAGTTGTAGTCTTGTAAATAGTGGCCCTACAAAATTCACAGTCTTTGTAAAATCTTTAGTCTGAGACTAGCCTGGGACTAAAAACTCTAAACACTAGTTTTTAGATGTGAGCTGATAGTTTTTTAAGTCTTTTCAAAGTCTTCTGGTGTGTGGGGAGCATTAATCGTTAATAGCAGCACAGCCTATTGGAGGCCCATTTGCTCAGTAAAGGAATTGAATCTATTGCTGGATTCTTACGTGGAAATAGGTTAACCTGCATTATGGTAATGTCACTGGTTGTAGACAGAGTTTTAGTTTTAAATGAGCAGCCTTAATACAGCCTTATCATCTAATTCCTAATCACTTTTCTTTAACCTCTGAGTAAAACGTCCTGAGGTAAAGGAAAGGTGTAAAGGGGACTCTTTTACAGCTCAGGAAGAGAACCGCGCTAATAAGAGAATCCAAAGGCACTTACACTTGGCACATTGATCACCTGCTTCCTGCCCATCATTTTAGTTTGTTTTCGCGATTGGCCGGTTGGACGGTCATGGCAGAATTGCGGGATGGCATTTCCTCCTCTCTTTTCAAAAAGGATAGTTCAGTGTACCCTATTGTAACGGTGATACATTAGAAAGCATTGTAGCAACTTTCCTTTACATTTAAAGAATCCAAACACACTCATCATGGCTGTAAATAATTCCAGATCGTTTTATAGGAGTTAGGAACTTTCCAAGCGAAAAAGAATATTAGGACACAGCCCATGTGTATTCAGAAAAAAAATAATAAAAAATTATTTTGAAGTCATATAAGAAATATTGAGGAAACATTTTGAAAATCCCTGAAGTCTTACACATTGCTCCCCCTACTGGATAGTCCAAACCCAGAATTACAACTGTGCTGTCCTGGATATAACTAAGGCATTAGAAATTGCATCAATGTGTTTATTTAACCATCTGGAGATATCATACAGTCACCTCACTGGACCATGGAGATAAAGTATGCTTTTAAAATAATTATCTCTCCCTGTAGAGACCCTTTAGTTACCAAATCAGGGAGGGGTTGTCTGATTAAAATAATTATACACAATCTCTTAGTTCACAGATATTGATACTTTTTTTTTTCAACACGCTCTCATCCTTACATGCCATATAGTGATGCTTTTTTCCCCAGCATCAATAAATGATGAAAATGGAACCCTTTGGGTCCTTATTATATCCAAGAACGCCGAATGGCATTCCGAGGGATATTATGTTTTTGGTCCGGCCGCCGCTGCACTGCGTGTTAACGAGATAACTTCAGTAATATTTTAATTACAAATTCCAAAGTAAGTATCATAAAGAGGAAGAACTGAATCGATTTTGGACAATATACAATTTCTAGATTGGCCACCAGGGGCCAAAAACGGAAAAAATCACTGTTCCGCGATAACTTCAGTAATATTTCAATTACAAATTTCAAATTTTGCACATAAGTAAGTATCATAACGAGGAAGAACTGATTCGATTTTGGGCCATTTACGATCTCTAGATTGGCCACCAGGGGCCTAAAACTGATTTACATGTTAACGCGATAACTGCAACATTATTTCAATTAGAAATTCCAAGTTTTGCATATAAGTTAGCATCATAAAGCGGAAGAACTGATTCGATTTTGGACAATTTACAATTTGTAGACTGGCCACCAGGGACCAAAAACGGAAGAAATCACTGTTTTTATCATATCTCTGGAAATATTTGTCTGATTGACCTTCAATCAAGCGCAAATGATAGGTCATGACCTGAGGATGTGTCCCACGATGACATTATACCTGTTTGGTTCAAAATTTTGACACGAGGTGGAGCTTTGTCACATAAAATTCACCATTTTTGCTATATCTTTGGAACTATTTCTCTAATTGACATGAAACTATGTGGAACTGCAAGGTCATGACCTCACAACGTGTCACATGATGACTTCATACCTGTATGGTTCAATATTTGGGGAATTGGAGGATTGGGAGCGTTCGGGGATATACCCCCAGCCGTCGCCTCCGACGGCATAAGCCTAGTTTGAAATTTGGGTTAGTGGTTAGGGGTGGTGTTTAACAATGGGACTCTTTGGGACGATGACGGGGTGATGACGGTGTGAGACGGGAAACCTCACGAGACAACGGGAGATCCATCATGGCGGCACTCTTTCACTAAACACCACTAAACCTAAGAATCTGCCTGAAACTACAAGCTTAAACTCTTAAAACTCTGGATCAGCTGGAAAACTTAGTGGACGAGTACTTCTACAACCTACGCGTCATGAGTCCGCCCCAGAAACAACCCCGGCAAGACTGGTCCACCGAGACCGACGACGACGGAACCACAACCATTCAGGTCAGTGTACTCGAGTCCATTAATCAAAAACCGTCAATCTTGGAAATACTGCATTCGGACATAAAGGAACTAAAAGCCAGTCTCGAATTCACTCAATCACAGCTTGAAACGCTACAGGTCGAAAACAAAGAACTCAAACATTCGGTTAGCACACTCACAGCACCAAAGTCCAAACCATCTCAAACGAAAACAGACTCATGAAAGAAACTATACTGGACATACAGAGCCGCAGCATGCGCGACAATCTCATTTTCTCAGGAATACCCGAACAACCTCAAGATAACCCGGAGCAAGTAATAAAGGAATTCATGCAATCTGCTCTCAAACTCACATCAGAAACCGTCAATAAAATCACTTTCACCGGGTTCACCGCATCGGCACCATAAAAAATAACAAACCTACCCAGACAGCAAATTGGTGCTGGCGCGACTCTGAGCCGAAGTCGTTTGACAATTCTGTTTGGAATCGAGCGGAGTCGGCCCAGCGTCTTTTTGAACATCGGGCCAGACTCGGCCCAGACCATGTGGGCCAAAGTCGCAAGCCATCTCAGAGCCGACTGGTGCTTATGACAGCACTCATATTGTGTTCCATGGGTTACGCAGCAATAATACAAGGGATTTTAATAGGCAAAAAAAAAATCAATTGAACAGTAACCACGGTGCTTTCAAAAAGGAATACACAGGCTGATCAATTCATCATGTTTATTTTTAAAAGCATTAATTAAAATTACAAAATTATTCAAAAGAAAGATAATGCAACGGAAGGGTAGGTTCGACTGTTTTGCCTGTTCCCGTTGCGTTCTCCCTTCGTCCCGATCACCAGCTAAATTCAGCCTCCGCATTTTTCTAGATTTCCTTGTCGGTGGCTGTTTTGCCGTGGGCATTTTTTTTTTCACAGCGCCTGCATGTCAGAGAAAACAGAGACAGAGCGCAAATGACAAATCTGCAAAGGTTATTATCTCAAGAAAAAATTATGGTTATTCTCACGTATTAGTGATTTTCGGTGAAAGACGATGGACCGCTTTCCATTCATTCCCTTCCAGTTAAGTTGACCTGCCAGGGTTTTATTAATCACTGCCGCGAACATGTTACTGTGGCTCTTGGGTCCACTGGTAAAAGAAAACTAAGTAATCTGAGGGAAAAGGTAGTACGAGTTCACGGAGGTCTGTGTACTTCTGCGGGTGTGTTTCCTCCACATTTAAAAAAAATACAAAGTAAAAAAGAAAATGCCGATCCATCCTTTTTGGTCTTGACATTTATTTATATGGCGTAAGGTTTTAACACCGAGAAACAGCAGAGGAGGATAAATACACCTTCCTTGAATCATATTGCAAGTGCTTTTACTTAAGAGTTGACGCATAAAACGACATAAAATAGTAATTTCGAGATGGCCACTCATGATCTTTACCCGGAACAATTTCAGCGCAGTTACTGGTTAGCCTGTCAGTAACGTTATTTCAACGGACATTTCTGGACCAGGGGACACGAAGCTAAGGATCCAGCGGAGGTGAGTATTATTTTTAAAATAAAATGAACTGAGACATCTGAAACTAGCTGTTTGTTGCATCATTACGATGCTGAATACACATCTAAATAAGCAAGAACACGACTTATGTGATCATTGCGATCAGTGTGCAGTTATGCTTAAAATTCAAAACAACCAGTTCTTAACGATGCTAGCTAATTGCCATGACATCATAACTGAACTCAGGTCGCAAATCTTTGGTGAAGTTAACGTTAGACGGCGAGTTTAACGTGGATTACGAAAGCTGTCTCAGGCCGGTGTGGTTGATTTTTAAGAACAGTTAAACAGACTTATTAAATCCATTTGGTTTTAACATGTCTGGAGGAGTAAGTCATTGACCAGGGGTGGGTTTCCTAGGGCAGTGGTTCTCAATCTTGGTCCTGGGGCACTCCTGTGTATGCTGGTTTTTGTTCCAACTACAATTGTAATCACTGGATTTTAACAAGCTGTCAGTTAGTCTTAATCAGGCGCACTTATGTTTTGAGTGGTTATTCATCATATGAAGCCACATTTGAACAAATCCATACACACCAAATCGATATCCATATTGTAATATCTTAGAAACAACTGCATAAAAAGGGAAAAATGAGCCCAAAGTGATCAGTGGGTTCCTAATTAGTGAGGCTGTTGTAATGTGAATATTGGCCACTGGATGGCAGTATTTACCTTTTTTTTTATTCAGCTCAGACTGGAGCTATGTTTAGACATGTCCTGGACATGTCTGGGGCAAGTCCCCGAAAAGTAAAAAAAGAGGTCTAAATGTGGGTGGGGTCTGCAAAAGAGTATATAAGGAGAAGAATTGAGACAGTAAAGTAGGAGGAGAAATTGCAAGAAGGATGCATGTGACCAGACCTGTCATCTCTATTCAGGACCTGTCAAGTTTCTTTTGTGGATTTTTCTCACCCAGGACATCACCAAGTCACCCCACAAAAAGGGACTGTAAATATTTATGTTTTTGTATTCAATCTTGGTCTTTAGGTTAGTTGTTATTAGTCTTTGTCTTTGTTTAAAAATTAAATGTGTTTAAGTTTTTAAAACTGTGTCTGTCATCCCTTGCTGTTGCTGTTGTGTTGTAAATTGTAATAACAAATTGGGGCCATAACACTGTGGACACATGGTCGTGGAAACTAACAACTTATTAGGCAAGCAAATGATGGAATCAAACTTGCTTTGTGCCGTGTTAACGTTATTACGTTCAAGCATATTATGTAGAAAGAATGCAAAACACCTGCCTTCAGCAACTTCATCTGGAGGTGACTGATTTCTTAAGTGTCGAATTTGGTCTGTTTAAAAATGTTGTCCCCTGAAATTTCTTGCAATATGGTAAAATAGATAATGTGTTCAAGGGTCTTTTATTCTTTATGGCAATAATGGGCTTTTCTGTCAGAATGTGGCTTTAGATGGTAAATAACTGCTTTAAACATGTAACACACCTACTTAGGTCATATCAACATCTTATTTAACGTTTGCAGTGCAATTGTGGCTGGAACAAAAGCCAGCATACACAGGGATGCCCCAGGACCGAGATTAAGAACCATTGTGCCAGACCTCCCAACATGTACGAATTAGCCGTATTTTTTACGAATTTTGGGCCCGTTTACGAAAATACGCAATCAGTTCCAATTTTTACGAATTGGAAGATCGATTTTTTCAAAAATTGAAAAGCACCGTTTTCGCGCGCTTGAGAATAGCAGATGACAAGTGGACCCAACCCCGTCTCCAGGGCACCCATCTGTGCTGTACTTGAGAGTACAGTGATTGTATCCTACAGTACAGTCGCCGTTAAAACCAAAGAGACGCCGTTAGTTCACACCCGGTTATCTCGAACATTTCGCCCTTCTTACCCATTTCTAACCACGATCTAACCAATGAGACATATCACCGGACAATTTACCGCTAGTAATAACCACATGTGGCTCCGCGGAACTGAATGTAGTACCGCGTGTAAGTTATAGAATAGAGGGCATTTTGCCTGTTAGAATTACGTGTGTTTGCCGTTATGTAGGCTATTTTAACATCTTTTTATTTTCTCTTGCAGTGAAAGTGGAAGTGAGAGCTTATGCGACCTCTGGAAAGTGCGTGGCTGATCCTCTGTTTAAAAAGCCTAGCATGAACAAGAAAAAAATAGCCTATTCTGATAAATTCGACAGCGAAATAAAAGAAATTGTATTCTTGAAGGAAATTTTTTTTGGTATTTTAAATATGTCTTTTTATTGCAGAAACTGTGATTCTGAGAGTTTGTGGGTAGATCTTCAGCGAAGTGTGCCGCAATTGATTTATTGGTTTTGAAAAGCCAGCCGCAATATAAATAAACAATATGGCAATAAACAACTTAATAGCCTGTGAGCTTATGATCACGTTATTCTCCGAAATTATGCGTTTTCGGACCTGCAGAGGTGTGAGGTTGTCTCTCGCCTGGAGTCAATCTTCCTCCTAAACTCTGGGAAAATGCGTCGTATCGTGACAGGTTCCCTAGTTGTGAATGTGATGTCAGTTTATGGTTGGGCATTTTATAGAAAATTTCTGCCACGCGCAGACCAGGTCATTAATTCTTTAATAGGCTACAATGAGCTTAAAGGGAATATTAGGGTGACAATGAGTGATAAATAGAGATGACACGAACTTAGCTGTATTGAATCAGTGCCAAGTATCCAGTTTTAATTCCGTGAATTCAGTTTACGAAAGAGCCATTCAATTTTAAGTGACATTCTCCTTTAGAGAAAAGATATTAAGCAGATCATTTTTTTAAATTGCGTTTCCTTATTGATAGATATAGAATAAGCTTACTAAAACATCCTGTGTAAGGTTCCGCAAATTGTTTATTTTGCTTTTTTTAGTGCATTCAAGAGTCGTTATGGTCGAACTAAATTCATATTGTACGCAATTATTTTCTAGTTGCAAGCTTTGTGAACATTGTTTGAACATCTGAATGGTTAGCCTATCTGAATGGATGAGAAGTCATTAAAACAAATACAGACGATGCAAAACGTTTTGAAAAAATGGTTAAAAATTGCCAATTAGAATTTTAAAACGAAACCGTATATAAATCGAAAAACATTCAAGTTCTTTCCCTAAATGAATTTTACTGAGACGGGGTGCGAGTAATCTTCAATATACAGTGGGTTGACGGGTTCCGCAATTTGACCGATGCAATTTGCAGAAATCATACTTTTTGTCGCGGGAAAAAGACTTCGCTGTCAGCCTTGAGTTTGACATCGCTAGAACGGTAAATTGTGGATTTAACTCTTAACTATCATTTCGAGATATTCGGCTTCATCGAGAAATAAATGCCCGATAACTGTTGCTTGCCGTTGCAGCAGTAGGATACCAAATCAATGCTTGTGATAAGGCGCACTGTGCAGTGTGTGGCCGTTAAACACGCATATTCCTGGGATTCATCACATGTTATTAGTGTCACATAGTGTCTGTGTAGACTGGGGGATCCAGGACTTTTAAGTTTCCAAGTTTACTGAAGAAATGAATCTGTGATTGGAGGACAGTCACTAAGTAATTCTGTTGGATGACATTCCACATTGAACATGGTCAACTTTCAGCTTCTTTGGATGTCACTTTGTTGGGTGAGTATTCTTCTATACTTTTATTAAGAGTTTGAACATGATTGTCCACTTTGGCGCTACACGCGATCGGGTTATTATGTCGGTGTGGTTATCCCGGTATAGTATTAGGATACTACGACAAAAAATACTAATTGCAAAATCCAAATGTTGGGAGGTCTGATTGTCCTTGAGCTGTCCAAAAGCTTGATCAGTCCAAAGTTTAGCTAGAGTAGACCTTCATCTGGAAAGCTTCCTCAACACTTAGATTGTGTTTCCAAGAATGTCCTTGGCTGTACCTGCTGTCAGACTTACTTTCTTAACTTTGGTCGAGAGCAGTGGTCTTCAGCGTCGTTCCTGGGGACCCCCTGTGTTTGCTGGTTTTTGTTCCAACCGCAATTCTAATAGCAGGATTTTAACAAACTGTTAATTAGTCTTAATTTAATGCATTTAATGTTAAGGGCAGTTATTTGCTCTCAACCCACGTTAACAGAAATATTCAGAGCATCAGGAACATTACTGGCTATGGTGAGTAGGTATATGATGACCACAATTATACCTTGATGTCAGCTTATAATAGAGCTGAGGCTTTTAGAAATATCTTATACTGTCATTCATTGCTGGGTAGGCAAGCAACTGCTCCACCTACAAAAGTTTAGGACCTTATTTGAGAAAATGTACATTTTCTTCTGAATGCAGTGTTTGCATCAGAAGTTGAAAATGATTGCCTGATAATGTGTCATCCTTGCATTTACCTACTGTAGGTAGGTACTGTCAGTTACAGTTGACAATCAAACAAGTAATGCTTAATTGTGTTGCATTTTGCAGTGTTTTGCGTTTTCAAAAATCTATAAAAATTTGTAGAAATCCTTGTCACTCAGACACTCCCTGCATTAAAAAAGCCTTGGCCAGTTCGTGTGCGGCTAGTTTGACCAGCTTCATGGATGTTTTTGTATGATTAGAAAAATATAGGAAGCTGGTCGAATTAGCTGCTGATAAGCTGGTCAAGGCTTTTTTATAGCAGGGAGTGTCTTTGAGTTAAAAAAAAAAATTATCCTTTTCAATAGGTTTTTAGAAAAGGCACTACTACAAAATGCGGCACAATTAAGACTTTACTGTTTGATGGTCAATTGAAAAGGGGCTATAAGACAACCCCAATTCTGAAATAGTTATGATGAAGTGTAAATTGTGAATAAAATCAAAATGCTATGACTTTCAGATCACATGAGCCAATATGTTATTTACAATAGAACATAGATTACATTTCAAATGTTGAAACTGAGACATTTCACATTTTTATCCACAAAATCAGCTTATTTCAAATTTTTTGGCTGCAGCAGGTCTCCAAAAAGTTGGGACACAGGCAAAAAAAAGTGCTGAAAAAGTAATTAATATATAAGCGAATCAGCAGAACGAACATTTATCAAGTAATAAAGTTAACTGGCATCAGGTGTGCAGGGTTCTCAGTTGCACAGCCACACCCTCTGTTTTTCAGGTCCTATTTTGGGCACATTCTCGCACCGTATCCAACTAGCCGTTGCGGCGTTTCCAAAGCCCAAATCCCCATTTTGACACAAGCTGACACCCACTAGGGTCCACCACTACCCTGCTGCATGGTCCAAGGCGTCAGGGGAGCAAGTTAAATGGTGGTTTAGGGTTTACCATGGTTACTGGGAAATTTAACAGGAGAGCCAGCATTATTTTCCAGGTGGCAGAACCATTTGAAAACCAGCCGGCCCTATTAGTGTAGGGCCATCAGTACAAGAATAAAGATTTTCATAAAATTACATTAAGACTACATAGACTATACAGACAAAACAGACAATACAGAAAGAACAAGACAGTTTATGTGATTTTTCATAATTGTTTGATTTACATGATTGATCTGATGCAACCTAAAATCAGTTTTATTTATTGGTCAATAATGCTCAAGTTACAATCCTAAGGTAGATTCAGGCAAAAACCTTCAAAAAAAAAAAAAACTGCAGCCAAGGTCCAACAAAACTTCATATCCTGACAGGGACTGTGATTCAAATATTCCCTCTGACAACTGACATCATATGGTTTTTCTGTAAAATGATTTACCTATGGCATTAGACATGAGATATACAGTGCCGTGAAAAAGTATTTGCCCCCTTCCTAATTTCTTACTTTTTTGCATATTTTTCATTTTTAAATGCTTCAGATCATCAAACAAATTTTAACATAAGACACAGACAACCTGAGTAAATACAAAATGCAGTTTTTAAATGATGATTTCATTTATTAAGGGGAGAAAGCTATCCAAACCTTCCTGGCCCAATGTGAAAAAGTAATTGCCCCCTAAATCCACCTTTTAGCGACCACAACTGCAATCAAACATTTGCGATAACCGAAGAATTTTAGCTTACTCTTCTTTGCAGAATTGTTTTAATTCAGCCACATTGGAGGGCTTTTGAGCATGAACAGCCTGTTTAAGGTCAGGGCACTGCAACTCAATTGGATTTACGTCCAAACTTTGACTAGGCCACTCCAAAATCTTCATTTAGTTTTTTTAAAGCTATTCAGAGGTGGACTTGCTAGTGCGTTCCAGATCATTGTTCTGCTGCGTAACCCAAGTGCGCTTGCGCTTTAGGTCACAAACTGATGGTTGGACATTCTCCTTCAGGATTTTTTGGTGGAGGGCAGAATTCACAGTTCTATCAATTACGACAAGTCGTCCAGGTCCTGAAGCAGGAAAGCAGCCCCAGTCCATCACACTACCACCACCATGTTTGACTTTTGTTATGCTGTGTTAGTTTTACACCTGATGTAATGGGACACACACCTTCCAAAAAGTTCAAATTTTGTCTCGTCAGACAACAGAATATTTTCACAAAATTCTTAGTGATCATCAAGATGTATTTTGCAAATATGAGACGAGCCTTTGTGTTCTTTTTGGTCAGCAGTGGTTTTTGCCTTCGAACTCTCCCATGGATGCCATTCTTGCCCAGTCTCTTTCTCATTGTTGAGTCATGAACACTGACTTTAACTGAGGCAATTGAGGCCTGCAGTTCTTTAGATGTTATTCCCGGCTTTTTTGTGACCTCCTAGATTAGTAGTTGATGCGCTCTTGAAGTAATTTTGGTAGGCCGGCCACTCCTGGGAAGGTTCACCACTGTTCCAAGTTTTCTACATTCGTGGATAATGGCTCTCACCGTGATTCGCTGGAGTCCCAAAGGCTTAGAAATGGCTTTGCAACCCTTTCCAGACTGATAGATGTCAATTTCTTTGTTTCTCATCTGATCTTGAATTTCTTTAGTTCGCAGCATGACGTGTTGCTTTTTGAGATTTTTTTAGCCTATTTCACTTCGTCAAAGAGGTTCAATTGGAGTGATTTCTTGATTCAACAGGTCTGGCAGTAATCGGGCCGGGGTGTGGCTTGTGAAATTGGACTCAAAAATGTGTATAATCACAGTTAATTCATGATTTAAGAAGGGGGGGCAATTACTTTTTCACATAGGGCCAAGTTGGTTTGGATAGCTCTTTCCCCATAATAAATGAAATCATCATTTAAAAACTGCATTTTGTATTTACTTGGGTTATCTTTGTCTTACAGTAAAATTTGTCTGATCAGCTGAAACATTTAAGTGTAAAAAAGAAATTAGGAAGGGGGCAAATACTTTTTTACACACTGCAGCAGTCCAGTTTCCCAATTTAATCTTGAGAGACGGATAATTATAAAATCTTCACAGAGAGCACATGGTGTACTGTTTATAAACAACATCACATGATTCATAAGTCAAGCAGACACGCCCACCTCACTAACAGCAAATTACGTTCTTGTGGCCTTAGAGACTACATTTGAACACTTGATAATGGTAATTTCTTTCTTGGCTAGCAATAATCTTCGACAGGATGCAGGATTTTAAATTCTAGGTAACGTATTATCAGCTACTACTCCGACAGGTCGACCAGATTTGTTTGCATGACCGCGGATGAGCTGTTGATAAAATTAGCATAACACTGATAATGTATACAGACATGCCAGCAAAATGAAGGAAAATGTCATTGTGCTAACGTCTTTTTGCTTGGAAAAAAAACTATCTAGAGAGCTTGGCATCTGGCACTTCCTTTAGTTTTTTTGCTCTGCCACATGTGTAACTAGATTTATTGTGGCTTTTGCCAGTTTTTCGTGGTCTTCTAAGGTGTCCCAGCATGATTAAAGCGCCCTTTGCATTCAGGAAATTCTAGAAGCATCCTCGGTCAACGTGAGAATCAAAATACATTGGAGCAGTACACGCGAGTACATCCAAACCAGCAGGTCACAAGGTTGGGAGAAAACTGTAGTCTTGCGCGAGCCACGGAAACTACATAGTGAGAATTCTAGCCCTGCAAGCCAGTCGAAACAAGCCGAGCAGCTGATTGAGTAAAATATCGGATTTCTCTGGGGTTTGTAGGTGGTATTTCTGGCTGAATAGTTTGTGTAATATGGGATTAGTGACATGCTTCTTTTTTTGTGACCATTTTTGATTTTTGGCGCGTTTCCCATAATTTTGGTGCGTATTTTTTTTTTTTTTGCCAATTCTTATTTTGGGCCAAATTTACGACGATGCAATTGAGAGCCCAGGGTGTGTAACATGATTGACTATAAAAGGGATGTCTTAGAGATGCAGAGTCTCTCAGATGTAAAGATGGCCAGAGGCTGTCCAACCTGTGAAGGCCTGCGTAAAATAATTGTGGAATGCTTTAAAAACAATGCTCCTCAACGTCAAATTGCAAAGGCTTTGAAGGTCTCATCGTTGACTGCATAACATCATCAAAAGATTCAGGGAAACTGGGAGAAATCTCTGTGCATAAGGGACAAGGCCGAAGACTTTTACTGGATGCCCATGATCTTCGGGCCCTCAGACGCCACTGCATCACTCACCGGCATGATTCCCTCATTGACATTACTAAATAGGCCCAGGAATACTTCAAGAAACTCCTGTCTGTAAACACAGTCTGCCATGCCATCCACGGATGCCACCTAAAACTCTATCGTGCAAAAAGGAAGTCATTGTTGAGCATGATCCAGAAGCACCGCCGTGTTCTGTGGGTCAAGTCTCATTTAAAATAGACTGCAGCAAAGTGGCGAAATGTCTTGTGGTCAGACGAGTCCAAATTTGATATTCTTGGAAATTATGGGCGTCGTGTCCTCCCAGCTAAAGAGGAGAAAGACCACCCCTCCTGTTATCAGCGTTCAGTTCAAAAGCCAGCATCTCTGATGGTATGGGGATGCATTAGTGCATATGGCGTGGGACACTTGCATGTTTTAAAAAGCACCATGAATGATGAAAGGTATATAAAGGATTTAGAGCAACATATGCTCCCCTCCAGACAACATCTATTCCAATGAAGGCTTTATGTATTTCAGCAGGACAATGCAAAACCACATACTGCAGCTATTACTACAGCATGGCTTTGTAGTAGAAGAGTCCGTGTATTGAACTGGCCTGCCTGCAGTCCTGATCTTTCACTGATTGAGAACATTTGACGCATAGTTATTTGAAAAGTTATTCAAAGAAGACCCAGAACTCTCCAACAGCTGTATTAAACAAGAGTGGGATCAAATTCCAATGACTAAACTCAAGAAACTTGTCTCCTCTCAGACGCCTCGATTCTGTGTTAAAAAGAAGAGGGGATTCTACAACATGGTAAATAGGCCCCTGTCCCAACTTTTTTGGCACCTGTAGCAGCCATCAAATTTGAAATTGGCTCATTTTGTGGATAAAATTGTAAAATTTCTCAGTTTCAACATTTGCTATGTTATCTCTTTTCTATTGTGAATTAAATACTGGCTGCTGTAATCTGAAAGTCATTGCGTTTTGATTTTATTCACAATTTACACTTTGTCACAATTTACACTTTGGAACTCACTGCATTCTGAAGAAAAAACTATTTTTCAAATGGGGTCTTTAAACTTCTGAGATGGTATTGGCTGCAGAGGTTGTCAGTCAGTTATGTTAGAAAACTGTTGAGTAGTTTTCAGGCTTACCATTTTGCCTTTGTGTTTGCATAATGGGATCCTCCAGCCTTGCTTCATATGAGTCAAGATCTATCATAGTCATAAATGGATGGCTGAATTTGTGCGCCATCTCTGCTGAGTCTTTGGAGCAGACTCCTTTAAGCTGGCTGCGTTTACTGTCGCTGCAAGCTGCACCTGTTGTCGACTCAGTGTGTCAAGCGTTTTTAAAATGTGAAATCCAGCCACTGCAATGACAAGAAATGTATGTATTTAGTGGACACTTATTTGTACATGCTTAGAAAACAGCTTGATGAGCATAAGAGATGAGTTTTGAAGAAACGGTTGTCTTAGATGTACGTGCATTAGCTCTTTGAATGCGTGCTATTTTTATAAAGCAACCACATTTTTTATTACTGGGGCTGCAAATCTTTACACTAGAAACATGAATTGCACAATTTTAGTGGGCTACATTTAAATTAGGGAAAATAGCTGTTTTTACACTGCGGCCATTCTGGTATGTCAGTCTGGATCCAGAAGCATCTGTGTCTAAAAAGTTCATCAGAATTCAATTGTTTTATTTAGTCTTATTTTCGTGAAGTGTATCCATCCATTGCACTTGCATAGCTATATAAAATTGTTACAATACAATTTCTGAATGTTGCCTACCCCAAAAGTTCTCTGGGCTCTCCAAATCCAGCCCTCGAATCCAAATACAGTCCTGGTTTTCCTTCCTTCAGGGCAATTTATTGATCAATAAATGCTGCTAATTGTCCAGATTGTCATCTCACCTGATTCCCAGGTAACCAGCAGTTCTCTGCCCTCAAGGATAGTGGTTTGAGGAGCCCTGCCTTAGGAGGTCTGACAGTCCTTTATGCCCATATCAGACCATCCTGTGGATGGCCATTCATCTGGAGTTACATCTGTTGAAAAAAGAACAGGATAGTACCATAACATGCCACCATATCTGCTGAATACCCAAGAGGGGTAATGTGCCGGTCGGCCAACGGAAAGTGCCAGTGTTGCAGTAAAAGTTGTTAGCAAGGTTCAGGATATACTAAGCTCTTGTGGCTCATTTTCAGTCTGTCTCTCTCTACCTCTCTAGGTCACTGGTTCCCAACCACTGTTCCCTGCAGGTGTCTCGTGTGAAGGCTGTTGATGCAGCACCTCTGGTAAGTTGTTAATGCACAATGTGCATCCATGTTCAAAGAAGTACATAGTATTAGCAATGTAAATTCATCACTGTTATTTGCCTTGTTGAAATGTCCTATACAGTAAAAACATGGCAGGCTATGTAAAAAATGTTATCTCTGTTAGAATTTGCTTATGCCGCTTGATCATTCCCAAACTCTGCTCCCAGCTCTCAAGCTCCCAGCCATGTGATGGTCTCTGATAACGGGAGGGTGCGCGGTGGCGGCGGCGGCTTTGGATTTTTGAAGTCAGCTTTATATTTTTCCGAATTTTCATTTGGGATTAGAAAATTCAGTTGATGAGTTTTAAATTGAATTTTATAAAAATATTTACCTGCAAAAACACACGCCAAAACGGATAAAACTTGCATCATGCTTCTTTCAGCTGCACTGATAACAAAGGTTTTCATTAATCAGTCAACCATTATTTCATTCTTGATTGGTTATGCAATACCTAACACTTTTTTCTACCCTTTTGTTGACAGATTGTTCTTCTCCCTCACTGTGGAGATCAGAGGTTGTGCAGGTCATGGCCTGCTTTAGTTCTCACTGTGGAGATCAGAGGTTGTGCAGGTCATGGCCTGCTTTAGTTTTCTCCTGGCCTCCTGCTATATGCCTAGAAAAAAAAAGAGTATTCAAGTCAGATGTAATTTCATAAGTGACTTTGACAAATCAATATGTGCAGTTTGGTCACCTGCTGTCAGAAGCTGTCGCACTGCGTAGCGGGACCAGTCCGGGTATGACTTCTCCTCCTTCTCAGTGGCATTGTTTCTTTTGAAGTCCCATTTGTAATTTGGCCACCAGGCCATACCATTGATATACCACTGATTTGGGTCTGTATTTACAGATTTTGAATCACAAAACTCCACCACAATGTACATATCCTAATGAAGAAAAAGAAAAAAAATAAAATTCACATGGGAGGGATGAAATTGAGACCCCTTAAGTGGCATTACAGCAAATTGAGAAGGTAGGAACCATGTACCATTCATTTTACTTGAAATGGCTATAAAAATAAATCATGTTTAAATCATCTCTTTTTTCTTTTTTACATACAATGAATTAATGGGGATGCAACAATATTCCCAAATGGTAATAAAACACACTTTACGATAATGTCTACAATACTTACAATATGCAAGTCGTCTGATGGACAGAAAATACTGTGCACTTCTGCAATTTCAGAGTGATTTAAGAGTTTTTTTTTTTCTACAATGTTTTGGACGAAACAGACCTCATTCTTTGTGTAAAATGTATTGTCCGCATCATTACATTTCATATAGAAATGAGGGAAATGCAATTCTTTAAATTACCTTGCAATAAGAGAGCCTTTGATTCGTGGTCCATTGAAGTGCTCTTTTTGTGTCAGTTCACATGAATTCCCTAAAAACAGGCTTACAGTTGATTGTTGTTCTAGTCTGTATATCACTTGTGGGTACTCAAGGGGTACTCTGGTCTTTGTATCATTTTTTTTTTTCAGTGTCTTCTTGAAGTTTTCAAAAGTGAATGGAGAGAATGAGTCAAGGGGGCCATGAAGTCAAACATCATCTGCCAATTGTAAGACTCCGTGAATATTGTACATCAATTGATCTTCTATGTAAATTTGAGCAAAGGGTTTGTACAAATGCTGTCAGAAGACAATGGGCTTTACTATTGAATTTATTGCATAATGATGGTCTGGCTAAAATCATTATGCCTGTACAGAGAAGCAAGAAATTATAGTAAATGGATATGTCAGCCAAATTACCACTGCACAGAAGGTAAACCAGGTTGGAGCTGGCGAGCTCTCTGCGCAGCCTTTATCCATGAAATGGTCACTGTGTCACGATGAATGTGTGACACCTGGCCCTACAACGCTGCCACACCCATCTCGGTGCACGTCCATCTACCAAATTGCCAAAGTGGCAGCGTGCGGTGTTGCACCGCACAAAATGACCACTGCACGGGCTGCACCGGATGAAATTACCACTGCGTGGGCTGAGCCACACTGCGCAAAGAAATTAGAGCCCTGAGAGTGTTCCTTTTAATGGTTTTAAGGATGCCAAAATGGAAGTAATGTGAATTGTATTCACTTGAATGTTTTAACATCACTCTTTTTCAGAGTTCTAGCATATTTAGGAAGTCCAGGGTGCTGGACTCATAGAGTGGTCTGCTGGGGGGTCAGCGCTACAGCGAGATGTTGTACTGAACAGCCCAACAAGTCAGCATCTCTGACGGATCAAGTTGGGGAAAGTCGGATTCACTGTCAGTGGCGGCCTTGCTGCAGTGACTATCACAGGCCTCCACATCACTGGGAATGTGCAGGAAGAGATTGCTGTACATTTTCACAACGATGAAGCTCATCAGGGGTGGGGTAAAGAGTTGGTTGTTCATCCCGCTCCTCAACTGTTAGTGATCATGTGGATTACGTTTACTTGTGCTCATCAAGAGATTGTGCACCAGGGACGGCCGTTGTTTAAGATGACCACTCATCTTTACTTACTTGGCTAATTCACAGGTCTTGGAGATGTGATTCTGGGCAACAAAACAAGGACACATTGTAAATGACTCTTATCTATAAGTCATTACAATCATGCCACACTGTTATCGATAAGTCTTAATTATGGCGCAGTTCATAACATTATAACTGATTTTAATAGTATTGTCATTAGCATTTCACTCAAGTTATTGTTGCAGTAGAAGTCAATCATGTGGAAGATAACTGCTAATTTGGTACAAAGGCGGTCAATTCATACGACCAGGAAGTAACAGTGAAGGTTTCATGGAAGTTGCAGTCCTCACAAAATGTCCATGTGGCTTTTTTGTTTGCGGTTGGTGGCAAAGTTGTTCCTGATCCCGGGAGACTAATTGGGTAATTAATCTTAAGATTGGTATCGCTATAGCTTCATAGACTAAGCGTCAAGTGTTTCAGATCTTCTGCGAGCCATTTTAAGAAACTAACCAAATTTCGCTAGCGAGCACACACTAGCTAGCTAGTTAGCAAGTGAACAAACAGACGCTCACAATTTACTTCAGTGGGGAGTTATCAGAATCCCTTGTAACATCAATCATTTGATGAGTTGAGGTTATTTAAGATAAGGTGGTTAATTTTAAATGTTGGACCGAAATGTCTTTTGGCCACATCAACACATCAACCTTTTGGCCACATCAACCTGGGAATTGCTGGGAGTGAATCGGTGTAGCTTTGGGAAGCTGATTTGGAGGTGACATCATAGACGCTAGATGGTTCTGCTTTACTGCAAGTAGAAAAGGGTGGCATGGAACTAATGGATAATAAAACAGGAAACGTGAGATGAAAATTGACGTAATTTCAAATGCATTTCTCATGCATTGTTATATAAGCCTTGAGACTAGCTATTGCCTGGCAGTTTTATTTTATACAGCTTGCAGACCTGCCAACATGTACGCATTTTGCGTACAACGTACGCATTTTGACATCAAAGTACGCTGGTACGAGTTGATGCTATTTGAGTACGCATATCGCTGGATCTCTCCAGTTTCAGTTTATGCGTCAGTTTAAGTTGACACACTCATCAGTTGATGTCCGGTGAGCAGAGGCGCGTATGCATAACGTAAATATTTCGAACAATCAGAGTGCGTGTGCCTCACCTGCCCTCCCAACCACGGCCCTCTCGGAAAAAACCTCGCTTCGAATTGAGTTTAGTCTCATTCCCAAGTTATAGGCAGCAAACCCTCTTCGCCACACCTCTGGGTCATCATATATTGAAAATACACCCAATTCAAACATCGGTGAAATTGTAAATTCTACCATGGATGCAGCGAATCCTGTATTTTGATTAGTAGAATACCTACGGTAGAATACCTGGCGCCGCTTGAAGAGCTGACGTTCGATTATAATGCCGTTTCACTGCGTATTAATCTCATTGTCACGAAAAGCGAACGCCATTTACTTTAGTTTGAGATAATTTCGCTTTTACTTGGGTTTGTGTCTGCAGAAATACTGTGAAACGGCCTAAAACAATGAAATGTAATAACGAAGTTCGCAAAAGGCTTTCTGACATTCTGTGTAACATTAATGTTCCACATGATTGCCTCCAAAGGCAGCGTTTGATACGCTGTTTCAAATGCACCACTAGTGGCGCTTTTCCACAACTTGGTACCGGCTCAACGCTACTCCACTCGGTACCGGATATTTTTCTGGGAGGTTGTTTGCCTTGAGTAGTGGATAGTAGGCCTACTGCCTCTGTGAAGCAGGTCATCATAGTGGCGCAGCACAAAACTTCCGCGATGTCATCCTCAATACGACACACAATGTAGCTACAGTTATATCAAGTTTACATTTATTCCATCGATTTTGTTAAAGATTATTGTGTTCAAATCCGGAATTGTATTTTCTGAATTGAATTGCATTTTCTATTTGACATTGTCGTGTCCAATTCAGTTGCCCGTAAAATTGCGTGCCACCCCACAACGCAAAGCAGTGAAATCCGTAAAAGGCATGGAAAGCGAATGTGTATTTCACTCTAAAGTTCACGGCAAAACAAACGAATTGTTAAAGTATGGGATAATTAAGTGATCATTGCAGAGCAGAGTTCCTCGTTGCAAATCGCTGGACATGGCAGCAATCAGAATTAATCGCTTTTGCGTCATCTCATTTGTGATAACTTTAAGAGAAGAATGATTCGTTGACATCCGTCATGTTCTTTTTCTGTGCGATTTTATGAAAACGAGGCTTGATAGCAGAACTTTCTTAAAGGGAATTAGTTAGGGAACATAACTGGACACAAGACCGTCACTTAATTTCGCCATGAACGGGCCACAGGCAAAGAGAAACACATTTCATGAATGTAGCTTTGATGAATAAGCGAAACCGTGTTTGAAAGGTAAGGCAACGCACAGTGTATCGAACAAGATGCCTATAAAGGTATAAATCGATGATTATTATAATGCGCTAATCTTAAAACTCCTCAATCTAACTTGAATGAGAGGTCGACGACAGAGTCTTCTTTCGCAGTGACGATACACTCTGACCAATCAGTAGGCCTTAGTGTGTCACATCACTTTTTAGTACCTAGTACCCGGTTGGCTTTTTTGGAACCCCGGGAGAGCAGGTACCAGAAAAGGTGGTACCAGTAGGTACTTTTTTCTAATGGAAAAGCAAAAGAGGCGAGTAGAGTAGAGCCGGTACCGGGTAGTGGAAAAGGGCCATAACATGAGAATGATGGAAAGTTAAACAGTGCTAGTGTTTAATACACGGCAAATTGTATTTGTTTTGGTATTTTTGCCCATTTATTTAATTAATTAATTGATTTTTTTGACTATGGATTACGCAGTTATTTTATGTGTAACTAAGAAAAGCAAAGTACTACATTTCAAATTCATTTTTACTGCTGTTCTGACAATAAATTCGCTGGCTGTTTGAAGTATTTTCTTCAAGGTTGGCAGGTCTGAGCTTGGCAGGCTTCTCAATCTAACAAACCGTTCAGTCTCAACAATACTATTGTGCGTAGTCTAGTAATATGTAGTGGAAAATGTGCTACACAGTGATGTATTATACCGAATAGTGAATGAATTTCGATATGTGGACTACTTACCTGTCTGATGGAAATGATGCATCTCTTGGGCAGAATCCAAACTGGCGCCCTCTGATCTTGAGTCCATGAACAATGAGGGTTTCTGCATAGCGTTTTATCTTGTCTCTCAAAAATAGGTTATCAACATCTTCACTGACTTATTTGTGAAAGTGTGACTGCACTGAAGGTACTGTCATGTTCTCATTTTTCTGGGTTGAAGTTATTCACCTTGTCTTTCAGGGGGCATTCTGTAATAAAGACATCATTCTCGCCCAGATATTCAGCAAGTCCAAACTGCTTTATCATTAATACTGGTAAGTTTTTTTTGTTTGTTTTTTTTTTACTGCTATTTTATGAGGACACAAAAAAAATGTGATATTCTGTAGAATTTATTTCCTTTCACACTCTAATTTAAAGTTTCCCAATTCTTGCTGACAATTATCCTAATTGCAGGATGTTACCTGTGCCTTATTTTACGATCAGGATGGTGTGTCCTGAGGCATTGGTAGGGTTAGATTTACGCTACATGTAGTGCTTTGAGGGTACAGTAAGCATTTTCAGAGGGGTTTAACACTTCTGCATGGCGCTGAATTTACCATTGATGAATGTGAGTCCAGACGTTATGATGTTGTTTTAACCTTGCAGTAGTATAAGATAAATATGATAATCTTGAAATAATGTTGTTATAGGAGGAAACGCCAAGGCAAGGAGCTCGTCAGAAACCAGGAAAAAAGTGGTTTCAATGCATGACTGCTGGAGAAGGGGACTATGAATCGCCACCAAATTTCTCTCTCTCTACACACACGCGCGCACCAATTGGTGTTTTTTGACAACGCGCAATTGCTAGTTTTTTTAAGCACATCAGCAAAAGATAATTCAGCAGTCCTGCAATAATTCACCCTTCATGACTGATATGATAACATTCATGTTATTCTGAAACAGTTTGAGGTGGTGATTCAGCTGTATGATCAGATAATGTAGATTGTGGTGCCGTTAGTGTATTGAATTAAACTCAGATGTTACTTCGCCTGGCCGCACTGATTGGAAAGAGGGGGGTCAAAGTAATTGAAATGAATGCTGGTACAACCCAGTACAGTTCAACAGCAACACCAATTGCAGTCCGCAAGCTAAACAAACTATTGAATCCACAGCTCTCAATTTGTTCAAATTCTGATTATTATACCCTTGTGAAGCCAAGATTTATTGCAGCACTGGTGTGTAAGCCTGCCTTGATTTTAGTTACGTGCCCCAAATACTCTGACCATTGATTGGATTTTGTACTTGTTTGTACTAGATGTGATTATCAATAAAACGATTAGGTTAAAATTGATATTTTTAAACTATCGCCTTATTATTGTTATTGGGTCATAAATAAGCAGTGTGTAAATTTCCATTTTTACTTGTACAACATAGTGATCAATGTGTCTGAGTCTGTCTGTAATCATTTCAATTTAGGAGCAGAAATGAATTATCATTCAATATTTTTATGAAACTTGCTGTGCGTATTAATATTTTGGGATTTCTGACATTGGGGGCAGGGGGGCATCATCATCTGATGACTCTTGTTTAAAATTTGAGAACACAAGGTACAGTATGTAGAGCAATGTGTGCTTATTTTCACTTGACTGGAGTTATAAAATATACATCATAATCGGTGAATCTCCTTACGTGCTGGATGTGTAAGGTCGCACTGTTTTTAGGGGCGCCTGGTCAATATGGGGTGCTCTGACCCCGTTATCTTCTGGAGAGGGAAATCTATCAAGTCCTCATTCGTATAAAACACGAATTGGTAAATGCGAAATATCAATAGGATAATGAAAAATAATACTAAATGGTTTGCTAATACAGAGCACCTGGTAGTCGTCAGTATGAAGAACTGGTCGCAAATTTTATTTGGCTTATTTTTTTCGATACATATACACTACTTCCTGGGTGAAAAGGACTGGCCAAATGTGTATGCAAGTTCCCACCAGCCAAATATTTCATCGCTGCATGTTACAAAAATAAATGTACATTATAATGCCAGTTTTTCAAAAAGAAATAATTTGTCAGTTCTGTGAAATGCGAAGGGCAGTTTTGCTTCGAGAATTAAAACTTTGCTTAAAAATGTCATGACTCGGACAGGCTATATGAATAGGACATGTCACAGAAAAAAAGGACTGATGACTGAATTAAACAAGGTTATTTACTAATTTACTGGCCAGAAGGAAAGGAATGAGGAGGGAAAATCTTGCGTTGAAGTAGTGCTACTGGCCACTCGGTATACAGCACTACAGCAGGGCTGCCCAACCCTGTTCCTGGAGATCGACCGTCCTGAAGGTTATCACTCCAGCCTGAGCAAACCACACGACCTTTCCGGGATACAGAACTCGACAAGCTGCTAATGAGCTGAATCATGAGTGTTGAATTAGGGACAGAGTAGAAACCTAAAGGATGGTTGCTCTCCAGGAACAGAGTTGGGCAGCCCTGCACGACAGAGTGGTGTGTGGGTTTTTTTTTGCTGAGCTGGTATGTGCTGAAATCATTTGCTGAACACAGATTCGCTAACTCTCGAGCAAGGGGAACGTGTTTTGTGGGGTGACGAATCACGCTTCTCTATCTGGCAGTCTGATGGACAAATCTGGGTTTGGCGGACACAAGGAGTACATTACCTGCCTGACTGCATTCACTGCCAACTGAAGTTTGGTAGAGAAGGGATAATGCTATAGTGTAGGCTTTCAGGGGCTGGCCTAAGCCCCTAAATTCCAGTGAAGGGAAATCTTGGTACTTCAGCTAACAAAGACATTTTGGACAATTTTATGCTTTGAACTTTGTGGGAACAGTTTTAGGAAGGTCCTGTTCTGTTCCAGGATAACTGCGCCTCAGTACAATGCAAATGCCATAAAAAGCACGGTTGGGTGACTTAAATATGGGAAAAACAGACAGGCCTGCGGAGAGCCCTGACTAGAACACCTTTTGGATGAACTAGAGCAGAGACTGAGTCAGGCCCTCTCATCCAACATCAGTGTCTGATCTCACAAAGGCTCTTTAGGGTGAATGGGCAAAATTCCCGAAGATGCCCCGAAATCTTAAGGAAAGCCTTCCCAGATTCCAGGATGAGTCGAAGCTGTTACAGCTGCAGAGCAGGGACCAACTCTATATTAATGCCCATGTAACTTTCAGAAGAGATCCAGAAGGTGTAATGTGTTGGTGGTCCAATACTTTTGTCCATTGTGTGTGTCTGTGCGTAAACTTACCCTGTTCAATATTCAGTTCACATTTTTGGACGGGTCGCAGTACTGTAATTATTTAGGCCTATCTATGAATATCGGCGCAGATGAATACTGGAAAATAATGACGCTTTTTTTTTTGTAGTAAGAACGTTCACCATTTTTCGACATCACTGAATCTAGAAAGGCTACCATTTATTAGAGCGGCACTTCAGAAATATATCGACGGAATAAATAATGTGCAGTGCAATCTTTGCGAAGTTCAGTTTGCGTATCACAGAACTAGATCGTTGATTTTCTAATCAAAATAAATCATTTTCTATATTACAGGTGTGATGTGAATAGAGGCCACTAGATGGCAGAATTTACCTTTCTTTTATTAAGCTCAGACTGGAGCTAGGTTTAGACATGTCCTGGACATGTCTTGGGCAAGTCCCCGAAAATTAAAAAAAAGAGGTCTAAATGTGGGTGGGGTCTGCAAAAGAGTATATAAGGAAAAGAATTGAGACAGTAAAGTGGTAGGAGAAATTGCAAGGAGAAGGATACATGTGACCAGACCTGTCATTTCTGTTCAAGACCTGTGAAGTTTCTTTTGTGGATTTTTGCCTGTGTTAGCGCATTTTTTTTTCTTTACCCAGGACATCACCAAGCCACCCCAACAAAAAGGGACTGTAAATATTTCTGTTTTTCTTGTAAATCAATCTTGGTTATTAGTTGTAGGTTATTATTAGTCTTTGTCTGTTATTTAAATGTGTTCAAGTTTGTAAAACTGTTTCTGTCATCCCTTGCTGTTGCTGTAGCTGTTGTGTTGTAAATTGTTATAACGAATTGGGGGCTCAAGTCCGGGATAGACATTGTGTGAGTCACTTATTGAAAATTTAACATTTCAAATTGTAAAATTGAGTTTTTTAATTGAATACATATGTATAGATCAACAGCAATGGATGATTTCTTGGCATCACCAACCGTAGGGGTTTTGAAGTCTTTTAAAAAGACAGAACTGCTAGAAATTTGCAGACAGTTAGAGCTGACAGAGGTAAAACCAGCCATGCGAAAAGCAAGACTGGCTAGAGAGATAGTTGAATATTACATTGATGAAAATGTGTTTGCACCAGGAGTTCTGGAACAGTTTCCAGTGGAAAATCCAAATATAGAAATGGAACTTAAATTAAAAATGCTAGAGATTGAAAGGGAAGAAAAAGAAAAACAAAGGCAGTTTGAGTTGGAAAAATTAGCAAGAGAAGAGAAAAAAAAGGGAGGAAAAAGAGAAAGGGAGGAAAGAGAAAAAGAAAGGGATGATGAAGAGAAACAAAGAGAATTTGAGTTTGAAATTTGAAAAATTTGCAAGACAGAGAGATTTTGAATTAGAGAAATTCGATAGAGAAGAAAGACTCCAAATGGAGCAACTAAAAATTAAAATTCAAACTGAAAATAAATTTTGGGCTAGCCAGGAGGTAAAATTGGTGCCTCCATTTTCGGAAAAGGATGTTGACAACTATTTCCAGTGTTTTGAAAAGGTATCAAAGAGTTGCCAGTGGCCAAAGGAACAACAAGCTCAACAAGCCTATTCGGCTTTGTCTGCAGATGATTCCTCTGATTATGAGGTTGTCAAAAAGGTTATTTTGAGAGCTTATGAGTTGGTTCCAGAGGCTCACCGACAGAAATTCAGAGGTCTGAAGAAATCTGAAAATCAGACTTATGTTGAATTTGCTAATGAGAAGCAGGTTTGCTTTGAGCGCTGGTGTACTTCTATGGAGGTCAAGGATGATTTCAACTCAATAAAAGAGATAGTGTTTGTTGAAGAATTCAAGAACTGTGTTAAGGATGATGTTAAGACCTACCTTAATGAGAAGCAAGCACTGAATTTGCAATCAGCTGCCAAATTTGCAGATGAATATGTTCACACACATAAGTCTAAATTTCAGTCTAGCAGTAACAATAGATGGTCCAAATTCCAGAAAAAGGGTTACGGTGATACCCAAGATTCCTCACCCAAAGGCAAAGACAAATCTGGTGATGGTGCTCAGAAATCCAGTAACAGGTCTGATCAAAGTGTGAAAGCTGACAGTGACCAAAGTGGTCTAGTTTGCAGTTATTGCAAGAAATCTGGTCATGTTACAACTAACTGTTGGTTCCTAAAAGCTAAGAAAGAAAAAGAAAAGGATACCAAACCAAATGCCTTTGTGAAAATAAGGTTAGAAACCCCTGTAGTAGATGACCGATCTGCTAAATTGCCTGCTTCTTGTGGGGCTAAAAAGCCTGATACAGCTGACTTTGTGAGGGAGGAATTTCTTCCATTTGTGTCAGAGGGATTTGTGGCTCTGAATGAGCATACTACTCCTGTCCCCATATATATCCTAAGGGATACCGGAGCTTCTCAGTCACTTTTGTTGATGGACTCCTTGGAGTTACGTGATGAGACCGCTTCAGGGGATTTCATACTTGTACAAGGTATTGAAGGGAGGACTGTATCTGTACCCCTGCGCTCTATATTCTTGAAGTCAGATTTAGTTACAGGACAGGTAAAGGTGGGACTTATGTCAAGTCTACCTATAAAGGGTGTTTCTCTGTTGCTAGGCAATGACCTGGCTGGGGGCAAAGTAGTTCCCCCTG
Organism: Gymnothorax reevesii; assembly: GCA_029721435.1. Classification (NCBI taxonomy): domain Eukaryota; kingdom Metazoa; phylum Chordata; class Actinopteri; order Anguilliformes; family Muraenidae; genus Gymnothorax; species Gymnothorax reevesii. The sequence continues at coordinate 45,736,636 of CM056592.1, forward strand.
TACATCTTACTTCACAGCCGAGCACTGAAGATGGGGATGAGGACCCATCTCTGTATCCTTCTTGCGCAGTGACTTGTGCTATGGCCAAGAAGGCTAAAGAAGATGATGATGTGGTGCCGTCCAGCACATTGAATAGTCAGGAGTCAGGTGGTTCGCCTCATGACTCTGATTGGCCTACTATGGTTTCTCCGTTTGAGAACTTATCAGACACTTTTATCAGTTCATTGTTCAGCCAGCCAGATGGGTTTGGTGATTCTGATGTGTCTGGAGACTTGTCTCTGTCCAGAAAGCGGTTAATTGAGGAGCAAATCAATGATCCTGAAATTTGTGCACTAAGAAGGAGAGCCCTTCCTGATAAAGAAATAGACGCAGTTCCAGTTGGGTATTATCTCAAGGATGGTGTGTTGATGCGGAAGTGGTGCCCTCTTGATATCCCTGCTAATGCAGATTGGGCAGTGGTCAGGCAAATTGTTGTTCCGAAGGTCTACTGGAATGAGATCTGAACAATGGCTCATAATTTACCTTAAGGAGGTCATCTTGGTGTTAACAAGACTGTTGATAAGATCATGAAACACTTCTTTTGGCCTGGGCTTCGGAAAGACGTTTCCAACTTTTGCAAAACCTGTCACACTTGTCAGGTAGTTGGAAAACACCAGTTAGACCCACCTGTAGCTCCATTGCAGCCTATCCCAGCATTTGGGGAGCCATTCTCTAAGGTCATTGTTGATTGTGTTGGTCCATTACCCAAGACTAGATCTGGAAATCAGTACTTGTTGACAATCATGTGTGCATCTACCAGATTCCCCGAAGCCATACCTCTACGTAACATCAAGGCAACTGCAATCTCGAAGGCTTTGATAAAGTTCTTCACGTTGTTTGGCCTTCCCAGGGAAATTCAGTCAGACTAAGGTAGCAATTTCACTTCAGGATTGTTTCAGCAGGTTGTGTATGAACTAGGTGCAAAGCAGATTCTTTCTAGTGCCTATCACCCAGAAAGTCAGAGTGCCTTAGAGCGGTTTCATTCCACTCTCAAGACAATGATGAGGACTTATTGTTATGACCATGAGAAAGACTGGGATGAAGGTGTTCATTTGCTGTTGTTTGCAGCTAGAGAAGCAGTGCAGGAGTCTACTGGATTCAGTCCATTTGAGCTAGTGTTTGGCCATGAAGTGAGAGGACCTTTGCTATCATTGAGTGAACAATGGCAAGAGGAAGAGCCGCACATCAGTCTGTTAGACTATGTTAGCAAGTTCAAGGACAGATTGCGTGCTGCTTGTGACCTAGCCAAAGAGTATTTGAAATCAAGTCAGGGAAAAATGAAAACTTGGTATGATCATAAGGCTAGAAGCCGTGAGTTTAAACCAGGAGACAAGTTTCTTGTGTTGTTTCCCTTGCAGTCCAATCCATTGCAGGCTAGATTTCATGGTCCTTATGAAATTCTGACAAAACTCAATGATCTCAATTACATTGTGAAGACTCCAGATAGGAGAAAACCAAACCAATTGTGTCACATTAACATGCTGAAGCCTTGTCATGACAGAAATGCTAGGGTTGCAGCTGTCACTTCAGATTCTCCTATGGTCAAAACGTGTGAAGATGAGGGGGAGTTTCAAGATGATGAACCTAGAATTAAAGCTGAAGTTCTTTCATGTAAATTGTCAAATTATGAAGTGTTGCAAAATCTTGATGTAAAACTCCCGCACTTAAAACCCTCAGAGAGAGATCAGTTTGAGAGGTTGATCAAGAAATATGAGGATCTGTTTCCTGAAAAAAAGGAAAAGGAAAAAGGATCTTTTTCCTCAAAAAGAGTTTCTATAGCCTCTCATGATGTAGATGTGGGTGATGCCAAACCAATTAAACAGCATCCGTACCGGATGAATCCTGAAAAGAGAAAGATTGCTGAGAAAGAGGTTGAGTACATGTTAGAACATGATATTATCAGACCCTCCAACTCAGATTTGAGTTCACCCTGTGTGCTAGTTCCAAAACCTGATGGAAGTACTAGATTCTGTACAGATTATCGCAAAGTCAATGCTGTAACTAGAACTGATGTGTTTCCAATAACTAGGATTGATGATTGTATCGATAGAGTAGGGCAAGCAAAGTTTCTGACTAAGATTGATTTATTGAAGGGTTATTGGTGTGTGCCTGTAACTGAGAGGGCCAAGAGCATCTCTGCTTTTGCCACACCATCTGGGTTGTACCAGTATGAAGTCCTACCCTTTGGCATGAAAAATGCCCCAGCCACGTTCCAAAGGATGATACAGTCTACAATCGCCAGATTGCCACACACGGGTGCGTACATCGATGACCTGATCACATGGAGTGACTCCTGGGAAGAACATCTAAAAGATGTCGAGACGTTGTTCCAGCGCCTGACCCAGGCTAGCCTGACTGTTAACCTGAACAAGAGTGACTTTGGTTGTGCTACTGTCACCTATCTTGGCTACGTCATAGGCCAGGGTAAGGTGGCACCCATAAATGCTAAAGTCCAAGCCATCATGGACTTTCCAGTTCCTGACAACAAAAAAGCTTTGCGCCGCTTCCTTGGAATGATCGGGTACTACCGCAAGTTCTGCTAGAACTTTGCTGAGATTGCTCTCAGTCTAACTAACCAACTGAAGAAAGGCGTAAAGTTCACTTGGGATAATGCATGCCAGAGAGCCTTCGATCGCCTGAAGTCTCTGCTGTGTCACTTCCCTGTGCTCAAATCTCCTGACTTCACCAAACCGTTCTCCATCGCGGTCGATGCTAGCGACCAAGCTTGTGGATCTGTGCTCATACAGAGAAGTGACTCTGATGACATTGAGCATCCCGTGGCATACTTCTCCAGGAAGTTCAATCGCCACCAAAGGAACTATTCCACAATAGAGAAGGAGCTGTTGGCTCTGGTCCTTTCTTTACAACACTTTGAGGTTTATGTTTGTACAGGACAAAAGCCAATGATTGTGTACACTGACCACAATCCGTTAATGTTTTTGAGTAAGATGAAAAACAAGAATCGGAGATTGTTGAATTGGAGTTTGATTTTACAGGAGTTTGACTTGGAAATTAAGCATGTGAAGGGTACAGACAATGTAATTGCTGATTGCTTATCCCGTTTTTGCATATGTATATATATATATCACGTGTTTATTTGAATATTGTATGATATGTATATATAGACAAGTGTCCACTTAACCAGCCTTAGCCTTTATGAGTCAAAATTTTTCCCTTTTGGAATGGAGGTGTGATGTGAATAGAGGCCACTAGATGGCAGAATTTACCTTTCTTTTATTAAGCTCAGACTGGAGCTAGGTTTAGACATGTCCTGGACATGTCTGGGGCAAGTCCCCGAAAATTAAAAAAAAGAGGTCTAAATGTGGGTGGGGTCTGCAAAAGAGTATATAAGGAAAAGAATTGAGACAGTAAAGTGGTAGGAGAAATTGCAAGGAGAAGGATACATGTGACCAGACATGTCATTTCTGTTCAAGACCTGTGAAGTTTCTTTTGTGGATTTTTGCCTGTGTTAGAGCATTTTTTTTTCTTTACCGAGGACATCACCAAGCCACCCCAACAAAAAGGGACTGTAAATATTTCTGTTTTTCTTGTAAATCAATCTTGGTTATTAGTTGTAGGTTAGTATTAGTCTTTGTCTGTTAATTAAATGTGTTCAAGTTTTTAAAACTGTTTCTGTCATCCCTTGCTGTTGCTGTAGCTGTTGTGTTGTAAATTGCAATAAGGAATTGGGGCCATAACACAGGCATATGGCTTATATAGTGCATACAAGACTATAGTAACTTGAGCGTGCCATTTTCACGGCTCACGCGTCCCGGTAGCCGTGTTTTGAGTTTTGTGCGTAAAATATTGTCATTTTACTGCTGACATGCGAAATCTCCTCTCAAAATTAACTCGGAATTTATGGCAATTAAGTTTATGGAGGCCTGTTTTTTTCAGTTAATGGATAGGCTAATGTATGCGCAGCGCAGAAAGACGACAAACCGAAACCCCAGGGTGTTGATTCTTTTTTTATTTGACTATTTGAGGTTTTTTTGTTTTTTTTTGCGAATAGGCTGCTCCATAGAAATTGAATACGAGCACTCAAATATGGAAATTGGTTAAAATGACCATCCAGAGTACGTTTTCTATGAAGGCTGTGGAAGTTTTCTTTATCATTAGGAGTGAGTGCACTTGCGTTTCTGAGCAGTGCAATCGTTTGGAAGTCGCATGCCAGATCAGAGACGAGTGTAAGGAATTCCATCCGGCAGGCGACTTTGGCCCGCGTCCGTTTTGCGATTGATATGCGAGTGCGACTCGGCGCTGCCACAAGCAACTCAGGAACGACTCTGGGCCAAAGCCGCTGGCTGTCTGGGTAGGCCCATTGTCGCCAAATTTGAACATTTTAAACAAAAAGAACTCATGAAGAGTCGTGGAAAGGAACTAAAAGGAACGACTTACGGGATGAATGATCAATTCCCAAGGGAAATTCAGGAAAGGCGAAGGAAACTTCTCCCTCTCCTCAAACAATTCCGGGAGAAAGGAAAAAGAGCTTCACTGACTGTGGATAAACTTTACGTTGACGGCCAGCTCTTCCGAGATGCGATGGTGACCACTTGGCTGTGATGACATGATCCTGAATATATTTCCAAAATAATCTAACATGAAGTTACTTAAACTTTAGAGAAGGAGGGGGGGGAAAGTTAAATGGGTCTCTCTCTCCCTCTCCCCGGCGCATAACTGCTTGTGTTCGTATATGAGTGAGTCTTCTTCGATTGTTTTGTAGGCGGAATTAAACAATATCTCGTGAGCATTACTGCCACCCACTATGTTGATTCATGAGCCTTTGTCTGTGTATTGGTTTAAATGTCTTAGACGGTGCTATAACTTTTTTTGGCCAGTGTATGTATGTTTCACTGTTTGTTTCTGCGAATCTCGATCTGTGGTTTGTCTAACATAGCTCTATATTTTTGGCCAGTATGTTTCCGTGTACGTGTGTGTAGCTGTGTATGTGTGTGTTGCTGTGCACGTGTGTGTGAATCCCCATCTGTGTGTTTGTCTAATACAGGTGCTCTAATATTTTTGGCTGCTGTGTCTTGAAGTGCATGAGTATGTGAGTCTCCATCTGTGTGTTGGTCTAAAATAGGTCTATAATATTGTGGGCCAGTGTATGTATGTGCTGCTGTGTACTTGTGTGTAGGAGTGTATGAATGATCATAGATGTAAGGGTGCTTGTGTGTAGGTGTGCGTGGAACGATGGGCAAGGGGTGAGCCATGGGGGGAGGGGCGGTGGGGGGGGGGGGCCCTCCGATTATTATTATTTATTTATGCATTTATTTTCTTTCTTCCCTCTTTCATTATCAACATTATTGTTACTATTGTTTTTATGAATATTATTATTATTTTGGGATTTTTTTTCCCTTTTTTTTTCTCTACTCTATTCTATCCTGCCATAAACATTCTCTCAATATCATTTGACAGAACACCCAGTAATCACCCAGTTGTCTCTGAATTAACCTGTCTTTAGGCTTAAATTCTGTGAATCATGCCCTGTCTCTGTACTACTGTTTCTCTCCTTATGTTTGCTTCTTTCACTGTTTGTCTCATTCATTTGTTCTCCCTCCTCCTCTTCAGTGTCATACCCCCGCTACTTGAAAGATTATACAGCGTGACAAAATCTGGCAGTTCCACACCATATCCTTCAATTAACCAAATCCTATGCCGACAGCATTAAAATTTGTTAGCTGGAATGTGCGTGGCATTAACTCACCGGCAAAAAGAGCTAAAATCATTAATCATCTAAAAAAATTAAAGGCTGATATATGTCTGCAACAGGAAACCAAATTATCAGACAATGAACACAATAAACTTAAAACACAACACTTCAACCAATTATTTTTCTCTACATACAGCTCCAAAAAAAGAGGGGTCTCAGTTCTCATCCACAAAAATGCTCCATTTATTCATAAACACACAATAACCGACCCAGAAGGACGATATATCATTATCAATGGAACAATTAATAGCATCAATATTACAATTGCAAGTATTTATGGTCCAAACACAGATGATCTAGCATTCTACCATAGTTTCTTTGAATCACTACAGGACATCAATCATAATTATAGGTGGAGACCTCAACACAGTAATCAACCCAACAATAGACAGCTCAACAAGTACACATCACTCCAAAACCTGGCATTCAACACAAATTATCAAACAATATATGACAGATATTGGTCTTGGCGATATTTGGAGGCTACATAACCCTTCATCCAGAGAATACACCTACTTCTCCTCAGTCCATAAGTCTTTTTCAAGAATCGACTACTTTCTAGCAAGCAACTCTTCACTGGCAAATATCTCTAACCCCACCATCCACCCAATCATCATATCCGACCATGCTCCCATCAGCTTCACACTGCACAATAAAACTGAAACAAAAACCAGCACAAGATGGCGATTTAACACATCACTACTTCAAGATAGCGAATTTGATTCCTCTTTTCTTGCAGATAACAACCTCCTGGACCCCCACCAGTCGGGATTCAGAGCTGCCCACTCCACGGAGACCGCACTTGTCTCTGTCAGTGAGGCGCTTCACACTGCACGCGCCGCCTCCCTCTCGTCCATCCTGATCCTCCTCGACCTCTCTGCCGCATTCGACACTGTCGACCACTCCATCCTCCTCTCTTCCCTGTCTGCACTGGGGATCCGTGGTACAGCCCTCATCTGGTTGAAATCGTACCTCTCCGGTCGCTCCTACCAGGTTGCCTGGGCTGGTGAAGTATCAACACCCCGCTCACTTACCACAGGCGTCCCCCAAGGCTCAGTTCTTGGTCCACTCCTCTTTTCTCTTTATCTCCAGTCTCTCGGTCCTGTCATTTCTGCTCATGGTTTATCATATCACTTTTATGCTGATGACACTCAACTTTTTCTCTTTTTTCCCCCTGATGCCCAGGTCTCCGCCCGCATCTCCGCCTGCCTACAAGACATCCGGAGCTGGATGGACAACCATCACCTGAAGCTCAACCCAACGAAGACGGAGATGATCTACATCCCTGCTCCATCCTCCCCTCTCCTGGATCTGACCATCACTCTGGGGGATACCAACATCTCCCCCTCGCGGAGTGTGAAGAACCTTGGGGTCCTGTTTGACGACAGGCTCTCCTCTGCTGTGAACATCGCTGCAGTGACCCGGACCTGCAGGTTCTTCCTCTTCAACATCCGTAGAATCCGGCCCTTCCTCACCAGCTACTCAACGCAGCTCCTAGTCCAAGCGCTGATCCTCTCCCGCCTGGACTACTGCAACGCACTCCTCGCCGGCCTCCCAGCATCTGCCATCAGACCCCTGCAGCTCATCCAGAACGCTGCAGCTCGTCTGGTCCACAACCTCCCAAGACACTCCCACGTCACCCCCCTGCTCACAAAGCTCCACTGGCTCCCTGTTGCTGCTCGCATCAAATTCAAGACTTTGGTGCTAGCCTATCAGGGAGTCAACAAGACTGCTCCAGCCTACATCCAGAGACTGTTCAGGTCCTACACCCCTGCCAGAGCACTCCGCTCTGCCACTTCCGGTCGCCTGGCTCCTCCCCCTCTCCGCTCCTCCCCTTCCCGCTCAAGGCTGCTGTCTGTCCTGGCACCTCGTTGGTGGAATGATCTACCTATCGAGGTCAGAACGGCAGAATCCTTGAGCATCTTCAAGCGCCGCCTGAAAACCCACCTCTTCAGGCTCCACCTCTCCCCTACTCCACTGCCTTGATTCCTGTCCCTACATCCTTTTGATTTGTTGCACTTTATTCTGTTTACTTCCTGACTGTATCACTTGATTTGGTTTCCCTTCATTTTGTTGCACTCTTGTCAGTTTACTTGATTTTCCTGCCCCTTTGTTGCACTTGATCTATTGCACTTATTTTATTGCTCTTTGTTGCACTTGCCTCTGCCTTGTTGCCATTTTTGTTCACTTGCCTTTGACCTTGCCTTTTTGTTAATAGTCTAGATCTGTAACAATGGAACGTGTTCTGTCACTTACTGTTAGCACTTTTACTTGTCTCCTAGGAGGTCTGCACTTTTGTACTGTTCTTATGCACTTTTGTACGTCACTCTGGTTAAGAGCGTCTGCTAAGTACCTGTGATGTAATGTAATGATTCATATTTCAAAAAACTATGGAAACAAATGACACAATGGGCTCTAATTTCGTGGACCAGGCGCAGGCGGGGTGTGTCCAGGCGTATGTGGCAGTTTCGTGCCCGGCGTAGCCTGGCGCAAGTACTCCTCTGTCCCGCCTCTGCCCCTCCTTCCAGCGCAAGTTGGCAAAGGCGGCGACACAGCCGAGTCAAATCTTGCTCACTGGCAAGAGAAACGATGGATAGCGTGTTCCCATTAGTTACAAACAGTTGCTGTTTTAAATTTTGGGATTAACAAGCATGGACAACAATGCAAGATACGTGGCACATTTATTTTCAATATGTGATCTTAACTCAGTACGAGATCATAGCAATCACGCTGTATTCCTTTCCCCCACTGAAGACGATAAAACAAAAGTGACAATAATAGTAGCCTAGTATTAAGCCGCTTGCACACTAGACGCGAAACGAATTTTCCTCTTGACAGATTGCGTCTTGTGTCCGAAAGTCTGACAGGGTTTTAATAAATCTCCGTGTCCGACAGTCTGTTATTGTTTTTAATTTCTTCAAATCTGCTGACTCTTTTAGATATTAAACGTGAATGTTTTGATTAGAGGGCTCAGTTCTTCAAGATGAGTACCGAGAATTTCAATCAATGTTTCTGTTGAAGCTCTGCTCAATAAAGTGAGTCGACACTGGCGCGGGACAATGTACAATGCCTCCGTGTCTGACAGCCAAAAAAAAAAAGAGGACGATTAGAACAGATTGATAACGAAATAAAGAATAAAAAGAAACATTTTAACAACAAAACATCCAATGAACACTGCGATTTATTTATTGGCGGGTCATCGTTGTTGGATATCCTGTTTGTAGGTTTTTATTCTTTATTTCGTTATAAATCTGTTCTCATATCAATACTTTTACTTTTTGCTGGCTGGTGGACATGGAGTAATTTGCATTTCGTGTCGGACAGTCTTGATCGTGCATGTGATAATTTCTCTACACTGTCAATGGTCATGGAATTGATTTAATCGCGCACTATTTTATCTCTGCTGTGGAAATCAAGTGTGAATCTGTTCGGTCCATCTGACTAATTTTCAAAAGAAAGACCGAATAAAGACTGCCGTCTATCTTCAACGGAAGAAAACAGACGAATAGGCTAAAAAGACCAAGAAAAGTCGAAAGCTAATTATTTGCATTTTGTGAAGGTCGAACACAAACATAGCCAAGTTTGCACGTCTAATAATTCCTGGAATACTCGGAAAAATTAGAACTGTTATGTCTTTCGGACACGGAGCTATATTAAAACCCTGTCCAACGATCGCGTCTTTGCATTGACTTTGTCTGTAATCAGTCGTGCGAAAAATTTGTTTCGCGTTCAGTGTGCAAGCGGCTTTAATGAGCATAGAACGCAAGCATTCGATATACAGTATATATACAGTTTGTGGTTGGCTGAGAAAGATGTGAAGTCGTTAGTTTGCATCACAGATTCAGCTGCATCGATTAAGCCAGGTCAAGTTTCCATTACGCGTGACAACCGCCTTTAATCTGACATCAGGACAATCGATATAGATACTATAATTTATGTCCTTATTCAGATAGTTACATTAAATAGTGCTTCCTGTAATTATTTCTTGCATTGAAATGTGCCTGACATTCGGTAAACCTGCCTGTGAGATTTCGGTGACGTGTGCGCACTCTACGCCGGTCAGCCAAATTACCCCTGCACGGAAATTAAACCAGGTTGGAGCTGGCGAGTTTTCTGCGCAACTCCAGCGGAGACTTTTTCTAAGAAGTTGTCACTGCGTCTTGATGAATATGTGACACCTCCCCCTACTACGCCGCCACACCCATCTCGGCGCACCTTCATCTACCGAAGGCTGCGCACCTCACGAAATTACCATTACGCGGGCTGCGCCGTACGAAATTACCACTGCGCGGGCTGCGCCTGGCTACGCCACCTGCGCTGCGCCAGGAAATTAGAGCCCGATATATACCTCACCAACTCTCATTTGGGAAACAGCCAAAGCAGTATTAAGAGGAAAAATTATCTCATACTCAACATTTAAAAAGAAGAAAGAACTAGAAACAGAAAAAAAATTGGAAGAACAAATTAAACAACTACACAATTCATACGCAACTAATCCCACAGAACACATACTTACAGAATTAGAAATACCAAAAATAAAATTGACAACAACATTCATAAAAAGACACAATTCATGCTACGTAGGCTCCGATATAAACAGTTCGAGCACAATGACAAATCTGGAATATACTTAGCCAACCAACTCAAACACAACAAAGAAAAATCACTCATCAGAACTATTACAGACTCAACAGGAAACATCACCAGTGACCCACAAACCATAAATAACACATTCAGACAATACTACTACAACTTGTATAGCAATAATAAAGAAAAGGATCCAAAAGAAATAGACAACTTTCTAAATAACCTCCAACTACCATCATTAACAAAAGAACAAGCAGACATTTTAGACGCTCCACTCACCCCCATAGAATATGAAAAAGCACTACAGATCATGACAAACAATAAAGCACCTGGACTCGATGGATACCCCACAGAATTTTATAGACACTTTTGGAAAACAGTATCACCACTTTTTGTTAGAATGGCAGATGAAATCAAGAGCAATCTATCAATTCCATATCACATGAACACAGCACTAATTTCAGTACTACTCAAAACAAACAAAGACCCAACTCACTGCTCAAATTATAGGCCCATTTCATTCATTAACACAGACATCAAAATAATCAGCAAAGCACTAACAACTCGAATTGAATCAGTCATCCCATCTCTCATTCACCCAGATCAAACAGGATTCATTAAAGGAAGACATTCATCAAACAACACACGCCGTCTATTCAATCTTATCCACCTTTCTCAACAAAGTCAACACAAAACAGTCATTCTTTCTTTAGACGTAGAAAAAGCATTCGACAAGGTAAATTGGACATTTCTCAAAAAAACAATGGAAAAATTTGGATTTGGACAGTCATTTATTTAATGGATAACAACACTCTACAACCAACCAAAAGCAACAGTTATTACAAACAACCTCATCTCACCTCACTTCACACTTCACAGAGGCACCAGACAAGGATGTCCACTATCGCCATCACTATTCGCACTTTTCATTGAACCATTAGCTGCTGCAATCCGTCAAAATAACAATATTTCTGGTATTCATACTAAAAACATAACACATAAAATCAGTTTGTAGGCAGATGACATACTCCTGTTCATACAGAATCCCAATAATTCAATCAAAGAACTTATCAAGCTCATCAATTCATACTCTAGCATCTCAGACTACACAGTTAACTGGAATAAATCAACCACCCTCACAATAAATGCAGATACGTCCCTTTCTACACCACACATACCCCAATTACCACCTACTACTGGCAACATCACATATTTAGGCATAAAATTCTCTGCCAAGCTGTCTGAGCTGTTTCACCTGAACTTCACACCACTTTTAAAAACAATACAAGATGACCTAAACCGATGGATGACACTACCAATCTCAATTATAGGACACATCGCCTCAATTAAAATGATGATACTGCCAAAACTCAATGACCTATTCACAATGATCCCCATCCAACCCACATCAAAATGGTTTAGCTCACTGGACACAACAATAACATCATTCTACTGGAAAAACAAACAGCCCAGGATAAAACTAACTACACTACAACAGTCAAAAATACAAGGAGGCCTAGAAGCACCAAATTTCTATCATTACTACTTAGCCAATCAGTTACAGTACCTTTCCAAATGGATACATTCAACCCATCACTATCACCCCTGGTTAGACATAGAACAGACAGACTGCCAAGACATATCAATCAAAGACCTTCCATTTATCTGTACTGCAATCAAAAAACACAACTGTTTCAAAAACCCCGCAATCGCAGCAACTCTGACAGCTTGGTGGAAGATCAATAAAATAAGAAACACAACATTCACTCCCACGACTCAAACACCCATATGGAACAATCCAGACTTCACTGCTGACAAATCCCCTCTAATAGGAACTAAATGGAAAGAAAAAGGAATCACACACCTCCACCACATCTTCTACAACAACACTTTACTTACATTCCAACAGCTGTCTGAAATGTACGATATCGGCAAGAAACAATTCCTTCAATACAGCGAACTCAAAGAGTCAATTAAAACAAAAATAAATATCACAAATTTCCACCTAGAACATCCACCACTATTATATAGCATCAATAAAATAACACAGTCAAAGAAAAAACTACTCACAAAGCTATATAAACTTATGTCCTCCAATAACGACCCACATCACATACCAATAAACAAATGGGAACGAGACCTCATCATTCACACCAACAGTCAATTCTGGAACACAGTCTGCAACAACATATTCTCCATGTCTAACAACACCAAAATTCAGTTAATACAGAATAAAATCATCCATAGAACACACCTCACACAACACAAGATGCGCATCATGAGACTCGCAGACACAGACATTTGCACCCACTGCACACTCAACACTATCGACGACCACCTGCACACACTCTGGCTCTGCCCACCAATTCATAACTTCTGGAAAAAAATAATCACCACCCTATCCCGATTCCTCGACCACAATATCCCACTATCCCCCACCGTCTGCATACTGGGAAATTTAGAAGAACTCAACACTAACTCAAAACAAATCACAATCCCCCTGCTTGTGGCCCTAACTATCGCCAAGAAAACAATACTGCTCAACTGGAAAAACAGAAAAAACATTACAACAACACAATGGTTAGATCTCTATACTCAAGATTACAAGAATTCAACAACATCTACTCCACAACTCTCACTGCCATCTCGATGCCGGTGAGTTAATGCCACAGCATAGATATACAAAGGCTTGTTCACGTAGAGGAGAAGGGATATTTAAAAAAAAAAAAAAAAAGGAAACTTCTAGAACAAAAACATCGTGAAATAACTGCCAAAATACTACTCTGCTTCATTTCGGATCATTTGATTGTTACACTGTTTTGCCTTGTTTCCCTTTTTCCCTTTTCTTTTGGCTCTTATCTCTCTATTTCATTATAATTATTATTATTATTATTGTTATTATTCATTTGTTTTCTCTCCTTTTTTCTTCCTTTGTGGTTTTTTTTCCTCGTTTTTTTCCTTCTTTTCCCCCCCTTTTTTGTTTGTTTTATTCTCTCATCTTTTCTATTCCTTTTGTTGATGTCTTTGTCTAATATTATTGTATGTATATTACTCTGTAAATCAACTCGCTACCCATTTATTTGTCTGGTCTCATCTTTGTTTGTATGCACTTATTGGTGAATAAAAAAATAATAAATAAAAACAATGGGCAAGGCAAGGCAACTTTATTTGTATAGCGCATTTCATACCAAAACAGCAGTTCAATGTGCTTTACAGAAGATTGAGGCAAAGGCAGTCTAATGCATCATTCATCATTATACAGATTTAATAATATTGACAGCAGAGGAGATAAAATTTAGATTAAAACCAGACAGACAAAAACAAAATAATAAAAATAATGATAATTATAAGACCGATAAATAGGAGAGAGATATTAAAAACAAAGTTGAGGATAAAAACAAAGGCAGATAATGTGAGATATGTGCATACATTTATACATAAGTTACACATATACATACACAAATACATATATACATACACATACATACATACATATATATATGTATAAAATGTATATGTATAAAAGCCTGACACACATGTATACACACATACATATGAACAAATGTAAAATGTAGAAAGAAAAAAATTAAAATAAAATAAAACAGGGCACACTGCATAGAACAAGTGAAGCAAATGTAAAATGGAGAACGGAGAAGTAAAAAAATAAAGTAGGGCAGCTAAAAAAAATGAGAATTGAGAAACCGTAGATAAAACAAATTAGGGAAAGGCATCAGTGAACAGTTTAGTTTTTAATTTGGATTTAAAAATGGCAACTGAGGAGGCATTTTTAATGCTTTCTGGGAGCTGGTTCCAGAGATTGGCTGCATAGTAGCTAAAAGCGGCTTCACCAGTCTTTGTCCGAGTGAGGGGCTTAGTTAAAGTATAATGTTGCAGTGACCTAAGCGTCCTTGCAGGGATGTAGCGATGGAACATGTCTCTTAAATAATTTAAGGATTTAAAAGCAAGTAGCAAGGTTTTAAAATCAATTCTGTAATTCACAGGGAGCCAGGGCAAGGACTGCAGGATCGGGGAAATGTGTTCTGTTCTTTTTGTTTTAGTGAGAACCCTGGCTGCTGCATTCTGAATCAACTGGAGCTTTTTAATGGTGATCTTAGGAAGCCCTGTAAATAGGCCATTGCAGTAATCAAGCCTACTAGAAATAAAAGCATGAATGAGCTTTTCAAGATCATTCTGTAGCATAAGATCACGTAATTTAGTGATGTTCTTGAGGTGATAAAATGCTGATTTTGTGACTGCTTTAATGTGGCTGTTAAAATTCAGATCACTGTCAATGATCACACCAAGGTTTCTGACAGAAACTTTAGCTTTTAGCCCCTTGGTTTCAAGAAGGTTAGCGACCTTAAGCCTTTGTTCTTTCCGACCAAATAGAATAACTTCTGTCTTGTCTGCATTCAATTGAAGGAAGTTACGAGTCATCCACTTATTAATTTGGTCAAGGCACTGACAGAGAGATTCAACAGGGGTAAGATCATCTGGTGGCATGGCTAAATAAAGTGTCGTGTGCGTAAGTGTCGTCTGCGTAACTGTGATAAGTGATTGAGTAATTCTTCATAATTTGTCCCAGGGGTAGCATGTAAAGGTTGAATAATAGGGGTCCTAGTATTGATCCCTGGGGGACTCCACAGGTCAGGGTAACTGGTGCTGAGGTACAGTTGCCAATAGTGACAAAAAAGCTTTTCTGCTGCAGATAGGACCTTAACCATTTGATGACCATACCGGAGAGGCCAACCCAGTGTTCAAGTCGGTGTAGTAAAATATTGCGGTCGATTGTGTCGAATGCAGCACTGAGGTCCAGCAGCACCAAGACTGATGTTTTGCCTGCATCTGTATTAAGGCGGATATCATTAATAACCTTAATTAAGGCAGTTTCAGTGCTGTAACTTTCTCGGAAGCCCGACTGATAGTCATCAAAACAATCATTTTCAGTCAGGAAAGTAGTTAGTTGATTAAAAACTATTTTTTCAATGATTTTTCAAATAAAAGGCAGTTAAGATGTGGGTCTGTAATTGTTTAGAACTGAAGCATCTAGGTTATTCCTTTTGAGCAGGGGCTTCACTGCTGCCGTTTTTAATGACTGAGGGAAAAGACCAGTCTGTAATGAAGTGTTGATGATCTGAAGTACATAACCTTTTATAAGGTGAAAGACAGATTTAGAAAAGTTGGTGGGCAAGGTGTCTAGTCCTGAAGTAGAAGAACTGAGCTTTTGCACAGTTTTATCTAGGATGTCAAAGTCAATCAGATTAAATTCTGACAACACGCTCTTCTCACTTTGCTGGGTAACTCAGGCTTTATAGTTAGCTGGGACTAAGATATATGCAGTCTTATTTTATTGATTTTTTCTTTGAAAAAGGATGCAAATTCATTGCAACTACTGACAGAGAGAAGCTCAGGTGGTAGTTGTGGTATGGGGTTTGTTAATTTCTCAACAGTGGAAAATAGCACTCGGGCATTATTCAAATTTCTATTGATGGTGTTGGAGAAGTAAAGCTGCCTTGCTTTGCTGATTTCTTAATTATACAGGGAAAGAGTCTGTTTATGGATTTGATGGTGAATATGAAGCTTGGATTTTCGCCATTTCCTTTCAGTTTTCCTGCACTCTCTCTTTAACTGTTTAACTGTTGGATTGTTTTTCCAAGGAGCTTTTGGTTTGAGTGACTTTTTTAAGTTTCAATGGAGCAATGCTATCCATAATTTGCATCATTTTTGAAATAAAATTGCTTAATAGGTCATTAACAGAGTCTGATAATTGACAAGAAGTTTGTGATAGAGCATGCTCAAAAAGAACTTCAGTGTTATCAGTTATGACTCTCTAACTAAAAGTCAAAGGCCTGTTATGGATATAAGGAGACATCAAGACAGAAACAACGCCATTTCGAATGAAATGATAGGCAAGATGACCAAAGCGCAAGCTAGCTCGCAGACATAGGAAAAATATTGGAGAGGTATCAGCAAAATATCGTTGCATCATGGAATTGCTGAGCGTGCGCAAGAACAGCCACATCTGAGGAAGTGAGCTGATACTGTCAAGCAACTGAAGGCTTACTTCCCAAGCGAGTGATAACTTGCTCAGCAAACAATTCTACCTACTAGGGTACAAGTGCCTGTACAAAAACGCAAAAGAATCACTGCCAAATTATAGGGAAAACACAAGGCAATAGAAAAGGTAATGCAAATATGATAGAAATTTATTTACGAACAAGAAAGAGTATGACCTGCTTGATAAAAAATTCCACTGCCAACTGGAATAAATTGTCCGAGTCCTGATCATTCCACAGCATTAGGTGGAATTTTCGGTTGGGCCACATCCACTTTAAATAAAAAAATTTATTATTTTAATTTTTTTATTTTATTTATTTATTTTATTTTATTTTTTTTAATGATTGCTGAATACTTCAGTTGCTAGCATTTGCTGTTGGTTCGTCGCGCGATGTATGCGATGCAGTTTGCAAACTGTCACCTTAACTGAACTCGCGACCAATGGCAGCACCTGCTAGGGATAGACAATTACTAACACTAGAGTGTTCAGGTGAACACGCGTCGCCTGCTTCGCGTGTGACCACCAGCTGAAAGTGTAACTACCGAACAGACAGACGGACAGACAGACGCCGGACAAAGTGATCCCTATGTGCCGCTATGCTTCGCATGGCGACACAGAAGTGAAGTTACGGCATGTGTAATGTGAATATAGGCCACTGGATGGCAGTATTTACCTTTTTTTATTCAGCTCAGACTGGAGCTATGTTTAGACATGTCCTGGACATGTCTGGGGCAAGTCCCCGAAAATAAAAAAAAAAGAGGTCTAAATGTGGGTGGGGTCTTCAAAAGAGTATATAAGGCAAAGAATTGAGACAGTAAAGTAGTAGGAGAAATTGCAAGAAGAAGGATACATGTGACCAGACCTTTCATTCTGTTCAAGACCTGTGATGTTTCTTTTGTGGATTTTTGCCTGTGTTTGTGGATTTTTCTCACCCAGGACATCACCAAGCCATCCCACAACAAGGGACTGTAAATATTTCTTTTTGTAGTATTCAATCTTGGTCTTAGTTGTAGGTTAGTTAGTTGTTATTGTCTTTGTAAATTAAATGTGTTTTAAGTTTTCAAAACTGTGTCTGTCATCCCTTGCTGTTGCTGTTGAGTTGTAAATTGTAATAACAAATTGGGGCCATAACAAATTGGGGGCTCATCCGGGAGAGACCATTGTGTGAGTAATTTATTGAAAATCTAACATTTCAAATTGTAAAATTGATTTTTTTAATTGAATACATATATATAGATCAACAGCAATGGATGATTTCTTGGCATCACCAACCGTAGGGGTTTTGAAGTCTTTTAAAAAGACAGAACTGTTGGAAATATGCAGACATTTGGAGCTGACAGAGGTAAAACCAGCCATGCGAAAAGCAAGACTGGCTAGAGAGATAGTTGAATATTACATTGATGAAAATGTGTTAGCACCAGGAGATCTGGAACAGTTTCCAGTGGAAAATCCAAATATAGAAATGGAACTTAAATTAAAAATGCTAGAGATTGAAAGGGAGGAAAAAGAAAAACAAAGAGAATTTGAGAGGGAAGAAAGAGAGAAAGAAAGGGAAGAAAAAGAAAAACAAAGGCAGTTTGAGTGAGAAAAATTAGCAAGAGAAGAGAAAATAGAAAGGGAGGAAAAAGAAAAACAAAGAGAATTTGAGTTAGAAAAATTTGCAAGACAGAGAGATTTTGAATTAGAGAAATTCGATAGAGAAGAAAGACTCCAAATGGAGCAACTAAAAATTAAAATTCAAACTGAAAATAAATTTCGGGCTAGCCATGAGGTAAAATTGGTGCCTCCATTTTCGGAAAAGGATGTTGACAACTATTTCCAGTGTTTTGAAAAGGTAGCAAAGAGTTGCCAGTGGCCAAAGGAACACTGGCCTCTGATGTTGCAAACTGTCCTAAAGGGTGAAGCTCAACAAGCCTATTCGGCTTTGTCTGCAGATGATTCCTCTGATTATGAAGTTGTCAAAAAGGTTATTTTGAGAGCTTATGAGTTGGTTCCAGAGGCTTACCGACAGAAATTCAGAGGTCTGAAGAAATCTGAAAATCAGACTTATGTGGAATTTGCTAATGAGAAGAAGGTTTGCTTTGAGCGCTGGTGTACTTCTATGGAGGTCAAGGATGATTTCAACTCACTAAAAGAGATGGTGTTAGTTGGAGAATTCAAGAACTGTGTTAAGGATGATCTTAAGACCTACCTTAATGAGAAGCAAGCACTGAATTTGCAATCAGCTGCCAAATTTGCAGATGAATATGTTCTCACACATAAGTCCAAATTTCAGTCAAGCAGTAACAATAGATGGTCCCAATTTCAGAAAAAGGGTTACGGTGATACCCAAGATTCCTCACCCAAAGACAAAGACAAATCTGGTGATGGTGCTCAGAAATCCAGTAACAGATCTGATCAAAGTGTGAAAGCTGACAGTGACAAAAGTGGTCTAGTTTGCAGTTATTGCAAGAAATCTGGTCATGTTACAACTAACTGTTGGTTCCTTAAAGCTAAGAAAGAAAAAGAAAAGGATACCAAACCAAATGCCTTTGTGAAAACAAGGTTAGAAACCCCTGTAGTAGATAACCGATCTGCTAAATTGCCTGCTTCTTGTGGGGCTAAAAAGCCTGATACAGCTGACTTCGTGAGGGAGGAATTTCTTCCATTTGTGTCAGAGGGATTTGTGGCTCTGAATGAGCATACTACTCCTGTCCCCATATATTTCCTAAGGGATACCGGAGCTTCTCAATCACTTTTGTTGATGGACTCCTTGGAGTTACGTGATGAGACCACTTCAGGGGATTTCATACTTGTACAAGGTATTGAAGGGAGGACTGTATCTGTACCCCTGCGCTCTATATTCTTGAAGTCAGATTTAGTTACAGGACAGGTGGGACTTATGTCAAGTCTACCTATAAAGGGTGTTTCTCTGTTGCTAGGCAGTCACCTGGCTGGGGGAAATGTAGTTCCCCCTTTACATCTTACTTCACAGCCGAGCACTGAAGATGGGGATGAGGACCCCACCCTGTATCCTTCTTGCGCAGTGACTCGTGCTATGGCCAAGAAGGCTAAAGAAGAAGATGTTGTGGTGCCGTCCAGCACATTGAATAGTCAGGACTCAGGTGGTTCGCCTCATGACTCTGATTGGCCTACTATGGTTTCTCCGTTTGAGGACTTATCAGATACTTTTATCAGTTCTCTATTCAGCCAGCCGGAAGGGTCTGGTGATTTTGATGTGTCTGGAGACTTGTCTCTGTCCAGAAAGCAGTTGATTGAGGAGCAAACTAATGATCCTGAAATTTGTGTACTAAGGAGGAGAGCCCTTCCTGATAAAGAAATAGACGCAGTTCCAGTTGGGTATTATCTCAAGGATGGTGTGTTGATGCGGAAGTGGCGCCCTCCTGATATCCCTGCTAATGCAGATTGGGCAGTGGTCAGGCAAATTGTTGTTCCGAAGGTCTATAGGAATGAGATCTTAACAATGGCTCATAGTTTACCTTTAGGAGGTCATCTTGGTGTTAACAAGACTGTAGATGAGATCATGAAACACTTCTTTTGGCCTGGGCTTGGGAAAGACATTTCCAACTTTTGTAAAACCTGTCACACTTGTCAAGTAGTTGGAAAACACCAGTTAGACCCACCTGTAGCTCCATTGCAGCCTATCCCAGCATTTGGGGAGCCATTCTCTAAGGTCATTGTTGATTGTGTTGGTCCATTACCCAAGACTAGATCTGGAAATCAGTACTTGTTGACAATCATGTGTGCATCTACCAGATTCCCCGAAGCCATCCCTCTACGTAACATCAAGGCAACTGCAATCTCGAAGGCTTTGATAAAGTTCTTCACGTTGTTTGGCCTTCCCAGGGAAATTCAGTCAGACTAAGGTGGCAATTTCACTTCTGATTTGTTTCAGCAGGTTGTGTATGAACTAGGTGCAAAGCAGATTCTTTCTAGTGCCTATCATCCAGAAAGTCAGGGTGCCTTAGAGCGGTTTCATTCCACTCTCAAGACAATGATGAGGACTTATTGTTATGACCATGAGAAAGACTGGGATGAAGGTGTTCATTTGCTGTTGTTTGCAGCTAGAGAAGCAGTGCAGGAGTCTTCTGGATTCAGTCCATTTGAGCTAGTGTTTGGCCATGAAGTGAGAGAACCTTTGCTATTATTGAGTGAACAATGGCGAGAGGAAGAGCCGCAAATCAGTCTGTTAGACTATGTTAGCAAGTTCAAGGAAAGATTGCGTGCAGCTTGTGACCTAGCCAAAGAGAACTTGAAATCAAGTCAGGGAAAAATGAAAACTTGGTATGATCATAAGGCTAGAAGCCGTGTGTTTAAACCAGGAGACAAGGTCCTTGTGTTGTTTCCCTTGCAGTCCAATCCATTGCAGGCTAGATTTCATGGTCCGTATGAAATTCTGACAAAACTCAATGATCTCAATTACATTGTGAAGACTCCAGATAGGAGAAAACCTAACCAATTGTGTCACATTAACATGCTCAAGCCTTATCATGACAGAAATGCTAGGGTTGCAGCTGTCATTTCAGATTCTCCAATGGTCGAAACGTGTGAAGATGAGGGGGAGTTTCAAGATGATGATTCTAGAATTAAAGCTGAAGTTCTTTCATGTAAATTGTCAAATTCTGAAGTGTTGCAAAATCTTGATGAAAAACTCCAGCACTTAGAACCCTCACAGAGAGATCAGTTTGAGAGGTTGATCAAGAAATATGAGGATCTGTTTCCTGATGTTCCAAAGAGAGTTTCTATAGCCTTTCATGATGTAGATGTTGGTGATGCCAAACCAATAAAACAGCATCCGTACCGGATGAATCCTGAAAAGAGAAAGATTGCTGAGAAAGAGGTTGAGTACATGTTAGAACATGATATTATCAGACCCTCCAACTCAGATTGGAGTTCAATTCAATTCAATTCAATTTTATTTTGTATAGCGCTTTTTACAGATACACTGTCACAAAGACGCTTTACAGTCAGAGATGGGTTACTGAAGGGCAGTGCCCAACCTATTCCCAGTACCTATTCCCTATTCCCACTACAGCGAGGCAAAAAAAACTCCCAGTAGGGAGAAAAAATCCTCAAACAGTGGTGAGAAAAAACTCCCCAGTGGGAAGAAATCTCAGGAGGAACCCAGCTATAGTGGGGAAGCCCATCCTCCGCGGGCTAGCTAGTTGATAACAAGATAATGACAAGAGTTCCATTGAAATCCATCTAATCAGTGCTAAAATAATTTGTATATTTAAAACTGTCCAACAGATGTCTTGGCTAATGTAAAACAATTAGCAATGGAGGTCATCATGAGGCAGGAAGACCCTCTTGGTCCTGTAGCTGAAACAAGATGGTAACAGCTGGTCTTAGGCTGGAGCTCCGGGCCAGGGGGTGTTGGGTGAAGCTTGATCTGGAGCTCAGGGCAAGTGCCCAAAGCAGGAGGAGGAGAAAAAAAAAATATTGTTAGGGAGGTGGAGTTGTATGGCGAGCACACAGAGCAGGAGAGACAGAGGTGCCTGTGTGCGATAAGGAAACCCCAGCAGAATAAGACTATGGCAGCATAGTTATGAGAAACAGGGGCAGGGGCCAACACAGCCACGAGGGCAGGTTGAGACAGTCACCACCAGACCATGACCAGCTCAGCAGAATAGGGCACCAC
This sequence comes from Gymnothorax reevesii, assembly GCA_029721435.1. NCBI lineage: Eukaryota > Metazoa > Chordata > Actinopteri > Anguilliformes > Muraenidae > Gymnothorax > Gymnothorax reevesii. Next base: position 45,758,674 of record CM056592.1, read on the forward strand.
CAGCAATGATCCAGTGACAGCACTGACTGCTCAGTCCACCAAATATTCTATAGCTTATGCCAGCCACCCACTCCTGTCCCTCAACTATAGGACAGACTAAAGAGATATGTTTTGAGCCTAACTTTAAATATACTGATAGTGTCTGCACCCCGAATATGAGCAGGCAATTCGTTCCATAAGAGGGGAGCACGATAGGAAAAAGCTCTACCGCCTATGGTAATTTTAGCTATTTTTGGAACAACAAGGAGGCCTGCGCTCTGCGAACGGAGTGTTCTGGAGGGAATGTAGGGTAAAAGTAAATCACTTAGGTACAATGGACCAAGCCCATGTAAGGCTTTAAAGGTAAGAAGTAGTATCTTATAGTCTATTCGGAATTTAACTGGTAACCAGTGAAGTGAAGCTAACACTGGGCTGATATGCTCGTGTCTCCGTGTTCTAGTGAGAATACGAGCAGCTGCATTTTGAATTTGCTGGAGCCCCTTTAGAGAGGATTTTGCACAACCAGACAAAAGAGCATTACAGTAATCTAATCTTGAAGTAACAAAGGCATGGACAAGCTTTTCTGCATCATGTAATGACAGCATTTTCCGAATTTTGGAAATATTCCTCAAGTGGTAAAATGCAACTCTTGAGATGTTCTTTATATGTGTATCACGTGCGAGATCAGGGTCAAGAGTAACACCAAGATCTTTAATAATGGCACTTGAAGCGATTGAAATTCCATCAATGTTAAGCATGTAATCTGAGATTTTGCATCTCTGAGATTTGGGACCCACTACGATTATTTCTGTCTTACTAGGGTTCAACAAGAGAAAATTGTGGCTCATCCATTTCTTTATGTCTACAAGACAGGCTTCCATCTTTGACAGCTGGGCAGCTTCATCAGGCTTGACTGACAGATATAGTTGTGTGTCATCTGCATAGCAGTGAAAGTTAATGCCATGTGCGCGAATAACTTGTCCCAGTGGAAGCATATATATTGAGAAAAGCAGAGGTCCAAGCACAGATCCTTGTGGTACTCCATATCTAACCCTTGATTGATACAAGGAGTCATTATTAAAATGCACAAATTGATATCGATCCGATAAGTATGATCTGAACCAGGAAAGAGCCTGTCCACGGAGGCCTACAAGATTTTCAAGTTGATTCAACAGGATATCGTGATCGATAGTGTCAAATGCTGCACTTAAATCAAGAAGCACAAGTACAGAAATGTAACCACTGTCCGAAGCGAGGAGAAGGTCATTGAGTACTTTGACCAGGGCTGTTTCAGTACTGTGACAGGGTCTGAAACCAGATTGAAAAACTTCCAATATACAATTGGAGTGTAAAAATGAACAGAGTTGTTTTGAAACGGCCTTTTCTAGTATTTTAGAGAGGAATGGGAGGTTTGAGATCGGCCTGAAGTTAGACACATTATTCACATCCAAGTTTGGTTTCTTAAGTAGGGGTTTGATGACTGCACGTTTAAGAGTGTGTGGGATGTGTCCAGATGCTAAAGAAGCATTGACAATGTGTAATAATGGGGTTCCAATCACTGGTAGTAGCTCCTTTAAAAGCTTTGTTGGGATGGGGTCCAGAAGACACGTAACAGATTTTGACGAATTTACAATGGTATTAAATTCGCTGACATCTATTGGTGTAAAAGAGTTCAGGTAGGACACTTGTCCTTGTGATAATTCTAAATCCATAAGCTGGGTAGATAGAGAAGAAGACCCTATATGAGGAGAGACAAAGGAACTCTGAATCTTGTCCCTGATTTTTATAACTTTATTATCGAAGAAATTCATAAAGTCATTGCTGTTAAATGGTACAGAAACACAGGGATCAGCTTGATTCTTGGTTAGCTTGGCAACAGTGCTAAACAGGTGCCTGGGGTTGTTTTTATTTTCATCTATCAATGTAGAGAAATATGAGGAACGTGAAGTGGAGAGGACACGTTTATAGGCAAGTAGACTGCCTTTCCAGGCATGGAAGAATACCTGCAATTTAGTTGAACGCCATTTGCGCTCCAGTTGGCGTGAAACCTGTTTTAAAGAACGAGTATAGTCATTGTACCATGGTGCTAATTTCTTATTGCACACTTTCCTCTTCTTTAGAGGTGCAACAGTATCCAGGGTTCTGCAAAGTATGTTATTTACATTGTCTGTCAGCTGATCAATTGTGTTTTTACTTGCATTTGTATATGTATTATGGCTAACACCAAGAAAATCTCCACAGTGTACAAATGAGCCTGGGAGTTCATTAATAAAAGCATTTGCAGTCCAGGAAGAAAGCTTTTGGCAGTAGTAGAATGCGGGATCCAGTGACACATGACAGCCTTGAAGAAGTTCGAAGGTAATTAAATAATGGTCTGATAAAACTGGATTTTCAGGCATGACTGCCACATTGTTATTTCAGCACTATAAGTTAGGACTAGGTCAAGTGTATGGTTGTGGGAATGCGTGGACTGATGTACATGTTGATTGAAGCCAATAGATTCAATGATAGATAAGAAGGCTGATCTGAGAGGATCACCTTCATTGTCCATGTGAATATTGAAATCCCCTACAATTACAACTTTGTCTGAATTTACAACCATATTTGAAAGGAAATTGGCAATCTCAGTTAAAAAACCACTGTATGGCCCTGGTGGCCTGTATATAATAGCAAGGACAAAACTGACTGCTTTTTTATCTGGATGTGCAAAACTGAGAACAATAACTTCAAAAGAATTAAATTTGAAGCCAGATTTCAAGGTAGGCAGGAGATTTGAATTGTATATGGCAGCAACCCCACCTCCACGACCCGTGAGACGCAGAACATGAATAGAACTATAACCAGGAGGGGTGGCTTCATTTAAGGCAACATATTCATCAGTTTTCAGCCAAGTTTCGGTTAAACATAGAATACCAGCTTTGTGATCAGTAATTAATTCATTTACAAAAGTTGCCTTAGAAGTTAGTGATCGAATATTAATTAATCCAATTTTTAACTTGGGTTGTTTAGCCACATTATTAATAAAATGACAGGGACTAATTTTTTTTTAAATTTTCCCAACAAACACTCCTATGGTTTTTAGCAGAGCTTAATTTAGGTCGAGGTAGAGACACTATCTCAATAGCATAAAACCTGGGCAGCAGCTCTTGGGAACAAGCAGAAATCTGTGGAAGACAGTAAGTCTGCTGCCTGGTCTTGGCTCTGGTGTGTCAGGAAATGGAATTTCTAAGACTACACGATAAATTATTAGAAAGAAGAGCGGCACCCTCCCACGTGGGGTGAATGCCATCTCTTTTCAAAAGACCAGGCCTCCCCCAAAAAGTATCCCAGTTATCTATGAAGCCAACACCGTTTGCAGGGCACCAAACAGACAACCAGTGATTTAGTGATGTCAATCTGCTGTAGATTTCATCACCACGCCGAGAGGGAATGGGACCAGAGCAAGTTACTGACCTCGACATCTTTTTTGCCATATCACACACCGATTTTATATTATTTTTGGTAATCTCCGACTGCTTCAATCGGACATCGTTAGCGCCGACATGAAAAACAATTTTAGAAAAATTACGTTTACCTTTTGCCAGCACCTTCAAATTCGCTTCGACGTCGGTCGCTCGAGCCCCAGGAATACAGTGGACTATGGTCGCTGGTGTCGCTAAATTCACGTTTCTTAAAATAGAATCGCCAATTACCAGAGTTTTTTCAACAGATTTCACAGCTGGTGCGCTGCTGAGGGGGGAGAACCTGTTGGAAACGTGAATAGGCTGTTGGTGCACAGGTGGCTTAGGCTTTCGTCTACGTTCCCGAACTGTAATCCACCCGCCTTGCTGCGGAGGCTCTGCTGGGGTGCTACCTGAGGAAAGGCTAACTGGTGCATCCGGAACCGAGAAGGATTCTATATACTTTTCGCTATCTCGAATTTCATATAAGGTACGGATGCGACTTTCCAATTCAGCAACCTTCTCCGTCAGCCTATCATTTAACTTACATTTATCACAAATAAAGTTATCACTAACTGTGGAGAAGGAATAACTAAACATATCGCACACAGAGCAAGAGACAGCCCAAGAAGCAGAGGAAGGGTGAGGGATAGGCGAAACCGGAGAGCCAAACGCAGCCATTTAAACTTAATGACTACTTACGTTTTATTTGGCTTTATTAAGTCCGATTGCTCGTGGGAAAAAAATAGGATCCGAGGGAAAAATATGGAGCGCCTTGTAGATGGGTAAGAGTTCAAGGATTATATTCAAAAGATTATGATAGAAAAAAGTAGCCGCGTGAAGAGGCGCCTCTGGATCGAACAGCAACAGCAAAAGTTCACCCTGTGTGCTAGTTCCAAAACCTGATGGAAGTACTAGATTCTGTACAGATTATCGCAAAGTAAATGCTGTAACTAGAACTGATGTGTTTCCAATACCTAGGATTGATGATTGTATTGATAGAGTAGGGCAAGCAAAGTTTCTGACCAAGATTGATTTATTGAAAGGTTATTGGTGTCTGCCTTTCACTGAGAGGGCTAAGAGCATCTCTGCTTTTGCCACACCATCTGGATTGTACCAGTATGAAGTCCTACCCTTTGGAATGAAAAATGCCCCAGCCACGTTCCAAAGGATGATACAGTCTACAATCGCCGGATTACCACACACGGGTGCGTACATCGATGACCTGATCACATGGAGTGACTCCTAGGAAGAACATCTGAAAGATGTAGAGACGTTGTTCCAGCGCCTGACCCAGGCTAACCTGACTGTTAACCTGAACAAGAGTGACTTTGGTTGTGCTACTGTCACCTATCTTGGCTACGTCATAGGCCAGGGTAAGGTGGCACCCATAAATGCTAAAGTCCAAGCCATCATGGACTTTCCAGTTCCTGACAACAAAAAAGCTTTGCGCCGCTTCCTTGGAATGATCGGGTACTACCGCAAGTTCTGCAAGAACTTTGCAGAGATTGCTCTCAGTCTAACTAACCAACTGATGAAAGGCGTAAAGTTCACTTGGGATGATGCATGCCAGAGAGCCTTCGATCGCCTAAAGTCTCTGCTGTGTCATCCAGAAAGTCAGGGTGCCTTAGAGCGGTTTCATTCCACTCTCAAGACAATGATGAGGACTTATTGTTATGACCATGAGAAAGACTGGGATGAAGGTGTTCATTTGCTGTTGTTTGCAGCTAGAGAAGCAGTGCAGGAGTCTTCTGGATTCAGTCCATTTGAGCTAGTGTTTGGCCATGAAGTGAGAGAACCTTTGCTATTATTGAGTGAACAATGGCGAGAGGAAGAGCCGCAAATCAGTCTGTTAGACTATGTTAGCAAGTTCAAGGAAAGATTGCGTGCAGCTTGTGACCTAGCCAAAGAGAACTTGAAATCAAGTCAGGGAAAAATGAAAACTTGGTATGATCATAAGGCTAGAAGCCGTGTGTTTAAACCAGGAGACAAGGTCCTTGTGTTGTTTCCCTTGCAGTCCAATCCATTGCAGGCTAGATTTCATGGTCCTTATGAAATTCTGACAAAACTCAATGATCTCAATTACATTGTGAAGACTCCAGATAGGAGAAAACCTAAACAATTGTGTCACATTAATATGCTCAAGCCTTATCATGACAGAAATGCTAGGGTTGCAGCTGTCATTTCAGATTCTCCAATGGTCGAAACGTGTGAAGATGAGGGGGAGTTTCAAGATGATGATTCTAGAATTAAAGCTGAAGTTCTTTCATGTAAATTGTCAAATTCTGAAGTGTTGCAAAATCTTGATGAAAAACTCCAGCACTTAGAACCCTCACAGAGAGATCAGTTTGAGAGGTTGATCAAGAAATATGAGGATCTGTTTCCTGATGTTCCAAAGAGAGTTTCTATAGCCTTTCATGATGTAGATGTTGGTGATGCCAAACCAATAAAACAGCATCCGTACCGGATGAATCCTGAAAAGAGAAAGATTGCTGAGAAAGAGGTTGAGTACATGTTAGAACATGATATTATCAGACCCTCCAACTCAGATTGGAGTTCAATTCAATTCAATTCAATTCAATTTTATTTTGTATAGCGCTTTTTACAGATACACTGTCACAAAGACGCTTTACAGTCAGAGATGGGTTACTGAAGGGCAGTGCCCAACCTATTCCCAGTACCTATTCCCTATTCCCACTACAGCGAGGCAAAAAAAACTCCCAGTAGGGAGAAAAAATCCTCAAACAGTGGTGAGAAAAAACTCCCCAGTGGGAAGAAATCTCAGGAGGAACCCAGCTATAGTGGGGAAGCCCATCCTCCGCGGGCTAGCTAGTTGATAACAAGATAATGACAAGAGTTCCATTGAAATCCATCTAATCAGTGCTAAAATAATTTGTATATTTAAAACTGTCCAACAGATGTCTTGGCTAATGTAAAACAATTAGCAATGGAGGTCATCATGAGGCAGGAAGACCCTCTTGGTCCTGTAGCTGAAACAAGATGGTAACAGCTGGTCTTAGGCTGGAGCTCCGGGCCAGGGGGTGTTGGGTGAAGCTTGATCTGGAGCTCAGGGCAAGTGCCCAGAGCAGGAGGAGGAGAAAAAAAAAATATTGTTAGGGAGGTGGAGTTGTATGGCGAGCACACAGAGCAGGAGAGACAGAGGTGCCTGTGTGCGATAAGGAAACCCCAGCAGAATAAGACTATGGCAGCATAGTTATGAGAAACAGGGGCAGGGGCCAACACAGCCACGAGGGTAGGTTGAGACAGTCACCACCAGACCATGACCAGCTCAGCAGAATAGGGCACCACCAGCAATGATCCAGTGACAGCACTGACTGCTCAGTCCACCAAATATTCTATAGCTTATGCCAGCCACCCACTCCTGTCCCTCAACTATAGGACAGACTAAAGAGATATGTTTTGAGCCTAACTTTAAATATACTGATAGTGTCTGCACCCCGAATATGAGCTGGCAATTCGTTCCATAAGAGGGGAGCACGATAGGAAAAAGCTCTACCGCCTATGGTAATTTTAGCTATTTTTGGAACAACAAGGAGGCCTGCGCTCTGCGAACGGAGTGTTCTGGAGGGAATGTAGGGTAAAAGTAAATCACTTAGGTACAATGGACTAAGACCATGTAAGGCTTTAAAGGTAAGAAGTAGTATCTTATAGTCTATTCGGAATTTAACTGGTAACCAGTGAAGTGAAGCTAACACTGGGCTGATATGCTCGTGTCTCCGTGGTCTAGTGAGAATACGAGCAGCTGCATTTTGAATTTGCTGGAGCCCCTTTAGAGAGGATTTTGCACAACCAGACAAAAGAGCATTACAGTAATCTAATCTTGAAGTAACAAAGGCATGGACAAGCTTTTCTGCATCATGTAATGACAGCATTTTCCGAATTTTGGAAATATTCCTCAAGTGGTAAAATGCAACTCTTGAGATGTTCTTTATATGTGTATCAAGTGCGAGATCAGGGTCAAGAGTAACACCAAGATCTTTAATAATGGCACTTGAAGCGATTGAAATTCCATCAATGTTAAGCATGTAATCTGAGATTTTGCATCTCTGAGATTTGGGACCCACTACGATTATTTCTGTCTTACTAGGGTTCAACAAGAGAAAATTGTGACTCATCCATTTCTTTATGTCTACAAGACAGGCTTCCATCTTTGACAGCTGGGCAGCTTCATCAGGCTTGACTGACAGATATAGTTGTGTGTCATCTGCATAGCAGTGAAAGTTAATGCCATGTGCGCGAATAACTTGTCCCAGTGGAAACATATATATTGAGAAAAGCAGAGGTCCAAGCACAGATCCTTGTGGTACTCCATATCTAACCCTTGATTGATACGAGGAGTCATTATTAAAATGCACAAATTGATATCGATCCGATAAGTATGATCTGAACCAGGAAAGAGCCTGTCCACGGAGGCCTACAAGATTTTCAAGTCGATTCAACAGGATATCGTGATCGATAGTGTCAAATGCTGCACTTAAATCAAGAAGCACAAGTACAGAAATGTAACCACTGTCCGAAGCGAGGAGAAGGTCATTGAGTACTTTGACCAGGGCTGTTTCAGTACTGTGACAGGGTCTGAAACCAGATTGAAAAACTTCCAATATACAATTGGAGTGTAAAAATGAACAGAGTTGTTTTGAAACGGCCTTTTCTAGTATTTTAGAGAGGAATGGGAGGTTTGAGATCGGCCTGAAGTTAGACACATTATTCACATCCAAGTTTGGTTTCTTAAGTAGGGGTTTGATGACTGCACGTTTAAGAGTGTGTGGGATGTGTCCAGATGCTAAAGAAGCATTGACAATGTGTAATAATGGGGTTCCAATCACTGGTAGTAGCTCCTTTAAAAGCTTTGTTGGGATGGGGTCCAGAAGACACGTAACAGATTTTGACGAATTTACAATGGTATTAAATTCGCTGACATCTATTGGTGTAAAAGAGTTCAGGTAGGACACTTGTCCTTGTGATAATTCTAAGTCCATAAGCTGGGTAGATAGAGAAGAAGACCCTATATGAGGAGAGACAAAGGAACTCTGAATCTTGTCCCTGATTTTTATAACTTTATTATCGAAGAAATTCATAAAGTCATTGCTGTTAAATGGTACAGAAACACAGGGATCAGCTTGATTCTTGGTTAGCTTGGCAACAGTGCTAAACAGGTGCCTGGGGTTGTTTTTATTTTCATCTATCAATGTAGAGAAATATGAGGAACGTGAAGTGGAGAGGACACGTTTATAGGCAAGTAGACTGCCTTTCCAGGCATGGAAGAATACCTGCAATTTAGTTGAACGCCATTTGCGCTCCAGTTGGCGTGAAACCTGTTTTAAAGAACGAGTATAGTCATTGTACCATGGTGCTAATTTCTTATTGCACACTTTCCTCTTCTTTAGAGGTGCAACAGTATCCAGGGTTCTGCAAAGTATGTTATTTACATTGTCTGTCAGCTGATCAATTGTGTTTTTACTTGCATTTGTATATGCATTATGGCTAACACCAAGAAAATCTCCACAGTGTACAAATGAGCCTGGGAGTTCATTAATAAAAGCATTTGCAGTCCAGGAAGAAAGCTTTTGGCAGTAGTAGAATGCGGGATCCAGTGACACATGACAGCCTTGAAGAAGTTCGAAGGTAATTAAATAATGGTCTGATAAAACTGGATTTTCAGGCATGACTGCCACATTTGTTATTTCAGCACTATAAGTTAGGACTAGGTCAAGTGTATGGTTGTGGGAATGCGTGGACTGATGTACATGTTGATTGAAGCCAATAGATTCAATGATAGATAAGAAGGCTGATCTGAGAGGATCACCTTCATTGTCCATGTGAATATTGAAATCCCCTACAATTACAACTTTGTCTGAATTTACAACCATATTTGAAAGGAAATTGGCAATCTCAGTTAAAAAACCACTGTATGGCCCTGGTGGCCTGTATATAATAGCAAGGACAAAACTGACTGCTTTTTTATCTGGATGTGCAAAACTGAGAACAATAACTTCAAAAGAATTAAATTTGAAGCCAGATTTCAAGGTAGGCAGGAGATTTGAATTGTATATGGCAGCAACCCCACCTCCACGACCCGTGAGACGCAGAACATGAATAGAACTATAACCAGGAGGGGTGGCTTCATTTAAGGCAACATATTCATCAGTTTTCAGCCAAGTTTCGGTTAAACATAGAATACCAGCTTTGTGATCAGTAATTAATTCATTTACAAAAGTTGCCTTCGAAGTTAGTGATCGAATATTAATTAATCCAATTTTTAACTTGGGTTGTTTAGCCACATTATTAATAAAATGACAGGGACTAATTTTTTTTTAAATTTTCCCAACAAACACTCCTATGGTTTTTAGCAGAGCTTAATTTAGGTCGAGGTAGAGACACTATCTCAATAGCATAAAACCTGGGCAGCAGCTCTTGGGAACAAGCAGAAATCTGTGGAAGACAGTAAGTCTGCTGCCTGGTCTTGGCTCTGGTGTGTCAGGAAATGGAATTTCTAAGACTACACGATAAATTATTAGAAAGAAGAGCGGCACCCTCCCACGTGGGGTGAATGCCATCTCTTTTCAAAAGACCAGGCCTCCCCCAAAAAAGTATCCCAGTTATCTATGAAGCCAACACCGTTTGCAGGGCACCAAACAGACAACCAGTGATTTAGTGATGTCAATCTGCTGTAGATTTCATCACCACGCCGAGAGGGAATGGGACCAGAGCAAGTTACTGACCTCGACATCTTTTTTGCCATATCACACACCGATTTTATATTATTTTTGGTAATCTCCGACTGCTTCAATCGGACATCGTTAGCGCCGACATGAAAAACAATTTTAGAAAACTTACGTTTACCTTTTGCCAGCACCTTCAAATTCGCTTCGACGTCGGTCGCTCGAGCCCCAGGAATACAGTGGACTATGGTCGCTGGTGTCGCTAAATTCACGTTTCTTAAAATAGAATCGCCAATTACCAGAGTTTTTTCAACAGATTTCACAGCTGGTGCGCTGCTGAGGGGGGAGAACCTGTTGGAAACGTGAATAGGCTGTTGGTGCACAGGTGGCTTAGGCTTTCGTCTACGTTCCCGAACTGTAATCCACCCGCCTTGCTGCGGAGGCTCTGCTGGGGTGCTACCTGAGGAAAGGCTAACTGGTGCATCCGGAACCGAGAAGGATTCTATATACTTTTCGCTATCTCGAATTTCATATAAGGTACGGATGCGACTTTCCAATTCAGCAACCTTCTCCGTCAGCCTATCATTTAACTTACATTTATCACAAATAAAGTTATCACTAACTGTGGAGAAGGAATAACTAAACATATCGCACACAGAGCAAGAGACAGCCCAAGAAGCAGAGGAAGGGTGAGGGATAGGCGAAACCGGAGAGCCAAACGCAGCCATTTAAACTTAATGACTACTTACGTTTTATTTGGCTTTATTAAGTCCGATTGCTCGTGGGAAAAAAATAGGATCCGAGGGAAAAATATGGAGCGCCTTGTAGATGGGTAAGAGTTCAAGGATTATATTCAAAAGATTATGATAGAAAAAAGTAGCCGCGTGAAGAGGCGCCTCTGGATCGAACAGCAACAGCAAAAGTTCACCCTGTGTGCTAGTTCCAAAACCTGATGGAAGTACTAGATTCTGTACAGATTATCGCAAAGTAAATGCTGTAACTAGAACTGATGTGTTTCCAATACCTAGGATTGATGATTGTATTGATAGAGTAGGGCAAGCAAAGTTTCTGACTAAGATTGATTTATTGAAAGGTTATTGGTGTCTGCCTTTCACTGAGAGGGCTAAGAGCATCTCTGCTTTTGCCACACCATCTGGATTGTACCAGTATGAAGTCCTACCCTTTGGAATGAAAAATGCCCCAGCCACGTTCCAAAGGATGATACAGTCTACAATCGCCGGATTACCACACACGGGTGCGTACATCGATGACCTGATCACATGGAGTGACTCCTGGGAAGAACATCTGAAAGATGTAGAGACGTTGTTCCAGCGCCTGACCCAGGCTAACCTGACTGTTAACCTGAACAAGAGTGACTTTGGTTGTGCTACTGTCACCTATCTTGGCTACGTCATAGGCCAGGGTAAGGTGGCACCCATAAATGCTAAAGTCCAAGCCATCATGGACTTTCCAGTTCCTGACAACAAAAAAGCTTTGCGCCGCTTCCTTGGAATGATCGGGTACTACCGCAAGTTCTGCAAGAACTTTGCTGAGATTGCTCTCAGTCTAACTAACCAACTGATGAAAGGCGTAAAGTTCACTTGGGATGATGCATGCCAGAGAGCCTTCGATCGCCTAAAGTCTCTGCTGTGTCACTTCCCCGTGCTCAAATCTCCTGACTTCAACAAACCGTTCTCCATCGCGGTCGATGCTAGCGACCAAGCTTGTGGATCTGTGCTCCTACAGAGAAATGACTCTGATGACATTGAGCATCCCGTAGCATACTTCTCCAGGAAGTTCAATCGCCACCAAACAAACTATTCCACAATAGAGAAGGAACTGTTGGCTCTCGTCCTTTCTTTACAACACTTTGAAGTTTATGTTTGTACAGGGGAAAAGCCAATGATTGTGTACACTGACCACAATCCGTTAATGTTTTTGAGTAAGATGAAAAACAAGAATCGGAGATTGTTGAATTGGAGTTTGATTTTACAGGAGTTTGACTTGGAAATTAAGCATGTGAAGGGTACAGACAATGTAATTGCTGATTGCTTATCCCGTGTTTGAATATGTATATATATATCATGTGTTTATTTGAATATTGTATGATATGTATATATAGACAAGTGTTCACTTAACCATTTTGTATTGAAAAGAAAAATTTTGCCTTTATGAGTCAAAATTTTTCCCTTTTGGAATGGAGGTGTAATGTGAATATAGGCCACTGGATGGCAGTATTTACCTTTTTTTTATTCAGCTCAGACTGGAGCTATGTTTAGACATGTCCTGGACATGTCTGGGGCAAGTCCCCGAAAAAAAAAAAAAAAAAGAGGTCTAAATGTGGGTGGGGTCTGCAAAAGATTATATAAGGCAAAGAATTGAGACAATAAAGTAGTAGGAGAAATTGCAAGAAGAAGGATACATGTGACCAGACCTTTCATTCTGTTCAAGACCTGTGATGTTTCTTTTGTGGATTTTTGCCTGTGTTTGTGGATTTTTCTCACCCAGGACATCACCAAGCCACCCCACAACAAGGGACTGTAAATATTTCTTTTTGTAGTATTCAATCTTGGTCTTAGTTGTAGGTTAGTTAGTTGTTCTTGTCTTTGTAAATTAAATGTGTTTTAAGTTTTTAAAACTGTGTCTGTCATCCCTTGCTGTTGCTGTTGAGTTGTAAATTGTAATCACAAATTGGGGCCATAACACATGGCTATTGGAAACAAGAAGAACAAGAAGATTGCATAGCTGCAATCGATTTAGGCATTCATGGCGATCACAATTGGTCCAATCATTTAACAGTAAGCCAACCATCATCTGAAATAATGCTTAATCCATTTCAGCTACGGCTATTCAAATAATCAATAATACAACATGAACAATTTCCTGTGCCAAACATACTGTAGCTGATATTTAAAAGCATGAAGTAAATCAAAGCCATGCAAAAAAGATATATAAAAAACAACGCACAAGGTACATCCAATAAATCCAGGAATATTGCAATGGGAACTAGAAAAGCACTCAGAGAGTGCAGAACTTCCGCCAGGGGGCAGCAAAGCCTAAAGCACAGCGATTGGAACTCCGGCCAATTGGAAAGACTTGAAATCTTGAACTTTGGCATATATGCCCAATTGTGGGCTTGCCCACAGAAAACCCAAGCAGCCCCCCTGTGAGCAAGCCCATATGAGGCCCACATCATTTCGCCCCCTTGGGCCCCCATTAGGGTTTTCAGTGGGCAACCCACTGAGGGCGAGCCCACAGGAAGCCCATATGTGGCCCCATGTGGGTTAGCCCATGTTGGGCCCACAGCAGTTCTGCCCTTTAGAGCCCGCAAGTGGGCATGCTTAGGGCATGGGCTTGCCCACAGAAAACCCAATCAGGCCCCCGGTGGGTTAGCTCGTATGGGGCCTGCTGAACTTTGCCCCCTTGGGCTCTCATTAGTTTTTTCAGTGGGCATCCCACTGTGGGCTTTCTGTGAGCAGCCCTTAAATGAGCTTGCCTACTCAGGCACTGCACTGGCTTACACCTAATGCACGAACAGCAGCTTTGCCCTTTGGGACCACAATGGGGTTTACAGTGGGCTATCCCCAGTGTACGCAGTACCATTGTTTAAGATTATAGATCAGGGCTTTCCAAATCTGGAGAATCAAAAATTTCTCCAAAATCTCTCCAAAAAAATTCTTGTTTTGAGGTAATTTTTACTAGCTTGCCAATGGGGTAAGTAAATTTCACTTGTCAAGTCAAATAGTAACTTGTTTTAAGTTTTGTTTTTTTTTCTTAATACAAGTCACTATTTGACTTGACAAGTGAAATGTACTTACCCCACTGGAAAGCTAGTAAAAATTACCTTAAAACAAGAATTTTTTTTTTTGTCTTACTAACAAAAATGGTGATGGAAATAAGTGTTTTAAGTCTTAAAATAAGTAAATTCATCTTAACTAGTATTTTTATCTTACCATTTCTTGCAGTGTTCACCAGAGTAACATTAACTCCACCGAAGTGCGGTAGCCAATATAAACATTGTTACAGAAGTCTGCAGCGATAGTGAATACCACGCACCTTGTTGAGCTAGCGCACGGAGGAGCAGCTTCCTGAAGGCGAGCTTAAGTAGAATAGTATATTACCGGCCAAGCAATCATCAGGCAGCTAGATCAGATGACAGTCATGTGTTTCTCAGGTGACTCCCTCGCAGGTAGCTGCTCCTCTGATAGTAGGCTTAACTCCATGGCCTATCAGAACTTACGTCAAGTCTTCATATTTCACCATGACATTTTTATACACTGAAAAACAAATCACAGAAATGATTGCATTGAGCATATAGCTACCCTGAGTAAACACGTATGACAGCTATGAACTCAAATGATGTCATGGCCTGCTGCTGTTCATAATCTGGATAATGTCATCATGCAGCTACCCTGGCAGATTTACAAACTACTGAACTGAGCACAGCTCTCCTGCATAATCCAGCTCATGAACCTCCTGCCACTCTGACTTAAATAACAATAAATGATAATAAATGATAATAAACAGTTAACATCACCAGCCCATAATAGCTCTTTCCTGAATGTATACAACAGTATCCCTTCTGTCAATCTACCCCACACAGTCATGTGGAACATTAATGATAATCTATTAAGAATAATGTTGAGCATTTATAGTTGGCACCATACACAGTTCCCTTGAAGATTAAAACACCGCAAACAATTTCCGAAAAGGCCAGACATCCAAAGTCGTTTTGAGGAAGTTCTTTAACTGAAGTGACGGTTTGTGGGGCAGTTTCCTGACTGCAGGTGTGGACACAGGGGACAGCACAGAGGCTGAACCTGCAGAGTAAATTCTTCTCACTCCAGCCTATTCTGGAACAACTGAAAGAGTCAAATCTTTCAGGGCTTTACTCGAAAGTAAAAGAGTTGTCTTTTATTTACAATGTCAACTGTGATACTATTGCTCCACTTGACAATATGCGCTATTCAGTTGTGTGGGACTTTCAGCAGATGTAAAAGCTAAATTCAATTAATTATCTCAATGAGACAAGCATATAAAACATATTCCGCATTGTAACCATGTCGTAACAATTGGAAAAAAAATCATGGCAATTGAAGATTTTTTTTAATGTTTGATCTTTTGGCTCTCAATTAACGCACAAGTCTAGTCTGCTGTAGAAGATTCTGGGTTTTTACCAACAAATTTGATGTATTAAGATGCAAAATGTATTGTAATAGCAAAGTGACTGAACACGTAACTGAACTGAAAATGCCGACAAATCCCCATTTATGATCACATGAACATGTCCAAATGACTTCCATTAGAGTCTTATCATTATGAAACCAAAGGATCTCAGCAGCCAACTGCTGAATATTGTGAAAATACAGGTGTCCTCGTCAAATCAATTTTTATATCAGTTGGAGTAGAATGCAAAGTAACATTTAGATATCGATATGCCAACAGCTGAGTGAGTGAGTGAGTCATTTGTATACCTGAGTCCCCACAATAACTCATTTCTATGCTTCACGCCTCCACGAGTGAGAAATGGTTAATTTGTGTGATGCCGTTGTTTTAACCCTGAAGGCAACAAACTATCAGTGTAATGCAAATAAAATCACCTCGCAAATGGATGTGTAAGCTATAAAATAATATTCAAACAACTGAAATAAATTAATACAAAAACAGAATAATATGTCTTTACTCAGGCATATTAATTGCATTAAAATTAATGTATCACCAAAATACTTAATCTTTTCCAGATGTTACCAATTCCTGTCCCGAAGCTATTTTTTAAAAAACTCAATCTTTGCATCACACAGTTTATATGGAGAAACAAACCACCCAGGATAAAGATGACAATATTGCAAAACCCTCGAGAAAAAGGTGGACTGAAAGTCCCCGGTATTGGGCGGTGTTGTGATTCTGCTTTTTGCTCATGTTATGATTCTGCATTCTGCTGTCATGTTTAAGTTCTGTGCCTGGCTCAGCCATGTATGCTTTTTGTGTATAGTGACCACTGCCTGCCTTATGACTATTCTTAGGATCATGTATTGTGTTTTTGGTAATTTAGATTTCACGTTTTATTATTTTTTCATGCTTCAGATTCCATGCCATGTTTTCATTTCCATGCTTTGCACTTTGTCTCCCCTGTCTTGTCATGTGTGTATCTTTGCTCACGGTCCCTTGTCTTGTGTGCCACTCATTCGGGTGATTTTTTGGTTTCTGGGTTTCAATCTTCTTTCATTATCTCGTGTTCTTCCTTCCTCTCTCTTTTACTGTCTGACTAACACATACTAACAGTTTATTGTTTTTGCTAAATACTAATCCACACTAACCTTGTATATTTGGACTAACTTACTAACAAGCACTTGGGATTGTATAGCCGCACTTACTAATTGACTAATGATCTCTCAGCTGTCGTCCAAATAACCCCTACCGGACCACTCCACTTTTACCACCACCTCCTGACGGCAGCCCCTCTCCTGAGACGGAACCCATGCAACTCGGACGAACGCGCATTCCCACTGTGGAAAGGAACCGTCGTCGCAGAGAGGGGGCCTGTTTCTACTGTGGCAAAGGGGGACATCAGATAGCTCAGTGCCCCAGCAAGAAGCCTCGTCCTGGCACCAGGAATGGAACAGTGGTGGGCGTTACGCCAGTCCAAGATTCAAGAAACCGCACCTGCCTTCCGTTGATCCTGGAATGGGGAGGGGAGAGCAGATCCACTACGGCTCTCATTGATTCTGGAGCAGAGGAAAACCTCATGGATGTGGAGCTGGCTCGTGAATGGGGGGTTCCGGTGGAAAAGATCTTCCCGGATCGAGTGGCCAATTCCCTTAGTGGCCAGCAAATTGCCCAGATAACTCATGTTACCAGCCCCATCAAACTCAAGATATCAGGCAACCACCATGAGACAATTCAATTATTCCTCCTTCACTCTCCCCATGCTCCTATCATTCTGGGTCACCCATGGATGGCTAAACACCTACCTCACATTGACTGGCGAACGCATGAAATCAAGGGCTGGAGCCCCAACTGTTCTCAGACATGCCTCCAAAATGCTTCGGAACTACAGCCTTACTCTACTCCAGAGGAGATCCCCGACCTAGAAAAGGTTCCCCTCGAGTTCCATGATCTCAAGGAGGTGTTCTCAAAGTCCAGGGCCACCAGCTTACCTCCTCACCGTCTATACGATTGCGCCATCAACCTAAAGCCAGGTACAATGCCCCCTAGAGGCCGATTATATTCCCTGTCCCGACCAGAGACCCAAGCCATGGAAAAGTACCTGTCAGAGTCTCTGGCTGCAGGTATTATTCGACCATCATCCTCCCCTGCGGGCGCTGGTTTCTTCTTTGTGGCCAAAAAGGATGGGACGTTGAGGCCCTGTCTTGACTACCGGGGACTAAATGAGATAACCGTCAAGAACCGATACCCTCTCCCCCTCATGAACACAGCGTTCGACCTCCTACAAGGAGCTAAGGTTTTCTCCAAGCTTGACCTCCGCAACGCCTATCACTTGGTGCGAATCCGGGAGGGAGATGAGTGGAAGACGGCTTTTAATACTCCCACGGGGCACTGGGAGTACCTGGTTCTTCCTTTCGGGCTCACTAACGCTCCAGCTGTGTTCCAGAGTCTTGTAAACGATGTACTGAGGGACATGATTAACAAGTTCGTTTTTGTATACCTTGACGATATTTAGATTTTTTCAGATTCCCAAGAGGAACACGTGAAACATGTTCGCCAAGTGCTTCGTCGTCTCCTGGAGAACCGTCTCTTTGTAAAGGCCGAAAAATGTGAGTTTTTTGTTGAGACTACAACCTTTCTGGGTTACATTATCTCCCCAGGCACCATACGTATGGACCCAGTCAAAGTGGAGGCCGTCACCAACTGGCCCCGACCTGAGGACCGTAAGTCTCTCCAGCGTTTTTTGGGTTTTGCTAATTTCTATCGACGGTTTATCAGAAACTATAGTTCTGTTGCTGCTCCTCTCACTGCCCTCACTTCCTCCAAGTCCAAGTTCCTTTGGTCCGAGAGAGCAGAGAGTGCCTTTGTAGAACTAAAGTCTCGATTCACGTCTGCACCCATCCTCATTATCCCTAACCCAGAACTTCAGTTCATTGTAGAAGTGGACGCCTCGAATATTGGAGCCGGCGCCATTCTGTCCCAGAGGTCCCCTGAGGATGGGAAGATTCACCCATGTGCCTTCTTCTCTCGTCGTCTTAGCTCTGCTGAAAGAAACTACGACATCGGACACCGTGAGCTGCTGGCAGTAAAGTTGGCCTTGGAAGAATGGAGGCAGTGGCTAGATGGATCCAAGGTACCCTTCATAGTGTGGACAGACCATAGAAACCTGGAATACCTACAGACAGCCAAGAGACTTAACCCAAGACAAGCCAGGTGGGCACTATTCTTCTCCCGTTTCAATTTTCACATCGCTTATAGACCTGGAAGCAAAAATGTTAAACCCGACGCCTTGTCCCGTTGTTTTGAGATAAAGGAAGAGGAACCATGTCATGATACGATTCTGCCCAAAGAAGCCTTTGTTAATGCCATCTATGTCAATATTGAAAAGGAAGTCAGAGATGCCCAAGCCAGTACTGCTGCCCCTAGCGCTTGCCCCACTAACTGTCTTTATGTTCCAGCTGCATTACGCCCCAAGGTTCTGGAATGGGGACATTCTTCCATGCTGTCCTGCCACCCTGGAGTACGCCGTACTAAGGACTTTATTTTACAAAGATTTTGGTGGCCAGAAATCTCCCAAGATGTCCAAAGTTTTGTAGCTGCCTGCTCGGTCTGCGCCCAAGCAAAAGCCTCACATCAACCACCTCACGGTTTGCTTCAGCCCCTTCACACTCCACACCGCCCCTGGTCCCACATAGCACTAGATTTCATCACTGGCCTTCCCCCTTCCAATCATCACACTACCATTCTCACCATTGTAGACAGATTCTCCAAAGCCGTTCACCTAGTTCCCCTCACCAAGCTCCCCTCCGCCCAAGAAACCGCTAACCTTGTTATTCAACATGTCATCAGACTTCATGGTATTCCTATTGATATCACATCTGATCGCGGCCCCCAGTTCACTGCCCTATTTTGGAAATCATTCTGCAAATCACTTGGCACCACAGTTAGTTTATCATCAGGTTTCCATCCCCAGACTAATGGCCAGACCTAGCGGGCTAACCAATGTGTGAAAAATGTTTTGAGATGTCTTTGCATTAGGAACCCCTCCTCCTGGAGTCATCAGTTGCCATGGGCTGAATACGCCATGAACAGCCACACCTCTGCTGCCTCTGGCATTTCCCCCTTCAAGGCCTGCCTAGGCTACTAGCCCCCTTTGTTCCCTTCCCAGGAGGAGGAGGTAGCTGTCCCCTCAGCCCGTGAGTTTGCGCGTCAGTGCAGACGCACATGGATAACCACCCGCCAGGCCCTGCTCAGGTCGGTCGCCCGGATGAAGGAGCAAGCAGACAAGAGGCGCACGACAGCTCCTTCATACCAACCTGGGCAGCGTGTCTGGCTATCTTCAAGGGACATTCCTCTCAGAGGTAATGGGGGCAAACTTTTCCCTAAGTTTTTGGGCCCATTCACTATTGAAAAAGTCTTGAGTCCCACTGCGGTTCGCCTCCGTCTTCCACTGTCTATGAGACGTATTCACCCCACGTTTCACGTGTCCCAAGTCAAACCTGCTGTAACCCACCCCCTGTCCTCTGGACCTGATCCCCCACCACCCGCCCGGATCATCGACGGAGGCGAAGCCTATACGTTCCGTGCCCTCCTGGACTGTCGTCGGCGAGGCCGGGGACTGCAGTACCTCGTCGACTGGGAGGGTTACGGGCCGGAACACCGCAGTTGGGTACCGTCTCATCACATCTTGGATAAGGACTTGATCAAAGACTTTCATGCCTCTCATCCACGTCCATCAGGTTAAACGCCAGGAGGCGTTTTTAGGGGGGGGGGTACTGTTGTGATTCTGCTTTTTGCTCATGTTATGATTCTGCATTCTGCTGTCATGTTTAAGTTCTGTGCCTGGCTCAGCCATGTATGCTTTTTGTGTATAGTGACCACTGCCTGCCTTATGACTATTCTTAGGACCATGTATTGTGTTTTTGGTAATTTAGATTTCACGTTTTATTATTTTTCATGCTTCAGATTCCATGCCATGTTTTCATTTCCATGCTTTGCACTTTGTCTCCCCTGTCTTGTCATGTGTGTATCTTTGCTCACGGTCCCTTGTCTTGTGTGCCACTCATTCAGGTGATTTTTTGGTTTCTGGGTTTCAATCTTCTTTCATTATCTCGTGTTCTTCCTTCCTCTCTCTTTTACTGTCTTACTAACACATACTAACAGTTTATTGTTTTTGCTAAATACTAATCCACACTAACCTTGTATATTTGGACTAACTTACTAACAAGCACTTGGGATTGTATAGCTGCACTTACTAATTGACTAATGATCTCTCAGCTGTCGCCCAATTCTAGTCTCCGCCTCCTTTCCTATCCCTAATTATCTCTGCTGCAAGTTTCTGTGGTGTTCCACTTATACTCTGTGCTTTCCTTTTCTTTTATCTTGGCACTTTAGTACTCCTTAACCGGAGCTGTTGTTTGTACTTAGGTTTGTCTTGTGATCCCTGTCTGCGTTTTGGCTACAGCCAAATTCATGTAATTAGTTTATCCCTCATGTGTCTCTCCCTAATCATTGTCACCATTGATTGCACCTGTTCTCCCTGGTCATGTGTTCTCCTGGATGTGTATATAAGATCTCTGTTTGCTTCACACTCTTGTCAGATCGTTCTCCCTAGTTTTCTCGTGCCACGTTTCTCGCCTTGATCTCTCAGTGTTTATCTTTCTGACTGGACCGTCTTTGATATCGAGCTTTGCCTACTCCCTGTACTTTTGCCGCATTATTGTTTTTTGACCTCTTTTGTCTGACTACGATTTTTTGTGATTGGTGCCCTGTGTATGACTCTGGATTTCGCCCTTTGGATTCTGATTTTGGATTGCGGACATTGTACTGTTGCCAGCTCTGTTGGGGGGTTTCCCCCTTCAGAAATAAAGCCTCCTTTTTGCATTTTACTGGTGTTTGCTCTTGGTTCATTTCGTAAAATCTCACAGGCGGATCTGTCGGGCAGCACAAATTAGAGCAATATGGGCCTGGCAAACAGGGCAAGTCCATCCACCTAAGTGGAAACAAATTGAACAGAATCATTCAACAGAGTTGAAATTGAAATCAGTTCCATATATCAGCTCCCTAAGCTCTCCTTTGGTTACAACAACAAACCCAGTTATTGTCCATACTTATAAGATTTTTTCGTGGTTTTTGGAGGCTGGCGAGCTTTCTCTCTCTTGACCGGGACAATATTGTTTTACCCACAATCAAATTCTTTGGCCAGCTGGCATTAATTGTGGGCGGGGCCGGACTTTATTTAAACCCAAGTTCCGCCTCGCTGTCTTTTCTAGAGTGTCAGTGTTACTTTGCACTTTAGCCGGTAAGGTCTCTAGCTAGAGATTTGTGCGAGGAATTAGTTGTAAAGAGGAAAGCGCTAGTTAACAAGGGAATCTTTCTCTCGTTATTTCTCTCTTTCAGTGCACCGTCTGGTGCCTTATCTCGATATGTCGGTAGCCGAGATTATCCCTTTATTTTGTTTCAGTCCTGCTCGCTTTGCTTCCTTTTGTACCCAGACTAAGATCTTTGTCCGTTGGAAGCGCGAGTCTCTCTCTCTCTCTCTCACTCTTTGTCGGTTTGTTTCTCTTATTTTGCTGGACTTCCTTTCATTTTGGCCGCTGCTTTTGGCGTCTCGAAACACCAGCCATCACGAATTTGAAAGAAAACTGGCTGTTTTCAACCTATGACAAATCCCCTTTCCGCTCCAATCTCTCTTTACATAAAGCCCTTAGAGATGGTGTAACAAACCTATGATTTACAAAAGGTATCACAACTTTTGGGAAATGGTTTAAAGATGGAACCCTTCAGCTTTTGAAGCGCTCTCATCTCAGTATGGGCTCCCCCACACCCATTGTTTCAAATCCCTTCAGGTTAGGCACTTTGTTATCTCCAAACAAGGAGACCATCTTCAACCATTGAAAGAGCAGCCTCTAGATAAACGTGTGTGTATAGTTGACAGTGAGTGAGGGGTTTTATACCCTGTTGTTACTCAGGAATTTCTCAGATTACAGGTTGGGAAGATCTAAGCGTGAAATGTCAATGGGAGGCAGACCTGGAGTGTAATTTTGAAGAAGAGGATTGGGAATCATTATATACTAGTAGTCAATCTTTTTCTTTTAACTCCAGACATTAAATTGCCCAATACAATCTTAGACATAGAACATACGATACCCCTGACAGATTACATAAAATAAAGCCTCATTACTCCCAGTTTTGTCCAACAGGCAAATCGGTAAAACCAAAAGTTGTTTTGGACTTGCCCTTGTCTTAATTCATATGTCTATAGTCAAAGTGCTGAATGATATTACAGGACTAACCATCCCCAAAGAGCCAAAAGTAATCATCCTGAGTGACACATCTATGATGAAAGTCAATAAAAACCAACTCAAATTTATTATAATTGCCCTTATCACAGCCAACAAATGTATACCCAGATAGCAAGGTCCTCGTTGGGCCTGTCGTAAATAAGCACCATTTTAGGACCCTTACATTCGGGACATTGCAGGTGAGCATTTTTCACAGCAAAAGCTTCCTTGTACACCTTTTCCTTACGCCGCCGACACAAGGGGCATTTGTTTCCAGTCTTTCTATCGCAAGTTGCACAGGTTACATGCCCACACCCAAAAGCGTGTTCTGCTCTGTGAATTGTACAAATTGGGCACCACCACCACATCCTCTACTGTGGCCTCAGGTGTCATGACACTGTTCACATCTATGATGTCATAATTCCCCTGTCCATTGAAAGTCTTCTCGATTTTCTGTTGGTGTGTGTCGTCCTGTGAAACAACCTCCGTGTTTGGTGACGGCCACACATCTCGATACAGTCCCTCCAGGCATTCCAGAAATGCGCCATGTTCCGGAGGTGCCCGTGTCATAATTTCATGCAGTGCGAGAAACAGCGGCCTCTCTCTAGCAAGCCGTATGTCATCGTAGTCTTCCACAGTCAAAAGGTTGCATTCCACAAGTATATCCACGACGTTGAATTCGTCTCTTCGTGTTTCAAAGAAGTTGCGCAGGCCTTAGTTTGCGCTCCATAAGTCAAACGGCTCAGTCGGTGGACGACTCCTCACCGTTATGACAAGAACAGACCAGGTAACAGGACAGAGGTACAAAGAGGAAAATGACAGGTAAGTCAACGTGGAATTTATTGAGTGAGAACGGCGGCTGAGGCCAACGATGTTGATACTCACCAAAAGATTTTCTAGGGCCGTTTGTTTCCAGGTCGTTGAAAAGGAAAAGTCGTTGAAAATCTTCATCCCTGATGGCCGATAAGAAGGCCTCAGCAAAACATTAGTTTTTTACGACATCAATATGACTCGCATGGCTCTCACCTTATTTGGGTACAACAGTCTAAAAAAGCTGTTGGTGATTCAAACCTGTCAACCACATTTTCAGCCCCAGGAATTAAATTTTTCTGATGCTGTCATATGCCCGACTTCCAATACTCTAAACTCTGTCGGACTACTGGATATGGCGTCCATAGTTAAAGACGTTTCTGCACTGAGGTAAGTAAGAATGCAGACTGTGATGTGAATAGAGGCCACTAGATGGCAGCATTTACCTTTCTTTTATTGAGCTCAGACTGGAGCTAGGTTTAGACATGTCCTGGACATGTCTGGGGCAAGTCCCCGAAAATAAAAAAAAAGGTCTAAATGTGGGTGGGGTCTGCAAAAGAGTATATAAGGAAAAGAATTGAGACAGTAAAATAATAGGAGAAATTGCAAGGAGAAGGATACATGTGACCAGACCTGTCATTTCTGTTCAAGATTTTTGCCTGTGTTTGAGCATTTTCCTTACCCAGGACTTCACCAAGCCACCCCAACAAAAAGGGACTGTAAATAGTTCTGTTTTTCTTGTAAATCAATCCTGGTTATTAGTTGTAGATAGTAGTTTAGTCTTTGTTTTTTTCATTAAATGTGTTTAAGTTTTAAAACTGTGTCTGTCATCCCTTGCTGTTGCGGTTGCTGTTATGTTGTAAATGTAATAACAAATTGGGGCCATAACAAATTGGGGGCTCAAGTCCGGGATAGACCATTGTAATGTGAATATAGGCCACTAGATGGCAGTATTTACCTTTTTTTTGTAAAGCTCAGACTGGAGTCATGTTTAGACATGTCCTGGACATGTCTGGGGCAAGTCTCAGAAAGTAAAAAAAAAGAGGTCTAAATGTGGGTGGGGTCTGCAAAAGAGTATATAAGGAAAAGAATTGAGACAGTAAAGTAGTAGGAGAAATTGCAAGAAGATGACCAGACCTGCCATTCTGTTCAAGACCTGTGACGTTTCTTTTGTGGATTTCTTTGCCTGTGTTTGAGCATTTTATTCATCCAGGACATCATCAAGCCACCCCACCAGAAAGGGACTGTAATTATTTCTGTTTTTTCTTATTTATCAATCTTGGTCTTTAGTTGTAGGTTGTTATTAGTCTTTGTCTTTGTTAAAAATTAAATGTGTTTTAGTTGTTGAAACTGTGTTTGTCATCCCTTGCTGTTGCTGTTGTGTTATAAATGTAATAACAAATTGGGGCCATAACAAATTGGGGGCTCAAGGTCCGGGATAGACCATTGTGTGAGTAATTTATTGAAAATCTAACATTCCAAATTGTGAAATTGTTTTTGTGAATTTTCCTAGATATATATTGACAACAGCAATGGATGATTTCTTGGCATCACCAACCGTAGGGGTTTTGAAGTCTTTTAAAAAGACAGAACTGCTAGAAATTTGCAGACAGTTGGAGCTGACAGAGGTAAAACCAGCCATGCGAAAAGCAAGACTGGCTAGAGAGATAGTTGAATATTACATTGATGAAAATGTGTTTGCACCAGGAGATCTGGAACAGTTTCCAGTGGAAAATCCAAATATAGAAATGGAACTTAAATTAAAAATGCTAGAGATTGAGAGGGAAGAAAAAGAAAAACAAAGGCAGTTTGAGTTAGAAAAATTAGCAAGAGAAGAAAAACAAAGAGAATTTGAGAGAGAGAAAGAGGAAAAAGCAGAAAGAGAGAGACAGAGACAGAGAGATTTTGAATTAGAGAAGTTGGATAGAGAGGAAAGACTCCAAATGGAGAAACTAAAAATTAAAATTGAAACTAAAAATAAATTTTGTGCCAGTCAGGAGGTAAAACTGGTGCCTCCATTTTCGGAAAAGGATGTTGACAACTATTTCCAGTGTTTTGAAAAGGTAGCAAAGAGTTGCCAGTGGCCAAAGGAACACTGGCCTCTGATGTTGCAAACTGTCCTCAAGGGTAAAGCTCAACAAGCCTATTCGGCTTTGTCTGCAGATGATTCCTCTGATTATGAAGTTGTCAAAAAGGTTATTTTGAGAGCTTATGAGTTGGTTCCAGAGGCTTACCGACAGAAATTCAGAGGTCTGAAGAGATCTGAAAATCAGACTTATGTGGAATTTGCTAATGAGAAGAAGGTTTGCTTTGAGCGCTGGTGTACTTCTATGGAGGTCAAGGATGATTTCAACTCACTAAAAGAGATGGTGTTAGTTGAAGAATTCAAGAACTGTGTTAAGGATGATGTTAAGACCTACCTTAATGAGAAGCAAGCACTGAACTTGCAATCAGCTGCCAAATTTGCAGATGAATATGTTCTCACTCATAAGTCCAAATTTCAGTCTAGCAGTAACAATAAATGGTCCCAATTTCAGAAAAAGGGTTACGGTGATACCCAAGATTCCTCACCCAAAGACAAAGACAAATCTGGTGATGGTGCTCAGAAATCCAGTAACAGGTCTGATCAAAGTGTGAAAGCTGACAGTGACAAAAGTGGTCTAGTTTGCAGTTATTGCAAGAAATCTGGTCATGTTACAACTAACTGTTGGTTCCTTAAAGCTAAGAAAGAAAAAGAAAAGGATACCAAACCAAATGCCTTTGTGAAAACAAGGTTAGAAACCCCTGTAGTAGATAACCAATCTGCTAAATTGCCTGCTTCTTGTGGGGCTAAAAAGCCTAATACAGCTGACTTTGTGAGGGAGGAATTTCTTCCATTTGTGTCAGAGGGATTTGTGGCTCTGAATGAGCATACTACTCCTGTCCCCATATATATCCTAAGGGATACCGGAGCTTCTCAGTCACTTTTGTTGATGGACTCCTTGGAGTTACGTGATGAGACCGCTTCAGGGGATTTCATACTTGTACAAGGTATAGAAGGGAGGACTGTATCTGTACCCCTGCGCTCTATATTCTTGAAGTCAGATTTAGTTACAGGACAGGTAAAGGTGGGACTTATGTCAAGTCTACCTATAAAGGGTGTTTCTCTGTTGCTAGGCAATGACCTGGCTGGGGGCAAAGTAATTCCCCCTGTACATCTTACTTCACAGCCGAGCACTGAAAATGGGGATGAGGACCCATCTCTGTATCCTTCTTGCGCAGTGACTCGTGCTATGGCCAAGAAGGCTAAAGAAGATGATGTTGTGGTGCCGTCCAGTACATTGAATAGTCAGGACTCAGGTGGTTCGCCTCATGACTCTGATTGGCCTACTATGGTTTCTCCGTTTGAGGACTTATCAGATACTTTTATCAGTTCTCTATTCAGCCAGCCGGATGGGTCTGGTGATTCTGATGTGTCTGGAGACTTGTCTCTGTCCAGAAAGCGGTTGATTGAGGAGCAAACTAATGATCCTGAAATTGGTGTACTAAAGAGGAGAGCCCTTCCTGAAAAAGAAATAGATGCAGTTCCAGTTGGGTATTATCTCAAGGATGGTGTGTTGATGCGGAAGTGGCGCCCTCCTGATATCCCTGCCAATGCAGATTGGGCAGTGGTCAGGCAAATTGTTGTTCCGAAGGTCTATAGGAATGAGATCTTAACAATGGCTCATAGTTTACCTTTAGGAGGTCATCTTGGTGTTAACAAGACTGTTGATAAGATCATGAAACACTTCTTTTGGCCTGGGCTTCGGAAAGACGTTTCCAACTTTTGCAAAACCTGTCACACTTGTCAGGTAGTTGGAAAACACCAGTTAGACCCACCTGTAGCTCCATTGCAGCCTATCCCAGCATTTGGGGAGCCATTCTCTAGGGTCATTGTTGATTGCGTTGGTCCATTACCCAAGACTAGATCTGGAAATCAGTACTTGTTGACAATCATGTGTGCATCTACCAGATTCCCCGAAGCCATACCTCTACGTAACATCAAGGCAACTGCAATCTCGAAGGCTTTGATAAAGTTCTTCACGTTGTTTGGCCTTCCCAGGGAAATTCAGTCAGACCAGGGTAGCAATTTCACTTCAGGATTGTTTCAGCAGGTTGTGTATGAACTAGGTGCAAAGCAGATTCTTTCTAGTGCCTATCATCCAGAAAGTCAGGGTTCCTTAGAGCGGTTTCATTCCACTCTCAAGACAATGATGAGGACTTATTGTTATGACCATGAGAAAGACTGGGATGAAGGGGTTCATTTGCTGTTGTTTGCAGCTAGAGAAGCAGTGCAGGAGTCTACTGGATTCAGTCCATTTGAGCTAGTGTTTGGTCATGAAGTGAGAGGACCTTTGCTATTATTGAGTGAACAATGGCAAGAGAAAGAGCCGCATATCAGTCTGTTAGACTATGTTAGCAAGTTCAAGGAAAGATTGCGTGCAGCTTGTGACCTTGCCAAAGAGAACTTGAAATCAAGTCAGGGGAAAATGAAAACTTGGTATGATCATAAGGCTAGAAGCCGTGAGTTTAAACCAGGAGAAAAGGTCCTTGTGTTGTTTCCCTTGCAGTCAAATCCATTGCAGGCTAGATTTCATGGTCCTTATGAAATTCTGACAAAACTCAATGATCTCAATTACATTGTGAAGACTCCAGATAGGAGAAAACCAAAACAATTGTGTCACATTAACATGCTGAAGCCTTATCATGACAGATATGCTAGGGTTGCAGCTGTCACTTCAGATTCTCCTATGGCCGAGACTTGTGAAGATGAGGGGGAGTTTCATGATGATGAACCTAGAATTAAAGCTGAAGTTCTTTCATGTAAATTGTCAAATTCTGAAGTGTTGCAGAATCTTGATGTAAAACTCCAGCACTTAGAACCCTCACAGAGAGATCAGTTTAAGAGGTTGATCAAGAAATATGAGGATCTGTTTCCTGATGTTCCAAAAAGAGTTTCTATAGCCTCTCATGATGTAGATGTTGGTGATGCCAAACCAATAAAACAGCATCCATACCGGATGAATCCTGAAAAGAGAAAGATTGCTGAGAAAGAGGTTGAGTACATGTTAAAACATGATATTATCAGACCCTCCAACTCCGATTGGAGTTCACCCTGTGTGCTAGTTCCAAAACCTGATGGAAGTACTAGATTCTGTACAGATTATCGCAAAGTCAATGCTGTAACTAGAACTGATGTGTGTCCAATACCTAGGATTGATGATTGTATTGATAGTGTAGGGCAAGCAAAGTTTCTGACCAAGATTGATTTATTGAAGGGTTATTGGTGTGTGCCTTTAACTGAGAGGGCCAAGAGCATCTCTGCTTTTGCCACACCATCTGGATTGTACCAGTATGAAGTCCTACCCTTTGGCATGAAAAATGCCCCAGCCACGTTCCAAAGGATGATACAGTCTACAATCGCCGGATTGCCACACACGGGTGCGTACATCGATGACCTGATCACACGGAGTGACTCCTGGGAAGAACATCTAAAAGATGTAGAGACGTTGTTCCAGCGCCTGACCAAGGCTAACCTGACTGTTAACCTGAGCAAGAGTGACTTTGGTTGTGCTACTGTCACCTATCTTGGCTACGTCATAGGCCAGGGTAAGGTGGCACCCATAAATGCTAAAGTCCAAGCCATCATGGACTTTCCAGTTCCTGACAACAAAAAAGCTTTGCGCCGCTTCCTTGGAATGATCGGGTACTACCGCAAGTTCTGCAAGAACTTTGCTGAGATTGCTCTCAGTCTAACTAACCAACTGAAGAAAGGCGTAAAGTTCACCTGGGATGATGCATGCCAGAGAGCCTTCGATCGCCTGAAGTCTCTGCTGTGTCACTTCCCCGTGCTCAAATCTCCTGACTTCAACAAACCGTTCTCCATCGCGGTCGATGCTAGCGACCAAGCTTGTGGATCTGTGCTCCTACAGAGAAGTGACTCTGATGACATTGAGCATCCCGTGGCATACTTCTCCAGGAAGTTCAATCGCCACCAAAGGAACTATTCCACAATAGAGAAGGAACTGTTGGCTCTGGTCCTTTCTTTACAACACTTTGAGGTTTATGTTTGTACAGGACAAAAGCCAATGATTGTGTACACTGACCACAATCCGTTAATGTTTTTGAGTAAGATGAAAAACAAGAATCGGAGATTGTTGAATTGGAGTTTGATTTTACAGGAGTTTGACTTGGAAATTAAGCATGTGAAGGGTACAGACAATGTAATTGCTGATTGCTTATCCCGTGTTTGAATATGTATATATATATCATGTGTTTGAATATTGTATGATATTATATAGACAAGTGTTCACTTAACCATTTTGTATTGAAAAGAAAAATTTTGCCTTTATGAGTCTAAATTTTTCCCTTTTGGAATGGAGGTGTAATGTGAATATAGGCCACTAGATGGCAGTATTTACCTTTTTTTTGTAAAGCTCAGACTGGAGTCATGTTTAGACATGTCCTGGACATGTCTGGGGCAAGTCTCAGAAAGTAAAAAAAAAGAGGTCTAAATGTGGGTGGGGTCTGCAAAAGAGTATATAAGGAAAAGAATTGAGACAGTAAAGTAGTAGGAGAAATTGCAAGAAGATGACCAGACCTGCCATTCTGTTCAAGACCTGTGACGTTTCTTTTGTGGATTTCTTTGCCTGTGTTTGAGCATTTTATTCATCCAGGACATCATCAAGCCACCCCACCAGAAAGGGACTGTAATTATTTCTGTTTTTTCTTATTTATCAATCTTGGTCTTTAGTTGTAGGTTGTTATTAGTCTTTGTCTTTGTTAAAAATTAAATGTGTTTTAGTTGTTGAAACTGTGTTTGTCATCCCTTGCTGTTGCTGTTGTGTTATAAATGTAATAAC
Source organism: Gymnothorax reevesii (assembly GCA_029721435.1). NCBI lineage: Eukaryota > Metazoa > Chordata > Actinopteri > Anguilliformes > Muraenidae > Gymnothorax > Gymnothorax reevesii. The sequence continues at coordinate 45,788,916 of CM056592.1, forward strand.
AAATTGGGGCCATAACACCATTTTGTGAGTCATTTATTAAAAATCTAACATTTCAAATTGTAAAATTGTTGTTTTGAATTTTCCTATATAAATATATTGACAGTCCAACAGCAATGGATGATTTCTTGGCATCACCAACCGTTGAGGTTTTGAAGTCTTTTAAAAAGACAGAACTGCTAGAAATTTGCAGACATTTAGAGCTGACAGAGGTAAAACCAGCCATGCGAAAAGCAAGACTGGCTAGAGAGATAGTTGAATATTACATTGATGAAAATGTGTTTGCACCAAGAGATCTGGAACAGTTTCAAATTTTAATTTAACAAATTAAAATTCAAACTGAAAATAAATTTCGGGCTAGCCAGGAGGTAAAATTGGTGCCTCCATTTTCAAAAAAAGGATGTTGACAACTATTTCCAGTGTTTTGAAAAAGTAGCAAAGAGTTGCCAGTGGCCAAAGGAACACTGGCCTCTGATGTTGCAAACTGTCTTCAAGGGCAAAGCTCAACAAGCCTATTCGGCTTTGTCTGCAGATGATTCCTCTGATTATGAGGTTGTCAAAAAGGTTATTTTGAGAGCTTATGAGTTGGTTCCAGAGGCTTACCGACAGAAATTCAGAGGTCTGAAAAAATCTGAAAATCAGACTTATGTGGAATTTGCTAATGAGAAGCAGGTTTGCTTTGAGCGCTGGTGTACTTCTGCGGAGGTCAAGGATGATTTCAACTCACTAAAAGAGATGGTGTTAGTTGGAGAATTCAAGAACTGTGTTAAAGATGATGTTAAGACCTACCTTAATGAGAAGCAAGCACTGAATTTGCAGTCAGCTGCCAAATTTGCAGATGAATATGTTCAAAGTCCAAATTTCAGTCTAGCAGTGACAATAGATGGTCCCTATTTCAGAAAAAGGGTTATGGTGATACCCAAGATTCCTCACCCAAAGACAAAGACAAATCTGGTGATGGTGCTCAGAAATCCAGTTACAGGTCTGATCAAAGTGTGAAAGCTGACAGTGACAAAAGTGGTCTAGTTTGCAGTTATTGCAAGAAATCTGGTCATGTCACAACTAACTGTTGGTTCCTAAAAGCTAAGAAAGAAAAAGAAAAGGATACCAAACCAAATGCCTTTGTGAAAACAAGGTTAGAAACCCCTGTAGTAGATGACCGATCTGCTAAATTGCCTGCTTCTTGTGGGGCTAAAAAGCCTGATACTGCTGACTTTGTGAGGGAGGAATTTCTTCCATTTGTGTCAGAGGGATTTGTGGCTCTGAATGAGCATACTACTCCTGTCCCCATATATATCCTAAGGGATACCGGAGCTTCTCAGTCACTTTTGTTGATGGACTCCTTGGAGTTACGTGATGAGACCGCTTCAGGGGATTTCATACTTGTACAAGGTATTGAAGGGAGGACTGTTTCTGTACCCCTGCGCTCTATATTCTTGAAGTCAGATTTAGTGACAGGACAGGTAAAGGTGGAACTTATGTCAAGTCTACCTATAAAGGGTGTTTCTCTGTTGCTAGGCAATGACTTGGCTGGGGGCAAAGTAATTCCCCCTGTACATCTTACTTCACAGCCGAGCACTGAAGATGGGGATGAGGACCCATCTCTGTATCCTTCTTGCGCAGTGACTCGTGCTATGGCCAAGAAGGCTAAAGAAGAAGATGTTGTGGTGCCGTCCAGCACATTGAATAGTCAGGACTCAGGTGGTTCGCCTCATGACTCTGATTGGCCTACTATGGTTTCTCCGTTTGAGAACTTATCAGACACTTTTATCAGTTCATTGTTCAGCCAGCTAGATGGGTTTGGTGATTCTGATGTGTCTGGAGACTTGTTTCTGTCCAGAAAGCAGTTGATTGAGGAGCAAACTAATGATCCTGAAATTTGTGCACTAAGGAGTAGAGCCCTTCCTGATAAAGAAATAGACGCAGTTCCAGTTGGGTATTATCTCAAGGATGGTGTGTTGATGCGGAAGTGGCGCCCTCCTGATATCCCTGCCAATGCAGATTGGGCAGTGGTCAGGCAAATTGTTGTTCCGAAGGTCTACAGGAATGAGATCTTAACAATGGCTCATAGTTTACCTTAAGGAGGTCATCTTGGTGTTAACAAGACTGTTGATAAGATCATGAAACACTTCTTTTGGCCTGGGCTTCGGAAAGACGTTTCCAACTTTTGCAAAACCTGTCACACTTGTCAGGTAGTTGGAAAACACCAGTTAGACCCACCTGTAGCTCCATTGCAGCCTATCCCAGCATTTGGGGAGCCATTCTCTAAGGTCATTGTTGATTGCGTTAGTCCATTACCCAAGACTAGATCTGGAAATCAGTACTTGTTGACAATCATGTGTGCATCTACCAGATTCCCCGAAGCCATACCTCTACGTAAAATCAAGGCAACTGCAATCTCGAAGGCTTTGATAAAGTTCTTCACGTTGTTTGGCCTTCCCAGGGAAATTCAGTCAGACTAAGGTCGCAATTTCACTTCTGGTTTGTTTCAGCAGGTTGTGTATGAACTAGGTGCAAAGCAGATTCTTTCTAGTGCCTATCATCCAGAAAGTCAGAGTGCCTTAGAGCGGTTTCATTCCACTCTCAAGACAATGATGAGGACTTATTGTTATGACCATGAGAAAGACTGGGATGAAGGTGTTCATTTGCTGTTGTTTGCAGCTAGAGAAGCAGTGCAGGAGTCTACTGGATTCAGTACATTTGAGCTAGTGTTTGGTCATGAAGCGAGAGGACCTTTGCTATTGTTGAGTGAACAATGGCGAGAGGAAGAGCCGCAAATCAGTCTGTTAGACAATGTTAGCAAGTTCAAGGAAAGATTGCGTGCAGCTTGTGACCTAGCCAAAGAGAACTTGAAATCAAGTCAGGGAAAAATGAAAACTAGGCTAGAAGCCGTGAGTTTAAACCAGGAGACAAGGTCCTTGTGTTGTTTCCCTTGCAGTCCAATCCATTGCAGGCTAGATTTCATGGTCCTTATGAAATTCTGACAAAACTCAATGATCTCAATTACATTGTGAAGACTCCAGATAGGAGAAAACTAAAACAATTGTGTCATATGAACATGCTGAAGCCTTATCATGACAGAAATGCTAGGGTTGCAGCTGTCACTTCAGATTCTCCAATGATCGAAACGTGTGAAGATGAGGGGGAGTTTCAAGATGATGAACCAAGAATTAAAGCTGAAGTTCTTTCATGTAAATTGTCGAATTCTGAAGTGTTGCAAAATCTTGATGAAAAACTCCAGCATTTCGAACCCTCACAGAGAGATCAGTTTGAGAGGTTAATCGAGAAATATGAGGATCTGTTTCCTGATGTTCCAAAGAGAGCTTCTGTAACCTCTCATGATGTAGATATTGGTGATGCCAAACCAATAAAACAGCATCCGTACTGGATGAATCCTGAAAAGAGAAAGATTGCTGAGAAAGAGGTTGAGTACATGTTAGAACATGATATTATCAGACCCTCCAACTCAGATTGGAGTTCACCCTGTGTGCTAGTTCCAAAACCTGATGGAAGTACTAGATTCTGTACAGATTATCGCAAAGTCAATGCTGTAACTAGAACTGATGTGTTTCCAATACCTAGGATTGATGATTGTATCGATAGAGTAGGGCAAGCAAAGTTTCTGACCAAGATTGATTTATTGAAGGGTTATTGGTGTGTGCCTTTAACTGAGAGGGCCAAGAGCATCTCTGCTTTTGCCACACCATCTGGGTTGTACCAGTATGAAGTCCTACCCTTTGGAATGAAAAATGCCCCAGCCACGTTCCAAAGGATGATACAGTCTACAATCGCCGGATTGCCACACACGGGTGCATACATCGATGACCTGATCTCATGGAGTGACTCCTGGGAAGAACATCTAAAAGATGTAGAGACGTTGTTCCAGCGCCTGACCCAGGCTAGCCTGACTGTTAACCTGAACAAGAGTGACTTTGGTTGTGCTACTGTCACCTATCTTGGCTACGTCATAGGCCAGGGTAAGGTGGCACCCATAAATGCTAAAGTCCAAGCCATCATGGACTTTCCCGTTCCTGACAACAAAAAAGCTTTGCGCCGCTTCCTTGGAATGATCGGGTACTACCGCAAGTTCTGCAAGAACTTTGCTGAGATTGCTCTCAGTCTAACTAACCAACTGATGAAAGGCGTAAAGTTCACTTGGGATGAAGCATGCCAGAGAGCCTTCGATCGCCTGAAGTCTCTGCTGTGTCACTTCCCCGTGCTCAAATCTCCTGACTTCAACAAACCGTTCTCCATCGTGGTCGATGCTAGCGACCAAGCTTGTGGATCTGTGCTCCTACAGAGAAGTGACTCTGATGACATTGAGCATCCCGTGGCATACTTCTCCAGGAAGTTCAATCGCCACCAAAGGAACTATTCCACAATAGAGAAGGAGCTGTTGGCTCCATCTTTATAACACTTTGATGTTTACGTTTGTACAGGGCAAAAGCCAATGATTGTGTACACTGACCACAATCCGTTAATGTTTTTGAGTAAGATGAAAAACAAGAATCGGAGATTGTTGAATTGGAGTTTGATTTTACAGGAGTTTGACTTGGAAATTAAGCATGTAAAGGGTGCTGACAATGTGATTGCTGATTGCTTATCCCGTGTTTGAATATGTATATATATATATCACGTGTTTATTTGAATATTGTATGATATGTATATATAGACAAGTGTCCACTTAACCATTTTGCGTTGATAAGAAAAATTTTGCCTTTTTGAGTCAAAATTTTTCCCTTTTGGAATGGAGGTGTGATGTGAATAGAGGCCACTAGATGGCAGCATTTACCTTTCTTTTATTGAGCTCAGACTGGAGCTAGGTTTAGACATGTCCTGGACATGTCTGGGGCAAGTCCCCGAAAATAGAAAAAAAAGGTCTAAATGTGGGTGGGGTCTGCAAAAGAGTATATAAGGAAAAGAATTGAGACAGTAAAGTAGTAGGAGAAATTGCAAGGAGAAGGATACATGTGACCAGACCTGTCATTTCTGTTCAAGACCTGTGAAGTTTCTTTTGTGGATTTTTGCCTGTGTTTGAGCATTTTCCTTACCCAGGACATCACCAAGCCACCCCAACAAAAAGGGACTGTAAATAGTTCTGTTTTTCTTGTAAATCAATCCTGGTTATTAGTTGTAGATAGTAGTTTAGTCTTTGTTTTTTTCATTAAATGTGTTTAAGTTCTAAAACTGTGTCTGTCATCCCTTGCTGTTGCTGTTATGTTGTAAATGTAATAACAAATTGGGGCCATAGCAAGACAAAATTGAGATAGGTAGGAATTAAGTCACCCCAACAATGTCACTCAAGACACACTCCTGCCTTGATATTTATGTCAGTGGACTCTAACCACGCCTTAACTCAGACAGAAGTGTTCCCACAAGTAAAGTTATCCGATGATCACTGTCTTCTACCCTGTGTACTTTGGTCAGCAGTCGATCGAGAGAGAGATAATATGATACGGTTTCTGTCAAAATTTAATTGATTTTGATTGATGGCTTTTTGATGAGTTGATGATGTAATATTAATTTTTTAATTAGGTTATAATAGATTATTATTTATCACCCCCTGGCTGTGTGGGGTAATTCAGCACAGCCACCCTCCCTCCTTTTTGGGATAACATTTTAAACATTTTAAACATCTTTTAAAACATTTATTTAATTGCATAATTATTTAGTGTTTTTTAAACATGTATTATTTAAGTGGTGGGGGGAAATGGATGTGATAAGTGGTAAAACTTTATTTCAAGCATTTGTTGGAGTGTGTGAAACGGAAGAGGGTTAAAATTCGTAGTGTTTTAATGTTGCGGGTAATATATTAGTAAAATACTGTTTTAAAGCAAAATAAAAAATAAAAATAAATAAAAAATAAATTCGTTAGTTGTCGAAAGTTCGATGCGAAATAAGGCTGATTTCCAAAGTCTTCTCACCCCGTTGGTTATCTCGCACTCTGGCCGTGTGTATGTGAGGTGAGTGGGGTATGTCAAAGGGGGCGGGGGCTGGTTCTGTGGGTGTGCGTACATGTGTTGGCGGGAATACGGTCAACCAATGGCTGCGCCATACAGTTTCTGTCAAAATTTAATTGATTTTGATTGATGGCTTTTTGATGAGTTGATGATGTAATATGAGTTAATTTTTTAATTAGGTTATAATAGTTTATTATTTATCACCCCTTTGCCCCCTCCTATCCCTCCCTCTCCTCCCCTGGCTGTGTGGTGTAATTCAGCACAGCCACCCTCCCTCCCTCCTTTTTGGGATAACTCTTTTAAAACATTTATTTAATTGCATTATTGTTTAGTGCTTTTTAAACATATATTATTTCAGTGGAGGGGAAATGGAAGAGATAAGTGGTAAAACTTTATTTCAAGCGTTTGTTGGTTGTGGGAAAACGAAAGAGGGTTAAAATTCGTAGAGTGTTTTAAAGTTGTGGGTAATATGTTAATAAAATAGTGTTTTAAAGCAAAACAAAAAATAAAAATAAATTTTAAAAAAGTTAGTAAAATTGGCTTTTTGATGAGTTGATGATGTCATATGACTTCATTTTTTAATGAGGTTATTAAAGTTTATTCAGTATCACCCCTTTGCCCCCTCCACCTCCCCACCCTCTCCTCCCCTGGCTGTGTGGTGTAATTCAGCACACCCTCCCTCCTTTTAGGGATAACTCTTTTAAAACATTTATTTAATTGCATTATTGTTTAGTGCTTTTTAAACATATATTATTTCAGTGGTGGGGGAAATGGATGTGACAAGTGGTAAAACTTTATTTCAAGCGTTTGTTGGTGTGGGTGTTACCAGATGCAGGATCCAGAAGTTTTTATTGAATGCAACGTGAGGGAAAACTCAGGAAACCAAAACAACACAACAAAGTTCGTCTGAAGGTCTCTTCAGTCTTCCCTTCTTAAGGACACATTGGGAGGGTGCAGGAATGCGGAAGGCAATCTACTGTGGAAACAGAAACACATGGATTAAGGAACAAATTCACAAGGACCGGGTAACAAAACTGACTCGAGGCAAGACGCTAAGACGACTTATTAAACTAGACAGTTTAGATTGAGGTAATAATATATACACCCTTAAATAAGAGCTGGTTAGTACGGTTAGTAATGAACCTATCAGGGGATGAATTCACTCAGAGTTATGCGAGACCCAGAATTAAGCACAGGTAGAAGCAATGAATGAAATACCAAACTGAAAGAGGAAACATGCTTGGACAACGAGACTCAGGCATGCTGAATACTGTCACACGACATCACAGGAGTCAGGGCAAGAGGGAATCAATGATCAGACCGCGGGAATGGAGCGGAAACACAAATCAAGAAACACACGGTGTAAAATGCACAAGCACAAACAAGCACAAGAGACAGAATCATAACAGTCCTGGGAAAATGAAAGAGGGTTAAAATTCGAAGTGTTTTAAAGTTGTGGGTAATATGTTAGTAAAATAGTGTTTTAAAGCAAAAAAAAATAAATAAATAAAACTAAATAAAAATATAAAAATAAAAGTTAGTAAAATAGTGTTAAAGCAAAAATTGTTAGTAAAAGTGTTTTAAAGTAAAATTAAATTAAAATAGTGTTTTTAAAGTGTTAAAACTGGAGAGTAATGAATGAAGTACATTTGAAATAGCTGTGAATATGTGGAAAGAATAAAGAAAGGAAAGAAAAATAAAATTACTCACCAGAAAAGTCTGGCCCCGAGATGGAGGAAAAAAAGTTTTTCTGAGTTAGTTGTCGAGAGTTTGATGCAAAATAAGGCTGGTTTCCAAAGTGTTCTCATCTCGCAAGTCATCTTTCACTGGCAGTGTGCATGTTGAGTTAGTGGGGTATGTCAAAGGGGGGCGCGGCTGGTTCTGTGGGTGTGTGCGTACATGTGTTGGCAGGAATATGGTCAACCAATGGCTGAGCCATTCAGTTTCTGTCAAAAAATCACAACCGTAAAATTAAACTTACCCAGAAAACAGAAAATTGGGCCAACGACTTCTGATCAAAAGCTTATGGGCATGTGGGCGCCATGGGATGAGTGCAGCTAAGGGATATCAGAGGCCTCAAGGACTTTTCAGCCCTGCAGGGAAGTTATGTAAATACGGTTCAGATAAGGCGCAAAGAAACAAATGTGTTTCATCAAAGAGTAACATACCCTTGGCATTTATAATTTTAATCTGTCTTTTGTCTGTACTATTGTTTTAAAGAACAGATTGATTAATTTAAGCAATAATGTATTCCACTCCTGCCAACTGTTCCAAAAGCTGTTAAACCATCTTATTATTTCATAGCACTGTTATGTGTACACCTCAAGGAGAAATGATGAGGGAACTGGAAAGGATTCAGAATGACACCATAAAACATATACTGGGACCACCAAAATCTATTTAATGAAGGATCCTTAACAGGCCATGTAAAATATATTCTGTATTTTGTATTTGACAATGTTTAATGTTTAATAAGTTATATATATTTTATTTGTAATGTATTGAATCCAGTCTTGAAAACGAGTAATAAATAAATAAAATAAATTCTGATATACTCTATTTTTAACAGACCGTGTAAAATATTTTCTGTATTTTGTATTTGATAAAGTTTAGCGCTTTATCATTTATAAATATTTTATTTGCATCTAGTCTTGGAAATTAGTAATAAATAAATAACTTAATTCCCGATATACTCGATTATAAATAGCCTATTTTCATAAAATTCAATACTTCATCAGTTTGTTTTTAAAGCAGTGGAAATATATTGGCTATTCTTTCTTTCAGTATGAATAAAGGCATAGGGTCTTTTAGATTCAATTATGTTGTACCATTTTTAAAGTTTTTTAACTTTAAGAAATGATAAAATTGTGTGTGGAAAGCTAGAAAATGCGAGTTTTGAAGTATATCCTAGAATTTTATGTTGAATACAGGTTTTAACTAAAATTTTTACAATTGAGCTGGAGTGCTTGCAGGTCATGCGTGTGTGTGTGTGTGTGTGTGTGTGTGTGTCTGAGTGTGTGAGTGTGCGCACGTGCGGAAGGTGTGGCTTGAGTACACCAACTTAATTAAGGATTTTTAACAGGCTGTGTAAAATATTTTCTGTATTTTATCACTTACAAGTGTTTTATTTGAAATATATTGCATCCAGTCTTGGAAATGAGTAACAATAAATAAATACAGATATACTCGATTATAGATAAACCATTTTCATAAATGTCAATACAGCATTAGTTTGAGTCTTTGTTTCTAAAAATGCGAGTTTCAAAGTATATCCTGGAATTTTTATGTTGAATATAGGTTTTAACTAAGTTTAAAAATCAATTAAATTTTGACAGAAACCGTATGGCTCAGCCATTGTTTGACCGTATTCCCGCCAACACATGTACGCACACCCACAGAACCAGCCCCCGCCCCCTTTGACATACCCCACTCACCTCACATACACACGGCCAGAGTGCGAGATGACCAACGGGGTGAGAAGACTTTGGAAATCAGCCTTATTTCGCATCGAACTTTCGACAACTAACTTATTTATTTTTTATTTATTTTTATTTTTTATTTTGCTTTAAAACAGTATTTTACTAATATATTACCCGCAACTTTAAAACACTACGAATTTTAACCCTCTTCCGTTTCACACACTCCAACAAACGCTTGAAATAAAGTTTTACCACTTATCACATCCATTTCCCCCCACCACTTAAATAATACTAGTTTAAAAAACACTAATTAATTATGCAATTAAATAAATGTTTTAAAAGATGTTTAAAATGTTTAAAATGTTATCCCAAAAAGGAGGGAGGGTGGCTGTGCTGAATTACCCCACACAGCCAGGGGGTGATAAATAATAAACTATTATAACCTAATTAAAAAATTAATATTACATCATCAACTCATCAAAAAGCCATCAATCAAAATCAATTAAATTTTGACAGAAACCGTATCATATTATCTCTCTATCGAGTCCTTCTCATAACGCTCTCTCCATTGTCCATTCCCATCTTTCTTGTCGAAGTAGTCTTGCCTACTCCTTTTCGGAGATCTTGCTCTCAATGCCATGTTGTTCAGTGTAAAACACCAGCGCCGACATGAGATCCTTTGCCTGATATGTCTGCCATTTTTGTTGCTGAATCTCAGAAGGGGGGGACCCACACACACACACACAAACGACTCGCAAGCCCTCCCATTAAATGAAAAACTTAGTTAAAACCTATACTCAGCAACAAAAGTTTCTGTGACACCATTTATGTGTATGTTATAAATGACACGCAAAGATCTCAATGCAATCAATATGTTTATTTAACAGGAGAAACACTGACTTTTCAGTGCCAACGTCACTCAAAACGAAAAATGTCATTTTCATGCGTCATGAAGCACTTGTCTGACGTCTAACCAATTGTGACCTTCACACTTCAATACCGGGTGTGACTTCCTCGTGCCATGATGCAAGCAACGCATCTCCGGCGCATGGACCGAATCAGATGTGCCAGAAATTGCTGTGGGATGTCATTCCAAATCTGACGTAGACGTTGTCGCAATTCTTGGAGTGCAGCTGGCGGGTTATCCAACCGCCGCAAACGTCGATCCATCTCGTCCCAAAGATGCTCGATTGGGGACATGTCTGGGGATCTGGCTGGCCATGGCAGGACATTGACATGTTGTTGCATCAGATACTGCTGTACAATCCTTGCAACGTGTGGTCTGGCGTTATCATGTTGCAGCGTTATTCCGGGACCATGTTGCATCAAAAACGGTACCACCAATGGCCGTAGCACTTCATCGCGATATCTTTGACCTGTCAGATTTCCATCAATAACAAGCAAATCTGTTCTGTTTCTAGCCGTGATCCCTCCCCAAATCATGACACTACCACCTCCAAAACGATCAAATTCCTGAACACAGTTGTTGGCATAACGTTCTCCACGTCGACGGTATACACGTAAACGACCATCACATCGGTTAAGCATGAATCTTGATTCATCAGTGAAGAGTACAAGATCCCACTGACGATGGATCCACCGTCGATGTTGTTGTGCCCACTGTAGACGCAGTCGTCGGTGTTGTACTGTGAGTATTGGACGTCTTGCTGGCCGACGTGGGACAATGCCAAAATGACGGACACGGCGACAGATTGTCTGTGCAGACAGTCGCCTCAAACCAGGTATCGTTCTTGCAGTTATGGTTGCAGGTTGGAATCGATTTCGGAGATGGGTTGTTCGAATCCAGTTGTCCTGTCTGGGAGTGGTTACTCGTGGACGGCCGCTGCGAGGACGGTCTCTGACATGTCTTGTCTGCTGATGACGCTGCCATAAGTTCCAAATGGTGTTTCGGTGGACATTCAGGCGATGAGCAACTTCCCTCTGCGAGGTTCCGGATTCAATCATCCCAATGGCCCTCCACCGATCATTTTCAGACAGTCTTGGCATTTAGAGGGTAGAGTTCCTGATCCGAAATGGCTGTGTTTTCGATAAGTGATGCTTCCGTCGTTCATCAGGCACAATGTGAACATTCCAAAAATTTTCCTCTTTTATTGCCATCCACAAGCATGATTTACGCACATTTTCACGTGCAAAGTCATTTTCTCGCATTTTTATGATTTCCATTTCAATGTTGTGTTTACTGTGTGTACTGTTTCAGTCTGATATCACCATGTATGACAATTTCATAATTGCGTTATGAAAAATAATTAACAATATTGGTGTCACAGAAACTTTTGTTGCTGAGTATATATTCAACATAAAATTCTAGGACATACTTTGAAACTCCTATTTACCAGCTTTCTACTCACAATTTTATCATTCATTAAAGTTAAAAAACTTTAAAATGACGCATGAAAAACACAGCTGATACATTGACCTAAAAAAAACCTGCCTGTTTATTCACACTGGTAGAAAAATTAACTGGTATTTTTCGACTCTTTGACAGTTTTTTAAAAACTAAGACCTTGCTTGTAATTTAACAAACTAACACACACACACACACACACACACATACACGACCTGTAAGCACTCCCGCTCAAGTGAAAAACTTAGTTGAAACCTATATTCAACATAAAACTCTAGGATATACTTTGAAACTCATATTTTCCAGCTTTCTACTCACAATTTCATCATTTCTTAAAGTTAAAAATCTCTGCAGTGATGTCATCAATACAGTTTATGCCCACTTACAAAGTGAGCTCCCTGGTGAAGCCTCATGTCTTTGAGTTGAAAACTGTCTGTTCTGGTGCCAAAAACAATTTTTCAGGTAAGAAAGTAAATATTTTCATCACAAATATTTTTGCATTGTGTCCATTGTATCGTACATACAATTGTTTCACGTACATAAGCTCAAGTAATTGTTTCTCTCGTTTCATTTGACTTGTTGCATTAGTGCTAGCTTTGAAGATAAACGTTAAAAGCGGTTACCTTTTTAATGGCTGTCAGGCATGGGGAGGGTTGTAACTGTTCTTAAAAAGTGTTACAATCTTCCCCTTATGTTGACATCTTGTACTGGTCCCCTTTTTACAGCATGCCTAGGGCAGTTTGCTTGGTTAATAGTTACTTACTAAGTACTTCTGCACCTTGAAAACACAGTGTTCAAAAGTGTTTTGTTTATTGTTCAATAGACAGTTCAACTGTTCAAATGCCTTGCAGCACTTATTAAGTACTTAGTGCAGCTTTGCACTACACTGTTCAAAAGTAGTTTTGTTGATTGTTCCACAGATCTCCAAGTGTTCAAATGCTTTTTCACATTAACCTGTTTCAGGTTACAAAACAAACACACACACACACAACACATGCTAGTTTATACTTTATATTTCTTCATATTATATATATTTATTTATTTTATTGTATTTATTTTTATCGTATTTAACTTATACTTCTTATTTATTTTATTATTATTATTTTGTAGTCTGACAAGTTTATGGTCCCTTCTTTATTATTCATTAAAGTGCTTCCTTACATTTAATAGCGTGCATCTTTTTTAAGGCTATTAATTTCATTGTTACATCCTTCCTCACGTCGTGTTACAACTCACCCCGGTACTGTGGGGGTCGGTTGAAACAACATACCTCTTTCTATTTGACATTAAAATACACAATCTGTGATAGTGTAGTAGAAATCCAAGTGTATCATTTATAGCAGACAAATATGGGAACCACATGTGATAGAGATCTCAAATTTTACAAGGAACCACTGCGTTACACGTGCTCAAGCAAAAAGTGTTACTATCATCCCAGGTCTCCCCTATTGATACTGAAAGAAAATATAACGGGTATACTTGGACTCTTTGACTGCTTTTTAAAAACAAAGATCTTGCATATAATTTAACAAACTAACACACGCGCGCGCACACACACACACACACACACACACACACAGAAACACACAGACACACACACACACACACACACACACACACACACACGCACGCGCGCACGCACACACACACAACCGACATACACTCCCGCTTAAATGAAAAATTCAGTTAAAACCTATTTTCAATATAAAATTCTACTTTGAAACTCGCATTTTCCTGCTTACTACACACGATTTTATCATTTCTGAAAGTCAAAAGACTTTAATATGATACATGATATAACATGGTTCATACATTGACCTAAAGGGGGCTGATTGTTAATTCATACTGAAAGAAAAAATAACGGGTATATTTTGACTCTTTGACTGCTTTTTAAAAACAAAGAACTTGCATATAATTTGACAAACTCTGACACACACACGCGCGCGCGCGCGCACACACACACGCACGCGCACACACACACGCACGCACGCACACGCACACACACACACACACACGCGCACACGCGTACACGCGCACACGACCTGCTAGCACTCCCGCTCAAATGAGAAACTTAGTTTAAACCTATATTCAACATAAAATTCCTGGATATACTTTGAAACTCGCATTTTTAGAAACAAAGACTTAACAAACTAATGTGGCATTGATATTTATGAAAATGGTTTATCTGTAATCGAGAATATCAGTAGTTATTTATTGTTACTCATTTTCAAGACTGGATGCAATATATTACAAATAAAGTACTTGTAAGTGATAAATACTAAGCATTATTGTAGCAGGCCGAAGGAGGGCCCGGGCGGGGACTCGAATCTCCAGACTCCCGGGTAAGAGTCATGCGCGCTGACCACATCGCCAAAGAGCCAGGCTCGTTGGCAAGGTAGCCAGGGCATGTACTTACTAGGAGATACTTCCAGTGACAGGACCCCTCTACTGTCACATCTCTCCCCCTCTTTCATGAGCGTGTCCTCACGCTCCATGCTTGACGCATGCTGCCATCCATTAGGATGCCCCAGATCCTGCCGATTACGCCAGAATGTAGCAGGCCGAAGGAGGGCCCGAGCGGGGACTCGAACCTCCAGATTCCCGCGTAAGAGTCATGCGCGCTGACCACATCAGCTCTTTGGCGATGTGGTCAGCGCGCATGACTCTTACCCGGGAGTCTGGAGGTTCGAGTCCCCGCTCGGGCCCTCCTTCGGCCTGATACATTCTATTTGGCATAATCGGCAGGATCCACCCACTTTTACACAGAGATGGACGGACAGGAGCAGGCTGCTGCTATGCCCCGGTTGGGAGGTTATGGTGGCGTTGCGGTGCACTGGTTCATGTGCTCCTCGTGGGTTCCCAAATATTCCGGCGAGGGTGGCCCAGCTAAATTTAGCGAGTGGCGGGCTCAGGTTCAGGCCATGCTTTGGGCTCAGGGCCTCACTGATATACAGCAGGCCGACTTCATTCTGGGGGCCGTGCTCGGCGAGAAGTGCTTCTGGTGCCGGCCGAGCGGCGAAACACAGCAGCCCTTGTGTGGGCCCTGTTAGCGGAGCTGTTTGATCGTCCTGTTCCCTTGGCTGTGGCCCGCTCCCGCTTCTTTCAGTGCCACCAGGGCTTGGAGGAGTCCCTGGAGGAATACCAGCTAAGGCTGAGAGAGGTGCATGCGAGGTGGCGGGCTCGGGAACCGGGGGTTGCAGGGTTGGACGACGAGATGCTCCGTGAGCAGTTTTTGTTGGGCCTGAGCATGGGCCATGTGCTAGTGCATTTCAAGGCAGTTGCTATGGTTTTCTGGGTGGTTGCTAGAGCGTTGCTAGGCAGTTGCCATGGTGTTCTGGGTTGTTGCTAGGGCATTGCTAGGCAGTTTCTATGGTGTCCTGGGTGGTTGCTAGGGCGTTGCTAGGCAGTTGCGTTGGTGTTCTGGGTGGTTGCTACGGTGTTACTAGGCAGTTGCTTTGGTGTTCTGGGTGGTTGCTAGGGTGTTGTTCCGCAGTTGCCTTGGTGTTCTGGGTGGTTGCTAGGGCGTTGCTAGGCAGTTGCTATGGTGTTCTGGGTAGTTGTTAGGGCGTTGCTAGGCAGTAGCTATGTAGTTCTGGGTGGTTGCTAGGGCGTTGCTAGGCAGATGCTATGGTGTTCTGGCTGGTTGCTATTGCGTTGCTTTGCGGTTTCTATAGTGCTCAGGGTTGTTGCTAGGCAGTTGCTATGGTGTTCTGGGTGGTTGCTAGGGCTTTGCGAGGCAATTGCCATGGTGTTCTGGGTGGTTGCAAGGGGGTTGCTAAGCAGTTGCTTTGGTGCTCTGGGTGGTTGCTAGGGCATTGCTACGCAGTTACTATGGTGTTCTGGGTGGTTGCTGAGGCTTTACTAGGCAGTTGCTATGGTGTTCTGGGTGGTTGCTAGGGTGTAGCGAGGCAGTTGCTATGGTATTCTGGGTGGTTGCTAGGCAGTTTTTATAGTGTTCTGGGTGTTTGGTGTAGGGTCCTTAGGCGGTTGTTTTGGTGTTCTTGGTGGTGGCAAGGGCGTTGCTAGGCAGTTGCTATGGTGTTCTGGGTGGTTGCTAGGGTGTTGCTAGGCAGTTACTATGGTTTTCTTTGGTGGTCGCTAGGGCATTGCTGGGAGGTTTCTATGGTGTCCTGGGTGGTTGCTAGGGCGTTGCTAGGCAATTGCTATGGTGTTCTGGGTGGTTGCTAGGGCGTTGTTCGGCAGTTGCTATGGTGTTTTGGGTGGTTGCTAAGGCGTTACTAGGCAGTTGCCATGATTTTCTGGGTGGTTGCTGGGGCTTTCTGGGTGGTTGCTAGGGCGTTGCTAGGCAATTGCTATGGTGTTCTAGGTGGTTGCAAGGGGGTTGCTAGGCTGTTGCTTTGGTGTTCTGGGTTGTTGCTTCGGCATTTTTAGGCAGTTGCTATGGTGTTCTGAGTGGTTGCTAGGGCGTTGCTAGGCAGTTGCTATGGTGTTCTGGGTGGTTGTTAGTGCATGACTAGGCCGTTGCTGTGCTGTTCTGGGTTGTTGCTTCGGCGTTTTTAGGCAGTTGCTATGGTGTTCTGAGTGGTTGCTAGGGCGTTGCTAGGCCGTTGCTGTGGTGTTCTGGGTTGTTGCTTCGGCGTTTTTAGGCAGTTGCTATGGTGTTCTGAGTGGTTGCTAGGGCGTTGCTAGGCAGTTGCTATGGTGTTCTGGGTGGTTGTTAGTGCATGACTAGGCAGTTGCTGTGGTGTTCTGGGTGGTTGCTAGGGCGTTGCTAAGCGGTTGCTATGGTGTTCTGGGTGGTTGCTAGGGCGTTGATAGGCATTTGCTATGGTTTTCTGCGTGGTTGCTAGGGCGTTGCTAGGCAGTTGCCATGGTGTTCTTGGTGGTTGCTAGTGCGTTGCTAGGCAGTTGTGATGGTGTTCTGGGTGGTTACTAGGGCGTTGCTAGTCGGTTGCTATGGTGTTCTGGGTGGTTGCTATGGCGTTGTAAGGCAGTTGCTATGGTGTTCTGGGTCTTTGCTTTGGCGTTTTTAGGCAGTTGCTATGGTGTTCTGGGTGGTTGCTAGGGTGTTGCTAGGCAGTTGCTATGGTGTTCTGGATGGTTTCAAGGGCGTTGCTAGGCATTTGCTGTGGTGTTCTGGGTGGTTGCTAGGGCGTTGCTAGGCAGTTGCTATGGTGTTCTGGGTGGATGCTAGGCCGTTGCTAGGCAGTTGCTATGGTGTTCTGAGTGGTTGCTAGGGCTTTGCGAGGCAATTGCCATGGTGTTCTGGGTGGTTGCAAGGGGGTTGCTAAGCAGTTGCTTTGGTGCTCTGGGTGGTTGCTAGGGCATTGCTACGCAGTTACTATGGTGTTCTGGGTGGTTGCTGAGGCTTTACTAGGCAGTTGCTATGGTGTTCTGGGTGGATGCTAGGGTGTTGCAAGGCAGTTGCTATGGTATTCTGGGTGGTTGCTAGGCAGTTTCTATAGTGTTCTGGGTGATTGCTGTAGCGTTCTTAGGCGGTTGTTTTGGTGTTCTTGGTGGTGGCAAGGGCGTTGCTAGGCAGTTGCTATGGTGTTCTGGGTGGTTGCTAGGGTGTTGCTAGGCAGTTACTATGGTTTTCTTTGGTGGTCGCTAGGGCATTGCTGGGAGGTTTCTGTGGTGTCCTGGGTGGTTGCTAGGGCGTTGCTAGGCAATTGCTATGGTGTTCTGGGTGGTTGCTAGGGCGTTGTTCGGCAGTTGCTATGGTGTTTTGGGTGGTTGCTAAGGCGTTACTAGGCAGTTGCCATGATTTTCTGGGTGGTTGCTGGGGCTTTCTGGGTGGTTGCTAGGGCGTTGCTAGGCAATTGCTATGGTGTTCTAGGTGGTTGCAAGGGGGTTGCTAGGCTGTTGCTTTGGTGTTCTGGGTTGTTGCTTCGGCGTTTTTAGGCAGTTGCTATGGTGTTCTGAGTGGTTGCTAGGGCGTTGCTAGGCCGTTGCTGTGGTGTTCTGGGTTGTTGCTTCGGCATTTTTAGGCAGTTGCTATGGTGTTCTGAGTGGTTGCTAGGGCGTTGCTAGGCAGTTGCTATGGTGTTCTGGGTGGTTGTTAGTGCATGACTAGGCCGTTGCTGTGCTGTTCTGGGTTGTTGCTTCGGCGTTTTTAGGCAGTTGCTATGGTGTTCTGAGTGGTTGCTAGGGCGTTGCTAGGCCGTTGCTGTGGTGTTCTGGGTTGTTGCTTCGGCGTTTTTAGGCAGTTGCTATGGTGTTCTGAGTGGTTGCTAGGGCGTTGCTAGGCAGTTGCTATGGTGTTCTGGGTGGTTGTTAGTGCATGACTAGGCAGTTGCTGTGGTGTTCTGGGTGGTTGCTAGGGCGTTGCTAAGCGGTTGCTGTGGTGTTCTGGGTGGTTGCTAGGGCGTTGAGAGGCATTTGCTATGGTTTTCTGCGTGGTTGCTAGGGCGTTGCTAGGCAGTTGCCATGGTGTTCTTGGTGGTTGTTAGGCGGTTGCTCTAGTGTTCTGGGTGGTTGCTATGTTTTTGCTAGGCGGTTGCTATGGTGTTCTGGGTGGTTGCTTAACAGTTGTTATGGTGTTCGGGGTGGTTGCTAGGCGGTTGCTATGGTGTTCTAGGTGGTTGCTAGGCAGTTGCTATGGTGTTGTAGGTGGTTGCTTTGGTGTCCCTAGGCGGTTGCTATGGTGTTCTGGGTGGTTGCTAGGGCGTTGCTAGGCAGTTGCTATGGTGTTCCGGGTGGTTGCTACGGTGTCCCTAGGCGGTTGCTATGGTGTTCTGGGTGGTTGCTAGGGCGTTGCTAGGCAGTTGCTATGGTGTTCCGGGTGGTTGCTAAGGTGTCCCTAGGCGGTTGCTATGGTGTTCTGGGTGGTTGCTAGGGCGTTGCTAGGCAGTTGCTATGGTGTTCTGGGTGGTTGCTATGGTGTCCCTAGGCGGTTGCTATGGTGTTCTGGGTGTTTGCTAGGGCATTGCTAGGCAGATGCTATGGTGTTCTGAGTTGTTGCTAGGCAGTTGCTATGGTGGTCTTAGTGGTTGCTATGGCGTTGCTAAGCAGTTGTTATGGTGGTCTGGGTGGTTGCTAGGGCGTTGCTAGGCAGTTGCTATGGTGTTTTGGGTGGTTGTTAGGACGTTGTTAGGCAGTTGCTATGGTGTTCTGGGTGGTTGCTTGGGCGTTGCTATGCAGTTGCTATGATGTTCAGGGTGGTTGCTAGGCAGTTGCTATGATGTTCAGGGTGGTTGCTAGGGAGTTGCAATGATGGTCTGGGTGGTTGCTAGGGCGTTGCTATGCAGTTGCTATGGTGTTCTGGGTGGTTGCAAGGGGGTTGCTAAGCAGTTGCTTTGGTGCTGTGGGTGGGTGCTAGGGCAGTGCTACGCAGTTACTATGGTGTTCTGGGTGGTTGCTGAGGCTTTTACTAGGCAGTTGCTATGGTGTTCTGGGTGGATGCTAGGGTGTTGCAAGGCAGTTGCTATGGTATTCTGGGTGGTTGCTAGGCAGTTTCTATAGTGTTCTGGGTGATTGCTGTAGCGTTCTTAGGCGGTTGTTTTGGTGTTCTTGGTGGTGGCAAGGGCGTTGCTAGGCAGTTGCTATGGTGTTCTGGGTGGTTGCTAGGGTGTTGCTAGGCAGTTACTATGGTTTTCTTTGGTGGTCGCTAGGGCATTGCTGGGAGGTTTCTATGGTGTCCTGGGTGGTTGCTAGGGCGTTGCTAGGCAATTGCTATGGTGTTCTGGGTGGTTGCTAGGGCGTTGTTCGGCAGTTGCTATGGTGTTTTGGGTGGTTGCTAAGGCGTTACTAGGCAGTTGCCATGATTTTCTGGGTGGTTGCTGGGGCTTTCTGGGTGGTTGCTAGGGCGTTGCTAGGCAATTGCTATGGTGTTCTAGGTGGTTGCAAGGGGGTTGCTAGGCTGTTGCTTTGGTGTTCTGGGTTGTTGCTTCGGCGTTTTTAGGCAGTTGCTATGGTGTTCTGAGTGGTTGCTAGGGCGTTGCTAGGCCGTTGCTGTGGTGTTCTGGGTTGTTGCTTCGGCATTTTTAGGCAGTTGCTATGGTGTTCTGAGTGGTTGCTAGGGCGTTGCTAGGCAGTTGCTATGGTGTTCTGGGTGGTTGTTAGTGCATGACTAGGCCGTTGCTGTGGTGTTCTGGGTTGTTGCTTCGGCGTTTTTAGGCAGTTGCTATGGTGTTCTGAGTGGTTGCTAGGGCGTTGCTAGGCCATTGCTGTGGTGTTCTGGGTTGTTGCTTCGGCGTTTTTAGGCAGTTGCTATGGTGTTCTGAGTGGTTGCTAGGGCGTTGCTAGGCAGTTGCTATGGTGTTCTGGGTGGTTGTTAGTGCATGACTAGGCAGTTGCTGTGGTGTTCTGGGTGGTTGCTAGGGCGTTGCTAAGCGGTTGCTATGGTGTTCTGGGTGGTTGCTAGGGCATTAATAGGCATTTGCTATGGTTTTCTGCGTGGTTGCTAGGGCGTTGCTAGGCAGTTGCCATGGTGTTCTTGGTGGTTGCTAGTGCGTTGCTAGGCAGTTGTGATGGTGTTCTGGGTGGTTACTAGGGCGTTGCTAGTCGGTTGCTATGGTGTTCTGGGTGGTTGCTATGGCGTTGTAAGGCAGTTGCTATGGTGTTCTGGGTCTTTGCTTTGGCGTTTTTAGGCAGTTGCTATGGTGTTCTGGGTGGTTGCTAGGGTGTTGCTAGGCAGTTGCTATGGTGTTCTGGATGGTTTCAAGGGCGTTGCTAGGCATTTGCTGTGGTGTTCTGGGTGGTTGCTAGGGCGTTGCTAGGCAGTTGCTATGGTGTTCTGGGTGGATGCTAGGCCGTTGCTAGGCAGTTGCTATGGTGTTCTGAGTGGTTGCTAGGGCGTTGCTAGGCAGTTGCCATGGTGTTCTGGGTGGTTGCTATGGTTTTCTGGGTGGTTGCAAGGCAGTTGCTTTGGTGTTCTGGGTGGTTGCTAGGGCGTTGCCAGGCGGTTGCTATGGTGTTCTGAGTGGTTGCTAGGGCGTTGCTAGGCAGTTGCCATGGTGTTCTGGGTGGTTGTTAGGCGGTTGCTCTAGTGTTCTGGGTGGTTGCTATGTTTTTGCTAGGCGGTTGCTATGGTGTTCTGGGTGGTTGCTAAACAGTTGTTATGGTGTTCGGGGTGGTTGCTAGGCGGTTGCTATGGTGTTCTAGGTGGTTGCTAGGGAGTTGCGATGGTGGTGTAGGTGGTTGCTTTGGTGTCCCGTGGCGGTTGCTGTGGTGTTCTGGGTGGTTGCTAGGGCGTTGCTAGGCAGTTGCTATGGTGTTCCGGGTGGTTGCTAAGGTGTCCCTAGGCGGTTGCTATGGTGTTCTGCGTGGTTGCTAGGGCGTTGCTAGGCAGTTGCTATGGTGTTCCGGGTGGTGGCTAAGGTGGCCCTAGGCGGTTGCTATGGTGTTCTGGGTGGTGGCTAGGGCGTTGCTAGGCAGTTGCTATGGTGGACTGGGTGGTTGCTATGGTGGCCCTAGGCGGTTGGTATGGTGTTCTGGGTGTTTGCTAGGGCATTGCTAGGCAGATGCTATGGTGTTCTGAGTTGTTGCTAGGCAGTTGCTATGGTGGTCTTCGTGGTTGCTATGGCGTTGCTAAGCAGTTGTTATGGTGGTCTGGGTGGTTGCTAGGGCGTTTGCTAGGCAGTTGCTATGGTGTTTTGGGTGGTTGTTAGGACGTTGTTAGGCAGTTGCTATGGTGTTCTGGGTGGTTGCTTGGGCGTTGCTATGCAGTTGCTATGATGTTCAGGGTGGTTGCTAGGCAGTTGCTATGATGTTCAGGGTGGTTGCTAGGCAGTTGCAATGATGGTCTGGGTGGTTGCTAGGGCGTTGCTATGCAGTTGCTATGGTGTTCTGGGTGGTTGCAAGGGGGTTGCTAAGCAGTTGCTTTGGTGCTCTGGGTGGTTGCTAGGGCATTGCTATGCAGTTACTATGGTGTTCTGGGTGGTTGCTGAGGCTTTACTAGGCAGTTGCTATGGTGTTCTGGGTGGATGCTAGGGTGTTGCAAGGCAGTTGCTATGGTATTCTGGGTGGTTGCTAGGCAGTTTCTATAGTGTTCTGGGTGATTGCTGTAGCGTTCTTAGGCGGTTGTTTTGGTGTTCTTGGTGGTGGCAAGGGCGTTGCTAGGCAGTTGCTATGGTGTTCTGGGTGGTTGCTAGGGTGTTGCTAGGCAGTTACTATGGTTTTCTTTGGTGGTCGCTAGGGCATTGCTGGGAGGTTTCTATGGTGTCCTGGGTGGTTGCTAGGGCGTTGCTAGGCAATTGCTATGGTGTTCTGGGTGGTTGCTAGGGCGTTGTTCGGCAGTTGCTATGGTGTTTTGGGTGGTTGCTAAGGCGTTACTAGGCAGTTGCCATGATTTTCTGGGTGGTTGCTGGGGCTTTCTGGGTGGTTGCTAGGGCGTTGCTAGGCAATTGCTATGGTGTTCTAGGTGGTTGCAAGGGGGTTGCTAGGCTGTTGCTTTGGTGTTCTGGGTTGTTGCTTCGGCGTTTTTAGGCAGTTGCTATGGTGTTCTGAGTGGTTGCTAGGGCGTTGCTAGGCCGTTGCTGTGGTGTTCTGGGTTGTTGCTTTGGCATTTTTAGGCAGTTGCTATGGTGTTCTGAGTGGTTGCTAGGGCGTTGCTAGGCAGTTGCTATGGTGTTCTGGGTGGTTGTTAGTGCATGACTAGGCCGTTGCTGTGGTGTTCTGGGTTGTTGCTTCGGCGTTTTTAGGCAGTTGCTATGGTGTTCTGGGTGGTTGCTAGGGCGTGGCTAGGGCATTGCTGTGGTGTTCTGGGTTGTTGCTTCGGCGTTTTTAGGCTGTTGCTATGGTGTTCTGAGTGGTTGGCAGGGCGTTGCTAGGCAGTTGCTATGGTGTTCTGGGTGGTTGTTAGTGCATGACAAGGCAGTTGCTGTGGTGTTCTGGGTGGTTGCTAGGGCGTTGCTAAGCGGTTGCTATGGTGTTCTGGGTGGTTGCTAGGGCGTTAATAGGCATTTGCTATGGTTTTCTGCGTGGTTGCTAGAGCGTTGCTAGGCAGTTGCCATGGTGTTCTTGGTGGTTGCTAGTGCGTTGCTAGGCAGTTGTGATGGTGTTCTGGGTGGTTACTAGGGCGTTGCTAGTCGGTTGCTATGGTGTTCTGGGTGGTTGCTATGGCGTTGTAAGGCAGTTGCTATGGTGTTCTGGGTCTTTGCTTTGGCGTTTTTAGGCAGTTGCTATGGTGTTCTGGGTGGTTGCTAGGGTGTTGCTAGGCAGTTGCTATGGTGTTCTGGATGGTTTCAAGGGCGTTGCTAGGATTTTGCTGTGGTGTTTTGGGTGGTTGCTAGGGCGTTGCTAGGCAGTTGCTATGGTGTTCTGGGTGGATGCTAGGCCGTTGCTCGGCAGTTGCTATGGTGTTCTGAGTGGTTGCTGGGGCGTTGCTAGGCAGTTGCCATGGTGTTCTGGGTGGTTGCTATGGTTTTCTGGGTGGTTGCAAGGCAGTTGCTTTGGTGTTCTGGGTGGTTGCTAGGGCGTTGCCAGGCGGTTGCTATGGTGTTCTGAGTGGTTGCTAGGGCGTTGCTAGGCAGTTGCCATGGTGTTCTGGGTGGTTGTTAGGCGGTTGCTCTAGTGTTCTGGGTGGTTGCTATGTTTTTGCTCGGCGGTTGCTATGGTGTTCTGGGTGGTTGCTAAACAGTTGTTATGGTGTTCGGGGTGGTTGCTAGGCGGTTGCTATGGTGTTCTAGGTGGTTGCTAGGCAGTTGCTATGGTGTTGTAGGTGGTTGCTTTGGTGTCCCTAGGCGGTTGCTATGGTGTTCTGGGTGGTTGCTAGGGCGTTGCTAGGCAGTTGCTATGGTGTTCCGGGTGGTTGCTACGGTGTCCCTAGGCGGTTGCTATGGTGTTCTGGGTGGTTGCTAGGGTGTTGCTAGGCAGTTGCTATGGTGTTCCGGGTGGTTGCTAAGGTGTCCCTAGGCGGTTGCTATGGTGTTCTGGGTGGTTGCTAGGGCGTTGCTAGGCAGTTGCTATGGTGTTCTGGGTGGTTGCTATGGTGTCCCTAGGCGGTTGCTATGGTGTTCTGGGTGTTTGCTAGGGCATTGCTAGGCAGATGCTATGGTGTTCTGAGTTGTTGCTAGGCAGTTGCTATGGTGGTCTTAGTGGTTGCTATGGCGTTGCTAAGCAGTTGTTATGGTGGTCTCGGTGGTTGCTAGGGCGTTGCTAGGCAGTTGCTATGGTGTTTTGGGTGGTTGTTAGGACGTTGTTAGGCAGTTGCTATGGTGTTCTGGGTGGTTGCTTGGGCGTTGCTATGCAGTTGCTATGATGTTCAGGGTGGTTGCTAGGCAGTTGCTATGATGTTCAGGGTGGTTGCTAGGCAGTTGCAATGATGGTCTGGGTGGTTGCTAGGGCGTTGCTATGCAGTTGCTATGGTGTTCTGGGTGGTTGCTAGGCGGTTGCTATGGTGTTCTGGGTGGTTGCTACGGCATTGCTAGGTGGTTGCTTTGGTGTTTTGTGGGTTGCTAGGGCGTTGCCAGGCAGTTCCTATGGTGTTCTGGGTGGTTCCTAGGGCGTTGCTAGGCAGTTGCTATGGTGTTCTCGATGGTTGCTAGGGCGTTGCTTGGCAGCTGTTATGATGTTCTGGGTGGTTGCTAGGCAGTTGCTATGGTGGTCTGGGTGGTTGCTAAGGTTTTGCTAGGCAGTTGCTATGGTGTTCTCGGTGGTTGCTAGGGCATTGCTAGGCAGTTGCTATGATGTTCTGGGTGGTTGCTAGGCAGTTGCTATGGTGGTCTGGGTGGTTGCTAAGGTTTTGCCAGGCAGTTGATTTGGTGTTCGCGGAGGTTGCCAGGCGGTTGCTATCGCCTAGTAATGCCCTAGCAACCACCCAAAACACCGAAGCAACTGCCTAGCAATGCAATAGCAACCACCCAGAGCACCATAGCAACAACCTAGTAACATCCTAACAACAACCAATAACACCTTAGCAACACCCTAGCAACCATCCACAACAACAAAGCAACTGCCCAACAATGCCCTTGCAACCACTCAGAACACCAAAGCAACTGCCAAGCAATGCCCAAGCAACCACCCAGAATACCATAGCAAACATCTAGCAAATCCCTAGCAACCACCAAAAACACCATAGCAACTGCCTAGCAACACCCAAGGAACGACCCAGAACACGATAGCAACTGCCTAGCAATGCCCTAGCAACCACCGAGAGCATCATAGCAACTGCCTAGGAACGCCCTAGCAACCGCGAGCAATGCCCTACTAACCACCCAGAACATCATAGCTGGCAACCACTCAGAACACCATAGCAACTGCTTAGCAACACCCTAGCAACCACCCAGAACACCATAGTGACTATCTAGCAACAGCCTAGCAACCACCCAGAAGACCATAGCAACCAGCAAGCAATGCCCGAGCAACAACCCAGAACACATAAGCAATCAGCCAGCAATGCCCAAGCAACCAACCAGAACAGCACACGAATCGCTTAACAATTCCCAAGCAACCTCCCAGAAAACCATAGCACCTGCCTAAAAACGCCATAGCAACCACCCAGAACACCATTGCATCTACTTAGCAACATCCTGGCAACAGCCCCGAACACCATAGCAAAGTGCTAGCAACCTCCCAGAACACCACAGCAACCACCTAGAACATCAATGCAAATACCTAACAATGACCATACAACCACCTAGAACACCAAATCAACTGCCTGGCAATGCCCTAGAGAGCACCCAGAACACCATAGCAACTGCCTAGCAACGCCCTAGAAGTCACCCAGAATAAGATACCAACTGCCTAGCAACGCCTTAGCAACCCCCCAGAACACGATAACAACTGCCCAGCAATGCCCTATTGAGCACCAAGAACACCATTGCAAGTGCGTAACAACCACCCAAAACACCATAGCAATCGCCTAGCAACCACTCAAAAAACCATAGCAACTGCTGAGCAACACCCTAGCAACAAACCAGAACACCATTGCAACTGCCTCACAACCACCCAAAACACCATACCAATCAACTAGCAATGCCGTAGCAACCACCCAAAACACCAAAGCAATCGCCTAGCAATGCCATAGCAACCACCCAGAACACCATAGCAACTACCTAGCAAAGTAATATAAACCACCCAGAGCACCATAGCCACTGCTTAGCAAAATCCTGGCCACAGCCCAGAACACCATAACAATCAACTAGCAATGCCCTAGTAACCATCCAGGACACCATAGCAACAACCAAGCAATGCCCGAGCAACCACCAACAACACCATCGCAATCGCCTAGCAATGCCCAAACAACCACCCAGAAAACCATAGCAACTGCCTAACAACACCATAGCAACCACCCAAAACACCAGAGCAACTACCTAGCAACATCCTGGCAACAGCTCAGAACACCATAGCAATGCCCTAGCAACCACCCAGAACACCACAGCAATCACCTAGAACATCAAAGCAAACACCTTACAATGACCTAACAACCAGCAGAACAACATCGCAACTGCCTATCAATGCCCTACAGAGCACCCAGGACACCATAGCAACTGCTTAGCAATGCCCTAGCAACCACCCAGAACAACATAGCAACTGCCAAACAACGCCCTAGCAACGACTCAGAACATTATAGTAACTGCCTAGCAATGCCCTAGAGAACACCAAGAAACAACATAGCAACTGCCTAGCAATGCCCTTAAAACCACCCAGAACACCATAGCAACTGCGTAGCAACCACCGAGAACACCAAAGCAATTGCTGAGCAATGCCACAACTATCACCTTGCAATTCCCTAACAACCACCAAGAACACCATAGCAACTGCTGAGCAACACCTTAGCAACAACCCAGGACACCATAGCAACCGGCTAGCAAATCCTAAGCAGCCACCAGGATTACCATAGTAACTGCCGAGCAATGCCGTTGCAACCACCCAGAACACCATAGCAACTGCTTAGATACGCCCTAACATCCACCCTGAATACCATAGCAACTGTCTAGCAACACCCCATTCACCACCCAGAACACCACAGAAACCGCTTAGTAATGCCCTACCAACCACTCAGAACACTATAACTACAGCCTGGAACACCAAAGGAACCACATGGAAATGCTCTAGCAACCACCCAGAACACCACAGCAACTTCCTAGCCATGCCCTAGAGAGCACCCAGAACACCAAAGCAACTGCCTAACAACGCCCAGGCAAACATCCAGTACACCATAGCAACTGCCTAAAAACCACCCAGAACACCATAGCAACTGCCTAGCAACGCTCCGGCAACCACCCAGAACACCATAGCAACTGCCTAGCATTGACCTAACAACCGCCCAGAACACCATAGCAACTGCCTAGCCACGCCCTAGCAACCAGCCAAAACACCAAAGCAATCGTCTAGCAATGCCCTCGCAACCACCCAGAACACCATAGCAACTGCTTAGATACGCCCTAACAACCACCCTGAATACCATAGCAACTGTCTAGCAATGCTCCTGCAACCACCCAGAACACCACAGAAACCACCCGCGTACCTTAGCAACCGCCCAGAACACCATGGCAACCCTGTGGCAACCTCCCTGAACACCATAGCGACTGCCTAGCAAAGCCCTACCAACAACCCAGAACACCAAAGCAATCTTCTAGCAATGCCCTAGCAATGACCAAAAACACCATAGCAACTGCCTAGCAATGCCCTAGCAACCACCCAGTACACCATAGCAACTACCTAGAACACATTGCAACCACCTAGCAAGACCATGGCAACCGCCAATGCAATGCCCTAGCCACAACGGAGAACACTATAGCTAGCAAACACACAAAAGAGCATAGCAACTACCTGACAACATCCGAGCAACCACCCACCAACGCCGTAGCAACCACCCAGAACACTATAGCAACTGCCTAGCAACGCCCTCATGACCACCCGGAACAACATAGCAACCACCTCGCAATGCCATAGCAACCCCCTAGAACACATGGCAACCGCCTAGCAAAACCATAGCAACCGCCAATGCAACGCCCTAGCAACCACGCTGAACACCATAGTAACTGCCTAGCAATGCTCTTGCAACCACCCAGAAAACCATAGCAACTGCCTTGCAATGCCCTAGCAACCATTCAGAACACTTAAGCAATTGTCTAGCAACACCCTAGCAACCACCCAGAACACCATAGCAACTGCCAAGCAATGCCCTAGAAACCACCCAGTACACCATAGCAACTGCCTGGAACACATAGCAACCACCTAGCAAGACCATGGCAACCACCAATGCAACGCCCTAGCAACCACTTTGACCACCATAGCAACTGCGTAGCAATGTCCTCCCAACCACCCAGAACACCACAGCAACCACCTAGAACATCAAAGCAAATACCTAACAATGACCATACAACCACCTAGAACACCAAAGCAACTGCCTAACAATGCCTTAGAGAGCACCCAGAACACCATAGCAACTGCCTAGCAAGGCCCTAGCAGCCACCCAGAACAACATACCAACTGCCTAGTAACACCCTAGCAACCACCCAGAACACAATGGCAACTGCCCAGCAATGCCCTATTGAGCACCAAGAACACCATTGCAAGTGCGTAGCAACCACCCAAAACAATGCCATAGCAATCACCTAGCAATGCCATAGCAACCACCAAGAACACCATAGCAACTGCTGAGCAACACCCTCACAACCACCAAGAACACCAAAGCAACTGCCAAACGATGCCCAAGCAACCACCCAGAACACCAAAGCAATCGCCTAGCAATGCCCTAGCTACCACCCAGAACACCATAGCAATCGCCTAGCAATGCCTAAACAACCACCCAGAACACCATAGCAACTACCTAGAAAAGTAATAGCAACCACCGGGAGCACCATAGCCACTACTAAGCGAAATCCTGGCAACAGCTGAGAACACCATAGCAATGCCCTAGCAACCACCCAGAATATCAAAGCAACTGCCTAGCAACGCCCCAGAGAGCACCCAGAACACCAAAACAACTGCCTAACAACACTCCTGCAACCACCCAGAACACCATAGCAACTGCTTAGCAACGCCCGAGCAACCACCCAGAACGCCAAAGCAATTGTCTAGCAACGCCCTATTAACCACCCAGAACACCAAAGCAACTGCCTAACAATGCCAAACCAACCGCCCAGAACAGCATAGCAACTGCCTAGCGACGCCCTAGCAACCACTCAGAACACCAAAGCATGTCTAGCAATGCCCTATTAACCACCCAGAACACCAAGGCAACTGCCTAACAATGCCCTACCAACCGGCTAGAACACCATAGCAACTGCCTTGAAAACGCCCTGGCAACAACCCAGAACACCATAGCAACTGTCTTGAAGTGCCCGAGCAACCACCCAGAACACCACAGAAACCACCTGGGTGCCTTACCAACCACCCAGAACACCATGGCAACCCTGTGGCAACCTCCCAGAACACCATAGCAAGCAACCACTCAGATCACCATAGTAACTGCCGAGCAACACCCTAGCAACCACCCAGAACACCATAGTAACTGCCGAGCAACACCCTAGCAACCACCCAGAACTCCATAGCAATCGCCTAGCAATGCCCAAGCAACCACCCAGAAAACCATAGCAACTGCCTTAAAATGCCATAGCAATCACCCAGAAAACCATAACAACTACCTAGCAACATACTGGCAACAGCCTAGAACACCATAGCAAAGCTCTAGCAACCTCCCAGAACACCACAGCAACCACCTAGAACATCAAAGCAATTACCTAACAATGACCATACAACCACCTAGAACACCAAAGCAACTGCCTAGCAATGCCTTAGAGCGCACCCAGAACACCATAGCAACTGCCAAGTAAGGCCCTAGCAGCCACACAGAACAACATACCAACTGCCTAGCAATGCCCTAGCAACCACCCAGAACACAATAGCAACTGCCCAGCAATGCCCTATTGAGCACAAAGAACACTATTGCAAGTGCGTAGCAACCACCCAAAACAATGCCATAGCAATCACCCAGCCATACTATAGCAACCACCAAGAACACCATAGCAACAGCTGAGCAACACCCTCGCAACCACCAAGAACACCATAGCAACGGCCAAACAATGCCCAAGCAACCACCCAGAACACCAAAGCAATCGCCTAGCAATGCCCAAACAACCACCCAGAACACCATAGCAACTACCTAGAAAAGTAATAGCAACCACCGGGAGCACCATAGCCACTGCTTTGCGAAATCCTGGCAAAAGCTGAGAACACCATAGCAATGCCCTAGCAACCACTCAGAATATCAAGGCAACTGCCTAGCAATGCCCCAGAGAGCACCCAGAACACCATAACAACTGCCTAGCAACACCCAAGCAACCACCCAGAGCACCATAACAATGCCCTAGTATCACCCTTGTAACCACCCAGAACAAAGCTACTGCCTCGCAACGCTCTAGCAACAACCAAGAACACCAAAACAACTGCCAAACAATGCCAAAGTTACCACCCAAGACACCATTGCAACCGGCTAGCAAATCCCAAGCAACCATCCAGAACACCATAGCAACTACCCAGCAACACCCAAGCCACCACTGAGAAGACCACAGAAACCGCCGAGCAATGCCCTACCAACCACCTAGAACACATTAGCTACAGTCCGGAACTCCAAAGCAACCACATGGCAACGCCTCGCAACGCTCTAGCAACAACTAAGAACACCAAAGCAACTGCCAAACAATGCCAAAGTTACAACCCATGACACCATAGCAACCGGCTAGCAAATCCCAAGCAACCCCCCAGAACACCAAAGCAACTGCCTAACAAAGCCTTGGCAATCACCCAGAACACCATAGCAACTGCCAAACAACCACCCAGAATACCATTGAAGCTGCCTAGCAACGCTCCTGCAACCACCCAGAACACCAAAGCAATTGTCTGGCAATGCCTTGCAACCACCCAGCACATCATAGTAACCGCCTAGCAATGCCCAAGTAACCACCCAGAAAACCATACCAGCTGCCTAGCAACACCCTAGCAACCGCCTAACAACACTCTAGTAACCACCCAGAACACCATAGCAACTGCCTTGCAATGACCATGCAACCATCCAGAACACCATAGCAACTGCCTAGCAACGCCCTAGCAGCCACCCAGAACACCAAAGCAATTGTCTGGCAATGCCCTTGCAACCACCCAGCACATCATAGCAACCGCCTAGCAATGCCCAAGTAACCACCCAGAAAACCATACCAGCTGCCTAGCAACACCCTAGCAACCGCCTAACAACACTCTAGTAACCACCCAGAACACCACAGCAACTGCCAAGCAATGCCTGAGCAACCACCCAGAACACCAAAGCAATCGCCTAGCAATGCCCAAGCAACCACCAAGTACACAACAGGAACCACCTAGAACACCAAAGCAACCACCTAGCAACGCCTTGGCAACCACCGGGAAACACCAAAGCAACCACTTAGCAATGCCCTAGCGACCACCTCGAACACCATAGCAACTGCCTCGCAATGCCCTAGAGAGCACCCAGAGCACCATATCAACTGCCTAGTAACGCCCTACCAACCACCCAGAACACCATAGCAACTGCTTAGCAATGCCGTAGCAACCACCCAGAACACAAAAGCAAATGCCTAGCCATGCTTTATAACCCTCCAGAACACCATAGTTACTGCCTAGCAACACCCTCGCAACCACCCAAAACACCATAGCAAACATCGACCAATGCCACAGCAACCACCCAGAACACCATAGCAACAACCAAGTAACATCCTAGCAACCACCCAGAATACCATAGCAACGCCCAAGCAACACCCTAGCAACCACCAAGAACAACAACGCAACTACCTAGCAACGCCCTAGCAACCACTTAGACCACCAAAGCAACTGCCAAGCAATGCCCAAGCAACCAACCAGAAAACCATAGCAACTGCCTAACAACGCCCTAGCAACAATTCACAACACCATAGCAACTGCTTAGCAACACCCTAGCAACCACCCTGAACACCACAGCAACTGCCAAGCAATGCCCAAGCAACCAACCAGAAAACCATAGCAATCGGCTAGCAAATCCCAAACAACCACCAAATACAATATAGCAACTGCCTAGCAACACCCTAGCAACAACCCAGAACAGCATAGCAACTGCCTAACAACGCCCTAGCAACAATTCACAACACCATAGCAACTGCTTAGCAACACCCTAGCAACCACCCTGAACACCATAGCAATCACCTTGCAATGCCCAAGCAACCACCCAGAACACCATGGTAACTGCCAAGCAATGCCCGAGCCACCACCCAGAACACCAAAGCAACCGGCCAGCAATGCCTTATAACCACCCAGTTCACCACAGCAATCGCCTAGCAATGCCCAAGCAACCACCCAGAACACCATAGCAACTTCCTAGCAACGCCATAGCAACCACCCAGAACACCATAACAACTGTCGAGCAATGACGTAGCAACCACCGAAAACACTGTAGCAGCAACCAAGTGACATCCTAGAAACCACCCAAAGCACCACAGCAACGCCCTAGCAGCACCCCAGCAACCACCCAGAACAACAAAGCAACTGCCTAGCACGGCCCTAGCAACCAGTCAGAACACCAAAGCAACTGCCACGCAATGCCCAAGCAACCACGCAAAACACCATAGCAATCGGCTACCAAATCCCTAGCAACCAGCAAAAACACTATAGTAACTGCCTAGGAACACCCTAAGAATGACCCAGAACACTATAGCAACTGCCCAGCAATGCCCTAGCAACCACCTAGAACACCATAGCCACTGCCTAGCAACGCCCTAGCAACCACCCAGAACACCAAAGCTAGCAACCACTCAGAACACCACAAAAACCACCAAACAATGCCCTACAAACCACCCAGAACACCAAGGCAACGCTGTGGCAACCACCCAGAACACCATAGCAACTGCCTAGCAACACCCTCATGACCACCCAAAACACCATACCGACCGCCGAGAAATTCCCTAGCAACCACCAAGAACACCATAGCAACTGCCAATCAATTCCTTAGCAACCACCCAATACACCATTGCAACTGCCTAGCAAGGCTCTCATGACCACCCAGAACACCATTACAAACGCCTCGCAATGCCCTAGCAACCACAAAGAAAACCATAGCAACCGCATAGCAACGCCATAGCAACCACCCAGAATACTATACCAACTGCCTGGCAACACCCTTGCAACCACCCAGAACACCATAGCAACTGCCTAGCAATGCCCTAACAACCACCTAGAACACCATAGCAATCACCAAGCAAGGCCCTAGCAACCACCCAGAACACCATAGCAACTGCCATGCAATGCCCAAGCAACCATCCAGAAAACCAAACCAGTCGATAAGCAATGCCCGAGCAACCACCCAAAACCCCAAGGAAATTGCCTAGCAATGCCGAAGCAACCACCCAGAACACCATAGCAACTGCATAGCAACCACCCAAATCACCATAGCAACTACCTAGCAACATCCAGGCAACATCCCAGAACACCATAGTAATGCCCTAGCAACCACCCAGAACACCACAGGAACCACTCAGAACACCTAAGGAACTGCCAAGCAATGCCCAAGCAACCACCCAGGACACCATAGCAACCGGCGAGCAATTCTCGAACAGCCACCCAGAACACCATAGCAACTGCCAATTAATGCCGTTGCAACCACCCAGAACACCATAGCAACTACACAGCAAGACCCTGGCCACCACCCAGAACACCACAGAAACCGCTTAGCAATGCCCTACCTACCACTCAGAACACTATAGCTACAGCTTGGAACACCAAAGTAACCACATGGAAACGCTCTTGCAACCACCCAGAAGACAACAGAAACTTCCTAGCCATGCCGTAGAGAGCACCGAGAACACCAAAGCAACTGCCTAACAATGCCCTGGCAATCATCCAGTACACCATAGCAACTGCCTAGCAACCACCCAGAACACTATAGCACCTGCCTAGCAATACTCTTGCAACCACCCAGAACACCAAAGCAACTGCCTAGCAACGCCCTAGCCACCACCCAAACACCAGAGTAATCCTTTAGCAATGCCCTAGCAACCACCCAGAACACCATAGCAACGCCCTAGCAACCACTCAGAACACCAAAGGAACTGCCAAGCAATGCCCAAGTAACCACCAAGAACACCATAGCAACGGACTAGCAAATCCCTAGCAACCACCCAAAACACCATAGCAAATCACTAGCAACGCTCCTGCAAACACCCAGAACACCATAGGAACTGCCGAGCAATGACCAAGCAACCACCCAGAACACCATAGCAACTGCTTAGCAACGCCCTAGCAACCACCCAGAACACCAAAGCAATCGTCTATCAATGCCCTAGCAACCACCCAGAAGACCAAAGTAACTGCCAAACAATGCCCTAACAACCGCCCAGAACACCATAGCAACTGCCTAGACACGCCCTAGCAACCAACCAGAACATCAGTTACACCCTGGCAACCACCCAGAACACCTTAGCAACTGTCTGGAAATGCCCAAGCAAGCACGCAGAACACCGCAGAAACCACCTAACAATGCCCTACCAACCACCCAGAACACCATGGCAACGCTGTGGCAACCACCCAAAACACCATAGCAACTGCCTAGCAACCACCCAGAACACCAAAGCAACTGCCTAGCAACACCCTCATGACCACCCAGAACACCATACCGACCGCCTAGTAATTCCCTAGCAACCACAAAGAACACCATAGCAACTGCCAAGCAACGCCTTAGCAACCACGCTGAACACCATAGCAACTGCCCAGCAACTCCCTCATGACCACCCAGAAGACCATAGCAACTGCCTAGCTATGCCCTAGCAACCACCCAGAACACCATAGCAACTGCTTAGCAACCACCCAGACCACCATAGCAATTGCCTAGTAATGCCGTAGCAATCACCCAGCAATGCCCGAGCAACCACCAAGAACACCATAGCAAGTGCTGAGCAACACCCTAGCAACCACAAAGAACACCATAGCAACTTTCTAACAACACCCTAGCAACCACCCAGAACACCAAGGCAATCGCCTAGCAATGCCCAAGCAACCACCCAGAACACCATAGTAACTGCCTAGCAATGCCATAGCAACCACCCAAAACACAATAGCAACTACCTAGCAACATCCTGGCAACAGCCCAGAACACCATAGCAATGCCTTGGCAACCACCCAGAACACCACTGCCACCACCACTAACACCAAAGCAAACATCTAGCAAGGCCTTAGCAAGCACCTGGAAACACGATAGCAACCACCTAGCAATGCCCTAGCAACCACCTAGAAAAGTATAGCAACTGCCTAGCAACGCCCTTGCAACCACCCAGAACACAATAGCAACTGCCTAACAATGTCCTAGCAACCACCCAGAACACCATTGCAACGTCCTAGCAGCACCCTAGCAACCACCCAGAACAACGCAACTGCCTAACAATGCCCTAGCAGACACTCAGAACACCAAAGCAACTGCCAAACAATGCCGTATTAACCACGTAGAACACCATTGCAACTACCCAGCAACATCCTAGCAACCACCCAGAACACAACAGAAACGGCCTAGCAATGCCCTACCAACCACCCAGAACAACATAGCTGGAACACCAAGGCAACCACATGGTAAAGCTCTAGCAACCACCCAGAACACCATAACAACTGCCTAGCCATG
Organism: Gymnothorax reevesii; assembly: GCA_029721435.1. NCBI lineage: Eukaryota > Metazoa > Chordata > Actinopteri > Anguilliformes > Muraenidae > Gymnothorax > Gymnothorax reevesii. Next base: position 45,824,178 of record CM056592.1, read on the forward strand.
ACCTAAAGAGCACCCAGAACACAAACTGCCTAACAACGCCCTAGCAATCACCAAGAACTCCATAGCAACTACCTAGCAACCACCCAGAACACCTTAGCAACTGCCTAGCAATACGCTTGCAACTACCCAGAATATTATTATCCCCCGCCAACACGAACTTGGAGGGGGATATTGGTTTTACCTCCGTCCGTCCGTCCGTCCGAGATAAAGTGGACAGCTTTACTCAGAAACTACTACAGATACAATAACCAAATTTGGTGTGTAGCTTCAGACCATAAAGGCCTTGATCGAGTTTGAAAATAAGAAGCGCATGATTGGCGGGGGATGTTGTAGACCATGTCGACTTGTTGTTTTTATTTTGACTAATTCATGGGTACCTGCATTCCTACATACTTATGATCATTATGTTATTCTAGATCTATTTCCTTAGATTGTACGATTATTAATAAATTAATAGGGAAGGCATCTGTTGATGCATTCTGATGTGTTTTTTTTTATATACTGAAGGGAGGTGAAATAGTTGCACACTATTCTTAAGTAATATCAAGGACTGACTGCAATAAACAGTTATGTCCAATTTATAACATCTGGACATAACTGTTTATTGCAGTCAGTCCTCGATATCATACTTCATTTTCCCATCTTAGCCAGTCTAATTAATCAATTTAACCTGTAGGCACTTTACTCAATAGTGTGCAATTGGCTCAGTTGTTTCAGTGGTTTGTCTAGGTTGGTACTGATTGTTGTCCCCCGTAACCCCGGCGGGGGACATAGAAATACTGTTTGTCCGTCCGTCCGACCGTGCGTGCATCCATCCGGGAACAGTGTACTCGCAATAACTTTGCTTTGATGGAGGATCACCAAATTCACACCACATATGCCTCTCGTGAAGGCCTTGCTCAAGTTCAATGATGAGTGACCTTGACCTAGTTTTCAAGGTTACTGAGCATAAAGATGTGAGGAACACTGTACTCACGATAACTTTTGACAGCTTTGATGGAGGATCACCAAATTCACACCACATATGGCTCTCATGAAGGCCTTGCTGAAGTTCAATAATGATTGACTTTGACATAGCTCTCAAGGTCACAGAGCAAAAACATGTGAAGAACACTGTACTCGCAATAGCTTTTGCCAGCTTTGATGGAGAATCACCAAATTCACACCACATATGCCTTTCTTGAAGCCTTGCTCCAGTGCAATGAGTGACCTTCACCTAGTTTTCAAGGTCACTGAGCAAAAAGATGTGAGGAACACTGAACAATAACTTTTGACAGCTTTGATGGAGGCTCACCAAATTCATATGATATTCTTATTGGTTTGTTAGGTAGATCTCAGCCATGGGCACAAAACTATGCCTTGGTGATGCGTCCATCATCCACAAGTCATGAAAATTGTAATCTCTCTCATGACCCATGGTTATATTTAGCTCATATCACAATGATCCATCCCTCATCCATCTCTCAGTTCAACCAATGACCAATGAGCTACAGTGTCATTGTACTTCACATCATTAGTGGTACAGTGCACCACATTATTTTCAGCCATCAAAAATGTTTTTGCCATGTTTCTGGTCACTTGTGCAACAGGGGACACAATGCCTTCAGGCCAGCAGGCCATTTTTTTATATAAATAATTATTTTTTTGTTCTTGTCTATCTTGAGAATGCATGTTTTAGCTTTAGCTGTGATCTTTCTAATTGGGAAATACTGAGCCCACTGAGCATATTCTCCCTCAACTTGTGATAAACGTAATAATTGCAAAAACTTTAATTTAAAAAGTTTCATCCTGAAATTACCCTAATTTTCTTTTGAAATCCATTTTAATCAACTTGGTTACAGATAAATCACAATATAAGCATACACCAATTATAAAAATATATTTTAGCTTAATGAATGGCACTAAAAGATTTTGAGGAAGTGGCCTTTTTTCTGTGAAATAATAGAAATATTGCAAAAAGTTCACTATACATCCCATATGTCTAATGCTAACCAATATGCAAAATATGGCTCCAAAACTACATAACATACCACTAGTAACTTTTAGTTTACATTCATCATTTGGGTCAAATATCTCTCAGTTGACAGTGGATTAACAAAAGAACATTTTAGGGTGTAAGATTCATTATTTATTTCTGATTTGTTTTCAATCTGAATCCTTGAAATACAAATCCAAAAGCGACCAAATATCTCCATTTTGTCATACATTTTGAACAGATATAGCACAGGTTTTTTGTTTTAGTCACATTCATACGTTGCAAACTCCATTTGAACAAAAAATGAAAAATATCTACTACATATTTCTTAAGAGAATAACCTAAACGAGTACATATTCAAAATGGGTTTTTGTCCCACAGAAATGATGTGGTCTTACTATTACTGGGATTAGCACAGGATAGGATTGGCATGTGTCAGTATTAGCATGGGATGAAAATAGTATGAGTTGGGACTAGCGTGGATTCTTGATTACCAAGAAAAGGGATTAGCGTAGGTGAGGATTAGCATGAGTCACGTTAAGCATGGGTAGGTTTAGGGTGAGATTAACATGCGTACTGATTAGCAAAAATAGGATTAGTGTTTGTCAGGATTATCTTGTGTCAGGATTATCATAGGTGGGATTAGGAAATGTCAGGATAAGCATGAGTGGGATGAGCATGTGTCAGGATTAGCACAGGTGGGATTAGCTTGTGTCAGGATTAGCATGTCTTACAATTAGCATGTATTGAATTAGCAAGTGCCAGGATTAGCATGGTTGGGATTAGGATGGGTGGGATTAGCATGGGTGGGATAAACCTGGGTCAGGATAAGCATGGGTGGGATTAGCATGCGTCAGGATTAGGATGAGTCAGGTTAAACCTGGGTAGGTTAAGGGTGAGAAACAGGGGTACTGATTACCAAAAATGATATTAGCAAGTGTCCGGATAAGGATGTGTCAGGATTTGCATGGGTGGGATTAGCATGCATCAGGATTAACATGCGCATTTTTTGAAAATTTAACTCTAGCACAGATCCTCTCTCAAATAAAGGTCTTTCCTGAATTATTCCTTGATATATGATTTAGAATGACTTTTTTCCATACACAAAAGTGTTTTTACATAAAACACCTGTGGTCATGTGTTGAATTTTAACAACACATTTATTTTTCATCTTTTAATAATAAACTTTTTCACCAGGCATTCATACAAGGATATTTTTGATTATTTTTAATCTTTTTAAGAGCAATAGAGCAAAGAATACAGACCAACAAACCTACATTATATAAGACCGTGGTTACACAGAAGATTACAGAGGCCTTACTTGGCTAATGTATACAAAACTTGCATAAAATATCAAGTTACAGAAGCCTAAACTGGTGTGATGGATACAGCAATAATAGAATACCAAACCAAGAAAGCCTAAATTGGATAATGTAAGTTTTTGCGTGAAGAGACTACATTATTGTGCCACAGCAATCTGCATTCAAGCACCAAACAATGTCCCTTTGCAGGCAACAAACATACTTTTTCAATTTCTTTCTACTGTCCTCATTTGAAGCGCAATGTGAAGCTTCTTCATAAGTAACAATAGCTACATTGTGTTCCTGCTGTTCTCAATGACCATTTTGGCGCTCCTGATTGCCTTGAAGATCTCGGCATCTCCTCCTGGCCTATCAGGGTGGTACTTGAGGTACGCAGCTCGCAGCGCTTCCTTCAGCTCCTCATCTGTGGCTTGATCTGTCAGGTCCAACAGACCATAAGCTGAATCGATCACGTCCTTTCTCATTTCTTCAGGGTTGTCCTTGAAGAACAGCCCCCAGAACTTATCACCAAGGAAGTGGTCCCCAATGCCGATAACAATGGCAGCCAAAACGCTGACGGCCAGGCCAGGCAGGCCACCAATTGCTGCACCACAAGCTACCATGCCTGGAACAGAAAGCATCACTTGTCAAAGTACAGCTTTAAAAATGTGAAAGAGTATATTCATATTGGTAGAAATAATTTGACAACATGAGATGCAACAACTTTTCCTTTCATAATATACAACTGATCTTTGGCATAGATAAAAGAGATGACAATGATATACGCACTTCCTAGTGAGAGTGCTGAGCTGGCAAGAAGCCGGGATTGTTGCCTAAAGGCCTCATTGCGAGTGATATCTCCATTGCTGTAGTGCTTGTACACGGTCCAGCTGGAATATGCCAGAATCCCAAGCATGATGGTTGGACCGGCAGCTCTTCCGATTCCCCTGCAGATGGGCGAAGCAACCTGCCACCCTGTTTGAGCAGCAGCGTAGGCTGCCACCTCCGGTATGGCCAGCAATTCAGGGAGGGCGAACATGACTCCCATGGCAGCTCCTGTAGCTGTGGCGAGTGCTGATGACTTGACAATCTGCAAAAAACACTCCATCCTGGTGATTTCTCCCGCTCTGCATCGCTTGATTTCCTCATAGCAGCTGATGATGAGTACGATTCCCAGACTTACAGCAGCACCAGTAGCTGCTCCCACTCCCACTTGCTTTCCGCACATTCTGGCAATCTGTTTCCCATCTCTTTTCATGGGAGAAATATTATCAGAAACATGCTTCTTCAGATTTTCTTTAGTTTCACGCAGTTGGTGCTTAAAGTCATTCTCAGCCGCCTTTAATTCTGCTATAGACTGTTCAGCATTCTTTATTTTTTCCATAACGTCAGCCTTTCTGTGTGGTGGGGCTTTCTCATGAGCGTCCTTAAGTTTTTCCAAAGTTCGACCCTGTTTGTTCTGTTGCTTCAAATTATCATAAAGTTTTGTTTCAATTGTCTTTTCAGCTTCAACGTACTGGATGGCATCAGCCATCATATCATAGTTGTCCTTGAAGAACTCTTCTACTGCAGCAAATTCTGCCGGATCCACCTGGAACCCTGCATCTATCTTCTTTTTCCACTGAGCCTGTACCTGGGGGTCGAGCAGCTCTTTGGGGCTGTGGACCCCGGCTGGAGTCATGATGTCCACGTTGTCAAGCTTGAGGAAATCCGGCAGCTCCTGGGCTGGAGCAGCATTGCTGTGCGTTGTATACCACTTACTTATCATCTCGGCCAAGTACTCAGGCTCGTGTGAGTACTTGTACTGCACTGCCTTGTAGGTGTTTGTCTCTGGGTTATAGTAAAGAGCATCAACATACTCAGGCACTTGAATAGTTTTTCCGTTAATCTGTATTTCACCAACTCCATCACCAGCAATATAGTGCAGATCCAGGTTCTTGCGGTTAGCCTCAGCCAGAACACGAGCTATCGACAAGTGCTCGAATGTAATGCCATTGACGTTATTCATTAAGGTCTGGTCGTTGAAATCCATTCCAGCTACAATCTCTGGCTTCTTGTGGACAATGTCAATGACGGCATCAAGGTTGAGCTCCCTGATTAAATCAGCAGCTGGATCTATGCGTGCCTGTGCTTGCCACCTCTGGATTCCAACACCAGCAGCACACCAGTGTCCATCATTGTTTTCTGATTCGTTGTCTTTTATGGCTTGTGTTCCTCTGCTGGAGGCACCAAGCAGTGAGGGCAGAGAACTATCGGTAAGAGCAAGTCGCTCATACCTGATCAGCTTCTTGTGGAACTCATCTGCCTTGCTCCTCTCAATGTGTATTTTTGGCTTCTCCCGTAGTTTGACCTCATGAGTGTCCAAGTCCAGCTCAAGCTCTACTTTGTGAATAAACTTTTTGCTGAATGTCTCGTCAAATATAGCGTTGATACCAAGAGTTATTATCTTTGACCACTTGCGGATGTACACTCCCTTTTTCACATGGTAGGAGATATCTCCTTGGCACCCCACTTTGAGCTTGCCCTGTGGACGCAGCTGTGGGACATTCACTAATAGGATCTTGTCTGTACCCTTTATCCTGAACCTCTGCTCACTGTGCTCCAGTCTCATGTTGCCTGTTATTTCAGCAGGGTTGTGAAGGTGCAGCTCCATCTTGATTGGATAAACAATACAATACCATGCAATGTTAACAATGTCTGGTTCTTGCATTTCATTTGTGGTGAGAGTTGTGTTTCTCAAAAGGGTCCGTATTGTGTTTTGCACCTTGAGCTCATCTTCTCTTAAAACTTCTCCGACCTTACTCCAATACCCACTTGTGACCTTACTTACTTCATGTTTTCCGAAATCACACAGCCAATGCCTGATATCACGAATCACCTCATCATTATCCATGCCATGGGTCACGTCATAGGGAGCAGAGATGGACCACTGGTACAGTTGCCTGGACGAGTTCTTGTTAAATGCAAACTTGCGCCTTTCAAAGTTCCCGCTCATTCTCTCCAAGTGCAATGGGTCGTGATGAATGTGGTACAGGCAGGAGGAGTCCACATCGTGGTTATCGCCCGCATCTGTGAGAGCATCAATCAGCTCCTGGTGGAGTTGCTGTATTAGCCGGGGTGAGACAGAGCATGGTGTGTTCATGGCTTCAGACACAATGTGCTCGTAGGCTCCAATCAGGTCCTCTACCTCAACTGCCATTGTTCACTTTATATCTGGAAAAGACATTTGATAAAGGATAAGTTAAAGATTAAAATCTTCTATTACAACCACCATTTTTTATTTGAAATTTATAAAGTTTATCAATGCTATATCTGGCAAAATGAGAACTTATATGTAAATTATAAACCTCTTCCCTACATGGTAAACTTTGGTGAAGCAGAGTAGGATATCGCTGCATGTAGATGTACAAAGGAAAAGATGGGAAACTCACCATATTTCAAGCAACATAGAGGGCAAATTTAAATGTGCATAATGCTGAAAGCTCAGATGGTGCTTAACATTCTGTGAAAAAATGATCAATTTTCAGGAATTACAGTACCATCTAGAGGCCTAAGGTTGTAAAATTGCTGCTAAAAGTAGTAAAATGATCAAGATGCATTTTTTGAGAAAGAGAGATGCAAAATGTACACCAAATGTGGGGTCATTCCATGTCAATTCAAAAAATGCCTCCCACCTGACCATCTCAGATTTGTCTTTAAAAAATGATCACAGAAAGGTAATATACTTAATAGGATGCGTGCCAAATGTCAGTTAAATATGACTATTAGTTTTGGCAGAAATATAAATAAAATAAAAATGCAAATTTTAACTCATTTTTGCAACGTCAAATCAAATGGAGTTTTTAGGAGACAATATCTCCCGTTATATTTATGCCATTGCCTCAAAATCATCCACAGTAATAATAATAATAATAATAATAATAATAATTAAGAAAGGAAAAGAAGAGCGAGTTGCTCGAGAAACCTCTCCATGGGCAGAAACCTCTCCATGGGCAGTTTTTCAAGGCCACTGAAGATCAGGGAGACCAGCAAATGTCATGGAGATGGTTAAAGAGAGGACAACTGAAGAGAGAAACCGAGGGGCTGATTATGGCAGCCCAAGAGCAAGCCTTAAGAACGAACAGTATTAAGGCAAGAATAGACAAGCAAGATCTGTCGCCTACATGCAGGTTATGTGGTGAGAGGGACGAGACCGTAGGGCACATTGCTGCAGAGTGTAAGATGCTCGCGCAAAAACAGTACTGTCTATGGAGACATGACAAGGTCACTGCTATTATCCACTGGAAGTTATGTGAGAGGTTTGGGTTTGAAAGAGGCCTGAAATAGTATGAGCACAACCCTGCTCAGGTGCTAGAGTCAGACGAGGTGAAGCTGCTGTGGGACTTCAGCATTCAAACAGACCACTGGTTGGACCATAACAAGCCAGATATTGTTGTCGTTGACAAAGAAATGAAATCCTGTTTTATCATCGACATCGCATGCCCATTCGACACCAGGGTCACGAAGAAAGAGCAGGAAAAGCTGGATCACTATAGGGACTTGAGAAGAGGTCAAGCGCCTCTGAAAGTTACACGAGGTCAGAATAATCCCTTTTGTCATCGGAGCCCTGGGCACTACACCACCAGGCCTAGCAAGAGGACTCCAGGAATTGGATCTGATGGCCTCGTTTGACCTGCTACAGAAAGCGTGCTTACATGGCACTGCACGCATTCTGAGAAAAGTATTAGATACTTAAAGCACTCTGGATCAGTTGCGCGGAAAGCGGGCATTCTAGATCACGGGAAGCGATCCGATGCCCAGCAAATCCACCTCCAGTGCTTAGCACTGTGTTTTTAAACATAATAATAATAATAATAATAATAATAATGATGCATTAGTTTAGCATCTAGGCCCAGTAATCTAGGCAAACACATTTTCATTGGCTTTTCTCTTTTTCTTAGGGAGCTATGGCAGTTTGAAAATGCTTATTTGACTAAGTTGTCTGTGACACCAACTTTGAAGGCCATTTATGACAAAAGTTACCCATCAAAACCGCCTTTTATCAGCAAAGGGAGGGAAATTCCCGGAAATCCCGCAGAGGACGTAGAAAAAATGTACCCCGAATTCCCCTTGTTTTCAATTTCCGATTTCCCAGATGGCCGCCAGAGCGCTTCAAAGTTTGAGGTGACAAAAACACCCATTTATAGATGCTAAGTAGGAATTTGAATAAAAACTGCACAGACTATTAGATTAAGTACTCAAGATCCAACAGACAAAAAATTACGAGATTTGGAGCGCCAGCCGTCTGTTTCTACCGTCAGCAAAAAACTGTCTGTAGTAAAAATTCCAGAAATTGGGCCTCCATTGAGGGTTGCACAGCGAAATTCAATTATGTTTTCATTCATCATTTTGAAATAGGCAGATAATATTCCAATGAACATTATCTGAAAGTTTCATAGGAATATCTAAAGAATTAAGAAAGTTATAGCATTTTATGCAAACCATGTTTTCAGTCACAGATTTCATTTTTTTCTATAGAAACTAAAGACATTTTTTACCCCTCATTTAGTCAATTTCCAAGTTTAATAACTTTGTCAGTTGTTAACCAATCACATTGATCTTGGTGTCATTGGAAAGTTTATTTCAAGCTCTTTCGGGACAAATGATTCATTTCAGCATAGAATCATTTTGAAAATTTTTGTAACATACCTCGTGTTAAGCAGCGCACCAGTGTTATGTCCCAACTGGTTTCCAAACTAACTGGTTCCCTTGCGCGTGCGCGCACTGCATTCGCCTAAACATCTGTTTTGCTGGTGGCTGTCATCCACAGATTCGTCAAACATTCACTTACATAATACCGGCGATTTTAAAGTCGCAGTTCATATCTTTTACAGCAGACTTGATTGCATCAATGAGAACTAATTTTAAAGGCCCCTTTAAAAGAAAAAAAAATTGAAAATAAAATGTTTGAAAGATCGTGTCAGACTGGATTCGATCCTCCATCAGCAAAAGAAGACAATTATTATGTTGTTACTCTAATCACTAGACCACTATTAACTTCGTGATTTGGAGCGTTAGACCAGTATATATTAATAACGTCATGAGCCTGGTAACATTTTGGGCTCTAATTCCCTGGCGCAGCGCAGGTGGCGTAGCGAGGTGCAGCCCGCGCAGTGGTAATTTCGTACGGTGCAGCCCGCGCAGTGGTAATTTCGTACGGCGCAGCCCGCGTAGTGGTAATTTCGTGAGGTGCGCAGCCTTCGGTAGACTTAAGTGCACCGAGATGGGTGTGGCGGCGCAGTAGGGGGAGGTGTCACATATTCATCAAGGCGCAGTGACAATTTCGTAGAAAAAGTCTCCGCTGGAGTTGCGCAGAAAACTCGCCAGCTCCAACCTGGTTTAATTTCCGTGCAGTAGTAATTTGGCTGACCGGCGCAGAGTGCGCACACCTCACCGAAATCTCACAGGCAGGTTTACAGAATGTCAGGCACATTTCAATGCAAGAAATAATTACAGGAAGCACTATTTAATGTAACTATCTGAATAAGGACATAAATTATAGTATCAATATCGATTGTCCTGATGTCAGGCGGTTGCCACGCGTAATGGAAACTTGACCTGGCTTAATCAACGCAACTGAATCTGTGACGCAAACTAACAACTTCACATCTTTCTCAGCCAACCTCAAACTGTATTATATATATATCGAATGCTTGCGTTCTATGCTCATTAAAGCCGCTTGCACACTGGACGCAAAACGATTTTTTCGCACGACTGATTACAGACAAAGTCAATGCAAAGACGCGATAGTCGGACAGGGTTTTAATATAGCTCCATGTCCGAGAGTCATAAAAGTTCTAATTTTTCAGAGTATTCCAGGAATTATTAGACATGCAAACTTGGCCATGTTTGTGTTCGACCTTCACAGAATGCAAATTGATAGCTATCGACTTTTCTTGGTCCTTTTAGCCTCTTCATCTGTTTTCTTCCGTTGAAGATAGACATCAGTATTTATTCGGTCTTTCTTTTGAAAATTAGTCAGATGGATCGAACAGATTCATGCTTTATTTCCACACCAAAGATAAAATAGTGCGTGAGCAAATCAATTCCATGACCATTGAGAGAGTGAAGAAATCATCGCATGCACGATCAAGACTGTCCGACACGAAATGCAAAATACTCCATGTCCATCTGCCAGCAAAAAGTAAAAGTATTGATATGAGAACAGATTTATAACGAAATAAAGAATAAAAGTATATCAGCAACAAACGGGACGTCCAACAAAGATGACCCACCAATAAATAAATCGCCTGCTTTTTTTTGGCTGTCAGACACGGAGGCATTGTACATTGTCTCGCGCCAATGTCGACTCGCTTTACTGAGCAGCTTAAACAGAAGCATTGATTGAAAATCTCGGTACTAATCTTGAAGAACTGAGCCCTCTTTTCAAACACTCTCGTTTAATATCTAAAAGAGTCAGTAGATTTGAAGAAATTAAAAACAACAATAGACTGTCGGACACGGAGATTTATTAAAACCCTCTCAGACTTTTGGACCCAAGACGCAATCTGTCGAGCGAAAAATTTGTTTCACGTCCAGTGTGCAAGCGGCTTAATACTACTATTATTGTCACTTAGGCTTTATCGTCTTTAGTGGGGGAAAGGAATACAGCCTGATTGCTATGATCTCGTACTGAATTAAGATCACATATTGAAAATAAATGTGTAACGTATCTTGCATTGTTGTCCATTCATGTTAATCCCAAAATTTTAAGCGGCAACAGTTTGTAATAATAGGAACACGCTATCCATCGTTACTCTTGCCAATAAGCAATATTTGACTCGGCTGTGTTATACCCTACACGCCTTCTTTGCCAACTTGCGCTGGAAGGCGGGGCAGAGGCGGGACAGAGGAGTACTTGCGCCAAGCTACGCCGGGCACGAAATTCCCACATACGCCTGGACACACCCCGTTGGCGCGGCGCACCCTCCATTCGCCGCGCCTGCGCCTGGTCTACGAAATTAGAGCCCTTTGTTTTGGTTTGATCTAAAACAACTGGTTTCCTTGAGAAACATTCAAGCTTGTTTATCAAGCTCTTTTTCTCGAGGTTGCAGCCACATTGTCCAAAACATCACAGCCTTTACTGCACGACACGAGTATAATAAATATTTTTACATGGTGAAAATCTAACACTCTTAATACTTTCAAAATACACAAATTATTGCCAATGCTTAGCCGGAGGAACTGTAGAATGCGAATGGTAATGTTCTACCCTCAACGCTGCGCCGAGGTAATGGACTGAGTGATGAATCATTTTACCTTCTTTTGTGTACAACATATCGTACAATATTGGGGCACCCACTCGCAACATTTTCTTGCGATGCTTTTCCAGTGCAGAATGACTCAGACTGTCGACAGATAAAGGTGCCCAATACAGCAGTGCACCAGCTTCCTGCGGTGAAATGGTAACTTAATTATGATTTTAATTAAGCAATTGCCAACATCTGGCGCAGGAGAATACGTTTATAAAAGCAGAATGGGGCAGATGGTTTTTCTTAGTAGTGTAGTGGAGCTTTTGATTAAGAGGACTGACATGGAGCTGTGTAAAGTGAAGGAGATTGTAGATTTTAAGACGAAAAACATCTACCCTCCAAACTTCACAAAAAGTCAGCATTACGTTTTGAAACGAAGGGCAGAGAGTTACCAATTAAAAGGTAAGTCGAACCACCCAGCAGCACAATATCCATTGCATTGTATTTTTTAAATGACATTTCTAATGCTCATCCCTAGATGGTGAACTCTATTACCAGTGCCGAAGAGAGCGTGATGAGGCGCAGCATCATCTTGCAAAGGTAGTTTGTTCTCCTGGCATGTGTTAGTCATGGGGCCTCTGCCCTGCATGTGCTCTGCTGAGCCATGTGCATGTAAGATGAAATGTTCTAAAATGAGCAGGGCAGAAGGTCTATTGTGCTGGTTTGGTAAAACATTCCATTATGCTTTGTTTGCATTTAAGGTGTCCGAGCCCTTTGCACTGGTGGGGATGGACCAAAAACAAATTGAAGCCCTCCAACAATGGACATGTATACATCTGCGTCATGGTGGACCATTTCACAAAATGGCTGGAAGTCTATCCTCTGAAAAGCAAGAGGACTGAGGAGGTAACGGACTGCATCATGGATTTCTTTTATAAGTATTGCGCACCAAAATGAATCCTGACTGACCAGGGTAAAGAATTTGTCAATAAAGAAAGTGATTACCAACATGTGACGTTGCTGAGCATTTGTCTGCAGATAAAGGGGGGTGGGGAGAAATGATACTGAATGTGTTTTCCTACCCAATGTATATGCTAGATCGATCTGGACTTGCGTGCAAAACTTGGCATTGCCAGAAGCCTCTGCGCACCGTACCACCCATAAACAAATGGCTTGGTGGAAAAGCTGAATGGCACCATTGAAGGGTAAGACACTTTATTTATTTTTTTTCCTTTTTAAAGCTCTCTGATCATGTCTGAGGAGTAGTATTTTCTAATTTCAGGGCTCTGAGAAAAATGGTGTAGGATCATCCTAGTGATTGGGATAGTCACATCAAACCCACTGTGTTTGGACTACGTACAAAAAAACAAATAACCACCAAATATTTCCCACATTTCCTCATGTATGTGAGGGAAGCCCATTACCCATCAAAAATTACAGAAAAGTGCCAGGTATGAGAAATTTCCATGAAGGAGGAGCCGCTTTGAAAACCATCTCTGCCATAATGTGTTGATCTTTAATTTTTATCCATTACAGATAAGTGATGAGAGTCCATGCACAGGCCGAAAATGTGGGCATATGCATCCAAACTAAAAGCCTCAAAGACGTGTATGCTAAAGTGGAGGCCAATATAACCGAAGGACAAGCAAGGGTGCGGCAGAGGAAGCTATGGAAGGGGAAAGATGATTGCTTTGTGGTGGGGGATCAAGTGTGGCGAATAAATATTTGCTAAGAGCAAAGAAAGGGCGAGAAATTGCAAACGGATTTATTGGGTCCATTCACCATAACAAACATTGGCAATAGTGCAGATTTAAAAACGCGGAAGGGGAACACTATTGAGAGAATCAACATTGACCATCTGAAGAAATATGTGGAACCACAGCCACGAATCCCAGGAAAATGGATTGGAACCACTTCCACTTCTCCAGCACCGCAGCCGGCCCCTTGAGTCTCCTGGAGTCCCCCAATCCCTCGCCTTCACTATGAGCCCACAATCTGGCCCAGTGTCCTGCAGCCCGGCCCCTTGAGTCTCCTGGAGTCCCCCAATCCCCCGCCTTCACTATGAGCCCACAATCTGGCCCCCTGTCCTGCAGCTCGGCCCCTTGAGTCTCCTGGAGTCCCCCAATCCCCCGCCCTCACAAAGAGCCCACAATCTGGCCCCCTGTCCTCCAGTCTCCAGTCATGGGACCCAACTGCCTGTGAACCATCAACTGCAGTCTCCCCAGAAGATTGTAAGTATAGATGTCAATTCAATATCATTTCAGCAACAACATACTGAAAAACCTCTGCATATTTACAATATTTTCAGACTTGAAAGGACTGAAAATTTGTAATGGACCCATTAAATTTTGAAGTCAAGGTGATTAACATTTTTCTCATTCTCAGTAATAGCTGACATCTGGCTGAATAAAAGGAAAGGGTTGCTGTGGAGCAAAGTTGAACCATATAAAATATTTGCCATGGACTTGCAAAATCTGGCCCCTGGACGGGAGGTAGAGAGTGAGGTAAGTGCATGCTTAAATAAAGGCAACAATTTGTAGAAACAACTGACAATTATTAGTTCAGGTCTTGAATGCATTCATCTCTGCCATCATTGCGAAGTTGCAAGAAGAAACTGAGAAAGTTTTATTATGTTAACTTGTTTCAAATGACTGCAATGCGGCAGGGATTAAACAAGGTAACCATTTTCAAAATGTGTGCGGATGATTTACAATGCAAACAGGTATTTATTTGGTATGTTTACAGCTTGACCCAGTGGCCTATGATGTCCTCACTGGACCAGTCTGTGACAAGCAGCACTGGACACTTGAGGTGAGTATTCACACCATCTCGGCATAAAATTCTATATACATGTTGGTGTTTCGAGACTTCAGCCTCTCTAACTTGATTTTAATGTGAATTCATCTTTACATGACTTGTACTGAAGGTCATTTATCCAAAAGAGAAGCGGGCACTGTACATTGGCCCATTGCGTGAAACCTCTGACCACACAACCAAATGCAAGAATATGACCAGGTAAGTTGAGTGATCTGTGGTAATGTCTTGAATGGTTCATGGCTAAAATTGAGCATTTTTGCTATTCAGCAGAGCTTTCATGAGACACAAAAACATTCACATCTCTTGTAAAGCCATCCATGTCAGCAAGACTCTACATCCTGTGGGGCTTTTGTCTGCAAGGTATGAATGCAGGTGACCCTTCGAATGCAGTTATGAATGCAACTGATTTTATGATGTCTTTTGAAGTTTGCAGAGCTTCTCCTGACTGGTGGGGTCCTGGATTTCAGCACTGAAGCCTCCATCACTCAGTTTAGGAAGTAAATTGCTTGCAGACTGCTCACTGATTCAGGTAGCTTATCTGTCCTATATTTTGTGTGTGTGTGTGTGTGTGTGTGAGATTGAGACATGAATTACATTTGGGGGCCACCAAGCTGTCACAAAATTACAGTCCCATTACATTTTGGGTTGTAACTCTACAACTAAATAAGATAAAATCAAGTATCATGTGTCATATTGAAGGTATTAACTTGTTCTTTAATATTATTTAGCGAAAATTTATTTTTTGAGAAATATTTATAGAAGAAACAAGCAAAAACTACAGTCACGGAATTACACAAAATTGACGTGGTTTTTTTTTTATGTTGTGTTTAACTATCCAGAAAGTGATGTTTCTATAGTAGTTAAGTTATGAAACTTCAGTATGTTCATATTTAAGGTGTTTTTTGTTAATACTGTAAGTTATAGAAACAAATATTGATTTTAACCCTGCTTTATGGGCAAGAAATTTCAAAAAGTCAATGTCACGGAATTACAAGAGGCAAATTGTCACGGAATGACAACAATAGTATTAACTAGCTTCAATGTATTTATTTCAATATATTATACATATATACATAATTATTTACATTTTTACAGTTTAGCAATATATTACAATGAGTTTTCCACTTGTAATGACCAATCATAATACATACTTCAAATTTTTTTTTTAATCTCCATGTCAACATTGGCTGGGCGGCCCCCATTTGTGTGATTTGAAGGACCTTTCAGAAGTATGCCGAGCTTGGGGGAATGCATGTCAAAGTCCAGGGAGAGGGAATGATGCAACTGATGACTTGGTAAGAATACACTGAAGGTTCTGACATGATTACAAATGTCATATGGTGGTAATCAACAGCCATGCCTCTCCTCAGATCTAGTGTACACCATGCGGTCTATGGTTCCATTGGATTTGTGTAGGGAGACCACCACTGGAGCAGAACTTCTATTGTCCAGCATGTGGATAAGTAAAGGTTCAGTATTTCTTCACTGCATGATTATGACCAGTTGCTTCAGAGTTGGTATAAGGAGGAACTTACTGAAAACCTTTTAGTTCAGCACTGAATCAATTTTTGTGTGTGTGTGTGTGCGTGTGTGTGAGTGAGAGTGAGAGTGTGTGTGTGTGTGTGTGTGTGAGAGTGTGAGTGAGTGTGTTTGTGTGTGTGAGTGCGCGTGCGTGCGTGTGTGTGTGCCTTAGAGTCCATGGACCACTGAAGCAGTGATCCTCCCCGTGTGGGCCCTGGCTGCTGCTGTCCTGATCTGGTTTTATACCTGGTCCAAACTTACACCTCACCCTACCCTGGAGTGATTGATTCCACTGCTTGGTTTTCCCATCCGCTTTTTATTTTTATCCATCATTAACTGGCTGGCCCGCGGAGGATGGGCTCCCCCACTATAGGCAGGTTCCTGAGATTTCATCCCCTGGAGAAATATAATAATAATAATAAAAATAATAATAATAATGATAAAAATTAAAATGAAAATAAAAAATTAAAATTAAATAATTATAATACTTCATGAATGATATAATGCTTAATAATAATGAATTAATAATATATTATTTTTTATTAAAATTATTATTTTCATAATAAATTATTAATAATAGTTATTATTATATTAATTTTTTTTAACCCCCCTGAGGATTTTTCTCCTTGCCATTGTTGGGATTGGGTACCCCAGAACTATAAATTGCCTGTGACTGTCCTATGTCCAGCACTGTAAACTTAATGTATACTGCAGAAGGATTCTCTCAACTCCTTTCCTGAAATGTTTTTGCTGACTGATAACCTCTGCCCCAACTTCAGTGGTGGAGGTAATGTTGTTGTCTGTCAGTCTCTGACAAAGTTCCTGGCTACAATTTTACACGCCGTTATGGCCCCAATTTGTTATGACATTTATGACAGCAAAGGATGACAGACAAAATTTTAAAACTTAAACACGTTTAATTAAACAAACACTTTTAACTACTCTACTATCTACTCTACTGACCAAGATTCATTATATACAGAAAAAAAAATATTTACAGCCCCCTTGGTTGGGTTGCTTGGTGATGTTCTGGGTGAGGAAAAATGCTCCAACAGCAAAAATCCACTAAAAGCTTCACAGGTCATGAAAAGAAGTGACAGATCTAGTCAAATGTATCCTTCTGCTTGCAATTTCTCCTACTACTTTACTCCTTATAAACTCTTTTGCAGACCCCTCCCACATTTAGACCTCTTTTTTTTTTTTTTTTAATTCTCTGGGACTTGTCCCAGACATGCCCAAGACATGCCCAAACCAAGCTCCAGTCTGGGCTTAAAGCTGCAGTCTGAATTTTAAGAAAAGTAACTTTTTGTCATTTTTGCTAAAACTGTCACTGTGTACAGACAGTATTACATATAACTTAAAAAAAGGCTCATTTAAACCCACCTAATGCTCCTACTGCAATTTAAAAGAATCGTTCAGACCGACTAAAAGAACCAATTAGAGCCAGGATGGTGTCTGACAGCCACCAAACCGTGCACATGCACGCGCTGCAGACAGCCCCTCCCCCTTCCTCCTCAGTTCAAGCCAGTGCTCAGTCCAGTTCAAATCTCCGAGAGCGGGTTCAGGAGCTAAGAGCCATCAGCGAGGAAAAAAATGCCGATACCTCAGTTTCTAGAAACAGCACACATGGCTAAGACTAGTAAAAAAGGAAGCCAGAAGAAAAAAAAGCTCAAAAGAAAGAATTTAACAAAACCCAGGATAAAACCAGAGTGAACATCGGAGTGGATTTTTAAAAGTGGAAGGAACTCCGTGATCTGAAAGGATTAACAAGAAGAGCACCGCCAACGGTGCATAATACGCCCGTCATGAACATGGATCAGGAAGTGGACAGACAACATGATACCAATATCCAACAGACAACAGCCCCATGTGAGCTTTGACCTTTGTCCGTGACCTTGACCTTGGAGGGAGGGCCGTAAACATGGTGCGCGACACTCCGCTCAGTGATGGTACACGTGTGTGTGAAATATCATGGATGTATCTGAAGCGGTTGAGAAGTTATGCTCCGGACAAGCCCCATCTGGGCCCCATGTGACCTTTGACCTTTGACCTTTGCCCTTGACCTTGACCGAGTGAACTAAATCATGGTGCGCAACACAGCGCCTAGAGATGGTGCACGTGTATGTGAAGTATCACGAATGTAGCTCAAGCGGCTCAGGAGTTATGCCCCGGACAAGAAATTGCTAACAGACAACAGACAGACGGACGGACGGACAGACGGGGGTGATGACATAATACGTCCCGTCTTAAGACGGGCGTATAAAAACTGACGCAGAGGTTGCGACTTTACTCCTTGACAGGTAAACCCCTGCTTTATTTGTTGGTTTTATTTTTGCTTTGCAAACAAGCGAGTTGGCGTCGCTGACATCCAAAGCAACTTCAAACTAGAAGGGTGCTCTGCAGGTTTTTTCCCCACTTGGTCTACTCTCATTTTGTCTACAACTTTTTAGCGCAATTTCCATTTGGGCTACGGTTTTTACTTGTTTCACCCTGATGTTTTGTTTGAAGTTCCACTCTCATAATGATGGTTTTTTTTGTTCAAAGATTTTCACTTGTGTTTTGTCTTTTTAGTCTTTTTATTCATTTTGTGCACCTCATAATGCACTTACTCATATAAACAATAATTTTCTTGAGAGTAGACAAAATGGGAAAGGGTGGTCATTTTAAAAGTAGACAAAAATTAGTAGATCAAATGAGTAGACAAAATGAGGGACCAAGTGGGATGTTATTGCTCAGTAGAGCACATTCCTCCGCCACCCCGAACGTCCCATATGCCAGTACAAGCTAAAATATGAACCAAGTCTGAAAGCTCTGTGACGATTGGATCCAAAGTTGTAGCCAATTAAGTGAATGTGACCTTTTGGTTGACCGTGACCTTGACCTTTCAGAATTGAATCACTGAAACATAAGTCATTATTACCTGCAAGTTTCACAACTCTGCATTGTAATGCGAATAGAAGCCACTAGATGGCAGTATTGACCTTTATTATGTTAAAGCTGCAGTCTGCAACTTTGAGGAGAAAGAGGACTTCGCTCAAAAATTTGAAAAAAGCAACTTTCAGATCCCTCCCCCTCCATCTCCACTGCACTCCTCAGACCCTCCCCTAGAAAGCTACCGTGCACGCGAAAGCACGCAAACTGTTGCATGCAACTGCAAAGACATTTTGCACGTTCACATTATGAAAGCAGCCAAGTTGCAGAGGCGAGACGTTTCTGTTGCGAACAGTCAACTCTGCTGGCCAAGACACGGCGCGTTGTTAGACCCGAAAATTCCGGGGCTAATATCCCTCCTTTTATTGAAGACAAGTGTTTGCCACTAACATGGCAATATCCCCCGCTGCTTCAATTTTATGTGTCCGTACGGACGGAGCCCAATGCTATATCCCCGCTTTGCGCGGGGAGGGATAATAATTAGTCCTGGCAAATTCCTTCATTCACACGTTTTCCAATTCAATAATAATCAAGCGGCAGTTGAAGCCATGGCTTATCTCCCCCATGCAATCTAAAAGCGACAAAATAATAGGCTACATTCAGTACCGAAAAATAATTAGACTATAATTAGGTCAATGCCCCATCATTCGGTGATGGCATTTCATAACTCTTCAGCGAATGAAGGTAATTTCGGCGACAAGTACATACACCTGTTTTTGCGGCACAGTCGCTCAATTCGTATTAAAAAAAAAAAATAGACATTTGTCCGATTGGAAAATGTAAACGGACGAAACCACTTACTTGTCTGAAATGCCGTCGCCGAGAGCAGGTGCATAGACATAATTATAATTAAATTATTTTTCTGTCCTGAATGCAGCCCATTATTTTGTCGCTTTTAGATCGCATGAGGAAAAGAAGCCGTGTCTTCGATTGCCACTTGATTATTCGTGAATTGAAAAACGTGTTAATAACAGAAACCCATCAAGAATAAGCCAGGATTAATTATTTTCAAAAAAAAATCAGGGTTACTAGCCCCGGATTTTTCAAGTCCAACGACAGGCCTGCCAACAAGCGAGAAGAAATAAATCACGTCAACATGAAAAGTAATCTACTGCAGTATGTATTCATTAAAAACCCAGCACACACTTATTTCAGGAATTTACCCGTTTTTTGAGTGCAGAAACTGTTGTGAATCCAGCTGAATGGCCAGTAACTCATGTATGTCAGCATTTAGCTGTGAGAGCACAGAAACGTTGCACATATTTATAAGGACAACAACACAACTGATAAGACTGCCAGGTCACTTCATAAAGAAATTTTCTGCTGCCTTCTAATAAAACAACGCCAGTGACGTTAGCCCTAGCATCCGAAACAAGTAAACGTTGGTTCGACTGCAACATCACAGTAACATCACATGCACTGCGGAGTACTGTAACAATTACAAGACTCTGGCTATTCGAACAGCGACTGTGCTTGTAAGCGATGTTCACTCGCTTATTTGCAGAGCGGAAAAGAATTGATGCTGGTTAGGGCTGGGGCTAGTTTGGTGATCATGTCAGTAGAGCTGCAACTATCGAGTATTTTTGGAATCGGGCATTCTGTCGATTATTTCTACGAGTAATCGAGTAATCTAACGAATCATACTTTTTTTTTAAAACAATTAAAATGGAATATGAAAGGCCTTTTAAAATGAACAAACAATTGCGGTTTTTTCCTCAGAAAAAGGTTTTTATTTTAACAACTTTCAAAGTTGAAACTATTGCTGGCTTAAGAACTAAGCCAATAAAACAATCTTAATCCAAGACAATAAAAATAAATCTTTGCTATGTAAATAAAAAATGAAATACAATTCAGCAGTCAGCCATTCAAAGTGGTAATAAAATTCAGCATTTCAGTCAACAATCCAAAGCAGCCTAAACCATTAGGCGCAAGAACTAAGCCAATTGGTATGAATTTGGTAAACGTGTATAAGAAAGGGGACAGAGAGAGAGATTAGCTCTCCCTGTATAAAAAAATCAAAACACCGAACTTATCAATGAAAACTTTAAAGTTTAAACCATTGCTGACTTAAGAACACAACTCTTCACCTCATATATGAACTATACTGTATGTGCTGTATCAGTGTTGGTGTGGACAGCCGCATTACTAGAATGACGAATTACACATTGTTTAGCCAGCGTTTCCACTGGAAGAGTGCAAATTCAATCAGGAAGAACAGATGAAATTTTATCAAATACACATACAACTACACAGAGCATCATGTCAGCATAGAGTGTGTGTGTGTGTGTGTGTGTGTGTGTGTGTGTGTGTGTGTGTGTGTGTGTGTGTGTACACTTGGATGTGTGTCTGTTTCCGTGAGAGGGGGAGAGAGGATATGATAGCCTTTAAAATAACAAATGGTGGTTGGTATGCAGAAAGGTCAGCATGTTGACATGATCAGAGGTTAGGCTTGCTCTCCGCTTTGAGGCAATGTTCCCAGCAGCAGAGAACAAGCGCTCTGAGGGAGTGGATGTGGCTGGAATACTCAGAAAGGTTTTTGCCAGCTTTGCAAGGCATGGGTATCTGCCTTCATAAGCTCTCCACCATACGAGTGGATCGTCTTTTTTGGAGAGAGGATGCAGGTTCTTTAGGGAATTGTATAGTTTGGATTGAAATCTTTAATCATATTTCTAAATCCTATGTCCTCAACCATGGAAAGTGGACGCATGTCTGTGATGAGCATATTCAAAATGCGGTTGGTAAGAATAGCAGCTTCTTCCACAGAGCATGGGGGACGTGTCCGGACAAAGCTGTCCATGCGCCGCTGTGATGTACTGCGGGGGAAAAAATATTGATTTGTATAACAAATACTAGAAACTCAACCAAAGTAAATCTACATGCTAATAAATTTACATTTGTCCAGCTGTTGCATGTGCTGTGACTACCTAATGTATGGGGAAAGTGTGTTTTGAAATGTGATATGTTGGTGCAGCCAACGTGTGTGTTCGCGCGCTCAAGGTGGGGGGCGGAGGGGCATCTATCTCAGCCGGTCGCTTCCCGCCTTTTAAAATATTAAAACCTAGAGAAATACATGTAGACAGGAGAAAAGGCTTGTAAGCCTGTAAAAAGTATCTATGAACTCTGTTGTCGTGGATGACAAAAAAGATGTCTTTAAAAAGTGTGTCTGTTAACCTTTTCGCCACGTGAGTCCGCAGTAGCGGGTGCTTACCATACGCCACGATGACCCGCTCCGGCGGGCTGACTGGCTCACTGCGGTAACCTGCTGCAGCGGTATATGGTACACGTGCTTTTGTTTGGGCGTTTTCGGTACTGTAGCGCAGATAAAACGCGGAGACTCAAGAAAAAAAAATATTGTTCGGGCGCCACGCAGCCTTCAACTGCCAACTAAAAAATTACTTTATAAAGAAGTCCTTTATCCACCCCACAGCGGGGATAAGGAGAAACAAGCAATCACGTTGTTTTTTTTTCCATTTGGCAAAACTCAATATATTTGTTGAGGATGAAGCATCAATTTAGAAACGACATCATAGAATGCTTTCTTAAAAAAAAATGGAAAAAACAAAGACAGAAAAAGTATGCATTTAAACAGCGCGTTTTTTTTTCTTTATATCAGCGGAATGCAAGTACCGACAACAAGAATTACAAAACCCAAATCTTAATGCAAGCAGCAAATTCAAGGTACCTTCCTCATTTTTCGTTCACAAGTTCAAACAAAGAAAGACGCGACAATGTTGGCCAGACACTTATGCCACTGAGATTAAACAAAAATCAATTAACCCCGATGCTTATACATCCATATTCAAGAATGCAATGACGAGGAAAATAAAATAATGAAACGAAATATAACGAATCAAGGCGGGGGGAAAGCATTTAATATGTCTTTAATATGTCTTTATTACTCAAATTCACTCAACTACGGCCAATACAAGATGACATGCACGTTTCTAAGAAATTTGCCTGGGAGCCAAGTGTACAGGGCCTCATTTCTATGAATTCGCGGTGTAAACGCGGAAGTTCCGCGCGGGCTTATAGTGGTGAAAAAGTTAATACAAGTTTATCTGCGCACACCAACAGGCTATGCGTAACCTAGACCCCCCCCCCCCCCCCCTTTTTTTTTTTTTTTAATTGCGCTTGACGTGAGTAACTTCCATGCCTCGTCACTCCAGACTAACACCACAGGCTATGAATACTGTACGTTTTAACAGGCGCTAGTGTTAATATCAGTCTTAAATGTACGTTACCTTGTAGAAGCTCCTCCAGTAGGAGCGGTGAAGTGAGGGTGTTTTCTTTTTAGGTGCTGCAGCATTGACGATGTGCTGTTGTGATAAGCCAGGTCGGCTTTACAGTAGACACACTGTACCGTATTTTCCTCCCTTCGAAGTCTGAAATGGTCCCACACTTCTGACGTTTTCTGTCTTTGCCCTCTATATTATCTGCCATTGTTACCGGTAGGTAGAGCGCTGAGCAGCATAAAAACCACTCGGCCCGCCTTGGATATTTTCAAAATGTCCGTGAGTTACAACAGTCCGAGTGAAACACTTAGACATACCGTAGGCAACATATTTTATTTATGTACTTTATAAATGTTATTTTAACAGTGATGGGGCCTATCTGAACAGCGCTGTAGTTAACATATAGAGAATGCCGCGATGATACACAAATTAAAATATAGAGTAACGTGACATTAATTAAACGTAGCCTCGAGGTAAGGAATTTGCCTCGATGATTTTTTTTGTACTCGAATTACTCGAGTTACCCGAGTAATCGTTGCAGCCCTACTTTGGATTGTACTGTTTAACACCATGCTGGGCTCATAGTGAAGCGCTCTTAACATGGTAGCTCACTGACCAGTTCATAACACATGAAAAGGTCTAGATGGGTGGCTTTATGGAAACAGTATACCCATGGAGGATTGTGTCAGGTCCACGTCCTTGAACCTGAATTGCTGAATATTACCACTTGGATCCCTGTGGCTCTCAACAGTTTTGACACCGTGCATTAGTAGGTCTCGTCTGCCTCCGAATCCAGCTTAGCATTGTGTAAGCAATATATTGCTGGTAGCAGTAAATGTAGTTCTGTTATACACTTATCTGCTACTTGACCGCGTTTGATCGTTACTCAATGCTTAACTTTTTGAAAGTAGGGGCTGCAATGACGTGGTCTATATAGCCGCAGCCTCAAGAAAGCACGAGTAGGTACTATGTTCTAGTATTTGCCAAAGGTAACCAGTTGTTTTAATCAATCTTAAAACAAACTGTCACCTGGTGCTAACGTAGTTGATTAATATAAAACTGGTTCGTAGCTGTCGTGCGATGGCGCAGAGGCTTCACCCGTCGGCAAATATTGTATTTCTGCTGAAAGAGGATTGAATCCAGCGTAGCGCGATCTTGGGAAACTTATGTCCTATCTGCCCCATTCTCCTGAACGTATTCTCCTTGCCAGATGTTGGCGATTGCTTCATTAAAATATTAAACCAGGTAACTATTACACCACAAGAAGCTGGTGCAGTTCTGCATTTGGCACCTTAATCTGTTGAGTCTGAGTCATTCCGCACTGGAAAAACATCGCAAGAAAATGTTAATACAAGTCGGTGCCCCAATATTTTACGAAACGCTGTAGGCCTACACAAAAGAAGGTAGAATGATTCATCACTCAGTCCATTGCCTCGGCGCAGTGTTGAGAGTAGAACATGACCATTCGCATTCTAAAGTTCCTACGGCTAAGCGATAGCAATGATTTGTGTATTTTGAAAGTAATAGCAGTGTTAGATTTTCACTATTTGTCTTGCAGTAAAGGCTGTGATGTTTTGGACAATGTGGCTGCAACCTCGAGAGAAAGAGCTTGATAAACACGCTCGAATGTTTTTCAAAGAAACCAGTTGTTTTAGATCAAACCAAAACAAAATGTTACCACGCTCCTGACGTTATTAATATATACTGGTCTAATGCTCAGTGTAATGTGGCTGGTAATGGTCTTAAGGTTAGGGTAACAGTCTGACGTGGTCTTTCAAACATGTTATTTTCAAATATTTTTTCTTTTAAAGGGGCCTTTAAAATCAGTTCTAATTGATGCAATCAAGTTTGCTGTAAAAGAGATGAACTGCGACTTAAAACACATAATACCGGCGTAAGTGAATGTTAGACGAATCTGTGGATGACGGCCACCAGCGCAGCAGATGTTTAGGCGAATGCAGTGCGCGCACGCGCAAGGGAACCAGTTAGTTTGGAAACCAGTTGATCCATAACACCGGCGTTTGAATCCCAAACGCTGCCAGACACCCTGTTGCAGTCAAAAGTCCTCTGAAAACTGTTGACGACTCAATGGGGGATTCCTTTCATCTATTTCTTTCAATTAAAGAAACCTGCCATCTTCGCAGATATAATTTGGATCCCTGACGAATAATAACGTCTTACAGAATTAATATTCTACTACTTACCCCCTGCAAACACCATTGCCGCCCGCAAGTAATATTAACTTCACAAATTTATGACTCACGCACGATCAACTCCCTTGCCTCCCGCAAGTACTAGTACAACGTGAGATTCACGGATACTTATGTAACAAAAAATACGCGCTGGTCACCACAACATGAGCTTTCCCTTGAGTTACAACCACGCCAGCCGCGATTCTATCCATTTTCTCTATCGAGGGAAGGTAAATAGCACCAGGGAACTCACCCAATGAGACCGAAAGAAAAATAAAAACTCCACGGGACATGCAGCCTCCAACAGTCCACTTGAACAGTTCAAGTTTTCCTCTTCTTCGTCTTCTTTGTTATTAATGGAGGCCGATAACAACTTTTAGGTGTATACCGCCACCCACTGGGTGCTTCTCAAAGCGTAGGCTGCAGCCTTCGAAGGCTGCATTTTTAGGGGTCGTCGCTCAATTCCATCCGCCAAATCGATGTAATGTCATTTAACCTCCGTTAAGCAGCTTTATTTTAAGCGCCACTGATTTCCCTAACCTTGGGTCTTCTTGATAAAAAATTGAGTGGATTTCATATCTAAATAATACGTACGCACAAAAAAATAAAAATGACATTTTGTGGAAAATATCCTAATTTATAAATCTATGGGTAAAATAAACTGCATGGAATTTTCATCTATTAATCAGGATGGACTTGGAAATTATTGACATTATGCATAATCTTAATTTCCCTTTTTTAATGTCAAGTTTGTGTTTATAAATCAGAAAAGAAAGTGACGTACGTTTCTTTTTTGTGCCTACGCACCGTATATAGGCTAACTGAGGCCCCTTAACACGAACCCCTAACTCTAAAACATAGCCTTAAACCCAACCCTACATTTATACTTCGTGTGTAACCTAATGAGTTGGTTGCAGTCTTTGAAGGCTGCATACGAGGGCTGCAAAATCAGTGAAGACTCTGCCTCTGCCAAGGCGCCTCCGAATGCGGCAGAAAAATATAGGCCTAGTCTTCGCCGGCTGAGTTTCGACAGGCTGCACTGCGAAACGTAGGCAGCTGCCTTGACAGGCATCACTTCTCGGCTGCTACACCGTCACCATGGGTTCCGAGGTGAAAGCATTGCTTAATGCGCGCGAGGAACTTTAAGAGATATGAAAAAAAATCGTAAGAAGTCATATTTTAGTCGAAACTGCAATTAAAACATTTTGTAGGATCTACTCGGCATTGCCTTATCATTCAGGCTACAGTAAGATAGGCCTACATGAAAGATAATCTCTGAATCTCTGTTTTGCTATGGCAAAACCTAACGAGTCATCGGTATTTAAATGTTTGTGAAGCAAAAACTAGCGTGTTGATCCTCCATTAAATTATCGATTTTTATTTTAATGACAAAACCGACCAAGTTGAATTAGCCAATTATGAAACAGCACACCTATTACCTAATCTGTCTGGTCAGTCCCCTAGCAGACCATTTGATGTGCAGGACATAGGCGCTACATGGTCAGAATTCACGTTATTCACATCCAGATAACAACTGAAAAATAGCCTCCAGAGGGAAGCATGTAGTATGCACTGAAAAAACTGTCACACGCCGTGGCATCGACGTAATTGCAAGGTTTTTTCTAGCAATTTTTATAATTGATAATGAACACTTTTGGATCATTTAGGCATGGATACTGACAAAATAAATAAATATAAATGAATAAAATTTCCCCTTTATTTCTAATTATGTAGCAAATGAACAAATACATGCCAAGTCAGTTTCATTGACGGACAAAAGCGTAAGTCCAGAGGAATGGACCCTGTCTTTTAAGTGAGAATCTGCCCCTTGTGGCGAATTAGGTTTTCCTATAGCCTAACGCTCTTGAAATGCAGCCTTCGTCGGCTGGACGTCAAAGGACGGTTCAGGTGTATCCTTTGCGGCCGTATGTATCCCATATCCCTGTGCGGGCGCAGGACCCAGGTGCCTAATTAATAGAGTAAAAAAAAAAATGGCAGAGACCGCAGACGCGACCGTTTCGGTGGAGTTTGTAATGAAACATACGCCACCGAAACGGGGGGGAGAGAATCATAATTGTCCAACATTAACAAAAATGGTGTCATATCAAAGGATATGTCAATACGAATCCAATGGTACCAAGATCTTTCTGCGTAGAATATTAAGGAAGTTATGGACTGCTCAACTTCCACAAGTTTGGCACACTGAGCGCCGCAAAGCCCTGAATGACCAGTATTTCCACATAGCAAAAATAACGTTAGTTACCACAGATGTAACACATCGATCATAAGACTTTCCGTCTTAATTAAACATAAGTGTCGTTCGGGGACCAAAGCCATAACGGGGAAATTCATTCCCCTCAGAGCCGCACACGACCATCAATTTACCGGTGTGAGAAACTTGGCAGTCCACGGATAGAGAGTAACGGCAGTCCAGTCCTCAGTCGTATGCATTATCTATGAGTCATGAATTTGCGCTACTGAGTATGTTAATTGTGTTCACGTCCAGCATGCATACCTTCATTTATTTGTTACACACGTACTGTACTAGTTCACTTGTGACATTTCCAAGGAGAGTTTCTGTCAAGTGCAGAGAATGAGGAACACAAAGTTGATGTTCACTTTTTAATTCATCAGGGCACAAACCCTACAGTCGGCCAAGAAAAGAATGAATAGTAACAGGGGCAACTGCAACAGTAACAGTAAATTAGAAAAAAAATGTTTAGTGAGGTCCATCAATTCTGTGTTTTATCACCTCTTGCGGCTATCAGTGCTCCTTCTTTGCTGCATAAAGATGCTACCTAGTGTACGAGGTTAGAGTATTTCTGCAGGGAAACCTGCTCCTGGAGTGCTGTGGTCCTGCACATTTTCAGCTGTAACACACTCGATTCAAACCACTGAATGGTCAAGGGCCTTGACAAGCTGTAATCATTGGAATCATGCGTGTTACAGCAAAGACATGTAAAACTGCAGGGTTATTGCTCCGCAGGAGCAGGGCTCCATACCCTTGCCTAAGGCATTAAGGCAGAAAATTGCACCAGCTGCAAGTTGCAGTTCCAACAGATGATGCCGATTTCTTAGTGTTCTTGCAGCGTAGATCATTCAGGTCAACAAGCTTGTATGAATCGGAATTTCCTTATAATTGGTTTTCTGTGTCTATTCTCCACTTCCCATTATTTCGTTAGAACAATCTTGCAGAAGATGGGCCTGGAGGAAAAAGTGTCCCCTCTCCAAGCAAAAAATAAATGGGACAATTTATTACAAAGTATTACAATATTTATACTATATAATATATTTTATTATAAAATAAACATTGTGTTTGTTAAAGTATGTTTATTACTGAAATAGTACAGAAATGTTTTCATTGCAAATGTACCATACACTGACACATTCATAACTGTAATGTATGCACATGAGTGTGTGCATCATGTACGCTGCCTGGGTAGCCCACAAATATATCAATGAATCGGCCCTGATGGTCACACACAGCCTGCAGTACAACAGAGGCGAACAGCTTTCTGCAGTGACCAGTGACCATCAGGACCAGCTGGAGGCTGATATGTACATGACAGCCATCCATCGCTCCGGCTGCATGAGTGAAAGCACAGTGTGATATGTACATGACAGCCATCCATCGCTCCGGCTGCGAGTGAAGCACGGTGTTGAGCCAACCCAGCAAACCACATCCCACAGCCACGATCTCGGTCTCCGTGGACGGGAAGTGGATGACTGAAGGCGGCATGTCATCATTTTCTCCACCACACGATGGACTACCCTGTACACTGTGGCAAGGGGTATGTTGAACGCCCTTGACACCACCCTCTATGAGAAGCCACAAGCCAGCCAAAACAGTAGCACAAGGACTTCCAGCGTTGGACCCCAACCATGCTGCCTGTCCATGTGCAACAACTGGAGGAGGGCTGCAATAGCTGGTCTTCCAAGCCTGAAGTCAGGCTTTGTGTCGCACCCCTAAAAATATCTGGCCAGGACTGGGACAGATACATCCAACCGGCAGTAATGGAGAATCTACAGGATGGAGGGAGAACAGATATAATTTTTAACATTGATAACTTCACTATATATCTTGGATATGGTTATAATGGAAGAAAATGAATTGGGACATTTAATAAATGTACTGTGATATTACAGCTAATAAAATGCACTGTTAGGGGCTCAGTGTCAGAGATTCTCCTTTGCAGAATGCTACAATGTCTGTATATGCGTTCAGCACTCCAATTTGTTAAATTATAACAGGACTGAGCACAAAGGTGTGCTTCACTTCCTAACCAAATACCCATGGGTAGAATACATGTCAAATCAACGTAATCGTCCGACAGCTGCTAACCACTTCACTGAGTTAGAATGGCTGCTGTATGCAGGGGAAGAATAATCATTCGAAACACGGCTTCTCTCCTAATATTTTCAGACCGAGTGCGTGACTGTACATCCGATGCTACTCTCTCGTTTTGAATTTTTCCAATCGGTTGTCAGCAACGCGTTATTGCAATTTATAATTCATCGGAGACGATGTCCAGAGTTTGCCCCCACCGGTTTTGCGGAGGGGGATAAAAGTCTTCCAATCCGACGTTTGGATGTGTGGAAAAGATTGGCAGAAGTTTTATTTATATCTATATTTGACTGCTTTTGGTTGCCTACGCCTGCATTATCCTTTAATTCATAATAGCCGACAGAGTAATTTTTTTAAGTAGCAACCCATCCAGGACTACGAACCTGTCTTTGATCACCAAGGTTGTAGCCCGAACATGTAGTCCTATTATGAACCCAATTCAAACGATTCAGTTTGCTGATACATTGCGACCAGTGATCAGTTTGCCTCATGATACCGAGGAACCCAAATATATGCAATTATGTAAATTAAATGCCTAATTACCTTACTACCAGTCGGCCACAAATAGCTACACCACAAACGCCGACGTCTGCGTCGGGTTCGTCGCCGGTACTCTTCCTCCAACTCCTCTTCCATCTCCTGGAACTTATCAAACGGCAGCAAGCACAAACGCGTCTTGCCATTCATAATTGCTTCAGCTCTGAAAGCGTCGTACGGTGACGTATGTTTCGCATGACGCAAACATCCGGGCCTGGTGGATGTTTCAAAGGAGTACACTTCTTCATAGGCTGCAGCTTACGCTTCGAGATGAACCCCTTGTCTCTTACCTTAAATGCGAGTCCGGCGGATGGAATTGAGCGACGATCCCTAAAAATGCAGCCTTCGAAGGATGCAGCCTAGGCTTTGAGAAACGGCCACTGTACACGAGTGTGCAACAGCATGCCATTAATTTCCTAAATTCTTCCTATCAGTCTTGTGGCTGATAGGAAAGTAAAGAGCGCCCTCCTGACTGCTCTTACTCCTTCTGCCTCTCCCTCTGTTCCCAGCAGTCCTGCCTAACTCCACTCGTGCCCTGCTGCTCTGACTCTCTCCTGGAGCTGCTCTCGCTCAGCTGCAGACCTGCTACACTTCAACATCACATGATCCACATTCTCACTCACTCACTCCACACCCCTCACACCAATCATTGTTCCTTTTCCCTAATATAAACAAAGTGTTATTTTACCCTGTATGTCCCACCCTGAGTCTCATTATAACCTCTTCCTCCCTTCTCTACTTTTCCTCATAGGTCCTTGTTTTTACTGTTTTTTGAATTTTGTAGTAAAAGCTCCTTCCTTTCTGGTCTTCTTCCCACCTTATCTGCCATATTTCAGTTCCTTTCTTTTTAATCACTGCTTTGCCCTCCCCTTTCCCAAGAGGTATTTGTACAGTTATGTTCTTCTCCAGAGCCCATTTTGCCAGTTTATCAGCCGCCTCGTTTCCTTTCACCCCTGGTATGGTGGTACCCAACAAAACTGCGCCTCTACACCACCCCTGTGTAATCGAAGCAAACTGTGCTGTATATCAGTGAATAGGTCTTTCCGTGTAGTGTTTGACAATTGAATGCTCTCTAGAAGAGCCACTGAATCAGTGCACACCACCACCCTGTCTCCTCCACCCACTGAAGGCTGATAATTACAGCCACCATATCTGCTGTGTACACCAATAATTGCTCAGACAACCTTTTGGACATATTGATTCCTAATTCTGGTATATATACACCAGTTCCCACATGCCCACTCATGTTTTTAGACCCATCTGTATAGATTTTCAGGTAACTATAATAATTTCCTCAGGTACACACTTGTTTTAACTCCAACCTCATTCATACTCCATTCTCTCTTCATTTCTAGAATACTCATGTCTACTTTAGCCTTAGGATAGAGCCAAGGGGGAATGTTACTGACTGGAGTGACCTGGGCAAACTCAATATTATCAATTCCAAATGCTTTGGCTCATTCATTCATATTCATCCAAACCCTTTCCTCTGGAGCCTAGAGTTTTCCCAGCGGTTCTGTATGGTCCTGCAGGATTTTCTTCCCCACTTCCTGTCAACTTGGCCCAATAAACCAATGCCAGCTTCTCTCGCCTTATTTCCAGCGGAGTCTCTCTCGCTTCTGTGAGTAAAGCGTTACTGGGGGTTGTTTTAATAGCACCTGTGCACACACAAAGGGCTCTAAAGTGTAATCTATGGAGTTTTTGTAGGACAGTCTTAGCTGCTGCACCATACACACAACTTCCATAATCTAATGTGGGCTTCATTAATGCCCTGTGTATGTCCATTAATGACTGTTTAACTGCCCCCGGTCAGATCCGGCTACGGCTCGTAGAAACTGTACTTTTTTGCAATTTGTTTCCAAATGTTGCACATGGGTTTTCCATAGATATTTGTAGTCTAGCCAAAATCCTAGATACTTAAACTCTGTTACTCGTTCTAATGTCTGACCGTATAGTGAAAGATTCTAAATATCAATTTTTCGTTAATTAGTGACCACCATTTAGCAGGATTTGCTCGTTGACGTTTTTACCCCCCTTCATATGACCACTTCTCTACCTGATTTATTGCTCTCTTCATATTTCCCATCACATGAGATATATTTCTTCCTCTCATCCAAATGGCCCCATCATCTGCATACAGTGCTAATTTAATACACCCCTCTAGGTTTGCGAAAATATTGTTTATTATAATATGAAATAACACAGGGCTGACTGCACTCCCCTGCGGTGAGCCATTTTCCACCCTGAAATCAGTGGAGACGTCTGACCCAACTTGTATTCTTATGTTCCTCTCTGTAAAAAAATTCATTATCCAGTTAAACATCCTCCCACCAATTCCTATTTGGCTCAGCTGTCAATCCTTCCCTCCACATTGAATCATATGCTTTTTCTATATCAAAGAATATGATCACCATTATCTCTTTCATTTTTAGGGTCTTTTCCATGTCATTGCTCACTCTAACTAAAGCATCAGCTGTGGATCGACCTTTCCGAAATCCACACTGTGTTGTGTTCTGGGGTCCTGGCCTTTGGCCAAGACAGCATTTATGGTTTTAACAGTTTCATATTCAAGATTTCATAGTTTCATAGTTCATGTTCATGCCACAGTTTTTGAACAGTTTCTTGTTTCAGGATTTTACATTTCAAGTTTTATTCCTTGTCCATGTTTTTACTTTTCCATGTTTTTGTTTTCGCCAGGTCTGCCATGCCACTCCACCGCTTGTCTGCGTTCCGCCCCGTGCCTTCGTTGTTGCACATTTCAGAGCTCTGGTTGGCTTTGTGGTTTCCCCCTTCCTTCTGTGCTGTGCTGATTCGGGGCTCTCTAAGCTTAATTGACAATTAACTGTTTTTAAGTTACTAACATTTACTAACACTCACTGGGTGGTGTAA
Organism: Gymnothorax reevesii; assembly: GCA_029721435.1. Classification (NCBI taxonomy): domain Eukaryota; kingdom Metazoa; phylum Chordata; class Actinopteri; order Anguilliformes; family Muraenidae; genus Gymnothorax; species Gymnothorax reevesii. The sequence continues at coordinate 45,857,149 of CM056592.1, forward strand.
TTCTTAGATAGGCACATTACTAATACTACTAATTTAGACAGGGAGTTTGTTGTCATGATTCCTGCTTTGCTATTTCAAGATCTTGCTGTGCTTTTCTGTTCTTAACATTCATGCTTGCTTCCAAACTGCATACTTAATTGGTACTTAAGCTGAGCACGCTCATTCTCTTAATGAGCAAGTCTTGTCATCCAATCTCTGTCCATGTCATGATCTTGCCATGCCTCTTGTTTCTCCTTCTCCAGGTGTTGCCCTTCATGTGTCATGATTTCTAAGCCTTTATCTGGATGCGGTGGAAGTTGGCTGGCAGACAGTGTCTCGCTCCATGTTTAAGTTCTTGTTTCCAAGTCTCGGTCCATGTGCAAGTTTTGGTTCTAGTCAAGTCTCGTTTCATGTTCAAGTCGTTGCTCATGTTCATAGCCCTTGTAAATATAGCCATAGTCTTGTTTATTTTTCTTGCTTATCTCCCTGGAGTTCCAGTGGTTTTTTGTTCTTGCCATTTTTGCTATTTAGTTTTCCCGCTCTGTGTAGCGTACTTTAGTTTGTCTTTTGCAACCCTTTGGGCCAAGTTTTTCGTTGGCTCTCGTGCCTGTTTTGTTTTTTGTTTAATAAAATCCTCATTCCCATCTCCCCGCATCTGGTGTCTACCTGATTCCATATCACACTGATAGTTTCTGTAAATTCCTCTCTGTTCCAACACGTGTCAATCTAATAACTAGTATCTTTTCCATCCGCTTGCACATGTGGGAAATGAGGGCTATAGGTCTATAGTTACTGGGGTTAGATGGGTCCTTCCCTGGTTTGTTAAACGGTAGTATAACTGTTGTTTTCCACCAGCTCGGTATAACCCCCTGGCTCCAAATTCTATTGAAAAGTTTTAACACTTTTTCCAATGTTGCATTTGGGAGCTGCCTAAACATGGTATTGCAAAGTTTATCTTCTCCCGGCGTCGTGCGTCCCATTCCCTTTAACGCTGATGTAAGCTCTGCCATATTTATTTCCATATCGGTACTTGATAATACATCTTCTCTCCTCTCCCTCACATTTTTGTTTTACCTGAGCGCCTTTTCCTTCTGCTGTTTGTCTCCAAGATGTTCTCCACTATGAACTGCAGCAAAGGCCTTGCCTAACACATCCACTTTTTCTTTATCTAATATAGCAAATTCCTGACACCAAATTAGTGTTGGTATTTTGTTATACTTTCTTTCCCACTCATTTTCTTAAGCATAGACCAAATATCTTGTATTTCTGTTTATTTGCCTATGGAGGAAAAAATTCTCTCCAAGCTTTCTTTTTGGTATCTTTAATTACAGGGTTTCCTGCAGAGCATTTGTGGCCAGGCGCCCCGCCGGGCCTGAAATCTGTAGCGCCCGGGCTAGAATGTTGGGCAAAAAAAAAATGATGCAATTCATGCAAGCGACACTGCAGCCCTTGAGAACTAATCTACCACCGCACCTCAGGGCCTGCGCTCGCCTTGATGAAAATTGGCAACAATTAGTCCTGGCTTGTTCTTTTTTGGTTTTCCTTTATTAACACATTTTCCAATCTAAGAATAATCAAGTGGCAATTGGAGACACGGCTTCTCTCCCCTATGCGATCTAAAAGCGACCAAGTAATGGGCTACATTCAGCACAGAAAAATAATTAGATTATTATTAGGTATATGCACCGTCACTTAGCGACGGCATTTCAGAACTCTACAGCGAATGAAGGTAGGCTAATTTTGGTGACTCGTACGTGGCCTCGTCCGTTTACATTTTCCAATCGGACTGCTGTATATTTTTTACAGCGAGCTGAGTGACCGTGCTGCAAAAACAGGTGTACTTACTTGCCACCGAAATTACCTTCATTCAATGAAGAGTTATGAAATGCCGTCACCGAGTGACGGTGCATAGACCTAATTATAATCAAATTATTTTTCGGTACTGAATGTAGCCAGGGCCATATTACCGACTGGGCCAGTGGGGCCGGCGCCTAGGGGCCCAAGGGTCCAGGGGCCCGGTAGGGGCCCAAAACGATGCAGATGCCGATGTTGATGCCAGTTGCGATGTCAGAGGGCTTCTATTCTCTAGGATCTCATGACTACTCACATTGTTATAGGGCATATCTGCAGAGAACCGAGAGAGAAGGGTGAAATGAATTGGGCGGGGGGGACAGGGACGGCAATCAAAGGGCCCCTGGGATATGGGGTACGGCAATCAGAGGGCCCCCGGGCCATGGGGGACGGCACTCAGAGGGCCCCTGGGCTACGGGGGACGGCAGCCAGTGGGCCCCTGGGCTATGGGGTATGGCAGTCAGAGGGCCCCTGGGCTATGGGGTATGGCAGTCAGAGGGCCCCTGGGCTATGGGGTACGGCAGTCGGAGGGCCCCTGGGCTATGGGGTACGGCAGCCAGAGGGCCCCTGGGCTATGGGGGACGGCAGTCAGAGGGTCCCTGGGCTGGCCCTGCTGTAGTGCCTCTCGTGAATACTCCTAAGGGAGCCCTAATGTTTACCAACTAGGGGTTCAAGGAAGTAGGGGGGAATGGTTTCAGAGGGCCCTATGATTATGAAAGCCCCTGCTAAGGGTCACGACTTCTGGTTATGTGGGGGCCCTAGGGAGAGCCCTAATGGGAGAGCATACTGTTAAGAGAGTCCTCTGATTAAAAATGTTCCTACAAAGGGCCTCTGATTTACCAAGGGTTTTGAATGAAAGTCCTTTCAGCGAGCCCTAAGGCCCAGGATATGCTAGCTGTGTGACTTAATTTACGTGCGCAACAGCAAATACTTTCAGCAGAACGATCAGAGCACTATGCACGATACTGGTAGTGTTGCCAAAAACAAATCACCAAAAGTCGCTATTGGCTATCTGAAAAGTCGCTAGATTACGTCATGATGTTACTATGATGTCATAACGTCACGCACGACTCACTGATCTCAAGAAAATGTGTCTACATGGCTATGTTGACAATCACAAAGGGTACAGTTTCGAAATCGGGGCTAATGTGCAGTGATGCTTAACCATGAAATAAGCTTCTGGTGGCGCCGCAGAGCTGAAGATACATTGAAAAACAATGATTTTGACTCTCAAGAGATGTGTTTTTTTAAAGTTGCCAGATTCACCTAAAAAGCCGCTAAGTCGTGGATGAGGTTTAAGTCGCCAGAGAAGGCCAAAAGTCGGTAAATCTAGCGACAAAGTCGCTAAATTGGCAACATTGGATACTGGAAGTATCATGTAGGGAGCAGATAGCCAACCGGGCTCTCATTAATATTTTCCACCATTGTTTGACTCTACCACGAGCTCAACGTGGAAGTTCGAAAGATCGCCCCTCGCGGTTGTGTCAATATTGCAACATGCGCACGTCTGCGTACCTTGTGTTCAGGTGTGCTACCACGTGTAACATGGACATAAAATACGCATGGCAACGCATTCAGGCATAAAATGTGCACACGGCAAGCATGTCCTGGGCCTAACGCTGGCCCCAGTAGACACCTAGTAGAAGCTGGACCTATTTTCTACGAGAAGAGATTTCGCTCCTGCACAGTATTGTGTGTACACAATACGACATGGTCCTTGGAGTGCATCAAAACTGTCATTGCGACACGTCCAAAAGTTCAGAAATCTCTAACTCCTTGCAAATTTATCACGCGTCGCGACCAAATCTTGAAGCAAGTGTCCAATAGCCGAGCTAGACTCAGGGGCGGGCTGTACAGTGGTCCAGTCACAATACACAGCAGATTCACTTGTCATTATAACCTATAGTTATCTTCGAGGAGAGTAGTAGACTGGTAGATATTCACCTTCAGAACACTGAGTTTCGCCCCGCTTCACTTTGCAGATTTCGCTTCCATATGTCCCCACCGTAAAGGGGTGTGCTGTATACACCAATGCCAACAAAGTGAAGTCCAAGCAAAAATCCAATATCGATACAACTCTCCCACATTACACTTGGCATTGCTTTTATCGAAACTCCTCATATGGCAGAAATTTTGGGAATTTAAGTGAAAATCCAATATTGTTAAATCCATTAATGGAAACTCCTAACAACATTCTTACATTTAAACCTTTCCTATACTATCAGATTTAGCATCCAACACCCTATTAAAAAGCTCATTGACATTTACATTATATTATATTGTATTGTATTAATAATACCTTGTATTGTAATAATAGTGTACCTTAAGACTTAAAGCCATTGTAAGGGCTACTGTATTTTCAGTGAACAAATTTGGAAGTCTTAGTGGAATTCAAATATCGATTTTCCAATGGACTGAATGAAGGGGCGGAGATTTGAGCTCTCTCTACATATAGCCCCCTGCTTCGTTACTCCTCACAACCTGACCTTTCAGCTTGTGCAACCTGACTTGTTCAGCAGTTTAACATTCAACAGCCTTTCTAAAGGCTTATATCCATTTATATTATATTATATTATTAGAAACAACACTGCATCGTCAAAGGCTCAAAGCCTTTGTAAGAGGCTTAAGCATTTCCAACGTCCTTTTTTAAGGCTTGTTGCTTTGTATTGTATTGTGGGTACTCGTTTATATTGTATTATATTATTGTTATATGATTACAATCAGTTGTGAAAGTCCCCGTGAGAATCCAATAGATATAACAATCTAACATTACACTTGGCATCAGTAGTATGGATTGCAAACAAAAAAGAGGGGCTTCAAAACGAAAAGCCAAAAAAAAAAAAAAATAGGGAAGCAAAGCGGGCCGATTTTTTTGAAAAAGGTTCCTTTGATTTCTAACTTTTTTGACAAGCCTCAAGATTCAAATATTGATAATTTCATCAGTAGCTCGAGTAGCAGCAATTAAGAGATCACCACTGGTTTGATCATACCGGAGCCCTCACAGACCCAATCAAGCGTAGACCTGGCCTGTCAGGCTCAGGCCTCAGGCCCACACTCAGACCAGGCATTACCTGAGAAAATCTTTTGAAGTGAGGAGGATTGCACGGAGCCCAGTTTCACACCAGAAGCTGGGGACACCAACTCCGGTCATAAACCTCTTATTGACCCTAATTTATGGCCAAATACCACAACCATTAAAGACTTGTGCACTCTTAGGACAGGAGACTCACTGTCAGACCAGGCATCGCCTGAGAAAGTCTCATCAAATCAGGAGGGGTACCCTGAGACCAGTATCACATTAGGAGCTAGTGGCTCAAACTCCTGGTGTGAAACGGTTAATGACCCTGCTTTATGGCCAAATGCCATTACTGAACAGGTCAAGTTGATTCTGGTTAGTAGAGGAGCAGCTGCTTTTCAAATTCGAAGTGAAAAGTACCCTGCCTCAAGTAGGGATAGGACCATGGGGGGCATCACTAGGGGTATCACAAATTCCTTAATCAAATGCTCTCTACCTAATGGCCAGTCTGTGACTGGGCAGTGGCTACTTTACTCCCCTTCAGCTGGTTGCATCTTTTGTTTTGCTTGCAAACTGTTTTCAAGTAAGCGCAATGCGTTTGACCACAGGTTTCCTGATTGGAAACATTCTGAGCATATCGGTGAGCATGAGAGGAGTGAGAAGCATAGGGCTTGCATGTTAGCATTACACAGTCGCTCGAAAAACACAGGAAGAGTTGATTCTGATCTTGTCAAACAAATTGATGCAGAGAGGCAATACTGGCGGGAAGTTTTGAAAAGAATTGTTGCTGTAATTCAGTTTTTGGGGGAGAGGGGCCTTGCTTTCAGGGGAGATGATGAGCGGTTGGGATCACCTCACAATGGTAATTTCTTAGGCATTGTCGAACTGTTGGCCAAATTTGACACTTTTCTTGCTGATCATCTCCAAAGGTTTGGAGGCAAGGGCAAAGGCTCTGTGTCCTACCTCTCATCCACAATCTGTGAGAAATTTATCCACTTAATGGGTGAAAGAACAAAGGAAGCAATTATCAGCGAGATTGAAGAGACCAAATACTTCTCTGTTATCGTTGACTCCACTCAACCTTGCTCGTGTGGACCAACTCACTTTTATTTTCAGGTTTGTAAATAATGGTGGAGAAGTAGTTGAGCGTTTTCTGGCTTTTGAGCCTGTTGAAATTCATAGTGGGAACAGTTCGGCCGAGTGTGTTGTTGCAATGGTGGAGAACCTGGGCCTAGACTTAACTAACTGTTGAGGCCAGTCTTATGACAATGCAAGTAATATGTCAGGAAAGTACAATGGAGTCCAAGCTCATCTGAAAGGAATAAACCCATTGAATTGTTATGTCCCCTGTGCTGCACATTCATTGAATTTAATCGGTGTCAATGCTGTTGACAGTAGCCCAGAAGCTGGCCGTTTCTTTTACTTTCTGCAATTAATGTACACATTTTGTGCCTCGTCAACACACAGGTGGGGAAAGGTGTTCCGTGACACAGATGTGAAACTCACACTGAAATCTTCGTCAGGTATTCGCTGGAGTTCAAGAGCTGAATAAACAAAGGCTCTTTGGAAATATTATGCATAGTTGAGAGAGGCATTGAACAATATTTCCAAAGATTCACAGGAGAAATGTGAAACTAGAAGCGAGGCCTCTGCACTCTGGTGGCAAGCTGGACACCCAAGAGAAGTAGAGATAGCTTTCATGGCACACTTTTGGGATACAATACTGCAGCGGTTCCAAGCCACGAGCCTGCAGTTGCAGAAACATGACATTGACATACACACAGCTACACAGCTTCTCCTTTCACTTCGTGACTTTGTGGCAGCACAGAGAGACAATTTTGCCTTTTTTGAAGGGTCAGCTTTAAATGTTACCAATTCAGTCTCCCAAGACTACAGACATGACCTCCAGCGCACAAAGAAGCGCAAATGTATGGCTGATGAAAGTGCAGAGCCAGGTGTTGAATTTAGTGGAAAAGAAAAGTTTCGGATTGAAACCTTCAATGTTCTAATTGACAAACTTGTGTCCTGTCTTAACCATCGGTTAACTGCAGACACACACTTGACCAATCTTTTTCATGTACTTTTCATGCCTGATAATATGTCCAACAGTGAGCTCACTTTAAGGGCCGAATCTCTTGCTGCAGCATATCCCACTGATCTGACCATGAGCTTGGCAGATGAACTTGCTCAGTACAAATCATTCATTTCAGAAGAACAAAAATGCCTAAATACAATGCTAAAGACCATGGTAAATTTGGATTTACAGTCCACTTTCCCAAATGTTTACATAGCACTCAGACTGTTTTTGACCCTGCCAATAACAAACTGTGAAGGGGAACGGTCATTCTCCAGACTGGCTCGAATTAAAAATGAGCTCAGGACGAAAATGTGCAAAATCGGTTGAATTCACTCACCCCTCTAGCAATAGAATCAGAGTTTGTTCGACAGCTCAACTTTGATGAGTTAGTGGACGATTTTGCAAGAAGGAAGAGCAGAAAGAAACCTTTGTAGAATCCTTAGGTACCGTAGGTTGGCGCGGGGGTGGGGGGGGGGGGGGGGGGAATCGGGGTGTTGGGGGGGGGCCCTTTGCAAACTCCTGGCCCTGGGGCCCAGACCCCCCTTACTCCGGCCCTGCTCCGCTGTAGACCGCAGATAAGCGTGCTGAGTATGGAAGCTGCCAACATATGTGAAGAAACGTCAATGCGCATGCACGCCGTAAAATATAGCCCCAAATCACCATGTACGGCGCCGTAGATATTGCCACTTCCTATTAAATATCATGCTATTTTAGAATTGGTCGCAAAAAGGATCCCAAGATACCCAGACCATTAGTCGCACATTTTTTACATTTTTAATCAAAAATATCAGTACTTGAACGGGGGAGGGAGCTTAAAGGCGCAGCCTTTTCTATGTACAAACAGTTCCCACCTGAGATATTAGAAAAAAGACGCGCATTACTTTCTATTATGAAATTCAACAAAGCGCAAAACAATAAAGTGCAACTATCAGTAAATAAACTGTACATCAACAACCAACTTTTTAGAGACTCCAAAATAACAACATGGCTCTAAAGCGGATGGAGGTTTTCATAAACTTATTTGGAGCTTTAGAATACCAGCAGTAAAACCCTTGTGAGAAGCCAGGGTCTACAGCTGGAAACTCCAGTGCTGGATCTCACCAAACTCTAAATCGAGAATACATTGACTTAAAGTGACAATGCGTGGACGGAAAGCAATATCTGAAAGACAATAGTGAGGACATGACTGCTGACAATGTTCGCATTATTATTACTTTTTTTTCTCTCTCTCTCTTCCTTCTCTCGGTGTCATTGCTGTTCTGTTGTGGTGGTTGTCATTTTTAGAATTCTCACGTTTTCACCGTTGTATTCCTTCAGATCTTTTTATTTCACTCACCATTATGTGTATAAGCAAACATGTATATGGCACTGTGTGTGCAGATGTATACATGGACAGGTATATTTGTATGTATGTAGATGTATATGCGTGTATGTATATATAAATGTATAGACATGAGTGTATGTGTATGTATAAGGTATCTGTATATCTATTTAGGTATGCAAATGTATATGTGTTTATAACTATTGGTGTATGTAGATATGTATGTATGTATGTATGTGTATGTTTGTATATATGTGTATGTAGGCATGCATCTGTGCGTGTGCGTGTGTATGTGTGTGGGCGTGCATGTGGTGTACATACATATAGACGTGAGGTATGTTTGTGTATCTATTTATATGTACATGCTTATGTGTGTATGCTGATAAATTTATCTATGGAGGTATATTACGACCTCACTGCATTATAACTGTTTGAACGGTATGGGACAGAAGATGTTAAGTCTGTGAAAACTGCGTTCTAAAAGAATGTTTATGTCATTGAAGAGCGTGCATCTGGATTATCAATGAAAACAATGCTTAACTTAGCAGCAGAACACAGGTTTGTGGGATGGTGTTGAGAGATGTTTCAGGTTGAATGAAGCGTTTGTTGAAATGTGGGAAGTGTAGGGAAGGAAGGCAGGGTGGGGGGGCAGAGGTATACTGCATATCACTGCACAGTAGGGAAGACACTGGGAAGGGGGAGGGAGGCGGAGGGACAGTGCATAATTTGGGTCAGACTCAACTGTTGTCATATTATGCTTTATATGATTACATTGCCCTGGTTGACCCTTTGATCAAAGAAGATGTTAAATGCAAATCTTTAAACCAAATATGGTTGTTGGAGGACTGAGGATAGCCAGCTATAACTGTAATGGTCTTGCAGACCATAAAAAACGACAAAGGATTTTCACCTGGCTCAAAGATAAAGGTTACGATATTCTTTGTTTGCAAGAGACGCATTCCATACCTGCAGATGAAGCAGTCAGGGAGCAAGAATGGGGTAGACCAATTTATTTTTTCCACAGTACCCAGATAACATGCCGGAGTTGGCCCAACGTTGGCTCAACGTCACACGCCAACAATGGGCCAACGTCATTTTGGCTGCTGGGGACACGTTGGGCCGACATTGTGATGCCAACGTATGTGTAAAGGTTGGCAATAAGTTGGCTCATTTCCCATTATTGACTAAACTAATTTTCTTTGCCCATGCACTTTATTTAACCAGGGAAGTCCTGTTGAGTTTCATGACCACAGCAAGTCAGGTTCTTGGTTTAAAGACTCATCTGCTTCAGGCATATTCCACCCAAGGGAAGAATCACAACAAGCCCACCAACTTGGATTGGTCTCCCATCCAGGCCCACACCTGCTTAGCTTCAGCCAATGGCAGGAGCAGATCAAATAGTGCCAAGGCTGCTGCCACACTTAGTTAGTGTCCGATATGGATGTAGTCTGCAAGTAAAGTTATAATATTTATTTACACAACAATTAATAATCAAGTCATTACAATCAAACAATTACACAACTTAATTACACTATCAAGAACAATAATAATGATGATAAAAATAATATTAATATTAATAATAGTAATCATAGCCAGCTAAATGGGGCCAACCTCAGACGACCAACAACCCCTCCTTCGAATAGCCGAACACCCGCTTGTTCTCCAACATGGGACCTCCCACTAAAAAGCTCACTTTTATTTCGGACTGACATATACAGTATGGGGATTTCAGTGCCCATTGTTTTTTTTTTGTATGTTGTATATTGCTTGTTTTGTATTCATGTGTGTTTTGTCTCACTTTTCCAGTTGTTCTTTTGTTATATGTACATGTAGGTGTCCTTGAGTGTCATGAAAGGCGCCTTTAAATAACTTGGTTGTTTGCCTTACGTTGGTTCGATGTTGGCCCAATGTTGGAATTCCAACTCTTGGGCCAACGTCTGCTATGTTATCTGGGTACAAAAAGCTCAAAAGGTGTAATGACACTCTTCCAAAACAACATGGACATTAAAATAACACTTTCTCTCACTGATCCACATGGAAGATGGACCATTTTAACTGTATTAATTGATGGCAAGTATTTTACCATTATTAACATATATGGTCCAAATAATGATGACGCTAACTTCTTTGAGATTATGCTTAATAATTTATCAGGTTTACAAGAGACAAGCGACGTCTTTATCATGGTAGGAAACTACAATCCCGTATTAAACCCTGCTTTAGATCGGAAAGGTAATCATTGTACAAATTATCACCGCATGCTTTTCAAGGAATTTCAGGTATTATGGATGTAATGGACCTTGTAGATATCTGGAGACTCAGAAATTCAGATTTACGCAGGTATAAATGGAGGACACAGAAATAAAATTACAAGCTTGTTGAGGAAGCATAAAAAGGAGTATTACGAAAAGCTTTTAACAGGAAATAAACATTACACCAAAAATCTTTGGAATATAGTAAAGACCGTTTCTGAGAGGTCTCCGAAGAAGGAGTACCCTGCCTTCTTTAATGTTCATGGTAAACAGGTAGAGAACATGGATCTAGTCGTGGAACATTTTAATAATTACTTGGTGAATGTTGGGCCAGAACTAGCAAAGGGCATCGAACCCTCACACCTAAGATGGGACTACCTTGATAAGGATGAGGAAGTACAAGACACATTGACATTAACTCCTGTTACTGAATCCGAAAGTAGATCAATTCTGAATAACTGTACAGCTAAGACATCTGTTGACGTAAACCATTTAGATATGAAATTACTGAAAACACTAACCAACGCAATTGTAACTCCACTAACGCACATATGTAATCTATCCTTCTCTTGCGGAGTGTTTCCAGATAAAATGAAGATGGCAAAGTTTATCCCTCTCTACAAAATCGGGGATAAATATGATTTCTCAAACTATCGACCTGTCTCGATTTTACCTCAATGTTCAAAAATCTTAGAAAAACTCTTCAATGATAGATTGGACAATTATATAGATAAACACAAATTTCTATGTGATAGTCAGTATGGGTTCAGGAAAAAGCATTCGACAGCACTAGCCCTAACAGAACTTATTGAGATGATCAAAGATTCACTAGAATCAAAACTATATTCTATAGGTATATTTATTGACCTGAAGAAGGCTTTTGACACTATAAATCACGATATATTGATTGAAAAACGTATAAATATGGAATAAGAGGGACCGCATTAAAATGGATTAAAAATTATTTAACAAATAGAACGCAATTTGTACAGATGGGCAATAATAAATCAAAATGCCTGGACATTACCTGCGGAATTCCTCAGGGCTCTGTCATAGGTCCTAAGCTCTTCATAATCTACATAAATGACATTGTTAAGGTATCAGATATTCTAAGATTAATTTTATTTGCTGACGACACGACTATTTTCTGCTCTGGTGCTGATCTCAACCAATTAGTCAAATTGGCTAATAATGAAATGTCTAAACTTCACAAGTGGTTTAATGTAAATAAACTATCGTTAAATCTTACAAAGACCAAATTCATGGTATTTGGGAAAAAAGGTCTAAAGGACGACATAGACTTAAAAGTTAATGGTATCAGCATTGAAAGAGTAAACGAATATAAAGTTTTGGGTGTTATGATAGATAATCTCTTAAGCTGGAAACCGCATGTAAATTTAGTTCAAAGAAAGTTAGCTAAAAGTATATGTATTCTTTGGAAACTGCAGAAATTATTAAACCTTAAGTCTCTTAAAATAATATATTCAGCCCTCATAGCACCCCATCTACATTACTGCGCTGAAGTGTGGGGTCACACTTACAAAAACACAATAGAACCTTTATTTAAACTTCAAAAAAAGGCCCTTAGAATTATTTACTGCGTACCGTATGGAACTCATACAAATGATTTGTTTATTAAGGCAAAGCTTCTTAAATTAGAGGATATAGTAAAATTCAACTCCTTGCAACTGGTCTACTTGGGATATAAAAATTGTTTGCCCAAAAATGTACAAAACCTATTTCTTCAGCGTGACTGCATGCAGCACACCAGAAGTAGGATGTTATTACAATCAAGCAAGGTCAGAACAACTCGTAGGGAGCATTCGCTATCTGTGGCTGGAGTCAGGGCATGGAATGTACTTGATGATAATATAAGGATGGCTGGAGAGCTGAAGGTCTTCAAATATTCATTGAAATGTGCATATCTGAGTAACTATAAACATGTTTGATCTTGCTCATTTGTATCCTGTCACTGGACGCTTAAGAGATCCAAGGATAGATCCGGTATCTGCTTCCACTCATCTACGCCAAATCAGCTGGAACAAATCAAATGATCAAGAATGGGGTTTCGGGACAATGTCGCTTTGGATCAAGAGTGACATTTGAATCTAAGTTATATGATCACTCACTTAATTTGCAATTATAATTCTTATGATATTCATAAACTTCATGATCTTATTTTCTGACGTTAAAACGTAGCGTACATGGACATTAACTCTGCTGTGATTTATAATCCTTATGATATTTTAATCATAACCAAAATGTTTTTTTTTCTGGAAGCTGGGGGCGGGACTCTGATAAGCGATTTCGCTTCCCCCGCGACCCTTTCGGTCATGATACATGCTGTGTGTTGAAATTGTCATGAAATGATTTTCAATCATGCCGAACTAAATAAAAAAAAATAAATAAAAAAATAAATAAAAAAAGGAGACAGAATCAAGCTAGTCGTATTCACTTTCAGGAAAAAATCAAATGACAAATACCTCCATGTTCAGCAGACTGGTGTAATGAACGTACCGAGGGATCTACCGACGTGCGTGAGCTGCATATATTTGGAGAAACGAAAACCTCGGCATTCGATGTCTTTAAACGCGGTATAAATTCTACAGCAAAAAGCTATAATGAGCAAAATGCAAACAGAGTAGAAGTATAACCTGTTTTCTTCATTGATGCCCTCCTCCAGAGACAGATGTATCGGGTAGAAGGAACCCTCCAGCACTGTTTCATTCGGAATAATTCCCATTGACCGCGTCATACAACATTTATCTCGTAAATGAAACTGAACACTTCAGGCCGGTTTCGGGTGACTTTGTTTCCTTGATATTGCATCATTTTCAGCCGCGCAACCGTGGCCAACATTCGAAGAACACAACCGACCTTACCTTTACACTTAGCTTTGTATCCTATTCTTATTGTCCGATCAATGTTTTTCAGTTATTGAGGAAAGTTTAAACACTTGGGAATTGGATAAGAAACGAATCTATCAATACATTGTTACTGGGGAAGCTTCACAAGGGCGTGAACTATAACTGTAGAGTTACGCAGATGAATCTGAGTATACAATTGAGTGACTGGCAATTGACACCAGTACTTGGGTGGATAGAAGGGAGCGCTGAATTTGTCAATGGAGGAATATACGCATTAATCCATGGGAGGGAACTACGCATATTTTGTGTGTGATGACTGTAATTGACAGTAGAATGTGAGAGAATCAATACTATGTTGGATTTTTTGCTTCACAAAACATATTTTTTAACCACAAATTGGAATACTGTTGGCTCACTGTAGCTAAAATGGTTGCTACAGAGTTTTTTTCTGTCGCAAGTGATAATTTTTTAAAACTACTGGATCGATACTATGGGCAAGGATATTGACCAGTTTGCACATCAGGCTTAGCTGAGAAGTTTAATTCATGCTACTCCTGAAAAACAGGGATTGGAGGGAACTTCTCCATACTCTAAATCGCGTTTCAGCTCTGCCTGTTTGTGAATATTCAATAGCTGATCCGGGGGTGCCATCTCGTGGTCGAGTACTGTAACTAAGAGCTTAAATGTGCATATCTATAGACGCGAGCATCTACATCTGCAGAAAGGGGTTAATGCAGGGAGTGTCTGAGTGACAAGGATTTATACTAATTTTTATAGATTTTTGAAAATGCAAAACACAGCAAAATCCAACACAATTAAGCATTACTTGTTTGATTGTCAACTGTAACTGACTACAGTAGGTAAATGCAAGGATGACACATTATCAGGCAATCATTTTCAACTTCTGATGCAAACACTGCATTCAGAAGAAAAGGTACATTTTCTCAAATAAGGTCCTAAACTTTTGTAGGTGGAGCAGTTGCTTGCCTACCAAGCAATGACTGACAGTATAAGATATTTCTAAAAGCCTCAGCTCTATTATAGGCTGACATCAAGGTATAATTGTGGTCATCATATACCTACTCACCATAGCCAGTAATGTTCCTGATGCTCTGACATGCGTAAGGGGTCGTACTGAAATCATGCTGCTACTTTTGATCGCTGTCCCACTTTTAGTCCTGGTGGTGCAGAATAGAGAAAATCATTAAGGGTTTTTTTTTTTTTTTTTTTTTGTTAAACACACGACTGAAATCAGTTCAGCAAAATTATTTAACAAACTAAATTTGATCCGGGGTGCTTTTCCCACTGCCTACTTGGTGTTAGGTCATTCCTAAGACATATGTTAAGATGTGAGGTTGCCTGAACTTTTCTGGGTTCTTCCAAGGGCATCGTTAGTTATGGCATATATTCTGTGAGAGAAACTTTTGAGGTTGGTCTACAACACCTTAGTATTCACAGTACACGAACATATTAAAGCGTGAAAATGTCGTCAGTGTCAGGACAAATACATTGGCTGTGATGCAAGACCCGAGATTGATTAGTAGAATCAGGTGTGTGACTGCATGATTAAGCCTGCCCCAGATGGTGCAACTTTGCCTGAGGCAAGTGACACGCGTGTATACTACATCAGGCAATGTTGCACCGTGTGGGGATGGTTTTTGCTGCGTAACTTCCGTGCATGACTGTTCAGCAATGTATCTAGCATGCAAAATATTTTAGCGTCTTGCGAGGAAGTTACTCACCGTGTGGGGGCTACTTGCTGCAATGTTACACATGCTCGACCAATCACAACGTGCAGACCCACCATATGATGTGCAGACGAGTCACATGATACAGAAAAATGGCTTTTTCCAATGAACTGACAATGAGCATGGGCGCCCCCATTTTTCTGTATAATGTGACTCGTCTGCACATCATATGGTGTGCAAAGTTGCACCATCTGGGGCAGGCTTTAGAATGAAAGCCTATACCCATATCAGCTCATGTTGGAAAAGAATGACTATCCCTGCTCTCGACCAGTGGTCTTCAGCGTCGTCCCTGGAGACCCCCTGTGTTTGCTGGTTTTTGTTCCAACTACAATTGTAATCACAGGATTTTAACAAGCTGTTAATGTTTTAATTAGGTGTTTTTTGTGTTTAGAGTTGTTAATTAATCTCTTTAGCCAAAAGTTTCAAAGAAACGTCCATACGTGTTCTGAAGAATAAAATACCCTCGAGCAGGGGTGTCAAACTGACCTGCAAAAGGGCCAAGATGCTGCAGGTTTTCACTCCAACGATGCAGAAGCACATCTGATACAACTAATCAGATGCGCAGGCCTAGACCAGTTGATTAAATCAGTGCTTTCAGGTGAGCTTCTGCTTGGTACAATTGAAAACCTGCAGCCTCTTGGCCCTTTTACGGGTCAGTTTGACAGCCCTGCCCTAGAGGATAGTGTGTTTTGAAATAAACTGCAAGAAATTTTGAGTAATATAACATTTCAAGCAGGTCAAATTAGACAGAGGAAATCCGTAAACCCCGAAATTAGGCTGCTGGGCACAACTGTTTCAAATTCTTTAAAAAAAAACTTCA
The DNA here is from genome assembly GCA_029721435.1 of Gymnothorax reevesii. NCBI lineage: Eukaryota > Metazoa > Chordata > Actinopteri > Anguilliformes > Muraenidae > Gymnothorax > Gymnothorax reevesii. The sequence continues at coordinate 45,873,080 of CM056592.1, forward strand.
GGTTAACTTAATTACATTAACATAACACAAAACTGGTTTGACTCTTTACCATTTGCTTGTCGAATAACTTTGTCATGATGTGCCAAATAATTTTCATCAATAAGGAGCCTACCACTTCTTTAATTGTATCTCCCCAACAATAGTATCGGGAGATACTATGGTTTAGTTTCGGGGCCGCCGCGCCAGCAGAAATGTGCTGTTCCGGGCTCTGGAAGCCACAATTATAACAGGATTTTTTTCTAATTTGACAAAAGGCGAAGATATTTATTTTACAATGCTCAAGACCGATTTTTGGCAATTTCAGACGTCCAATATGGCTGTCCAAAATTTGGGGATCTAGTTTGATTGGCTACATTGTTTTCTCTCATTTTATCCCGTTTTTTCAACGCAATGTAGGTATGTTTTTTTTTTTTTTAATTCTTGATGGCACACATGAATATTTCTGTTAACGTGGGTTGAGAGCAAATAACTGCCCTTAACATTAAATGCATTAAATTAAGACTAATTAACAGTCTGTTAAAATCCTGCTATTAGAATTGGGGTTGGAACAAAAACCAGCAAACACAGGGGGTCCCCAGGAACAACGCTGAAGACCACTGCTCTACACCAAAGTTAAGAAAGTAAGTCTCACAGCAGGTACAGACAAGGACATTCTTGGAAACACAATCTAAGTGTTGAGGAAGCTTTCCAGCTGAAGGTCTACTCTAGCTAAACATTGGATTGACCAAGCTTTTGGACAGCTCAAGGACAGTGGTTCTTAATGTCGGTCCTGGGGCATCCCTGTGTATGCTGGCTTTTGTTCCAGCCACAGTTGCACTGCAAAATTTAAATAAGATGTTGATATGACCTAAGTAGGTGTGTTTCATGTTTAAAGCTGTTATTTACCATCTAAAGCCACATTTTGACAGAAAAGCCCATGATTGCCAAAAAGAATAAAAGACCCTTGAACACATTATCTATTTTACCACATTGCAAGAAATTTCAGGGGACAACATTTTTAAACAGACCAAATTCGACACTTAAGAAATCAGTCACCTCCAGATGAAGTTGCTGAAGACAGGTGTTTTGCATTCTTTCTACATAATATGCTTGAACGTAATAACGTTAACACGGCACAAAGCAAGTTTGATTCCATCATTTGCTTGCCTAATAAGTTGTTAGTTTCCATGACCATGTGTCCACAGCCTCACAAATTAGGAACCCACTGATCACTTTGGGCTCATTTTTTCCCTTTTTACGCAGCTGTTTTGAAGATATTATAATATGGATATTGATTTAGTTTCTCTTGGTGTGTAAGGATTTGTTCAAATGTGGCTTCATAGGATAAATAACTGCTCAAAACATAAATGCACCTGATTAAGACAAACTGACAGCTTGTTAAAATCCAGTTATTGCAATTGTGGTTGGAACAAAAACCAGCATACACAGGGGTGCCCCAGGACCAAGATTGAGAACCACTGCCCTAGGAAACCCACTTTTGGTCAATGACTTACTCCTCCAGACATGTTAAAACCAAATGGATTTAATAAGTCTGTTGAACTGTTCTTAAAAATCAACCTCACCGGCCTGAGACAGCTTTCGTAATCCACGTTAAACTTACGGTCTAACATTAACTTCACCAAAGATTTGCGACCTGACTTCAGCTATGATATCATGGGCATTAGCTAGCTTCGTTAAAATTTAAAACAAACAGTTCTTCAGCATAACTGTGCACTGATTGCAATGATCACATAAGTTGTGTTCTTGCTTATTTAGATGTGTATTCAGCATAGTAATGATGCAACAAACAGCTAGTTTCAGATGTCTCAGTTCATTTTATTTTAAAAATAATACTCACCTCCGCTGGATCCTTAGCTTCGTGTCCCCTGGTCCGGAAAAGTTTGTTGAAATAATAACGTTACTGACAGACTAACCAGTCTTCCAACTGCGCTGAAATTGTTTGGTAAAGATCAAGAGTGGCCATCTCGAAATTACAATTTTACAGGGGCGTCACACCCGTGGGGGTTGCGGGTGTTGAGACACCTGCACTTTCACAGAAACAAAAAATCATCCCCCTCACCTTTTACAGAGGGATTCATTGTCAAAAATGTGGCCTATTGGTCAAGTTTGACTGAATGAATGGAGATCAAGCCAATCACAACCTGCCATTTGACGAGCCCACTGTAAACAGAGAAGAGCATGGTACAGCAGTGCATACAAAAGCAGAGCCTGAGCTGGCATTATTTTGAAAACGAGCACAAAGGTATGTCACAGATTGTAACGAAACAAATGATAATAAGATATCGTTTGTGTCCACGCTCTGTTGTTATATGTGTCAAGGGTATATTTTTAATTCAACATTTAATGTAAAATGATGTAAAAACTAGTTAGTAAGCTTCCCTAATCTTTGAAGGACTATCACAGTGGTAGCTTACTCTATGCATGCTGATGTAACTATAACCGATTCAAACTAGATGAGAAATGGTTTAATCCAATGACCATGATGACCCATCTATGGTTAGCCTCTAGGTTTGAGGACTCCCTTATTGATTCCTTACATTACACCATAATGTACCCAGAACGACATCAAACATCTAGCGCTAGCTTGATGCTAACGTGTATGGGAAATTGCGTTGATATGCTAGCAGTTACCATACACCGATATAACCGGTTTTAAGACAAATTTTCAACTTTCATCACAGAAACACGTAGTATTAGTCTAATACTTTCACTGTGATTGACATATATATCTAATTTTGACTTTATTAAGCATCATTGTTTCTTTTTATGCTACATAGGAGGATGTCCAAAGCTGCAAAGCAGAGGAGGATTGACTCCTTTTTTAAGGCCAGTTGTCATGTAAGTTAATATAGTGGGTTAGATACAGTTTTAAAAAGAGGTTGTCTAAGTGAAATGGGCTTGGCAGGTATTCTCTTTGAAAGGAAAAAGAGTTGATATATAGTCTATGGTTGTAATAATTAAAGTTTCTACCTGTAAATACATTGTAATAATTTTTCACTTTGCACTGTATGTGTCTTTATATGTAATTAAAGCCAGTTTTGTTGTGTTAAAATAAGTATTGTGTAAAACATAAAGTCATCTCAGTGTTATAACTGCTGTGTTCTGCTTGTTTTGTTCTAATAATGTATGCTGTCATAAATACAATACTGCAACTTATTTGTATTCTAGAAGCAGATCGGAACTACTGCTGGAGTTATTTGCAGTTTACAGTTATTTTGAATTTATATTTTATAGGATGATTGTGAGGCAGGGTCCAGGAGTGCAGAGGAGCAGGGAAAGGAAGATCAGGGAGAGAATTTGAGAGAAGTCATGAGTTCAGGGGAAGGAAAGTGCAAGGAAGACCATGATGGGGACACAATGCTTCAGGTCACCGAAGTGTTAGATACTTCTGCAAAGGCAGTCCCAAACCAAACATTCTTGGCAACTAAACCAAATCAGCCAGATCCTAAAACCAAAATTAAACGGTTTGCTGGAAAACACATCCTTTCATTCCAAAAAAACTGGTACAACAGATTCCCTTGGCTTCATTTCAATCCTGGTGTGGAAGGTGTGCTCTGCTTTTTCTGCTGCAAAGCATTCCACACAGATACCTCACCACTGGCAAAGAATGCAGAACCTGCATTTATTTTAGCTGGTTATAAAAACTGGAAAAAGGCCATTGAGCGATTTGTGTTACATGAAAAGTCTGAAAGTCACAAAACAGCAATGACAACCCATCTGTATGAAGACAGATCAGTACAGTGTCAGTTGGCCAATGTCAATATAACTCAGCAGGAAGGAAGCAAGGGCCTGTCTCCTTAAAATAATTGGTGCTGTGCAATATTTGGCAAGATAGGGTTTAGCTCTCAGGGCCCATGATTCAAGAGAGGGAAATTTAGATCAGTTACTAAAGTACAAAGCAGAAGAAGACTCATGCCTCACCAGGTGGCTAGGGAGCAAAAAGGATGCTTACACATCAGGAGTCATTCAAAATGAGTTCCTTAGCTTGAGGAGCAACTCCATTGTGAGGGACATAGCTCACAAGATTCGATCCCTTCCACATTTGCAGTTTTCCATAATGATGGACGGCACCAGAGATCAGTCTGGAAAAGAGCAGGAGGCATTATGCCTAAGATATGCTGACCATGATTTGGTCATACATGAAGAATTCATAGGTCTGTATGAAGTTACACTGACTACTGGTGATAGTCTTGCAGGAGTGGTAAAGGATGTTTAGCTAAGACTAAATCTGTCCATTAAAGGTCTACGTGGCCAGGCTTATGATGGAGCTGCAAACATGGCAGGTAAATATTCAGGGGCACAGGCCATCATTCAAAGAGAGCAACCGCTTGCTCCATATGTGCACTGTGGTGCTCACTGTGTGAACCTCATCACTCAGCAAGCCTGTACTTCCTCAGCTGTTATTCGTAACTCCATGGAATGGGTGCATGAGTTGGGAATTTTGTTTGGACAGTCAGGCAAACTAAAAGACATCTGTAAGGGCATTGTGAAAACTGGGCATGGGCCTCAACAGGCCATTAGACCTCTTTGTCCCACAAGGTGGACAGTTCGCACAAGGGCTATCCGGGCCGTGCTGAACCAATATGAGCATGTATTGTCTGCTTTGAGTGAGATGGCTACAGCTCACTCAGATACAGCAAGCAGGGCACAGGGCCTGTATGATAAACTGCAGCAGGGAAATGTGGTTCTTGGTCTTTGGCTGGCTGTTGAGATAACAGAGGAGTTAGAGACTCTCAATGTTTCCCTCCAGCGCAGAACACAGACAATAGATGGCATGCTGTCTGCTGTTGCCTGTGTGAAAGAGTTCTTAAGGAAGAAAAGAAATCCTGATGCATTCCAAGTTGTGTACAACAAGGCCTCTCACATGTGTGAAAGCCTTGGTCTGACTCCAGTTGCAGCTCCTCGTTTCCATAAGCCACCTAAACATCTTACTGGCTCTGCCCCTGCACATGCCCATGCATCTTTTTCTGAGTACTACAGAACTGAGTTCTATAAAGCACTTGATGTTGTTGATGCACAGATCAGGGAGCGGTTTCAGCAGGATGGAATGAGATCTATAAGAAATCTGGAGCAAGTCCTCTTAACTGGAGATGTAGATGATAATGTGCAAAAGTACCCAGAGCTGAATCCAACAAGCCTTAAGGTACAGCTAGCACTGTTCAGGGCAAAGTATTCTTTCCAGTCCAGCAATGAAGTTGTTGGTATTCTACAGGGGATGTGTCCTGAGGTCCGTGGCCTATTTGAACAAGTTGAAACCGTTGTTAGGTTGCTCATTGTTGTTCCAGTGTCATCTGCTGAGGCAGAGAGAGGGTTCAGTGGGCTCCGGAGTACTATGACACAAGAACGTCTGAACAGTGTGGCTGTTTGTCACATTCATAAAGAAAAGCTTGACATGTTGGACAGGAAGGCAATTGCCAAATAATTTGTGTCCCGCAAAGACAGTAGAAGAAGCACTTTTGGAAGCTTTAATTAGATGTAAGCTGTTATAGGTAGTTCTTGCTTTTGCCTATTGTAAATGTTTTTTTTCTTTCACCAACACAGCTGGTCACTGTCCCCTGACTCTTGGATTCTGCAACTCTGTATGTTTCTACTTCTCTCACCAAATTAATTAATTTTTTGTTTGTTTGTTTTTTACATTTGTGAAATAAATGTACTGTTGTGATGCAAAAGCTGCTGTGTTCTTTAAAGTATCACCCACAAATATCATTAGGTATGAGTCATGGGCATGGTTAGTGCTATATTATATTTTTAAAAAGTCTTAAATCATACAATAATTTAACAATAATGGTATGAGAAAAGTATAAAAGGATGTTAGCGTGGAGTGTGTGGTACATCAATGTACATTTTGACACTTAATGCTATCTTACTTGCATCTTACTGTAATGAAAAGCAAAAATACATTCAATTTCAATTAGAGTATCGTAAAAACAAAAATTTCACTCGAAGGTTGCCCTGCCCTTAGAACACCCTCACATTTAAAATCGCTGCTACGCTCCTGGAATTTTATGTCGTTTTATGCGTCAACTCTTAAGTAAAAGCCCTTGCAGTATGATGCAAAGAAAGTGTATTTATCCTCCTCTGCTATTTCTCGGTGTTAAAACCTTACGCCATATAAATAAAAGGTCAAGACCAAAAAGGATGGATCGGCATTTTCTTTTTTACTTTGTATTTTTTAAAATGGAGTGGAAACACACCCGCAGAAGTACACAGACCTCCGTGAACTCGTGCTACCTTTTCCCTCAGATTACTTGGTTTTCTTTTACCAGTGGACCCAAGAGCCACAGTAACATGTTAGCGGCAGTGATTAATAAAACCCTGGCAGGTCAACTTTACTGGAAGGGAATGAATGGAAAGCGGTCCCTCGTCCTTCACTGAAAATCACTCATACGTGAGAAGAATAACCATAATTTTTTCTTGTGATAAGAACTATTGCAGATATGTCATTTGCGCTCTGTCTCTGTTTTCTGTGACATGCAGGCGCTGTGAAAAAAAATGCCCACGGCAAAACAGCCCCCGACAAGGAAATCTAGAAAATTGCGGAGGCTGAATTTAGCTGGTGATCGGGACGAAGGGAGAACGCAACGGGAACAGGCAAAACTGTCGAACCTACCCATCTGTTGAATTATCTTTCTTTTGAATCATTTTGTAATTTTAATTAATGCATTTTAAAAATAAACATGATGAATTGATCAGCCTATGTATTCCTTTTTGAAAGCACCGTGGTTACTGTTCAAGTGATTTTTTTTGCCTATTAAAATCCCTTGTATTATTGCTGCGTTACCCATGGAACACAATATGAGTGCTGTCATAAGCACCAGTCGGCTCTGAGATGGCTTGCGACTTTGGCCCACATGGTCTGGGCCGAGTCTGGCCCGATGTTCAAAAAGACGCTGGGCCGACTCCGCTCGCCAGCTCTGGCCCGATTCCAAAGAGAATCGTCAAACGACTTCGGCTCAGCATCGCGCCAACACCAATTGCTGTCTTTTGAACAGTGATTTGCAAATCTCATAAACCCGTATTTTATTCATAATAGAGCATAGTCAACATATCAGATGTTGTAAGTAAAGATAGGCAGAGGTTCACCAGTCTGCCAAAAAACTAAACTTATGCAAACGCGTCCAGATGAATGATTGTCCTCCTACCTAATCGGGGAGAACAAGCAGCACCTGTTAAGTGCGGAGCGCTCTCAGAGTGAACATTTTGTTAATCATGAAAATGACTGAGAACAGGTCAGGACTAATTTTCTTTAAAATAGATGTTGCGTCCACCCCAATTCTCGGTTTTACGGAATTTACCCCATGACTTCATCGCTGTTAGATCGCATGAGAAAACCGTGTCTTCAGTTGCCTGTTACGATAATTGGAAAACGCGTCAATAAATAAAAATAATTGAGAACTAGCCAGGACTATCCTAATTGTCATAAAGGGACGTGTCCTAATTGTCATAAAGGGACAAGCAAAATAAACCATGCGGAACCTTACACAGTAGGCCTATGTTTTAGTAAGCTTATTCTATATCTATCAATAAGGAAAATGCTATAAAGATCTGCTCAATATCTTATCTCTTAAGGACAATGTCACTAAAAACTGAATGGCTCTTTCGTAAACTGAATTCACTGAATTAAAAGCGGATACACTTGGCACTGATTCAATACAGCTCAGTTCGTGTCATCTCTATTTATCACTCATCGTCACCCTAATATTCCCTTTAAGCTCATTGTAGCCTATTAAAGAATAAATGACCTGGTCGGCACGAGGCAGAAATTTTATCTATAATGTCCAACCATTAACTGACATCACATTCACAACTATGGAACCTGTCACGATACGACGCATTTCCCCAGAGTTTAGGACGAAGATTAACCCCTTGGCGAGAGACAACCTCACACCTCTGCGGGTCCGAAAACGCTTAATTTCGGAGAATAACGTGATCATAAGCTCACAGGCTATTAAGTTGTTTATTGCCATATTGTTTATTTATATTGCAGCTGGCTTTTCAAAACCAATAAATCAATTGCGGCACACTTCGCTGAAGGTCAACCCACAAATTCTCAGAATCACAGTTTCTGCAATAAAAAGAAATATTTAAAATACCTAAAAAATTCCTTCAAGAATACAATTTCTTACATTTCGCTGTCGAATTTATCATAATATTTTTTTTCTTGTTCATGCTAGGCTTTTAAAACAGTGGATCAGCCAAGCACTTTCCAGAGGTCGCATAAGCTCTCACTTCCACTTTCACTCAAGAGAAAATAAAAAGATTTTAAAATACCTAACGGCAAACATAAACGTAATTCTTACAGTCAAAATGCCCTCTATTCTATAACGAACACGCGGTACTAGGCCTACATTCAGTTCCGCGGAGCCACATGTGGTTATTCCTGGCGGTAAATTGTCCTGTGATACGGTGTAGCCTGTATCAGCCACATATATTTTATCAATCAGACATATTATGAGGACCAATAACTGAGGTTATTATGTTTGAAATGTAGGCCTATTGATTATTGCACGTTATATTTATATTGTATGAATAGGAAGCCTGGCCAGGCTTTGCAGAAAATCTCTTTTTCATTGGCGTATATCATGGATTTCATAGCCATTCTTAGCCTAAACAGACGATAGGGTAAAGCACTGTCACTCACCTTCTCACTCTCTCACGCACTCACCTTCTGTCTGTCTGTCCTTTGGCTGTGCTGAGTGGAATCACGTTCTTTTTTAAAATTGAGACGCGGAAAACTGGAAGGAGCGTCGATGAGCCTGGAGGAAGAAATTGTGACTGCAAAACATTTCTGATATCCTCTTGATCGCCGGAATAAAATAAAGAATCAACTCTGCTGCGGTGTCCGAAATTCTCAATAGATTTACTCTGCTCATCACGCCCGAGGGTGATTATACGCGGACTTTTAATTAACCTTTCAAGGTGAGATGGGCTCTATTTTTATTGCGCTTTCGCTGTGGAGTTTGTCAAGAAGGACTGCCTTGCTGCCTGGCGTGGATTACCGTGCAGGATTATTTATTTATTTTTTTTTATTATTTGCTACTTTGCCACGTCGGAGTTGTCGGGAGGATTTTCTTTTTCTCTCTCTCTCTCTCTCCTCGGTGAACTGGAGCACAAAGCTGCGTGTCGTGTTTATTGTTGCTTGCTATTTGACTGAGAATATACGCAGACTCTACAGCCTATGGTCTCTTTATCTTGTTCACTCTATCTTCCCTCTCTCCTCACTTATGCACCTGGGGGAAAATAAATCCACATTTTAGAAATATTTTCTGTGTTGCGTGGTTTAAGCGACCCTCGACTTTTTCTCTGTTAACAACTCCAAACGAGTCGTTACAACGGCTCATTGGCGAAATGTTCGAGATAACCGGGCGTGAACTAACGCCGTCTCTTTGGTTTTAACGGTGACTGTACTGTCAGCTTTTTTATACCTTTCACGTCCAGAATTTTTTCTGCTGCCTACACTATTACCTTGATTCTGTCACTTTTCTTTTTCAGCTGTGCTGCTACATTTATTATATGGCAGATAAAGGCCACAAAGCTTGCATTTTCCACCACCATTGTGTTTTCGTTCACTTTACATTTGTGTGTACAAACACTGTGCACCAGTGCAGGGCCTCTCTGGGGCAGGACCTGGTTTTCCAAGTGGTTATAGTTTTGCTCTGTGTTTCTTTGGGTCTTTCCACTGCCCTGCAAGCTACTCACACCCTCCAGCCTTACCTTCTTCAATGCTTCTGCATAGGATATCTTTTCCATCATTTTAATTTTCTGGGTTTCTCTGGCTTCCCTCTGAACTACACAACCTCCATATGCAGCACTATGCTCTCCCCCGCAGCTGCAACATTTCACTTTAGCATCTTTTTCACACTTTCCTGACTCATGTGGCCCTCCACATCTCGCGCACCTCAGTTTTCCTGTGCACTGCTGTGCTGTGTGCCCCATTCTTTGGCAAACATAACACCCAAGTGGTTTAGGAATATATTCTCTCACAGAATAGCTCATGTAACCTATCTGCACTGACTTGGGCATAGCTTTCTCAAATTGTAATATCACTGCCATTGTTTCTTGCCTCGTACCTTCTCTTTTGCTCTTAATTCTGTCAGCTTCAACTACTTTGCCTCCTTTAATTTCCTTTTTAACATCCTCCATTGTCATATTTAATGGTACCCCTGAGGTTACTCCTCTCAACTTTGCGAGCGTTCCAGGGATGTATGTCTTCATCCTTTCTCCTTCTGCTGTGGCTTTCATCAACATATTGAGGTTCCCCCATCCTCAAGAAATTGGAGAGAGACAGATTCTGAAAAAGAAAAATTAGGCTTTATTTTGTCATGTTGATAAAAGTAAAGCCGAGTTCCTCCTGTGCCAGAAGAACTCCACTCTCCCTGCTCTTACAATGGGTCGGGTCTTATACCTCTCATTCTCGCACTACCATGGGACCGGAAACCTGAGGTCCCAGTTAGGTAATCCTTCAGGAATTTGACGCATGCGCATCACAGTGGACAGCCACGCAAAACAAGAGATATACAGAGACATGCAGAGCCAGAATACAGCCAGATGAAAAAGAAAAAGATACCAGTGGATGAATTCGATGCATATCAAATTATTACAAATAATTCAATTGAGTATGTTTTTCAGTAACAAATATTGATCAAAGCTACAGAAATCAAATACATCTTCTGATTATGTTTTTAAAATCAACTAAACAGAAGCTGCTTACTAATCAAAGCTACAGGAGCTGCTGCTTATGTGTGTGAGAGCTGCTCATGCATGAGTGAACTGAATTGCTTGTATTTGTGTGCCTATCTGTGTGTGAACTGCTCGCATGTTTATTTTTCTGTGTGTCTGTACTGCAGCATATGAACCACTGGTATGTTTGTGTGTGTGTGTTATCTGTGTGTCTTTTTGCTGCCTACATAATACGTACTACGGCGGCCATTACTGACTGCCACGCACAAGCAGGAGTGACTTCAGTGGTGTAAGGCTCATGAACACTGGAACAACAGCGGCCATAACTGACTGCCAGGTACAAGCAGGAGTAACTTCAGTGGTGTAAGGCTTATGAACACTGGAACTAAGGCGGCCATTACTGACTGCCAGGCACAAGCAGGAGTAACTTCAGTGGTGTAAGGCTTATGAACACTGGAACTACTGCAGCCATGACTGACTGCCAGGCACAAGCAAGAGTGACTTCAGTGGTGTAAGGCTCATGAACACTGGAACTACTGCAGCCATTACTGACTGCCAGGCACAAGCAGGAGTAACTTCAGTGGTGTAAGGCTCATGAACACTGGAACTACTGCAGCCATTACTGACTGCCAGGCACAAGCAAGAGTGACTTCAGTGGTGGAAGGCTCATGAACACTGGAACTACTGCAGCCATTACTGACTGCCAGGCACAAGCAAGAGTGACTTCAGTGGTGTAAGGCTCATGAACACTGGAACTACTGCAGCCATTACTGACTGCCAGGCACAAGCAGGAGTAACTTCAGTGGTGTAAGGCTTATGAACACTGGAACTACTGCAGCCATTACTGACTGCCAGGCACAAGCAGGAGTAACTTCAGTGCTGTAAAGCTTATGAACACTGGAACTACTGCAGCCATTACTGACTGCCAGGCACAAGCAGGAGTGACTTCAATGGTGTAAGGCTTATAAACACTGAAACTACGGCGGCCATTACTGACTGCCAAGTACAAGCAGGAGTAACTTCAGTGGTGTAAAGCTTATGAACACTGGAACTGCTGCAGCCATTACTGACTGCCAGGCACAAGCAGGAGCGACTTCAGTGGTGTAAAGCTCATGAACACTGGAAATACTGCGGCCATTACTGACTGCCAGGCACAAGCAGGAATGACTTCAGTGGTGTAAGGCTTATGAACACTGGAACTACGGCGGCCATTACTGACTGCCAGGTACAAGCAGGAGTAACTTCAGTGGTGTAAGGCTCATGAACACTGGAACTAAGGCGGCCATTACTGACTGCCAGGCACAAGCAGGAGTGACTTTAATGGTGTAAGGCTTATAAACCCTGGAACTACTGCAACGATTACTGACTGCCAGGCACAAGCAGGAGTAACTTCAGTGGTGTAAAGCTTATGAACACTGGAACTACTGCAGCCATTACTGACTGCCAGGCACAAGCATGAGCGACTTCAGTGGTGTAAGGCTCATGAACACTGGAACAACAGCGGCCAATTCTGACTGCCAGGCACAAGCAGGAGTGACTTCAATGGTGTAAGGCTTATAAACACTGGAACTACGGCGGCCATTACTGACTGCCAGGCACAAGCAGGAGTAACTTCAGTGGTGTAAAGCTTACGAACACTGGAACTACTTCAGCCATTACTGACTGCCAACACTGGAACTATGGCGGCCATTACTGACTGCCAGGTACAAGCAGGAGTGACTTCAGTGGTGGACAGCTCATGAACACTGAAACTACGGCGGCCATTACTGACTGCCAGGCACAAGCAGGAGTGACTTCAGTGGTGTACGGCTTATGAACACTGAAACTACGGCGGCCATTACTGACTGCCAGGCACAAGCAGGAGTGACTTCAGTGGTGTAAGGCTCATGAACACTGGAACTATGGCGGCCATTACTGACTGCCAGGTACAAGCAGGAGTGACTTCAGTGGTGTAAAGCTTATGAACACTGGAATTACTGCAGCCATTACTGACTGCCAGGCACAAGCAGGAGTAACTTCAGTGGTGTAAAGCTTATGAACACTGGAACTACTGCAGCCAATACTGACTGCCAGGCACAAGCAGGAGAAACTTCAGTGGTGTAAAGGTTATGAACACTGGAACTACTGCAGCCATTGCTGACTGCCAGGCACAAGCAGGAGTGACTTCAGTGGTGTAGGGCTCATGAACACTGGAACTACTGCAGCCATTGCTGACTGCCAGGCACAAGCAGGAGTAACTTCAGTGGTGTAAAGCTTATGAACACTGGAACTACGGCGGCCATTACTGACTGCCAGGCACAAACAGGAGTAACTTCAGTGGTGAAAAGCTTGTGAAGACTGGAAGTACGGCGGCCATTACTGACTGCCAGGCACAAGCAGGAGTGAATTTAATGGTGTGAGGCTAATGAACACTGGAACTACGGTGGCGATTACTGACTGCCAGGTACAAGCAGGAGTAACTTCAGTGGTGTAAAGCTTATGAACACTGAAATAACGATGGCCATTACTGACTGCAAGGCACAAGTAGGAGTAACGTCAGTGGTGTAAAGCTTATGAACACTGGAACTACTGCAGCCATTACTGACTGCCAGGCACAAGCAGGAGCGACTTCAGTGGTGTAAGGCTTATGAGCACTGAAACTACGGCGCCATTACTGACTGCCAGGCACAAGCAGGAGTAACTTCAGTGGTGTAAAGCTTATGAGCACTGGAACTACTGCAGCCATTACTGACTGCTAGGCACAAGCAGGAGTAACTTCGGTGGTGTCAAGCTTATGAACACTGGAACAACTGCAGCCATTACTGACTGCCAGGCACAAGCAGGAGTGACTTCAATGGTGTAAGGCTTATAAACACTGGAACTACTGCAACGATTACTGACTGCCAGGCACAAGCAGGAGTAACTTCAGTGGTGTAAAGCTTATGAAAACTGGAACTACTGCAGCCATTACTGACTGCCAGGCACAAGCAGGAGCGACATCAATGGTGTAAGGCTTATAAACACTGGAACTACTGCAACGATTACTGACTGCCAGGCACAAGCAGGAGTAACTTCAGTGGTGTAAAGCTTATGAACACTGGAACTACTGCAGCCATTACTGACTGCCAGGCACAAGCAGGAGCGACTTCAGTGGTGTAAGGCTCATGAACACTGGAACAACAGCGGCCAATTCTGACTGCAAGGCACAAGCAGGAGTGGCTTCAATGGTGTAAGGCTTATAAACACTGGAACTACGGCGGCCATTACTGACTGCCAGGCACAAGCAGGAGTAACTTCAGTGGTGTTAAGCTTACGAACACTGGAACTACTTCAGCCATTACTGACTGCCAGGCACAAGCAGGAGCGACTTCAGTGGTGTAAGGCTCATGAACACTGGAACTACGGCGGCCATTACTGACTGCCAGACACAAGCAGGAGTAACTTCAGTGGTGTAAAGCTTATGAGCTCGAACTACTGCAGCCATAACTGACTGCAAGGCACAAGCAGGAGTAACTTCAGTGGTGTAAAGCTTATGAACACTGGAACTACTGCAGCCATTACTGACTGCAAGGCACAAGCAGGAGTAACTTCAGTGGTGTAAAGTTAATGAACACTGGAACTACGGCGGCCATTACTGACTGCCAGGCACAAACAGGAGTAACTTCAGTGGTGAAAAGCTTATGAACACTGGAAATACCGTGGCCATTACTGACTGCCAGGCACAAGCGGGAGTGATTTCAATGGTGTGAGGCTTAGGAACACTGGAACTACGGTGGCCATTACTGACTGCCAGGCACAAGCATGAGCGACTTCAGTGGTGTAAGGCTCATGAACACTGGAACAACAGCGGCCAATTCTGACTGCCAGGCACAAGCAGGAGTGACTTCAATGGTGTAAGGCTTATAAACACTGGAACTACGGCGGCCATTACTGACTGCCAGGCACAAGCAGGAGTAACTTCAGTGGTGTAAAGCTTACGAACACTGGAACTACTTCAGCCATTACTGACTGCCAACACTGGAACTATGGCGGCCATTACTGACTGCCAGGTACAAGCAGGAGTGACTTCAGTGGTGGACAGCTCATGAACACTGAAACTACGGCGGCCATTACTGACTGCCAGGCACAAGCAGGAGTGACTTCAGTGGTGTACGGCTTATGAACACTGAAACTACGGCGGCCATTACTGACTGCCAGGCACAAGCAGGAGTGACTTCAGTGGTGTAAGGCTCATGAACACTGGAACTATGGCGGCCATTACTGACTGCCAGGTACAAGCAGGAGTGACTTCAGTGGTGTAAAGCTTATGAACACTGGAATTACTGCAGCCATTACTGACTGCCAGGCACAAGCAGGAGTAACTTCAGTGGTGTAAAGCTTATGAACACTGGAACTACTGCAGCCAATACTGACTGCCAGGCACAAGCAGGAGAAACTTCAGTGGTGTAAAGGTTATGAACACTGGAACTACTGCAGCCATTGCTGACTGCCAGGCACAAGCAGGAGTGACTTCAGTGGTGTAGGGCTCATGAACACTGGAACTACTGCAGCCATTGCTGACTGCCAGGCACAAGCAGGAGTAACTTCAGTGGTGTAAAGCTTATGAACACTGGAACTACGGCGGCCATTACTGACTGCCAGGCACAAACAGGAGTAACTTCAGTGGTGAAAAGCTTGTGAAGACTGGAAGTACGGCGGCCATTACTGACTGCCAGGCACAAACAGGAGTGAATTTAATGGTGTGAGGCTAATGAACACTGGAACTACGGTGGCGATTACTGACTGCCAGGTACAAGCAGGAGTAACTTCAGTGGTGTAAAGCTTATGAACACTGAAATAACGATGGCCATTACTGACTGCAAGGCACAAGTAGGAGTAACGTCAGTGGTGTAAAGCTTATGAACACTGGAACTACTGCAGCCATTACTGACTGCCAGGCACAAGCAGGAGCGACTTCAGTGGTGTAAGGCTTATGAGCACTGAAACTACGGCGCCATTACTGACTGCCAGGCACAAGCAGGAGTAACTTCAGTGGTGTAAAGCTTATGAGCACTGGAACTACTGCAGCCATTACTGACTGCTAGGCACAAGCAGGAGTAACTTCGGTGGTGTCAAGCTTATGAACACTGGAACTACTGCAGCCATTACTGACTGCCAGGCACAAGCAGGAGTGACTTCAATGGTGTAAGGCTTATAAACACTGGAACTACTGCAACGATTACTGACTGCCAGGCACAAGCAGGAGTAACTTCAGTGGTGTAAAGCTTATGAAAACTGGAACTACTGCAGCCATTACTGACTGCCAGGCACAAGCAGGAGCGACATCAGTGGTGTAAGGCTTATAAACACTGGAACTACTGCAACGATTACTGACTGCCAGGCACAAGCAGGAGTAACTTCAGTGGTGTAAAGCTTATGAACACTGGAACTACTGCAGCCATTACTGACTGCCAGGCACAAGCAGGAGCGACTTCAGTGGTGTAAGGCTCATGAACACTGGAACAACAGCGGCCAATTCTGACTGCAAGGCACAAGCAGGAGTGGCTTCAATGGTGTAAGGCTTATAAACACTGGAACTACGGCGGCCATTACTGACTGCCAGGCACAAGCAGGAGTAACTTCAGTGGTGTTAAGCTTACGAACACTGGAACTACTTCAGCCATTACTGACTGCCAGGCACAAGCAGGAGCGACTTCAGTGGTGTAAGGCTCATGAACACTGGAACTACGGCGGCCATTACTGACTGCCAGACACAAGCAGGAGTAACTTCAGTGGTGTAAAGCTTATGAGCTCGAACTACTGCAGCCATTACTGACTGCAAGGCACAAGCAGGAGTAACTTCAGTGGTGTAAAGCTTATGAACACTGGAACTACTGCAGCCATTACTGACTGCAAGGCACAAGCAGGAGTAACTTCAGTGGTGTAAAGTTAATGAACACTGGAACTACGGCGGCCATTACTGACTGCCAGGCACAAACAGGAGTAACTTCAGTGGTGAAAAGCTTATGAACACTGGAAATACCGTGGCCATTACTGACTGCCAGGCACAAGCGGGAGTGATTTCAATGGTGTGAGGCTTAGGAACACTGGAACTACGGTGGCCATTACTGACTGCCAGGTACAAGCAGGAGCGACTTCAGTGGTGTAAAGCTTATGAACACTGGGACTACGGCTGCCATTACTGACTGCCAGGCACAAGCAGGAGTAACTTCAGTGGTGTAAAGCTTATGAGCACTGGAACTACTGCAGCCATGACTGACTGCCAGGCAAAAGCAGGAGCGACTTCAGTGGTGTAAAGCTTATGAACACTGGAACTACTGCAGCCATTACTGACTGCCAGCCACAAGCAGGAGCGACTTCAGTGGTGTAAAGCTTATGAACACTGGAATTACTGCAGTCATTACTGACTGCCAGGCACAAGCAGGAGTAACTTCAGTGGTGTAAGGCTCATGAACACTGGAACTACTGCAGCCATTACTGACTGCCAGGCACAAGCAGGAGTGACTTCAGTGGTGTAAGGCTCATGAACACTGGAACTACTGCAGCCATTACTGACTGCCAGGCACAAGCAGGAATAACTTCAGTGGTGTAAGGCTCATGAACACTGGAACTACTGCAGCCATTACTGACTGCCAGGCACAAGCAGGAGTGACTTCAGTGGTGTAAGGCTCATGAACACTGGAACCACTGCAGCCATTACTGACTGCCAGGCACAAGCAGGAGTAACTTCAGTGGTGTAAAACTTATGAACACTGGAACAACGGCGGCCATTACTGACTGCCAGGCACAAACAGGAGTAACTTCAGTGGTGAAAAGCTTATGAACACTGGAAGTACGGCGGCCATTACTGACTGCCAGGCACAAGCATGAGTGATTTCAATGGTGTGAGGCTAATGAACACTGGAACTACGGTGGCGATTACTGACTGCCAGGTACAAGCAGGAGTAACTTCAGTGGTGTAAAGCTTATGAACACTGGAATAACGACGGCCATGACTGACTGCCAGGCACAAGTAGGTGTAACTTCAGTGGTGTAAAGCTTATGAACACTGGAACTACTGCAGCCATTACTGACTGCCAGGCACAAGCAGGAGCGACTTCAGTGGTGTAAAGCTTATGAAGACTGGAACTACTGCAGCCATTACTGACTGCCAGGCACAAGCAGGAGCGACTTCAGTGGTGTAAGGCTTATGAGCACTGAAACTATGGCGCCATTACTGACTGCCAGGCACAAGCAGGAGTA
Organism: Gymnothorax reevesii; assembly: GCA_029721435.1. Lineage (NCBI taxonomy): Eukaryota > Metazoa > Chordata > Actinopteri > Anguilliformes > Muraenidae > Gymnothorax > Gymnothorax reevesii. The sequence goes on from CM056592.1 coordinate 45,890,981, forward strand.
ACTTCAGTGGTGTAAAGCTTATGAGCACTGGAACTACTGCAGCCATTACTGACTGCCAGGCACAAGCAAAAGTAACTTCAGTGGTGTAAAGCTTATGAACACTGGAACTACTGCAGCCATTACTGACTGCGAGGCACAAGCAGGAGTGACTTCAGTGGTGTAAAGCTTATGAACACTGGAAATACTGCAGCCATTGCTGACTGCCAGGCACAAGCAGGAGTAACTTCAGTGGTGTAAAGCTTATGAGTACTCGAACTACTGCAGCCATTACTGACTGCCAGGCACAAGTAGGAGCGACTTCAGTGGTGTAAGGCTCATGAACACTGGAAATACTGCAGCCATTACTGACTGCCAGGCACAAGCAGGAGCGACTTCAGTGGTGTGAACTACTGCAGCCATTACTGACTGCCAGGCACAAGCAGGAGTAACTTCAGTGATGTAAGGCTTATGAACACTGGAACTACTGCAGCCATTTCTGACTGCCAGGCAGAAGCAGGAGCGACTTCAGTGGTGTAAAGCTTATGAACACTGGAACTACTGCTTCCATCACTGACTGCCAGGCACATGCAGGAGTGACTTCAATGGTGTAAGGCTTATGAAAACTGGAACTACTGCAGCCATTACTGACTGCCAGGTACAAGCAGGAGCGACTTCAGTGGTGTAAGGCTCATGAAAACTGGAATTACTGCAGCCATTACTGACTGCCAGGCAGAAGCAGGAGTAACTTCAGTGGTGTAAAGCTTATGAACACCGGAACTACAGCGCCCATTACTGACTGCCAGGCACAAACTAGAGTGATTTCAATGGTGTGAGGCTTATGAACACTGGAACTACGGTGGCCATTACTGACTGCCAGGTACAAGCAGGAGCGACTTCAGTGGTGTAAAGCTTATGAACACTGAAACTACGGCGGCCATTACTGACTGCTAGGCACAATCAGGAGTAACTTCAGTTGTGTAAAGCTTATGAACACTGAAACTACGGCGGCCATTACTGACTGCCAAGCACAAGCAGGAGTAACTTCAGTGGTGTAAAGCTTATGAGCACTGGAACTACTGCAGCCATTACTGACTGCCAGGCACAAGCAGGAGTAACTTCAGTGGTGTAAAGCTTATGAACACTGGAACAACTGCAGCCATTTCTGACTGCCAGGCACAAGCAGGAGTGACTTCAGTGGTGTAAGGCTTATGAAAACTGGAACTACGGCGGCCATTACTGACTGCCAGGTACAAGCAGGAGTAACTTCAGTGGTGGACGGCTCAGGAACACTAGAACTACTGCAGCTATTACTGACTGCCAGGTACAAGCAGGAGTAACTTCAGTGGTGGACGCCTCGTGAACACTAGAACAACTGCAGCCATTTCTGACTGCCAGGCACAAGCAGGAGTGACTTCAGTGGTGTAAGGCTCATGAACACTGGAACCACTGCAGCCATTACTGACTGCCAGGCACAAGCAGGAGTAACTTCAGTGGTGTAAAACTTATGAACACTGGAACTACGGCGGCCATTACTGACTGCCAGGCACAAACAGGAGTAACTTCAGTGGTGAAAAGCTTATGAACACTGGAAGTACGGCGGCCATTACTGACTGCCAGGCACAAGCATGAGTGATTTCAATGGTGTGAGGCTAATGAACACTGGAACTACGGTGGCGATTACTGACTGCCAGGTACAAGCAGGAGTAACTTCAGTGGTGTAAAGCTTATGAACACTGGAATAACGACGGCCATGACTGACTGCCAGGCACAAGTAGGTGTAACTTCAGTGGTGTAAAGCTTATGAACACTGGAACTACTGCAGCCATTACTGACTGCCAGGCACAAGCAGGAGCGACTTCAGTGGTGTAAAGCTTATGAAGACTGGAACTACTGCAGCCATTACTGACTGCCAGGCACAAGCAGGAGCGACTTCAGTGGTGTAAGGCTTATGAGCACTGAAACTATGGCGCCATTACTGACTGCCAGGCACAAGCAGGAGTAACTTCAGTGGTGTAAAGCTTATGAGCACTGGAACTACTGCAGCCATTACTGACTGCCAGGCACAAGCAAAAGTAACTTCAGTGGTGTAAAGCTTATGAACACTGGAACTACTGCAGCCATTACTGACTGCGAGGCACAAGCAGGAGTGACTTCAGTGGTGTAAAGCTTATGAACACTGGAAATACTGCAGCCATTGCTGACTGCCAGGCACGAGCAGGAGTAACTTCAGTGGTGTAAAGCTTATGAGCACTCGAACTACTGCAGCCATTACTGACTGCCAGGCACAAGTAGGAGCGACTTCAGTGGTGTAAGGCTCATGAACACTGGAAATACTGCAGCCATTACTGACTGCCAGGCACAAGCAGGAGCGACTTCAGTGGTGTGCGGCTTATGAACACTGGAACTACTGCAGCCATTACTGACTGCCAGGCACAAGCAGGAGTAACTTCAGTGATGTAAGGCTTATGAACACTGGAACTACTGCAGCCATTTCTGACTGCCAGGCAGAAGCAGGAGCGACTTCAGTGGTGTAAAGCTTATGAACACTGGAACTACTGCTTCCATCACTGACTGCCAGGCACATGCAGGAGTGACTTCAATGGTGTAAGGCTTATGAAAACTGGAACTACTGCAGCCATTACTGACTGCCAGGTACAAGCAGGAGCGACTTCAGTGGTGTAAGGCTCATGAAAACTGGAATTACTGCAGCCATTACTGACTGCCAGGCAGAAGCAGGAGTAACTTCAGTGGTGTAAAGCTTATGAACACCGGAACTACAGCGCCCATTACTGACTGCCAGGCACAAACTAGAGTGATTTCAATGGTGTGAGGCTTATGAACACTGGAACTACGGTGGCCATTACTGACTGCCAGGTACAAGCAGGAGCGACTTCAGTGGTGTAAAGCTTATGAACACTGAAACTACGGCGGCCATTACTGACTGCTAGGCACAATCAGGAGTAACTTCAGTTGTGTAAAGCTTATGAACACTGAAACTACGGCGGCCATTACTGACTGCCAAGCACAAGCAGGAGTAACTTCAGTGGTGTAAAGCTTATGAGCACTGGAACTACTGCAGCCATTACTGACTGCCAGGCACAAGCAGGAGTAACTTCAGTGGTGTAAAGCTTATGAACACTGGAACAACTGCAGCCATTTCTGACTGCCAGGCACAAGCAGGAGTGACTTCAGTGGTGTAAGGCTTATGAAAACTGGAACTACGGCGGCCATTACTGACTGCCAGGTACAAGCAGGAGTAACTTCAGTGGTGGACGGCTCATGAACACTAGAACTACTGCAGCTATTACTGACTGCCAGGTACAAGCAGGAGTAACTTCAGTGGTGGACGCCTCGTGAACACTAGAACAACTGCAGCCATTTCTGACTGCCAGGCACAAGCAGGAGTGACTTCAGTGGTGTAAGGCTTATGAAAACTGGAACTACGGCGGCCATTACTGACTGCCAGGTACAAGCAGGAGTAACTTTAGTGGTGGACGGCTCATGAACACTAGAACTACTGCAGCTATTACTGACTGCCAGGCACAAGCAGGAGTGACTTCAGTGGTGTAAGGCTCATGAACACTGGAACTACGGTGGCCATTACTGACTGCCAGGCATACGCAGGAGTGACTTCAGTGGTGTAAGGCTTTTAAACACTGGAACTACTGCGGCCATTACTGACTGGCAGACACAAGCAGGAGTGACTTCAGTGGTGTAAGGCTTATGACGATGGAACAACTGCGGCCATTACTGACAGGCAGGCACAAGCAGGAGCGACTTCAGTGCTATAAGACTCATGAACACTGGAAATACGGCAGCCATTACTGACTGGCAGGCACAAGCAGGAGCGACTTCAGTGGTGTAAGGATCCTGAACACTAGAACTACTGCGACCATTACTGACTGCCAGGCACAAGCAGGAGCGACTTCAGTGGTGTAAGGCTCATGAACACTGGAAATACTGCAGCCATTACTGACTGGTAGGCACAAGCAGGAGCGACTTCAGTGGTGTAAGGATCCTGAACACTAGAACTACTGCGACCATTACTGACTGCCAGGCACAAGCAGGAGCGACTTCAGTGGTGTAAGGCTCATGAACACTGGACCTACGGCGTCCTTTACTGACTGCCAGGCACAAGCAGGATTGACTTCAGTAGTGTAAGGCTTATGTAAACTGGACCTACGGTGGGCATTACTCACTGCCAAGCACAAGCAGGAGCGACTACGCTGGTCTTAGGCTCATGTGCAATGGAACTACAGTGGCCATTACTGACTGCCAAGGCCCAAGCAGGAGCGTCTTCATTGATTTAAGGCTTATGAGCACTGGAACTACGGCGGCCATTTCTAACTGCCATGCACAAGCAATAGCGACAACAGTGGTGTAAGGCTCATGAACACTGGAACTACGGTGGCCATTACTGACTGCCAGGCCCAAGCAAGAGCGACTTCATTGGTGTAAGGCTTATGAACACTGGAACTACGGCGGCCATTACTGACTGGCAGGCACAAGCAGGAGCGACTTCAGTGCTATAAGAATCATGAACACTGAAACAAATGCAGCCATTACTGACTGCCAGGCACAAGCAGGAGCGACTTCAGTGGTGTAAGGCTCATGAACACTGGAAATACTGCAGCCATTACTGACTGGTAGGCACAAGCAGGAGCGACTTCAGTGGTGTAAGGATCCTGAACACTAGAACTACTGCGACCATTACTGACTGCCAGGCACAAGCAGGAGCGACTTCAGTGGTGTAAGGCTCATGAACACTGGACCTACGGCATCCTTTACTGACTGCCAGGCACAAGCAGGATTGACTTCAGTAGTGTAAGGCTTATGTAAACTGGACCTACGGTGGGCATTACTCACTGCCAAGCACAAGCAGGAGCGACTACGCTGGTCTTAGGCTCATGTGCAATGGAACTACAGTGGCCATTACTGACTGCCAAGGCCCAAGCAGGAGCGTCTTCATTGATTTAAGGCTTATGAGCACTGGAACTACGGCGGCCATTTCTAACTGCCATGCACAAGCAATAGCGACAACAGTGGTGTAAGGCTCATGAACACTGGAACTACGGTGGCCATTACTGACTGCCAGGCCCAAGCAAGAGCGACTTCATTGGTGTAAGGCTTATGAACACTGGAACTACGGCGGCCATTACTGACTGGCAGGCACAAGCAGGAGCGACTTCAGTGCTATAAGAATCATGAACACTGAAACAAATGCAGCCATTACTGACTGCCAGGCACAAGCAGGAGCAACTACAGTGCTGTAAAGCTTAAGAACACTTGAACTCCTGCAGCCATTACTGACTGCCAGGCACAGGCAGGAGCGAGCTCAGTGGTGTAAGGCTCATGAACACTGGAACTACGGTGGCCATTAATGACTGCCAGGCCCAAGCAGGAGCGACTTCAGTGGTGTAAGGCTTATGACGATGGAACTACGGCGGCCATTACTGACAGGCAGGCACAAGCAGGAGCGACTTCAGTGCTATAAGACTCATGAACACTGGAAATACGGCAGCCATTACTGACTGGCAGGCACAAGCAGGAGCGACTTCAGTGCTATAAGAATCATGAACACTGAAACAAATGCAGCCATTACTGACTGCCAGGCACAAGCAGGAGCAACTACAGTGCTGTAAAGCTTAAGAACACTTGAACTCCTGCAGCCATTACTGACTGCCAGGCACAGGCAGGAGCGAGCTCAGTGGTGTAAGGCTCATGAACACTGGAACTACGGTGGCCATTAATGACTGCCAGGCCCAAGCAGGAGCGACCTCAGTGGTGTAAGGCTTATGACGATGGAACTACGGCGGCCATTACCGACAGGCAGGCACAAGCAGGAGCGACTTCAGTGCTATAAGACTCATGAACACTGAAACTACTGCAGCCATTACTGACTGCCAGGCACAAGCAGGAGCGAGCTCAGTGGTGTAAGGCTCATGAACACTGGAACTATTGTGGCCATTACTGACTGCCAGGCCCAAGCAGGAGCGACTTCAGTGGTGTAAGGCTCATGAAAACTGGAACTACTGCAGCCATTACTGACTGCCAGGCACAAGCAGGAGTAACTTCAGTGGTGTAAAGCTTAAAAACACTGGAACTACAGCGCCCATTACTGACTGCCAGGCACAAACAAGAGTGATTTCAATGGTGTGAGGCTTATGAACACTGGAACTATGGTGGCCATTACTGACTGCCAGGTACAAGCAGGAACGACTTCAGTGGTGTAAAGCTTGTGAACACTGAAACTACGGCGGCCATTACTGACTGCCAGGCCCAAGCAGGAGCGACTTCAGTGGTGTAAGGCTTATGACGATGGAACCACCGCGGCCATTACCGACAGGCAGGCACAAGCAGGAGCGACTTCAGTGCTATAAGAGTCATGAACACTGAAACTAATGCAGCAATTACTGACTGCCAGGCACAAGCTGGAGCAACTACAGTGCCGTAAAGCTTAAGAAGGCTTATGTACACTGGACCTACGGTGGGCATTACTCACTGCCAAGCACAAGCAGGAGCGACTACGCTGGTCTTAGGCTCATGTGCAATGGAACTACGGTGGGCATTACTGACTGCCAAGGCCCAAGCAATAGCGACAACAGTGGTGTAAGGCTCATGAACACTGGAACTGCGGCGGCCATTACTGACTGCCAGGCACAAGTAGGAGCAACTACACTGCTCTTACGCTCATGAACACTGGAACTACGGCAGCCATTTCTGACTGCCAGGCCCAAGCAAAAGCGACTTCAGTGATTTAAGGTTCGTGGACACTGGAACTACTGTGGCCATTACCGACTGCAAGGCCCAAGCAGCAGCGACTTCAGTGGTGTAAGGCTCATGAACACTGGAACTACAGCAGCCATTACCGACTGCCAGGCCCAAGCAGGAGCGACTTCAGTGGTGTAAGGCTCATGAACATTGAAACTACGCGGCCATTACTGACAGCCATGCACTAGTAATAACAACAACAGTGGGGTAAGGCTCACGACCACTGGAACTCCGGTGGCCATTACTGTCTGCCAGGCACAAGCAGGAGCAACTACACTGGTCTTAGGCTCATGAACACTGGAACTACGGTGGCCATTACTGACTGCCAGGCACAAGCAGGAGCGACTTCAGTGATGTAAGGCTTATGAACACTGGAACTACGGCAGCCATTACTGACTGCCAGGCACAAGATCAACATAATGTCGCTGAGGAAGTTCCCTTTGGAGGTGGTTTAGTTGTGATCTGGGTGTGTTCCTACCATGATTGCAAACTGCAGTTGTTTTAAGTTCATGGGAACCTGAAGGCCCACAATGACCCCTGCATTCTTAACAGTCAGGCATTGCCACATTTTGATGGTCATCCACGTGCATCCATACCAATATTTATGGATGACAATGCCTGGCCTCACTGTGCTCATGCCATCACTATATTTTTAAGGATGAATACCATTAAGACTCTAAGCCATACTGAAGCCCAGATTTTAATCCACTTGAGCATCTGTGGGATGTAATTGGTCGACAGATCAAAAGAAGGAATTCCCCCCGTGTACAAACTGTGCAAGAACAGGCTTGTGCGCTCCAAGAGGAGTGGCAGAGAATTCCGATGTGGAGAATCTTCACATTGGCTCACAGCATGAGAGGACGTGTCAGAGATGTTATCGGTGTGCAGGGTGGTTACGCCCGATATTGATAAAACTTCACAGCATGATTCACCATTACATTATCCACGTTTGTGTGGAATTCCATTAGCCTCTCATTACTGGCTTGTGTCTGACAATCAAACTATTTTCAGGTCTCATTTTTCTGTATTTTCAGTGTTCTTTGAAACTTATAAATAAACTTCAAAATTGTTATACATTTATCTCTTTTTATCATTCTCATCAGATAAAGACAGTCGTGGCTTTCAAGCAGACACAAAAACAAGATTACATTTATGCATTCAATACCCAAGATGAGTGTATCACCAAAACACTTACTTGAAATGTGGGGGAAGCAAAAAACACTGAATGGCAGTATTGACATATTTTGTTAAGCCCAGTCTAGAGCGAGGTTTTGGGCATGTCCTGGGCATGTCTGAGAGGGGAAAGTGCCAGTGAATTGAAAAAAAAAACTCTGGAAGGTGGGAGGGGTCTGCAAAAGAGTATATAAGGAGAAAAATTGAGAGAGTAAAGTAGTTGGAGAAATTGCAAGGAGAAGGATACATTTGACCAGACCTGTCACTCTAGACAAGACCTGTGAAGCTCTTTTTGTGGATTTTTGCCTGTGTTGGAGCATTTTCCTGTCCCAGGACATCACAAGATAGCAATCCCATCTCCATTACCAAGGAACTGTAACTATCTCATTTTTTTATATTCCAATCTTGGTCAGTGCTTTGTTTCATTAAGTCTGTTAAAGTTTGAAAATTTTGTCTGTCATCCCTTGCTGTCCGATTTGTCATAACAAATTGAGGCCATAACATACTTCAAAATACTTTTGGTGCTTAACTTTTGCACAGGTGTATAGTTAACTATTTTATATGTAATACAAGCAGCACTTCCTCTCAGCCCAGGCCCTAACAGTGCACTAGTAGCCTACACTTGTGATGGTAGGATTTTTGAGACACCAAATGCTGTGGCCGGAATTAAATGAAAGATGGCAAAATAAGAGACAAACACTGACAGAAATTAGAGAGGGGGACTCGCACTTCTAAAGGACCCAGATCCAGTCCAAGTAACAATCAGGAAGCAAAGCGAGTTCGACAGAACGAAATGAAAGGGAAAAAAATCTCGGAACCTGAGATAAAAAGAATAAGCACCAGATGGTGCCCAGAAAGAGGAAAAACAGAGAGACTGCCTTGCTATCCAGCACTTTCCTCTTTTGTACCTCAACTCCTTTCTCACCAAAGACCTTAATGGCTGAAGTGCAAACAAAACACTGACACTCAAGCAAGGGCAACGAGGCGGAACTTGGGCTTAAATAGAATCTGGGCGACGCCCCCAATTAATGCCAGCACAAGAATCCAGTTGAGGGCAAACCGATATCGTCCCGGACGAGAGCAACCAAGAAAGCTCTCAAAGCCTCCAAAATCATGACAACACTGGTGAAGTCAACCCTATTCATGGCACAACCCCCCCCCAGGAACAAGTGTAGCTGTTCGATCTTCAACCAATTATTCTGCTTTAAAAACATCCTCATACATCTGTCTAATCTATCAACACTGTGAACAACATCCTTTAATTGTGAAAATCTATCATTCCAACACATAGAAGGTTTACGTAAACCCGTAAAGGGGGAGCACCAAATTCAATGAATGACGTATTTTCCGCGTTTGCATAACATTAAGAATACCGTGCAAAAAATCGGAAACCTCCCCATTAAAAGAACAAAGACAAATGGAGGGAAAAAAGCCTTCCATTTTGATTAGCGAACTAGTTCATTTTTTGCCATTTCCCGCTTACGAAGTTTTAAAATTAGCCCCCCCTACAAAAATGCTGCATCCATCTATGTAGACGATCCTCGTCTGCAACCAGAACCACAGAAAATGGCTCTTTCTGTCTCCTAAGTGTTTAAACCCAAACAATGCTCATAAATCACCAGTTACTGCCATGGTTATGGTTTTTTTTTCATGATGATGTTCATGTTCATTTGTTCATGATTTTGTATTTTATTTATTCTTTTTTGTTATTGTAACTCTCAGGTTTCAGTTCAATCCACTTTCAGTTCCATTGCACTTGTCTCCCCTGTCTCGTATTCTTGTTCGTTCAGTCCAACTCCCCAATCTATGTGCTCAAATGCCTCGGGTGATTTCATTGGTTTTTGTTGTTTAATATTATTCCTTCAATTTTCGTTTACTTCCTTCGCCTGGCTGTTCTAGATTACTAACAAGACAAATATTTGTATTTTGTATCATAGTCTACTAACCGAACTCAGCCATGTACAGTATATATATATTACTAACTCACGAACGAGCACTCTAGTTAAATCTGTAAAGTTTACAGATTACACCACTACTAATTAGTACTAATTCCCTCTCAGCAATCGCCCTGTTCTAGTCTCCGCCTCTTTCTCAGCTTTACCTGTCTCCCCCTGCGTTTCTGCGAGATCTCTCGCACGTGCTTAATTACTTTCCTGCATTCATTATCTGTTCACTTAGAACTCCCTGACCGGAGCTGTTTAAATGTCATAGGCTGTTTGTGTTATCCCCTTCCGTGTCTTGGCTTTCGCCAATTTTCGTGGTTAGGGTTTCCCTCACGTGGTTCTCCCATTGCAATTAGTCTGATCCAGCACACCTGTTCCCTGCATAGCATGTGACTTCCCTCCCGTCCATTTAAGAGTCCTCACTGCTGTTCTGACTTTTTCAGATCGTTGATCAATATTTCTTTGTGCAGACCCTTTCGTATGCCATTGAGTATTGTTTTCCTTCGACTGTTTCGTCCAAGCAAGATTCTTGCCATTGCCCTTTTTGTATTGTTTTTATCTTTCTGGATTTCGACCCATTTCTGTATGACCACGATTCCTGTGTTTGGATGCCCTGTGTATGACCCATTGTTTTGGATATCGACTACGACTTTTTGCCTGCTGTCCATGTATCATTGCACCTCTGTTTTTCTGGCTCTGACCCCAGCCTGTCTAGTCGATTTTGTTTTTGGATTTCGTTTTGTGGGTTGGCAATTCTTGTCTTTTGGTCCTGACCCAGCACTCATTAAACGCAGACGATTTTTGGATTTCCCTCTCTCGCGTGTGGTTCCTGAACGCACCGTCACAGTGACATCAGCATCAAAAAAATGTCATAAATGTCAAATGCATGACAATATAAACAGCATTGCCGTTTGTGTTTGAAAGCTCACTGACTGCTAATAACAAACACACATCACATGGGCTTCTGTCTGAAATTAAATTCAACCACCAAAATATCAATGGTTTTTGTGCACATTTGTGATAATAAGCATTTGTAAGAGATGAGGAACAGCTCAAGGAGGAGTACTGACAAAACTCCTTTGTGAAACTTTGTGACCCTGGCAGCTGCAGACTGAACAGAAAAGTTGATGCTGGGTAAACTCAGGAATTCAGTCTTGGGGTTTAACTTCAACTTGTGACAAACTGCCACCACATTTGCCACACTTGTGCACTGTCATTGACCCATGAAAGTAGTCCTACATTCAACTCCAATGTCTCAAACTGGGATAATGTAGTCCTACATTCAACTCCACCCTGCAAAAAATGTGCAATAGGAATTCCTATAAATGTGCTATAGGAATCAAAAAGAATTATATAGAACTTTAGTACCTCAAGTCCTATAGAAAAAAAGTTCTATAGAAAATCTCTGGAGGACTTTTTTCAGTTTGGCGTCTTCAATCCAACCCAAATTCAGAAGGCAACCACAAACAAAACAACCATTTTATATGACATTTCCCAGCAATCCTTTCCCAACTTGCATCCCTATAGCACAATGACCACACGTGGGCTGCTCTGACTGCCGCTCGAACCCAGACACTTCTGCTCTGCAATGCAGTGCTTTAACCAAATGAGCCATTTGAAAGCTTGTATGCTTGTGGACAGAAATACCCAATAGATGAATAAAGATGGTGGGAATAAGTCTCAGCAGATCTCGAATTGTATTCAAATTTATTCTAAATCTGTATATAATCTGCAATCACATGAATGTGAATTAAAAGGCATAATTTGATTGAATTTTTAAAATTTATGGAAAAGTTCAAAAGGTCAAACTTTCAACATAATTCTGTCTTCGTAAGCAAAAGAGGAACATGAGTTTTCCATTATAGCATAATAAAGTTGTAATGCCTTACATTTATAGTTTTGAATTGCTGCCGAGGAAATGGATAGAGGTCTTCATATATCGTAACTGAAATACGGCGCAGTTAAGTTGCGCGGTCAGTCAGTCAATCATCTGATCAGAGAATCAATGAGTTGGTATGTGCCTGCTACCCCGTGTGCTTAAGCACACCTTGAAGTTAAAAGGGACACAATTTCCTTGCTACTTTTGTATCGTGGATATCACTGCATATTGCACATTTTCATGCCATTAGTCCGGTTTCTCACGGCTAGAGCCCAGGTACACATATGGTAAATTGACCCTTCGACAGACCGTTGCAAGGATTTGTAAGATTTATTTTTATTTAACCCTTATTTAAGATGTCTTTCCCATTAAGCTTTTGTTCTATTAGAATTCAAATTCAATTTATTTGTATAGCGCTTTTCACAGATAAACTGTCACAAAGACGCTTTACAGTCAGAGATGAGTTACTGAAAGGGCAGTGCCCAGCCTATTCCCCACTACAGCAAATGAGGCAAAAAACTCCCAGTAGGGAGAAAAATCCTCAAACAGTGGTGAGAAAAAACTCCCCAGTGGGAAGAAATCTCAGGAGGAACCCGGCTATAGTGGGGAAGCCCATCCTCCGCGGGCTAGCTAGTTAATAAGAAGATAATGACAATAGAGTTCCATAAAAGTCCATCGAAACAGTGCTATCAGTTGCTGGAGGAAGTGGCATGCCAAGGATGGTGCAGGACTGGATCAGGACAGCAGCAGCCAGCGGTCATGGTGAGGTCCCGGGCTCGGATGGTCCAGGGCTCAGGGTTGTGGAGGGAGAGATCCTCGGAGAAAGACAGAAAAAAGTGGGGTGAGGCACTGGATAAAACTACTGCATATTAATAAAAATACAGTCCTGTGTCATGTGCCAAATGAGAATGGTAAGTAAATTGCTCATTTTGTTTTTAATGCCATGTAACTTAGTGCCATGTATGTTTCTGCGTATTTTTCATACTCTAAGCTCCTGGAATGCCTCCATTGCAGGATGAACTTCAGGTAGACATGTTACATTGTTGTAGGTTTTTTTTTTTTTGCTAGCCTAGAGAAAAAAAACGTTAATTATACCGTATTCACTGTTAGAGGTATGAAAGATAATGTCCGCTGTTTTGGTTTTGTAGCAGTAATGTTGTGAGTTGTAATCTGTGTTAGATCTACAAATCTGCAAATCATCTACAGAATAGCGCAACAAATTAATTAGACCACCACCTAAGTTTTATGCCAAAGCTGCCGAAAATTAACATTGGTAATGACCAAAATTATTTGAAAATGAAGTTGATGACTGCATGAAGAAGAAACTTAGGTTTGTAGCAATGATTTTATGTGCAAAATAGAACGTCATCAAAATCAAAGTGTGCAAAATAGAACGTCACCAAAATCAATGCTTGCAACAATTAAGCAATCACTGCTTTGTGTAGAACACAGCATGGGGGCAGATCTTTGTGTTCTTTGATGCTGGTTTCACTTTGCTTCCAAGGTCATCATACATCTCCCAGACACTTGCAGCCCTCTTGCAGTATGCCACATAATGTCCAAGAGCATCCTGGGTCAAGCCTCTTTGGAATGCAATGACTGCCCTCAGAGTAAAGGTCTTCTCTTGGAGCACCAGACTGGAGGGAAATTCAAGCAAGGCAACTTCTTTACAACTGCTGCCAAGGTCAGAGTCAATCCACACAACCTCTCCCAGACTGTAGCTGTGGGTCACATTCCCTGAACACAGGGCCTTTACTGTGCTGTTGGCTTGCTTTTGGAATGCAGAAGGACACTGAGATGGAGTTTGGACTGGCCTGAGGCAGGGAGACTCAGGAAGGCTGAGTCCTTCTTTAGCTGCAGTCTCAAGATGAGCCATGCCACAGGTCTGTAGGACAGCAATGTTGGTACACACAAGTGGAACTTCCCTTGTTACTTGTGTGCTTAGACTGCAGTACTCTGAGGAACATTGTTTCATCAAATAAACACTTGGCAGATTCCTCATGGTTTTCTCAATCACAGTAGAGATGTGGCATTGTGCATCAATTTGGAGTGCACCAGAGGTCAGGTGGACAGGTTGGAAGATTTCCATCAGCAGTGTTGCCCTCTGTGAGTACACCCGTTGCGTCACACCCTGTGTAGTTATTGTTTTCACCAGCTGGAGAAACTGGTTGTCACATTCGTTGCTGCTAACAGCCTTTTCAAAAGAAAAGCTGTCACAAAAAGAACAACATAAGCTCTGAAAAAGAGCATCAAATGCACAAGTGTTGAGCACAGAGACTTTCAGTTTGCCAAGTTTAACAGGCTGTTGATGGTTTCCATTTTTTAACAGTTGCACCTTGACTTTCTTCCGGCCCACAGATGCATCTGCGTGCAGCCATTCAGGACAAGGAGAGAGATAAGAACCCATCTTCCTTTTTTTGGGTGGAACTCCTAAGCCTCTCCAGTTTTCAACCACATTCTCGTCTGTTGAAAGACTGTTTGCAGCTGCATCAGACTCCTCACCAGGGTGAACATATTTTTTTCTTTTGTATTCTTCACTTTGGGAAGTAGTGGAGACAGGATCAGGTCCTAGGACAGTCGTTGCAGCAGCTACATCATTTTCACGTTTTTGTTTTGCAGAACAAAGCCGCATGTTTCCCTCAATGAAGGAAAGGTGACGAGCAACAAACCGGTCGACACGAATGGGAAGGTTTTCATGCTTGAAAAGTCCTTTTTTTATTTTTTTGAACTCAGCTTCAACAGCAGCAGAACTTGCAGTGATGCTGGTGCTTTGGAAGAGAGGGACCATTACTCCTGACCAGAGTGGTAAGTAACTTCCAAGTCTTATTATGTGGGGAATAATCTCAGGGAGGAAGTGGATGTTATCTCTATCCCCATCGGCCATGGCCAGTGGCCTACTCTCTTCACATATTTGTGTCACCCACTGTCGGGCGTTAGTCTGGATCTGCTGGTCGCATGCATCCACTGGTTCTTGTCCCTCAAGCTCTTCATCTGGAATGCTAACCGATTCTTCTGCAATTTGAGCTTTCAGGTATTTCTTGCACCTTTCTGATGGGAGAGGGGCTCCAGAACTGTCATTACCCTCTGATTCACTCAGTGCCACAACAGAGATGGCATGTAGCAGTTGTTTTGCATGTTCCACAGATTGTGACTTCAGAAGCTGTGCTATTGCCCTCACAAAGAAATCTTTGACACGATGTGTTTTATTTTTCAGGCAGTCCCACTGGCAGATCATCTTGATGCAGTGTGCAACATCTACCCTGATAAAACATGGGGGCAGTTGTGCATGATGATTCCCGAGCAAGACTTTGAAGCATTCATTGATGTAGGCCTTAAGATCAGGATGAGGGGTAAAAGCCTTGACCAGAGCTCCAAGAATGGCCAGAGAAAAGTCACTTACAGCTTCTCTTGGAACAGGTGCACCCGCACGAATCCATTCTGTCAGCCACTGTGTGATAGCATTAACATCATGTTTCTCTGACAGCATTTGCATCACTGGGACACTGGAGCAGTTGGGCCCTGTCATAACACCCTGATATAAGATGATGTGGCCAGACGAGCCATTTGGTCTCACCATTTTTTTAACTACTGAACCAGTTGCATCAAAACATACTGTTGGGTGAGATTTCTTGGATAAGGTCTTGTATACATGCATTTGTGTTTGGCTCCAGTAGTGACAGAAAAACTTGTCCAGACCAATGTCTTTAATGCTACCACTGTGAGGTGCACTGTACTTCAGTCTCTGCAATGAGAAAATGGGATCTTTGTCACCTAATGCCATATCAATTCTCTCTTGTTTGGCTTTGCGCAGGGTGGCCAAATTTGGTAGATGGCTAGGCTCAGGATCTCCAAAGTCCATCAGCTTCTCTGCCTGTGAAGCCCGCCATACATGTGGTTCTATCCTGCCCTCACAGAGCTCTTTGGCTATCTGCACACGCAACTGTCCAGACATGGAACGCTTTGAGCTGCCAGTGTGCAGGGAGTCATCCCTGTTCTTAAGAGAACAGTTGAGCACCATTGGGCTGTTGATTTTGGGCTCTCTGTCACAGTTGATGTCAAGAAGGCTATGACACTCCTTACAGTCTCCTCTGATTTCAATATAATTTTTTTTGACTGACGGATAAACCTTGGCTCTTTTAAAAACAAAAGTGCAAGGAATTTGAACTGCTTTCCAGATTTGCTCATTTATGATGTGGGTCCAGGTGCCAGGCTTCAAAATTGCATATTCCCTTTTTTGGGTTTGAGAAGACTTATCTTTGTATTCAGCCTTTTCTGGAATAAATTCTCTCCACTTGTCAAAAGGAACCTGAAGCTGAAATGACTGTTCAGGGAAATGGGGACCAGATTCAGAGCCTGTGTCATCACTAGTTTCAGGATCAGTTTCATGATGACTGAATCCCAAAGCTGACCAGATGTTGTGTCTGTTAGCTTTGACAAAGGTGTACAGAGCCTTTGCAGACATTTTGTTTCCCAGCTGCTGACTCAGATCTGTCCACACACTGGCATTTGGAGTGGCTATTTTGCCATTTTGGACAATGGCCTCTTTTGAAGAACAGAGAACTGCAAAAATCGAATCTCTGTCTACTGCTGGTTGTCGGGGCATCTAGTTTAAAGACAAATGAATATGATTAGGATTCATTGCATGAATGATTTTTGCCTGAATGTTGTTGGTTTATGCACAAATGTTAAATAAAAACCTTGAACTGTAAGTATTTTGTTATTTAACCCCTTTCTGCCGATGTAGATGCTTGTGTCTATAGACCTGCAAATTTAAGCACTTAGTTACAGTACTCGACCACGAGATGGTACCCCCGGATCAGCTATTGAATTTTCCCAAGCAGGCAGAGCTGAAACGCGATTTAGAGTATGGAGAACTTCCCTCCAATCCCTGTTTTTCAGGAGTTGCATGAATTTAACTCCTCAGCTAAGCCTGATGTGCAAATTGGTCAATATCCTTGCCCATAGTATCGATCCAGCAGTCTAAAAAAATGATCTATTGGGACAGAAAAAAATTGTTGTCCTGTGTAGCAACCACTTTAGCTACAGTGAGCCAACGGTATTCCAATTAATTGTTCAGAAATATCAGTTTTCTGAAGCAAAAAATTCTACATGGTATCGATTATGTCACATTCTACTGTCAATTACAGTAATCTCTTTCAAAAAATGCGTAGTTCCCTACCGTGGATTTACGTGTAGATTCCTTCATCGACAAATTCAGCACTTCCTTATATCCTCCCGAGTACTGGTGTTGATAGCCAATCACTCAAATATACACTCAGTCTCTTCTTCGTAACTGCACAATTACACTTCATTCTCTCGTGAAACTTCCGCGGTAACAATGTATTGATTGGCTCGTTTCTTATCCAATTCCAGAGTGTTTAAACATTCTACAGTAAGCGAAACACATTGATTGGACAAACACAGAACATACAAGCCTATGCGTATCAGCAGGCTCGGTTGCATCCTGTCTACATTGCGCACTTTACGCGGCTGAAATAGACGCGATTTAGAGCAAATATTCATTGGGTAAATCCTGTAAGGCTGTGACAAGTTTATAATTTTAAGGAAGGGTAAATGTATCTTGTTACGTATTCTTTCATAGCTCTTGCGGTCCACAAAATAAATCAACATGAACCATCAGTTAGAGGTATGACCATCATTCAGCTGGGGATGCTACAGAAATCATTGTATAATATCCATAAAACTATAGCGGCACAAATGAGAGTTTTTACGGCACAAATGAGCACAAACGAAGCACTAACGAACGGCACCATTTCGGGTCCATTCGGAGCAAATGGGGGGCTGGGTGACGTCATCGCCTAAATTAAATTATGTAATATCTATAAAACTATAGCGGCAAAAACGAAAAGTTTTTACGGCACAAATGAACACAAACAAAGCACTAACGAACGGCACCATTTCAGGTCCATTTGGAGCAAATGGGGGGCTGGGTGACGTCATCACCGAAAATTAAATTATGTAATATCTATAAAACTATAGCGGCACAAACAAAAGTTTTTACGGCACAAACCAGCACAAACGAAGCACTAACGAACGGCACCATTTCGGGTCCATTTGGAGTAAATGGGGGGCTGGATGAACTCTGGATGACCTATAAAATAATGTTTAATAACTCAAAAAGGGTTGCAGCACAAACGTTAATTTTTACGGCACAAACGAAGCACTAACGAAACAGACTATTTTTTCGAAATTTTGCGTGGGGTGGGGGGCCAACTTCACTCACGTGACTCAAACTGGTTTGAGTGTAATGTGCAAGACTCCATATCATGAGAAACGCCATCGCAAACTGGTAAGGAAGCAGTGATCTTCTCTCTAATTCCAATAATTTTGCCATTAAAGAAATTTAAAAAATCATCACTGCTGCAAGAGACTGGAATTTGAGGGTTACTTGCAGCATGATTGTTAGTTAACTTAGCCACGGTTTTGAACAGAAATCGAGAATTATTTTTATTTTCCTGCATGAGATTTGAAAAGTAACAGGACCTTGCACAAGAAAGAGCATGCTTATATGCAACAAGGCTCTCTTTCCAAGCACTATGGAATACCTGGAATTTAGTGGAGCGCCATTTGCGTTCTAGATGACGAGATTTTTGCTTTAGTGTCCTTGTCTGGTCAGTGTACCATGGGGCTGGCCTCTTCTTCTGAGTAATCTTTTTATATTTTAGTGGCGCGACTACATTAAGGGTACAACGGAGAGCATCAGCAAACTTTTCTGCGGTATCGTCAATAGAGGAGGCACTGACTGGATGCTCAAAATAAGATGGGAAAACCTCAGTGAATTTTGTAGAAGTTGTTGCAGTAAAAGTACGACCAGTGTACATCCTAGTTTCTAACAATGCAGGGTGGGTCAATTGTAAGCAGAAGGTGATAAGAAAATGGCCAGACAAACTGGGATTATGTGAATGAATCCTGACCTGCCCAATGTTAATGCCAAAGCTTAAGATCAGGTCTAAAGTATGACCATGAAAATGAGTTGGGCCAACAACACTCTGAGCGAAGCCAACTGACTCCAAAATGTTAGTGAATGCGGATGTTCGAGAATCATCTGCCCTCTCAAAGTGCAGGTTAAAGTCGCCCAATATAACTATTCTATCATAGCTTAAAACTAAGTCTGAAAGGAATTCTGAAAAATCTTGAATAAAGGCAGAGTAAAGGCCAGGGGGCCTGTAGACTGTCACCAAAGCTAAAGGGTGATCAGAGGCAGGGCCGGCACCTGTATCCAGCACTGAAAAATTCATCGCTAAAACCTCAAATGTATCAAATTTATACTGTAGTTTTGGCACTGAGTGAATGGAATCACTATAAATAGCTGCAACACCACCACCTCTCCGGCCCAGTTGGGGGTTTTGAGTGTATATAAACCCAGGTGGAGATGCTTCATTCAAAGATACGTTTTCTTCTGTCTCAGCCATGTTTCTGTGAGACATAGTATGTCAAGATAACAATCAGAGATTAATTCGTTCACAAGAGCTGCTTTAGAGTTCAAGGATCTAATATTTAATAGAACAATTTTGAGAGAATATTTATTTATCGGTAGATTGATACAGTTGGTGTTAATGCAAATCAAGTTTTTGTGATGTGCTCCGCGATTCTTCTTTCTTAATTTAATTGGAATTCGAGGAACAGACACAATCTCTATAGGGTTTGACCTAATCAACGATTTATCAAAGCTGAATGTCAGGAATTTAGATTTAACTCTCTGCAGTCAATTACGACAATTTAAGTCGTAGGCCAGATTTCTCGACAGAAGTGCAGTGCCCTCACGAGATGGGTGAACACCGTCCCTCCTCAAAAGACCGGGTCTTCGCCGGAAAGCTCGCCAATTGTCCACGAAACCGACGTTATTATCTACGCACCACTCAGAGAACCAGCGATTGAGCGAGTCCAATCTACTGTACATTTCATCACTACATCAGATCGGGTACGGACCAGAGAAAGTCACTGACCGTGACATCTTTAGAGCTTGGGCACAGGCCGACTTAAAACTGCTCTTTGTGATCTCCGATTGTCGTAATCGAATATCATTTGTACCGGCGTGGATAATAATTTTGGAGAACTTGCGTTTGCCCTGATCGAGTAATTTCAGATTCGCCTCGATATCAGTCACACGAGCGCCAGGAATACAGCTCACTGTGGTCGCCGGTTTAAACACCCTTACATCTCTAACAATGGAATCCCCGATAATTAGTGACTTTTCCGGTTCTCGTTTATCTGGCTCCAATTCTTCGAGGGGAGCAAATGAATTAAACAGTTTAACGGGAGAGGTACTGGGTGGCTGCACAAGTTTCTTTCCCCTACGTTTACCTCGAACTGTTACAAACACATCACGCTGTGAAGAAGCTGCCGCGGCAGGTAAGGAACGAGAAACCGAAAGAGAACTAACATTTACACTCGTTTCAGGCTGGACCAAGAAAGAATCAATGAAATCCTCATTCAACCTAATGTTCTGCAGCGTTTCTATGCGATCTTCCAGCTGTAAAAGCTTTTCAGTTAAGCTAGCATATGAGATACATTTCTTGCAAATGAAAGAGCCACTAAGCGCAGAGGAGTCGTAACAAAACATATTACACTCAGAGCACAAGACAGGAAAAGAGGTCGGCGAACAAGGGGAAGCCATCATGGTTATTAACTTACGTTTGTAGGATGCCGCGTCGCCCAAGTCCAAGTTCACCTCACGGGCGTCTTGCAGAAGTACAGGCAGTGAAAAAGCGCGAAATTTACGACTGTTTTCCGTCAAAGGCAGAAAACTCTCCAAGGAAGGTCCTAAAGACCATCAAAGTCCGATCAAACGAGGTCTTTCAATGAGGGTGTTCTATAGGAAGGTCTCATAGAACAGCAATAATCTTACAAATATGTAAGAAAATCCTACAGAACATGCCTTTTTACTAAAATGTCCCATTTATGTTCTATAGGGTCCTATAGTATTCTATAGAATTCCATAGAAGTCCTATAGAACATTTTTTGCAGGGCAATGTCTCAAACTGGGATAATGTAGTCCTACATTCAACTCCAATGCCTCAAACTGATGGCCACGAAAATAGCTGCCACTGACCATAAAATGGTCATGTCCTCGTAACTAATGGACATAGGACATTAATTTTTGTGTCTTCTAGTATGTTTTTGAGGGTGAGGAAGCTGTTGGAAACATTCATAATGGTGTAGAATTGACCCTTGTTGTGTAACTAACATAAAAGAACCATTTTAAAGTATTAAGAATAGAGTACTAAAGTGTTGACGTCACACTGGTGTCGGAAGTAAAATTTCCCATTCATTTTACTCATTGATGTATTTTTTCAGTTCACTTTTGAAGCACTCTCCAGTGTTTTCCAGTCTCCATCGATTTCAAGATTTTACGTCACATTTCTGAGTAATGAAAAATGTTGTTTTTCTTGACCAAAGTCATCTACAATTTAAATCATTTTAATTTTTCGCCACCATGCTAATCCTATTTGTAGTTTAAAAACTACTCATCCCATGATCCTCCTGATTACCGGGCAGAACAAGTTTAGATTACATTACAAATTACCTACACCTTGCCAATTGCCATAATAATTTGTTTGCTTCGCTTGGTGAGACTCGGTGCTGTACTTATATTTACATGCTAGAAATCAAGTTTTACAACTAGCATCAATTTATTTTAATAGCTAAGCATCTTTTGTCATCATTTGTTTCGTTAAAAACTTGCTAGCTAGCTAGCGAACTAGCTTTGTCAATGCATGACTAACCAAGCTCCGTACCTATTTCAGGTCTGCTTGCTCATCTAATGCTAGTTAAGTGCCAAAATAATTGCAATTCATTGTTTTTAGCCATTAATATTTGCCAAACTGACAAACTGCAAAAAAGTCAGCAAACTGACTTTTAGCTGGCTAACTTAGCCCGCAAGCTAGTTTACTGACTTCTGCGGCCGACTAACCTCATATTAGGTGGCAATATGTAAATGCCAACCCACGAAATGTTCCCGGTTCGACACTAGCTAAGTAGCGAAATACCTTTTCTCCAAGTAGCTCGTCACCCACGAACAAAGAACTCAACAGCAGGTACACCCATGTCCTCCTCCAACTCAGGAAACAGAGGAGGCTGGTACCCTACTTGAGCCTCACATGGAAACTGCCTTGTGGACGCATTATTCAGGGTGTTGTGGGATAGCTAGATGCAGCTATACACCGAAGGGTGTTCTCCAACGCCAGGTTAGTGTGTTCAGTTTGGCCATTAGTCTCTGGGTGAAACCCAGAAGACAGACTGACTGACGCCCCTAGAAGGGAGCAGAACGTACGCCAGAACTGGGCCACAAGCTGAGGTCCACGATCGGTAACCACATCAAGCGACAACCCATCTAGGCGGAACACATGACTAACCATGAGTCTAGCGGTCTCGGGGGCAGAGGGTAATTTTGGGGGGGGATAAAGAGAGATGATTTCGAAAATCGGTCTTCAACCACTAAGATAACAGTATGACCATCAGATATAGGAAGACCCGTGATAAAATCAAGGGCAATATGGCTCTGAGGATGACTTGGAATAGGGAGAGAACGCAAGGACCCAGAAGGGGCCAGCTCAGACCCCTTGCTGAGTGCACATACTGGGCAATCAGGCACAAATTCCCAGATGTCCTTCTCCATCCCAGGCCACCAAAGCCACTTGAAAAGAAAATCTTTAGTCCTGTGAATGCCAGGATGACCAGTAAGTCGGGAACAATGTCTCCATTTTAATACCTGGGGGCGTTCTCCGTTAGGGACGAACAAGCGCCCTGGAGGACCCCCTACCGGATATGGCTAATGTTGCAGAGCCTTCCGTACCAGCGGTTCAATCTCCTAAAAAACAGGAGCCAGAATCTGGGTCGTAGCTTTCTGTTTGCTAAACACCTCAGCTAGCTGGGAATAAACTTCGGGCGCATTAGAGGGTAATGGGAACTGGAGAGCTCCTTCCTGACTGTCACTCTCCGTCCTCAGAGCTGGACGGCATAACCCTCTAATCAGGAAGACTAGTGCCCCCTTCATCATTTCCATCAGTGCCAGTATCAGCATTATTAGTAACCCTAGCAGGGCTTGTTTCCACCAAATGATTGTGGGTAGTGCACTGGTGGCCCCACTGACTGATCAGTCTTTAGTTATTCCACCAGTCACTGAGAGGATTATGTTTAACAAGCCAAGTGTGACCAAGAACCAAAGGGCGGTTTACTCAACTTTACTATGTTCAGACTGGTAACCAATAGGAATGTTCATTTGTAAAAGGCTGCTGCGCTATTCCACCAACCCTGACCCCAAAGGACGACTGACCAACACAGTGATCCGACGAGGATGAATCAGACACAGCACAGGAGTATGAAGACGCTCCGCACATTTGGCATCCATAAAACAGTCTTCAGCCCCCGAATCTAAAAAGGCACGAGTTCGTTTGAACTTCTCGCCCCACCTTAGAATGACAGGTACAAATGTGCAGAAGACAGGCTTAAGTCTCTCCAAGTGCTTTTGCTCACTTAACGAGACCAGCCTTCCCTGGAGTTTGGGACATTCCTTCTGAAAGTGTCCTTAAAGGAGAATTCCGGTGTGAAATTCACTTGGGGTGTATTGAAACATGATAATGAGTACTAATTCAAATACCCCACCTCCGTACGCACACAACATTGCGAAATACATGTCTTTTTAGCCGAAGCTCCCAATAGGCTTACAATGGTTGTGAATTGGACATAGCGAATTCTTTGCATGGTAATGCTATTTTTTTTCATCATTAACAAGGCTCAAAGTAGCTCCACACTTCATTGGTAGAATTCCGAGGGCCCTGACTTTTAAAAAGAGGCGCTGAGAACTTTGAAAATGCACAGGTAGTGACAGGTAGTTTATTTAAAAAGACTGTTTATGCAAACCTATCCTTATGTAGACAGTACCTTGAGGTAGTTTCCAGTCGCTTCCATCTTGAAAGTCACGATAAGTCGATGGACGAGCAGGAACGAATAGATTGCAATCAGTTCCCCTATCCTTCCTATTGACACAGGACTGTATTTTTATTTAATGCAGTAATTTTCTCCAGTGCCTCACCTTCCTTTTTTCGCTGTCTCTTTCCAAGGATCTTTCCGTCCACTACCCTGAGTCCTGGACCATCCGAGCCCTGTCCCTCACAATGAGTGCTGGCTGCTGCTGTCCTGCTGTTCTGACCCGGTCCTCACCTAGTTCTGCATCACCCTCAGCTTGCCACTTCCTGGAGCAACCGACGCCACTGTTTAGATGGACTTTAATGGAACTGAATTGCCATTTTATTCTATTATTACTTTAATTTGTTATTAATTAGCTAGCCCACAGAGGATGGGCCTCTATAGCCCAGGTTCCCCCTGAGATTTCTTCCTACGGGGGAGTTTTTTCTCACCTCTGTTTGAGGATTTTTCTCCCTACTGGGAGTTTTTTTGCCTCATTTTCTGTAGTGGGGAATAGGCTGGGCACTGCCCTTTCATTAACTTCTCCCTTACTGTAAAGCGTCTTTGTGACACAGTGAAAAGTGAAATACAAATGAATTGAATTGAATTGAATGCAACACAAATGTCCTCAGTCATAAAGCGAGAGGGCTGCAATTTAAAAAATATTAAGCACAGAGACAAAAAAACCACGACTTCTTCCAGGCTCTCCACCATAATGCAATGGGACCTGAAGTTTAGGTTCCCGTGGGTTGGCTATCAGCGGCACTGATGGTTTTGTATGAGGGGGAGGTGCTTGGTGAACTGGGGCTTGGAGTTCGCTGTGGCAACTATTGTGGTGAATCCCCGCGAACTGGGGGGATTATTTTTGTCGTTGTCATTTGCCTGTCTGGGGCCCTGTCTGGACCTATACACGAATGCCCTAAGATTGTGGTACGCACACTGTAGGTATTTTGTAAGATTGCCGTAGGTATGTAGGCGACGGGAGTAAGATTGCAGTGAGAATGAAGGAGAATCATTATGCAAGTAGTATAAATCACGTACGAACTTTGTATGAAGCTAGAAGACTGAAGTAGGAATCATGAAGAATCACCATTAATGTATACAATCGCAGTACGAACTCACTACGCTTGAGTATGAACGCAGTATGAGAATGCAGTACAAACGCAGTAGGATTGAGTACGAATGTAGGAAATGTGGACGTGCCGAAATGTACAACCTTTTTTATGGGATCATGATGTCGCAGGGGTCAATTTCTGAAGAGAGCCAGGGTATGACCCCCTTCGAATGTTCAAGAATATAAGCGAATCGCCACGACTGGCTCCAAGAATGCAGTAGGAATGCAGGACAATGAAAAAAAAATCGCACTTGGATCGCAAATGTTTTGAACATTTCCAAATAGTCGTAGGCCCTCTGAGACTGGCCAAGAATGCCAGTGAATGAGGGAGAATCCACCACAAGCCCAATACCAATACCAAAAAGATTTTTTCACTTTTTCTCGTTCGCTAGAATTCGCCCTCCTAAGTCGCCACAGTGTGACAGGGGCTTAACTGACGAACGCTGTCAGCAAGATTAATTAGACTGTCTTGCTGACTGTGAAATGGTCTGAGCATCTTCTCCTGCCTTTGATTCATGAGAGTTTGCTGCTCCTGTATAGCAGTTTATTGGGATTGGAGCATTTGTAGCCCCATTTCATGACAGGACATAGTAGCTGGCTGCGCAGCAATAACCCTGTCAAGTTGAGTAGCCATTTCAATATCTGGAAAGGTCGCTGGTTTCTCCATTTGGCTCGAGTGCACTGTTAGGGGTGCAGTTGGTACCGGAGAACCAAACACGACTGATAGGAAACCTGAAGGATAGCCTAATCACCAGAATAAAAACAGCCGGACGGACGCTGGGCCAAAAGGAATAACAAAAGCTCTGAAACTAAAAATCTGTTCCAAATAAGGGACCAGATCAGAGCGTGAAAACAAATAGGTCTCTGCTTCACAAATACTAATGCCAACAAACTCCCAACTGAAAGCTCTGAGGAAACAGTATTCAACTAGAGAATATGGCAAAGCAAGGGCCTGGAAAAGTGCAAACCCAAGTCCCAGGGAATTAAAGGTGCATTATGCAAGTTTGTTTACTTTCTGTGTGATTATATTTTTGTCTTAATTCACTGACATCCCTCTACGATCCACTAGCTGCCTGCTCCTAAATTAACTCTTTAAAAAAAAAAACACAAGGGGCAGAGGCTGTGCCCTATAACATAACACACCATCCCAGCCAATCACCGACAAGGGTTGACAGTCACAGAAGCATGGGAAGGAGAGAACTGCAGTAGGGAGGGGTGGGGTACCTCTGTTTTGTTTCAATTCGAACGTCAACAGAAATGATGTCAAAAAACTAGCATAGTGCACCTTTAATTACTAAACCCAAGTCTGTGCCTAGAATGGAACGAAATGCAGCTAAAGATGGAAGGAATAGTACCTCAGACTAATATGAGTCTGTGGAAAACATTCTCTCTTACAAGATTTCAGACAGGTGAAAATGATTAAGTCACAAGAGCCAGGTAAGATTGCCATCGGGGGGTATACTACGAAGCAAGTGGGTTAGCGAGGTATGTCGAGCCTAAACTTCGGCTTTTCAATGTCACGAGAGTACCTCTCTTTTTGCGTGGCTAGATTACCATGGTCTCTTACACTGCAAACTTAACCTGGTCGGGAGCAGGTTATGTGCCGAGTTTCGGCTTAAATCAGCTTTACATGTGCGGCATTATCACTAAACACCTCTTTTGAAGTGGGCGTCACCCTTCTTGAAAAATCCTGTGGACTTTACCCATATGAAAAAGATTCATAAAAAACTTACAAAGATATGTATAAAACTGTAATGAAATGGCATATATGGCGCATGCTACAAAAGTGGCCCACTTCATATATATGAATGGAATACAGTACAGTACAGTGCGATTAAAAAAATTAATCTAATTAATTAGAGGCTTTGTAATTAATTAATCTCGATTAATTGCATTTTTTTAATCAAATAGCAATATTTTACACAATAAGCAAAGTTTTTCAATTCAAATAAATTGTGGTTGACAACTGAATCAATGAATAGACATATGTGAGAACTTAAACAACAAAAATGTTTGTTTTTTTATCTATATTTATCTGTGAATTTTTCACCTGTCTTCACAGAAAAGTGCAAACTCAAAGTGCAATTATAGCCATTATATTGAGGGTTTGGAGTGCAGTGGTTATCTGTCCATTTTAGAGGTTTTGAGAAAAATTGATTTTTAGGTTTGCAAATGTTCTATTAAATCAGGTACATAATTTTTATGCCAGTCACTCTTTTACTGCATGGTTCAGAAGTATACTGAACATGCAAGTTTTCTTAAGTGTGGAACTGTGACATCATGGCCAAAATTGCCAAAATGGACATGTTACCTCCGTGCTCCAACAATTCCAGCACTTGATGTGACATAACACAATGGTGATAGATTGAAGTTAAGTTTGTTTGCAATGATAGACAGATGACTCAGTAATACTATTCATGTTTATTCATCAAAATGTCAATGTTTTATTCATTTAAGCAGATTTTGATGGGCATACCACAAAATGACAATGTGAATTCTGTTTAAAGCTGAAGCGCATGGACATATAATTATTGTGCTCCAATAATTAGCTGATAGAAATGTGTGACAGGAGGTAAAAATCTTAAAATCACAAAATTTGGACATATCACCATTGTGCTCCAAACAGTGGAAATTCAACATTTTATGACTTTAGGTGAATTGCCGCCACCCACCGGGCTGAAGTGTGTGCATCAGTGTTACCAGAGTGCCAGAAATTAGAGAACTGAGAAAGGTGCGATTTAACACGTTATTTTTTCTGAAATTAATTAATCGAAATTAACGTGTTAAAGTCCCAGCCCTAATTTCTATTAATATTCATATATGAATATGTGCAAGCCCATACATGTTTTCTGTATGTTATGTGTACAAAATTCTATAGATTTCTTACATATTTCCATTACTAAGCATATATGAACACCTACAAGGACATATATGTTTTTTGTATTTTATGTGTGCAAACGTTTATAGATTACTTACATATTTCTATTAATATTCATATAGGGATATGTGGTAGCCCATACATCCTTTCTGTATGTGATTTAGAATTCTGTTGGTCTGAACTAAGGGATCTATTCTCCCATGCGCTTAAGTCGAAAAAAGCGCGTAGCTACGCGCTTTTCAGCCTACGCGCATTCTCCCCTCGACTTAAGTCTGTGCATTACGCGCCTTGAAGGCAGTTACGGGCTTGGGGCGGAGCAAGGCCAAAATCGGGGCGTTTCCGGGCGTTTCTCATGCAAATAACACTTAGGCGTATTCTCCCCCTGGCTTACGCGCTTTTTCAGTTAAGCGCTTTTGAGGGCTGTATTAAGGTCAAGCGCCAACATTAGGCGAAATTGAATATTGCGTTTGATGTCGATTTTTGAGGCCGAATTTTCACATTACTTTTATTTTATTTAACATGGTAAAGGTTGAGACATTTAAAATTCGATTGTTCTTCCTTATTTCTAAACTACATTTCTCAAAGCCATGATAATTTATCAAACAAAATCATCACATGATATTACGCATCAGCCTCTTCTCCAATCAGTTAAATTACAAACGCAAAACAATTAATTAATACGAGTATACATAAGACCATCATTCTACCATGCCCTCAAAATCTAAAGCCAAAATGCCAGTCCTGCATTTGCTTGCACTCTTGAGTGATTGGGAAAGAGTAGAGGAGCGCGCCGAGCTCGAAGACGAACAAGCATATATCGGCTTCGTTTGGACATCCTGGGACAAACGAACATCGAGTGCATCCAGCGCTTTCGCCTGGACCGTGCATGAGGCAATCATCTATCTTTGCCGACTTCTGGAAGAACAGCTATCCAGCCGCAGCAATTATCCACCAAACATACCTGTGGTCATCAATGTCAGAACTGCGGTGTCGCTCCTGGCATCTGGGTCGTTTCAGAGAGTGGCAGGTGATTTCATGCACATCACAGGCGTCTGTGTCAAGGTGTCTGACGCAGTTCGTTGGCGCTTCAAGTTCTTCTCCATGCACTTCCACTGCAGAAAGAGTGGATGCCATCCCCTCCTCCTGTGCAGTGAAATGCACAGGGGATGATGGTTGCCCACCACCTGTTGCGTCTACACTTCTCCGGTGTGCAGAGAACCTGGCTTTCACAGCGCCCCGCAGATCTCTCCATTTATGCTTTAAACCGGGGATACTGCCATACAACACCAACATCTGTGAAATTTGGTTTTCGGCTTTGGCTCGACGTCGCCATCATTGTCTTCCATGTTCTATTAAGAAATGCAACTGCCCTGTATGTTCGTGATAATCTAAAAAGTTGTGATATTCTCACGAGTGAGGGGGTTGATTTTCTAATTGAGGATATCTGTATAAACTAACTCGAGTCCTTGTAATTTTTTACCATTGGTAATACTGTGTAATTTAATGTTTGAATAAAGATATTATTAAATAGGCTACTCTAGATTGAGCCCTACCCTGGCAAATACCAAAGCACTATCCATTTTTTAATTAATTTTAGCGTTTAAAGAATAGCCGACATGGGAAGAATCATTATCAGTAAATGGGATAATTGATTATAATAAAGTATTAGGCACAAGTTAAAGTGAATGTGTCGCTCAAATCAAATGGAATGATAGGCTATGGATATGGAATTCCGTCATTACTGAGGCGGTTTCGGGCGGGGAGATGACCGCCTGCGGGGTAAGAATCCTTGTTAAAGCGTTTCCATGTCCTTTAGTTGCAAACCTGACATCGGAGTAGTTTTCAAGAGCGCAATTTCTAAATGAGATCATATAAACTGTCTTTGATTGTCTTTGTGTGACTAGAATGTTCCCTTTGTCTTCTTCCCTGTCTTCCACGGAACAAACAGGCTGGTGTAGGAGGGGCACATTTTCAACGATATGATTGCCTGATTGAGAAGCGCTAAATTCTTTATTTATTATTTCATTATCGCGGCAATTTGTTTGTATGCATAGCTTTAATGCCATGGTGGCTAGAGTAAGAAATAACAAGTGTTTGTCACAAACATATCCCCCGCCGCCGCAATTATATGTGTCCGTATGGACGGAGCCCAATGCTATATCCCCCGCTTCAATAAAGAGATGTCTGAATTACGTCTTGTAATTGGTACGGCCTACTATTACAACGGCATATAAAACCTCGCATCTTCACAATGACAAACTTAAAATAAAATTAAAATAAAATTATAATAATATAAATGGATAATTATAGTTTAAAATAAAAATGTTTAATTTTGCATGTAAGAATAGTGGACATACGAGTTTTCGTTTCTTGTCAGTGTGGAGATACGAGGTTTTATCGGCAGGCCCACGATATTCAAATTTAAAGTCTGGATTGCGTTTTCCATGGACCACAAATGCGTTTTCATGGTTAATCAGAAAATCCTTTTTCCATGTTTTCCTGATAGCCATAATCAATGAGCTTTGTACAGAGTCTGCCTCTCTTTTGGATCAGTCACACCTCTTTCATAAGGCCGCCTACATTCTGAAGTTAAGCGCTGTGGGCGTGATCGAAGCGAGTAGGGGAGAATACGCGTAACTCAAAAGCGCTTAACTCGAAGTGCGTAAAAAAAGACTTACGCGCTAATGGGAGAATAGACCCCTAAATGACTTCATAGGTTATGCTCATAGGGGTATATTCTCCCATTAGCGTGTAAGTTGTAAACCTCGTATCTCCAAACTGATAAGAAACGAAAACTCGTATGTCCACTATTCTTACATGAAAAATTAAACATTTTTATTTTAAACTATATTTATCCATTTATATTATTATAATTATAATTATTATTTTATTTTACATTAATTTTTTATTTTCCTGTGAAGTTTGTCATTTTGAAGATACGAGGTTTTATATGCCACTGTAATAGTAGACCGTACCAATTACAAAACGTGACATCTCTTTATTTATCCCCCGCCGCGCGATTAGCGCGTAGCGGGGGATATAGCATTGGGCTCCCTCCGTACGGACACATAAAATTGCGGCTGCAGGGGATATGTTAGTGACAAACACTTGTTATTTCTTACTCTAGCCACCATGGCATTAAAGCTATGCATACAAACAAATTGCCGCGATAATGAAATAATAAATAAAGAATTTAGCGCTTCTCAGTCAGCGCAATCAGATCATTGAAAATGTGCCCCTCCTACACCAGCCTGTTTGTTCCGTGGAAGACAGGGAAGAAGACAAAGGGAACATTCTAGTCACACAAAGACAATCAAAGACAGTTTATATGATCTCATTTAGAAATTGCGCACTTGAAAACTACTCCAATGACAGGTTTGCAACTAAAGGACATGGAAACGCTTTAACAAGGATTCTTACCCCGCACGCGGTCATCTCCCCGCCCCGAAACCGCCTCAGTAATGACGGAATTCCATATCCATAGCCTATCATCCTATTTGATTTGAGCGACACATTCACTTGAACTTGTGCCTAATACTTTATTATGTAATGTCAATATAGGCCACTAGATGGCAGTATTTACCTTTTTTTTGTTAAGCTCAGACTGGAGTCATGTTTAGACATGTCCTGGACATGTCTGGGGCAAGTCTCAGAAAATAAAAAAAAGAGGTCTAAATGTGGGTGGGGTCGGCAAAAGAGTATATAAGGAAAAGAATTGAGACAGTAAAGTAGTAGGAGAAATTGCAAGAAGATGACCAGACCTGCCATTCTGTTCAAGACCTGTGACGTTTCTTTTGTGGATTTCTTTGCCTGTGTTTGAGCATTTTCATCATCCAGGACATCACCAAGCCACCCCCACGAAAAGGGACTGTAAATATATATATTTTTTTCCTATTCAATCTTGGTCAGTAGTTTAGTTATTGTCTTTGTTAGAAATTAAATGTGTTTAAGTTTTTATAACTGTGTCTGTCATCCCTTGCTGTTGCTGTTGTGTTGTAGATTGTAATAAGAAAAGGGGGCCATAACAAATTGGGGGCTCAAGGTCCGGGATAGACCATTTTGTGAGTCATTTATTAAAAATCTAACATTTCAAATTGTAAAATTGATTTTTTTTTAAATTGAATACATATATATTGACAACAGCAATGGATGATTTCTTGGCATCACCAACCGTAGGGGTTTTGAAGTCTTTTAAAAAGACAGAACTGCTAGAAATTTGCAGACATTTAGAGCTGACAGAGGTGAAACCAGCCATGCGAAAAGCAAGACTGGCTAGAGAGAT
Source organism: Gymnothorax reevesii (assembly GCA_029721435.1). Lineage (NCBI taxonomy): Eukaryota > Metazoa > Chordata > Actinopteri > Anguilliformes > Muraenidae > Gymnothorax > Gymnothorax reevesii. The sequence continues at coordinate 45,922,928 of CM056592.1, forward strand.
AGTTGAATATTACATTGATGAAAATGTGTTTGTACCAGGAGATCTGGAACAGTTTCCAGTGGAAAATCCAAATATAGAAATGGAACTTAAATTAAAAATGATAGAGATTGAAAGGGAAGAAAAAGAAAAACAAAGGCAGTTTGAGTTGGAAAAATTAGCAAGAGAAGAGAAAAAAGAAAGGGAGGAAAGAGAAAAAGAAAGAGGGGAAAAAGAGAAACAAAGAGAATTTGAGAGGGAAGAAAAAGAAAAACAAAGAGAATTTGAGTTAGAAAAATTTGCAAGACAGAGAGATTTTGAATTAGAGAAATTCGATAAAGAAGAAAGACTCCAAATGGAGCAACTAAAAATAAAAATTCAAACTGAAAATAAATTTCGGGCTAGCCAGGAGGTAAAACTGGTGCCTCCCTTTTCGGAAAAGGATGTTGACAACTATTTCCAGTGTTTTGAAAAGGTAGCAAAGAGTTGCCAGTGGCCAAAGGAACACTGGCCTCTGATGTTGCAAACTGTCCTCAAGGGTAAAGCTCAACAAGCCTATTCGGCTTTGTCTGCAGATGATTCCTCTGATTATGAGGTTGTCAAAAAGGTTATTTTGAGAGCTTATGAGTTGGTTCCAGAGGCTTACCGACAGAAATTCAGAGGTCTGAAGAAATCTGAAAATCAGACTTATGTTGAATTTGCTAATGAAAAGCAGGTTTGCTTTGAGCGCTGGTGTACTTCTATGGAGGTCAAGGATGATTTCAACTCACTAAAAGAGATGGTGTTAGTTGAAGAATTCAAGAACTATGTTAAAGATGATGTTAAGACCTACCTTAATGAGAAGCAAGCACTGAATTTGCAATCAGCTGCCAAATTTGCAGATGAATATGTTCTCACACATAAGTCCAAATTTCAGTCTAGCAGTAATAATAGATGGTCCCATTTTCAGAAATAGGGTTACGGTGATACCCAAGATTCCTCACCCAAAGACAAAGACAAATCTGGTGATGGTGCTCAGAAATCCAGTAACAGGTCTGATCAAAGTGTGAAAGCTGACAGTGACAAAAGTGGTCTAGTTTGCAGTTATTGCAAGAAAGCTGGTCATGTTACAACTAACTGTTGGTTCCTTAAAGCTAAGAAAGAAAAAGACAAGGATACCAAACCAAATGCCTTTGTGAAAACAAGGTTAGAAACCCCTGTAGTAGATAACCGATCTGCTAAATTACCTGCTTCTTGTGGGGCTAAAAAGCCTGATACAGCTGACTTTGTGAGGGGGGAATTTCTTCCATTTGGGTCAGAGGGATTTGTGGCTCTGAATGAGCATACTACTCCTGTCCCCATATATATCCTAAGGGATACCGGAGCTTCTCAGTCATTTTTGTTGATGGACTCCTTGGAGTTACGTGATGAGACCGCTTCAGGGGATTTCATACTTGTACAAGGTATTGAAGGGAGGACTGTATCTGTACCCCTGCGCTCTATATTCTTGAAGTCAGATTTAGTTACAGGACAGGTAAAGGTGGGACTTATGTCAAGTCTACCTATAAAGGGTGTTTCTCTGTTGCTAGGCAATGACCTGGCTGGGGGCAAAGTAATTCATATGTTGCTCCAAAACCTGTATGTACCTTTCAGCATTAACAGTGCCTTCATATATGTGTAAGTTGCCCATGCCTTGGGCACTAATACACCCGCATACCATCACAGATGCTGCCTTTTGAACTTATATATACTATAACAGTCTATAACAGTCCGGATGGTTCTTTTTCTCTTTGGTCCGGAGGACATGACGTCCACAGTTTCCAAAAACAATTTGAAATGTGGACTTGTCAGACCACAGAATGCTTTTCCACTTTGCATCAGTCCATCTCAGATGAGCTTGGGCCCAGCAAAGCCGGTGGCGTTTCTGGGTGCTGTTGATCAATGGCTTTCGCTTTGCATTGTAGAGTTTTAACTTGCACTTGCAGATGTAGCGACAAACTGTAGTTACTGACAGTTGTTTTCTAAAGTGTTCCTGAGCCCATGTGGTGATGTCCTTTACACACTGATGTCGGTTTTTGATGCAGTACCACCTGAGGGATCGAAGGTCACGGGCATTCAATGTTGGTTTTCAGCCTTATCGCTTATGTGCAGTAATTTCTCCAGATTCTCTGAACCTTTTGACGATATTACGGACCGTAGATGATGAAATCCCTAAATTTCTTGCAATAGCTCGTTGAGGAATGTTGTTTTTAAACTGTTCGACAATCAGCTCACGCATTTGTTCACTAAGGGGTGACCCTCGCCCCATCCTTGTTTGTGAATGACTGAGCATTTCAGGGAAGCTGCTTTTATACCCAATTATGGCACCTACCTGTTCCCAATTAGCCCGTTCACCTGTGGGATGTTCCAAATAAGTGTTTGATGAGCATTCCTCAATTCTCTCAGTCTTTTTTGCCACTTGTGCCAGCTTTTTTGAAACATGTTGCAGGCATCAAATTCCAAATGAGCTAATATTTGCAAAAAATTACAAAGTTTACCTGTTCGAACATTAAGTAACTTGTCTTTGCAGTGTATTCAATTGAATATAGGTTGAAAACGATTTGCAAATCATTGTATTCTGTTTTTATTTACGATTTACACAACGTGCCAACTTCACTGGTTTTTGGTTTTGTACATCCAACGAACAAGTGTGTACATCAACCAACAAGAATACATAAATTTCAATTAAAATTTCCCAAGAGTCTATATGCATGCATAATCTTTCAAGTGTCCAACCATCAGTGTAAAACTTCATATGTGTCTCCCATTCAGCCGCTGGGGCACCCCCTGGTGCCGCAGGGGGAGACATCCTGCGGTCTTTTTGATCCTGGATCAGGGATAGCTTCCTCAGAGAAATATTCAACACGTGATCGGTCATTTTATGAAGGGAAATAAGCGAGCTCACGGTTCCGCTGTTTTCGGGGTGAGTGCAAAAGGTCAGAGATCAAGGCACATAAACAAAACCACGTTGACACACTCGTTACTGATGTTTACAATGCAGGAACGGCGGCAAAGCAGTCCTTCACCCAGATTTGTCTGTGGAAAAGGGATCACCTGCAGCTGTACTTACGTGCCAGGGGCTTGCCTGTTACTGGCAGCGTGGAGGAGCTTCAAGCTCTTGTTTATGGAGCTGAAGTGTTCAATGTGGCGCCAAGGTCATATTGTGGTGATGATGATGTTGTGCCTAATATAATTAAATCAGCTTGCTTGAGTTTGCATTAAGCTAGCCCGCCACATCATGCATTTTTGCATCGGCTAGCTAGGCGAGTGCTTTGTTACATGGCTACTTCTATATCAAGATAAATAACTGATTTACTATAGCTAGCTTGGGATTATTGTTGTCTCAACTGGCAGCATAACCATTAACAAGAGGCCTGTGGCATCTACGTTGCCGTTACTTCTCTGGCTTGGGCTTGCTTGCTTTTTATCCCACCAGTATGGGATATAGTCATCGCCCTGTCCGTCTGTCCATCCGTCCGTAATCACTCTCATTTCCGGAGCAGAACTCAAAAACTATACCACTTACAAACTTCTAATTTGCTATGGAACTTACCCTTATGGTGTAGTTGTGCCTTCTGGGGGTTTCAGTTCCATGCTGCCCATAATTTTGGAAATTTCCACCAAAAACAGCCCTAAAATTGCATTTGGTCTCGTTTCCGGGACAGAACTCAAAAACTATCCCACTTAGAAAATTCAAATTTGGTATGGAACTTACCCTTATGGTGTAGTTGTGCCTTTTGGGGTTTCAGTTCCATTCTGCTGAAAATTTTTGATTTCTACACCAAAAGCAGCCAAAAAATTGGACTTTGTCCCTTTTCTACTGCAGAATTCAAAAACTCTGCCACTTACAATCTTCATATTTCGTACGCCTGTTATTCTAGTGATCCCATTGTGCCTTTTGGGCATTTTGAAATCATGGTGCCCAAAATTTATCCGTCCATCCGTCCGTAATCATTTCCATCTCCAGAACTGAACTCAAAAAATATACCACTTACAAACTTCAAATTTGCTTTGGAACTTACTCTTATGGCGTAGTTGTGCCTTTTGGGGGTTTCAGTTCCATGCTGCCCATAATTTCGGAAATTTTCACCAAAAAAAGCCCTAAAATTGGACTTTGTCTCCTTTCCGGGACAGAACTCAAAAACTATGCCACTTAGAAACTTCAAATTCGGTATGGAATTTACCTTTATGCTGTAGTTGTGCCTTTTGGGGGTTTCAGTTCCATTCTGCCCAAAATTTCTCATTTCTATTCCAAAAACAGCCCAAAAATTGCACTTTGTCCCTTTTCTACAGCAGAATTCAAAAACTCACATATCACGAATTATGTGGAACCGGTGGGATATGTCATCTTCTGCTGACCCTTTTACAGTGTGAAGTTGTTTCCAGTTTTAGTTTCACAGAGCTGATTTGTACATAATAATGACGCTGTATTACTTTGGTTGACGGTGTTATCTTCAAATATTCAAACTATGGTGTGTTGGCTTTATGTTGCTACATTGACACTAGCCTTTTCTTTTTTTGCCTTTGAGTAATCAAACTGACATCTAGTCAACTGGGATAGTTGACTCACTAATAGGCCTATCAATGCTGCATTCGATTTGGCTCAGAAGTTGGAAGTCGGTGCAGGGAATAACATCATACCCGAGCAAGTCAGAAAATTGACTTGGGGCGAGCGGTGTGTCCTCTGGCCAGGATAGCCTTTATTAGCTATTGTCAGCCATACTACAAAAGTAGTTGATAGCAACGAGTTACTCGGTATTGTTCGCGTGCAAACTCAGTATCAACAATTCCTCTGATTAACTCAATTCAGTACTGTGTGTACGAATGATTTATAGGGGACCTAACATGCTGTAGCACCGTGGCTAACATAGCCAAGTTACTCTTGCTAATGTTTGTGTCCTACTTATGCAAGAGTGATATCAGGGGAAATTCTACAGAAGGCGTGTGAACATAAACCTAATTTGAAGCTAACTTTTAATACTTGCTTGTAATTTGGATGCTTAGTACAGCTGTTGACAGTAACAGAACTTGCTGTCTGTAAAACCTGTTTTGCAAGGGTTTGTCTCTGTGGTTATGGCCACTCGGTTAGCAGCTACTGCATGTTAGTTTGCATGTCATGCTAATTAAAAATGCTCCTGGTTAACTTACACTCAACAAAAATATAAACGCAACACTTTTGTTTTTGCTCCCATTTGTCATGATGGACTCAAAGATCTAAAATTCATTCCAGATACACAATTTGTTACCATTTGTCTCAAACATTGTTCACAAATCTGTCTAAATGTGTGATAGTGAGCACTTTTGCTTTGCTGAGACAATACACATCAAGATGTTCTTCAGACACCATGATTAGTGCACAGGTGTACCTTAGACTGTCCACAATAAAAGGCCACCCTGAAATGTGCAGTTTTTGCTTTATTGGGGGTCTGGGGACTCAGAACCAGTCAGTATCTGGTGTGACCACCATTTGCCTCATGCAGTGCAACACATCTTCTTCGCATAGAGTTTATCAGATTGTCAATTGTGGCCTGTGGAATGTTGGTCCACTCCTCTTCAATGGCTGTGTGAAGTTGCTGGATATTAGTGGAAACTGATATGCGCTGTCGTATACGCCGGTCAAGCACATCCCAAACATGCTCAATGGGTGACATGTCCGGTGAGTATGCTGGCCATGCAAGAACTGGGACATTTTCAGCTTCGGAGAATTGTGTACAGATCCTTGCAACATGGGGCCGTGCATTATCTTGCTGAAACATGAGGTGATGTTCATGGATGTATGGCACAACAATGGGCCTCAGGATCTCATCACGGTATCTCTGTGCATTCAAAATGCCATCAATAAAATGCACCTGTGTTCTTCGTCCATAACAGATGCCTGCCCATTCCGTAACCCCACCACCACCATGGGCCACTCGATCCACAACATTGACATCAGCAAAGCGCTCACCCACACGACGCCACACACGCTGTCTGCCCTGAACAATGTAAACCGAGATTCATCCGTGAAGAGAATACCTCTCCAACGTGCCAGACGCCATCGAATGTGTGCATTTGCCCACTCAAGTCTGTTACGGCGACGATCTGGAGTCAGGTTAAGACCCCGATGAGGACGCCAAGCATGCAATTGAGCTTCCCTGAGACGGTTTCTGACAGTTTGTGCAGAAATTCTTTGGTTATGCAAACCAATTGTTTCAGCAGCTGTCTCAGACGATCTTGGAGGTGAACCTGCTGGATGTGGAGGTCATGGGCTGGTGTGGTTACACATGATCTGCGGTTGTGAGGCCGGTTGGATGTACTGCCATATTCTCTGAAACGCCTTTGGAGACAGCTTATGGTGGAGAAATGAACATTCAATGCCCGAGCAACAGATCTGGTTGACATTCCTGCTGTCAGCATGCCAATTGCACGCTCCCTCAATGCTTGCGCCAACTGTGGCATTTTGCTGTGAGACAAAACTGCACATTTCAGAGTGGCCTTTTATTGTGGGCAGTATAAGGTACACCTGTGCGCTAATCATGGTGTCTGATGAGCATCTTGATGTGGCACACCTGTAATGTGAATATAGGCCACTAGATGGCAGTATTTACCTTTTTTTTGTTAAGCTCAGACTGGAGTCATGTTTAGACATGTCCTGGACATGTCTGGGGCAAGTCTCAGAAAATTAAAAATAAGAGGTCTAAATGTTGGTGGGGTCTGCAAAAGAGTATATAAGGAAAAGAATTGAGACAGTAAAGTAGTAGGAGAAATTGCAAAAAGATGACCAGACCTGCCATTCTGTTCAAGACCTGTGACGTTTCTTTTGTGGATTTCTTTGCCTGTGTTTGAGCATTTTCATTATCCAGGACATCACCAAGCCACCCCACAAAAAGGGACTGTAAATATTTCTTTTTTTTTCCTATTCAATCTTGGTCTTTAGGTTAGTTAGTTGTTATGGTGTTTGTTAATTAAATGTGTTTAGGTTTTTAAAAACTGTGTGTCATCCCTTGCTGTTGCTGTTGTGGTAAATGTAATAACGAATTGGGGCCATAACAAATTGGGGGCTCAAGGTCCGGGATAGACCATTTTGTGAGTAATTTATTGAAAATCTAACATTTCAAATTGTAAAATTGATTTTTTTTAATTGAATACATATATATTGACAACAGCAATGGATGATTTCTTGGCATCACCAACCTTAGGGGTTTTGAAGTCTTTTAAAAAGACAGAACTGCTAGAAATTGGCAGACATTTAGAGCTGACAGAGGTGAAACCAGCCATGCGAAAAGCAAGACTGGCTAGAGAGATAGTTGAATTTTACATTGATGAAAATGTGTTTGCACCAGGAGATCTGGAACAGTTTCCAGTGGAAAATCCAAATATAGAAATGGAACTTAAATTAAAAATGATAGAGATTGAAAGGGAAGAAAAAGAAAAACAAAGGCAGTTTGAGTTGGAAAAATTAGCAAGAGAAGAGAAAAAAGAAAGGGAGGAAAGAGAAAAAGAAAGGGGGGAAAAGAGAAACAAAGAGAATTTGAGAGGGAAGAAAAAGAAAAACAAAGAGAATTTGAGTTAGAAAAATTTGCAAGACAGAGAGATTTTGAATTAGAGAAATTCGATTGAGAAGAAAGACTCCAAATGGAGCAACTAAAAATAAAAATTCAAACTGAAAATAAATTTCGGGCTAGCCAGGAGGTAAAACTGGTGCCTCCATTTTCGGAAAAGGATGTTGACAACTATTTCCAGTGTTTTGAAAAGGTAGCAAAGAGTTGCCAGTGGCCAAAGGAACACTGGCCTCTGATGTTGCAAACTGTCCTCAAGGGTAAAGCTCAACAAGCCTATTCGGCTTTGTCTGCAGATGATTCCTCTGATTATGAGGTTGTCAAAAAGGTTATTTTGAGAGCTTATGAGTTGGTTCCAGAGGCTTACCGACAGAAATTCAGAGGTCTGAAGAAATCTGAAAATCAGACTTATGTGGAATTTGCTAATGAGAAGAAAGTTTGCTTTGAGCGCTGGTGTACTTCTATGGAGGTCAAGGATGATTTCAACTCACTAAAAGAGATAATGTAAGTTGAAGAATTCAAGAACTGTGTTAAGGATGATGTTAAGACCTACCTTAATGAGAAGCAAGCACTGAATTTGCAATCAGCTGCCAAATTTGCAGATGAATATGTTCTCACACATAGGTCCAAATTTCAGTCTAGCAGTAATAATAGATGGTCCCAATTTCAGAAAAAGGGTTATGGTGATACCCAAGATTCCTCACCCAAAGACAAATCTGGTGATGGTGCTCAGAAATCCAGTCAAAGGTCTGATCAAAGTGTGAAAGCTGACAGTGACAAAAGTGGTCTAGTTTGCAGTTATTGCAAGAAAGCTGGTCATGTTACAACTAACTGTTGGTTCCTTAAAGCTAAGAAAGAAAAAGAAAAGGATACCAAACCAAATGCCTTTGTGAAAACAAGGTTAGAAACCCCTGTAGTAGATAACCAATCTGCTAAATTGCCTGCTTCTTGTGGGGCTAAAAAGCCTGATACAGCTGACTTCGTGAGGGAGGAATTTCTTCCATTTGTGTCAGAGGGATTTGTGGCTCTGAATGAGCATACTACTCCTGTCCCCATATATATCCTAAGGGGTACCGGAGCTTCTCAGTCACTTTTGTTGATGGACTCCTTGGAGTTACGTGATGAGACCGCTTCAGGGGATTTCAAACTTGTACAAGGTATTGAAGGGAGGACTGTATCTGTACCCCTGCGCTCTATATTCTTGAAGTCAGATTTAGTTACAGGACAGGTAAAGGTGGGACTTATGTCAAGTCTACCAATAAAGGGTGTTTCTCTGTTGCTAGGCAATGACCTGGCTGGGGGCAAAGTAGTTCCCCCTGTACATCTTATTTCTCAGCCGAGCACTGAAGATGGGGATGAGGACCCATCTCTGTATCCTTCTTGCACAGTGACTCGTGCTATGACCAAGAAGGCTAAAGAAGAAGATGATGTGGTGCCGTCCAGTACATTGAATAGTCAGGACTCAGGTGGTTCGCCTCATGACTCTGATTGGCCTACTATGGTTTCTCCGTTTGAGGACTTATCAGATACTTTTATCAGTTCTCTATTCAGCCAGCTGGATGGGTGTGGTGATTCTGATGTGTCTGGAGACTTGTGTCTGTTCAGAAAGCGGTTGAATGAGGAGCAAACTAATGATCCTGAAATTTGTGTACGAAAGAGGAGAGCCCTTCCTGATAAAGAAATAGACGCAGTTCCAGTTGGGTATTATCTCAAGGATGGTGTGTTGATGCGGAAGTGGCGCCCTCCTGATATCCCTGCCAATGCAGATTGGGCAGTGGTCAGGCGAATTGTTGTTCCGAAGGTCTATAGGAATGAGATCTTAACAATGGCTCACCTTTAGGAGGTCATCTTGGTGTTAACAAGACTGTTGAAAAGATCATGAAACACTACTTTTGGCCTGGGCTTCGGAAAGACGTTTCCAACTTTTGCAAAACCTGTCACACTTGTCAGGTAGTTGGAAAACACCAGTTAGACCCACCTGTAGCTCCATTGCAGCCTATCCCAGCATTTGGGGAGCCATTCTCTAGGGTCATTGTTGATTGCGTTAGTCCATTACCCAAGACTAGATCTGGAAATCAGTACTTGTTGACAATCATGTGTGCATCTACCAGATTCCCCGAAGCCATACCTCTACGTAACATCAAGGCAACTGCAATCTCGAAGGCTTTGATAAAGTTCTTCACGTTGTTTGGCCTTCCCAGGGAAATTCAATCAGACCAGGGTAGCAATTTCACTTCAGGATTGTTTCAGCAGGTTGTGTATGAACTTGGTGCAAAGCAGATTCTTTCTAGTGCCTATCATCCAGAAAGTCAGGGTGCCTTAGAGCGGTTTCATTCCACTCTCAAGACAATGATGAGGACTTATTGTTATGACCATGAGAAAGACTGGGATGAAGGGGTTCATTTGCTGTTGTTTGCAGTTAGAGAAGCAGTGCAGGAGTCTACTGGATTCAGTCCATTTGAGCTAGTGTTTGGTCATGAAGTGAGAGGACCTTTGCTATTATTGAGTGAACAATGGCAAGAAAAAGAGTCGCATATCAGTCTGTTAGACTATGTTGGCAAGTTCAAGGAAAGATTGCGTGCAGCTTGTGACCTTGCCAAAGAGAACTTGAAATCAAGTCAGGGAAAAATGAAAACTTGGTATGATCATAAGGCTAGAAGCCGTGAGTTTAAACCAGGAGAAAAGGTCCTTGTGTTGTTTCCCTTGCAGTCCAATCCATTGCAGGCTAGATTTCATGGTCCTTATGAAATTCTGACAAAACCCACTGATCTCAATTACATTGTGAAGACTCCAGATAGGAGAAAACCAAAACAATTGTGTCATATTAACATGCTAAAGCCTTATCATGACAGAAATGCTAGGGTTGCAGCTGTCACTTCAGATTCTCCAATGGTCGAAACGTGTGAAGATGAGGGGGAGTTTCAAGATGATGAACCAAGAATTAAAGCTGAAGTTCTTTCATGTAAATTGTCAAACACTGAAGTGTTGCAAAATCTTGATGTAAAACTCCAGCACTTAGAACCCTCACAGAGAGATCAGTTTGAAAGGTTGATCAAGAAATATGAAGATTTGTTTCCTGATGTTCCAAAGAGAGTTACTATAGCCGCTCATGATGTAGATGTTGGTGATGCCAAACCAATAAAACAGCATCCATACCAGATGAATCCTGAAAAGAGAAAGATTGCTGAGAAAGAGGTTGAGTACATGTTAAAACATGATATTATCAGACCCTCCAACTCCGATTGGAGTTCACCCTGTGTGCTAGTTCCAAAACCTGATGGAAGTACTAGATTCTGTACAGATTATCGCAAAGTCAATGCTGTAACTAGAACTGATGTGTTTCCAATACCTAGGATTGATGATTGTATTGATAGTGTAGAGCAAGCAAAGTTTCTGACCAAGATTGATTTATTGAAGGGTTATTGGTGTGTGCCTTTAACTGAGAGGGCCAAGAGCATCTCTGCTTTTGCCACACCATCTGGGTTGTACCAGTATGAAGTCCTACCCTTTGGCATGAAAAATGCCCCAGCCACGTTCCAAAGGATGATACAGTCTACAATCGCCGGATTGCCACACACGGGTGCGTACATCGATGACCTGATCACATGGAGTGACTCCTGGGAAGAACATCTAAAAGATGTAGAGACGTTGTTCCAGCGCCTGACCCAGGCTAACCTGACTGTTAACCTGAGCAAGAGTGACTTTGGTTGTGCTACTGTCACCTATCTTGGCTTCGTCATCGGCCAGGGTAAGGTGGCACCCATAAATGCTAAAGTCCAAGCCATCATGGACTTTCCAGTTCCTGACAACAAAAAAAGCTTTGCGCCGCTTCCTTGGAATGATCGGGTACTACCGCAAGTTCTGCAAGAACTTTGCTGAGATTGCTCTCAGTCTAACTAACCAACTGAAGAAAGGCGTAAAGTTCACCTGGGATGATGCATGCCAGAGAGCCTTCGATCACCCGAAGTCTCTGCTGTGTCACTTCCCCGTGCTCAAATCTCCTGACTTCAACAAACCGTTCTCCATCGCGGTCGATGCTAGCGACCAAGCTTGTGGATCTGTGCTCCTACAGAGAAGTGACTCTGATGACATTGAGCATCCCGTGGCATACTTCTACAGGAAGTTCAATCGCCACCAAAGGAACTATTCCACAATAGAGAAGGAACTGTTGGCTCTGGTCCTTTCTTTACAACACTTTGAGGTTTATGTTTGTACAGGACAAAAGCCAAGGATTGTGTACACTGACCACAATCCGTTAATGTTTTTGAGTAAGATGAAAAACAAGAATCGGAGATTGTTGAATTGGAGTTTGATTTTACAGGAGTTTGACTTGGAAATTAAGCATGTGAAGGGTACAGACAATGTAATTGCTGATTGCTTATCCCGTGTTTGAATGTGTATATATATATCATGTGTTTGAATATTGTATGATATGTATATATAGACAAGTGTTCACTTAACCATTTTGTATTGAAAAGAAAAATTTTGCCTTTATGAGTCAAAATTTTTCCCTTTTGGAATGGAGGTGCAATGTGAATATAGGCCACTAGATGGCAGTATTTACCTTTTTTTTGTTAAGCTCAGACTGGAGTCATGTTTAGACATGTCCTGGACATGTCTGGGGCAAGTCTCAGAAAATTAAAAAAAGAGGTCTAAATGTGGGTGGGGTCTGCAAAAGAGTATATAAGGAAAAGAATTGAGACAGTAAAGTAGTAGGAGAAATTGCAAGAAGATGACCAGACCTGCCATTCTGTTCAAGACCTGTGACGTATCTTTTGTGGATTTCTTTGCCTGTGTTTGAGCATTTTCATTATCCAGGACATCACCAAGCCACCCCACAAAAAGGGAATGTAAATATTTCTTTTTTTTTTCCTATTCAATCTTGGTCTTTCGGTTAGTTAGTTGTTATGGTGTTTGTTAATTAAATGTGTTTCAGCTTTTAAAAACTGTGTGTCATCCCTTGCTGTTGCTGTTGTGGTAAATGTAATAACGAATTGGGGCCATAACACACCTTTGAGGTGGGATGTATTGTCTCAGCAAAGCAAAAGTGCTCACTATCACACATTTAGACAGATTTGTGAACAATGTTTGGGAGAAATGGTAATATTGTGTATCTGGAATGAATTTTAGATCTTTGAGTCCATCTCATGACAAATAGGAGCAAAAACAAAAGTGTTGCGTTTATATTTTTGTTGTGTGTATATGCAGTAATTCTGATCGGTATGCTTGAGTAACTTCGGTAAGCATCATTATGGCAGTTTCATCATACCGTTGCCCGATTGTAACCACTACAGTTAGTGATCGCTTCACTTATCCATGACTGGGATCAGCCGGATACTTCACAAATGTCTGAGCAAGCTCTCTGGTGCTACCATGAAAGCAATGCAAAACGCAGATGCTCTACCGGCTTACAAATTATTTCTCTGCACTACCTTGACAAAATTTCATCCTCCTTTAGAAATTGTTGTGGCTAATAAAAAGCCGAAAAAGGTGGAGATTAAATAGGTAATTCTTTACTTTCGAAGTGATCAATTCGCTAGTGCCACATAAGCAACTTGTCCGCGCTAACAGAACTTACGGTCTGCAAAACCTGTATTATGTCCATTACATAACCGAGCTCTCTCTAGCTGTCACGTACAATCCATAAAGCTGCTTTCACATCTGACACAAAACAAATTTTTCGCAGGACAGATTAGCCTGCGTACAAAGTCAATCCAAAGACACGAATACACGTTATGGGCACGTCAAGCCGCTAGCACATCGGAAGCGAAACAAATTTTTCGCGCGATAGATTAGCTACATTCAAAGTCAATGCAAAGATGCGAATACAGGCGTTATGGGCGCATTAAGCAGCTTTCACAACGGACGCAAAACAAATTTTTTGCGCGACAGATTACATTCAAAGTCATGACCGCTTATCAGCTCCTGCATGTTAGTTTGTGTGCTCTGCAAATTAAAAATGCTTCTGGCTAACTTATATGCAGCAATTCTGATCGGTAGGCTTGTCTTTCATCAGGAAGCATCAATGTGACAGTTTCATCATAACGTTGTCTGATTGTAGCCACTACAGTTGAAGCTAAATGCAGAGGTGCTGTATGTGTCTGCAGAGTTGGGCTGCAGTTAGACCAGACGTAGATTTTGCAGAGCTTGGGGTGTGTTTTTGGGTGTTTATGAAACAATTACTTTACTTATCCATGACCGGGGTCAGCCTAATACAGCTCTAGTGTCTGGGCAAGCTCTCTGATGCTACCGGTGAAAGCAATAGGGAAGCGCACGGGCTACATTGGTCCGGTATAACAAACGCTGCATTGCCATCGATTAAATATTAAATTCTTTCCTGTAAAAGTGATCAATTCGCTACCTCCACATAAGCAACGGTTCACGCAGATGGAACTTACGGTCTGTAAAACCTGTATTATGTTCATGATATAACCGGAGCTCTGTCTAGCTCTCGCACGCTATTCTTAATGCGCCCATTTTCCGCGAGGAGAAGCTGGTCATTCCAAAGCAATAAGTAAACCATTACCATAGGCAATTTCCGAAAAGACCGCTTAGCTTCGAGCTTTTGCCCGTGTCATATACCAGTGCGGAAGCTGTTCGTTTTTCCACACTAACAACACACCACAGCTATGTACACAAACCAGCAGGTCCTAATACACACCGAAGCAGTCCATAAGCTGTTGGTCCACTTTTAGCTGCTCCTCACTGTCCATGTTTCCCTCTAAACTCAGACCCTCCGGATTTCTACGTTCTCCGGTCTACACTTGGGCATGTCGACTTGTTCTACAAATGTGTCGATATGGGGTGGATTCTAGCTTTCCCTGCATCCGAGCTACGGAGTAGTAAAACCGCTGTACTCACCAACTGTTGATTGATACACATGTCCTGCGTTAGATTGCAGAATATGCTCATCGATTCCCGTCAGTTTCACTCTTTTTGTCGAACCAGGAAAACTGTGTTCTGCTGCCTCGTCCCGCCTAGATCCGCCCTCCACGGAGCTGGCCAGTCAGAAGAAAGTGGGCACACGGGGAGTGGGGGCCATAGCGGAAGAGCCACCCAATGAGGTGTTTCAGGCAGAGACTACTATGGACTACAAATGGGGTTTTTTGAGGAGGACAATATGAGCGAAATATGTACCCTTTTTTTGCTTTGCGTGATCAGGAAGACTCTAGGGGAGTGAAAGACCAAAATATAAACTTGGAAAAATAGCATATTAGGTCCCCTTTAATGAAACACAAATGACACAGAATTGCAAATACACAGTTTATTATTACAGCTTATGTTTACTATTGATTTATGATGCAGCGATCTTGAACTCAGAACTTGGGGTAGTTGAGGAATTCATGACTTTCCGAGTTGGAAAATCTGACTTCAAAGGGCGTTCAAATGGAAATATCTGACTGGGAGCTTGGAAATTCTGATTTCCCAGGACAAGCATAAGCCTAAATGTGATCTGAGCCCCTATAACTGTCCCTCCAAGCTGTTGCTGAATTCACAGCAAACTCAAAAGCATGGTGGCACTGGTTTGTTTATGTGCCTTGACATTTGACCCGGAAGTAGAAACAGGCTTCCCTAACATGCGCACTCCAAACCGTTAGCTCGCTTATATAAAAAATTGAAGCTTGGAACACCCTTTAATTAAGAGCGCTCACGCCGTTAAAAGCACTAAGCCGAGGTCAACAAAGAATGGTTTTAACCACCGTTGTGATATCAAATATCTCTAATTGCGAAGTCAGGGTTTCTTGAACCGACTCACTTTAATAAAGCCTGTCTATGTTGAACTTGCTTCATAGCATACCCCCAGGTGGCTAAAGCAAGTGACTGCACACAACATCATGACAGAAAGTT
Source organism: Gymnothorax reevesii (assembly GCA_029721435.1). Taxonomy (NCBI): domain Eukaryota; kingdom Metazoa; phylum Chordata; class Actinopteri; order Anguilliformes; family Muraenidae; genus Gymnothorax; species Gymnothorax reevesii. The sequence continues at coordinate 45,938,308 of CM056592.1, forward strand.
GTTCAATGACAGTGCTTTTTCATTTAAAATGGCAGCGGTTATTTCACATAGTGTAGGGTTTCCCAGTGATACTCTTCTATAATTCCATTAGAGGAGTCTATGGCTGACATCTATTCAATGGTATAAAATTCTCGTCTGTGATTAACGTTTCGCCAATTCATTTGACACCTGACAAACACAGAAATAATCCATCTTATTGATAAATTGCTCTAACTATGGCACACGGAACCCAGTACACGGTCAGAGAACCGTGAGCTCCTCATCTCTCATGCCAAGAGGCACTTCACCCACCAAGCTCCAGTGCCCCCATTAGCCACAAAAAACCTTTTAAAGTGACACGCACTTATTTCTGAACTATCAGAACCATGTAGTTCCATTGTCTAACATGAAATATCTATTAGTAAACTGTGGAAAATATTAATCCATTATACTCAGATGTATTATCAATCAAATATTTACAGAAGCATTATTGTATTGATTTGTTAAGCTCAATTGCTGAAATGATGGATTAATTCATTATATATCCAAATGAATTAATAATCAAGTATTGACTGAGGCCATGTATATCCAAATAATCGAACTATAGTTCTGTCTCTCTCTCTTTCTCTCTCAGTAAATCTCCATTGTTTGCAGCTGGGACCTATGTCTGTGTGATTGAGAAAAAGCACCATGAGATGTGTGTACTATGCATCTATTCTGTCTGAGCCGAGAGAGTTAGCTGGACTAAGCTGTTCCCTGAGTTTCCAGGGAGGATGGAGTTGGATCAGATAAGGCTGGGCAAAGAGTCAACTTTTGGCTGGAGATGATAAGAACAAAGCCAGGTCTCCATGGATGTGTCCTGGCAGATGTGAAGTGTTTACAACAGCTATTCCTCAATGAATTAGCCACTAGGAGAGGAGTGCCTTTTTGGCGTTGTCCTCATACAAATATTCAGGGTTCTTTGTCCTTGGGGATTTTTCTTCTTGGCTTTGCTAAAGATCATCATCTGTCTTTATATCACTTGATGGTTTGAGGCCTGTAATTTTTCTGTATCTGTGCACATGAATTTAACTAATTGTAGTCATGTTTTTACTCTCTGAATTTTTATAGTGAAATTATTGAACTGCTCAAACTGGTGCTGGGTCCTTCATTAAAAGGTCATTGCTAACCAGTACAAATTCCTCAACAAAACACAAATCATGAAGTGTTCTAAAAACTAAATAGTAAATTTATTATTAATAGTGCAAATAATAACTCTCAGTAATTCAAACATAAAATTCCAACAGTCAATGGGCCTAAATCAGGAACTTGATATTCAAATACATGAAATAGGCCTATGGCGCCTACACATAGTGTTTATGAACCCCAGTTGTGAGAGACATTTGTTTATAAATTGCTTATCCTTGTAACCTAGCTTGTAAGTATGCAGAAGGAAGATAAGATCGCAAAAGAAGTGTAAAGAAATGTGCTTCCTGAACTTTGCGTCTCTCTGAGGCCTTGAGATATCCCACAGGATGAGGAAACTGCGGGGCCAGTTTCCTTTCAGCTGGGGCTGAGGAGCTTATGAAAAGAAACAAGATGCACAGTGGGGCGTGTTCACCCAACTCTGGAATGCTGAGAGAAACTTCGGTGTAAATCAGCTGCAAGCAGGGGGATCGGTCAATAAGTATCTGCAGAAAGGAGAACAATAAAAATTAACTACTTGGGGAAATTTACTTCAGGGGCGGACATTTAAGACATTATGTTCAAACAAATATCCAAGCAAAGGGGAAATCCCCTTGTCCTTGTACTGAATGTAACTTAACCCTAGATGCATATACAACCCCAGTGCCGAAATAGTTGGGAGAGGGTGTAAATTGTGAATAAAATCAAAACACAATGGCCCTCATTTATCAAACGTGCATACACCAAAAAAAAGGGTGTATGCCAAATCTCCCGCAAGGATCGGCATTTATCAATCAGACCGTAAGCGAACGGTCTGCAAAAATCTCACGCCAGGTCTGACCAGACGTACACAGATTTGAAACCACCGTACAACATGCAGGAGCGAGTGCAGCTGTCAAAATGAGTAATAAACCATATGCAGCGATGCGGACATCATGCTGTTGTTGCTCGTATTAGTAAAATGAATAAATAGGCAAAATAAATAAATAAATAAGACACGTGTTGAGAAGTTAATTAAACTTAAATTTTAAGACAACCTGCTTGTCAGGCCAGACACTCATCCAGTCAGATATATTCTGAACAACAAAAGAAATGCAAGTTAGCCGAATTAAAGGCAGATTGGAAAATAAGTTTGCGCGTAATTATTTTAGAAAATCAAATTTATTACTAGCGTGTGCACATTTACACTCGTTTCATCAAACTTTTCTTTATTTTCCGGTCACTTTGATTGAGTAACCATAAGAGTACATTAACTAACTAGCTAACTTGCGTTTCTACTGTTGCTCAGTATACAGTGCCCTCCATAACTATTGGCCCCCGTAGTTAAGATGTGTTAAAAGCCTTAATATAAATTCAATTTTTATTGCAGAAGCATACTCTCACACTGAAAATTGTAGAAAAATGTAGCCTTCAACTCAAGTGAGTTTTAAGGGGGGAAAAAAAAATCCCAGACTAAGAAATAATTATTTTTCATAAAATCACCTGTTACACAATTATCTGCACCCCTAACAATTCCTAGAAATTACATGTAATTGAAGTATTTCTGTCATCTCTACAGTAGTTTACAAAGTTGATCAGAGTATCTAGGAACAATTAATTAGTAATTCATCACTTCCTGTTTCCCTGGGGTATAAATTTGACGTCACACAGAGACCATTTTTCTTATCCACTCTTCAACATGGGAAAGACAAAGGAACCCACCCTTCAAGTAAGGCAGATGTGTGTCGACCTTCACAAGTCAGGCAATGGCTACAAGAAAATAGCCACTCACCTGCACCTGCCTATATCTACTGTCAGAGGAATCATTAAGAAGTTTAAAACAACTGGAACAGTGGTAAACAAGCCTGGACGAGGACGCAAGGTTATTTTGCCACCACGCACAGTGAGGAGCATGGCAAGAGAAATAAAAAGTTCTCCAAAGCTCACTGTTAAAGAATTGCAACAAATGGAACCATCTTGGGGTCACAAAGTCTCCAAAACAACCATCAGGCGGTATCTACATGCCAACAAGCTGTTTGGGAGGCATGCACAGAAAAAACCTTTTCTCACTCACAATCATAAACGCAAACCTCTGGAGTCCGCTAAGCGGTACTGGGACTTCAACTGTGCTTTGGTTAGATGAGACCAAGATAGAGCTTTTTGGCAACAAACACTAAGTGGGTCTGGCGGAACACAAAAGATGAGTATGCAGAAAAGCACCTCATGCCCACTGTGAAGTATGGGGGAGCATCGGTGATGCTGTGGGCTTGTCTCTCTTCGAGAGGCCCTGGGAACCTTGATAGGGTGCATGGCATCATGAACGCCTTGAAATACCAGGACAATTTAAATCAAAATCTGGTGGTCTTTGCCTGAGAACTGAGGATGGGTCACTGGGTCTTTCAGCAAGATAATGACCCTGAACATATGGCCAAATCTACACAGAAATGGTTCACCAGACACAGAATCAAGCTCCTCCCATGGCCATCTCAGTCTCCAGACCTCAACCCCATTGAAAAACTGTGGAGCGAGCTGAAGAGGAGAGTGCAGAGGAGAGGACCCAGGTCGCTGGATGATTTAGAGAGATTGTGCAAAGAGGAATGGTCAAATGATGATCAAAATCATTTAAGTGTGAAAAATATGCAAAGAAAGTAAAAAATCAGGATGGGGGCAAATACTTTTAATGGCACTATATTTGCCTAATTGCTTTTTTAGCCCTTTTTTGCCCGTGTCCCAACTTTTTCAAGACCTCTTGCAGCCTGAAAATTTGAAATGAGCTAATTTCGTGGATGAAAATGTAAAATGTCTCAGTTTCCACATTTGAAATGTTATCTATGTCCTATTGAGTTATGACCCCAATTTGTTATGACCTATCGGACAGCAAGGGATGACAGAAAAAAATGTTAAAACTTGAACATATTAAATTAAACAAACTACTGACTAAGATTGAAATATTAACAAAAAAAAAGGATATTTTTGTGATGTTCTGGGACAGGAAAATGCTCCAACACAGGCAAAAATCCACAGAAAGCTTCACAGGTCTTGAAAAGAGTGACAGGTCTGGTAAGATGTATCCTGTGGTCAATGTACACAATCATTGGCTTTTGCCCTGTACAAACATAAACATCAAAGTGTTGTAAAGAAAGAACCAGAGCCAACAGCTCTTTCTTTAATGTGGAATAGTTCCTTTGGTGGCGATTGAACTTCCTGGAGAAGTATGCCTCGGTATGCTCAATGTCATCAGAGTCACTTCTCTGTAGGAGCACAGATCCACAAGCTTGGTCGCTAGTGTCGACCGCGATGGAGAACGGTTTGTTGAAATCAGGAGATTTGAGCCCGGGGAAGTGACACAGCAGAGACTTCAGGCCATCGAAGGCCCTCTGGCATGCATCATCCCAGGTGAACTTTACGCCTTTCTTCAGTTGGTTAGTGAGACTGAGAGCAATCTCAGCAAAGTTCTTGCAGAACTTTCGGTAGTACCCGATCATTCCAAGGAAGCGGCGTAAAGCTTTTTTGTTGTCAGGAACTGGAAAGTCAATGATGGCTTGGACTTTAGCATTTATGGGTGCCACCTTACCCTGGCCTATGACGTAGCCAAGATAGGTGACAGTACCACAACCAAAGTCACTCTTGTTCAGGTAAATAGTCAGGTTAGCCTGGGTCAGGTGCTGGAACAACGTCTCTACATCTTTTAGATGTTCTTCCCAGGAGTCACTCCATGTGATCAGGTCATCGATGTATGCACCCGTGTGTGGCAATCCGGCGATTGTAGACTGTATCATCCTTTGGAACGTGGCTTGGGCATTTTTCATGCCAAGGGGTAGGACTTCATACTGGTACAACCCAGATGGTGTGGCAAAAGCAGAGATGCTCTTGGCCCTCTCAGTTAAAGGCACACACCAATAACCCTTCAATAAATCAATCTTAGTCAGAAACTTTGCTTGCCCTATTCTATCGATACAATCATTAATCCGAGGTATTGGTATTCTAAAATTTTCTGACTTAGTGGACTACAGTATAATACAAACAATGTACAAAGCTAAATCTAGACAATTACCAGAAAGTATACAGAAGTTGTTTATGATGAGAGACAGTCAATACAATTTTAGAGGAATATTTATTTTTCAAAAACCAAAAATACGAACAACTATCAAATCTCATTGTTTGTCAGTTACAGGGGTAAATTTCTGGAATTCTTCTTCTGAAAATATAAAAACAAGCACAACATTGGTAAGGCTCAAAAGACTCGATAAGAATGAAGTGGTTTTGAAATATGCCATGTTAGGTAATATGTCTATGTTATAATGTATATATCTGCATTTATGTATATTTAAATGGGTTATGTTAGTGAATGTGTCTATGTTTTTGTATCAATTTAATATGAATACAAACAACAACAATGCATTAGCATTGTTCTTGCTGTATTATTATTATTTTTTTTGGGTGGGGGATAGTTCTGTATTATTGAAGGGGTAGGCTTAAATAAGCTTTGGCTTCTGCCTACACCCTTTCGGTGAGCTTGAAATCTTTGAATCTTTCCTTTGATCTACTAAATTGTTTTTGTTGCAAGTGAACCGAAATAAATTTCTTTCATTCATTCATTCATTCACATCAGTTCTAGTTACAGCATTGACTTTGCGATAATCTGTACAGAATCTAGTACTTCCATCAGGTTTTGGAACTAGCACACAGGGTGAACTCCAATCTGAGTTGGAGGGTCTGATAATATCATGTTCTAACATGTACTCAACCTCTTTCTCAGCAATCTCTCTCTTTTCAGGATTCATCCAGTACGGATACTGTTTTATTGGTTTGGCATCACCAGCATCTACATCATGAGAAGCTATAGAAGCTCTCTTTGGAACATCGGGAAGTATCAAGTATTTTCGTGATCAACCTCTCAAACTGATCTTTCTGTGAGGGTTCTAAGTGCTGGAGTTTTACATCAAGATTTTGCAACACTTCAGAATTTGACAATTTACATGAAAGAACTTCAGCTTTAATTCTAGGTTCATCATCTTGAAACCCTCATCTTCACACGTCTCGACCATAGCAGAATCTGAAGTGACAGCTGCAAAGCTAGCATTTCTGTCATGATAAGGCTTCAGCATGTTAATGTGACACAACTGTTTTGGCTTCCTCCTATCTGGAGTCTTCACAATGTAATTGAGATCATTGAGTTTTGTTAGAATTTCATAGGGACCATGAAATCTTGCCTGCAATGGATTGGACAGCAAGGGAAACAACACAAGAACCTTGTCTCCTGGTTTAAACTCGCGGCTTCTAGCCTTATGATCATACCAAGTTTTCATTTTTCCCTGACTTGATTTCAAGTTCTCTTTGGCTAGGTCACAAGCTGCACGCAATCATTCCTTGAACTTGCTAACATAGTCTAACAGACTGATATGCAGTTCTTTCTCATGCCATTGTTCACTCAACAATAGCAAGGGTCCTCTCACTTCATGGCCAAACACTAGCTCAAACGGACTGAATCCAGTAGACTCCTGCACTACTTCTCTAGCTGCAAACAAGAGCAAATGAACATCTTCATCCCAGTCTTTCTCATGGTCATAACAATAAGTCCTCATCATTGTCTTGAGAGTGGAATGAAACCGCTCTAAGGCACCCTGACTCTCTGGATGGTAGGCACTAGGAAGGATCTGCTTTGCACCTAGTTCGTACACAACCTGCTGAAACAAACTGGAACTGAAATTGCTACCTTAGTCTGACTGAATTTCCCTGGGAAGGCCAAACAACGTGAAGAACTTTATCAAAGCCTTCGAGATTGCAGTTGCCTTGATGTTGCGTAGAGGTATGGCTTCAGGGAATCTGGTAGATGCGCACATGATTGTCAACAAGTACTGATTTCCAGATCTAGTCTTGGGTAATGGACCAACACAATCAACAATGACCTTAGAGAATGGCTCCCCAAATGCTGGGATAGGCTACAATGGAGCTACAGGTGGGTCTAACTGGTGTTTTCCAACTACCTGACAAGTGTGACAGGTTTAGCAAAAGTTGGAAACATCTTTCCAAAGCCCAGGCCAGAAGAAGTGTTTTATGATCTTATCAACAGTCTTGTTAACACCAAGATGACCCCTAAAGGTAAACTATGATTGTTAAGATCTCATTCCTGTAGACCTTTGGAACAACAATTTGCCTAACCACTGCCCAATCTGCATTGGCAGGAATATCAGGAGGGCGCCACTTCTGCATCAACACACCATCCTTGAGATAATACCCACTTGGAACTGCATGTATTTCTTTATCAGGAAGGGCTCTCCTCTTTAGTACACAAATTTCAGAATCATTAGTTTGCTCCTGAATCAACCGCTTTCTGGACAGAGACAAGTCTCCAGACACATCAGAATCACCAGACCCATCTGGCTGGCTGAACAAAGAACTGATGGAAGTTTCTGATAAGTCCTCAAACGGAGAAACCATAGTAGGCCAATCAAAGTCATGAGGCGAACCACCAGAGTCCGGACTATTCAATGTGCTGGGCGGCACCACAACATCTTCTTCTTTAGCCTTCTTGGCCATAGCACGAGTCACTGTGCAAGAAGGATACAGAGATGGGTCCTCATCCCCATCTTCAGTGCTCGGCTGTGAAGTAAAATGTACGGGGGAACTACTTTGCCCCCAGCCAGGTCATTGCCTAGCAACAGAGAAACACCCTTGATAGGTAGACTTGTCCCACCTTTACCTTTCCTGTAACTAAATCTGACTTCAAGAATATAGAGCACAGGGGTACAGATGCAGTCCTCCCTTCGATACCTTGTACAATTATAAAATCCCCAGAGGCGGTCTCATCACGTAACTTCAAAGAGTCTATCAACAAAAGTGACAGAGAAGCTCCAGTATCCCTTAGGATACATATGGGGACAGGAGGAGAATGCTCATTCAGAGCCACAAATCCCTCTGACACAAGTGGAGGAAATTCCTCCCACACAAAGTCAGCAGTATCAGGCTTTTTATCCCCACAAGGAGCAGGTAATTTAGCAGATCGGTAATCTACTACAGGGGTTTCTAACCTTGTTTTCACAAAGGCATTTGGTTTGGTATCCTTTTCTTTTTCTTTCTTAGCTTTAAGGAACCAACAGTTAGTTGTAACATGACCAGATTTCTTGCGATAACTGCAAACTAGATCACTTTTGTCACTGTCAGCTTTCACACTTTGATCAGACCTTTGACTGGATTTCTGAGCACCATCACCAGATTTGTCTTTGTCTTTGGGTGAGGAATCTTGGGTATCACCGTTACCTTTTTTCTGAAATTAGAACCATCTATTGTTACTGCTAGACTGAAATTTAGACTTATGTGTGTGAATATATTCATCTGCAAATTTGGCAGCTGATTGCAAATTCAGTGCTTGCTTCTCATTAAGGTAGGTCTTAATATCATCCTTAACACAGTTCTTGAATTCTTCAACTAACACCATCTCTTTTAGTGAGTTGAAATCATTCTTGACCTCCATAGAAGTACACTAGCGCTCAAAGCAAACCTGCTTCTCATTAGCAAATTCCACATAAGTCTTATTGTCAGATTTCTTCAGACCTCTGAATTTCTGTCGCTGAGCCTCTGGAATCAACTCATAAGCTCTCAAAATAACTTTTTTGACAACCTCATAATCAGAGGAATCATCTGCAGACAAAGCCGAATAGGCTTGTTGAGCTTTACCCTTGAGGGCAGTTTGCAACAACAGAGGCCAGTGTTCCTTTGGCCACTGGCAACTCTTTGCTACCTTTTCAAAACAGTGGAAATAGTTGTCAACATCCTTTTCCGAAAATGGAGGCAGCAGTTTTATCTCCTGGCTAGCCAGAAATTTATTTTTAGTTGCTCCATTTGGAGCCTTTCTTCTCTATTGAATCTCAGTAAATTGAAATCTCTCTGTCTTGCTAATTTTTCTAACTCAAACTGTCTTTGTTTTTCTTTTTCTTCCCTTTCTTTCTCTCTTACTTCCCTCTCAAATTCTCTTTGTTTTTCTCTTTCCTCCCTTTCTTTCTCTCTTTCTTCCCTTTCAATCTCTAGCAGTTATAATTTAAGTTCAATTTCTACATGTGGATTTTCCAATGGAAACCGTTCCAGATCTCCTGGTGCAAACACATTTTCATCAATGTAATATTCAACAATCTCTCTAGCCAGTCTCGCTTTTCGCATGGCTGGTTTTACCTCTCTCAGCTCTAAATGTCCGCATATTTCGAGCAGTTCTGTCTTTTTAAAAGACTTAAAAACCTTTACGGTTGGAGATGCCAAGAAATCATCCATTGCTGTCTATCTGTCAATATATATTCAGTATATATATATATATATATATATATACTCAGCAACAAAAGTTTCTGTGACACCAATATTGTTAATTATTTTTCATAACGCAATTATGAAATTGTCATACATGGTGATATCAGACTGAAACAGTACACGTAAACAACATTGAAATGGAAATCATGAAAATGCGAGAAAATTACTTTGCACGTGAAAATGTACGTAAATCATGCTTGTGGATGGCAATAAAAGAGGAGAATTTTTGGAATGTTCACATTGTGCCCGATGAACGACGGAAGCATCACTTATCGAAAACACAGCCATTTCGGATCAGGAACTCTACCCTCTAAATGCCAAGACTGTCTGAAAATGATCGGTGGAGGGCCATTGGGATGATTGAATCCGGAACCTCGCAGAGGGAAGTTGCTCATCGCCTGAATGTCCACTGAAACACCATTTGGAACTTATGGCAGCGTCATCAGCAGACAAGACATGTCAGAGACCGTCCTCGCAGCGGCCGTCCACGAGTAACCACTCCCAGACAGGACAACTGGATTCGAACAACCCATCTCCGAAATCGATTCCAACCTGCAACCATAACTGCAAGAACGATACCTGGTTTGAGGCGACTGTCTGCACAGACAATCCGTCGCCGTCTCCGTCATTTTGGCATTGTCCCACGTCGGCCAGCAAGACGTCCAATACTCACAGTACAACACCGACGACTGCGTCTACAGTGGGCACAACAACATCGACGGTGGATCCAACGTCAGTGGGATCTTGTACTCTTCACTGATGAATCAAGATTCATGCTTAACCGATGTGATGGTCGTTTACGTGTATACCATCGACGTGGAAAACGTTATGCCAACAACTGTGTTCAGGAATTTGATCGTTTTGGAGGTGGTAGTGTCATGATTTGGGGAGGGATCACGGCTAGAAACAGAACAGATTTGCTTGTTATTGATGGAAATCTGACAGGTCAAAGATATCGCGATGAAGTGCTACGGCCATTGGTGGTACCGTTTTTGATGCAACATGGTCCCGGAATAACGCTGCAACATGATAACGCCAGACCACACGTTGCAAGGATTGTACAGCAGTATCTGATGCAACAACATGTCAATGTCCTGCCATGGCCAGCCAGATCCCCAGACATGTCCCCAATCGAGCATCTTTGGGACGAGATGGATCGACGTTTGCGGCGGTTGGATAACCCGCCAGCTACACTCCAGGAATTGCGACAACGTCTACGTCAGATTTGGAATGACATCCCACAGCAATTTCTGGCACATCTGATTCGGTCCATGCGCCGGAGATGCGTTGCTTGCATCATGGCACGAGGAAGTCACACCCGGTATTGAAGTGTGAAGGTCACAATTGGTTAGACGTCAGACAAGTGCTTCATGGCGCATGAAAATGACATTTTCCGTTTTGAGTGACGTTGGCACTGAAAAGTCAGTGTTTCTCCTGTTAAATAAACATATTGATTGCATTGAGATCTTTGCGTGTCATTTATAACAAGCACATGAATGGTGTCACAGAAACTTTTGTTGCTGAGTATATATATATAGGAAAATTCACAAAAACAATTTTACAATTTGAAATGTTAGATTTTCAATAAATGACTCACACAATGATCTATCCCAGACGAGCCCCCAAATTGTTATGGCCCCAATTTGTTATTACATTTATGACAGCAAAGGATGACAGACACAATTTCAAAACTTAAACAAATTTAATCTAACAAAGACTTTTAACTAATCTACTATCTACTCTACTGACCAAGATTGATATATACAACAAAAAAATATTTTCAGTCCCTTTGGTTGCGTTGCTTGGTGATGTTCCTAGTGAGAAAAGCGCTCCAACACAGGCAAAAATCCACGAAAAACTACACAGGTCTTGAAAAGAGTGACAGGTCTGGTCAAATGTATCCTTCTCCTTGCAATTTCTCCTACTACTCCACTCCCTCAATTTTCCTCCTTATATACTTTTTTGCAGACCCCTCCCACATTTAGACCTCTTTTTTTAATTCTCTGGGACTTATCCCAGACATGCCCAAGACATGCCCAAACCTAGCTCCAGTCTGGGCTTAACATAAGAAAGGTCACTACTGCCATCTAGTGGCTTCTATTCGCATTATTATATATATATATATGGGGACAAGAGGAGAATGCTCATTCAGAGCCACAAATCCCTCTGACACAAATGGAAGAAATTCTTTCCTCACAAATTCAGCAGTATCAGGCTTCTTCGCCCCACATGGAGCAGGCAATTTAGCAGATCGGTAATCTACTACAGGGGTTTCTAACCTTGTTTTCACAAAGGCATTGGGTTTGGTGTCCTTTTCTTTTTCTTTCTTAGCTTTAAGGAACCAACGGTTGGTTGTAACATGACCAGATTTCTTGCAATAATTGCAAACTAGACTACTTTTGTCACTGTCAGCTTTCATACTTTGATCAGACCTTTGACTGGATTTCTGAGCACCATCACCAGATTTGTCTTTCTCTTTGGGTGAGGAATCTTGGGTATCACCGTTACCTTTCTGCTGTAATTGGAACCATCCATTCTTTCTGCTGGACTGAAATTTGGGCTTATGTGTGTGAACATATTCGTCTGCAAATTTGGCAGCTGATTGAAAATTCAGTGCTTGCTTCTCATGAAGGTAGGTTTCAATATCACCCTTAAAATAAAACGGTAAGGTCCGCACACTGAAAGACAATGCTCCCCAAAAATTTATTGAGTCGTTGTTGATCGAAACGTTGACGACAATAAATTTTTGGGGAGCATTGTCTTTCAGTGTGCTGACCTTACCATTTTATTTTTGCTTATTCTTACATTGTCCTGCACCAGTAATTGAGTGGATGTGCATGCTTTATCTTAATATCAATCTTAACACAATTCTTGAATTCTTCAACTAAACACCATCTCTTTTAGTGAGTTGAAATCATCCTTGACCTCCATAGAAGTACACCAGCGCTCAAAGCAAACCTTCTTCTCATTAGCAAATTCCACATAAGTCTGATTGTGAGATTTCTTCAGACCTCTGAATTTCTGTCTGTAAGCCTCTGGAACCAACTCATATGCTCTCAAAATAACCTTTTTAACAACCTCATAATCAGAAGAATCATCTGCAGACAAAGCCGAATAGGCTTGTTGAGCTTCACCTTTGAGGACAGTTTGCAACATCAGAGGCCAGTGTTCTTTTGACCACTGGCAACTCTTTGCTTCTTTCTCAAAGCACTGGAAATACTTATCAACCTCCTTCTCGGAGAATGGAGGCACCTGTTTTACCTCCTGGCTAGCAAGATATTTGTTCTCCGCTTCTATTTTAATTTTTAGTTGCTCCATTTGGAGCCTTTCTTCTCTATTTAACTTCTCTAAATCAAAATCTGTCTCTCTCTTTCTGCTCTTTCCTCTTTCTCTCTCTCAAATTCTCTTTTTTTTCTTTTTCTTCCCTCTCAAATTATCTTTGTTTTTATTTTTCCTCCCTTTCTTTTTCTCTTCTCTTGCTAATTTTTCTAACTCAAACTGCCTTTGTTTTTCTTTTTCCTCCCTTTCAATCTCTAGCATTTTTAATTTGAGTTACATTTCTATATTTGGATTTTCCACTGGAAACTGTTCCAGATCTCCTGGTGCAAACACATTTTCATCAACATAATATTCAACTATCTCTCTAGCCAGTCTTGCTTTTCACATGGCTGGTTTTACCTCTGTCAGCTCTAACTGTCTGCATATTTTTAGCAGTTCTGTCTTTTTAAAAGACTTCAAAACCTCTATGGTTGGTGATGCCAAATAATCATCCATTGCTGTTGATCTGTCAATATATCATATAGGAAAATTTTAAAAAGCAATTTCACTATGTTGAAATGTTAGATTTTCAATAAAAATGACTCACACAATGGTTTATCCCCGAAGAGCCCCCAATTTGTTATGACCCAATTTGTTATGACATAAGACAGCAAGGGATGACAGACAGAATTTTAAAGCTTAAGCAGATTTAATTTAACAAAGACTAACAACTAACCTACAATTTATACAACTGACAAAGATTGATACAGACAAGAAAAAAAAACAAATTTACAGTCCCTTGAGATGGGGTTGCTTGGTGATGCCCTGGGACAGGGAAATGCTCCAATACAGGCAAAAATCCACAAAAAAAGCTTCACAGGTCTTGAAAAGAGTGACAGGTCTGGTCAAATGTATCCTTCTCCTTGCAATTTCACTATCTACTTTACTCTCTCAATTTTCTTCCTTATATACTCTTTTGCAGCCCCCTCCCACCTTTTAGACTTTTTTTTCAATTCTCTGGGACTTTCCCACTCAGACATGCCCAGGACATGCCCATACCTAGCTCCAGACTGGGCTTAACAAAAAAATACTGCGATCTAGTGGCTTTTTTCCACATTACAATTCCCATTCCCATTTTTCAACTTTTACTGTTATTTTTCAAATAATTCTGGCCCAATAACATAGTTACACAGTTTGGCGCTGATGTGATGCTGATGTCTATCCAGGCTTGAATTGTCTAAGGTCATGATAAAAGTATAACATATTTGGAACTGTGTATCCTTAAGTCATGATCGTTGATGTAAAATGTGGTGTTGTAAGCAAAAGTTGGAACAGGGGCCTGTTTACCATGGTGTAGCATTCCCTCTTCTTTTTAACACAGAGTGGAGGCATCTGGGCATTGAGGTGACAAGTGTCTTGAGTTTAGCCATTGGGATTTAATCCCAATCTTGCTTAATACAGGCTTCAAGCAGCTGGAGAGTTTTGGGTCTCCTTTGACAGACTTTTCGTTTAATTATGCACCAAATGTTCTCAATTGGTGAGCGATCAGGACAGCAGGCAGGCCAGTTCAGCACACGAACTCTTCTAGTAGGAAGCCATGCTGTTGTAATAGCTGCAGTATGTGGTTTTGCATTGTCCTGCTGAAATACACAAGGCCTTCCCTGGAATAGATGTCGTCTGGAGGGGAGCATATGTTGCTCTAAAACCTTTATATACCTTTCAGGATTCATGGTGTCTCCTGGAGTCTTAAAGTGCACCTATTATGGTTGTAACTGCCTCCCCTAGTCAGTCAGTTTCAATTTGCTTTTACCCCCGCTATTTTTTTTTTCTTACCGGTATATAGTATTCCCTTGGCGGAACTAATTACCGCCGACTAGTGCTACACACATTATAATTAATGCACCCTGCCAGCATAGCGCAAAAGGAAGAAAACCATAATATGAGCGATCTACCTAAGTGCAAACATTAAAGATGTAAATGTATGGAAGAAAAATTAAGACGGAGATAAGGAAGAAGATTTAAGGCAAGATTTAGCCCTCTTTAGTAGTAGTAAGCAGCCAACGAGGTATGTTTTCATTTTAAGTTCATTATCTGATGGTAAGGAAATGTGCTAACTATGCCTTACTGATGAAGAGGATCATTTATGTGTCATGTGAGTATAGTGTGTACAGAAGGGTTAAGCTGCAGGCTGTGCTGTTTATCATCTCATGCAAGGATATATAGCTCCCACAGCTTAGCTGCAGACACAGATTCAAATGCTTTCTTTTTATTGTATTTTATTTATTTAGTTTTCTGTTTTAACCTAGTTCTCACGGGTTGGTCTGTCTTTGAAATAAACCCCGTTTTTTAACCGTGACCTTGTGCCTCACACCTACTACTTCAGGAAGCTACAATTGTTTTTCATTATTTTAATTTTGTTACCTGAATCATATTGTTTTTATGTCCATTTAAAAGGTCTGTGTCGAAAAATAACTCAGTCTCCTCTAGAAGAAGTGCTTTCTGCCGCAAAACTCATTGCTCCAGAGCTGACTGAAACACCCCAATAGCTACTGGCCATTTTTACTTAAATTGGTGATGTCACTGCTTGAATTTTCGTGCCAAGTAGATAGTTTGGAACAACTTTGAATTACGTGGTTTACGCTCACAAGGCTACAGCGGTATTTGTTTCTAAAGCTCATTTACACTCTGAAGCGGAAATCCATTTATGTAAGGGAGCTTGTCAATATTATGAACAGTGTACGCATTCATTCTTGAACGGACGCCTGTTCGTTTTTGAATGCGTTCGAGGTTGCAAACCTGGTCACTGCTTTCAATGATGAACACTCTTCTGTTCATTTTCTGATGCGTTCATTTCCCTCATGTGTTCATTCTCCGATGTCTGCCCAGGGCCTGATGCGTTCATCTATGTGTGTAAGGGACCTTAGACGACGAGAGAAGAAGGCACATGGGTGAATCTTCCCATCCTCAGGGGACCTCTGGGACAGAATGGCGCCGGCTCCAATATTCGAGGCGTCCACTTCTACAATGAACTGAAGTTCTGGGTTAGGGATAATGAGGATGGGTGCAGACGTGAATCGAGACTTTAGTTCTACAAAGGCACTCTCTGCTCTCTCGGACCAAAGGAACTTGGACTTGGAGGAAGTGAGGGCAGTGAGAGGAGCAGCAACAGAACTATAGTTTCTGATAAACCGTCGATAGAAATTAGCAAAACCCAAAAAACGCTGGAGAGACTTACGGTCCTCAGGTCGGGGCCAGTTGGTGACGGCCTCCACTTTGACTGGGTCCATACGTATGGTGCCTGGGGAGATAATGTAACCCAGAAAGGTTGTAGTCTCAACAAAAAACTCACATTTTTCGGCCTTTACAAAGAGACGGTTCTCCAGGAGACGACGAAGCACTTGGCGAACATGTTTCACGTGTTCCTCTTGGGAATCTGAAAAAATCAAAATATCGTCAAGGTATACAAAAACGAACTTGTTAATCATGTCTCTCAGTACATCGTTTACAAGACTCTGGAACACAGCTGGAGCGTTAGTGAGCCCGAAAGGAAGAACCAGGTACTCCCAGTGCCCCGTGGGAGTATTAAAAGCCGTCTTCCACTCATCTCCCTCCCGGATTCGCACCAAGTGATAGGCGTTGCGGAGGTCAAGCTTGGAGAAAACCTTAGCTCCTTGTAGGAGGTCGAACGCTGTGTTCATGAGGGGGAGAGGGTATCGGTTCTTGACGGTTATCTCATTTAGTCCCCGGTAGTCAATACAGGGCCTCAACGTCCCATCCTTTTTGGCCACAAAGAAGAAACCAGCGCCCACAGGGGAGGATGATGGTCGAATAATACCTGCAGCCAGAGACTCTGACAGGTACTTTTCCATGGCTTGGGTCTCTGGTCGGGACAGGGAATGTAATCGGCCTCTAGGGGGCATTGTACCTGGCTTTAGGTTGATGGCGCAATCGTATGGACGGTGAGGAGGTAAGCTGGTGGCCCTGGACTTTGAGAACACCTCCTTGAGATCATGGAACTCGAGGGGAACCTTTTCTAGGTCGGGGATCTCCTCTGGAGTAGAGTAAGGCTGTAGTTCCGAAGCATTTTGGAGGCATGTCAGAGAACAGTTGGGGCTCCAGCCCTTGATTTCATGCGTTCGCCAGTCAATGTGAGGTAGGTGTTTAGCCATCCATGGGTGACCCAGAATGATAGGAGCATGGGGAGAGTGAAGGAGGAATAATTGAATTGTCTCATGGTGGTTGCCTGATATCTTGAGTTTGATGGGGCTGGTAACATGAGTTATCTGGGCAATTTGCTGGCCACTAAGGGAATTGGCCACTCGATCCGGGAAGATCTTTTCCACCGGAACCCCCCATTCACGAGCCAGCTCCACATCCATGAGGTTTTCCTCTGCTCCAGAATCAATGAGAGCCGTAGTGGATCTGCTCTCCCCTCCCCATTCCAGGATCAACGGAAGGCAGGTGCGGTTTCTTGAATCTTGGACTGGCGTAACGCCCACCACTGTTCCATTCCTGGTGCCAGGACGAGGCTTCTTGCTGGGGCACTGAGCTATCTGATGTCCCCCTTTGCCACAGTAGAAACAGGCCCCCTCTCTGCGACGACGGTTCCTTTCCACAGTGGGAATGCGCGTTCGTCCGAGTTGCATGGGTTCCGTCTCAGGAGAGGGGCTGCCGTCAGGAGGTGGTGGTAAAAGTGGAGTGGTCCGGTAGGGGTTATTTGGACGACTGTGAAGAACGGACCGTCTACGTTCTTCACGGCGAGCATCCACTCGTATGGCTAGGTCGACCAACTCGTCCAGCTCCTCTGGTAAATCCTGGGACACCAGTTCGTCTTTTATGGCCTCGGCTAGGCCATTAAAAAAGGTGTCATATAAGGCTCTTTGGCCCCACCTGCTGTTGGTTGCCAGGGTCTGGAAGTCGATTGCAAAATCAGCCACAGAACGACCACCCTGGCGTATCCGAAGAATCTCCCGTCCCGCCTCATGACCCAACTTAGTGCGGTCGAAAACCCGCTTCATCTCTTCACCCAGTAGACCAGATGTCTGCACACATGGTAGATCAGCCTCCCAAGCTGCAGTAGCCCACTGCTTGGCTCTTCCCGTGAGTTGCGTGATGATAAATGCAACACGAGCCCGTTCAGTGGGGAATGATGAGGGCTGGAGGCTGAATATGAGGTTGCACTGGGTGAGGAATGCTCGACACGCACCGGGGTTGCCGTCCTACCTTTCAGGGGGAGGCAGGCGTGGCTCGCAGACAGGCAGCGGCAGAGTGGAGGAGGGCACAGGCGTGGCGTGGACCGCAGGCTGGGGGGTATGCAGCAGCTGAGAGTCTTGAACTGTTCGAATGAGGTCCGCAACCTGGAGACTCATGGTTTGCATATGCTGCATGAGGGCGCAAAGCTGACGCTCCTGAAATTCGAGCTGGGCTCCCTGTTCCTTGACTGCCTCCTGCAGAGGCTGGATGTTCGCTGGTTCCATCTTGGTCAGATCGTAATGTGAGGTTTTACGAAATGAACCAAGAGCAAACACCAGTAAAATGCAAAAAGGAGGCTTTATTTCTGAGGGGGGAAACCCCCCAACAGAGCTGGCAACAGTACAATGTCCGCAATCCAAAATCAGAATCCAAAGGGCGAAATCCAGAGTCATACACAGGGCACCAATCACAAAAAATCGTAGTCAGGCAAAAGAGGTCAAAAAACAAGAATGCGGCAAAAGTACAGGGAGTAGGCAAAGCTCGATATCAAAGACGGTCCAGTCAGAAAGATAAACACTGAGAGATCAAGGCGAGAAACGTGGCACGAGAAAACTAGGGAGAACGATCTGACAAGAGTGTGAAGCAAACAGACATCTTATATACACATCCAGGAGAACACATGACCAGGGAGAACAGGTGCAATCAATGGTGACAATGATTAGGGAGAGACACATGAGGGATAAACTAATTACATGAATTTGGCTGTAGCCAAAACGCAGACAGGGATCACAAGACAAACCTAAGTACAAACAACAGCTCCGGTTAAGGAGTACTAAAAGTGCATAGTCTAAAGAAAAGGAAAGCATGAGATATAAGTGGAAAACTGCAGCAGAGATAATTAGGGATAGGCAAGGAGGCGGAGACTAGAATTGGGCGACAGCTGAGAGATCATTAGTCAATTAGTAAGTGCAGCTATACAATCCCAAGTGCTTGTTAGTAAGTTAGTCCAAATATACAAGGTTAGTGTGGGTTAGTATTTAGCAAAAACAATAAACTGTTAGTATGTGTTAGTAAGACAGTAAAAGAGAGAGGAAGGAAGAACACGAGATAATGAAAGAAGATTGAAACCCAGAAACCAATAAATCACCCGAATGAGTGGCACACAAGACAAGGGACCGAGAGCAAAGATACACACATGACAAGACAGGGGAGACAAAGTGCAAAGCATGGAAATGAAAACATGGCTTGGAAACTAAATGATCTAAACATGAAAAATAATAAACAGGAAATCTAAATACCAACACACAAAACACAATCCTAAGAATAGTCAGACAGAGCAGTGGTCACTAAACACAGAAATACTAAACATGGCTAGGCCAGGCACAGAACTTAACATGACAGCAAAAATCAGAATCACAACAGAAATGAGCTTTTTGATTATGGGCGTGGATATTTTATTGTGAACAATGACTGAATATGGATGACAGATTATATTAACGCTTGTACAGGCCTATTTTAAATTCTCAGTTCCTTAAAGTGAAATAGTTCTCATTGTCATTGTTAGTTTTTTTTTCATATACTAGGTATAATCCGCCTGCTGAAGATCATTTGCCAATTTAGGTGATGCTTCAGGACTGGGATTACATGCGACCTACTCCTGTTCTCTGAACAAAAACATATTCTGGTTATCTAAACAAAAACATATTAAACTTAGTCGACTGCACAATTTAAGTGTATATTAATCGTGCACATCATCCAAAAGTCTTGTCACCAGTATTCCAGCGTGTCGCATGAATTCAGGTCTCACTCTTTGATCTCGTATCCCTGAACCAGCTAATCCACATGGCATCACAAGACTACTTAGTCGTTTATCTTGCAATCAAGCTTATTCATCTATTGAACTGATAACACCCTTACTGTAGCAACCTTCGGCATCGAAAAACCACAGCGAGGGTTCGACTGGTGCCCACTTTTTATTTGATACACCGTGAAACTAAAAAAATGGGAACAATTTATTACAATAATAAATACCTAATTCAAGTTCATTTAATCTCTAAAGTTAAAATACAGCAAGAAATAGCATCAGAAACACTTTCACATTGAGGTATATGCCCAAAAAGAAAAAAAACCAAAAAAAAAAAACCAATTACCTCAATTCGCCTGCCAAAAGGGTGCAGTTTTACTGGCAACAAGTTTTCCATCTCACAGTTGCTGCTGATGATCAACAATATTGTACAATTAAAAGCATAAAGAACAAAACAAGTGAAATAATCAATTTAAATCGCTACGTACTACTTACTTTCCCACACACACGCACATGAGAGCTCCGGGCTTGAACAAATTTGGAGTGTGACGCACCTCCCTGACCTTTATAGCATTTCCGGAGCAGGGGCATATAAGTATTTCGACTCTGCTATTTATTAACAGTCAGACATGCTGATTTTATAATACTGTGTACATGCAGAGGTTGAACTTTGCTCATCTGATTATCTAGATCTGGACTTGTCATTGGCAGCTCCCACAGAGTAGTAGTTTCATGTGTTGTGATTTCAATCTGAAAAAAATACTGTACAAAAAGCAGTGTCTACGCATCCGATAGTCAGACATAGTTTTAATATATCTCCTTGTCCGACAGTCGGATGGTTTTGATATAACGCCATGTCCGATCTACTTACTCTTTTAGATGTTAAACGTGAATGTTTTGATGAGAGGGTTCGGTTCTCTAAGACGAGTACAGAGAATTTCAATCAATGTTTCAGTTTAAGCTCTGCTCAATAAAGTGAGTCGACATTGGCGCGGGACTTTGTGCATTTATGATGAATTTAGCGACTGTCGGACAGAGAGTCTAAAATACTCAGTGTCCAAAAGTCATAAAAGTTCTAATTTTTTGAGTATTCCAGCCATTTTTAGATTCACGCTTTATTTCCACACCAGAGATAAAATAGTGCTTGTAGTCAGTGAGCAAATCAATTCCATGACCGTTGACATTGTGAATTAAATATCGCATGCGCGATCAAGACTGTTCGACGCAAAATGCAAAATACTTTCTGTTCGGCAGCCAGAAAAATTGATATGAGAGAATCTTCATCTTGAAGAACTAAGCCCTCTCATCAAAACATTCACGTTCAATATCTAAAAGATTCAGCAGATTTGAAGAAATTAAAAACAATAATCGACTGTCGGACATGGAGTTATATTGAAACCATCCGACTGTCAGACACACTAGACACTGCGTATATCGCATGACAAATGGTACAAAATCTGCGACAATCAATGGAACAAAATCTGAATATCATTGCAGAATTTATGGTGTACATAGTGGGTTGTAAAATGTGGCGCTTTTTTTGGCTTGTGCGTTCACAGATTTAAAAAGAAAGGATTAATATCGCGGATAATTCTGCAAGTTGAAATGAGTGGGCCTGTATTCAGAAACGACTCTCACACTAATTGAGTGTGAGTGAGTACTAAAACTTGGTTCATGTCAGGTTATACTAAATGAGTCAGAGGTTGTCCTAACACTCATTTGTGTTCGGAGAGCTGCACTCACACTGAAAATAGCGTCTCTTTCTGTAGACTGCTTGATAACTTAAATGCCCACAAAATACGGATTTCCTTTCAAAACTGCGACTTGGTTAAAAAGCAGTTTGACAGCTGTATGTAAGGTGGTGCCACTATCCATGACAAGACAAAATAGTGAAATAATCTCAAAGACAAATGCGTTTTTATTGTTTTGATGCTTCAGACATTGAGCAGTGGCGAAAAGTAAAAATCTGACGCGCGTCTCACGCTTCTGGTGGGCGTTGGGCTTCAGAGTGTGAGACTGAGTGTGTTCTGTCCTCACTCTTGTTGCACATGTTCACTGTTTTCATTACGATAAGAGCTGTTTTCATAAATAAAGAACGTAAACATTATAAGTAGAATGACTCCTGTTCTTGTTCTTGGATAGAAGCTTGTTAAGAAAAATGTTGGGCATTAATCGGGCTCGGGCTGAATTATGCAAATGAGCATCAGGTTCAGGTGAGGTTCGGACAGAATTTTGTCAGGCTTGGGGCTTGTCGGGCTCAACATTTCAGGCCCGATCAAAGCTTTAGCAAGGAGGCGATTGTTTTTTTTTTTTTTTGGTCTTCGAGTGGACATATCTCTGCTGCATCTGATTGGCTCTGGCTTCATCAGCTGAAAAAAAAAAAAACATGGCAGCCACGTAGAACTCTATCTTTCTAATTCACATGCGGAATATTCTGAAGTAGTGATAAATTTCTGCCTGAAAAAGTCCAAGTTCGCTGATTTTTTTTTTTTTTAAAAGGTTTATTCAAAAAAATAAATAAATCTGAAGACTTTGACTTATTTTTCCACCTCTGCTTGTTATGATTCTGCCTTGTTCTGTTCATGTTTTGCCATGTCTTGATACATGTCATGTTTTGTTTCTGTTCGTTCCTGCATATTCTCCCAAGGTCCATTCCCTCAGTCATATTCCGGTCCATATTTTGTGCCATACAATGCATTGCACTTTGTCTCCCCTTTCTGGGATTTCAATCATTCCTTCCAATCTCATTTACTTCCTTCACCTTGCTATTCTATATCACCAACCAAACTAACAGTTTATTATTTTAGTTAACTTACTCACCCAAAATAACACTGTTTATAGTACTTACTACTTACTAACGAGCACTAGGGATTGTATAGCTGCACATTTCTAATTGACTAACGAACTCTCAGCAGTTGCCCTATTCTAGTCTCCACCCCTTTGGCTTTACTCAATCTACTTTGCTGCAGTATGTTAGACCTCCGCATTTGTTAGACTCTGTTCTCCCTCCTTATCTGTGCACGTTAGAACTCCCTAACCGGAGCCGTATTACTGTCTATAGGCTGTATTGTGATCCCGGTCCGTATTTTGGCTTTTGCCAAATTTCTAGTAATTTGGAACTTCCTCATGTTCATTCCTTTGTAATTAGTCTGATCCAGCTCACCTGCTCACTTTCATAGCATGTGACTTCCCTTACGTGTATTTAAGCAGTCATTTAACTCACTGCTCTTGTCAGAACTTTTTCCTGGTTTGCTTATGCTGCGATCGTTTATGCCTTGTACTCTTAGTGTTATACTTCTGACTGGAACGTCCCGGATTTTGGCTTTGTATTTGATATTCCTGTGCCCGTGTACTGAACCTGCTTTGCCTGACTTCGAGATTTGTGATTGCTGCCCTGGTAATGAACGCTTCTGTCCATCTGGATTGTGTTTTTGGATTCTGGACTTTGTACTGTTGCCTTCAATAAAACAATTTTTTTAAACCAACATTCTTTTCATTGTTTTTCACAACAAACCAAAGAAAAACAATACATTACAATGCAACTACATGTCTTGAACAAACATGTTTACCCCCCACCCTATCAATCTACTTCAAATCATGGTTGGGAATCAGGTCCATGAGCTAGCTCATTCAAGTCCATTATACAGGCAAAAAATAAAAGAAAAGGAAAAGATAAAAAAAAACATTTCTGTAACCTTGGGT
The DNA here is from genome assembly GCA_029721435.1 of Gymnothorax reevesii. Taxonomy (NCBI): domain Eukaryota; kingdom Metazoa; phylum Chordata; class Actinopteri; order Anguilliformes; family Muraenidae; genus Gymnothorax; species Gymnothorax reevesii. Next base: position 45,961,685 of record CM056592.1, read on the forward strand.
ACTGCAAAGTGCCACGGTTTACTTGTCCCCAGGCTCTTCCATCACATGTGACAAATCCGTTCTCAATACATAGCAAATGAAGTGGTCCCAAATCTGGTGAAAATTATGGAGTTGATGTTTTAATGTATATGTGATTTTCTCTAAGGGGAGAGTTGTCGATAGCTCAGATAACCACCTGCTTGCTCTTGAATATTTAAAATATTTTGATATTTTTTAATCTTCAAATTAATTGGATAAAGACCTAATATGAACAACTGTGGGACTAAGGGTATTTAATTATGTAAAATATTTTGAATACATTGTTTTATTTCATGCCAGAATTTCTGTATTTCTGTACATTGCCAAATACAATGGAAAAATGTACCTTTTTCCTTCCTCACATTTCCTTTCCTCACAATCTACGGATCTACGAAGATCCCAATTTGCGTGTACTAATTTGCGCGTGCAATCTAGAATTTTGCGTGTGGGGCTGAACCGCGGTTTGCAGGTGATTTACTAAGAGTGATTGCGCAAATGGCAACAGGTGCAAACGTGTTGGACACACCCTATTTAAATGAGGGCTTTGCGTGTTTCATGGTTTGCAGTATGGAGAGTTTGGAGAGAAGAAAGCGCAAAATGAAATTTCGACCCTATGGAATTAGAGGTGTTGGTAGATGAAGCCAATAAACACGTGAATGAGCTACAGCAAAAAAATCTGACTGTCGCACAAAGGAACGCCATATGGGCGGAAATCTGTGAAAAAGTAAATGCTGTGGGTAAAACGATACGAACAGTGAATGAAGTGAAAAGACGATATCAAGATGTCCAAAGACGAACAAAAGAAAAATTGGCGCATAAAAAAACATCTGCAAAGAAAACAGGTGGGGGCACAGTGGATGAGATGCCTCTGACCAGCATTGAGGAACAGGTGCAGTTAACGTTCTGCGAGACGCAAGTCACTGGAATTGCCGGGTATGACACACTGGACCAAACAGCAGAACAAGGTAGGCGCACAATACTACTGTGCAGCCGGGCACCGGAGAGGGAGGAGAGGTGCGCATGACGGGCAAGTTCCACCTGCGTAAAAGGAAACACAAATAATACATTCAACTGTCACGTTTAAGTTGTCTTCTATTGGCTGTGAATATATTTTTTTTGTATAAAATGGGCTATATGATGAAGAACTGTTTTTTTTCATTTTTTTTCCACCATAAATGTTAAGACTATAGCGTAATACATTTTCTGACTGAAACAATGTGTCTTTAATATGATTTTGCGGGACTTATCATAATTAGATGTGAATGAGTATTTCGTTTGATAATGTTTGGAATTCAGAAAGTGATTTCAGTCTTTTTTTCAATAAATGTTGATTTGCTTAACTTTGCAATGTTCTGCAGTTTGTTGGGTCACACTAGCCAGAGGGAACGGCATTGTATTGCAATCTACAACGCATTATTGAATGAAAAGAGAAAAATGCACGTACCAGCTCACAAGAAGTGACTTTGAATGAGATTGCTGCTTGTCTGCATCCCTGCAGCATTGGGTTGTTGCTCCATGCAGGGGGGCAGGTCGGCGTTCTCCTCCGGCATGGCCTCATGCTCCAGCCCGTGTTGCTTGGCGATGTTATGTAGCATGCAGCAGGTCACTACAATCTGGGCCACTTTTTCTGGCCTGTACAGCAGTGCTCCACCAGTGCGATCCAAACAACGGAGCCTGCTCTTCAGGATTCCGAAGGTGCGCTCCACAATATTCCGTGTACGGATATGGGCCTCGTTGTATCTTCTTTCTCTGGCAGTGGTCGGGTTGAGAACAGGTGTCAGGAGGAAGGGGTGTAGAGGGTATGCACTGTCACCTTAAAAAGCATATGAATCAATGTGAAACATGCTCTTGTTTTTAATGAAATAAATTTCGCTGAGGATTTTACAAATTGACTCATCCACAAGCCAGGCATCTCCAAACTCGCCATCTCGCAACTTGGAAAACAGAGAACTGTTTCTCAGAATAAAAGAATCATGCACTGACCCGGGATATTTTGCCACAACGTTGGAAATGATGCCTTTGGCATCACAAACGCACGTGGGTGCAGTCAATCGCCCCTATAACTCTAGGAAATCCTGCTACTGCAAAAAAACCTTGTTTGGTCTCATTCAATAAGTGCCGAGTGCGTGGAAACCTAATGAACTTGGCCATCCGGCGCGACATGGCATTTAGGACATCAGACAGCACATCTGAAAAACGGGATTGTGAGATCCCAGCTGTAATAGCTACCGTACGCTGGAATGACCCAGATGCAAAAAAATGCAAACTTGCAAGGAGTTTTGTAATTGCAGGTATTGCGTGACTCCTTCTCGTGGCTGGCTCCAAATCCTCTCTGAGTTCCTCCAACAGCTCCAAAATGGCAGTGCTGGATAGGCGATATGTTTTAATGATTTTTTCCTGGTTCATTCCAAAAACGTTCACACGAGGGTTAAAAATGCGCTCTCTGCGTCTCCTTTCATGATTTCGATGTCTCCTTCTTGCGACAATAACCGTAGCCATGTGTGCGCCATTATGCATACAAACCGTTTGCACCTCCTTTTGACATGTGTTAAAATATAGACGCAGATTTTATTAGCAAAATTTCTTTCAGGCTTGATAAATCAATTTGCGCGTGCTAAATTAATATATTTACATTTTCTCCTCCCAACACACGCACAATTGCGTGTAAACGCCCCATATTGCATATTCATTGTGGCAGACGTACTAACTGGATGCAGATGTGCTATTTTGCACCTTTGAAAGAGGCAATCCTTACTGTGCACTGTTGGTAAATCAGCTTGTACATTTTTTTGCGTGTGCAATGAGTTTGCACACGTTTTTATACATGCAAAGCTTTTGTAGATCTGGCCCTTAATACAAATATCACGTATAGCGCTGTTAAATCGGTTAAATTTTACTGGAGTGATATATGTTTGCATCAACCAGTTGTATTGTAGTAATTTCAGGCGAGTTTTAGTAGTTCTCGATTGTGCTTTAGAGCATGCCTTCTCCCACTTTTCAATTGGAATTACCTCCTGTAGATCCTCTCTCCAGGCCCCAAGCCATCCTGCAAATGTTTCTGTACTTCCGTCTACTAGGCATTTGTAAAATTTGGATATTGAACCCCTGCCTAAACAATTCATGTTCATTAATTTTTCTGTGGTAGGAACTTCAGGGATCATTAATGTTTGATTTTTGTAAGAAGAGGTCCGGGGAACACCAGATGCAGGAAGCAGAAGTATTTATTAAACACAAAAAACACTAGGAGAAAAGGTTGGCAGACACGCCCGAAATAAAACACCGTGCTCAAGCACTGAACAATGGGGAGAACTAAGGTACACTGCCAAAGGCAGGGGGGAACAGAAGTACACTCTCCAAGAGAGGATAAACTAAGAAAACAAAAACTAAACCTAACTAAACTGACGGATACACTGGGAGACTTTAACACAGGGCAGACAAGACTAGAGCGCAGCAAACAGAAAGACTCGGGAACCATACACGGGAGACACTCAGAACGCACAAAGAGCTGAGACTTCACCATGTAGCACAAACACAATACGGAGGATCCGTCTGACAATCGCGTGGAAAACTGGGGCTTTTAAAATCTCGAGAGGAGGCGGGGACTCGGAAAGCAATCACACTGAAAGAGAAACACATGGGATTAATAAACAATCACACGAGGACCGGGTTACAATAATGACTCGAGACGAGACGCGGAGACCATCAATCAAACTAGACAGTTTAGATTAAGGCAATCTAAACGTGACAAGTAAAGCACCACAAGAAAAGTGAAAGGAAAGGCACAGTTTTAAATGCAGTTACTCAGAAAGCTCAGATTGAAATCACGAAAGCCAGAAACACATACGTTCGCTAAATGAGTTAATCAAGGTTAATACAAAGTGACAAAGTATTTACAATCACCCTTAAATGCGTGAAGATTAGTATGGGTTAGTAATGTCCTATCAGAGAACGCATTCACTCAGTTTCGCGAGACCCGGAATTAAGTGCAGCTGGAAGCAATGAATGAAATACCAAAGCCAAACCAAAAGTAGAAAGGTGATTGGACGAGGAGACAGGCACGCTGAAGGCAATCACGCAACACCACTGGAAACAGATTGGGAGCGATTGTCAGCCGGCTGAACTGAAAGCTGGAAAATAAACGAGACGAAAGTAAATCACAAGCACAAAAACGCACGGGACAACACACGAAAGGGCAGAATCATAACAATTTTGGTATGCTCTACTGAAGTTTCTCAACTGTAAGTATTTAAAAAAATGTTTATGGGGTATGTAAAATTTGTCAAACATTTCTTCAAATGTCATGAGCACCTTTTGAGAGTTGCAGAGGTCTCCTATTTTTTTCCCAGCCCCTTAGTAGCCCAAGATTTGAATCCCCCGTCTGATTTACCTGGGGGGAAAGAGTCATTTCCCCATATTGGGATGAAGAAAGACAGAGAGGGTGTTTCTTTTAAATATTTTTAACTTGATGCTAAACATCAATCATATTTTTCACAATAGGGATTTTTGTATTTTTTTTAGGGGTTTTTGTGCTTGCTGAGTACAGGCATACTGGGAGGGGCAGACTTAGCTGGAGTTCCTCCATTCCTTTCCAGGGAGGAGGCTCTCTGTCTGTGAAGTAACACGGCAGTGCTCTCAATTGAGCTGCCCAATAGTACCAGAGAGGACTGGGACATTTGAGTCCCCCTCTGTCATAGGGTAAGTACAATAGTGACGGTCGTGTACGGGGACATCTGTTATTCCATAAAGTTGAGTGAACAGGTTACTTGAAGGAGGAAGTGGAAGATTCTGAAATAGATAAAATAGTTTGGGCATTACATTCATAATAAGGACGTTTATTTTCCCTATTAGTGACATTGGTATAGGTGTCCATCTTTCCAGTAGCCTTGAGATTTCTTGCATTAATGGTTCATAATTACTGGCTGCAATATATTTAAGTTGTGGGACAATTTGAATGCCTAGATATGTAAAACAATCCAGAATTTTTAACTGAGTGGCTATCTTAGGAGGACTTTTACTTTCCTATTGATTTTAGAACATTATTGACGATTTCGATTTGTAAGTTAGATCCTGAGATTTTTCCAAATACATTAAGAAGTTCTAACAATAAGACATATTAAGAAATATTATTACGACATCCGAATATAGAGCCAGACGGTGTTCCTGTTGTCCAATTGATATGCCTGTTATACCTAGGCGTGTTCTTATTGCTATTGCCAGTGGCTCTATAGCCATAATGAACAGCAGAGAGGATAAGGGATCTCCTTATCTACATCCTCTTTGTATCTTAATGGTTTTGGATATATTACTCATGATTTCAGTATACGGTTCTGTGTAAAGTAGTTTTATCCATGTCCAAACCCAAAACGTGTGAATATTTCAAATAAATGGAGCCACTCAAGAAAACAAATTTTGCTGCACTTCCTGGTACTCGCGTGTGGTTCCAGTCCAGAACGCAGCCTCACACGGCTGCTCTCGTGAGAGCCCTTCCAATAGAGCCAGGAAGACCTGAATGATTTGATTGAATGCTAGCTAGTTGAAGAAGAAAGAGATAATCCAAATGACAAGCATAAAATATTTGCTTCCTTGCCCAGTTTTGCTGCAGCAGAATAAAAATAAGAAATGGGGGAAGAAAAAAAAAAACGAGTGCAGAGATGGCTAAATGGGGGAAAATAAACCTGTTACATATGGTCCCACTCCGACTCATATGAACTTAAATAGAATAGAATTAACTCAATTTAACTGATTAATTTCAAATTATTTATAATATACTACTCAAAATTTGATAGGGATCATAGGAATTTTTTGTGAAATGACATGCAAATTTGGTAACTGCCACTGATGAACAATATATTGGATAAATGACATCAGACACAAATGGCAGTCAGACACAAAACACGTTTGCAAGTGCTTTTAATGACATTAAATGAGTGTGCAGCCTCACAGTTTTGGCTTTTACAAACACTTTATGGTTTCACCTCTGACATGTTAAGTGAAAACAGACAGTGTTCGTTTGATGTTTCATTACCACAGTTAATGTCAATAACGGGTATGGCCTCCCTTAGCTTGAATGACGGCTTGACAATGTCAGGTCATACTGTCAATCAGAACCCAGATGCTTGCCATTGGAATTTTGTTCCATTCTTCAACAAGGGCATTTCCGAGCTCTTCTTGAGTTGTGGGTTGTGCCCTACGACCGTAAATGGTGACACCTACGATGCACGGTCAGTGGGATTCGAACACATGGCCTTCTTGAGTTGAAGCCGGCAGTATGAAGACGATTCCGTATCGTCTGAGTGGATACAATGACCCCCGAGGCGTTATGAAGGTAATTTCATAGGGTGGTGGCTGTCCAGAAAGGATGACGTCGTGCCTGAAGTGTGAGAAAGTGGTCTTGTCATTGTGTAGTCAATGTCTGACGACCACCCCCATGACGGTGTGCTGCTGTACCAAACCTTTGATGCCAGTTCCACGCTCTGTTCACAACGCTTTGGCTGACGTTAAGTGCATTAGCAACGTGACGTTGTGAGAAGCCAGAGTCAAGTATTCCGATGCATCTTCCCAATTGCTCTGAAGTCAATCGATGTCTAAGATGTTGAGACATTGTTATTGCTAAATGTAATGCAAAAAAAAAAATTGGGAACTTCCAAATTTTCACCAACAAGCAACACACACGTCTGAGTTGAAATGGTGTTAGTCAAAGCCAAAATGTGAGGCTACACGCTCATTTTATGTCATGAATTGCATGTGCAAATGTGTTTTTTGTCTGACTGCATGTCATTTATCCAATATATTGTTCATCAGTGGCAGTTACCAAATTTGCATGTCATTTCACAAAAAAATTCCGATGATCCCTATCAAATTTTGAGTTGTACATATTATAATAATAAAGTGTTTATTGGAGGTAAAGGTGGCCTGAAGTCGCTCATCTTTTAAAGGTGACATAGAATGGTTGAACTGGGTATTTATCCTTGTTCTGTGATGTGACATTGTGATGTGAATAGAGGCCACTAGATGGCAGTATTTACCTTTTTTTTGTTGAGCCCAGACTGGAGCTAAGTTTGGACATGTTCTGGGGATGTCTGGGGCAAGTCCCAGAAAATTTAAAAAAAAGAGGTCTAAATGTGGGTGGGGTCTGCAAAAGAGTATTTAAGGAGGAGAATTGAGACAGTGAAGTAGTAGGAGAAATTGCAAGGAGTAGGATACATGTGACCAGACCTGTCGTTCTGTTCAAGACCTGTGAAGTTTCTTGTGGATTTTTGCCTTTGTTGGAGCATTTTCCTCACCCAGGACATCACCAAGCAACCCAACCAAAGAGATTGTAAATATTTTTGTTATTGTGTTTATCAATCTTGGTCAGCAGAGTAGATAGTAGATTAGTTAAAAGTGTTTGTTTAATTAAATGTGTTTTAGTTTTAAAATTTTTGTCTGTCATCCTTTGCTGTCATTAAATTGGGGCCATAACAATATATAGAAAACAAAATTTTGTTTGGGTCTGTAATGCCTCAGAAGCTTCCTAAAAACCTCTCTCAAAAAAGCTATGTTAGGGTGGGGTATTTTGAACACGTTGTTTTGCACCTACTTGGCGACCTTTCTGTCTAAACTGGAAATCTCATTTTGAAATGCAAGCACTGGATGCTGATAGGCTGGCTTTTCTGCCGCTCAAGAGAATGTAACTTCGCCCAGAGCAGAAGGGAAAATGGAAAACACTCGCTGGCTTCGGAGCACACAAATCCACCTGAGAAACCTGCAATATCAATTTTCTTTGTATCAAAAAATGATATTTAAAAAATTTCTTTTTGGTTTTGGGAGGGGCCACCCATTCTGGGGCCCCACAAAGTGTCACCAATGATTTTAATCAAGAGCTCATCAATGCACAGTGTAGCTGATATATGTTTCTAATGAATAACAAAAGAATTTGTTGAAATTGATCTCATACTGCCAGGATAGGAAGATGTTTGTTCAAAAAATATGTTCTGAAATTGAGATTTTCAACGGACACCTGTGTAAACGACGGTACATTTGACAAAGTTCCCAGCCATGACACACGAAGGGAATTTGCTGAAATTTGTCCTGGGGTATGGCCAACATTCAATGAAAAAACCTGGATGTGTCGACACCGGTAACATCTTCATCCGAACCGACCATTGTAAACCCTAAAATGGGGTGTGTTGATACGAAATGGATTTTGTGGGTATGGCTCTCACTTAAAATAGAAAAATTAAGTTTTTTTCAGTATACAGGTATTAACTCTGACCCTAATGATGTTTATACTTAAAATTATTGTCTATTCTTATACCTTCAAACTGAAGGAGCCTCAAGACCACGACAAGGTGACAGGTCCCCTTGAGGAATAATTACCATGTTATTATGCCTATTTAACATATGCTATATTTGATACATTTTCACAAGAGTTCAATGATCTAGTTACAATTTATAAAACGGGTGCTTCCCATCCTAAAATGTGATTGGCTGAGCTTGTCATGGTGTTGGCCTGCAGGCCCTTCCCCCTGTTGCATTCTTCGCCTCCACCTCAACGGGCAACAGGTGTGGCTCATTAAGGTGAGGTGAAGTGCCCTTTTTTAAGGGCTGGCTGTGCCTAACTTTGGTGCAGCAGTATTCTGTGTCCTTGATCCCTGATGTGTTCATGCGTGCTGCAGCTCCCCTCTGGGATTATTTTATCTTATTCATTAAAGAGTTTTATATTTTTTCTCAGCCTGTGCGTTAGGGTCCCTGTTCATGCTTTTGGGTACATGGTCCCAGTCCCCACCGGTTTCTGGTCTTTTGCCGGCAGGGGCAAATCCACGCCAGAGCTGCGTTCCATGCCGGTATAAAATCTCTGTAATCCACTGCATTCTGAGGCAGGCCGCAGCACAAAATATCCCTGTGCGCAACCAACTACTTGGTGCTGAATTTACTTGTTAGGTTTGTGTTGTACTGCGGTACATCCGAAATACATAATAAAGGGACCCGAGACACAGAAGTACGTTCAGTCTATTTACTAGTAGACACTCAACTCCCTATGCGCATGCGCGCATGATACATTCATTTAACCATTCTGTATCACTACATCTCCCCCTTTTAAACCAATGTTTCCCAGCTGTTTACAAAATCATGAATTATGTCTTTTCAAGGTGATACTTCCTATTTTACTTACTGCTGGTCTTACTTAACTCAGATAGGGGGTGCTATTCTTACATTAACACAAATCTTAACATAAATCTTCTAAGTCAAAATAAACTCTGAATGTACACATTCTGCATCTCATTCTTCATCTCATTCTCGTCTCCTCTTTTTTTTTTTCTCTGCAACCGTCAAACTCATAACACATAAGAACCTAACTGAGAGGCAGGGTTGACTACCTGATCCTCTCTGTTGTGGTATGGAGGTTTATTCTGCTCCGTGTATACACACAACACTATATACTCCAAGTTCAATCTTTTGATGGGCTTGACCGCTCTGCCCACTCTGGTGTGTATTCCTGGATCTGGAGTGGTCGGTGGAGAAGGCACAACTCTCAAATGAGAGCGGTTTCTTCTGAGACTGCCATTTGAAGTGTCAACGACGTATGACCTCGGTGTCCCAGCTGATCCGGAAACTACTCCAGTGCGTGGTTCGTTCTTTATCCAGACTCTCTGGCCTGGCTGGAGCAGTGTCTTCTCCTGTGCTGTGTGCCGTGCGTTGTATCCCTCAGCCTGTTTTCTTTTAAGCTCCTGATCTTTCAACTCAAAAGCTCTCAAGTCCGGCCATGCTGGTTTGAGGGTGCTTGGACACACTGGGAGAGGTGTCTGAATGTTACGCCCCATTAGGAGCTACGCAGTAGATGCCCCATGAGCGAGAGGGGTTGCTCTGTATGCCATTAATGCTTTGTGAGGGTCCTCATTCTTCTGCAACAGGGCCTTCACGGTGCTAACAGCACGTTCTGCTTCCCCATTGCTTTGGGGGTAGCGGGGGCTACTGGTCAGATGTTGGAAGTTGTAATCTTTAGCAAACTCTGCAAACTCTGCTGCTGCAAACTGTGGGCCGTTGTCGGTGATGAGTGTGTCAGGCACTCCATGACGGCTGAAGATGGTTTTCATTTTTTGAATCACAGCTGACGCTAGGGTGCTTGTGAGGTTAGCAACCTCGATGAATCGGGAGTGGTAGTCAATGACCACTAAGTAGTGACCTTTCTTCCATTCAAACAGGTCGGCGGCTAGCTTTTGCCATGGGCGTGACGGCAAGGGTGTGGTCAGGAGAGGTTCAGGTGCATTGTGACTTTCCTTTGCACAAATTTCACACTGGCGTACCTTTTCTTTTATCTGACGTGTCAGACCTGGCCACCATACTGCTTCATGAGCCCTCGCCATACACTTCACCATTCCCTGGTGGCCCTGATGAACCGTCTCCAGAATGCTCTGTTGCATGCTTGCTGGAATCACTATTCTTTTCCCCTTCATCAGGAGACCATCAGCAGGTCATTTCTGTACTGCCAATAGGACTTCAGTTGCGGAGCTGAACTCAGTCTGTCCCAACCTGCGCGGATGAGAGAAGACAGCTGCACACACACTGGATCCTCTTCCTGTGCTCGCCTAATCTGCATCAGTTTCTCTGGCGATGCGGGCAGTTGCTGAATGACTTTGTTGATGTGAGCTCTCACGTCACTCTGGAGCACGACATCCTCCTCTGTTGCTGCACCTTGAAGGGGGGCTCTTGAAAGAGCATCTGCTGCGATGAGGTTTTTTCCTGGAATGTGCACAATTGTGTATGTGAACCGCGGCAGTCGTAGTCTGAATCGCAACACACGAGGGGGAATGTCATCAAGTGCTCTTGATCTGAGGAGACTTATCAAAGGTTTGTGGTCTGTTCGGATCTCAAAGTGCAGGCCCAGGAGGTAGGTTTGAAACCTTTCACATCCCCACGTGATGGCCAGGGCCTCTTTTTCAATTTGGGCGTATCTGCGCTCAGTTTCAGTCATACTACGGGAAATAAAGGCCACTGGCCTCCACTCTCCTGAAGCTTGAAGTTGGGACAAAACGCCACCCAGGCCATAGGAGGATGCATCTGCTGACACCCTAGTTGGCCTGTCAGTGCAGTATGAGGCAAGTACAGCTGATGAGCTGAGCTCTTCTTTCACCTTTGCAAAGGCTGTCTGTTGCGCTGGCCCCCATGTCCACATGTTATCAGCTTTCAGGAGGTCCCTGATTGGTCCTGTGAGCTCTGCAATGTTTGGGGAAAACTTTCCCACGTAATTCACCATCCCCATGAATCTCTTGACGTCTGTCACGTCCTTAGGTGGTGGCATGGCTGCAATGGCCCTGATCTTGTTGAGGGTCTGGACGTATTCCCTCTCCGCTGACGGTATGACCTAGGAATTTCACCTCAGTCATTGCAAACTGGCTCTTGTCATTCAGGGTGAGACCTCGCTGCTGTAAGCATTGCAGCACTCGATGCAGCCTTTCCTCATGTTCCTGCTGTGTGGCTCCAAACACCAAAATGTCATCTGCATGACAGACCGTTCCTTCAAGGCCATCCAGCATCTGCGTCAAGCGCTTCTGGAAATGCTCTGGTGCTGAGGATATTCCAAAAGGAAGACGATTGAAGCAAAATCGGCCAAATGGCGTGATGAAGGTGGTGAGAGGGGTCGATTCCCTATGTAGAGGGATTTGCCAAAAACCTGCAGTGACATCTAGCTTTGAAAAAATTCTAGCTCCAGCTAGTTTGGCGAGCGTCTCATCGACTGCAGGGAGGATGTGCCGTTCCCTACACACATTTTCATTTAGGCGGGTGAGGTCGACACATATACGGATTTTTCCGTTTGGCTTAGGTACTACGACCATTCCTGAGCACCACTCAGTCGCTTCTTCGATGGGCGAAATAACTCCCATTGCCTCCATCCTATTTAACTCCTCTTGAACTTTCCCTCTTAATGGCAAGGGCAAGCGGCGTGGCACCGCGAGGGCAAATGGAGTGGCATTCTCTTTCAGCTTAATCTTATATTCTCCCTCTAGCTTCCCTAAGCCACCAAACACTCTGGGGTACTGCTTCACGTAAGCATTCTCTATTGCAATGGCGTCTACTTGGCTGAGCAAGCTGAGGTCCTGTATGGCTGGCAAGCCAAGGAGTGGGGTAGTTAAACCTGGAACAACATACACTTGCTGCTTCACAACCGAGCCTTTGTAGCTTAGGTTGGCGGTGAAGTGTCCCTCTACTGCGATAGGAACATTGCTTGGCCCACACAGTCTTTTGTTTGGGGGTGAAAGTTTCCCATGCAGCTTTTCAGAGTACATGTGATTTGGGATGGCTGTGACTGCAGCGCCGGTGTCGAGCTTGAACCCCACCTGCTGGCCATTTACTCCAATTGACTTTTTCCACACTGCACTAGGTGTAGCAGTCATTGTGCCCAAAAACAAAGTCTCCACCTTTTCACACATGTCGCTCTGCTGAAGTTCCTCCACTCTCATTTTTGTTTTACACAGAGCAGCATTTCTGACATTTCTTGCAGTCTGCATTGCGAGCAGGACGTTCTTTTATTGAATTCCCATGTAACTTGCTACACCTGCCACATTTTTATTTTGTATTTGTCTGCATTGGTCCGTGATTTTTGTTTCCTTGTTGACCAGATTTTTGTTTGTGCTTGAATCTAACTGCATCTATATTAGCACCTTCTGCAACATCCGTGCTAGCTTGCCTCACTGTGGGTTGTTGCTTTTTAATTTCCTCGTTTTGGCGGATTTTCGTCGTTGCCCTAATCAGAGTCTGCTTCGAGTCGAGATGTAACTTCTCTGAAAGCGCATGGTCTCTAATACCCACGACTAGGCGGTCTCTGATCATCTCGTCTTTGAGGACTCCATACTGGCAATGCTCAGCTAACTTGTGAACGGCTGTAATAAACGCCTCAGCTGATTCGCCAGGCTCCTGGCAGCGCTTGTTAAACTTAGCCCTCTCGTATATCATGTTATGATTACAGATGAAATGTTTTTCAAAGACTCGTAGTCTTTCGCGTCCGCTTCTGCCAGTGCTAAAGTATTAAGCACATCGTCTGCCGAGTCTCTCATAGTGTATATTAGCGAATTCACTTGGTACTCCTGACTCTTCTGGTCGAGTCCAGTGGCTATGCGGAATCTTTCAAAACGTCTGATCCAATTTGACCAACTAGCGCAATCATTGAAGTCAAATGCCTCGGGTGGGTTTATCGAAAACAAAGAATTTATTTTGTATTACCTCCCGACGTCTTCGTCAGGTTGTGGCTACCTCGGAACGTTGGCTAGTTCAGCTCGAGAACCCCAACACTTCTTTTCCTCGCGTAAAGCCCAACTGGAAGGAAACTTTGCTTACTTGCTTTTTAAAGCTTCCGTCTTCATAATAGAGACGATTCGTCGACTTCTGACACCATGTGTTGTACTGCGGTACATCCGAAATACATAATAAAGGGACCCGAGACACAGACGTACGTTCAGTCTATTTACTAGTAGACACTCAACTCCCTATGCGCATGCGCGCATGATACATTCATTTAACCTTTCTGTATCACTACAAGGTTTACGTTTGTTTCGAGACTTGTAGCTCGCTATTTCAGTGTTAGTGAAGTTTAGCCTTTTAACCCGGTAACCAGTTGGCTACCTACCTTGCTAGCTATTGCATTACAGAATTCAATATCATTTATCGTTTTAGCTTGCTAGCTACATTGCTAACTATTTCAGTATTAGTGATAAATTGCAGTGTTTTTTTTTTTTTTTTTGGTTTGTTTATTTTATGGACTATGTGTAGGGTAACCACATACATTGTAGTGAATGCTAGATAGTTGACAAGCTGGCCAGCAAACTGTTGCACAATTCAGCATATTTTCCTGGATACCAGCAAGTGTGGTCAATCTTGTTCCCTACTCTCGCTGCTGGTTGTAATGATATGGCCGATCGGCACGAGTTGAGAACAAGGAAACCCGAAAACGAAACGAACGTAAAATTATTTAACAGGGCCTTCGGGAGACCGAAGGAGTCATTCAAAATAGCCTGCTTTTATAGTAAATCTATATTCGCAAGCCCAAATAGCCTGATGTGACATAATGGCGTTAGATGAAAAAGCAATCTTAGCGTCTGTGTTGCTTAGTTGCCAACCATTCTGTCCACTGTATCTTGCTTGGTGGAAGAACGAATATTTCTTAATTTTATTGTTACATTATTACCAATAAATCGTTGATTTTTTTTTGTGTGTTTATTTTATGGGCTATATGTAGGGTAACCATTTTATAAAAGCAATACGCCCCTTGTTTTGATGCTCTGTCTGTTTTGGTTTTGGATTTCTGCTATGTCTGACTATTCTTTGATATGTGTATTGTGATTTGGTAACCTAGATAGATAGGGGGACCTGGGGACCAACTCGAGTTCTAAAGCCAGTTCCTTAGTCAGGGGTACTGGTTGGAGTGTTCCTATGATGCATGTTTTTGTGGGTGGGGGAAACCGGAGTACCCGGAGGAAACCCACGCAAACATGGGGAGAACATGCAAACTCCACTCAGAAAGGCCCCAGGCCAGATTCGTACCCACGACCTTCTTGCTGTGAGGCAGCAGTTCCATGTTTTACATTTTACCATAGTTTTATTCGGGTCCATGTTTTGCTTTCTACCATGCATTGCACTTTGTCTCCCCCTGTCTGGTCTCTTGTCTTGTCATTGCTCACAGCCCCGGTATTGCGTGCCACTCTTCGGGTGATTTATTGGTTTCTGGATTTCAACCATTCCTTCCAATCTTGTTTACTTCCTTCACCTTACTTTTTTATTTTACTAACCAATACTAACAGTTTATTGTTTTCGCTAGAGTTACTTACACAGACTAACATTGTATATAATATTAACTTACTAACAAGCACTAGGGATTGTATAGCTGCACACTTACTAATTGATTAACAAGCTCTCAGCACTCGCCCTGTTCTAGTCTCCGCCTCTTGTCTCTCCCTAATCTCCTTTGCTGCGTTTTTGTGGATTCCCCACACCTGCTCTCGCTGTCCTTTCTCTCATTATCTATGCACGTTGGAACTCCTTGATCGGAGCCATATGTCTGTCTATAGGATTGTCTTGTCATCCCTGTCCGCGTTTTGGCTTTTGCCTATTTCATGTGACTGGGTTCTTCCTCATTTTCCCTCCTTTGTAATTAGTCTCATTTCCTGCACCTGTGTTCTACGTATAATGTGATCTCCCAGGAGTGTATATTAGGTGTCTCTTCACAGAACTTCCTTGTCAGAACGTTTCTCGTGTTTACCTGTGCTGCTATTGTATCCGCCTTGTACTCATTGTGTTCCTCTTCTGACTGGACCGTCTGACTTTCGAGTTTGGCTCTGCATTTTTGCATTACTGTTGCATCTGTGTTTACAAACCCTTTTTTGCCCGACTAGGATTTTTGTGATTGCTGCTCTGGTAACAATTATAATAGGCCCACTGGTTTTTGATTTTTTCCTTCTCTGACAAACCTGTGCCTGTGTACTGAATGTGTTTTGCTTGACTACAAATTCTGTGTTTGGTGCCCTGGTTTTCGACTTTGATTCTGCCCTCCTGGATTGTGACTATTGGATTGTGGACTCTGTGCCTTTGCCTTCGGCCCTGCGGGGGTTACCCCCCTCGCTCAATAAAATCACCTTACCTACAATCCTGTGTTCTCGCGACTGGTTCCTGAACAACACCTCACAGCAGTGGGTTACAGTGATTTTATAACATTATAAAATCATTGTATCCCACTGCTTCTCGGGACTTATACCTTTATTATCACAGATTTGAATTTTGCTGTTTGTGGCTGCATCTTTGTTTGTGACTAGTGGTAGAGGCATCCAAGATAACACAGGATGCTGGGCACATGGGCACACATTCCGATAGATCGCTTACCTGTTGGGCAAACACAATAATAATCCTTGAGTGGATCATCCTTATCAGAAGAGTCGTATTCAATCCAAACATTATATTTAGTCTGAGACCAATGTATAGACTGAATCTGACCTCAAAGGTTTGCTGTATACTGGCCCACCCACACCTCAAAGTCTCCATCAGTACGCAATCCTGTCCGCTCAGTTTAAACATAGTGGGTCATAATGTCAGTGCATTGAGTTATGTTGGCAAAGTTGAGAAACATCCCACGGGGGGTGATCTCGAAAGAAGTCTCCTCCAACAAGAAACTTATTGGATTTATTTTCTTAATATCTTAAGGTTCAAATGAGGATTTTGACATAAAACCCTTTCTGTGACTGTCCTTTGCCTTCCTGCCTGGTACTTCTGCATGCATATTTCATTTAATTTTAATACAGAAAATTTCATTACATCTCTTGTATGTTATGCCTATTTACATTGCATCATTTTTTCAATGATGAATCTTGACTATGTATTATTGTGTCTCTTAGCCTTAATTGGATGACAGTGATGTCATTTGCTTACTGCCTTTATATATTCACCTGTCTACGGGTCATGTTAGTCATTTGCCTGATGAAGGCCCTGCTGGGTTGAGACGTTGCCTGCTTTTCCAGTCAAAGTATTGGGAGCTACAACCCAATGTGCAGACATTTATAATTTTTCGTTTTCAAGGTCTAAGAATAGGTAATAATTTTAAGCATACACATCATAGTCAATAACTATGTCACTAAAAAGTTAAAATAGAACAATTAAGTGAGAGCCATACTCTCACAATCCATTTTGTATCAACACACCCCATTTTAGGGTTCACAATGGACGGTTGATGCAAGTGTTCAGATGAAGATGTAACCGGTGTTGACACATCCTGGTTTTTTCATTGAATGTTGCCCATATTTGAGGGCAAATTTCAGCAGATTCCCTTAGTGTGTCATGGCTAGGAACTTTTTCAAATGTACCACCGTTTACACAGGTGGCCGTTGAAAATCTCCATCTCAGAACATATTTTTTGAACAACAATCGTCCTATCTTGGCAGTATAACATCAATTTCGACAAATTCATATTTCATTCATTAGCAAAATATATCAGCTACAATGTGCATAGATAAGCGCATGATTATAATCATTGGTGACACTTTGTGGGGCCCCAGAATGGGTGGCCCCTCCCAAAAACTAAAAATATATAAAATATAATTTTTTAAATCATAAAGAAAAATGATATCACAGGTTTCTCTGGTGGATTCATGAACCCCATGGGGTGGTTTAACAATGCTGAATTTTGAATCAGTGGTTTGGGCCAGAAAACGCCCTTAATGGGACTTCAGGTTTGTTTGCGAGTTGGCTTTTAAGTAAAGCTGTACTGCTGCAAGAAGAGGCCTGAGGAACACCAGGTGCAGGATCCAGAAGTGTTTATTAAGACACAAAACACGAAGGGAGAAATGGCAGACACGCCAGAAACAAAACACCGTGCACACGCACTGAAAAATGGAAGAACTAAGGTACACTGCCAAAGGCAGGGGGGAAAAAGAAATACACTCTCCACGAGAGGATAAACTAAGAAAACAAAAACTTAACCTAGCTAAATTGACGGACACACTGGGAGACTTTTACACGGGGCAGACAAGACTAAAGCGCAGCAAACAGAAAGACTCGGGAACCATACACGGGAGACACTCAGAACGCACGAGGAGCTGAGACTTCACCATGTAGAACAATACGGAGGATCCGTCTGACAACCGCTTGAAAAACAGGAACATTTATAATCACGAGAAGAGGCGGGGACTCAGAACGCAATCACGCACTGAAACAGAAGCACATGGGATTAATAAACAATTACACGAGAACCGGGTAAACACTAATGACTCGAGACAAGACGCTGAGACGAGCAATCAAGCGAGACAGTTTAGATTAAGGCAATCTAAACGTGACGAGGAAAAAGCACCTCAAGAAAAGCGAAGGAAAGCACAGGGTTTTATGCAGTTAAGCAGATACAGCTCAGATTGAATGCACAGAAGGCAGAATCGCACACGCTCACTAAATGAGTTAATCATGGTTAATACTACGTGACAAATTATTTTCAATCACCCTTAATAAGTGCAGGTTAGTACGTGTTAGTAATGTCCTTTCAGAGAGCGCATTCACTCAGTTTTGCGAGACCCGGAATTAAACACTGCTGGAAGCAATGAATGAAATACCAAAGCCAAACCGAAAGTAGAAACGTAATTGGACGACGGGACACAGGCACGCTGAAGGCAGTGACGCGACACCACTGGAAACAGATTGGGGCGATTGTCAGACGGCTGAACTGAGAGCTGGAAATAAAAGAAATGAAAGTAAATCACAAGCACAAATAAGCACGGGACAACACACGAAAGGGCAGAATCATAACAACTGCTCAGTGAAGTCATGTCTAATTCGCTCTGACTAAAAGTGGAATGACTTGCCAATTTGTATCCAGCTTGAATTTCTGTTCACTGCATCACAAAGGTGTTTTCCTATCGATATTATTGATGAAATAAAAAGTTAATATTGTCATGGTTTTGCCCCTACCAGCAGAAGACACGAAGCCGGCGGGCACTGGGACCATGAACCGAACACCAAGGAAAGGGACCCAAACACACTGGCTGAGTAAAAATATAAATACATATTTAATATAAAGAATAAAAACAGAGGAGCAGCGACAATCCAACTTAATTTGGGCTCCAACACAAAGAATTTTTTATACTCTTCACAGCACCTCCACCTCAGTAAGCAGCAGCTGTGGCTCATTGAGGTGGAGGTGCAGATAGCAGGAGGGGGGATGACTGCAGGGCAGGACCATCACAAATATGTATTCAGAAAATTCTGAATTCCTTGCTCATTAACCGGCGTATATTAGCTGTGTAATGTGAATATAGGCCACTGGATGGCAGTATTTACCTTTTTTTTATTCAGCTCAGACTGGAGCTGTTTAGACATGTCTGAGGCAAGTCCCCGAAAATAAAAAAAAGAGGTCTAAATGTGGGTGGGGTCTGCAAAAGAGTATATTAGGAAAAGAATTGAGACAGTAAAGTAGTAGGAGAAATTGCAAGGAGAAGGATACATGTGACCAGACCTGTCATTTCTGTTCAAGACCTGTGAAGTTTCTTTTGTGGATTTTTGCCTGCGTTTGAGCATTTTCCTCACCCAGGACATCACCAAGCCACCCCACCAAAACAAGGGACTGTAAATATTTCTGTTTTTTATATATTCAATCTTGGTCTTAGTTGTAGCTAGTAGTTTAAGTTCTTGTTTGTTCATTAAATGTGTTTAAGTTTTTAAAACTTTGTCTGTCATCCCTTGCGGTTGCTGTTATGTTGTAAATGTAATAACAAATTGGGGCCATAACAAATTGGGGGCTCGTCCGGGATAGACCATTGTGTGAGTCATTTATTGAAAATCTAACATCTCAAATTGTAAAATTGATTTTTTTAATTGAATACATATATATAGATCAACAGCAATGGATGATTTCTTGGCATCACCAACCGTAGGGGTTTTTCCAAGTCTTTTAAAAAGACAGAACTGCTAGAAATTTGCAGACAGTTAGAGCTGACAGAGGTAAAAGCAGCCATGCGAAAAGCAAGACTGGCTAGAGAGATAGTTGAATATTACATTGATGAAAATGTGTTTGCACCAGGAGATCTGGAACAGTTTCCAGTGGAAAATCCAAATATAGAAATGGAACTTAAATTAAAAATGCTAGAGATTGAAAGGGAAGAAAAAGAAAAACAAAGGCAGTTTGAGTTGGAAAAATTAGCAAGAGAAGAGAAAAAAGAAAGGGAGGAAAAAGAGAAAGAAAGGGAGGAAAAAGAGAAAGGGAGGAAAGAGAAAAAGAAAGGGAGGAAAAAGAGAAACAAAGAGAATTTGAGAGGGAAGAAAAAGAAAAACAAAGAGAATTTGAGCTAGAAAAATTTGCAAGACAGAGAGATTTTGAATTAGAGAAATTCGATAGAGAAGAAAGACTCCAAATGGAGCAACTAAAAATTAAAATTCAAACTGAAAATAAATTTCGGGCTAGCCAGGAGGTAAAATTGGTGCCATTTTCGGAAAAGGATGTTGACAACTATTTCCAGTGTTTTGAAAAGGTAGCAAAGAGTTGCCAGTGGCCAAAGGAACACTGGCCTCTGATGTTGCAAACTGTCCTCAAGGGTAAAGCTCAACAAGCCTATTCGGCTTTGTCTGCAGATGATTCCTCTGATTATGAGGTTGTCAAAAAGGTTATTTTGAGAGCTTATGAGTCGGTTCCAGAGGCTTACCGACAGAAATTCAGAGGTCTGAAGAAATCTGAAAATCAGACTTATGTGGAATTTGCTAATGAGAAGAAGGTTTGCTTTGAGCGCTGGTGTACTTCTATGGAGGTCAAGGATGATTTCAACTCACTAAAAGAGATGGTGTTAGTTGAAGAATTCAAGAGCTGTGTTAAAGATGATATTAAGACCTACCTTAATGAGAAGCAAGCACTGAATTTGCAATCAGCTGCCAAATTTTCAGATGAATATGTTCTCGCACATAAGTCCAAATTTCAGTCTAGCAGTTACAAAAGATGGTCCCAATTTCAGAAAAAGGGTTACGATGATACCCAAGATTCCTCACCCAAAGACAAATCTGGTGATGGTGCTCAGAAATCCAGTAACAGGTCTGATCAAAGTGTGAAAGCTGACAGTGACAAAAGTGGTCTAGTTTGCAGTTATTGCAAGAAATCTGGTCATGTTACAACTAACTGTTGGTTCCTTTAAGCTAAGAAAGAAAAACAAAAGGATACCAAACCAAATGCCTTTGTGAAAACAAGGTTAGAAACCCCTGTAGTAGATAACCAATCTGCTAAATTGCCTGCTTCTTGTGGGGCTAAGAAGCCTGATACAGCTGACTTCGTGAGGGAGGAATTTCTTCCATTTGTGTCAGAGGGATTTGTGGCTCTGAATGAGCATACTACTCCTGTCCTCATATATATCCTAAGGGATACCGGAGCTTGTGGAAACATTTTTTATTGATTCATTTAATTATTATTAATTGCTTATCCTTCCTTGCTCATATTCTGTTTTAGTTCACAACTTCATAGGCCTAGTGTGTGTGTGTGCTTGCATATTTCCGATTTAGCAGGGGCCTGCATAACTCTACTAGTGTGTCATGACATGTAGCCTATCTAAAGTCATGAAGTCTTGAATTTCTGTACCAAGGGCAAGATGTTTTTCTCTTTCTCTAGGTTTATGTGTTTATAGAAAGCTCCGGAATCCATAACAAGATAAGCTGGAGCCAGAGCTGAGAGAGAAGGCAGGTGCTCTCCTCCCTGGCAAGATGTGTGTGTGTGTATCCCTAGACAACTTGACGTGGTTACGTACCAACTTGACGCAGTTGCGTGCGACGGCAAAGGCTTGCGTGATGTGTAAATCAGCACGGGGGGAGGAGAACGCCATGGAGTATCCCTACAAATACCAGAACACTTTCTAACTCTTTATCCTCCATCTTGACCTGAGCTTCTGTATGTGGGGATCCTTTTTTCTGCAGAAAAGAGTAAACGGACTTTGGCTTGAATATTAACTTCTCTGCCTCTGACTGATTTTTTCCTGAGTCGTCTTGAGTTTTCACTTGTGAAGGTAATACTTGGAATGTAAAATCAAAATTCCTTTAACATTGGGGGCTCGTCCGGGATTCCAATATCTCACCTGCACTCCCTGGAGAATCGGCGCCGACTGAAATCTGTGCGCACGGTCGTCCAGGGGACGTTGTGGAAAGACCTCAGCCCGGGGCAATTGTGAGGCCCTTGTGGGTATATAGGAGGCCAGTACGGGAGGTTCTCCAAAAAATTAGTGGAGTTGCGGGTGAGTGACGGAATTTTTACTGAATTCGGCTTAGTTGTTGTGAGGCAGAGAAAGTAATATTGCCAATTATGGGACTGATGAACAGTAAAGAGGTTGCTGTGGTTGTTGTTAGGACTGCTGTTCTGGGACTGATGATGACGAAGTGTGACTGAGACTGGGCAATTTGTTGAAAGTTGACATAATGATTCTGGGAATCATTGTGAGCAAAGGAATTTGGGTTTCAGTTGAAATAGAGCATTGTTTGTGTATGTTATCGAAGCAACAATGGTGTCAGATCATAAGAAAATTTAAGCCTTGGATCTTTTCCAATGTGAATGAGTGTGAAAGAGAAAAGTGCACTAAGGTATGTGTGTGTCCTGAGCTCAGACTGCGTGTGCGTATGTGGAAATCAATGTGAATGAACCTAACTCAGTGTCTGTAAACAACTGCATTGCTGGCAGATTTGTTAGTTCTGTCTTTGTTAGATTGAATCTATTCCATGAAGTGCATATAGATGTTTTCAATAATATTGGCATTGATTTGAGAATAAGTTAAGGTGCCAGTTGATTAGCTACTATTTACAGTATTTTATGGGCTCCTTACTGTAATTACAGGATTGGTAAAACGTGAAAATTCTGAAAAAAAGTGTATATTAGCAGAGCAAATTTGTAGGAGTTATGCCATTTTTAATGACTGTGTATTTGTAAAAGGACAAATTTGCAGAAGTAAGCAGAATAAATTTTCCTTATGAAACCGAGCAAAAGTCGCCATTTCTTGATAAAATAAATGCTAACCCCTCTTAAATGATCGGTACTTATAAACAGAGGGAAGTTTAGATGAAGTAACAATTGAATGTAAATTATACAAACATGGACAAGTGTTTCTAATGTTGTGGCTAACTGAATTTCTTTAAGATGCAGGACAAAGTGAATATTTAAATGCTCTAATATTTGGCGGTAGTTATACATTGCAGAGAAAACTACCAGTGATATCCTCTATGAGCATGATGTGATTACAATATTTGAATTTCTAAAATATTTTAAAGAGCTAGAAAATCTAAGCACTTTTCTGTCGATAATCAGGCTGTGTGAGATTGGTGTGCTAGAAGCACATCTCTTAAAAGAAAATGAAGTGAAAGTGAACAAGAATAACACAGTGTGTTCAAAATTTGCCAAAATACTGTGTAACACTGTATACAATAAGAGACGGTGTGCCAAATTCAATTTAGAGGTTTTTCTATCAAGCATTGAAAAATTGCAATTGCTGTCTGAAATGAAAAAAAAAAAGGTAAAATGATCAGAAAAGTGCCAGTAAATACAAAATATAATATGATATTTAATGGTATATATTAAATTGAGATTAAAAAAAATCTATCAAAGTGTTAGAGAATCATGGATCTTTAGATGGGGAAGCACTAAGTGGAACAAATGTGACTGAAAGCTTTCCTGACAAAAGAAATGCAATTAAAAATCTTCTCTCCATTTTGAACAGGAATTGTCATCGAGTGTCTCCATGGCAAAGGAACGGAGTGGACTGATAACCTTAATCTGTTTATTTAACTTTTACAGGGAAGTGTCCGAACGAGTTGAATTAAAACAAAATTTTTCATTATTGTTTGTCTCTAACTCCTCTTGGAACTTTTCCACAGAGAGCACTGCTGAAGAGAAGAAATGAAAATAACCTTGGGTAAAAGTGATAAAGCTGGCCAGCTGGATATGTTTTCGCTTAAAAGTTTACCTTCTAAAATAGATTTGGGGAAATACAATCTGAAGTAGTAACACAAGACTAAATTCAAAAGTCAACGAGTAACGCGATCACATATTACATTGCTTGCGATTTCTAAATCCATTTTTGATTAAGTGAGTCAAATAAAAGGTGCTGACTGAAAGGACCTTTATGTGCCAGGAGCCCAAAGTGAAAACTAATATTAAATATGAAGCCATTTTTGTGAATAAAAATTATTAAAATTATTTTGCTAATTGTAACATGGTCTTAAGTGATTCCACCCGGTTCTGCTGATGATGAGGGGAAATGTAAGAATGGTTGGGGCTAATAAGCCCTGACTGTGTATTTCCTCCTTGCTTTTAGCGGAACCCTAGACTGAGGTGGATTGCTTAATCACAATTCATTGAGAGGAAAAAAAAATATATAAAAATGTATTCTCCATTGTGTTAAAGAAGTCCTATCTAATAATACTGTATGTCCTGGACTCAGGGACACCCCTCTATCAAATCCTGATATTGAATACTTTGTTGATGGTTCGGCGTCAAGAGTGTATAAGGGCAACCCATGTGTTGGATTTGCTGTCTGTACTCATGATAGCTGTGTTGATTGTGGCCCTCTGCACCGCAAACATGTTGATCAGTTTGGCTGAGGCCTTTGCTGACATAGAAACAAGGGCAGCAGTCAAACACACTCTTGTGGGGCTATTACACCAATCTGAAGACTCAATTTCAAGTGAGCTGCTGTGAGCAGAGCAGGATGCTCCCCCACAAGACAATGTCAATGGACATCACATGGAACACAATACACTGATGGCAGGTGGTCAGGACCCTATGGAAAGCCTATATTACCAACATCCCTCTTCCATATTGCTGTAGATTTGGTGCATGGGCAGTGCCATGTATCAAGAGGGGGGACTAAGGGGTTAATAGATCAAAGTACAACATGACGAAGTTATAACACACAGGACACACAGGGAAGCGTAGTAGTACAGTAGGGGGCAATCCCTACACCCCCTGGGCCATTCCACACATTTCATACATTTAACACTGTGTGAAGCGAGAAGAAGTGATGTGTTATTATTGATGTGACCTTTGCTAAATGAGGTAGAAGCTATAGATGCAGTCACAGTAGCAAAAATCCTGAGTAGGAAAATTGAGAGCCTAGGTGGGGGATTCTAAAAGCATTCTATCGTGATAATGGGCCAGAATTTAGAAATGAAGAACTGGCTTGTTTGGGAGTAAAATTGGGAATAGAATTGAAAAAACATTATGCATATCATCCACAATTAGTAGGATTGGCAGAAAGTGTAATAGAACCCTGAAAGCAAAACTGCGCAAAGCCATGGCAGAAACTAAATGGAACTGGGTAGCATGTCTGCCATAAGTATTAACTAGCATGAGGATAACCCCACAAGCGGGGATTGGGGTTGTCACCTTATGAAGTAGTACACGGGAAACCTTTTGAGTTAGTACATTTACTGTAGAGAACACAAGTAGAAGAAACGACTCTGGCAGAGTATATGAATAGAATGTTGACTAACAAACGTGAGATGCGAAATATGCTTCCTCCTAGATCAGTAGCGGAATCACCGCCTCGTGAGATAAAGCCTGGAGATTGGATCCTGGTGCGGAGTGTCGGAAAAAAGCGGAAGTGAGCCGGCATGGAACGGTCCATATCAAGTGCTCCTGACCACACCGACTGCAGTAAAAATCCAGGAGAGGGAGGCGTGGATACATCAGTCACATTGTAAGGTGGTATCTCCTCCTCCAGCGGGTGTGTAGGTACATCTGGGTGAGTCAGGATAGACTTGGAGGGAGTCCGGCTACAAAGGGGGGCGTGGCATATAGAGCCCGTCCGTCTCAAACCCGGTGAAGAGTTTATTTACACTCCAAGTCAGTAGAGACTCCGGACTTACTCATAAAAAAAAAGGGTTTAATAAAATGGCTAATCTCTCCCTGTGTCTGTTCATTCTTAAACATATGTTGCGCCTACAATGAATGTGAACAGTATAGTTAAATGCGCTATGGCAGTGTCTACTGCACGTAATGGATTAGTTTCAATAGACCCCAGTTTACCCCCACTTAATATAGTCGATGTTTCAAAGGAAATGGCAGAGGGTTTGTGGGGTAACCTACGGGTGCCAGGGAAACTGTTGATTTTGTGTGGGTATCCACAAACAAGCGACGGGAACAATTCAGAATTTCCCTATGATGAATTTAAATTGTTTGCATTAAAGGCTGCACCGACGAGTGCTTGGAAAACCCTAATTGTAAATGATACACCAATTTCTTTTCTATGTGACACGGGGGCATGTTGAACTGTTATCAGAAAAGTAAGTGCAATTTTTCCACATCGGCTCAGCACAAATATGACACAAACTTGTGCTGCAAATGGGGCAATGGGACAGCGTAGCAACAGAGGAACTCAAATTTGAGGATCCTGAGGGATTTGCTACACTCTGCTCTGTAATGGTGTCCACACAGCGCCCAGTAAACCTCCTGGGGAGGGACGTAATGTCTAAACTGGGGCTCGGGGTGGTTCCAACAGGTCCTATACTATGTGGGAGGCAATGCGCGTGTTCGAGGGAAACGAACAGGGTGAGATTGGGGGGATCAGATGGCGGTTCTGGAACCGGACCCCCAGCGATCTACTAAGCGTTGCAATTTGCAGATTTGCCCCCTCGCAAGCCGATTACAGCAATGTTGCAAATAGTGCTGGGGAGAGGACTGAAGACCTCCGTGTCTGGTGAAGTAGTGTCTGGTGAAGTATGAATTGACATATTGCCATGGTACTATCTAATCGGCGTGCTTGTCGCATGTAAGTTGAGGGAAACACGTGGTACGTGGGCGACAGCCCACACCTAGCAGAGGGGCGATGGAGATGACCTCTGTGAACAGGTGAGGCTGGTGAAACTGTCAAAGCGAATGCGCCAGTCAGCGAGTGGTGCTTCTGTGATCGGTGGGCTCTGAAAAGAAGACACCGGGAAGCAGAAAGCAGAGTTCTGAACCTGGGGGAGCCTGGGTGGAGATCTCTGTGGAAAGGGATCAAGCCGGGGACTGCGCCCTGAATCGGGGTTTTCAAAGGATCTAAGTGGTCAAAAACATGTGTCCAAATTGGAATAGCAGGATGCTACTTCTGCTTATTGTGTTATGGCCCCAATTTGTTATTACATTGCAACACAGCAACAGCAAGGGATGACAGACACAGTTTGAAAAACTTAACCACATTTAATTAACAAAGACAATAACAACCAACTAACAAACTAATCTATTGACCAAGATTGATCTATAAAAAAAACAACAAATATTTACAGTCCCTTGGTTTTTGTGGCTTGGTGATGTCCTGGGTGAGAAAAATCCACAAAAGAAACTTCACAGGTCTTGAACAGAAATGACAGGTCTGGTCACACGTATCCTTCTTCTTGCAATTTCTCCTACTACTTTACTGTCTCAATTCTTTTCCTTATATACTCTTTTGCAGACCCCACCCACATTTAGACCTCTTTTTTTAAATTCATCTAGTGGCCTATATTCACATTACACCTCCATTCCAAAAGGGAAAAATTTTGACTCATACAGGCAAAATTTTTCTTTTCAATACAAAATGGTTAAGTGAACACTTGTCTTTATATACATATCATACAATATTCAAACACATGATATATATATATACACATTCAAACACGGGATAAGCAATCAGCAATTACATTGTCTGTACCCTTCACATGCTTAATTTCCAAGTCAAACTCCTGTAAAATCAAACTCCAATTCAACAATCTCCGATTCTTGTTTTTCATCTTACTCAAAAACATTAACGGATTGTGGTCAGTGTACACAATCATTGGCTTTTGTCCTGTACAAACATATACGCACCCGTGTGTGGCAATTTGGCGATTGTAGACTGTATCATCCTTTGGAACGTGGCTGGGGCATTTTTCATGCCAAGGGGTAGGACTTCATACTGGTACAATCCAGATGGTGTGGCAAAAGCAGAGATGCTCTTGGCCCTCTCAGTTAAAGGCACACACCAATAACCCTTCAATAAATCAATCTTGGTCAGAAACTTTGCTTGCCCTACACTATCAATACAATCATCAATCCTAGGTATTGGAAAAACATCAGTTCTAGTTACAGCATTGACTTTGCGATAATCCGTACAGAATCTAGTACTTCCATCAGGTTTTGGAACTAGCACACAGGGTGAACTCCAATCTGAGTTGGAGGGTCTGATAATATCATGTTCTAACATGTACTCAACCTCTTTCTCAGCAATCTTTCTCTTTTCAGGATTCATCCGGTATGGATGCTGTTTTATTGGTTTGGCATCACCAGCATTTACATCATGAGAGGCTATAGTAACTCTCTTTGGAACATCAGGAAACAAATCCTCATATTTCTTGATCAACCTTTCAAACTGATCTCTCTGTGGGGGTTCTAAGTGCTGGAGTTTTACATCAAGATTTTGCAACACTTCAGAATTTGACAATTTACATGAAAGAACTTCAGCTTTAATTCTTAGTTCATCATCTTGAAACTCCCCCTCATCTTCACACGTTGCGACCATAGGAGAATCTGAAGTGACAGCTGCAACCCTAGCATTTCTGTCATGATAAGGCTTCAGCATGTTAATGTGACACAATTGTTTTGGTTTTCTCCTATCTGGAGTCTTCACAATGTAATTGAGATCATTGAGTTTTGTCAGAATTTCATAAGGACCATGAAATCTTGCCTGCAATGGATTGGACTGCAAGGGAAACAACACAAGGACCTTATCTCCTGGTTTAAACTCACGGCTTCTAGCCTTATGATCATACCAAGTTTTCATTTTTCCCTGACTTGATTTCAAGTTCTCTTTGGCAAGGTCACAAGCTGCAGGCAATCTTTCCTTGAACTTGCTAACATAGTCAAACAGACTGATATGCGGCTCTTTCTCTTGCCATTGTTCACTCAATAATAGCAAAGGTCCTCTCACTTCCTGACCAAACACTAGCTCAAATGGACTGAATCCAGTAGACTCCTGCACTGCTTCTCTAGCTGCAAACAACAGCAAATGAACCCCTTCATCCCAGTCTTTCTCATGGTCATAACAATAAGTCCTCATCATTGTCTTGAGAGTGGAATGAAACCGCTCTAAGGCACCCTGACTTTCTGGATGATAGGCACTAGAAAGAATCTGCTTTGCACCTAGTTCGTACACAACCTGCTGAAACAATCCGGAAGTGAAATTGCTACCTTAGTCTGACTGAATTTCCCTGGGAAGGCCAAACAACGTGAAGAACTTTATCAAAGCCTTTGAGATTGCAGTTGCCTTGATGTTACGTAGAGGTATGGCTTCGGGGAATCTGGTAGATGCACACATGATTGTCAACAAGTACTGATTTCCAGATCTAGTCTTGGGTAATGGACCAACGCAATCAACAATGACCCTAGAGAATGGCTCCCCAAATGCTGGGATAGGCTGCAATGGAGCTACAGGTGGGTCTAACTGGTGTTTTCCAACTACCTGACAAGTGTGACAGGTTTTGCAAAAGTTGGAAACGTCTTTCCGAAGCCCAGGCCAAAAGAAGTGTTTCATGATCCTATCAACAGTCTTGTTAACACCAAGATGACCTCCTAAAGGTAAACTATGAGCCATTGTTAAGATCTCATTCCTATAGACCTTCGGAACAACAATTTGCTTGACCACTGCCCAATCTGCATTGGCAGGGATATGAGGAGGTCGCCACTTCCGCATCAACACACCATCCTTGAGATAATACCCAACTGGAATTGCGTCTATTTCTTTATCAGGAAGGGCTCTCCTCTTTAGTACACAAATTTCAGGATCATTAGTTTGCTCCTCAATCAACCGCTTTCTGGACACATCAGAATCACCAGACCCACCCGGCTGGCTGAATAGAGAACTGATAAAAGTATCTGATAAGTCCTCAAACGGAGAAACCATAGTAGGCCAATCAGAGTCATGAGGCGAACCACCTGAGTCCTGACTATTCAATGTACTGGATGGCACCACAACATCTTCTTCTTTAGCCTTCTTGGCCATAGCACGAGTCACTGCGCAAGAAGGATACAGAGATGGGTCCTCATCCCCATCTTCAGTGCTCGGCTGTGAAGTAAGATGTACAGGGGGAACTACTTTGCCCCCAGCCAGGTCATTGCCTAGCAACAGAGAAACACCCTTTATAGGTAGACTTGACATAAGTCCCACCTTTACCTGTCCTGTAACTAAATCTGACTTCAAGAATATAGAGCGCAGGGGTACAGATACAGTCCTCCCTTCAATACCTTGTACAAGTATGAAATCCCCTGAAGCGGTCTCATCACGTAACTCCAAGGAGTCCATCAACAAAAGTGACTGAGAAGCTCCGGTATCCCTTAGGATATATATGGGGATAGGAGTAGTATGCTCATTCAGAGCCACAAATCCCTCTGACACAAATGGAAGAAATTCCTCCCTCACAAAGTCAGCTGTATCAGGCTTTTTAGCCCCACAAGAAGCAGGCAATTTAGCAGATCGGTTATCTACTACAGGGGTTTCTAACCTTGTTTTCACAAAGGCATTTGGTTTGGTATCCTTTTCTTTTTCTTTCTTAGCTTTAAGGAACCAACAGTTAGTTGTAACATGACCAGATTTCTTGCAATAACTGCAAACTAGACCACTTTTGTCACTGTCAGCTTTCACACTTTGATCAGACCTGTTACTGGATCTCTGAGCACCATCACCAGATTTGTCTTTGTCTTTGGGTGAGGAATCTTGGGTATCACCATAACCCTTTTTCTGAAATTGGGACCATCTATTGTTACTGCTAGACTGAAATTTAGACTTATGTGTGAGAACATATTCATCTGCAAATTTGGCAGCTGATTGCAAATTCAGTGCTTGCTTCTCATTAAGGTAGGTCTCAACATCATCCTTAACACAGTTCTTGAATTCTTCAACTAACACTATCTCTTTTAGTGAGTTGAAATCATCCTTGACCTCCATAGAAGTACACCAGCGCTCAAAGCAAACCTGCTTTTCATTCGCAAATTCAACATAAGTCTGATTTTCAGATTTCTTCAGACCTCTGAATTTCTGTCGGTAAGCCTCTGGAACCAACTCATAAGCTCTCAAAATAACCTTTTTGACAACCTCATAATCAGAGGAATCATCGGCAGACAAAGCCTAATAGGCTTGTTCAGCTTTACCCTTGAGGACAGTTTGCAACATCAGAGGCCAGTGTTCCTTTGGCCACTGGCAACTCTTTGCTACCTTTTCAAAACACTGGAAATAGTTGTCAACATCTTTTTCCGAAAATGGAGGCACCAGTTTTACCTCCTGACTTGCACAAAATTTATTTTTAGTTTCAATTTTAATTTTTAGTTGCTCCATTTGGAGTCTTTCTTCTCTATCGAATTTCTCTAATTCAAAATCTCTCTGTCTCTGTCTCTCTCTTTCTGCTCTTTCCTCTTTCTCTCTCTCAAATTCTCTTTGTTTTTCTTTTTCTTCCCTTTCAAATTCTCTTTGTTTTTCATTTTCCTCCCTTTCAATCTCTAGCATTTTTAATTTAAGTTCTATTTCTATATTTGGATTTTCCACTGGAAACTGTTCCAGATCTCCGGGTGCAAACACATTTTCATCAATGTAATATTCAACTATCTCTCGAGCCAGTCTTGCTTTTTGCATGGCTGGTTTTACCTCTGTCAGCTCCAAATGTCTGCATATTTCCAACAGTTCTGTCTTTTTAAAAGACTTCAAAACCCCTACGGTTGGTGATGCCAAGAAATCATCCATTGCTGTTGTCAATATATATGTATTCAATGAAAAAAAAATCAATTTTACAATTTGAAATGTTAGATTTTCAATTAATGACTCTCACAATGGTCTATCCCGGACGAGCCCCCAATTTGCTATGGCCCCAATTTGTTATTACATTGCAACACAGCAACAGCAAGGGACGACAGACACAGTTTTAAAAACTTAACCACATTTAATTAACAAAGACAATAACAACCAACTAACAAACTAATCTATTGACCAAGATTGATCAAAAAAAAACAACAAATATTTACAGTCCCTTGGTTTTTGTGGCTTGGTGATGTCCTGGGTGAGAAAAATCCACAAAAGAAACTTAACAGGTCTTGAACAGAAATGACAGGTCTGGTCACACGTATCCTTCTTCTTGCAATTTCTCCTACTACTTTACTGTCTCAATTCTTTTCCTTATATACTCTTTTGCAGACCCCACCCACATTTAGACCTCTTTTTTTTAATTCATCTAGTGGCCTATATTCACATTACAATTGTATCTGTGGACAGCAGCACAGGGGGGGATCTGTCAGCTTATTGGGCCAGTGTGTGTACCTATATACCAGCTAATGATGAGACAGGAGGGGTGATTGATCAAGCCTTGCAACGTTTGGAAGACATATCTGATGCACAACAGCGAGATCTCGCACCAGCAGTGGCAATTTCTTGGTGGGACTGGCTTCTGTCTGGGGGTTGGAAAATGGGAATTACATCTGTAATGAATCTTGTTGTTGGGGAATTTGCAGTACTGCACTTTTGCAGCTGCTGTCGAATTCCCATAATTAAAGGAATGATATCAGGAGTATTGAGTACTAATCCACAGTATCAGATGTTTCTTTTACAGGACAACAATGAGATGTATACTCTGCCCGAGGAGCTTAAGGAATCATACAACGAAGTAATTGAGTTGGAGGGTTTGTTTGAAAAAAAGGATGGAGTGTAATGGAAATATGATGAAACATCTTCCCCGTGAATGAATCACATGCTGAAAATTGAGAGAAGTGGCATGCTGGCGGATAATCAATTATAAACAGGGGGGAAATGTGGAAACATTTTTTATTGATTCATTTAATTATTATTAATTGCTTATCCTTCCTTGCTCATTTTCTGTTTTAGTTCACAACTTCATAGGCCTAGAGTGTGTGTGTGCTTGCATATTTCCGATTTAGCAGGGGCCTGCATAACTCTACTAGTGTGTCATGACATGTAGCCTATCTAAAGTCATGAAGTCTTGAATGTCTGTACCAAGGGCAAGATGTTTTTCTCTTTCTCTAGGTTTATGTGTTTATAGAAAGCTCCGGAATCCATAACAAGATAAGCTGGAGCCAGAGCTGAGAGAGAAGGCAGGTGCTCTCCTCCCTGGCAAGATGTGTGTGTGTGTATCCCTAGACAACTTGACGTGGTTACGTACCAACTTGACGCAGTTGCGTGCGACGGCAAAGGCTTGCGTGATGTGTAAATCAGCATGGGGGGAGGAGAACGCCATGGAGTATCCCTACAAATACCAGAACACTTTCTAACTCTTTATCCTCCATCTTGACCTGAGCTTCTGTATGTGGGGATCCTTTTTTCTGCAGAAAAGAGTAAACGGACTTTGGCTTGAATATTAACTTCTCTGCCTCTGAATGATTTTTTCCTGAGTCGTCTTGAGTTTTCACTTGTGAAGGTAATACTTGGAATGTAAAATCAAAATTCCTTTAACAAGCTTCTCAGTCACTTTTGTTGATGGACTCTTTGGAGTTATGTGATGAGACCGCTTCAGGGGATTTCATACTTGTACAAGGTATTGAAGGGAGGACTGTATCTGTACCCCTGCGCTCTATATTCTTGAAGTCAGATTTAGTTCCAGGACAGGTAAAGGTGGGACTTATGTCAAGTCTACCTATAAAGGGTGTTTCTCTGTTGCTAGGCAATGACCTGGCTGGGGGCAAAGTAATTCCCCCTGTACATCTTACTTCACAGCCGAACACTGAAGATGGGGATGAGGACCCATCTCTGTATCCTTCTTGCGCAGTGACTCGTGCTATGGCCAAGAAAGCTAAAGAAGAAGATGATGTGGTGCCGTCCAGTACATTGAATAGTCAGGACTCAGGTGGTTCGCCTCATGACTCTGATTGGCCTACTATGGTTTCTCCTTTTGAGAACTTATCAGACACTTTTATCAGTTCATTGTTCAACCAGCCAGATGGGTTTGGTGATTCTGATGTGTCTGGAGACTTGTCTCTGTCCAGAAAGCGGTTGATTGAGGAGCAAACTAATGATCCTGAAATTTGTGCACTAAGGAGGAGAGCCCTTCCTGATAAAGAAATAGACGCAGTTCCAGTTGGGTATTATCTCAAGGATGGTGTGTTGATGCGGAAGTGGCGCCCTCCTGATATCCCTGCCAATGCAAATTGGGCAGTGGTCAGGCAAATTGTTGTTCCGAAGGTCTACAGGAATGAGATCTTAACAATGGCTCATAGTTTACCTTTAGGAGGTCATCTTGGTGTTAACAAGACTGTTGATAAGATCATGAAACACTTCTTTTGGCCTGGGCTTCGGAAAGACGTTTCCAACTTTTGCAAAACCTGTCACACTTGTCAGGTAGTTGGAAAACACCAGTTAGACCCACCGGTAGCTCCATTGCAGCCTATCCCAGCATTTGGGGAGCCATTCTCTAGGGTCATTGTTGATTGCGTTGGTCCATTACCCAAGACTAGATCTGGAAATCAGTACTTGTTGACAATCATGTGTGCATCTACCAGATTCCCCGAAGCCATACCTCTACGTAACATCAAGGCAACTGCAATCTCGAAGGCTTTGATAAAGTTCTTCATGTTGTTTGGCCTTCCCAGAGAAATTCAGTCAGACCAAGGTAGCAATTTCACTTCAGGATTGTTTCAGCAGGTTGTGTATGAACTAGGTGCAAAGCAGATTCTTTCTAGTGCCTATCATCCAGAAAGTCAGGGTGCCTTAGAGCGGTTTCATTCCACTCTCAAGACAATGATGAGGACTTATTGTTATGACCATGAGAAAGACTGGGATGAAGGGGTTCATTTGCTGTCGTTTGCAGCTAGAGAAGCAGTGCAGGAGTCAACTGGATTCAGTCCATTTGAGCTAGTGTTTAGTCATGAAGTGAGAGGACTTTTGCTATTATTGAGTGAACAATGGCAAGAGGAAGAGTCGCACATTAGTCTGTTAGACTATGTTAGCAAGTTCAAGGACAGATTGCATGCAGCTTGTAACCTAACCAAAGAGAACTTGAAATCAAGTCAGGGAAAAATGAAAACTTGGTATGATCATAAGGCTAGAAGCCGTGAGTTTAAACCAGGAGACAAGGTCCTTGTGTTGTTTCCCTTGCCGTCCAATCCATTGCAGGCTAGATTTCATGGTCCTTATGAAATTCTGACAAAACTCAATGATCTCAATTACATTGTGAAGACTCCAGATAGGAGAAAACCAAAACAATTGTGTCACATTAACATGCTGAAGCCTTATCATGACAGAAATGCTAGGGTTGAAGCTGTCACTTCAGATTCTCCAATGGTCGAAACGTGTGAAGATGAGGGGGAGTTTCAAGATGATGAACCAAGAATTAAAGCTGAAGTTCTTTCATGTAAATTGTCGAATTCTGAAGTGTTGCAAAATCTTGATGTAAAACTCCAGCACTTAGAACCCTCACAGAGAGATCAGTTTGAGAGGTTGATCAAGAAATATGAGGATCTGTTTCCTGATGTTCCAAAGAGAGTTTCTATAGCCTCTCATGATGTAGATGTTGGTGATGCCAAACCAATAAAACAGCATCCGTACCGGATGAATCCTGAAAAGAGAAAGATTGCTGAGAAAGAGGTTGAGTACATGTTAGAACATGATATTATCAGACCCTCCAACTCAGATTGGAGTTCACCCTGTGTGCTAGTTCCAAAACCTGATGGAAGTACTAGATTCTGTACAGATTATCGCAAAGTCAATGCTGTAACTAGAACTGATGTGTTTCCAATACCTAGGATTGATGATTGTATTGATAGAGTAGGGCAAGCAAAGTTTCTGACCAAGATTGATTTATTGAAGGGTTATTGGTGTGTGCCTTTAACTGAGCGGGCCAAGAGCATCTCTGCTTTTGCCACACCATCTGGGTTGTACCAGTATGAAGTCCCACCCTTTGGGATGAAAAATGCCCCAGCCACGTTCCAAAGGATGATAGTCTACAATCGCCAAATTGCCACACACGGGTGCGTATATGTTTGTACAGGACAAAAGCCAATGATTGTGTACACTGACCACAATCCGTTAATGTTTTTGAGTAAGATGAAAAACAAGAATCGGAGATTGTTGGAGTTTGATTTTACAGGAGTTTGACTTGGAAATTAAGCATGTGAAGGGTACAGACAATGTAATTGCTGATTGCTTATCCCTTGTTTGAATATGTATATATATATCATGCGTTTATTTGAATATTGTGTGATATGTATATATAGACAAGTGTTCACTTAACCCGTTACCACTCCGGGAAGTTGAAAACATACTACGTCATTTACACAGCTTGTATGCAACTGAGATACTTATGTCACATATCGTCAGAAAGCTAAGATTCTTGAGATTCGAATGATGCCAACCATTTCAAAGTATAATCATCCCAGCAGCTTTAATCAACGCCTATGTCAGACCACAAACAAATAAACGAACAGTTACAAAACTGATGTGACTCACGAATGAAGCCCCCTCGTACTCTTCCAGTCCAACATATCCCCTCAAAAATGGTCTTGTTACATCCACGAAGTTCCATTAAATCCAACTAAGTAAAGTTTTTAGTCCAAAACACACTATTATACCGGAAAATATCCATGAACAGCTGCTGCATCGTTTGAAATGAATCGGTGGTTATCCACAAAGTTCGCTGCATTAGTGGTCGTTGCTTCGGAACAGATTTTGACAGTACACAGTAATTTGCGCCAAAATGGAGTCTGCACTCTTACCTTTCGATTGACACCTCACTCGACCAGTTACAAGCTTCCCTGCCCTGTCTACAGCCTGCTATAGCCAACGAGTGCCTGCGTTGAAACGAAGCTCATGCCTCCTTTTTTTGCGTGTAGCCCGAGCAACCAGCAACCAATCGAGACGACGATTGTTGCATTATAACACCAACGAAATTCTGGAAACGCCGATATATAGGCTGTTGGGGTGGCGAAAAGGCTGGCGCTGCCTATCGCTCGCGTAAGAGAATGGACAGAATATGGCTCAGCTGTGCATAATGCGTGCTGTGCGTTCCGCAAAACAGAGCGAGGCAGAGAGAGATTTCCAGCGAATGTTTGATGGTTGTTTACGGAGTTTGAAAGAAAAAATAGCCAAAAGGTTGCGAAAAAAATCATTTTCATTTCAGAAGCTGCAGAGCTGTGCACTCGGCGTGCAAGTGATAGCTCAGGGGAAGAAATATCTGACCAAAACCGTGATGGCTCCGTAGCAGAGGAAATGTTTCTCGGGGGAGATGACATTACTCTTGACAAGTACGCATCATATTATAACTTATATTTCATTATATAATAACATTACATTTATATTTATTATTATTATTATTATTATTATTATTATTATTATTTTTATTATTATAATAAAATTACATTACGTATTATTTGCATCTGTCACGGAAGGTGGAAGGACGTCATGTTTTCACCGGAGTTGGTGATTGTTTGTTATTCTGTAATTCTGTGTCAATAATTACGGGAAAAGGATATTATAATATGATGCTGATATTATGATGATTATATTATTACCATATTACGCATTATTACCTCCGTTACCGAAGGTGGTAGGAAGTTATTTTTTCGCCGGCGTTGGTTGTTGTGGGAATTTTAATTTTCATCCCTGTAAGAAATCAGAGCGAGACAAAGTAAGTAAATAGGATCCATTTTACTATGTGCCACATAGGGTCTTCGTTACAGGCAAGAACGAA
This sequence comes from Gymnothorax reevesii, assembly GCA_029721435.1. Taxonomy (NCBI): domain Eukaryota; kingdom Metazoa; phylum Chordata; class Actinopteri; order Anguilliformes; family Muraenidae; genus Gymnothorax; species Gymnothorax reevesii. Next base: position 45,998,828 of record CM056592.1, read on the forward strand.
GACAAAGGAATCTCTCCTTTGCTTTGGATATATGTAAAAGCACAAAGTCAGAATCTCCTCCCCTTGGGGTTTATATGCACAAATTTGAGTTTATGCCTCAGTAACCTTTTAATTTTTTTATTTATCATATATTGTAAATAGTTTGCTATGGAAAGGTTATTTGTTTGTTTACCTTTCATGTAAAAAACATTTTTTTACATGACAGCACTTGTTTTGACTTTTATATGCACAAATTTGAGTTTATGCTTCAGTAACTTTAACTTTTTTTTATTGATCATATATTGTAAATATTTTACTGTGAGTTTGCTGCGTAAAGGTCATTTGTTTGTTTACCTTTCATATAAAAAAGCATTTTTTAACATAAAGGCACTCGTTTTGACTCTTATGTGCACAAATTTGAGCTTATGCGTCAGTAACCTTTTTTCAGCAATATTGATAGAGCAATCCAATCTCATATCCAGATTCACTAAGTGTCACCTTTCATTAGAGCCCAACATTATGACTGTAGGTTGAAGCGTTCAGGAGTTATGCCCTTTTATCCTAGGTATGTGACCATGGTTATCCAAGGGTCCTTTTGGGGTCTCCAAATGGCCATTTTTGGAAACGCCTAGACATGGCCTTAGAAAAACATGTGTAAAATGCTCATTTTCTGTAGGATTGTTATCAAATTTGAACTGGAACTAAGTAAGACTTCATGCTGTGGTCCCATTGTGTTTTTCAGCTAATAAGTCCCAGCTGCTCTCATCTCCAGGCATCTGTTTGCAAAAAAAAATTTGGGCGAGAGTAAAAACCTTCTACTTCAGTGTCTTCCAGCTTGGATTACTCAATGACAGTAGCACTTAGAGTATTTCTTTTAGCTGGGGGAAAAACTTCAGAGTGTTTCCTTTCAAATGAGACCATAATTATCCATATAATCCAAACGGTTCAAGAACAGCGTTCAATTTACTTTGGGTACGCTTTTCATAGGCATTTTAGGCAAATTTTACCGGAGTTTTAAGGGGTTTTTAACCATTTTGTATTGTTATGGCCCCAATTTGTTATTACAATTTACTGCACAACAGCAACAGCAAGGGATGACAGACACAATTTAAAACTGAAACAAATTTAATTAACAGACAAAGACTAACACTAACCTACAGCTAAAGACCAAGATTGAATAAATACAAAAAAACAGAAATATTTACAGTCCCTTTTGTTGGGGTGGCTTGGTGATGTCCTGGGTAAGGAAAAAAAAATGCTCTCACACAGGCAAAAATCCACAAAAGAAACTTCACAGGTCTTGAACAGAAATGACAGGTCTGGTCACATGTATCCTTCTCCTTGCAATTTCTCCTACCACTTTACGGTCTCAATTCTTTTCCTTATATACTCTTTTGCAGACCCCACCCACATTTTTTATATACTCTTTTGCAGACCCCACCCACATTTAGACCACTTTTTTTTTACTTTTCGGGGACTTGCCCCAGACATGTCCAGGACATGTCTAAACATAGCTCCAGTCTGAGCTGAATAAAAAAAAAGGTAAATACTGCCATCCAGTGGCCTATATTCACATTACAGTATTGAAAAGAAAAATTTTGCCTTTATGAGTCAAAATTTTTCCCTTTTGGAATGGAGGTGTAACGTGAATATAGGCCACTGGCAGTATTTACCTTTTTTTTATTCAGCTCAGACTGGAGCTATGTTTAGACATGTCCTGGACATGTCTGGGGCAAGTCCCCGAAAATTAAAAAAAAGAGGTCTAATTGTGGGTGGGGTCTGCAAAAGAGTATATAAAAAATGTGGGTGGGGTCTGCAAAAGAGTATATAAGGAAAAGAATTGAGACCGTAAAGTGGTAGGAGAAATTGCAAGGAGAAGGATACATGTGACCAGACCTGTCATTTCTGTTCAAGACCTGTGAAGTTTCTTTTGTGGATTTTTGCCTGTGTTAGAGCATTTTTTTTCCTTACCCAGGACATCACCAAGCCACCCCACCAAAACAAGGGACTGTAAATATTTCTGTTTTTTTATATATTCAATCTTGGTCTTAGTTGTAGCTAGTAGTTTAAGTCTTTGTTTGTTCATTAAATGTGTTTAAGTTTTAAAACTTTGTCTGTCATCCCTTGCTGTTGCTGTTATGTTGTAAATGTAATAACAAATTGGGGCCATAACAGCTGATATAATGAGGGACACAATTTTATGCCAGTATGGTTTGTTATATCCCATTTTTTACTCTATCCCAGTGAACAATGAACGTTCTGCGATCTTTACCTGAAAGACGAGAACATTAGCTGGACCTCTGCGGCAAGTTTTCTTGATGTTCCTGGTATATTCATTTTTGGTCATAAATACAGTTCACCGAATATCCTGCAAACAATCGCAGATGGTTTTCTCAACGTTCTCGGAAGGTTCCACAAACCACCTTTTTTTTAAGCTCTCCACAGATTTTGTGTGAACAACCTTCAATTTTGGCAAGTTAGACAGGACCTTCAGGAAAAAAAATTTTAACCATTATTTACAGACACATTATTTCACTTATAAGTCACTATATCACAATTTCTATGGTTCAGAGGTTTACATGCATTAGTTGACTTTGCTGTTAAACACCTTTAAAAAAATCCTGGAAATGATGCTATGACTTTAGAAGCTTCTGATAAGCTAATTCAAATCATCTGAGTCAATATGAGGTGTACCTGTTGATGTATTTTAAGCTTTACCCTCAAAATTGGTGCCACTTTGCTTGACATCATAGGAAAATCATAACAAATCAACCATAACCTCAGAAAAATGAATGAATACATAAATTGGAAGTCCTCAAGTCTGGTTCATCCTTAGGAGCAATTTCCAAATGCCTGAAGGTACCTTGTTTCTGTGTAAAAGCAATAGTGCAGAAGTATAAGCACTAGGGGGCCATGCAGCTGTCATATCATAATGCTGCAACTCCTTGCTGGCTGGGCTACCATCCAGTGCCCTCCGAACTCTGCAGCTCATCCAGAATGCAGCTGCTCATCTGGTCTTCAACCTCCCGAAGTTCTCCCATGTGACTCCCTTGCTGAGATCCCTGCACTGGCTGCCAGTTGCTGCAAGAGTTAGATTCAAAGTCCTGACTCTGGCCTTTGCTGCAGCAAACAAGGCAGCCCCTTCCTATCTGCAAAAGATGATCATCCTGTAGACACCTGCCCGGCCACTTCGTTCTGCAGCAGCAGGATGACTTTGCCCCCTTCGTGGGGTCAGAAAGCTGGTAGTGCTACCAGATCACTCAGCTTCCCCCTACCTTGCTCCCCAGTGGTGGAATGACCTCCCCACCTCCCTACAAACTGCTCCATCCCTGCTGCTCTTCCGCCGTAACCTCGAGACTCACTTGTTTTGACAGTTTCTGACCTGATCGACCCCCCTTACCTGCTTTATTTAATTAAAAAAAAAACTTCCTCTACTGCTTTGTTTCTTTTCCTTGTGTACTACTGCCTTCTGTATTGTCTTTCCTCTGCATGTTCATGACTTTTACCATTACCCCTCACCTGAAAAAATCCTCCCTTGACCCTTCAGTCATTCAGAACTTCCGCCCAGTCTCCCTCCTCCCTTCCTGTCAAAAACCCTTGAACGTGCTGTTGCTAACCAACTCTCCTTTTTTCTTGCAGAAAACAACCTCCTGGACCCCCACCAGTTGGGATTCAGAGCTGCCCACTCCACGGAGACCGCACTCATCTCCGTCAGTGAAGCACTTCCACTGCAGGCGCCGCCTCCCTCTCATCCATCCTGATCCTCCTCACCTCTCTGCCGCATTCGACACTGTCGACCCTCCATCCTCCTCTCTTCCCTGTCTGCACTGGGGATCTGTGGCACAGCCCTCATCTGGGTGAAGTCCTACCTCTTTGGTCGCTCCAACCAGGTTGCCTGGGCTGGTGAAGTATCAACACCCCGCCCCCTTACCACAGGCGTCCCCCAAGGCTCAGTTCTTGGTCCACTCCTCTTTTCTCGGTCCCGTCATTTCTGCTCATAGTTTATCATATCACTTTTATGCTGATGACTCAACTTTTGCTGATGACTCAACTCCCACCATCTGCCATCAGACCCCTGCAGCTCATCCAAAAAGCTGCAGCTTGCCTGGTCCACAATCTTCCGAGACACTCCCACGTCACCCCCCTGCTCACAAGGCTCCACTGGCTCCCTGTTGCCGCTCGCATCAAATTCAAGACTTTGGTGCTCGCCTACTAGGGAGTCAACAAAACAGCTCCAGCATACATCCAGTGACTGTTCAGACCTTAAACCCCTGCCAGAGCACTCCGCTCTGATACTTCTGGTCGCCTGGCTCCTCCCCCTCTCCGCTCCTCCCCTTCCCGCTCAAGGCTGCAGTCTGTCCTGGTACCTCGTTGGTGGAATGATCTACCTATCGAGGTCAGGACAGCAGAATCCTTGAGCACCTTCAAGCGCCGCCTGAAGACCCATCTCTTCAGGCTCCACCTTTCCCCTGCTCCACTGCCCTGAATCCTGTCCCTACATCCCTTAATTTGTTGCCCTTTCACGATCTTGTTGCACTTAATTTTGTTTACCTTATTTCCTGATTTTGTTATCGTATGATTTGGTTGCCCTTCATTTTGTTGCTCCTCATTTTTTTGTCTGTTACTTGATTTTCCTGCCCCTTTGTTACACTTGACCTGTTGCCCTTTTGTTGCACTTATTTTATTGCCCTTTTCTTGCACTTGACTCTGCCCCTCTGTTGCACTTGACCTTGTTGCCATTTCGTTCACTTGACCCTGCCCTTTTGTTATTGGTTTAGATCTGTAACAATGGAACGTGTTCTGTCACTTACTGTTAGCACTTGTACTTGTCTCCTAGGAGCTCTGCACTTTTGTACTGTTCTTGTGCACCTTTGTACGTCGCTCTGGATAAGAGCGTCTGCAAAGAACCTGTAATGTAATGTTATAACTTCTGGTGACTAATGCTTGATGTGAACCATACCTTGTCCAGTCTGTTAGGCTGCAGTGTCAGTGACCTTACTGCATGCACTTACTGTAAGTCGCTTTGGATGAAAGCATTTGCTAAATAAATGTAATGTAATGTCACTCAGGAAGGAGAAGCATTTTGTCTCATGGAGATGAGTGTAATTTGGCACAAAAAGTACAACTCAATCCCAAGACAACAGCAAAAGGCCCTGCGAAGACACCTGAGTAAACAGGTATAATAGTATATAACCACAGTAAAAGGAGTCCTATATTGACTTAACCTAAAAAGCAAGGAAGATGACACTGCTCTACTTGGGAGGGGGGTCAGAAAAAGCCTGTGCTATCAATTATTAACAGATGAAAGAACGCAAAGTTTGCCAAACTTTATGGAGACTCTCAATGGGCCCCAGTAACATGGTCAGATGAGATCAAAATTCAGTTTTTTTTGGCAACAAACATGAAGGGTGGGTTTGGCATAGATAGTAAGAAAGCCATGCTCATAAGCTCCTCTTGCCCACGGTGAAGTATGAAGGTAGATCATTGATTTTGTTTGACTTTTATTCTTTCAGAAAGCCCTGGACATCTTACTTTTGTACATGAACTCCATCAAGTATGCATAGATATTAAATGAAAACCAAATGGCCTCAGTCAAGACACTTAAAAGGGGCTAAGATTGGACCTCTCAACAGGACTTTGATCCAAAGCACACTTGTGAATCCACACAAAAATGGTTTACTAACCGTCGAACAAAGGTTTTGCCATGGCCGTCACAGTCCCCTGGCTTAAACCTGAAAGAAAATCTTTGGGATGACCTGGAGAGTCAACAGGCATCAACTTCAAAATCTGAAGGGCGAGGAGAGATTCTTGAATGGTCTGAAGGTCTTGTGCCATGTGATCACCAACCTCGTCACAAATTACAGGGGAGGATTCAAAGCTGTTATCTTGGCAAAAGCATGCCACACAAAATGTTAAATAAAGGGGTGCCAGTAATGGTGGCATACATATTTTTGAGATACATATTGGTTTCATGTTAAAAATTTAATGTTTCTTTCAATTATGTTGCTGCAATCAAAGGTTAAATTTTTAATGAGTATTTTGAATGAAAGATCGTCAGGATTGACAACAGAGACATTTTCCCCGCATATTGTTTTTCTCATTTTTACTCCAGAGAGCCAATTATTACTCTAATTATTCCAGAGAGTACAGCAAGAGGAGTTAGTGTATGATTAAGGGGACAGAACAACTGAAATGCCTGTGTCTCTGAGAATACATTTTATTTTCAGTGATGTTATGTTTATCACAGCACATTATTGGTGGGGCGAAATCGGGCGATCTCAGCACGGCCCCCCTTAAATCATGCCCTTTGGGCACAGTACATGTTAGCCTACAAGCATCCGACAATTTCAGGTAAAATAAATGTTTTGTGTTGTTTTAAAGCTGCTGTAACTGATTTGGTCATTTTCCGAGCTTCTTCTCCGAAGCCTGTGTAAGCAGTCGCCACCCCCCATCACCGAGCCAGGCACATGAATGCGCATCGGTTTCCGACAGAGGAGAGTAGCGGCTCAGTTACAATCTCAGTACAATATAAACAGACACTCTCAGTGATTGTCGTGTGAAAGCCACACAGAAACTTAGACCATCGGCACATAACATCCATGCAGAAACTTTGGTATGAATGGCTTTTTGAAGGTATTGGCTAAAACTAGTGTCCAATAGCCGTACATGCTATCGATACACAGCTAAGCAAGCTGTAGTCGGCCACAAATGATGACGGTTAATTTATAAACTGATATTAGCAAGATTAAAAACCACCAACAGGACTATCCAGGTCTATAAAACTGCATAACTACAATAGAGTAAAACAAAGCTTACTTGTCCATTGGCAGCAAGGCTGTGCATCGCTTTTTAAACCCTTTGTTTCCCCATTTAAAGCGGCACCGATACAGCTCTTGGCCGTCTCGCGTTTTTTCCCCTTAATTCTAAATGTTCTCTACCGTTCTTTGGCCCCTTGGCTGTTTAATTGTGTACGCCGTCTCTGAAGCGCTAGGATTGGATGCTATATTAGGATTCTGCTATTGCATTACTGCTATTAATTTTTTTGGTAGATGGCACACTAACAAAGCAGATTCAGCTCTGCGCCTTCACAAGCAGAGAGAAATGCATCTCGCCTGATTGGAGAGAGGTGAATCCAGAATTTTACATGATGCTTTAATGCAGAAGACCGTGACTGAGAGTGCTTTGTTATCAACCAGATACACCAAATAAATGTTCTCTATCGGAAAGTGGAGCTATTTTAACACCTTTTTAAAAACAAAACAAAACAAAACAAAAAAACACAACAGCTTTCAGTTTTTTTTTTTTTTTTAATAAAATCCCACTGTTTATTTCAACAAGAGTGAAATATATGCAAGAAATCATTATTGTAATTCCTTATCAAAGTTTAGAATATAAAAATTATCTGTAATATAAAATTTGTCATTAAATTTGTAGACGACAGTACACGCGGCCATAATTTCATGTTACTACATAAGTACAGTTTGCATCAAAGAAATGATGTTCAACAATTTGAAAAAATATATTACAAAAGGAAAAATGAAAATGATTGAATTTCAATCATTTCGAATTCGCTGATGGGTTGTCCTCTTCAGACTCCTTCTATTCGACACCTGTGGTGTGAAATGCCTTGTTACACCAAGCCCACAGTGTCCTCAAGGCTGGCTGCACCAGGTTTATCGTCCTCCCTAATACTCCACTCTGGAGGGCCTGCGACCGCCACAGAGAGGAGATCAGGTATGAGGATGCCATACATGAAATAAAAATCAAGAACACAGCTCACAGTGTGCCGTAATAGGTATTGTGGAGACTTAGGGGTCTATTCTCCCATTAGCGCATAAGTCTTTTTTTACGCGCTTCGAGTTAAGCGCTTTTGAGTTACGCGTATTCTCCCCTACTCGCTTCGATCACGCCCACAGCGCTCAACTTCAGAATGTAGGCGGCCTTATGAAAGAGGTGTGACTGATCCAAAAAAAAAGGCAGACTCTGTACCAAGCTCATTGATTATGGCTATCAGGAAAACATGGAAAAAGGATTTTGTGATTAACCATGAAAACGCATTTGTGGTCCATGGAAAACGCAAACCAGACTTTAAATTTGAATATCGTCGGCCTGCTGATAAAACCTCGTATCTCCAAACTGATAAGAAACGAAAACTCGTATGTCCACTATTCTTACAAAATTTCATGTAATATTCATGCAAAATAAGACATTTTTATTTTAAACTATATTTATCCATTTATATTATAATAATTATTATTATTGTTGTTATTATTTTATATTTATTTTTTATTTTCCAGTGAAGTTTGTCATTGTGAAGATACGAGGTTTTATATGCCGCTGTAATAGTAGGCCGTACCAATTACAAGACGTAATTCAGACATCTCTTTATTTATCCCCCGCCGCGCGATTAGCGCGAAGCGGGGGATATAGCATTGGGCTCCGTCCGTTCGGACACATAAAATTGCGGCGGCGGGGAATATGTTAGTGACAAACACTTGTTATTTCTTACTCTAGCCACCATGGCATTAAAGCTATGCATACAAACAAATTGCCGCGATAATGAAATAATAAATAAAGAATTTAGCGCTTCTCAATCAACGCAATCAGATCATTGAAAATGTGCCCCTCCTACACCAGCCTGTTTGTTCCGTCGAAGACGGGGAAGAAGACAAAGGGAACATTCAAGTCACACAAAGACAATCAAAGACAGTTTATATGATCTCATTTAGAAATTGCGCACTTGAAAACTACTCCAATGACAGGTTTGCAACTAAAGGACATGGAAACGCTTTAACAAGGATTCTTACCTCGCACGCGGTCATCTCCCCGCCCCGAAACCGCCTCAGTAATGACGGAATTCCATATCCATAGCCTATCATCCTACTTGATTTGAGCGACACATTCACTTGAACTTGTGCCTAATACTTTATTATAATCAATTATCCCATTTACTGATAATGATTCTTCCCATGTCGGCTACTCTTTAAAGGCTAAAATTGATTAACAAATGGATAGTGCTTTGGTATTTGCCAGGGTAGGGCTCAATCTAGAGTAGTCTATTTAATAATATCTTTATTCACACATTAAATTACACAGTATTACCAATGGTAAAAAATTACTAGGACTCGAGTTAGTTAATACACATATCCTCAATTAGAAAATCAATCCCCTCACTCGTGAGACTATCACAACTTTTTAGATTATCACAAGCAGACAGGGCAGTCGCATTTTTTAAAAGAACATGGAAGACAATGATGGCGACGTCAAGCCAAAGCCGAAAACCAAATTTCACAGATGTTGGTGTTGTATGGAAAGCAAGCAGTGAAGGCTGATCCGAGGAATTAAGCTGCGAATCGTTCTGGATGTGGCTTCGGTGGGGAGATGTAAGCGCAGTATCCCCGATTTAAAGCATAGCCTAAATGGAGAGATCTGCGGGGCGCTGTAAAAGCCAGGTTCTCTGCACACCGGAGAAGTGTACACGCAACAGGTTGTGGGCAAGCATCATCCCTTGAGCATTTCACTGCGCAGGAGGAGGGGATGGCATCCACTCTTTCTGCAGTGGAAGTGAATGGAGAAGAACTTGAAGCGCCAATGAACTGCGTCAGACACCTTGACACAGACGCCTGTTATGTGAATGACATCACCAGCCACTCTCTGGAATGACCCAGATGCCAGGAGCCACAGCGCGGTTCTGACGTTGATGACCACGGGTATGTTTTGTGGATAATTGCTGCGGCTGGATAGCTGTTCATCCAGAAGTCGGCAAAGATAGATGAATGCCTCATGGACGGTCCAGGCGAAAGCGCTGGATGCACTCGATGTTTGTTTGTCCCAGGATGTCCAAACGAAGCCGATATATGAGTGTTCGTCTACGAGCTCGGCGCGCTCCTCTTACTCTTTCCCAATCAAGCAAGAGTGCAAGGAAATGCAGGACTGGCATTTTGGCTTTAGATTTTGAGAGCATGGTAGAATGATGGTCTTATGTATACTCGTATTAATTAATTGTTTTGCGTTTGTAATTTAACTGATTGGAGAAGAGGCTGATGCGTAATATCATGTGATGATTTCGTTTGATAAATTATCATGGCTTTGAGAAATGTAGTTTAGAAATAAGGAAGAACAATTGAATATTAAATGTCTCAACCTTAACCATGTTAAATAAAATAAAAGTAATGTTAAAATCCGGCCTATAACCGACATCAAACGCAATATTCAATTTCGCCTAATTTCGCTTGACCTTAATACAGCCCTCAAAAGCGCTTAACAGAAAAAGCGCGTAAGCCAGGGGGAGAATACGCGTAAGTGTTATTTGCATGAGAAACGCCCGGAAACGCCCTGATTTTGGCCTTTCTCCGCCCCAAGCGCTTAACTGCCTTCAAGGCGCGTAATGCACAGACTTAAGTCGAGGGGAGAATACGCGTAGACTGAAAAGCGCGTAGCTACGCGCTTTTTTCGACTTAAGCGCATGGGAGAATAGACCACCTAATGAATAGACAAATTTCTGTCTTTGAAACACTTATTTTGGCGCTGTGAGTCTCAGTCTTTGCCATTTTAAGTACAGGTTACACTGCAGCATTCTAAGGGTGTAACACATCCCAAACATTTGTATTTTGTATTTGTATTTTGGCTACGACAATATTGTGGTGCATTTTCACTTCTGGTCAATATATATACTCAGCAACAAAAGTTTCTGTGACACCAATATTGTTAATTATTTTTCATAACGCAATTATGAAATTGTCATACATGGTGATATCAGACTGAAACAGTACACGTAAACTCAGCATTGAAATGGAAATCATGAAAATGCGAGAAAATGACTTTGCACGTGAAAATGTGCGTAAATCATGCTTGTGGATGGCAATAAAAGAGGAGAATTTTTGGAATGTTCACATTGTGCCTGATGAACGACGGAAGCATCACTTATCGAAAACACAGCCATTTCGGATCAGGAACTCTACCCTCTAAATGCCAAGACTGTCTGAAAATGATCGGTGGAGGGCCATTGGGATGATTGAATCCGGAACCTCGCAGAGGGAAGTTGCTCATCGCCTGAATGTCCACCGAAACACCATTTGGAACTTATGGCAGCGTCATCAGCAGACAAGACATGTCAGAGACCGTCCTCGCAGCGGCCGTCCACGAGTAACCACTCCCAGACAGGACAACTGGATTCGAACAACCCATCTCCGAAATCGGTTCCAACCTGCAACCATAACTGCAAGAACGATACCTGGTTTGAGGCGACTGTCTGCACAGACAATCCGTCGCCATCTCCGTCATTTTGGCATTGTCCCACGTCGGCCAGCAAGACGTCCAATACTCCCAGTACAACACCGACGACTGCGTCTACAGTGGGCACAACAACATCGACGGTGGATCCAACGTCAGTGGGATCTTGTACTCTTCACTGATGAATCAAGATTCATGCTTAACCGATGTGATGGTCGTTTACGTGTATACCGTCGACGTGGAGAACGTTATGCCAACAACTGTGTTCAGGAATTTGATCGTTTTGGAGGTGGTAGTGTCATGATTTGGGGAGGGATCACGGCTAGAAACAGAACAGATTTGCTTGTTATTGATGGAAATCTGACAGGTCAAAGATATCGCGATGAAGTGCTACGGCCATTGGTGGTACCGTTTTTGATGCAACATGGTCCCGGAATAACGCTGCAACATGATAACGCCAGACCACACGTTGCAAGGATTGTACAGCAGTATCTGATGCAACAACATGTCAATGTCCTGCCATGGCCAGCCAGATCCCCAGACATGTCCCCAATCGAGCATCTTTGGGACGAGATGGATCGACGTTTGCGGCGGTTGGATAACCCGCCAGCTGCACTCCAAGAATTGCGACAACGTCTACGTCAGATTTGGAATGACATCCCACAGCAATTTCTGGCACATCTGATTCGGTCCATGCGCCGGAGATGCGTTGCTTGCATCATGGCACGAGGAAGTCACACCCGGTATTGAAGTGTGAAGGTCACAATTGGTTAGACGTCAGACAAGTGCTTCATGACGCATGAAAATGACATTTTTCGTTTTGAGTGACGTTGGCACTGAAAAGTCAGTGTTTCTCCTGTTAAATAAACATATTGATTGCATTGAGATCTTTGGGTGTCATTTATAACATACACATAAATGGTGTCACAGAAACTTTTGTTGCTGAGTATATTACTTGGCGCCATTAAAAACACAACGGTGAGGCCTGTACTGTATTTGCGGCAAATTGAAGAATCAGTTGATTTTTATTGCTTTTCCAGTGAGGCACGAGAGGAAATACAGAAAAGCGCGTGTGTCTTGGTTTGGGAGCTTTGAGAGCTGTTTGTTGCTCTCGTCCAGGACGATATCGTTTTGCTCCCTATCAGATTCCAGGGCCAGCTGGCATTGAGTGGGGGTGTGGCCCAGACTCTATTTAAGCTCTTATTTCGCCTCACTGCCATTCCTAGAGAGTCAGTTCTTCTTTGGCGCTTTAGCCGGTAAGGTTCTCGAGAGATATTGTTAGGGACTTTAGTCAGGAGTAGTGTTAGTGAACAAGGGAATCTTTGGTTTATTTCCCTTTTCTTTTGTTTTCCTCGAGCTCTCCTGTTTTCTTCCACAGACGGCGTCAGGTCCGTTGGTCGCGCAAGCCTCGTTATTTTTATCTGTTTTTAGTCTCTCAGCACGCTGTGAGTGTTGCCTTTTATTTCTGGCCGCTGCTCTTGGCGTCCGCTGCCAGTACCCGTCACAGTACACTCTAGTCACCATGGAGACGACTGCAGTGGCTGAAATTAAGAGGGAAATCGCCAGCCAACAAGAGATGTTAGCGGAGTTCGCTAAATCACTTTCAGGTTTTTGCAATCAACGATCTGAACTTGAGAGACTACACCTGCAAAAGACCGCTCTTCACAATCAGCAGAGCATTCTGTTAGACTTGTCTGAGAGTATTTAATCTCTAACGTCACAAACTTCACAAAAAGTTGCAGAAGCACCATCCATACATCATCCTCGAGAACCTAAATTACAACTGCCCCTAAGATATAGTGGCGAGGCCGGAAAATGTAAGGAGTTTATCGCCTAGTTTGAGATATTTTTTAAGGCTCAGCCATCACGTTTTGTTAATGAGGATTTCCGGGTTACATTTATATTATCCCTGTTGGCTGGCACAGCGCTCAATTGGGTCGGCCCACAAATTAGATCGAATTCACCGGTCGTAAATTCTGAAGAGGCCCTTGTTAGGGAGATGGTGTCTGTTTTCGATCAAGACATTTGTAGTCAAGACGCAGCCACGCATTTATTGCACCTTAAACAGGGTAAAGAAAGCGCAGCTGAATTTTCTATTGCTTTTCGCTCTCTGGCCACAGAGACAGACATTAGAGGAGCCTTCGGCCAGCCTGTATTTAGCCACGCCCTTACTGAGGAAATAAAGGACGCGTTGGCTACTATAGAACCCTGTTTGACTTTAGACTCTTCAGTACGTACAGCTGTGCGAATTGACAACCACATACGCGAACGCAACAGGGAGAAGCTCAACAGCTTGCCGCTAGCTGATAATGGGGTGAAGTTGCTAGTGGCGAGTGTTCGGTTCCTATTCCACTCGCTGAAGGTTGTACCGCTATTGAGCCCATGCAAATTGACAGTTCTTTTGACAGTCAGACTAATAAACCTACAAGCAGAAGAATAATCTGCTTTAATTGTAATAAGCAGGGTCATACTCGTCCACATTGTCCTAAGCGTCCGTGAAAACGGAAAACCCCTCCTGCTACATGGGGGGAGATAGAGGGGCAATTTCCCTTCCAAACATGAATTCCTGTCGAACTGACTGTGGGGTTCAAGAGATTTAGTATTAAAGTGTTCGTAGTTTCGGGCGCAGTAGATTGTTTCATGGATATTGGGTGGGCTAGGAAGCACTTTGTTCCCACTGTTATGCTTCCACAGTCACGCTCGGTCAGAACTTTGGACGGTCGCCCGCTTGGATCGGGAGTGATAACTGAAGTGTCTGAACCGTTAAATATGTTCATCTCATTTGGTGGCCACTTGGAGGGGGTTCTGTTTTTTATTTATCAGTTCCCCGGCCTTTCCTATTGTTTTAGGGTATTCTTGGTTACGAGAACACAGACCTTGCATCAGTAGGGGGGAAAGAACAACCCTGCCGTCTGCTGGGGCACCAATTGCACCTCTCATTGTAAAGATATTGAAACTTGTTTTCCCAGACATCAAGCCATGGGGCAGGCTGATGCTTGGAGCGAGTGTGAGGAGGCTATCCCACCGTATCCTCCTAGACTCAAAAAAGGGGCAGAGGAGGGGTTGGAATGGGATCCTCAGTTTGACTGGCGAAAGCCAGAAGATGATAACTTTTAAGAGGATTTTAGCGATGCGGAATCAGTCATGGAGTCATTAGATTCTGAGCAGGGTAAGGAATTTAGGGCCACCCTGAACTTTGACTTGCCTCCGAATGTTCCCAGGGATTACACTGATCTCACTGAGGTGTTAATAAACAACGAGCCTCTACGTTACCCCCGCATCATCCGTATGACTGCAAAATTAATCTTTATCCTGGGACAGCTCCGCCTAGGGGTTCGCTATATTCGCTGCCAGAACCTGAGCGTAGGGCTATGAGAGTATATTCAGGACAACAGAGGCTCTCGCCAATGGTTTTATGCGGCCGTCCACGTACCCTGCCGGAGCGGGATTCTTTTTCGTGGGGAAAAAGGATGGCGGTCTGAGACCCTGTATTGATTTCAGGGGTTTGAATAAAATCGCCATTAAAAACTGATACCCCCTTCCGTTAATGAATTCCGTGTTTGCATGTCTGTAGGAGGCGTCATTTTTTACGAAGCTAGATCTTCCAAATGCGTATAATTTGATTCGCATTCTGGAGGGGGACGAATGGAAAACGGCTTTTAACACTCATGCCGGGCACTACGAATACCGTTTGGGCTGGTTAACGCCCCCTCAGTGTTTCAGGCATTCGTGAATGACGTACTCCGAGACATGTTGGAGAAATTCTTCTTCATTTATCTTGACGACATTTTGATTTTTTTCTTCAACACTGTCGGAGCACAAACAACACGTCAGACGTGTACTGGAAGCCCTGCTCAATGCCAAACTTTTTGTTTAAGCTGAAAAATGTGTTTTCCACGCCCAAACTGTCTCATTCTTGGGCTTTATTGTTTCTAAGGGGTCGGTGTGGATGGACCCGGACAAGGTGGCTGCGGTCAGGAATTGGCCTGCACCGCAGAGTGTGGAAGAGGTTCAATGTTTTCTGGGCTTCGCAAATTTTTAATGGAGGTTTATTCGTAATTTTAGCATGGTTGCTCCCCCCATTATTGCGCTCATTAATAAGAATACCTCATCAGCGTTTTCTTGGTCTCCTGCAGCTGATGCTGCCTATCAGGAATTAAAAAAACGTTTTAGCTCGGAGCCTATTTTGATTTTGACTGACCCCTCCCTCCCATTTGTTGTGGAGGTAGATGCTTCGGAGGTGGGCGTGGGTGCTATTCTGTCCCAGCGCCCTCGTTTGGGATAATAAGCTTCACCCATGCGCATACTTCTCCCGGTCTTTGTCCACCGCGGAACGCAATTATAGTATTGGTGACCGGGAGTCATTAGCTGTCAAGCTGGCCCTCGAAGAGTGGTGCCACTGGTTGAAGGGAGCTGAGCACCCTTTTGTGGTATGGACCGACCATAAAAACCTCTGATATATTCAGCAAACCAAGCGGCGTAATTCCCGGCAGGCGCGATGGTCATTATTTTTTAACCGCTTTGATTTGATTGACCGTTTTTCTAAAGCGGCTCATTTTGTCGCGCTACCCAAGCTGCCTTCAGCATGGGAGAGACAGCGCATCTTGTGGTCAACAATGTGTTCCGGTTGCATGGGCTTCCGCAAGATGTCGTGTCTGACCGAGACCCTCAGTTTACGGCCAGATTTTGGCAGGCGTTTTGTAAGCAGTTGTGGGCCACAGTGAGTCTCCCTTTGGGGTTTCACCAAAAGACCAATGAGCAGACAGAACGGACTAATCAGTCTCTCGAAAACACTCGCCGATATTTAGCAGCAGATAATCCCTCATCGTGGAGTCGATTTTTAGCTTGGGCCGAGTTTTCTCATAACTCGGTGTGTAATTCCTCCTCGAAGCTTTCCCCGTTTGAGGCCCAAGTGGGTTACCAACCCCCAATATTTCCACAGACTGAGAACAATTCCAAGATTCCCTCAGTCAACCAGTTTATTCGGCGCTGTCTGTCGATTTGGACTAAGGTCCGTTCTTCGCTGTTGCGCTCGGGGCGCAAACAGAAATCCTTCGCTGATAGAAGGCGTCGTTGGGCCCGGTCTTATCGGGTTGGGCAGACAGTTTGGCTGTCCACCCGGGACCTCCCTTTGAAGGTAGAATCCCGAAAACTGGTGCCCCACTATATCGGCCCGTTCAAGATTGTGCGGAAGATCAATCCGGTTATGGTCCAGTTGAAGCTCCCGAGATCTTTACGCATACATCCGTCATTCCACGCCTCGCGGATTAATCCGGTGTAATGTGAATATAGGCCACTAGATGGCAGCATTTACCTTTTTTTATTCAGCTCAGACTGGAGCTATGTTTAGACATGTCCTGGACATGTCTGGGGCAAGTCTCAGAAAATTAAAAAAAAGAGGTCTAAATGTGGGTGGGGTCTGCAAAAGAGTATCTAAGGAAAAGAATTGAGACCGTAAAGTAGTAGGAGAAATTGCAAGAAGATGACCAGACCTGCCATTCTGTTCAAGACCTGTGACGTTTCTTTTGTGGATTTCTTTGCCTGTGTTTGAGCATTTTCATTATCCAGGACATCACCAAGCCACCCCACAAAAAGGGACTGTAAATATTTTTTTTTTTCCTATTCAATCTTGGTCAGTTTAGTTAGTTGTTGTGTTTAATTAAATGTGTTTAAGTTTTTAAAACTGTGTCTGTCATCCCTTGCTGTTACTGTTGTGTTATAAATGTAAGAACAAATTGGGGCCATAACACCGGTTAGCACTCGCGTCCTGGCACCCGCCGCCGCAAATGGTTGAGGGGGGGCTGGTTTATACTGTGCACTGCATTCTGGCTGAGAGGTGTGTAGGTCGTGGAGTCCAGTTCCTTGTAGATTGGGAAGGATATGGTCCCGAGGAGTGGTGCTGGGTCCCTTCGCGGGATATTCTGGATCCCTTGCTTATTTCGGAGTTTCGTGCGCGGGGTTCCTTGGGGACTTCTGGAACTGTCCCTTAGAGGGGGGGGGGGGGGTCCTGTCATGGTTTGGGAGCTTTGAGAGCTGTTTGTTGCTCTCATCCGGGACGATATCGTTTTGCTCCCTATCGGATTCCAGGGCCAGCTGGCATTGATTGGGGGCGTGGCCCAGACTCTGTTTCAGCTCCTTTTTCGCCTCGCTCCCGTTGCTAGAGTCTTAGTTCTTCTTTTGCACTTTAGCCGGTAAGGTCTCTAGTGAGATATTGTCAGGGACTTAGTTGCTTATCAGGAATAGTGTAAGTGAGCAAGGGAATCATTGGTTTATTTCCCTTTTCTTTTGTTTTCCTCGAGCTTGCCTGTTTTCTACCACGGATGGCGGCAGGTCTGTTGGTAGCGCGAGTCTCATTATTTTAATCTGTTTTTAGTCTCTCAGCACGCTGTGAGTGTTGCCTTTTATTTCCGGCCGCTGCTCTTGGCGTCCACTGCCAGTACTTGTCACAGTGTGGTATTGTAATCCTGACGCGCGCCACGTGCACACGCCAAGCACTTCAGTAATAACAAACACTGAGCTGTTTGTGATGTGTTCAGAGATACTTGACTTGCTCTTTTTGGTGTTGTCAATAGCCTACATATAGCCAACAAAAAAAAAAAAAAAATTTGCTACTGCATCAAGAAAATGGAATGGCTTGTGACACAGGAGAGAGAAAAAGAGCCTTTGGCATGTTACGGGCAGGTCTCAGCTGCCGAGAGGTGACGCGTCATTTGCACTGTCACCGTTCAACAATCAGTCGGCTGTCTATCTGAGAATGGAACACAGGCACTGTCACTGACCAACAGGCGCGTTGCAGACATGGGGAATGTGGGGGATGCAACACCCACACTTCTGCTGAAAAAAAATTCCATCCCTCAGACTTTTTTTGCTAGACCAAACAAGTTTAAATAAACAAGTATAAATAGCCAATGTTAAAAAATTACACCAGAAAACAAGTAGGACCACCCCACAACACAGACAGGCACAAAGAGTAACCCAGGCAACACACATTGGTCACTCAGTTTGAGTGATAGACCCTCCAGCAAATCACAGCAAATCCACCAGTTGGCATCGGTGAAGAGGGAACATCAAATCAGTATGCGTTCAAGTAGCAACAGCGGTAGGCCGATACTTTGAGCTTCAGAAGAATTCACCATCAGTGTGACTCAAGATGAGGTACCAGCAGATGTAAATTGCCCACTGCATCACACTAAATGAGTTAAGCAAAATTCGCTGTCAAAGTGATGTAATGCAGTCATATCTACTTAATATCCATCATGAAACATATGAAATAGGCACCCTGTTAATATCTGAGACAGAGCCATGTCTAGTGTTACATTGCCCCCGAATTTCACACTATTTAAATTAGCAGCAAACTTTTAAAAAGCCATGTCTTTCAGCACTGTACATGTCATATAGACCTATTCGCTGTCTCAGTGTTATGTTGTCATTATTATCCATGAATGTAATGGATGTCCGAGACAGCCAAACGCTTAGAGCCAAACTTAGAGCTTGGTATGATGTTGGCACAAGTATTGCTAACGGTTCAGCTTTCGGGTCAACGCAGATTTCGTGCTGATGTAAATTATGCGTTATTCTTGTCGGTTTTGGTTCTCTTGCGCTTTTTTCAATAGCAGCAGTGTTTTTCTTGGGTTTGTGAAGAAACACCGCATGAAAATGAGGTAAAAGTCAATAAAAACGCAAAACGTTATGAAATGTGAAATCCTGTTGTGTAGTACCGCTTACGTCATTTATATGTGAGGTATGCATGGTTGTATGGCACGCGAAAAACTACCGTAGCAGGTTACAAACCACAATTTAGAAGCCCATTTAGCAGCATAGAAACATTTTATTTTGCAAATAATATTTAAAGCCTTTCAAACTCAATCATATTTTGTTTTCACATGGTCCCAATAAATACTCACAAAATATCAAAAAATGAAGGGTTGCTTGATTAGATTTCTGACCAGCTTCTGATCCTAAAAGTTACAAGAAAACCACGGTGGCACAGTGGTTAGCATTGCTGCCTCACAGCAAGAAGGTCGTGGGTTCAAATCTGGCCTGGGGCCTTTCTGTGTGGAGTTTGCATGTTCTCCCCGTGTTGCGTGGGTTTTCGCCGGGTACTCTGATTTCCTCCCACAGTCCAAAAACATGCATATCAGGCTAATTGGAGACACCAAATTGCCCATAGGTATGAGTGTGAGAGCGAATGGTGTGTGCGCCCTGTGATGGATTGCCCTGCCTTTGCCCGTAGTCAGCTGGGATAGGCTCCAGCTCGCCCCGTGACCCTAGTGAGGAATAAGCGGGTATAGAAAATGGATGGATAGTACCTTCATGCTGAACTTCTGCCATACGGAAGGGCGGAGTGGTTTAAACTAGCACGAGAATAGGCGACGGCACCGTACTTCCTGAACATTTGGACATGCTGTTTACTTTTGCTCACATTTTTCCATGGCTGATTGTATTTTAATGTTAAACCTGCATGTATTAAGATGCATAATCTATGTTTAGAGATGAGTAAACCTTATTTTTCAGACACATTTAAGGTGTCTAAACTGAGTTTACTTGGGTTCAGCCTCCACAATACCCTTGCACAGGTACGCATCACCCCCCTCGCGGACGAACTCCATCCCCCATACTTATGAAAAGCTTGATACGCCCCTGCTGACCGCCCTTGCTTAGGGCAGCCACGAGTGACTATGGTAGCTCAATGACGGTGGCTGAGACCTCGCACCGGTGATGATTTTTAAGGACGTTTCCTGGGACCAGATAAGAAATTCTTTCGGCCCGTGAATCAAGAATGTTGGATCTTCACCGAAATTTAATCACGTCCTCCTTTGCACCGTATTTAAAATGAAGGAAGAGGCTATTTGCATTGCAGCATTTCGATGCAAAAGTCACGCGATATGGGCGGATTATAAAATGAAATCTCTTATTAGCCCAGCTGCGGGGCAAATAGCAGAAGTGCTTCTCTGATCCACCTCGCTGCGGTGCGAATAGCAGAACTGTTTCTCTTGTCCGCCCCGTTGCAGAGCAGAAAGCCGATCTGTCCTTCAGGGGGCCAGTCAGGTAAATACAGTGAAATGCAAGTTGATAAAGAATTCTGAATAAATCATTGCTTGATTCAGTAAACTCCAATAAACCATATATTTCTGGAAAGCTGAGACAATGGAGCATCTGATTCTTTTTGAGAAATTTACCTCATTAAATATGCAAATTATATGCAAATTTCTCAAGGACATAAATATTCAAAATTTATTGTAGTGCTTGTTCTTTGTACTATTACAGTAATTATACTCACAATATCAAGGCACTTTTGTGATTTGATAGGATATGGTATGCACAACAATCCTTTGACACAGTTTGTGTAATTTTCATCATTTACTTATTATATTTCAAAGAAAAAACAGAAATTAGTGTTTTTTGTTAATAATTTTCACTGTGAGGTATGCATGTGCAAAAACCATCATAGGATTGTTTGTTGTATGAAAGCAAATATTACTGCCAATTTTGAAGTAATTCGGATGAATGTGTTTTAAGTTATAGCAATGTCTCTGAGATAATTAGCATTTTATAAAGGAAATAATCGACCGTACTTGGCCAATAGATGGCAGCAAACACATTAGTGCCCAGTTACTTCCAGAGGTCCACTGCAACACTAAAAAATGGTCAATTTTCACTTTTTTTTTTTCCATTTTGGACCAAAATTATCCACTTACCTGATATTTTTTTGCCCTAAAATACAATGAAATATCATGAAAACAATCGATTGATTTTTGAAGAGCATACATTAAAGTATCACTTAAATACTAAAAACCAAATTATTTTATTCTATTTTTTTAACCAGACTGGCCCCCTTAAGCTCATCCGAAACCAGAGTCTGAGGATTGAATCTGCTGCGTTGAAGATGAATATTCATGATTTATACACGAGGAAGGGTTTGGCTCCTTTATATTTAAAGCTTTTGATTCAGCTTTGACTTCAGTTTCTAAATTTTGTTTGTTTTTCCAAGGTATTCTACTGTCTCCAGTCTTCATTTCCACTGTGACGTTTGTCATGTGCAACCTTATCAAACAGCCTGGGGTGGGAATCTAGCTTCAGGGTTTGACCCTCATTTTGGGGATCTGGTTTCTAATTCTGCTTCAGAATTAAAACCAAAAAGAATCAGTTTGTTGTCGCCTGTTGGTAGACTCCTTATTGTATCCCCCGAACGAAGGTCGGAGGACACTATGGATTTGGCCTTGTCACGCGTCCTCGTCCACAGAGATTTTCTTGTGAACGCTCTACAGCCCACATAAGTGCAGGGACATGTATTATGGTAAGTTCACAACACCTATTGATTTTGGGTACTCTGGGACCAACTGGGGGGCCTTCGGGGGATACATGTGCTCGGTTGCCGAGTGCACTAGCCTGTTATTGTGTTTCATTGTTTGTGCATTAAGGAATTTAATATTAAGACCTCTTCCAATGCCGATTAAATGTGCTACATTTGAAAAGCATGGGTGTCGGTCTCTGCGCGCGGCCTTCTGCCTCAGCAAGTGTTAATATGCAGCTCTCGATGGCTTCATCAAACTGCTATTTGTACCTTACACTCTAAGAAAAAAAAGGTTCGTGAAGGGTGCTTGTTGGCACCGAAAAGGTTCGCACTTAGCAATGGTTCCCTTCAGAACCTGCAGAAAGGAGCTGAACCCTATAGGGTGCCCATCTGCACCCTTGAATAGTCTCTCACTCAACCGCACTAACGATCATTAATTAACACTTCAGGCCTATTTTGTGTTGAACTTCTTGTATAGCATATTTTTTAATCATACAAAATTAGTAGAATGCAACGCTGCCACATTTTTAAACTTACTTATTCTAATGAAATAAACTGGGACACAAAAATTACAACTGATACAATTAACGACTTTTCGATCAGACTACTCTTTGAAAAATACACCAACCAATGGCAGCGCAACAATTGTACAAGCGGGGACAATCAACATGCACAGTAACTGGCGTTCGTCGCGTTCATGCTGGCTTTGTTCATCAAGCGATATGCGCTAGCTCACTTTGTTACGTGGCTGCCTACATCCCGCAACGAGAAGAATGTTTATGGCATAAAATGGAATTGTTTTGCAATTTCTTCTCATATCTTTTATGCAGCTGCTTTGATATCTGATTTATACACAAGTGCATTTACTTAACATGAAATTAAGATGTCTCAATTTCAAATTTCTCTCTTTGTGCTGTCTCTTAAATGCCACACAGTAACGGTGCTGTCGGTCTTTCGTCAGACAGTTCGAGTTTTTTGCGTATACTTAGCCAAATTAAAAACTAAGAGCCGCTTACCTTAAAGCAGTCCTTTATTTTCTTCTTCAAAGGAATCTGGTTCTGTTTTCTTTGTGTAAAAAGGGAGCCGGAAACACCAGGCGCAGGATGCAGAGGAATTTATTAAACACCAAAAAACACTAGGGGGAGAATAAGGCTGGCACGCCAGAAATAAAACTGTGCACATGCACTGAACCAAAGGGAGAACTGAAATACACTGCCAAAGGCAGGGGGAGAACTGAGGTACACACTCAATGAGTGGCTAAACTAAGAAACAAAAACTGAACCTAACGAACTGACGAACCACACTGGGAGACTGAACAAAAGAAGACAAGACTGGGGTGTAGCAAAAGCAAGACTCAAGACAGGCTCAGGGAAAAATACAGGAATGCTGGAGCAGAGATATCACCATGTAGACTAAGTCAAAACAAGGATCCGTCTGATGAAGACTTCCAATACTGCCACATTTAAGGATCACGAGAGGAGGCGGGGACTCGAAATGCAATCACACTGAAACAGAAACACATGGGGATTAATAAACAATCACACGAGGACCGGGTATGCAATAATGACTCGAGACAAGACGCTGAGACGAGCAATCAAGCTAGACGGTTTAGATTAGGGCAATCTAAACGTGACAAGTAAAAAGCACCACAAGAAAAGCGAAAGGAAAAGCGCAGTTTTTTAAATGCAGTTAATCAGAAAGCTCAGATTGAAATCACGAAAGCCAGAAACACATACGTTCGCTAAATGAGTTAATCAAGGTTAATATAAAGTGACGAAGTATTTACAATCACCCTTAAATACGTGAAAATTAGTACGGTTAGTAATGCCCTATCAGAGAACGCATTCACTCAGTTTAGCGAGACCCGGAATTAAGCACAGCTGGAAGCAATGAATGAAATACCAAAGCCAAACCGAAAGTAGAAAGGTGATTGGACGACGGGACACAGGCATGCTGAAGGCAGTCACACGACACCAATGACGGCAGATTGGAAGCGGATCATCAGCCGGCTGGAAACTAAATGAGACGAAAGTAAATAACAAGCACAAAAAACGCACGGGACAACACACGAAAGGGCAGAATCATAACACTTTGATTGTGTAATATTTAGTCTGCTGCTGCATTATCTTCTATCACTGTGGAACCTCAGTTAATTTTTGTTTCATACGGACTGTAACGCTGATGCCCGCTGCACTGCTAAGCAGCCATAATAAAAAGCTCAAATCAATCCCTGAATCTGAGTCCAGTCCACCACTTCCTGTCCTCCGTACCAGTGCACAGGACACGAGACGCTTCACAATGACTGATCCGTGTGTGGAAGCTCAGGATTATGCTGAGGATGTTTGTATGTGTGTGTTTGCTTATGTACGCGAGCACATGGGGGTTTTAACCAGGGTAAGAATCTGTAAGGGTGGAAAAAGTACAACCTCTCTGAGGCTGCAAGCGCCTTTTGGGTGCGCCATGTGAAATGGTGATAACAAGAGCCTTAATTTGTGTGCCATTTTGGAAGGATTAACACAAAATCACAGAGGTATAGAAAAAAAATTAAATCTATAACCGCTTATTCTACTTTTCTTTTTTTATTGCTCAGATGACAGCTGCACATATCCTGTTAGTAAGCAGTGAAAGGCAACATTTAAAACAGCCAACAAAAAAACTTGAATATCCCGTATTGGTACTGTTGTAAAAGAATAGTATTTTAATTTTGTTTAAATTTTGTTAATTTTGAAAATATCCGAATTGATCTATTAATTACAAATATTTTACACACTACAATTCCCAAGAAACGATCGTCTTGGGGACCCATTACATTACATTACCCTGGGACCCACTCAAATCAATACCCAGGGGTCCTGGAGCCTTACTTCATTGAAAAGCTCGCAACATCACTGCAAAATATTTTGTTTTACTTGACCTTCTCAAGGAATTTACCAACCAAAAGTCTAATCCTGTGCAAAACCTCTACTGTCTGCTAGCCACCGTACCTGAAAAATTTTCAAGGGGAAACACTAGTCATTTCACAGGCTACAAGAAATTTTTTCCATTTGAATTTTCTCTTCAGCAGGAGGATTTTTACTAATCTCCAGTAAATTACAAATGCGCCCAACAACGATGGTATCCGAGTCAGATTCCGATAGTTCCTTAGAATGTTCAATTGAATCTGTCCATTTTGATGAAGAGAGTACTTTTTTATGAAAGATGAGGAAACGCAACATAAAGCTGCTTTCACACTGGACGCGAAACAAATTTTTTCTCACGACAGATTACATTCAAAGTCAGGGCAAAGACACTAATACGTTTCACCTGTATTCGCATCTTTGCATTGACTTTGAGTGTAATCTGTCGTGCGAAAAAAAAAAATTTTGCATCCAGTGTGAAGGCAGCTTAACACGGGATTCAGAACCATACAGAAATGCATACAGAAGTGCACAGAAATAAATAAAGCGCCGTGAATAGTATCAATTCGCTGCATAGCTGGCTAGATCACACTGAACAACAAGTTGGCTGGCTATTAAAAAGGCAGTGCAGAGAAACGATTTTGGTTCTGCTAATAATAATAATAATAATAAAAATGATACGTAGAAACATGAACTCGAAATGTTGGCTGCATATCCTAGGTTTCAGTGACCTGGGCTTGCTTGGGCCAGCAAAGTCGGCACTAGTACGTTGCAATTGTTTTGTCCATATTCTCGATATCTCTGCATCTTTCAGCCACAGAAACATTCCATGGCCATAAGCATGCGTTGCACGGCATCCTCATACTACACATCACTTTCACTCTTGGTGATTTTTCGTGGTCCATTCTTTCAGATATTCTCCGTCCAGAACTACAGATAACCACCTAGACACAATCTGTGTACAACTTATGCTGTCACGTGGCTGAGCTGGCCGAGCGCAAATATTCTCCATTGAGGCAAGGGGGCGTTCCCTCAAGTGGATAATTTAGCAGATAAAATGCAGTTTTTTAAACATTGCGTAATGTACACAATATTAAAACCATCACTAATTGTTCAAGATAGGTACTATGTAGCATTTTATCACATAAAAAACAGAGCTGAATTTCATGTCCTAAACTCTTTATACTCTGCTCCACCATTACAAACCTGGTTCAGCAGCAGATTTCGCAAGTTGTTTCTTAAGCAAGCCGTTTTCCTCCTCTAGTTCCGCTACACGAGACTGGAGCATCTCAGCCTTTTTCTTCCACAGATTGGGCTGTTTCATGGGCTTTAGACTTTCCATGTCATCAACTGCAAAATATGACATGAAGGATTAGTCAAGTAGGGTCAAACCTTGTAACCCCTGAGTTATCAGGTTTGCAATTCATAGCAAACAGTCATCGTGCATCATCAGCTGCCTTATTTGGACCCACTTGGGAAAATTCTGATTATTAACCAATAGTTTATCAGTAAAATAATGCTTGATATGTTCAAGTTCATGTGTCTGATTACAAAATGACCTCACAAAAAACCCAGTTAAAACATTTTTAGTATCGATAGACAATGATGTACGTTATGAATAATGAGAAACACAGGACAGGACAAGAATACATCATTCCATCATGTACTCCAAGAACAAAAGTTTTTACACCCTATGACCTGTTTTAAAAAATATATGTGCTGACATGCATACATTTTACCATAGTTATTAAATGATTGCAAATCAATTATAAGATGCCTCCTAAACAGAGTTCACCAGCAGGTGGACTTCACTTTTTAAAATCATGTTAAAATAATAAATGCCCTTGCCAACATAAAATCTTCTGATTAAACTGCTAATAACCTTATGCTACAGACACCAAATGTGAATACTGAGAGGGGATCTCTTTGTTGAGGAGAAGACAAAAACACCCAAGGAATGTTTTTCAGTAACAGCCCTGCTGCCCCCAGCTAAAGCTAACATTAATTAGCTTTTGTCAACAGCCAAGCAGAAGGTTTTGCTGTAGCTACTTAGCATCAACTGTACCACTTGCAATCTTACACAGACTATTCTTGGTTGGTCTGGACAATGTAAGTCAGAATATCTTAAGTCTGAAGTAAGGTTAAGTACACTAACTTTGAAAATATTTGTTAACACAACTCACAGCTTTCTGACGTGTGTTTTCCTGACTTCACTGGAGAGACAACTTTTGAGAAAGGTTAATGTTAAAGAAAACAAAAAGTCCTTAAAATTAATTAAATGGCTGCAAACTCAAGGCTTATTGAAACGCGAACTTAACTGCAGGAACTGCGGACGCAAGATGAAGATGGTCTCTTCCCAATGCAAGGACAATTACATCTGGTAAGTAACATCAATTCGTGTAACTTCACGGTTGGTTTCACCAGTCTACAAAAGTGCGTTTACCCAGAGGCATGTTTTAATGCCCTTAATGCCCTGTGTTTTTAAGAGATCACACAGTCACAGGAAGTAAACTTTTTCAACTTGTCAACTTAATTTAGAAATATTTTGGTAATATTTCAGCGATGCAACATATGCATCTCTCCTGCTGACAGCCCTCAATTATGACCATCAAACTTTTTTAGTTTTATATTTTTACGCAAATGCAGTTAATAATAATATGTATGTATGTGTGTGTGGCAAACCATCAGCCCTACAGCTGGGCCTTCACCTCAGCCAGCACCCCCGAGAAAAGACGTCATCACGGAAAAAAGCGACATTACGATGAATTGAAAGGGTTTGGAGTTATTTTTTAACCAGGATATCTGCTCTACTGCATTTAAAACATAAAAAGTATCCATCGCTATTGTGACACTGGCCTCTTCGTTACAAATCAAAATATGAGTGTAATTCGTCATTTAAGGATGGATTTGGCGTGTTTGAGAAGAACAAGAGTGCTCGGCAGTGTATCTTTGTGCAGATATGTCCGCCAGCGGTCATGGAGCTGCAAATTTATGGGCGCAGTTACAATATTCTACCACTAGATGGCACCCCAGTATCAGTTGTTGAATATTCACAAGCAAGCCGAGCTGAAACACGATTTAAAATAAAGACGCATTCACTCCAATCCCTGTTTTTCAGGAATTGCCTGAATTTAACTCCTCAGCTATGCCTGACGTACAAACTCCTCAATATACTTGCCCATACTATCTATCTAGCAGTTTTTAAAAAATTATCTCTTGCGAGGGAAACAATTGTTGTCCTCTGTAGCAACCACGTCAGCTACAGGGAGTCCATGGTATCCAGAATAGTAGTAAAGAAAAATCAGTTTTCTGAAGCAAAAATTGGACAAGGTATTGATCCAATGTCATTCTAGTCAATTATCATGTTTTTTTAAACTGCCAGTAAAGTCAAAGAAGAGGAGGAAGAAGTAGGCTATATAAAGCAGAGATTGCCTGTGTTTTTACATAAATAACATTATGTGTGAATGTGTGTTTTGACATGGTTAAAAATTTTAAATTTCCTGCCATTTCCAGGGAGTGCCGACGTAAAATATGTGGCCGTTTGAGGAGAAGTGTTAGAACCAAGTCGCTTTTCTCACAATCACACTGCAGTCTCTTCACATGGATGAAGTACATACACAGGTAAAAATGTCAAGGTATTATTCCCCAGAGTGTTTGAGAGATTACATTATGTGCAGAGTAGGTTTGAATACATCTGTAAAGTAGGAGGTAGTGATATCATAGTTTATTGTGGCATGAATGTAAAGCTCAATTATGTAATTTTACTTATAAATGGGTGTCTGAAATGTACAGTGGTTATATTCAAGCCATTGCCAAATGAGTCGACGCATTCTTGAGTAAGTCTATCAGCTCTATATTGCTCTCTGTATTTCTTAGTATTTTCAATCTTGTGTCTGCCAGTATCATCCCAATAATGGTTCCCAGAAAGTGAATGACATTATGTTAGGACTGAGGGAAGACAACAGTAGAGACGTGCATTTTCAAACAGCTACTCGTCTGACATATATTCCACATAAATGAATGTCCAAAATGAATGTATGTGCATTATAGCTTTAAATGAGACATTTTGTCTTCTGACAGAAGAGTGTGGTTCTGACAATACAACTAGATATGGAATTTTGTGTTTCAGTAAGCATTAGTTTTAATCAGGTGAAACTAAAATCTACTGTACAAGATCATTTACAGATTTTGAATTATGGCATTATTTGCAAGACTAGTTGTTAAACTTAAGATCCAGTTATGTTATAGGTAGAACAAATTATTCTTTGTGACTTGCAGATTGGTCATACATTGTTAAATGGAAATGCACTGTCCTTTTTTAATTATGTAGATTTGCACAGGGTTTGGATCTAAGTGAAATCGACATGCTTCAAGATGGCATTGCAAAGAGTACTGCTACACTCTCCATGATGTCTAAGAAGCTCAGAAGAATTTGTGTGAAAAGCCTGAAAGCACACCAGAAGAGGAAGAAGCAGAAAGTTGGGGGAGTTAATATCCTAGTTCACATTGATGAGAGCAAGTTCTGCCATAAACGTAAGGTAACTTCATCTACATGTGCACTACACATCACTAATTTTTACTTTTTGAAGTGTGACCATCTGAGGTATATTTCACCCCTTTCCTGTATCTGTCTATATCTATTCAAGGTCTCCAATCACTCATTTTTTTTTTACCAGAATGGTTTGAAACTTGTCCTCAACATCAAAAAAAAAAAAGTTTGCATTTAAGGAGTCATTGCTGAATGTTTTACAGTAGTCAAATTAATAACAATAAGTAATTTTTTACCCGTATGAAGAATGTGTCACTTAAAAATCATATTTTAAGATTTTTAAATTATATATAGAAGTGTTGATGTTTATCACAGACAGTTATACAAAAAAACAAGGATATTTCATTACCACTTCAATATTTATATGTTTTTTAGAATTAGCTGAGTCTTCCAACTTTTTGAATGGCCATACTGTGTTGACTTCGTGTATAAAGAAACCATGATAAAGTTTTTCATTGGCTTCAGGAAATTTTTAAGTCAGAGCTTGTAATGTCTTTGTCAGCTGCATATTACATGACTAGCTGCTACCCGCTACCCGGAGTGAAATTGCCTTTTTTTTGCGTGGATGACCGTTTTTCAAAAATCAGGCGACATCAAGTCCTTCCTGGTGTCCAAGTGGATATTCACCCCAAATTTGGTGATAATCGGTTGAGAAATGTAGGAGAAAAACGTGTACATACACACAGACAGACAGACATCGACCTCAAATATATTATAGATAGATATAGAAGATGCCTTTTTGTTCTGTATGCTAAGACATATTAATCTTAGTTCATTAGCCCAACACACATAACCTTAATATAATGAAAGGAATTGTTTTTGGAAAAGCTACTGTCAATATCCGTTAAAAAATGTGTTTTTTAGCTTAAATGCTACATTTAGAAAAAGTCAGGGTCAAAAATTTGGTCATGAGAAAATAAAACCCAGATAACGTATGAATCTTTGAATATTAAAGATTCTTGGTCCAGCTAATTTGTACTAAATATGTTATTACTGTAACAATTCAGCAACATTTTCATGTTTCCTTAGGGTTTTAAGAGGAGTCCAGTCCAAAAAAAAGTATGGATTTATAAAGCATAGAATACACAATCACAATCATAAAAATGGTGACACCAAGCTAAGACTGCCAAACAAAAGTTCCTATTTTTAACAGAATTCAAAATACAGCTTTAAGATTAGACAAGATTCCAAGAGAGCAACAGTTTTTGCAAGAAAATCCACAGCATGAATAGGGAGACCGTAGCCGTGTTGACATTAAATGACCCAATGTAACATTTTTTGTAACCCGGAAGAGATGGCTTGAGAATGAGAATCATAGTTTCGGAAACATATGGATCGTGAGGGTAGCAGGGTATAGTCTCTGAGTATTCATATTTTTTGTGGACATTAATATCACTGTCCACAAATTTGTTCATTAGTTAATAGTCAGTCAAGAAATAATTTAATTTCATAATGACGTTACTACACTGACATTGAAAGTGGTGACCCACGCTCCTCAATCCCCTTTCAAGTGTGTCCTATTTACAATGTATATAAAATTATGAAGTCAAACTTGATAATAACGTTTACACAAAAAATAGGTGTTGTGTTGCGATCAGGAACCAGATGCAAGAACCAGGAAATGCAGTAGAGCTTGTTTTATTGGTAAAGGGGGGTGACCCCCGCAGGGCGAAAAACAGTACAAAGTCCACAATCCAAAAGTCGAAATCCAGTTGGGCAAAAATAGTATCAAAAACCAGGGCAGCAATCACAGTAATCGTAGTCGGACAGAAATGGGTCTGGTACGCAGGAATAGTTCTATCAGAGAAGTAAGCCAGAATCCACAGGACGTAATCCGAATCTTTACCAGGGCAGCAAACAGAGATCTCGTAGTCGGGCAGAAAAATGGTCAAAACACACAGATGCAACAGTAATCCAAAATCACAAAGGCAAAAATTAAAAGTTGGGCAATCCAGTCAGAAAGATAAACACTGAAAAATCAAGGCGAGAAACGTGGCACGAGAAAACTAGGGAGAAAAATCTGAAAAGAAAGTGAACCAAACAGACATCTTATATACACACCTGGGGTGAACACATGACCAGGAAGAACAGGTGCAATCAATGGTAACAATGATCAGGGAGAGACACATGAGGAATAAACCAATTACATGAATTTGGCTGGAGCCAAAACGCAGACAGGGATCACAAGACAAACCTAAGTACAAAACGACAGCTCCGGTTAAGGAGTACTAAAGTGCCAAGATAAAAGAAAAGGAAAGCACAAAGTATAAGTGGAAAACTGCAGCAGAGATAATTAGGGATAGGCAAGGAGGGCGGAGATTAGAATTAAGCGACTGCTGAGAGATTGTTAGTCAATTAGTATGTGCAGCTATACAATCCCGAGTGCATGTTAGTAAGTTAAAATATACAATGTTAATGAGGGTTAGTAATTATCGAAAACAACAAACCGTTAGTATGGTTAGTAAGACAGTAAAAGAGAGAGGAAGGAAGCACACGAGATAATGAAGGAAGATTGAAAACCCAGAAACCAATAACTCACCCGAATGAGTGGCACGCAAGACTAGGGACCGTGAGCAAAGACCTACATAAGACAAGACAGGGGAGACGAAGCGCAATGCATGGAAATGAAAACATGGCATGAAAAAATAATAAAACAGGAAATCTAAATTACCAAAAACACAATACATGATCCAAAGAATGGTCAAAGGGCAGGCAGTGGTCACTAAACACAGAAATCCTAAACATGGCTAGGCCAGGCACAGAACTTAAAACATTACAGGCAGAATGCACAGATCACAACAGTAGGAGGTGAAACACATAAAACTCCTCTGCTAACAATTGAATTTCATTTCACATTCATTTTAAATAAAACGTCACCCAGATAAAAATAGTTTCATATTCACCCCAAACCAAAGTCAAGACACTTGAAACTTTCAGATTAAAAAAGTTATCACATAGTAACATTTGATATTAACATTTGAGTAAATTCATCAGTCAAAAGATTCTTTTTTAACACTGTGATTTTGTGTTTGGCAGTACGGAAGAGGACGTTTTGGTAACACCTGGAGAAGAACGAAATCATGGGTGTTTCGGTATACTCGAGATCGATGTTGCAAGCAGACGACCTATTCTTCGCCTTGTGAAGAAAAGAAACAAGGAGACCCTTGTTCCCATCATAAAGAAACATGTAAAGCCTCAAAGTCTAGTTGTAAGCGATGAGTGGAGAGCGTATGCCAGTCTTTCCCAAGAAGGCTTCAGACATGTCAGGATTAACCACAGCCAGAATTATGTAGATCCATAAACAGGACTACACACTCAACACATTGAGAGAGCATGGCAGACATACCAGAGGGAAATTTGGCGTATGCGGGGGAATCGTTCTGAGAAGAGTTTAAAAAAACATCTCTGCTTCATAGAGTGGACCATGGGCGTAAAAATGCGTATGGACGCTATGGACGTGTCCATACCAATATTTTGATGTGTTTAAAATGTCCACCATACCAATTTTGAATGGGGCATTGCACGGCATTCGGGACACAAAAGGTTAAATTTCCCCTCCTTAGTTCCGCCTCTCAAAGACGGCGTGTCATTGGTGGGGACAGCCTTGCTATCTGTGATTGGCTCCCCTTCCTGTATCCATCATCATGACTGGGTTGTCATTGGTAAGTTGGTAGGCTACGCGGTGAAAATAAAAAATAACGGCGTAATAACAGCGTCTACTGTCGCTGGCTCGAGGAATCATGTCTGACTCGGGCAGGAAAAGAAGAAAGGCGGACATTAGACATTATTTCACCCAGTCAATGGTAAGTTACTCACACAAAATAGTCTTGTAAAAACCTGTTCAGACCGCGACGCATTTTCTCTTCCAAGCGCTCGCTTTCATTGTTTTTCCAGTAGCACAGCATAAACCTCAACATGCAGTAGCCTAATAACTTCCGTGCTTCCCATTCCCATGCTTGACGTTTTGGAGGGGGGGTGCGTTGCAGTCTGACACGGATTCTACTGAAACAGATTAATCATGCTAAAAGTCTCTTAGAGCGGAGTGAAATAAGAACAGAAAATCTTTACATAATTTTTAGAATTATCTTTAGCCCTATTCGGACGAGAGAACAGAACGTGAGGGGTAGATCTTCACGCACGCACTGTTGTGAGTTGTGACAGTTGTCACGTGACCGCCATCTCCACAATGCATGTTGATGCATCTGAATGCATTTTTACCCTACGTCCCCCCATAAAACTAGTCCCGTCCTAATAGGGCTTTAGATGGAATGGTTAGGTGAGTAATAATATAGAAGGACAATGTATTATTAATGCAATAAACAGCCAGCCAGCCAGCATAAAATGTATTATTATTATTATTATTATGCAACAAGAGACAAAAATAGGTAGTGTTTCTTGATCATAAATTTAGTTTTACAGCCAC
Organism: Gymnothorax reevesii; assembly: GCA_029721435.1. Classification (NCBI taxonomy): domain Eukaryota; kingdom Metazoa; phylum Chordata; class Actinopteri; order Anguilliformes; family Muraenidae; genus Gymnothorax; species Gymnothorax reevesii. The sequence continues at coordinate 46,032,202 of CM056592.1, forward strand.
AACACAGCAGCTCTGCAGATCAGTCTCCATCAGGCAGACAGGTATATTTCATGTGGAAATTAAGCAACACGCTGTATTGCTGATTGATGAGGCTGTATTTTGAGTAGGTTAGGTCATGACATAGGGGGGCATGGGAGGCAAATTATGTCCCCACCAATGTCAACACCATTATTACGCCCTTGGAGTGGACCCACTGGTTAGCAAGAAGATATAAACATGGTGTACTTGGAAGACTTTTAAAGGACATTAGGAATGCTGACCACAGATGAGACTAAGATCTTTTGATTATTGCTGTCATTGTAGAATTAACTTGTACCAGTATCAGTTCATCTGCTTGCTTTAATGATGAACTTATTGCTATGAAGTGCCAAAGTCACACCTCTGGTGTCTTCGTAGCACCTGTTGTGCTGAGCGTTTCTATCCCATTTTTATGTCAATATCACGTTGAATTTTTCTGAGAATTTTCTGCCTTTAACGGAATACAGTCGCAAAATTTCGCGCTTTTGACGGCCTGTACTTCTGCAAGACGCCCGTGAGGTGAACCTTGGACTTGGGCTACGCGGCATCCTACAAACGTAAGTTGATAACCATGATGGCTTCCCCTTGTTCGCCAACCTCTTTTCCTGTCTTGTGCTCTGAATGTAATATGTTTTGTCACGACTCCTCTGCGCTTAGCGGCACTTTCATTTGCAAGAAATGTGTCTCATATGTGTTATGGCCCCAATTTGTTATTAGATTTACAACGCAACAGCAACAGCAAGGGATGACAGACACAATTTAAAAGTTAAACACATTTAATGAAAAAAAAACAAAGACTAAACTACTATCTACCACTAAATGACCAAGATTGATTACTACAAAAAACAGAAATATTTACAGTCCCTTGGTGATGTCCTGGGTGAGGAAAAAAATGCTCAAATACAGGAAAAAATCCACAAAAGAAACGTCACAGGTCTTGAACAGAATGGCAGGTCTGGTCATCTTCTTGCAATTTCTCCTACTACTTTACTGTCTCAATTCTTTTCCTTATATACTCTTTTGCAGACCCCACCCACATTTAGACCTCTTTTTTTTAATTTTCTGAGACTTGCCCCAGACATGTCCAGGACATGTCTAAACATGACTCCAGTCTGAGCTTAACAAAAAAAGGTAAATACTGCCATCTAGTGGCCTATATTCACATTACACCTCCATTCCAAAAGGGAAAAATTTTGACTCATAAAGGCAAATTTTTTCTTTTCAATACAAAATGGTTAAGTGAACACTTGTCTATATATACATATCATACAATATTCAAACACGTTATATATATACACATTCAAACACGGGATAAGCAATCAGCAATTACATTGTCTGTACCCTTCACATGCTTAATTTCCAAGTCAAACTCCTGTAAAATCAAACTCCAATTCAACAATCTCCGATTCTTGTTTTTCATCTTACTCAAAAACATTAACGGATTGTGGTCAGTGTACACAATCATTGGCTTTTGTCCTGTACAAACATAAACCTCAAAGTGTTGTAAAGAAAGGACCAGAGCCAACAGTTCCTTCTCTATTGTGGAATAGTTCCTTTGGTGGCGATTGAACTTCCTGGAGAAGTATGCCACGGGATGCTCAATGTCATCAGAGTCACTTCTCTGTAGGAGCACAGATCCACAAGCTTGGTCGCTAGCATCGACCGCGATGGAGAACGGTTTGTTGAAGTCAGGAGATTTGAGCACGGGGAAGTGACACAGCAGAGACTTCATGCGATCGAAGGCTCTCTGGCATGCTTCATCCCAAGTGAACTTTACGCCTTTCTTCAGTTGGTTAGTTAGACTGAGAGCACTCTCAGCAAAGTTCTTGCAGAACTTGCGGTAGTACCCGATCATTCCAAGGAAGCGGCGCAAAGCTTTTTTGTTGTCAGGAACTGGAAAGTCCATGAGGGCTTGGACTTTAGCATTTATGGGTGTCACCTTACCCTGGCCTATGACGTAGCCAAGATAGGTGACAGTAGCACAACCAAAGTCACTCTTGTTCAGGTTAACAGTCAGGTTAGCCTGGGTCAGGCGCTGGAACAACGTCTCTACATCTTTCAGATGTTCTTCCCAGGAGTCACTCCATGTGATCAGGTCATCGATGTACGCACCCGTGTGTGGCAATCCGGCGATTGTAGACTGTATCATCCTTTGGAACGTGGCTGGGGCATTTTTCATGCCAAAGGGTAGGACTTCATACTGGTACAATCCAGATGGTGTGGCAAAAGCAGAGATGCTCTTGGCCCTCTCAGTTAAAGGCACACACCAATAACCCTTCAATAAATCAATCTTGGTCAGAAACTTTGCTTGCCCTACACTATCAATACAATCATCAATCCTAGGTATTGGAAACACATCAGTTCTAGTTACAGCATTGACTTTGCGATAATCTGTACAGAATCTAGTACTTCCATCAGGTTTTGGAACTAGCACACAGGGTGAACTCCAATCGGAGTTGGAGGGTCTGATAATATCATGTTTTAACATGTACTCAACCTCTTTCTCAGCAATCTTTCTCTTTTCAGGATTCATCCGGTATGGATGCTGTTTTATTGGTTTGGCATCACCAACATCTACATCATGAGAGGCTATAGTAACTCTCTTTGGAACATCAGGAAACAAATCCTCATATTTCTTGATCAACCTTTCAAACTGATCTCTCTGTGAGGGTTCTAAGTGCTGGAGTTTTACATCAAGATTTTGCAACACTTCAGTGTTTGACAATTTACATGAAAGAACTTCAGCTTTAATTCTTGGTTCATCATCTTGAAACTCCCCCTCATCTTCACACGTTTCGACCATTGGAGAATCTGAAGTGACAGCTGCAACCCTAGCATTTCTGTCATGATAAGGCTTTAGCATGTTAATATGACACAATTGTTTTGGTTTTCTCCTATCTGGAGTCTTCACAATGTAATTGAGATCATTGAGTTTTGTCGGAATTTCATAAGGACCATGAAATCTAGCCTGCAATGGATTGGACTGCAAGGGAAACAACACAAGGACCTTGTCTCCTGGTTTAAACTCCACGGCTTCTAGCCTTATGATCATACCAAGTTTTCATTTTTCCCTGACTTGATTTCAAGTTCTCTTTGGCAAGGTCACAAGCTGCACGCAATCTTTCCTTGAACTTGCTAACATAGTCTAACAGACTGATTTGCGGCTCTTCCTCTTGCCATTGTTCACTCAATAATAGCAAAGGTCCTCTCACTTCATGACCAAACACTAGCTCAAATGGACTGAATCCAGTAGACTCCCGCACTGCTTCTCTAGCTGCAAACAACAGCAAATGAACCCCTTCATCCCAGTCTTTCTCATGGTCATAACAATAAGTCCTCATCATTGTCTTGAGAGTGGAATGAAACCGCTCTAAGGCACCCTGACTTTCTGGATGATAGGCACTAGAAAGAATCTGTTTTGCACCTAGTTCATACACAACCTGCTGAAACAATCCTGAAGTGAAATTGCTACCTTGGTCTGACTGAATTTCCCTGGGAAGACCAAACAACGTGAAGAACTTTATCAAAGCCTTCGAGATTGCAGTTGCCTTGATGTTACGTAGAGTTATGGCTTCGGGGAATCTGGTAGATGCACACATGATTGTCAACAAGTACTGATTTCCAGATCTAGTCTTGGGTAATGGACCAACGCAATCAACAATGACCCTAAAGAATGGCTCCCCAAATGCTGGGATAGGCTGCAATGGAGCTACAGGTGGGTCTAACTGGTGTTTTCCAACTACCTGACAAGTGTGACAGGTTTTGCAAAAGTTGGAAACGTCTTTCCGAAGCCCAGGCCAAAAGAAGTGTTTCATGATCTTATCAACAGTCTTGTTAACACCAAGATGACCTCCTAAAGGTAAACTATGAGCCATTGTTAAGATCTCATTCCTATAGACCTTCGGAACAACAATTTTCCTGACCACTGCAATGGCAGGGATATCAGGAGGGCGCCACTTCCGCATCAACACACCATCCTTGAGATAATACCCAACTGGAACTGCATCTATTTCTTTTTCAGGAAGGGCTCTCCTCTTTAGTACACTAATTTCAGGATCATTAGTTTGCTCCTCAATCAACCGCTTTCTGGACAGAGACAAGTCTCCAGACACATCAGAATCACCAGACCCATCCGGCTGGCTGAATAGAGAACTAATAAAAGTATCTGATAAGTCCTCAAACGGAGAAACCATAGTAGGCCAATCAGAGTCATGAGGCGAACCACCTGAGTCCTGACTATTCAATGTACTGGACGGCACCACTACATCATCTTCTTTAGCCTTCTTGGCCATAGCACGAGTCACTGCGCAAGAAGGATACAGAGATGGGTCCTCATCCCCATTTTCTGTGCTCGGCTGTGAAGTAAGATGTACAGGGGGAACTACTTTGCCCCCAGCCAGGTCATTGCCTAGCAACAGAGAAAGACCCTTTATAGGTAGACTTGACATAAGTCCCACCTTTACCTGTCCTGTAACTAAATCTGACTTCAAGAATATAGAGCGCAGGGGTACAGATACAGTCCTCCCTTCAATACCTTGTACAAGTATGAAATCCCCTGAAGCGGTCTCATCACGTAACTCCAAGGAGTCCATCAACAAAAGTGACTGAGAAGCTCCGGTATCCCTTAGGATATATATGGGGACAGGAGTAGTATGCTCATTCAGAGCCACAAATCCCTCTGACACAAACGGAAGAAATTCCTCCCTCACAAAGTCAGCTGTATTAGGCTTTTTAGCCCCACAAGAAGCAGGCAATTTAGCAGATTGGTTATCTACTACAGGGGTTTCTAACCTTGTTTTCACAAAGGCATTTGGTTTGGTATCCTTTTCTTTTTCTTTCTTAGCTTTAAGGAACCAACAGTTAGTTGTAACATGACCAGATTTCTTGCAATAACTGCAAACTAGACCACTTTTGTCACTGTCAGCTTTCACACTTTGATCAGACCTGTTACTGGATTTCTGAGCACCATCACCAGATTTGTCTTTGTCTTTGGGTGAGGAATCTTGGGTATCACCGTGACCCTTTTTCTGAAATTGGGACCATTTATTGTTACTGCTAGACTGAAATTTGGACTTATGAGTGAGAACATATTCATCTGCAAATTTGGCAGCTGATTGCAAGTTCAGTGCTTGCTTCTCATTAAGGTAGGTCTTAACATCATCCTTAACACAGTTCTTGAATTCTTCAAATAACACCATCTCTTTTAGTGAGTTGAAATCATCCTTGACCTCCATAGAAGTACACCAGCGCTCAAAGCAAACCTGCTTCTCATTAGCAAATTCAACATAAGTCTGATTTTCAGATTTCTTCAGACCTCTGAATTTCTGTCGGTAAGCCTCTGGAACCAACTCATAAGCTCTCAAAATAACCTTTTTGACAACCTCATAATCAGAGGAATCATCTGCAGACAAAGCCGAATAGGCTTGTTGAGCTTTACCCTTGAGGACAGTTTGCAACATCAGAGGCCAGTGTTCCTTTGGCCACTGGCAACTCTTTGCTATCTTTTCAAAACACTGTAAATAGTTGTCAACATCCTTTTCTGAAAATGGAGGCACCAGTTTTACCTCCTGACTGGCACAAAATTTATTTTTAGCTTCAATGTTAATTTTTAGTTGCTCCATTTGGAGCCTTTCTTCTCTATCGAATTTCTCTAATTCAAAATCTCTCTGTCTCTGTCTCTCTCTTTCTGCTCTTTCCTCTTTCTCTCTCTCAAATTCTGTTTTTCTTCTCTTGCTAATTTTTCTAACTCAAACTGCCTTTGTTTTTCTTTTTCTTCCCTCTCAAATTCTCTTTGTTTTTCTTTTTCCTCCCTTTCTTTTTCTTTTTCCTCCCTTTCAATCTCTAGCATTTTTAATTTAAGTTCCATTTCTATATTTGGATTTTCCACTGGAAACTGTTCCAGATCTCCTGGTGCAAACACATTTTCATCAATGTAATATTCAACTATCTCTCTAGCCAGTCTTGCTTTTCGCATGGCTGGTTTTACCTCTGTCAGCTCCAACTGTCTGCAAATTTCTAGCAGTTCTGTCTTTTTAAAAGACTTCAAAACCCCTACGGTTGGTGATGCCAACAAATCATCCATTGCTGTTGTCAATATATATCTAGGAAAATTCACAAAAACAATTTCACAATTTGGAATGTTAGATTTTCAATAAATTACTCACACAATGGTCTATCCCGGACCTTGAGCCCCCAATTTGTTATGGCCCCAATTTGTTATTAGATTTACAACGCAACAGCAACAGCAACAGCAAGGGATGACAGACACAATTTAAAAGTTAAACACATTTAATGAAAAAAAAACAAAGACTAAACTACTATCTACCACTAAATGACCAAGATTGATTACTACAAAAAACAGAAATATTTACAGTCCCTTGGTGATGTCCTGGGTGAGGAAAAATGCTCAAATACAGGAAAAAATCCACAAAAGAAACGTCACAGGTCTTGAACAGAATGGCAGGTCTGGTCATCTTCTTGCAATTTCTCCTACTACTTTACTGTCTCAATTCTTTTCCTTATATACTCTTTTGCAGACCCCACCCACATTTAGACCTCTTTTTTTTAATTTTCTGAGACTTGCCCCAGACATGTCCAGGACATGTCTAAACATGACTCCAGTCTGAGCTTAACAAAAAAAGGTAAATACTGCCATCTAGTGGCCTATATTCACATTACATATGCTAGCTTAGCTGAAAAGCTTTTGCAGCTGGAAGGTCGCATAGAAACGCTGCAGAACATCAGGTCGAATGAGGAGTTCATTGATTCTTTCTTGGTCCAGCCTGAAACGAGTGTAAATGTTAGTTCTCTTTCTGTTTCCCGTTCATTACCTGCTGCAGCAGCTTCTTTACAGCGTGATGTGTTTGTAACAGTTCAAGGTAAACGTAGGGGAAAGAAACTTGAGCAGCCATCACCCGTTAAACTGTTTAATTCATTTGCTCCCCTCAAAGAATTAGGGCCAGATGAACGAGTACTGGGAAAGTCACTAATTATCGGGGATTCCATTGTTAGAGATGTAAGGGTGTTTAAACCGGCAACCACAGTGAGCTGTACTCCTGGCGCATGTGTGACTGATATCGAGGCGAATCTGAAATTACTCTTTCAGGGTAAACGCAAGTTCTCCAAAATTATTCTCCACACCGGTACGAATGATATTCGATTACGACAATCGGAGATCACAAAGAGCAGTTTTAAGTCGGCCTGCGCCCAAGCTCTAAAGATGTCACGGTCAGTGACTTTCTCTGGTCCGTACCCGATCCGATGTAGTGATGAAATGTACAGTAGATTGGACTCGCTCAATCGCTGGTTGTCTGAGTGGTGCGCAGATAATAATGTCGGTTTCGTGGACAATTGGCGAGCTTTCTGGCGAAGACCTGGTCTTTTGAGGAGGGACGGTGTTCACCCATCTCGAGAGGGCACTGCACTTCTGTCGAGAAATCTAGCCTATGACTTAAATTATTGTAGTTGACTGCCGACAGCTAAATCTAAATTCCTGACATTCAGCTTTGATAAACCGTTGATTAAGTCAAACCCAAAAGAGTTTGTCTGTTCCTCGAATTCCAATTAAATTAAGAAAGAAGAATCGCGCAGTACATCACAAAAACTTGATTTGCATTAACACCAACTGTATTAATCTATAAATAAATAAATATTCTCTCAAAATTGGTCTATTAAATATTAGATCCTTGAACTCTAAAGCAGCTCTTGTGAACAAATTAATCTCTGATTGTTATATTGATATACTGTGTCTCACAGAAACATAGCTGAGACCAGATGAAAACTTATCTTTGAATGAAGCATCTCCACCTGGTTTTATATACACTCAAAACCCCCAACTGGGCCGGAGAGGTGGGGGTGTTGCAGCTATTTATAGTGACTCCATTCACTCGGTGCCAAAACTACAGTATAAATTTGATACATTTGAGGTTTTAGCGATGAATTTTTCAGTGCTGGATACTGGTGCCGGCCCTGCCCCTGATCAGCCTTTAGCCCTGGTGACAGTCTACAGGCCCCCTGGCCTTTACTCTGCCTTTATTCAAGATTTTTTCAGAATTCCTTTCAGACTTAGTTTTAAGCTATGATAGAATAGTTATATTGGGCGACTTTAACCTGCACTTTGAGAGGGCAGATGATTCTCGAACATCCGCATTCACTAACATTTTGGAGTCAGTCGGCTTCGCTCAGAGTGTTGCTGGCCCAACTCATTTTCATGGTCATACTTTAGACCTGATCTTAAGCTTTGGCATGAACATTGGGCAGGTCAGGATTCATTCACATAATCCCAGTTTGTCTGACCATTTTCTTATCACATTCTGCTTACAATTGCCCCACCCTGCATTGCTAGAAACTAGGATGTACACTGGTCGTACTTTTACTGCAACAACTTCTACAAAATTCACTGAGGTTTTCCCATCTTATTTTGAGCATCCAGTCAGTGCCTCCTCTATTGATGATAGCCGAGAAAAGTTTGCTGATGCTCTCCGTTGTACCCTTAATGTAGTCGCGCCACTGAAATATAAAAAGATTACTCAGAAGAAGAGGCCAGCCCCATGGTACACTGACCAGACAAGGACACTAAAGCAAAAATCTCATCAACTAGAACGCAAATGGCGCTCCACTAAACTCCAGGTATTCCATGGTGCTTTGAAAGAGAGCCTTGTTGCATATAAGCATGCTGTCTCTTATGCAAGGTCCTGTTACTTTTCAAATCTCATGCAGGAAAATAAAAATAATTCTCGATTTCTGTTCAAAACCGCGGCTAAGTTAACTATCAGTCATGCTGCAAGTAACCCTCAAATTCCAGTCTCTTGCAGCAGTGATGATTTTTTCAATTTTTTTAATGGCAAAATTATTCAAATTAGAGAGAAAATTACTGCTTCCTTACCGGTTTGCGATGGCGTTTCTTATGATTTGGAGTCTTCCACATTAGACACAAACCAGTTTGAATCCCTTTCTCCTATATCCCTGAGTGTACTAGCCAAATTAGTTGTTACTTCCAAATCATCTACTTCCATCTTGGATCCCATTCCCACAAAGCTAATGAAAGAACTCCTGCCCATTCTTGGCGGCACAGTTCTTCACATAATTAATTCTTCTCTGATTTCTGGTATTGTTCCCACTTCATTTAAGATGGCAGAAATCAAGCCGCTGCTTAAAAAACAGATTTGGATCCCACTGTCCTAGCCAATTATAGGCCAATCTCAAACCTCACATTTTTATCTAAGATCCTTGAAAAATGTGTCGCCCAACAGCTCTCTTCTTTCCTGCAAACTAATGAGGTATTTGACAGTTCTCAGTCTGCCTATAGAAAGCATCACAGCACTGAAACAGCCCTCACTGTTGTAGTAAATGATCTGCTTCTCTCTATGGATAGTGGCCGCATCTCTGTTCTCGTCCTTCTCGATTTAAGTGCCGCCTTTGACACTGTAGACCACCATATTCTTCTTCGTAGGTTGGAAAAATTAGTTGGTATTTCTGAACTTGCCCTTTTGTGGTTTAAGTCTTATCTGTCTGATAGATCTCAGTTTGTCCGGGTAAATAACAAGTGTTCAGAGTATTCCAAGGTTAACTTTGGAATACCTCAAGGATCTGTTCTGGGCCCTTTGCTTTTTTCTCTATACATGCTTCCGCTTGGAAATATCATAAGTAGACTTGATGTTAAATACCATTGCTATGCTGACGACACGCAGCTCTATATATCCTTTAAACCTGGTGGAGAATGATCCGGTTACTAGATTAGAGATGTGTCTTAAAGCTGTGAAAGCTTGGATGACGCAAAATTTTCTTTCACTAAACCCAGATAAGACTGAAATATTGGTATTGGGTCCCAAATCTCTTAGGGACTCATTCATTAAGTTTTCTCTTGACTTAGATGGTCTCTCTGTTTCTGCCAGAGCTGTCGTTAAAAACCTTGGGGTGACTCTTGATTCAGAACTCTCTTTCCAGGCTCACATCAACATCATCATCCGAGTGGCTTTTTTCCATCTTCAAAACATATCTAAACTTAGAAAAATGTTGTCTCTTCAAGATGCTGAAAAATTGGTTCACGCATGTGTCTTCTCGGCTGGACTATTGCAATGTCTTACTGTCTGGTTGCACTAGCTCAGTCCTGAAACGTCTTCAATTAGTGCAGAATGCTGCAGCTAGGGTTCTGACTAGGACTAAGAAATATGATCACATTAGCCCGGTGCTCAAAAATCTGCAGTGGCTGCCTGTAAAATTTAGAATTGAGTACAAAATATTATTACTAACTTACAAAGCTTTAAATGACTTGGCCCCGGAATATCTTTGCAGTCTTCTTATTCCTTACTCCCCACCAAGATTACTTCGTTCACAAGGTGCTGACTACTTGAAAATTCCAAATATATCTAGAATTACACTTGGAGGCAGAGCATTCTCTTATAAGGCACCAATTTTATGGAACAATCTCCCAAGACAAATTTGGGCTTCAGACACACTCTCTATCTTCAAGAGTAGGCTGAAAACTTATCTTTTTAGTCAAGCCTATGATTAGTTTATGATTAGTTATGTGTTGGCTCTGGTGGGACTAACAACAACCTTGATTTATGATATGTTCACGATATTGGAAGCCAGTGTTATGTAAATTCATGTGGAACCGGTGGCACTGTGCATGCATTAATGGTGCCAATGGGGCTTGCTACAGCCTTAGTCACTTGGAAGGTCCATATGGTACTGGTGTACTGTCAAGCAAATCCATGTGGAACCGGTGGCACGGAGCATGCATTAACGGTGCCAGTGGGGCTTGCTACAGCCTTAGTCACCAGGGAGGTCCACATGGTGTTGGTGGTATCTGATTGAAAAATTACGCAGCCTTGGTCAGATGGAATTTCAGGGCCACTGTGCTGCAATAAGTGGATGAAGGATACTAGCTTTTGGTCATTAAAATTGCTTAAATCCATGTGGAACCGGTGGCACTGAGATTGCACTTACACGGCTCCGGTGGGGCTTGCTACAGCCTTAGTCACCGGGGAGGTCCATATGGTACTATTGTTTAGAAAATGAAAAGTGATCCAACAGCCTGGAATAAGTGTTGGGCCTCTGTGCTGCAGGAAGTGGATGGAGGGGTGTTGACTGTTTCCTGACCAGTCTGCTTATTACCTCTCACTTGGCGCATGACAGAGGACGGTACTTTTATTATCATGCAGTAGTTATCCAGTGCCTCACACCCCTTTCTTCTGTGTCTCTTTCCGAGGATCTTTCCCTCCACTTCCCTGAGTCCTAGACCGTATGAGCCCTGACCCTCACCATGAGCGCTGGCTGCTGCTGTCCTGATCCGATCCGGTCCGGGCCTAGTCCAGTCCTGCACCATCCTCGACTTGCCACTTTCTGAAGCTACCGTTGCCACTGTTTAGATGGACTTGAATGGAACTCCTCTTTCGTTTCACTCCATTTTACCTTTTTGTTCTTAATTAGCTAGCCCGCGGAGGATGGGCTCCCCCACTATGGCCGGGTTCCTCCTGAGATTTCTTCCCACTGGGGAGTTTTTTCTCACCACTGTTGGAGGATTTTTCTCCCGACTGGGAGTTTTTTGCCTCATTTGCTGTAGTGGGGAATAGGCTGGGCACTGCCTTTTTATTTCTTTAAACTTTCACTGTAAAGCGTCTTTGTGACAGTCTCTGTGAAAAGCGCTATACAAAATAAATTGAATTGAATTGAATATACTCTTGTCTACTCTCCAATCTAATCGCTAATTTGCGTTCACACTAAGCTTCCAGTGAGACCACATCTGAGATATATAAATAAAAATTAGCCGATCTATGCGACATAATTTATGATGACTCTCCTTTCTCTTGTTTGGTCTCTCTTGGTCTTGTGTTGTTGATGCGATCGTTTCAGCAAGTGATGAACCGATTAAAACAATGGCTTTATATAGGAAACCCACTCTCAGAAAGAGTTGCATGGAAGCTCGCCATTGGTCGCAATTTCACTCTCACTGATCGCCATTGGTCAAATTTCGATCCCATCCATCACTGATGCTCTCGCAATTTCACTCGCCATGACTTTTTTGCTCTTGAAGGCATTCCAATGGGCTCTTGTTCAGCTCGCAAAAATGATCGCCATAGTCGCATAATGAAAAATATTCAGATATTTGGAGATTATTTATGCAACCTGTTTGAGAGTCCATCAAGACCTGTGAGACCGAGTTAAGAGTGACTTGAGAGTTATGAGAGCTCATTACGATTGTTTTTGAGATCTGCATTTTTCTGACCACTCGCACACACCCGAAAAAGTTATGCGATTTTTTTGAACAGCTCAAAACAATCGTAAACCCCTTCAAGATCGATAGAGAATGAAAGAGATCAGAGAGATTGAATTTGAGACCATTGAGAGTTTATTGAGAGTTACTTGCAACCTCATCAAGAGTCAGTGAGAGTGATGGTGATTTTTGTCCATTTTTCGGTCGCAACCTGCTCGCACGTCCGGTGTAAACAGGGTTTTAGTCTTCTGGCTGCAGTGATCATCCCTGTCTCCAGTGTAAACTGTCAGCTGGACGTCTCAAAAATGAAATGGAGAGATTTTAAACCATAAAAGAGGGCACAATATAAATTTTGTGTACATTTTCTATTGTGCTGTTTTTCAAAATAGTAATGTAAGTTTGTCTCTATTTCACATCTGAACTGACCTCAAGCACGAGCTTGAAGGACAGCACCTGGCTGTGCACCTCTGAATTTCAATAAATGGACCTGCCCGCCCAGGAGGCACAGCCATACAGAAAGGCATTAAAAATGTTTTTTTCCAAACCAAGAAAAATCAAATGTTCAAACAAGGAATTCCAAATATGCAATTAGGCTCATGACGAAATTATGGCCCGAAGCAGGCTGTTAAAGGGAAACATTGTAATATATTTTAAAATGGAATTTTATTTTAATATGAATATAGTTATTTCTTTTTCTATTTATGTTGTCCTAAGATACTTCTTTGAGTGGTATAAAGCGCCGGACCTTGGGAGACCGAGCCTTCGCCGCCGCCCCCACCCTTTGGAACTCACTCCCACAACCCATCAGGAACTCGAACTCACTTCAAAACTTCAAATACCTTCTCAAAACCCACCTGTTCAAACTGGCTTTTCTTTGATTCTATATTTTGTTATTGTTGTCACTGTTTTGTTTCTCTTGTCATTGTATCGCCCTTATTTTGTAATGCGTCTTTGAGTGTCCAAGAAAGCGCTATATAAATCAAATTTATTATTATTATTATTATTATTCTTCATTTGCTCTAAATTAACCCTCTGTTAACCAGTGTAGCATATCTGCTACACGAAGTAAAAGGGTTAACAGCCTGGACACCCTGGTAAGTCACTTTAATTTTTCCATTCGCATTATTACCCAATGTAGCAGATCTGCTACATATTGGATCTGCTACATATTGGAAAGGTGGGCCAAAGGGTCGAAATTTTTTTATTTTTTATTTTCTTTTTTTTTTTTTTTTTAACTATTTTTCCAAATATTGGTCCATAATCAACATACTTGCCAAGGGAAATGATTTTTACATAATTGGAAATGGGTTTGGTTCACAGAGGGTTAAATACTAAAAGATAATAAATTGGGAGGTTTGGCAAATAGTTTAGTCCACTAAAGTGATTCAGGATGATTTGGATAGAATCCGGAATTGGGTAGAAATGTGGCAAATAAAATTTAATGTAGCGAAATGTAAAGTTGTACGTGTAGGTAATAAAAACATGAGACGGGATTACTCAATGGGAGGTTTAAAACTGGAATGTGCTCCACACGAGAAAGATCTGGGAGTGACTATTGACCAAACCCTCACAGGCTCTAGCCATTGTGCTGTAGCCATTTAAAAAAGCCTATCGGACGCTGGGATGCATTGCCAAAAGTATTGAGTACAAATCCAAGGAGGTGATGCTTCTTTTGTACAACACATTGTCAGAGCACATCTGTGAGTATTGTGTACAGTTCTGAGGACTATACTTTAAGAAAGATATAGAGGCTCTAGAAAAAGTTCAGAGAAGAGCCACTATGCTAATTCCAGGGATACAAGAAGGCTGAAGATCCTTAACCCCGTAAGACCTACGCCCTGGAACCGGGGGCTGGTTGTTACGCATTATAAATACTGCTTGTTTCCAAATCGCAACATTCTCATGCGGCATATCCACATTTCGCGAAGAAACTCGGCCAAAAGCTCATGTAGACTATTTTTACCTCAACCGAACACAATTCAAGTACCAAACAAGTAAATAAGCATGCAGCAAAACATAGGATAAAATCATATCAGCGCTGAATCGCCAGGATTTCTGCTGAAATAGTGCTATGTATCAAAATGATACCTCACCTGAAGGAGGAAAATCCACAGAATCCAACAATATGAGCCCTGTCATTTTAAACCGACGCCACACTCAAAGAACAGCAGTCATACACCTTACAGTCTACAGAGAGCAGAAAAAAAACCTTACCTTTGATATTTTGCAATAAAAAATCTTTGAGGGTAAATCTGCACTTGCTATTGTTAGCCCAATGTGTTCGTGTTATAACGAAACTACAAAAGTAGATCTGCCAGTATCCTAGCATGTTCTTTCCTAGGGCGTTGCTTTAAAGATCTCCGCTCCTTAGCATTCAGCTTGCTTGCAATGTATTTTCCTCTCTGCGATAGACTTGTGATGCTGTCAATAAGATTATTCCGGTAGGCATTTGATTCTATGAGTCCCGATGTTTCCAACGAACTCTAACCCACCTTAATCGTAGAAACCTAGCCTGAGCTACAGCCTTTGCATTCCCAGTGCGTTCCCATGAGTCCATGGTCCATTTGCGTGTTCTTGAATAGCGCAACAATATAAACGCATAACTTGTATGTTTGAGGTATTATCCGAATAATCATCCACTAAATAATCAACATTCATTTTCAAAGTCGTTTTCTGACAATGTTTGCACTACTCCGCACAAATACTGAGACTACAGCAGTACAGTACGTATTTTCTTTACCCATTCCTTAAAATGGGCAATTTGACCACAGGACCGTTGTCAGTTGGCATAGCCTAATGGTTAAAATGCCGCACTGCAAGTGTAATGGGAAAAAGCCACTAGATGGCAGTATTGACTTTTTTTTTTGTTAAGCCAGTCTGGAGCTAGGTTTTGGGCATGTCCTGGGCATGTCTGAGAGGGGAAGTCCCAGAGAATTGAAAAAAGTCTGGAAGGTGGGAGGGGGCTGTAAAAGAGTATATAAGGAGAAAAATTGAGAGAGTAAAGTAGTAGGAGAAATTGCAAGGAGAAGGATAAATTTGACCAGACCTGTCACTCTTTTCAAGACCTGTGAAGCTTTTTGTGGATTTTTGCCTGTGTTGGAGCATTTTCCTGTCCCAGAACATCGCACAAAGCAACCCCATCTCTGTAACTACCTAATTTTTTAAAATATTATCAATCTTAGTCAGTGCTTTATTTTATTAAGTCTGTCCAAGTTTTTAAATTTTGTCTGTCATCCAATGCTGTCCGATTTGCCGTAACAAATTGGGGCCATAACTTAAGGGACAGTCTGAAGGTTGAATGCCTTGTCAAGGTACTTTTTGGGGGGAAATAATCAGTTTCCTTCTACAAATAATCACTGAGGTTTTTGTTCTTCTGACTTTTCTTTAACATTTTTTTCACATTGTCTCTGTATTTATAATTTTATTTATTTGTTTTGTTTTTTAATAAATCTGCTCCAGTGGAGTCAAACTTCATTTTCATTGTATGTATTATCTTTGAATGGGACTTGTATAGGTAACAAAACTGTGATGGCTGCTGGAAATTGGACGCCAAGAGCAGAGGCCAGAAATAAAAGGCAAAACAGCAGCGTGCAGAGAGACTAAAAACAGATTGAAATAGCGAGACCAACGGACCTAACGCCGTCCGTGGTAGAAAAACAGCTGAGCTCGAGGAAACCAAAAGAAAAGGGAAAATAAAACAGAGATTTCCCTTGCTCACTATCACTTAAACCTGTTATGCAGCTGAAGTCCCTGACAATACTCTCTCTAGAGCCCTGGTCCTCAAATCACACCCTACGAGGTCCGAGAACTGCTGGTTTTCCACCCTCCCTTTACCTGGGAGTCAGGTGTTAACACAGTCTGGCCAATCAGAGGCACTAACTGTTCATTTACCAACCTGGGATAACAGAAAACCTGGGCTGGATTTGGATTTGAGGTCCAGATTTGAGGATCCCTGCTCTAGAGGCCTTACCGGCTAAAGCACAATAGAAACACTGACACTAACAACGAGAGGGAGGCAGTACAGGAGCTTGAAGAGAGTCCAAGTAACGCCCCAAATTAATGCCAGCTGGCCCAGGAATCCGATAGGGCGCAAAACGATATCGTCCCGGACGAGAGCAACAAAGCTCTCAATACCACCAAACCATGACAGGACCCCCCCCTCTAAGGGACAGCTCCAGAAGTCCCCAAGGAACCCCGTGCACGGAACTCAGAAATCAGCGAGGGGTCCAGAATATCTCGAAGGGACCCAGCAGCGCTCCTCAAGACCATATCCTTCCCAGTCGACGAGTAACTGGACCCCCCAACCTACATGCCTCTCAGCAAGAATGCGGCGCACGGTGTAAACCGGCCACCCCTCCACCATTCGTGGTGGCGGCAGAGGTGTGTCGGCAGGTGCCAGGACGCTAGTGCTAGCCGGCTTAATGGAAAGATGTGGAATGACGGATATAAGCGTTAAGATCTCGGGAGCTTCAACTAGACCATGACCGGATTGATCTTTCGCACTATTTTGAATGGGCAGATTTAGTGGGGCGCAAGTTATCAGGATTCTACCTACAAGGGGAGGTCCCAGATAGACAGCCAAACTCTACCCAACCCGAAGAGACGGGGCGAAATGACGCCCTCTATCAGTGAAGGATTTTTGTTTGCATCCCGAACGCAACAGCACAAAATGGACCTTAGTCCAAACCGACTGACAGTGACGAATAAACTGGTTGACTGAGGGAATCTCGGAATCGTTCTCAGTCTCCGGAAATAGTGGGAGTTGGTAACCCACTTGGGCCTCAATTACACAGAGAATTATTGGAATATTCGGCCCAAGCTAAAAATCGACTCCGCGAAGGGGGATTATCAGCCGCCAAACATCGAAGAGTGTTTTCAAGAGACTGAAACCCCGAGGAGAGACTCACTGTGGCCCCCAACTGCTTACAAAAAGCCTGCCAGAGATGACATCTTGCAGAAGCCCATGTAATCAGAGCACATTATTAACTACAAGGTACGCTGTCTACCACGCCAGAGGCAGATTGGGTAGCACAACAAAATGTGCCGCTTTAGTAAAACGGTCAACTACTACCAAAATGACAGTGTTGCCGTCAGATACAGGCAACCCCGTAATAAAATCAAGCGCAATATGCGACTAAGGGCGCCTGGGAACGGGCAAAGGTCGAAGCAGACCAGAGGGAGGGAGGTGGGAAGTCTTATTCCTGGAACATACGCCACAAGCAGCAACAAACTCCTGAATGTCCATCATATCTGGCCACCAAAAATGTTGGGCAAGGACTGCTTAGTCGGATGGGCCCCCGGGTGCCCAGCTAAGCGGGAAGAGTGTCCCCACTGAAGGACCTGTGACCTTACCCCAAGGGGATCAAATAAACAGCCAGGAGGCTCCCCCCAGGACCAGGATTGGTTATCAACGCCTCCTGAACTACTGCCTCAACTTCCCATTGAATGGGTGCCACGATCTGCACAGAAGGAATAACAGGCTGCGGGGTAGGATCGCGATCAGTGCGATCATACATTCGTGACAGGGCGTCAGGCTTAATATTTTTAGAGCCCGGGCGATATGTTAGCGTGAAATCAAAGCGGTTAAAGAACAATGACCATTGCACCTGCCGAGAATTACGCTGCTTGGTTTGCTGAATATATTGGAGGCTTTTATGGTCGGTCCAAACCACAAAAGGATGCTCAGCTCCCTCCAACCAGTGGTGCCACTCCTCGAGGGCCAGCTTAACTGCTAATAACTCCTGGTAACCAATACTATAGTTGTGTTCCGCGGCAGACAGACCGGGAGAAGTATGCGCATGGGTGAAGCTTATTATCCCAACGAGGGCGCTAGGACAGAGTAGCACCCACGCCCACCTCTGAAGCATCTACCTCCACAACAAATGGGAGGGAGGGATCGGGCAAAATCAAAATTGGCTCTCGCTCTCGGTGTCAGCCTGCCCTACCGCTTGACCTCTGAAAGAACCATTCTCATTAGTTCTGACCCCAGTGGACGATAGGATTAATCTGTTCCCCCAACTCATACAAAGTTCATGTTCCCGCAGCCATGAATGCCCCAAAACTATAGGAAAAGTGGGGGACCTGATAATAAAAAACCAAATCTCCTCGGAGTGGCTACCAAAGGAAATGAACATTTTTAGTAGTTCCGAAACTTCGGTTATAACTCCCGTTCCCAGCGGGCGACCGTCCAAAGTTCTTACTGAGCGTGATTGTGAAAGCGTAACAGTGCAAACGGAGTACTTCCTAGCCCACTTAATATCCATGAAACAATCAAAGGCTTATTATCCCCCGCCAACACGAAGTGGGAGGGGGATATAGGTTTGACCTCCGTCCGTCCGTGCGTCCGTCCGTCCGTGTGTGCGTCCGTCCGTCCGTCCGTCCGAGATAAAGGGGACAGCTTTACTCAGAAACTACTACAGATACAGTAACCAAATTTGGTGTGTAGCTTCAGACCATAAAGGCCTTGATTGAGTTCGAAAATGAGAAGCGCACGATTGGCGGGGGATGTTGTAGACCATGTCGACTTGTTACAATTAAAGCAGATTACTCCTCTGCAAATAGGTCTCTTGGTCAAACGAACCATCAACTTGCATGGGCTCAACCGGAGGAGAATCTTTAGTGGGTGGAATAGAAGGTGCATATTCGCCACTAGCAATTTTAGCCCCATTGTCAGT